>OX493266.1:100336528-101793844 GCA_950370525.1 Bellardia bayeri
GTGGAGAACTGTTCCCAAAGCTACAAACATTTAATCAACACGGGGAAGAGTGTAGGCAATATTTAGTATGAAGAGGAATAAACAATAATTTTCCGTGGTCCATATAAATTATTATTTATTTGTAAGTTTACGTATTATTGTTTACATGTATTTTTATTGTTGTTTTTTCTATATGGTTTATTATGATTGTATGAGTTCTAAATTATACTTGTATTTATAGACAAGCCCAGATGATGATACTCAAAGAGCATCAAAATATCGGCAAATAAAATAAAATAAAATTTATTTTCAATACTGGACTCGAGCTTGAAACACAAGCATTTTTATTTATTATACATGAAAAGGTCGAATAAAAACTACTTGAATTATTTGTCTGTATTTCTTTTTATATATTCGCAGGTAATTGAGAAATAAAACAGCAAATAAAAAATGTGACAAACTTCAGCACAGCAGACAAATCAAGAAGTTGTTTGCAAAACATTTATTGGGATATTAGCAAACAACTCTTTGGATAAATTAATTTACTTATTTTATTTTATTTAGAGTAAAACTTCTGCAAAATTTTACAAGACTCCAATAACTTTTTGGTTTAAAATTAAGAAAATCTATGAATGTGTTCTTAACATCAACAGGAGATTTGGTGCAGAATATCCTTTACATTAATCATCTTGTTGTTAATATTAATATCAATGCAGGAAATCTTTTAAGCCCTGTTAAAGTATTTTATAAGAGTATTATTACATAATAATAATTTGATTTTTTCTTCGCTGTACTATTTGTGTTTAATCATTGAAGGGTCTTAAGGCCATAGTCATTAATCAAGGATTTATTATTGTAGATTTATTGGAGTGAAGCTTATAAATGTTTGATAATTAGTTACATATATTCATAGGTAAAAACAAGGAAATCTTGTAAATTTGAGTTGTCAGATTTTCAGTTTTACAAAGATGATTAATTAAACGTTTTATTCAATGACTAAAGTTATTTATACCAAATAAACCATTTTTGTAGAACCTTTAAAACATTTAATGAAATAAGTTTTTCTTTAACATACTCACTTAGCAACACAAAGTAATTGTGCTCATGTACATAAAAATATATTTAATATTTTGGTACCTATTGTTAAATTGAATTATATGGCAAACGTGTGTAAAAACAACTTACTCATCCTCACTTTATAAATAAATTGCTGGGGCGTGTAGTTTTCTTCTCAATGTTCGTTACATAAAATTATATAAAAAAAAAAAAATATCACAGGCAAATGAGTATAAATTTTCCCTACTTTTATTTAATGTAAAATTAACATTAACTACACCACCATGGGGTATATTGGATTTGTGTTGATGTTTGTAACGCCCATAAATATTGGTCCAATACCCACCTTAAAGTATACCGATCGATTCAGAATCACTTTCTGCGTCGATTTAACGATGTCCGTCCGTCTGGCTGGCTGACTGTCCATGTAAAGCTTGTGCGCAGAGTACAGGTCGCAATTTTGAAGATATTTTGATAAAATTTGGTACGTGATATTTTTTCGGCCCAAGGATGGATGGGATTGAAACTGATAGGAATCGGTCAGTTATTTCACCTGTCCCCGAGGGGTTTAACGATCATAAATGTTTGAATTATGCAAGTATTTAAACAAATTTCACTACAAATGATTGGTAAATGAAGCCAAATAACATCAAACAATTTTGTGCATATCGGTCTATAATTGATCATAGCTCCCATATAAGACCCAATTCCGAAACTCACTTTTAAGAGCATAACTCTCTTAAAAATTTTGGTTTCGAAATAATATTGGGCACAAATTTGTTTCACATATATAAAAGTAATATGGTACAATTTTATGATGATCGGTCCATTATTAATCATAGCTCCCATATAAGACCCACACCCGAAAATTACTCTAAATAGAATCACTCTATTAAAAACGTCGGCAATTTAATGATGATCGGTCCATAATTAGTGGTAGCTCCCACATAAGGCCCACTGCCGAAAATCACTTTAACATGGTCGGTCAATAATTTGTCGAAACTCCCATATAAGACCCTCTCGGTAATTCACTTTATCCTCCATAAATCTTTTAAAAGTATTTATATCGAGAAAAAGTATAACATACAAATATTTATATTCATGGAAGTCATGGCATTAAATTTTTAGATGATCGGTCCATAATAGATCATATCTCCCATTTCTGAAAATTGTTTTATACATATACTGGCTGTAGGACATTATATGGTCGGGCTTGACCGACTATACTTTTTTTTAATTTTTTGTTTCTTTAATTTTTCTAACCGGTATCAGTCAGCTGTAGTGGCTGTTGCCATAAAACATTTTTTATTTATTTAAATATCTATTTTGTAAAAACAATTGTAAATGTATATTTCACTGAAAATATTTCCATATAAATTGAGAACATGTATGAGGACTGTGCAGAATGACAATAACAATTTTAAGCGCATTAAATTCAGTGTAATATACTTTACTTTAAATTTTCAAATAAATTTCAATTTCAATATATATGGAAAAAGTCATTGTTTGGTGTATTTTCCGTACTTAATTTTTATTATAGAAATGTTAAGTATAACAGTATTTTGTATAGAATAAATTTAAATAAGCAGTAAGAAAATGTACTACTTAAATAATATTTTGTTACTAAAATTTGTTTGATACCTTAGATCTACCGGTAAGTGTTAAAATATCTTTAAGATATCTCCAATCGTTCATGAGCTACTGAGCTATTTCCAAAATAAAATGTTTCTAAACCACAGTGTATCTTTCTGTCTGTCTGTCTTTGAATGATTTCAAATATCTATTGTTTTCTTCTTTCTCCAAGTTTTCAAAAAATAGGTTCATCATAATGAAATTAATTTTTATTTTTTGCTCTTTAATATGCAGTCATTTTTAAAGAACAAATGCGTTTATAAACTGGAAATTATTTTTAAATTAATGGTATCTTATTTTTTTTTTGTATAATTATTTAGAGGGTGTGTGTTGTTTTATGTCCTTTTTAATTTGAATTTTTCGCCATGGTCTGTGTACTTGTATTGTAAAGTCCTCAAGTCTTTCTTGCAACAATATTATGTTAAATGGCATTGACTTTTATTAGAAAAACAATTAAATTTTAATGCGCTTTATGTTTCTCTGTGAGTGTACAATAGGGATGTTCATAAATATGGGCAAGCTTTGTCAAAGTTTATTGTTTATGAAGGTGTAGGCGATGCTACAGAAAAACTAATATAAATGAAACATTCGTACATACAAAAGGGACATTTTTAGGATACGTACTTCTATTATGTCCTCTAAAGGTACTATATTTGTGTAATATGTAATTCTAAAAAACTGCAAGAAAATGTACTAAATTTGTGTGTTAAAAAAATCGAAAAACTTATAAATTGATATATGGACATGAATGCACAAGCAATAAATTTTAGCTTGTTATACCCTTCACCTTCATGACAAGAGTATATACATATAAAAGTGGCTATATACTACGTGTTTTTGCTTATGTATTTTTAAGTTTACAACTCACATGTTTTTCTTTATGCCTGTCAAAATTGGTTATTTTACATATGGGTTTTAATTTTTGGTCACCAACTTGTATGTACAATTACACGTGACATCGCCATGATTAAAACAGCTGATACGCTTAAATATTATTATTTTTTTACACATAAATTTCCATGTCGTTTCTTTAAAAAATACGTTAAAGCCGCTACAAAGCGTCACTAAATTGCCGGCGTCAAAAATATTGATTTTAGGTTTTTCGGTTTTTAATATACAAGATGTGGAGCTTGTATCAAAAATTTTTAAATAATTTATATCATTGTTATTAAATTATCAAAATGGGATAAAAAAAATATTTAATTTATCACTTATGCAAATTCTTCATACGGCCGGCTAATGATAGCGCAGATTTAACCGTCGACAAATCTTTTCGCCTGGCATATACATTTGAAAACATGTGTTTGAACATACGAAAATAGAGCGTGTTCTAATCGAAAAAATACATATGTATTTCCACATGTATTTTACACAAGCAAAGTTTTTGAGGTCACCAACTACATGTTTTTACTCCCATATGTAAAATTTGACATATACAATGTAAAAAACACGTAGTGTATATGCACCTTAAGTTTGTCATTCCGTTTGTAATTTCCACAATATAATTCTCCGTCCCTATAAAGTATATATATTCTGGATCCTTATAGATAGCGGAGTCTATTAAGCCATGTCCCTCTGTCTATCTGTCTGTCTGTTGAAATCAATTTTCTGAAGTCCCCAGTTATCTTCGAGATCCAAATCTTCAATAATTCTATCAGACATACTTTCGAAAATTTGCTATTTAAAATCAGCAAAATCCGTCCATAAATAACGGAGATATGAGCAAAAATCCGGGACAACCTTTGAAAATTTCATCAAAAAAACTATCAAATAAAGTTCATGTATGTATACATATATTATAATTATGCATCTCTAACAAAGGGAAGGGTATATAAGATTCGGCATAGCCGAATATAGCACTCTTACTTGTAAAACTAAAAGCATAAGAGCGTTCAAAAAAATACTAAACATATGCTCATAATTTTTATAATTTTCTAAACTAGAAGAAACTATTTAAATTCATAATATTCAACGTGTTAGGTGGCCTGCCACCTACCGGGTTGATTGCCAAGAATTCAATGATTTTAAAATGTTTACAAAAGCCTGCCAACATGATAATTTCCTAAGTTTACAAATTTCAAGTCCTATTTGCTATTTGCAAAAGTCCCCTAGAAACATAAAATTACTTTAGAAAAATCTCCGAATATTAAAACTGCTTAAATTATACATTGTACATGTAATTACAATTGGTTACAATTAAACTTTCGACTACACATCTTCTGAGAGTCTCCTGTCATCTCCTTGTAATTTTTTTTTCATTTTTTCATTTTGATGTCAGCTGTTTTGTGCCAAAGTTTGCTAAAAGTATAAAATTTTTTATTTTTTGCCAAATATTTCAAAATGGTTTTAGTCAAATTAACATACGAGTACTGTCTATTTTATTTAAGATTGTTAATTTTTAAATACTTACCGGCAAGTGTACTTAAATGTTGTACAAGTAATTTTAATTATTCATGAAATCAATCTAAGTTGTTTACTTTAAATGTGATTTCCCATAATTTGTAAATATCAGTTTTCAATTCCAGAGATATGACATTGATTTACAATATGGCGGCCTTTATTTTGGGATTTATAGATTTTCTAAGCACCCAAGCATTACAATTGTTCTAAAAATGCTGAACTTTTTAACATTTAAACGCCACCGAAGTAAAAAAATTAAATAAAGGCTGTAAAATCAAGCTTTAAAATTAATGCGCTGCCTACTCACCACCAGAGGCGCTGCAATGCTGCACTAAAAACAAACATAATGCGCAATTGTAGAGTTGTGATATAAAAAGTTTTCTTCTTTCACCAACTTTACTTCTTCAACTATCCCCTTTCCAAAGAAAGTAATTGCCTGAGTGTTACTTCTCTTTACAAAAAAAAAAAAAAATCGTTTAATGTATCAAGGTTGAGCCTTTTATTTCTGGACCAAAATTCTCTACAAATAGCTTTCGTATTTAAAATATTGTTTGAAAATTCAAGGCTCACACCGCAAAACTGTCTTTAAATTATTGAACTGTAACTGAAATGTTTTTGTGCGCCATGGATTTTTTTAGAAATAATTTTGTTGAGAAGTTAATTTTGCGTTCCGAGCTGGAAGTGCAGTATTTGATTTATACATGATGGAGGATAATTTTAGACCTTGAGATATCTAATGTACAAATATCAGTATGCGGGAGAAAATAAAACAGATTTAATAATTTGTGGTGCCGTATTAAATAAATCGTTGAATGTTGTAAGGAGCAAAAAAATATAAGATTAAATTTTTTTATTCTCAGCTTCATGGCACTTCAGCATAATTTGTGATTCATGTGACGAGGTCAAAGAAAAATAATGATTTTGACATAATGAAAACTCTCTTAAGTTGTTTTCAAGGAATATTCTCTGAATATTCTGCTTATGCACCCAAAAGTATTTGTTTTTGTTAAGCGTGTGCTACAAATACAAATAATTTCTAAAAGTATTGCAACAATAGCTACTGCAACAAGTAAATACAAACAAGTGCATAACTGCATACTGTTGACAGACATCTGATGTATTAGGGTGGTATCCGAACAAGTATTAAATTTGTCATTTCATAACATATTGTTATTTAGGAGGATTACATCAACCATACGGATAATGCTGGATAATGCATGGATATTATTACCACGATAAATAAACCTGTCCCTAAAACTAAGAAACTATTGTTTTCTTGTGTTCTGTTTTTCATAACCCACAGTGCCTTGAGTGAAAGGAGTCTTATGTTGGGTAGATTACCAACGAAATATTAAACCGTTTGGCTGACTGTTTGGATGTCCATGCGTAAATCTTGTGGTTAAACTTTAGTCGGCAACTTTAGAAATAATTTAATAAAGTTTAGCTTATGATAAACTTGGTTTATCAATTTACCAAATCATGTCTTCACGAGTTTCGTAATTGTTAAATTTAAATATCTGAAATGTGCTACAGTGAAGGCATTCAATGCGGCATCACTGAAACTTATTCTTTGGAGGGCTCTATCCAGTCTATATGCTGATAAAATAAGAAATGCGTTTTCTATTTAATACAAATCTTGCTTTAAATTTATGTACTATTGAAGTAAAGCGTATAAAGACTAGACGACGCATACTGTTTTAAGTGTCACTTGTATGCATGTGAAAACGTTTGAAAATAATTAATACTTAAATGGATTTACAAATATTTCTGCATGAAATATTTTCCAAAAATATTAGTAGGTATGATTTATAATATAGTTAAATAGAAATGAAATAGGCATTCAAATGTGAGCGAAACTCAACAAAAGGAAACAAATTGAAGATTGCATAGAATCAGAAAATTCTTTTTATGGAACATTAACTACCGTGCTATTTTACTTTTGTGCCGACCCCATGACATATCTTAATATATTTTTTTTTCTTATTTTGAAATTATTTCAGACATTATATATAAAGATTCGTTTATCAGTATTCAAGTATGATGACTGTTAAGTGAATAACAGTGTTCTGTTGAGTGCAAAATGGGCTTTGCTAAAAATTGTGGTGTTTGTCTGTGCTATTTAAATTTATCTTCACACACATATTTGTGTCAATCTAACATTTAAATATAAATGTTTTATGTTTTGTTTTTTTGTTTTTAATGGTTTATAAAGTTTTAATCATTTTAAAATTTTTTTTTCAAACATATTTATATTTAACATAAGAACAATTATTATTTTTTATTCGAACTGTTAATTTTAAATTTCTTGATATTTATTTAGTCGGGCTCGAGTTCATTAAATTTAATTTTCATTAAATAATTTTTACTGAAAGAATTGTTTTACAACATGAAATCATTATTAAAATTTATTGATAATTTTTCTTGGCTGCGCTGGGGTTTGAACCTGGGTTGAATTTACATGTTTCTGCACCACTGCGGGTGCCTGCTAGCCAACAGACAAACATCAATCTTTTAACCAGTATTACCGGTAACTGTAACTTTTTTGAAATAAATTGTTATTATTATAAACCAATTTCTTTTAATAGGAAACAAAAATCGCGAAATCCTAAAAATTCCGGGATCCCGAAAAATCTATATTTGAAAAAGCAATTTGGCATCCCTAATGACAATATGACAATCTCCAAGAAGTGGCATTTTGAGAGCTCTTGATATTTTTGCAAAACTATTGTTTGCTATTTCAGCAAACACATGTTGCTCTGTGGTTAAGTTTTGTTGTTTTAAAACAATGCAAATGAAAAATGAATATTGTTTCTTATGTGTTCAATTTTAGAAGAAACACATGGACATGCGTATAATTTTAGATTTTAATTGCCGTTTACTTTATATAAATAATTTAAATACATATGGGCATTTCCACAGAAAAATCCAGCAAGAGTAAAAAAAAACCTCACTTGATTTTTTTTAATTTTAATTTTAATTTTAAATATAATTAGAGAAATATTATATGAAAATATATAGAGGAAAATTAGAACCCAATACACAGCGCAGTCAAGTTTTATTGGCTGAAGATCAACTGCTACTGTATTTGCATTAGTTCGGAAATGGTTGCTAGTACCATTAAGTTGCTGCTTTGCAGGACTATTCCTAGAGTTGTAACGATAGGTGGATTCCCTTGTGTTTGTGGATGCGCCTACATTATACGAAGAATAATATGTGGACCAACATGAAAATTACTCATTGAATGCGATGATGATATGCTGGCCAGTCTACATATTTTAGAATTCGTCATATGCGGCAAAGGCAAATTCTGAAATAGCGTCTATTTCTATTTCTTACGCCTGTGAACGACGAACAAACACTAAGGGGTGACCATGTTTCGTTTTAGTTTTTTATGATCTAGTAAATGATGTGAATCTTTACTTTCATTATTGTTTGATTGTAAATATGGTCACACTATCTACTAAGGCAGAATTAGTCTTTACTTTCTGTTCCGTTCCGAATCAGCTGACTTGATTCTGTTAAATAGAAAATGTGTAAAAGTCGTTAGTTGTTTTGTTACTTTCCGTGCCGTTGCGGACATACCTGTTGAAAACAAAAATTTGCTAAGTAATTGTAAGTTACACCACAAAACAGCTGACATCCGCACAATAAAAAATTCCATCATCCCATCTCCGGTGTTTATTAGTTACAAAAATAACATAATCCACCAAGAAAAAAGGGGAAATGACAACAAAAAACACACATACATTGCTGTTATTGATCTACAAAAAAGGTAGACGCAGCAACAAAAGCAAAAACAAATCTGTAATAATAATACAAGATAAATTTCGTTCTAACTCGTGTTGTGAGTATAGAAAAAAAAAAATATAATAATTCTCGTATTCTATTTTCTCAAAAAAACGGCGAGTTAAATAGATGATGTTTACAGATTGATCATGGACAATGAAGATTGCTGATGACGTCTTTGGCAGGGTAGAAAATGCATTCTAATTTGCCAATTGTTCCAGTACTTTACAATAGTATTCTTGATTATTCGAACTATTATCCTGGATAAAAAACCTTTCTCTTAAAAAGATAAATATTAGTTCAATTCCTTCTCTAGTTAATAAAAAAAATTTTTTGATTTATTACAAACATTTTCAATTTCTTTGAATTTATTTAAGTTTTTGTATAAAAGTTATAAAAATATAAAAAATAAAAGATGGATGATGAAAAACTTATTACTTTAGTCGAAAGTAATGTACAATAAAAACAAGTAAAAAAGTATAATAGGTCAAGCCCTACCATATAATACCCTACACCTAGGGTATATTTATAAAACAGTTTTTCAGAAATGGGCGTTATATGCGAGATATCACCTATTTTGGACCAAAATTTAGTGTCCTGATCTCTGTGAATATAAAAAAATACGTGTTAAACTTTATCTCCATATAAATACTTTTAAAAGATCTTTGGAGCTTAAAGTGAATTACGGAGTTTGTGTCGAATTTTATTTGGATACCAACATTTTTAAGAAATTTATGACCGTTAAAGAGATTTTGGAAAGGCCTTATATGGGAGCTACGACTAGTTATAGACCGATCACAATAAAATTGTACCGTATTATTTGTAAATATATGATATATATTTTTGTTAAATATTATTTGGATACCAACATTTTTGAGCGAGTTATGCTCTTTAAAGTGATTTTCGGAAGTGGTCCTTATATGGAAGCTACGACTAATTATAGACAGATCTTCACAAAATTTTTAGATGTGATTAAGCTCCATTTACTACTCATTTGTGGTGAAATTTGTTTGCATACTTGGATAATTCAAACATTTATGATCGGTAAACCCCAATTTCGGGAGTACATTTGTATGGGGGCCAGGTGAAATAATTGACCGATTTCTACCAGTTTCAATCCCGTCCCTCCTTGGGCCGAAAAAATATTACGTACAAAATTTTATCGAAATATCTTTACCACTTGTATTCTGCGCACAAGCTTTACATGGGCAGCCAGCCAGCCAGCCAGACGGACAGGCGGACATCGGCGGACCAATATTTCTGGTCGTTACAAACATGAGCACAAATCCAATATGTAGGGTATAATTATAATTGAAATGGTTAAAAAATCAATGCTTATATAATTATATGGGATACAATTGGCGGTATGGTAAATTTATCCGGTAAAAATAAATTTAAAAAGTTTTAGCTACATACATACATATGTCTGTATTTCAGACGACGAATGTACACAGCGAATTGTCACCTACAAATTCGTCGTGTTGGACAAAATTCATCGTTCGTCCCAATTGTGTTCCTAGCATATCACTCACATTGCTGGCAAATTCTTTGCTGTGAACTTGCACACAATTCAAATTGTTTAGCTTTAAATACTGAAATAATTCAAATGCTTCATATTTTGTCAGAAGCCATTTCTGTTGTTTTGCTAATAACATCATGTTGCATCATGCTCTCAAATATATGTACATACATAAAAATATTTTAATACTCTCAAAATTCTTTTGGATTGTTCCTGGCTTCTGCCACCATAAATAATAACAAAAGGTCGGAAAACCACTTTAAAATGCTAAAATAGAATTAATATGCTTAACATATTTCATTTTAGCATCTACATTCTTTTACTCTAAATTCCATGCAGCAATACCCATTAGATTTGCTGAGTTTGCAAGAGTTTCGTGGTGTTTCTCGAATGGAACGTGTCTATAATTGTAGAAATGGTATTTCTTTATTTATTTTATTCTCTAACCGAAACACACGATTTTATTATGTGAATTATTTAAAACAAGCAGTGACTTGCAACAACATTTTCCTCAATCTCAAGAATATATATGTATGTACATATGTACATAAACATATGTACATAAACATATGTACATAAACATATGTACATAAACATATGTACATATTTATGTATGTGCGGCATAGATTCATTAATACTAATGTAGTTATTAAGAAGACATATTGCTTAACTTTGAAAATTTATGTTATTTCATTAATTTGTATGTAAATAAGTTCCAATTTACACGAAGCAATTCTTTAAGCTAAGCTGATTACGTTTCAGACATCGTGGTGAGGGGAAGAATAAAAATCGTTGTGTCAGTCATCCCTAAAAATAGCGACACAGTGAAGAAAATACAAAAAGGGCGGTATTAGTAGGCGTGGCAAAAAATAAAAAAAATATTTCGGAAATTGTTTTTACATTATCTTTAATCCTAGGGGGTGACTGACACAAATTTTTTTTTCACACTTGCTTGTACTAGCAATTCGTATTACTCTCTTACTCGAATTACCAATGTACTCATATGTGTATACAAATGTGTGTATAATTTCAAATAAAAATACGAGCGATTTAAGCGATAAGAACACCGAAGAAATTTCAAGGAAAAAATTGTATCAATCTTTTCAATAAAAATTACTTCGGTAAATTGGAACTAAGTCAAATTTATTTTGATTTTTACTAAGAGACAAGCTTGAATACATACATATGTATGTATTTAAAATGCAAGACAGAGTATATGTATGTTGTAAAAATGAATGAAAATGAAATAAAATTGTACAAGTCTTAAATTTGAAATTGGAGTTTTATAAATGTTTTATAATCTAATACAATTTATTGAAAATAGTAAAATGTTTGAGCCTTTGTTTTCCAACAGGGGCATATTGGAATGACAAGAAAGTTTTGACATTTTTCTTGTTGACATATTATGACATGCATATGTATCACATGTAATATTGTGACATATCACGTGATATGGTATGATATATCACGTTTTGAACTTGACGTGACATATCAGCTTTCATGTTTTAAGATACAATTTTGTGATTTGGGTGGAATCGTAATATCTTCCATGTTTCTCTTCGAATTTAATGTTTTATTGCAAAATTTAGAAACAGTTTTATTTGATTTGGCAGTTTTATAATTTTTCGACTATTCAAAAACGTAAAAATATAGAAATATCTCTATGTATATATTTATAAAAATTACGTGTATGTTCGTGATTGATAAACTCAATAACTACTGGACCGATTTTGACCAAATTTTATATGCACCGTGAGTAGTGTTTCTGTGTAGTTTGAAGTTCGTCCGACAGATGGCGCAATATTTAGTTTTTTTTGTGTTTTTGCACCGTAACTCAATAAAATAACGCGATAACGCTATGTTATGTGCTTAATCGGCGTGTGCCGCCGTTAAGTATCCCGACACCTACTCATACATAACCTCTATTCGTGAAAAGTGCGTGGGAGTCAAACGAAAAAAAAAATTAATAAATTAACCCAAGGTGTTAGTGAAAGTAAATTAATTGTATTATTGAAAGCTATTGAAGAATAAAATGGGCGGGATCGGACCAGTGGGAGTGGCAGCTCCCATACAAAGTACATATTTAATATCATATATCTACAGTTCTAGAAACTTGTGCACGTTGGTTATATTATGAATAGTCATGGGAAAATTGGGCAGGATCATACCAGTGGGCGTGGCAGCTCCCATGCAAAGTGAATATTGAGCTCATATACTAAATTAATATTAATCTATATATATAAAAATGAATGTTTGTATGTATGTCCTTTATAGACTCCTAAACTATGCATCTGATCATGTGATGATCTTCGGCAAAGTTGTTGTGTATGCGTCCGGGAAGGTTTTTCAGTTGGTATGACCACGCCTAGTCTAACGCCCACTTTTTCAAATTGATTAATTTCTTCTGCATGGGTTTTATCAGCTTCACTTCTAACAATTTGTAAACACATCTTACTGAAGGCGAGGTAAAAATAAAAATTTTATGTGCCAAAGCTTTTTATTTCTTTCGACCACTCCTACTTTTTTAAATTGTCTATTTGATTCTGCTCGGATTTTAACATATTTACTTCAAATCGAATACACATGTTACTCTAGGTGAGGTAAAAATTAAGATTCATACTCCACGCCCCATCTCTTGCAGGACAACGCCTGCCGGGAAGGCCATACCAGACCTACTTTCTTTCAATGAATTGAATATTTGTGTAATGTCTTTCTTTCAAATTTATTTTAATTGGTAGCGTGGCAACGCGCCCAGGGTACAGCTAGTATTTTATAAAAATATGTATGTACGAGTATGTATCGGGCTATTTTTATATTTCAACGACAATTGTTGTCATAACGCTGTTAGAGGACGATTGTGCAGGTGCTTCTTAGTTTACCAATGTATGATGTAAACCACAAATATTCTTTGGCTTTTAAAATAAAGTACAATGAGATTGCTTTATTTTTACTTACCACAACAAGGTTGTTGTTGTTTATGCTGCTGCTGCTGTTGTTGTTGTTGTTGTTGTTGCTGCTGTTCGTGTTCTCTTTCACGTTGACCTCCTTCGTGAAACAGAATTTGCTGATGATAATTTTGAAAATTATGTTGCTGATATAATCTTTGTGCTGGTATTTGATGATTATGTAGATGTTGTTGTTGCTGTTGTTGTTGTTGTTGTTGTTGTTGTTGTTGCTGCTGACAGAATATATCAGTTTCATTTATATTATTCTCTAAATTACCTTGATTCTTAGCTGTAGCACTAGTGCTGATATTATTATAAGCAGCAGTTGTTTTTGTGCCGCCATGACACCGTAATGACAAATTAAGTTTAAGACGTGACGATGACGATGCAGTCGCTGACAACGAAGATGTTGATAACAATGATGGCTTTCCCAACAAGCAGCTATTGTTCGAATTTCTCTGAAATGGTGAATGCATGTCCTCCTGCCTCCCACCGAATATCATGGCCTTTTCGATACGCATACCAACGTAGAGAGTACGTGTTATTAATATATAAGCCACCGATAGTATCATTAGCGGCAGCACTAGTAGAATTAGGTCGAGAAACAGATTATAGGAGCGTTCATAGTGCAGGGCATAACTTGGCCAGTTTTCACGACATTTGCGCAGACCTAAAACAGATTAAATTAACGATGAAAAAAAAACTCTTTACAAATATTTTACGCAATAGAATGTCATAAAAAGTGTTAGCAGCAATTTAAACGAAATATGTACATAAGTATGTATGTTTGTTTTGTTACCCACTAAACTGTGTTTAAACTAAATAAAGTTTCATTGAACATTTTACTTTAAATGTCCAATTTGTGTGTCCTTTAAAAATTCATTGAACTGTGTACGTTTTCTTGGAGGTGCGGAAAATAATTTTAATTGGACTGGGACAATAATGAAGAAAAAATATTTTACATTTTTTTCTTGTCACACTGTTAACAGACATATCTTTTTTCTCTTTTATGAAAACACCTGTCAAAGTCAATTTAAATAAAGTAACAGAAATTAATTTTTATTGTACATGTGTGTACAAAAGATTCCAGGTGTTTATTAGGGCATCACACACATTTTAAACTAAAACCTTTTATTTGGAGCTACTAAATATACAAAAATAATTAACTTAACTGCATAAATATTTATGTACATTTGCAGGTATTTATATTCATGAGTTTGTTTAATTTTTGCTGTGAAGTGTTTCAACAGCCCTGGGGGACTAACTATTAGAAACTGCTATGTAATCGTTTCTAAGTGCATAAAGGGATGTTTTGTTTGTCACTCTGTTTGTAATTTCCGCAGTATTTATTTGTGACCATATAGAGTATATATTTTCTTAAAATAACTTTAACCTGTTTATCTGCTTTTTATTAAAATAAGGTTTCTTCATATACTAGCGAACAAACAAAATTCTATAAAGGGTAAATCGTTTATTGGATTTTTGTTCATGTTCTAATGTCACGTTCTTGTAGCTTGTCGCTGTAAATTTTAATTAAATGAAAAATTCATTGCCTTTACCTAAAACAAAACAACAAAGTCGCACTAGATATTTAATTTTGATTTACAAAGTCGGTCGCGTTCGCCATCGTAAGTTTATTTATTTTCAATATTTAAACGGGCCTATTTGGATGTATAAAGCGTGTGCGAAAACAGGAAGGGAAGTAATATGGTAGATGAGAAGAAAAATAAGATTATTATAAGATCTACTGATCTTCCTAGAACGCCACATTTTAGTTTAAAAAAATTACTTTAAAGATTTGATTATTATTATTATTGCTAATGTATATAAAGGTATGATTTTATTTTGTCCTATCGAACATAAAATGGTATCATAAATGGTAACTTTGTGCATAATTCTAAACTTAGATGAAGGATAACTTTTACAAAATTGTTTGCTTATGAATTATACGGAAATGTGATCCTTATTCCTGTGAATTTAATATCGATATAACCTTAATGTTAACACTGATAAATAATTAAATTTACATGTTTTTAAACACGTAATGACATTACTAATTTATAGTTGTGGCAGGTAAAAAAGCATTGAACGATTATCACATGTTGTTTGAATATTTAGTGCAATTAAATGCAAATAACTGCTGAATTGTTGACTCGATAGCTTTACTACTGTCTGTTGAATATTTGACAGTTTGTAGAATTTATGTAAAGTCGCAGTAAAGATTGTATTTTGTAAATTTAGATATGAATGAATTTAGAATCTATGCGAATAGATTGCATGAATTTTCGTTTTATTTTAGTTACACAATCTAAATCTTTATTTTAACCAAAAAGAGGGGGTACAATATTAAAAAAAAAAAACAATATAATACAAATAACTAACACTCACCTTGTCGACTTGTAGGCATCAATTGACTGAACATGGCAATTGGCAACATGCATAGCATGCTGCCACACCAAATGCATACTATTATTTTGTACGCATGACTGCGAGTCTGCCAACGTCTCGAACGCAACGGATGGCATATAGCGTAATAACGTTCACATGATATGGCCACCAGAGTCCAGGAGGACACAGCAACAGATGCAGCTAGAATAGTTGAATGGAAAATTAAAATCAACAAATTGTTTGCTTTAGTTTTACGCAAATGCACTCGAAAATATTTTAAATATATTTTGAAATGATATTTTAAGCTTGAAAAAAAAACAAACTTTTTTTCCCATGAATTCGTTAGTAAATTGTGACTACGACCAATTAAAAACGATTTTTAACAATTTACAAAATTGTTTATTTTTACATTCTCTACAGGAAAAACAATTGAAAATTTATACCTGAATGCATTTCCCTGAATCCATTAAAAAAAATCTGTAATTATCAACATGTTTCAATTTTGCTTAAACTTGTTAAACTTTCAACTTTCCGTATTACCTGCATTTTCATGTTATAATTGTCTAATGAACAATAAATAAATTAATTAATTAATTAAATGAAAAAAAAGAGTAACACAAAAAAATGCTTGGATGAATTTCAGATATTTTTACTTTTAATGCTGAAAAATCGTGCATTAAATAGCTAAAATAAACCCATAACAAACACCTTATACAAGACATTATTTAAAGGCGGGATGTAGCAGTAATGAAAATGGAATAATATTCAAGGGAAAATATTGAGAGGTAAACCACAAAATATATGAAATCTATGCTAGTAATCCAACAATTGGCTCTTGATTTTAATTTCCGCCATGCCTTCTCCTTGCAAAAAAATTACACTGCGGTTCATCAGGATAGAACCAACATATTTTAAAGCAAAAAAACTGCATAAATTGCAAATACAGATAGAATAAAATAATTTTGTTTTGCAGAAAAATAGTTGATACTGTAAATGATAATTTAAACACAAAAAATAATATAAAAATGGATTATAACGATACTTTTCTCATTCTTTGTAGGCAAGTATAAAATTTTTCATTTATTTTTTTGGTTTAACAGAATAGAACCACATGCATTTTTAACTTAAATCAGTAGGCGGTTGTAATAAAGCATTATAAAAACCAAATAAAATTAAAATTACAGTTCGTGACAGCAGTTAGCTAAATCAATATGGGAAGAAAAAGTTCTGAAAAGCCACGCAGAAGCAAATAATCAATTTAAAAAAATGGGCGTTAAAGTAGGCGTGGTCGTGCCAACTCAGAAACCTTCCCGGGCTCATGCACAACAACTTTACCGAAGATAATAACATGATCAGATTTATAGTTTGCGAGAATAGAATAGTAGTAGTAGTAAATGAATTTCAAAAAAGTACCAATATAAGTGTACTGAAATTTGACCTTTTTTACACCTTTATATTTGAGTCATGAATAAGCATGTCCTGGGTTCTTTTTTGCGTGGATGGAAGAACATTTTATCTTTTTTTTTATTTTTAAATTGAATAAATAATATCAAATGTCCGTTTTTACCCCGTTTTTGTCCCTTTTTTGTCCCCCTTGAAAAAATAATTTTCAAAAAAGTTCCTATTAATTATCCGTAATACGTACTATTTGAAAATAATAGTTCATGGAATTTTTAGTGAGAAAATACATTTTGATAAAAAAAAGTACCAAAAAAGAATATAGTTTTTAGGCCATAGGAATTCGCATTTCAAAAAAGTACCAAAAAGATTTCTAGTCTTTATTGTTCTGAGCCAGATGCATTTAATATATTATTTCTATGTTTATTTATGTAGGAGATATACATGTTAACGGAGCGTTCTATTGGGACTATTTTTACCCCATATGGTCACTTGAATTTCGAATTTCAAAAAAGTACCAGACACCTGTCGGCTCTGTTTTTGATTAAAGGCGGACGCATTTAAAATGTTATTTCTAAGTTTATTTGTTTAGGAGATAAAGAGGTACTGGTTTTACCCGCTTTTGCCCCATTTGTCGCACTTAACAACCGAATTTAAAAAAATCCCCTCTTAGTGGATCTACATATTGTAAAGGGAACCCATTACCCGAATTTCAAGTTTCTAGCTTTAGCGGTTTGGGCAGTGCGATGATGAATCAGTCAGTCAGTCAGGCACGTTACTCTTTTATATATATAGATTTATAATAATTTTACAAATAGCTCTTACGCTATTTGTATAACCTTCAATTTGTGTGGAAAGTGCATATTGAACATTTATAAATTTTCATTGTTACCAAGTTTTGAAATTGTTCGAAGTACAAGAAAACGTATAGAGGTTGCATATTTTATTTGAAATTTTGATTTTTGCTTCACAGTTGCAATATTTTCAAAAGGATTAACAATATTTTCTAATTTAATTTTCGCATCGTTGTTAAAATAAAATAATATAAACATATTTCGTTAACCTATTATACACGCAGAGAAAAAATATAGTTGTGCATGTTTACCACAACTATTTTAATATTTTAAATTTTTTTTTAGATATTATAGTCACTGTAATTATTTATATGATTTCTGCAATCATTATATGGTTAAGTTACCATTCACATGCCTATAGTAATTATGTAATGTTTATGGTGAGTTTTACGATGATTAAAGATTATACCATATTATCGTTATCAAAAAGCAATAAATCATGATAAATGAATTCATCATAAACATGATTGCAACAAATATATACAAAGTTACTACAATCACACACATGATTGTAGTAATCATGTGAATCGTAACTTAACCATATTATGGTTACGG
The DNA here is from genome assembly GCA_950370525.1 of Bellardia bayeri. NCBI lineage: Eukaryota > Metazoa > Arthropoda > Insecta > Diptera > Calliphoridae > Bellardia > Bellardia bayeri. The sequence goes on from OX493266.1 coordinate 100,355,041, forward strand.
CAATCATGTAAATAATTACAGTGACCATAACATTGTGGAAAATCTTGTCAAAATGTTGACATTGTTGTGTTAATCATGTACAACAAATTTTTTTTCTCAGAAATATATAGTTGTAGACTAAACACAATGAAATGTTATAAAATAAATAAAAAAAAAAAACTAAACAAATACTTAAGAAGCCAATTGCAAAATGATACTAATAATGATTTATAATCATATAATAACTTCTTTAAATGTATTTATTTTAAGTAAATTGTTTTTGATCCCTTTTAAGACACATAGTAAGTATTTCTTTAATATATAATTATTAATACAAAAAATGGCATAAAAAGCCACAAAATAATGAATTCTAAAATTAATTAAAACTAAGAACGTACGTAAAGTTTTTCCTGGTTATACATATGTACATAAAAAAAAGTCATAAAAAATTTTAAATATTCAAGCTATAAAATATATTTATATACATTAGAGCATGCCTTTCATTTGAGGCTAAAGAAAGTAATCGTTGTATCAAAGTTAAATGAAAGTTTACTTCGCTTAAAAACAAAAATCGTTATTAATGAACACTTCTTTAACTTTTATTGTGCATAGTTGGAAATATTGCCATGGTTCTGAGAGCCAGCCTAATACATACATACATCCATACATATGTACATAAATTATAGAATTTTATTATAGAACTTTTATATGTATATAAATTTAGCATAAACAAATAGTTTACAGAGCAAAACTAGTTAGAATGCTGAATGCCTTCCACCTAAAACTGAATAGAATTTAGTTTAGTATAATAAAAGTGCTTAATAGCTCATAGTGTTTATGCACATTATAGAACTTTAGAGGTATTTGGGAAAATACCTTTTGTATAAAAGTTATAAAAATATAAAAAATAAACGATGGATGACGAAAAACTCACTACTTTAGTCGAAAGTAATGTACAATAAAAAAAACTTTAATTTTTTGATTTATTTTCGCGATTCGTTTATATGAAAGAACTAACTACAAAAATTTAACAACAGAACGACACGGAACAGCACAGCAACAGAAAGTAAAGACTATTGAAGCCTTGCAGTTGCGCATTATGTTTGTTTTTAGTGCAGAATTGCAGCGACTCTGGTGGTGAGTAGGCGCATTAATTTTAAAGCTTGATTTTATAGCCTTTATGTAATTATTTTACTTCGGTGGCGTTTCAATGCTATACCACCGAAGAAGGGCGCTATGATAAATTTAAGTTATGATAGAAAACTAATAATTATCAGAAATTGATGTTGTTTGAGTGGCAGCGGAACCAATTAAGCTACAGGAGTTGTCGAATAAATTTAGATATGTATAGTTCTTTCACTATTATTTTATATATTAAAATCTAAATAAAATAGTATATGTATGTATTTTGCTTCTGTTATAGGTACTTGGAATAAACAAAAAATATCCTTATTGTTCTGCACCAATCTCGAAACCATTCAACTGGAAATAATGGTAAAAGTTCTGCAAGGAACATTGTTTACAAGTTTTCTATATCTCGTTAAATGTTTTGAAAAAGTTAAAATTTTGTCAGCCAATTGTCGAACGAATTTCCTGATTCATTTCAGCAGACATGAGGACTACCAACGTCAACAAATAGATTGTTTATACATATATTTTTAATAGATATTTATAACTATTCATTGATATACATGTATGTATATGTACATTAGAGAGCTGCGAATTATGGCCGTACATTAGGCTCCCAATGTCAACTAAAAACCAAATCCTCGGATAACGTTTTTTGCATCTTGTAGTTTCTAGTTTTGAAATAATGCAGCAATACGATTTGTTATTTCAAATTTCTAGGAAATTGTTAATTTTCAAAATTTATAAACATTTATGGGCGACTGTAACACAAACAGAATATTTAATAAAAAATATCCAACCCAGACATAATTATCCGCTGTTGCTAAAATTTCCGGCTTATGGTTTTTAGACTAACTTACAGAAAACAGTTTTGGATCTGAGAAGATATTTTTTATATATATATACACTCATAATCTGTGTTTAATGGCGGAGGGAGGCTACAAAAAGAACGATTTAAAGATTTTTTCAAAATTTTCTTATTCCAGTGATATGCTATAATTAATTATAAATCACCATAATTTATTTTCATATTGTATAAGACATACAATACATACGTGCAGTACTCATTTACACTGTAACATATATTTTAATTTAGGACACACATATATTAACACATACTCGTATATTACGTTTACATTAGGGAGGTTATTCAAACAACTTGACAACTGTGATATACATAATTCATTCTTATATAATAATGGAAAACATTTGTCTTTAAAAGCAAAGAGTTTCATTTTTAGTAGATTTTGCTTTTGTTCTGTTCGTAACAAACCTGAAGTCTTGAAGTGAAATGACAACATCAGTTAGAACAATTTGAGCAGTTGTTACATTTTTTGTTTTTTGTTAGTTTTATACTAACGATGACTTATTAAAGTTTGTCTGGTAATTTTTGTTTGTCTCCCACACACTTAAACACAAGCCGTCTGTTTAATACTATTATTATAAGCAATAATATTTTTGAAACTAAATAATATTTTTGTAACTAAAAGATATTAGTCCAACATCCACCCTAAAGTATACCGATCGACCCAGAATCACTTTCTGCCTGGCTGTTAACTGGCCATGTAAACCTTGTGCACAAAGTACAGGTTTCAAATTTAAAGATAAAATTTGGTCATTATATGTATGTGTTTGGCCCATGGATGATTGGTTTTGAATTTTGTTGAAATCGGTTTATTATTTCATCTAGCCCCCATGCAAATGTCCTCCTCCAAATATATGAAACCTTAACACACATACACACATATTTATATGCTCAGAAGTTATGCCACTAAATTTGTGGTCGATAGGTCAATAAAAACTATTTGCCCATATACTGGGTGTAGCGTATTATATGGCTTGACCGACTATACTTTCTTACTTGTTTCACTACTGTTTATTTTATCATGCTGTTACAGCAAAGTCAAAGATTGGGATAAAATATCAACAGAAACTATAAAATATCATTATAGTCGACTATATACACAGAAAAAATTAAAATTGATTTTCAATTAAAATATTCGTATATTTAATTAAACATTTAATTGAAAGTGGACCGATGAAGGAATTTGTAGTATCAATTAAAATATTTTGTAAAAATTTAATTGAAAGTAGTTTTAATTAACAAAAATATGATATTATTTCATTGAAAATTGTTTTTCAATTAAAATCTTAATTGATATGATTAAAAGTTTAATTAAAAATCAATTAAAAGTTTAATTCAATTTTGTCGGGCAATAATTTTTTCTGTGTAGTCAATAGTTTTAGTTATTCTATAAATAGTTTCTTACATGCAAGTTTTTCTGTATTTGACATTGAAAGGAAATAAACTGATTTATTTACCGTAACTACCATTTGTTAAAAGTTGGGTATAACATAATGTTTATTGGTAAATGATTAGAAATCAATAAAAGCCACTTTTAATTGAATTAACTAATTTCCTACAAAAGTTTGTTTGCGTTTTGTTTTTCATTTATTTCTTTAATAAATGCACAAATATTTCTATTTCGCTGTTAAATATCTGTAATTAGCATTGATTATCAACTGAAAACTTTTAGTAATAAAAGTAATTGAATGTAAGTAACCTTTAAACTTTTTCTATTTGTTTCATATAGAAATAGTATTTTCATTTTATGGACACTTAAAGAAAATTTCTTTCTTCGATTAAATATTTAACACAGAATAATTGTTTTTAAATTCATATTTATTTGCTTTAATTTGCATATTTCCGCAATAAAGTTATTTCAAAGGTCTGCTTGATATTAAATAAAAAAATATTCAAGACCTTGAGTAAAAAATAAAAACACACACAACTTACCATATATACCTACATACGAGTATATATGTACATACAACTAAATAGTATGTATAAAAAAAAAGTGTTACAGTTTATGGATCATCAATGGCAGTTTTCTATGGGAAGCAGACACATACGAGTAAATAAATATTCTGTGTCCCAAGTCCTAAAACCAAATATTTAAGACAATGTTGGGGATGATATAGAAAGTAAAGAAAACATCCTTCCAACTTTCATTTAAATACATTTTACTACTAAGAAGCTTAAAAAAATGTTGTTTAGTAAATTTATTTATTTTTTTTCCTTGAACCAGCACTCACCAGGAAAATAGGTTGTGGGAGGGAGGATAAAGGGAGTAGTGTTTGTGAACATTTGACTTGAATTTTCCCAGTTTTTTTGCTGGTAGTTTGTTCCACATACGGACAGTACGGCTAAAGAACGAATTTTCCCTGTAGTGTGTTGTGTTGTTTTCGGACGAATATAGGTGGTGTAAATAGTAAGAAGATCAGATGGAATGAAGTATTTTCTACACCGTTTTAAAAAACCAAGGCACTTGAGCGCTTCTTTTGACACTTGAAAAATGTATTTGGTCCAGCGGACATCTCACTGGATTCTCGTGCCTACAACGTCAAAAGCCTCTGATTCATTAATATTTACACCGCCCATAAAAACAGATGAAGCAACATGATCTGTTGTGCGTTTGTGCATTAATAAACAACACTGAGTCTTACGTGTGTTAAAATCGACTCTATTCGCACAACCTGTCTCAGCGTATCATTCATATTTTGTCTCATTTCCCCAATCTACAAAGGGTTTGGTCTATGGTTAAATGAGTATGAATGGCAAATGTTGCTATCATCTGCAGAAGTTTGTCATAGTATGTCATATATTAAGATGAGTAATAAAGTGGGAGAAAGAACGGAACCTTGAGGTACAATGAGGCAAATGTTGCTATCATCTGCAGAAGTTTGTCATAGTATGTCATATATTAAGATGAGTAATAAAGTGGGAGAAAGAACGGAACCTTGAGGTACAATCGATCGTCAGATATTACAAAGTTGTCAGATCTAGCAATGTACAATGACATTAAAAAATTGTTAGAAAAAGGTTCAGACGACTGTAAGAAAACTAACAATTTCATTGGCACACAATTGTCACACAATGAATTTATCTGTCAACCGAAATTGTTTTTTCAAAATGTTATTAATGCACACTTGTTTGTTTATTTATGTACATATATACAGAGTTGCATTTAGAAATAATTTCTATGACAATGCTGCCATTGGCAGATGCATAAACTTGGCACATATGACAATGAAAAGTGTTTGACAATTGTCTTAAAACAATGACAATGACAAAATTGTGTGTTTATACGATTGTTACATGTCTGACAATATTTCTGTCTTGCAATGTCTTGCAATGTACTGAAAATGCTTTTTCTTACAACGATTAGCGGCTTTAATACTGGTGAAAATTTTATTTGAAAGAAAGCTTAAATTACTTTCGCTGAAACTGTTCCATAATGTAAAAATTATACATGCTCTAGCAACCATAAACCTCAATGTGTTGCTACAAGTTGGGATCGCAGTAGGATACTTTAAAATAAGAGAAAGGCAATTGTGTATAAAATTGTAGGTTTAGTAATATCTTTTCATGAAGTATATAAATCATACATATGTATGTATATGGAATTTTTTATAAGACCTCAACTTAAGATGGACAAAAAAAGATTTAAGGAAAAATTTTGCTTCAGCAGGAAGGCTTTCCAAAAAGTGTTTGAAAAGGTACAAAATATGGAGAGGTTGGACACCAATATGAAGCTTTGTATTCCACTTGATAAGAGAGTGGCAATGGCATTGTTTGCATTGGAATCGGCAGCGGAATATAGGGCCACATACTTTGCTTCTTTCCTTTGAGGTATTAAAATTTAAAAAAATTCATTTCTATTTTATTATTTATTTTTCCAGAAAAAAAAACAATATAATTTACCTTTACTGAATTCATTTAAATTTTTTCAATTGAAAATAATTCACAAACAGCTGATTGATTGTCGACTGTATTGCCACATTGAAATGGCTAAATTCGGTATAAATTTACCCTATTTTGTGCGTTTATGTCAAACCTAATACACATTAGAATGGGGATAATTGAAAAGTTAATTTGAATTATGATTGTTAATGCAAATTAAGGCTGTCGTCTGTCTGTCTACGTTATAAGGCTGACTTTTTGCATTTGCCTATCTTTTATTTCGCAAATTAATTAATTTGTGTGTCTCAATTTACTGTTTCCATTAATGGTAATTTTAATAAATTATCACTGTTCAATAAAACGTTTATTTTCTTTTAAATAAAATAATGTCAGCTGTTTTTTTTTTTGATAGCTGTAAATAAACACTCAATGCTCTTAATGTCAGTTGGCCAAATTTTCTTTTATTTCTACATAAAATTTTATCACACTATATAATCCACTTTAATTAGACATAGATGTTGAAAGAAATGCATAAAATACTTAACATAAGGAAAGGGAAGGATAACAAGACAACAAAATTCTTTCAATTATAAATTTGCACATGATATAAGCATTAGGAAAGCTTCATTTGTAGAAAAATAATAATTTCATATACATATGTATGTATCTTGATACTACATGACGTGAAAACCATTAAGTGTGACTCCAGTTTTCAGCTTGACTTTGTATTCATCCTATTTAAATGTTAAACCAACCACACATATTATCTAAGTACTTTTTTGTAAATTTTTTCCATCTTTTGACATATTCAAGAAGTCATATTTTTTGATCGGCAAGAGTCTGCTTTTTTGCTTAATCCAACTGATGTCCGCTTTGAAATTAATCATAAATAACATTTCAAAAAAACCTGAAATTTTTTTTAATTTTAATTTAAATCTATAAATTGTAATACAACAAATCAGTTAACCATTTAGAAAAACTTGAAAATATTCTAAATTTCCCAAAAAAAAAAATTCATTTTGGAAACCGATATTAACCGATATTTCAAAATGTTCTTTTTCCCCATTTCTAAATACACTCTAAGCTGACGATATTATGAAACAAATGTAAATTTAAAGGTGTAAAGGTGTTTTTAAACAAATCTAAAATATAACCTTTGATGATGGGGAACATCTTAATGTGTATAAAAATATCCAGCTTATTTCGATGACATTGAATATTTTAAAAAGGATATGAGTATCAGCATACTGACGAGTTCAATACTTTATTCACACCAACGTAGATATTGGGGGAGGTAAAACTGTATTTGTACATTTCGCCGTCTTAATACAAAGTGCCACGCGTATTTTGGAAACAATAATATACTCTGTATAATAGATACATTTGGAAAATTTGGAAAATTGTGTTTTTCCGAAAATGGTACTGTACTGCAAGGACAAAATACAATAATAACTTAAAATGTGAAAACAAAACTGCGTGGTTTCTTTTAATAAAGCTAGAAAAATTTAACATTTTACAAAAAAATTCACGAATTTTATTTTTTTTTTCAACACAACGTATTTTTATTTTATTTTACTTTATTATTAAGTCAATGGATTAAATCCTTACAGTCTATTAAAAAAGTATATTGAAAATTACAATTAATTACAAAAGATTAATTATTTAATAAACTAATTATTTTATGTTTAATTACATTTGTTGAAAGAGAAAAATCAATTATTTCATATAGATTGTTAAATTCACAAAATAATCTTCTTAATGGGTCAGCTTGACCATAATTAGTGCTAACATGTTTGACATACAGTGGCTTAAAATGGCGTGAAAATTGTTGAGGAACATTAAAAGTAACATTATTTACAAGGAACTCGGAGCAGACTTCACCATTAATTATATTGATCATAAATGTTACATTAAGCATAGTCCTTCTACTAGATAGAGTTGGTAATTTAATCAATTTAAGTCTATCGATGTATGATGGAAGGTTAATATCAGGATTCCACGGTAACCCACGTAGACAAAAGAGTAAGAATTATTTCTGTACAGACTCTATACGCTGAATATATATATTAAATAAGGATCCCAGATAATAGAGCCATATTCCAATATAGGTCTTACTAAGGAAATGTAAAGTTGTTTTGTGACATAGGGATCATGTAATTCCTTAGCCCATCGCTTTATAAATGCAAGTACACCTCCAGCTTTATTTATCATCATGGTAATGTGCGAAACAAAGTTTAATTTGTTGTCTAGTAAAATTCCTAGATCAAGAACATTTTCAACAATTTCAAGCCGGTAATCACCCAAAATATAATTAGCAGGAATATAATTACTTCTTGAAAAACGCATAAGTTTAAATTTTTGAAAGTTTAATTCCATTAAGTTGAGACTGCACCACAAAAAGAAATTGTTGAGATCGGTTTGGAGATATATATGATCCACAGATCTAGAGAAGCTCAAAAATATTTTAACATCGTCAGCATACATTAGACTGTTACAAAAATTTAAAACATTTGCAAGGTCGTTGATGAACAAGGAGAAAAGAATTGGACCAAGGTGGCTGCCTTGAGGAACACCAGAAGTAACCAAATTATTTTCAGAGTATTCTATCCAGAAAATAAGATTTTATCCAGTTTAGACTGCGAGATGTAAAACCAAGTTTAATACGAAGAAGTCTGTGATTTACTTTATCAAAAGCTTTACTAAAGTCAGTATAAACTGCATCGGTTTGTTTTCCTTGTACAAAGCCTTGGTTAACGTGGGTAGTAAGTTGTAGGACATTTGATATAGTAGAGCAACCGTAATGTTTAAAAATTTGTCAGTTGGGTAACAATTCTTAAAACACTTTTTCATGTATCCAATATATATCAAGTTATATAAGAAAACTAAATAACCTACACACCAGTGGTCGGCATAAAGAGCATACATGACACGGATTTTATTAATACTCGTATATGAAGGAGTTTTGTTGATTGTTGTTTACACAACAGTGAGTTCTGTTTCTTATTTGATAATTTCTTCATAAAACTCGTTGAAATTATAGTTTGTTTAGAGAGAAATAACCGATTATTCGCGGCCCGTGGTGACTATGAGTGTCTACCACTGCGCTGCAACTATTTATTTATAAAAGTTTTAAAGAGTTCTCATGTTGAGTATTTTCAAAACTAAGAAAGAAAATTAAAAAGAGCCTTGTAAAAGGATATGTAGTGTAAATATACGTAGAAATGTGTATGTTAGTAACAGGAAAAAAATGCCTATTTGCTTGGAAAAGGAATAAACATAATTACATACATACATACATACATAACTACACATACTCACACAACCATTATGCTCAACAGAAAAGCAAAAAAATATATAAAAGGCACAATTTTCTATTCCGTTTTCAAATATAATAACGTTATAGTTGTTGTTGGCAGAAAAGAGGATGCTGTCAACAACTGAGTAAAATTATCATCGTCATCGTCATCGTTTGCCTGTGTTTGGGGATTTTGGGTGCACAAGAAAGAAAAACAGTCACACTAACAAAAAAAAAAAACAATAAAAGTTTTTTCAAATTTACTTTTATTTTTCTTAAAATTTTCATACTTTTCTCAACACAGCCACCACAAGCTGGCAAAGTGTTTGAGTTGAAAAGATAAATAATAAAAATTATTTTCAAGATTTTAGTGCCAACCCACATGTAGATGTATTCAACATCATATTACATAAGGAAATAATGAAGGGATTGACAGCAGTAATGTGTCGACTAGGCTGAAATTGTAAACCTTTGTGGATGTCACTTATATTGATATAAATTGAGTAAGTAATCTAGATTTTTATCAACAACTGTATACAAAAACTAAAAGGGTTAAAGTGCAATTTTATTACACTTAAATTGCAGACAGAATGCTAATTAAACTAAGACCAGTACTCATTAGATATCATTTACTTTTATCTACCATGTTTAAATATTACCACATGCCACTAACTACACCTAAAGCCAATTGATAGGTTCTGGTTTGTTCTGATTACGAGCATAAAATATGCAAACAAACTTGTTTCAAATTCGAAAGAAATAGCAACTTATGCAGCCTTATTATGAGTGTCGTTTTCTTTTTACGACAACGACTCTTTCGTAAAGAACAAATTAAATTTGTTTCTTTAATCTATTACGAAAGAGTCGTTGTCGTAAAAAGAAAACGACACTCATAATAAGGCTGATTATCTGAATACGTTAATTTCAAAACACCATCGCTAACCATAATATAATTTCTAATAAATTATTCGCAATTCGCAGTAAATCTTGTAGGTTTTCTCAAGTTTTTTTTAGTTAAAAGATGGTTGAGTGCATAACAAATAATCCTTTATGGCAAATTTGGGTATAAAACATAATAACTTATTTAATTGATAGAACTTGTGGTAAATCTTTCACCAACTATAAATTTTCAGTTAAATATTTATTGTCCTCAAAATTAGTTAACGATATAAAGAAAAATGAAATCAAATTATTTTGATTTATATGTAAATAACGTGACCATACAACCCGCTTTTGGCGGGATTACCCCGATTTTTGAAAGCACATCCCAAACAGATTTTATAACCCGCTTTTCAAACCTACATCCCGCTTTTTACTGTTTCAGTTTTTTGCCAATTTTAAAGGAAATATAAAAATTAAAAACTATGATAAGATTTGAACTTCTTTTAACATTTAAATTTAATTTCCTTTATTTTCCTATCAATGACATTATTATTGTTAAAGTACAAAAAAAACCCCAGTAATTCTCAAAAAATTAAACGAAATTCACAAAAATGTTTTTTTTTTTTTACAAATGACGAATTCACATTTCTTTTGCTGCATACACCAAGGTTTTCAAAACAGCCTTTTCGCTTTTTAAACTTAGTTTTTGCATTTTAGTACATATGACCTAAACTATATTTTTGGACCATAAAGATATATGTAGGATTTAAGCTTCTTGTGTATAAATGAATATTTCGCTGTTTGAGTAATAAAGTACCTGAACATACCTGATCAGTATGTGAAATTTTAATTTTCAAATGCGTTTAATTTGAGAATTATAAGAACACACGCATGCATGCTTTTCAAAGTTCTAGCTGGAGTTTTTCAGAAAATAAATATATCTTTAAAATCGGATGAAAAAATGGCAAATGATTGTAAATTTACATGTCAAAAAGCCCAAAAGCTTTTGATCCATGTTCAAAACTTCAACTCTAATTCTAGGCTACTTCCATGTAAAAAAATATTGATTTTGCCCCACTGTTTCTGGTTTCTGAATTATCTTTTAGAATTATTGAATTTTGAAAAATATGTTTGAAAATCGTGTCTCTTCTTTATAATGTTTCTATAACTCGTTATTAAATGTTTTTTTTTTTTTTATTAACTTTTGAAAGACTCAAAATTTTCCTCAAAACAATTTTGCAAGCCAATTTTTACCGATTGTAACTTTGTTGAATTTTAAGCCGATACAATAAAATAAAATAAGCTTAAACTTTTAATTTGCAAAATTCTTTTATTTAATTCCATCATGTATTTGCATAATTTTAAATTTTGTATTTGTTTGCTTAAACCTTTAAAAAAAAAATTTATTTTTAAAAAATTCCAGTCGAAATGCAGTTTTTGGTTTAATCTGACACCAAGTATTATTAATGTATGTCTACTGCATATAGGGCATTGGCCAAATGTGACCGTACCTTTAGAGAGCTTCACCAAACAAAAACAAGAAAACCAGTATGAAAGTAAAATATCCTACCCCTAGTATATGCATAAAACGGGTTTTCAGAAATGGGCGTCATATGGAAGATATCACCTATTTTGGACCAAAATTCAGTGTCATGATTTCTGTGAATATAAATATTTTGTATGTGTTAAACTTTATCTCGATATAAATACTTTTAAAAGTGATACTTTAAAGTGAATTACGGAGAGGATCTTATATGGCAGCTATGACTAACTATGGACCGACCATTATAAAATTAGTTGTCATTATTTCTATATATAAGAAACTTATTTGTGTCGAATTTTATTTGATTACCAACATTTATAAGAAATTTATGACCGTTAAAGAGATTTTCGAAAGTGGGCCTTACATGGGAGCTACGAATAATTCTCGACCGATTATAATAAAATTGTACCGTACTATTTGTATATATATGATACATATTTGTGTTCAATATTATTTGGATACCAACATTTTTAAAAGAGTTATGCTCTTTTAAGTGATTTTCGCAAGTGGGCCTTATATGGGAGCTACGACTAATTATAGACCGATCTTTACAAAATTTTTAGATGTGATTTAGCTCCATTTACTACTCATTTGTGGTGAAATTTGTTTGCATACTTGCATTTCGGGAGTACATTTGTATGGGGGCCAGGTGAAATAATGGACCGATTTCCACCAGTTTCCATCCCATCCGTTCATGGGTCGAAAAAATTTCACGTACCAAATTTTGTCGAAATATCTTCCAAATTGCGACCATACTCTTACATGGACAGCCAGCCAGCCAGACGGACGGACGGACGGAGATCGTTAAATTGACTCAGAAAGTTATTCTGAGTCGATCGGTATACTTTAAGGTGGTTGTTGGACCAATATTTCTGGGCGTTACAAACATCAGCACAAATCCAATATACCCTCCCCACTATAGTGGTGTAGGGTATAAAAAAAAATGCAAAGAATTTAATTTTTCTCTTTGAAATATATAAAAAATTCGTAAAAGTAAAACTAAGTATATCTGCATTTATTAAAATCGCATGACGTGTTCCAAAGTTATTCAATCCTGAACGTTGCTCTCTTTTATATACTTAGGCACATTTAGATATTATGGAGTTTAAAGTAGATAAGTTTACCATGACATGTTCAAATACTAACTCCATTTCCTAAAAACTCCATGAGCTTTATAAAACATAAACATGACAAGCTTGTTATTAAATATGAGAAAACATGGATAACTACGATTGGAATGATTTGAAAATGTAACAAAACAATTTAATTTATTTTACTAATAAAAAATCATGTCATGTTAATAAAAATGAAAGACATGTTTCCGATAAGGTCCGGAAATTCAGGGCATAAATTGCTATTAGTAAAAACATATTATTTAAAATATTGTACAAGTTCTGGAGGCGCATATGTAGCAGAAATATCATAAAGCATATGTCTATATATTGGTCTTTATATGGCCGAAACATCGAAGAAATAACTTAAAAATTCCAAAAAAATATCCTTATTATTAAAACATCGTTGATAACATAACAGCAATTATCGTTACCATTAAAATTCTGTCATTGGTTATCGTTATCCAATTAATTGAAAGTAATGTTAACAGTTACCAGTCGTTAGTTATCCTTGTTAAAAATAATTAAACAAATTTTAAATGGACATCATATAAAGCCAGTTTTCAAAACGATGTAAAGCCTTTAACAAGCAAATATATTTTGCCAATGTGACAATATTTGACAAAAGGATATTTCTTAGTTTTAAATAAAAATGCAATAAATCCTTTTTCAAAGGAACCCACACTTTTATGATTAAAGTCTTTAACTGGCATCACAATTTTCTTTTACTTTCTTTAACTGCTCTAAATTAGGAGCCATTGCACAAAAACTGTGTGCCACTGCTGCCACTTACCCTGTGAGAATTGTATCAGTTTACAAAAAAATTCTCCAAATATAAACTGGCGCAGTAATGTGCCCACTAACGTTACTGGCATGCAAAGGACACCCAACAGTATGTCAGAGATGGCCAGGTTAAGCAGGAATACATTTGTAATGGTACGCATACGACGATTCTGTACGAGAGTTGAAATAACCAACAGGTTGCCAACAATGGCACAAAGTAATATTACACTGTAACACAGTATCAGCCATATGGGTACCTCGAATGCATTGTTGCGCGTGGCTTGACGTTGGGTGGCATTGCCGGAGATGGTGCTACTGCCAGCTAAAGTTGATACCGAAGATGATGGCAGCAAATATGTTGGTGTAGAGGTTGCAGCTGCAAGTGTGAAATGCGCAGTAATGTTACTTTGGGTCAAGTTCGTAAAGGTCAAATATGCATCATTGTAAAGTGCAATCGTTGTAAAATTTTCATTGACTGCAAACAATTCGTTGGCGGCAAATTCCAAATCAGTTGTCTTGAAGGGCCACGACGTTAAAGTCGTTAGCTCTACGTTAGCTGTAAATAACTCCGTGGTGAAAACACTATTTATTTAGAATACAATATAGTATAGTAGTTGTGAATTTGTAATATTATTATTATTTTCTTTTTAATAATTTTTGTTTTAATTTATTTAAATTTTTATATATATTTTAATTTTTTTATTTTTGTTATTACTATTAATTGTGAACCGCACAGTTTTCTTTTTATATATATATATTTTTTTTTTATTTGAACTTAATATTTAATGGACCATAAATATAATTGTTAATATCTTTATAACATTATATATTAATCGTTGTGTTGTGTTGTGTTACACTTGTCGTTGCAGACTGGCATGTGTTGTGTGTGCTACAACAGCAAATATTGGAAAATCACACTAAAATGAATAAATTCACAATTTGCAAATAGGTGAAAAAGGACAACATGTTGTCCTTATAAACAAACCCGCCTTTTTATATTCACCACTGTTTTGTAGGCAGACAAAATGTTGAAGTTGTGTTATCACATAAACAATGTTTATAAACATTTTGTTTAAACACCGAAATTTGAATGTATCTAAACATTGTTGCTCTGCTATCTGTTTTGTATAACAGTTTTTCTTCTTGTTATTCAACTAAAACGAAAGAAGATATTGCTTTTTCTTACATGGCACATGTTGCAATATACATGTCACTAGTCATTAAACATTTTTTGAATTTTGATACTGATACTGAAGGAGTGGTCGTTACCCAACATTTTCTTTTCACTTCTTTATAGTATAGTAATTAAGTCTTGTACAGCCTTCTAGACAGTCTGATTAATAAACGAATATTTAGTGGTTCCATTTCATTTCTGCATTCAAATGATACTGTTATTCATAGTTGATAGTGGGCAAGTAACCAATAAGAGCAGCTAGAGAACTTAATTTGTATACCAGACAAAGTTAAAAAGTTATGTTTATCACATACTACATATAACATTTTGTAAATAACTGAGAAAAAGCGTTACATCTGTAAGATTTTTTATAGGCAAACGAAACTTAATTTGTTATTATTTATATGTATTTATAAAGGTTGAAATCAAAAGGACCCTCTAAAGAAAGCTGTACCTATGATCTCTGTATTTTTCTGATCATAAATTTTAAATCATAAAAATCTAAACTTTTTATTAACAATTTACAATGATATTTAAAGCTAGATCCTAAACGGTATAAATCCAACTAATTATAATATATTTAGAGTATAGTGTTAAATGAGAATTACATTTGTACAAAAAAAAAAACAGGTCCTTCTACGTGCAATTGACAAAGGAACACAAATAGGAAGAAACCCAAGAAGGAAAAGAAAAAAGAAACTACAAATGTCAATGTCAAGTGTTATGATGGCTTTAAAAGCAAAGGATTTCCCTCAATACTGATGATTTTAAATACGGTGTGACCGGGTGCAGAGAAGAATTAGTAAGTAATTAGGCAATATGTGTAATGTGTAGTAGTAGTAGTGCAGTAGTGTGTACTATAAGTAGAATATACTCGTACCCTAAACAAGTAGAATTTTTAGAATGGCATAAAGAAATTTTCCGTAAAACCAGACAGTTTTGAATGCCAACCTAATCCCAGAACAATGGCACATAGTGTTGTATATTAAATGAAACACAAGTGTCCTCTAAACAAAAAACAACAGCAGAGAAGAATACAAATAATACTGACACAAGAAAACATTTACAATTTAATGTAAACAGTTTCTCATTTATACAGATACAAACGCCACCAAACAAATCTTTAAAGCATTAAAAGAGCTTTAAATATAATGCCAACAATACGAACGTACATTTTAAACGAGAGTCGCAGCAAAATTATTAAAAAAAAAAATATGAATAAAGTTATTCTATTTGGTTGTAAAAAATTAAGCAATTTTTTTGTTTATTGTTTGTAAATGGTGATTTTATAGCTATTATCTTTTTGACAATACTGGTTTAAACAGCTGACGCACGTTTCGTGTTTTGTTTCACTGTCAAACATCTTCAGTTTGGTATATAATTTAACCATGAATCCTCTTACAAACGAACAACGCTTGCAAATTATTGAATTTTATTATCAAAATGCGTGCTCTGTTAAGAAACTTCATCGCGTAGCGACGAAGCTCATTTTTGGCTCAATGGATACGTAAATAAGCAGAAGTGTCGATTTCGGAGTGAATATCAGCCAAAAGCATTGCAAGAGCTACCAATGAATCCAGAAAAAGTCACAGTTTGGTGCGGTTTATGGGCTGGTGGCTTCATTGGACCGTACTTCTTTAAAGATGATGCGAATCGTAACGTAACTGTGAGTTGGTATCCAACTTTTTTTTTTTTTTGCCAAAATGCAAGAGCTTGACTTGCATGACATGTGGTTTTAACAAGCCGGTGCCACATACCACACAACACGCGCAACAATGGTCTTATTGAGAGGCGAGTTCGGTGAACATTTTATTTCATGTTCGGGACCGGTCAATTGGCCGCCTAGATCGTGCGATTTAACGCTTTTAGACTATTTTTTGTGGGGCTATGTTAAGGCTCATGTCTATACAGACAAGCCCGCTTCAATTAATGCATTGGAAGACAACATTGAAGCATTTATTCGTGAGATACCGGCCGAAATGTTGGAAAGAGTATGCCAAAATTAGACTAAGCGGATGGACCATTTGAGGCGCAGTCAAGGTCAACATTTGCATGAAATAATATTCAAACATTAAATTATAAAGATTTCATGCATTTTTCTGCATTTTATGTGTTTTTTTTTTTGAAAAACTTTCCTATAGCTTTTAAAAAATCACCCGTTATATGTAAAAGTTTCCATAAAATCGTTACTTATACAAATATAATATAGTTATATACGAAGTTCAGTTTATCAAAGCGATTAGGAAAATTAAAAATTAATTAAACTCCCAAATTAGGTAGTTTGATTTCAATGATTTGAAACTAATTTTTGGTCAGAACTAAAATAGATCTCAAATTTACAAAGAAATGAACGATTTAAACTTCTTTCATATTTTCTTATAAATACAGATTTTTTGTCATGAATAGAGTTCATTACCATTTTAATAAAAATACCATCCTAAGTTAATAATGTTTTGGTTATATATAAAGTATATAAAGCATTTAAGGTAATATTTGTTTTAAAATCTTACAAATCTTCTTATTTGGATTTGTTGTGATTAACTTGTTAATAATTAAATCTTATTTGCACTATGTCCTCGTACAACTGTTTCAAAAATGGTTATTCAACATCTTTTTGCAACAAAAGTTTATTCACAAGTTGAGAATAATGGCTGAAATACTTTTACACTTTTGCTAAAATTAAATTTTTTATTTGTAATGATATCCGCTTTGAGCTTAGTTGAATAATTAAGCAACTTATAAGTGTTTATGCAACTGAAATTAGAGCCTGCTAGATAATGCTGGGATGTAGAGGCATGAATAAATTAAATTTTAAGGAAATTTTAAGTATTCAAAATGATTCCATCATTTAAACAATGTAATATACATTTTTTAACCAGGATTAGGGCCAGAGGATAGAGATACACAGAAAAAAATAAAAATGAGTTTCAATTAAAATATTTGTGGAATCAATTAAAAATTTAATTGAAATCGGACCTGTAAACAAAATGATAGTATCAATTAAAAAAAAATGTGAGATTTAATTGAAAATATCAGAAAAATCAGAAAAAGTAATTGAATCAATTAAAATTTTAATTGAAAATTATTTAAAAATCAATTAAAGGTTTAATTGAAAAAAAACATGATTTTTTTTTTTTCTGTGTAGATACGTTGTAGCAACACTATATGTTGCTGATTATTTGGTTGTAGCAATAGAAAATTAATCGCTAATGATTAATTACGATTGGAACAATTCAGTAATGGTCAGCTCTTTTAAAATGTTGTTGGAACATTTGGTCAGGAACACTAAATCATTCCAATGACCACAAATTCGTTTTGGGCTACCGAAACTTTATTCGTTGTGTAGGTCGCTTTGGTAGTTAAATAAAATAGTCTAAACAAATGAATGTTAAAATAGGCTGCCACATTTAACAGAGACTCTAAATGTGGCTTATTTTATTTCCTACACAATTTACACAGAGAAAAAAAAATCATGTTTCTTTTTCAATTAAACCTTTAATTGATTTTAAAATAATTTTCAATTAAAATTTTAATTGATTCAATTACTTTTTCTGATATTTTCAATTAAATCTAACATTTTTTTTTAATTGATACTATCATTTTGTTTACAGGTCCGATTTCAATTAAATTTTTAATTGATTCCACAAATATTTTAATTGAAACCCATTTTTATTTTTAATGGAAATATTAGATTATCATGTTTTTTTTTTTTTTTTGATTAGCACCTGTGTGTTAGAACTAAAATTTATGGAAATATTTCACTGGTAGGTTAAAAAGCAAAACGATTTATGAAATGCTGACGTGTTTAAACAGAAATAAAATATGTGAGCACTTGATAATTATACTTCTTCAAAGTGTTGTACATATATATAAATTATGTCATACGAGATAACTACAGCTCTTTTTATTTGTGTTGTAACTTTATATTTTAAAATCAATACATTTACATTTACCCTCTGTTGAATTATAATTGTTTTACTTGAGTGTTTTGTAAACAATTAAGTTTTTCATTCCGTTGAAATTCGTTGGATTTCCACAAAAAAAAAATACATTTTAATATCAATATTTATTTATAACATTTTCTTTTTTTATTATGTATTTTGTTAGTATTAATATAAATTATAAGAAATACAATCAATAAACGTATATTGTATTTACTTTGAAGGTAAAAAAAATTGACAAACTGCCTGCATACAACATTATTTACAAGTAATAATTCTATGAATGTACGAGTGTATGCCAAAACAAACATAGTAGAGTAGGTATGATTGTTTCCAACCTAAACACCTCACAACAATCATATTATGATTCGGCCTCAACCTTTATATGGTTGAGTTAAAGTACAATAAACCTATTACAGCACTACCTCGCTTTGCGTCGTTTCGTTTTGCGATTTTCGGAGTTGCGCCACTGCTTCATTAGTACTAATTTTCACTGTGCGTCGTTAGATTTTCGAGGTTGCGTTGTTTTGGGTTCGAGTCTTTAATTTTTGTAAAATCTGCAAGGAGAGCTTTTATAATCTTTTATAATCTTTTTTTTATAAACAACCACAAACTGCTAAGCTTTTTGGTTTGTCTGCAGAAAACACCCAGAGTCTTTGGCGGGAATCGAACCCGAAACCCTCTGACTGATAGTCCGGCACACTATCGCCTACTCTATCGGGGCACCCAAATCAAAATGGAGTTTTTGTTTTCTTTAAAAAATTTCTTTTTCAAAACCAAGTTGCAAAAAAAAAAAAACTGTTCAGCAAACATTGGACCAATTTTTTGTGAAAGAAAGCCGACGACTTGGTATTTTCGTAATCCTAGAACCTATAGTCGATCTTTGCATGGTTTGCTATACTTCACTCTTTTTTTTTTTTTTTAACGTAACCCTGACGCAAAGTGAGGTATGGTGTATATGATAATATAGTCATCTAATATATTAAAGCCAAATGTCCATATTATGGAGTATTCGTGATCATGTCATGTCATGATAGAGTTACCACAAACGTAACATCGTTCAAAATGCCGACCATAGGGCCAATCATGTAATTATTAAAATATAGTTTTTGATTTCCTGAACAATAAATGACAGTTGAAGATACATAAATTGAATGTATGAAATATATCTTGTGCGAGAGAAACGTGGAGAAAAATCACATAGTAAAGAGAAAAAAGAACTAGAGACGAAGGAGCAAATATAACAATTGGGTCAAGAGAATTATAATAAAAGCATTTTTATAAATTTTCATAAATTTTTCACAGCAGCAAATAGAACAAAAATAATTGTTTCAGAGTTGAAAGTGTCCACAAATTTAAATATTCGCATTTCAAGTTTGTTTATCAAAGTATCAAAGTTTGGTCATGTAGATGACACGTTTTACATTTACACAAGTACATATTTGGCTGTTATATGTTGCTTACTCACATTAATCACATTCAATTTAAATACTTTAGATATTCGGCACATGTATAGATCTGATGAAGAGATAGAATGTAATGTGTGAATTACAATTGCTTTGCTGTGGTTTTTAATCAAGATACCAACAAAGTAGAAACTTAAAATCAAAAAATGTACTAACTCACTTTTACAAAGATTGATTTTTTTTTTTAATTATAATTAATTAACCAACACAAACTGCGAAGCTTTTTGGCTTAGCTGCAGAAAACACCCAGAGTCTTTGACGAGAATCTACTGATAGTCCGGCAATCTATGGCCTAGGCTATCGGGGCACCCATCTACAATATGAATAAAGTATTTCGTTGTGTTAGTTGCTGGCAATGGTGGATCTGAAGATATGCTTCTTTACACATTATGATTTTTGTTACTGTTTTATTAATTGTTATCAGTTTTCTATGGTAAATTAATTGCACATCACATTCGGCCTCGCCTTTTAATGAGTGCCGATCGCTAGTTTAAATTTAGATATAATATCCTGACTGTTAGTACTTTCTTCACAATTCCTTTTAAAAACCTACACATCTGATTTTACTAAGAAACAGATACACACATCGAATGGATTTCTTTGCATTCCATCAACAAAGCATTTTACTTTCGATTAATTTTTTTGTGCGTTGCTGATTGAAATTGTTTTCCTAGAAATCTTGTCTAAAATAAGAATACGAATTGATATACTTTTTGTTCTTTGTCATCTATTGAAATTGTAACAAGTTTGTTGCTTGTATCAGTTATTTAATCTAACTCAACTTTAATCTAAATACAAGCTTTGTGGTAGTACATATATTGTGAAAGTTATTACGCTGAGTTTGTTTAAATTATACTTAAAATGCTTTTAGGGTATTAAAGTTTTGGTTACATTTAGTATTTAGTTATATTACACTTTAATGATTCAGTGATTTAATTTTAAACATGATATTATCATATGGTGAAAAATTAAATAAAATTAAATCGATATTATTTATGAATTGCAAGAAAATATCTAATAAAGACAAAACTTTCATTGCCAAGTAATGAGATAAACTGTTTAATACTTACACTTCACTAACTACTTACAGCAATTTATCACAGCTGCCTTTAAATAAGTCATTACTTTAATATCACTAAAACGACTTACCAGTAATGACATAATAATTAATTAATAGTTAGATCGCACAGGAGACTATAACAAATAGTAGAAACATCATTATACGACAACTACACAGTAGTGCAGACAGTATGTAGTAGTCATTGAACATTAAATTGTTGACTAATTGCAAGACATCATCACATATTTGTTGGGAAATTTGTTAAAAATTTGTTTAAATAATCACAAGACTATGATTTATCACCTAAAGAAGGTGTAAAAATATAAATTTTAATATATCTAATTACAAATACAGATAAAAACCGAAATATGTTTTTATTTTAAAAATAGCTTTAGTTTACACAGACAGACTATCTAAATAATATTAATTTTCCCTCCAATGATACACAAATTCATCACATATTATTAGAGTTTCATCATTATAGTATAACTTTGTTTCAAAGAATTCCATATTGATGTCTTCTTTTGGGGTTGTTTCTATTAAGTTGAATACCTACAAACCAACCAAAAAGTCGAAAGAAGGAAAGAAAGAATTCTCCATTTTGTGGTCTTTTTGTTCAGTATTTTTTTATACCCTACACCACAATAGTGGGGAGGGTATATTGGATTTGTGCTGATGTTTGTAACGCCCACAAATATTCGTCCAACATCCACCTTAAAGTATACCGAACGGCTTAGAATCACTTTCTGAGTCGATTTAGCGATGTCCGTCCGTCTGGCTGGCTGTCCATGTAAAGCTTGTGAGCAGAGTATAGGTCGCATTTTTGAAGATATTTCGATAAAATTTGGGACATAATATTTTTTCGGCCCAAGGACGGTTGGGATTGAAACTGGTGGCAATCGGTTTATTATTTCACCTAGCCCCTATACAAATGTCCTCCCGAAATTGGGGTTTACCGGTCATAAATCTTTGAATTATGCAAGTAGGCAAACAAAATTTACCACAGATGAGTACTAAATGAAGCTAACGCACATCTACAAATTTCGTGAAGATCGGTTTATAGATAGTCGTTGCTCCCATATAAGGCCCACTTCCGAACATCATTTTAAAGGGCATAACTCACTCAAAAATGTTGGTATCCAAATAAAATTTAACACAAATATATTTCATATGTAACTAATAATACGGTACAATTTTATTCTGATCGGTCCATAATTAGTCGTAGCTCCCATGTAAGGCCCACTTCCAAAAATCACTTTAGAGAGCACAAATTTCTTAAAAAATGTTGGTAATCAAATAAAATTCGACACAAATAAGTTTCTTATATACAGAAATAACGACACCTAATTTTGTAATGGTCGGTCCATAATTAGTCGAAACTCCCATATAAGACCCTCTCCGTAATTCACTTTAATTTCCATAAATCTTTTAAAAGTATTTATATCGAGATAAAATGTAACACATATATAAAATATTTATATTCACAGAAATCATGGCACTGAATTTTGGTCCAAAATAGGTGAGATATCTGGCAAATAACGCCCATTTCTGAAAAACTTTTTTATACTTACATATAATAGGTGTAGGGTATTATATGGTCGGGCTTGACCGACTATACTTTCTTACTTGTTTTTTTAATACATTTAAAATATTTTGTTTGTTTTCTTTCAATTTAAATAGTAAAAATATAAAAATACCCTCTAGTAATTCAAACAATTATCAACTTTTTCAACAAAAAAGTTTTTAGTTTTCATTCAAATTGGGAATGGCAACAAAGTCCTGAAGATGTTTATCGTCTACAGTAAACTTTTTTTTGAAAAGAATCAAACCTTAAGATTTATTTTTATTATTAAATGGGCTTTTCTGACAAAATTAAAATTAATGAACATCAATATATTTTGCTGTTTTGTGTGAAATGCATTACAAAATATAAAAGCAAAGTTTAAGTTTTCCAAGTCTACTTTGACAAAGTATTTTAAAAAATATTTTACAATAGAGAAAATGAAATGGAATAGAAAATAACATTACGTGTTTCGAAAAAATACCTCAAAATTTGAATGAACGACAATAAGAACATGATAAATTGACAGTGTTGTTATTTGCGTTTAATTTTTTTTTTTTAATATTTTAAATCCAAATAAAAAACGACAAAGTGAAAAAAATGAAAATAAAGTAGCTGCATTTTGTTACAAGTATTTTGGGAAAAAACACAAGCAAATCAGAATACTATAGACATAAAATTTATAAATTGAAATCAATGTCAATGGATGTTGAGCTTAAATACATATGTATGGACGTATGTTGAATTCTGCTGTATTCAAAGTAATGTAAATGAACATATTTAAATACACCTAATTCTGTTTTTACACAGTAATTGGTTGGTGTAAAAAAGACATTTGCCCCTATTCTGACTTTCTGTATTACGATCGTAGTTACGTTTTTTTACGGCCAATCAAGAGGTGATATGCAGCAACAAAGAACAGGGTTAAACAAATGTGTAATGGTAGAACGAAGGACTTGTGAATTACTGTCACTATAAGCAGGAAAGCAGGTCAAAAACAACGACATCAGAGCAATACGAAAAGCTGGCAAGTTCAATGTCAACAAAACAGGATATTGATTGCGGCTACCATAAACGATCCAAGGAGGAAGTTCAGGTATTTTCTTTTCAAGCTTTTCAAGCCTTACCTCTGCGTTCTGAGTCACGTTGTTCTCCTCTTCCACCAATAAAGCCACTGCTATGGATTTCATTTCTCCTTTAAATACAAATATTAAAAATACCACCTCCGGCTTGACAGGATTCTTAGCACTTAGATATTTTGCAAAAAAAAAATTGATTACCTTTTATTATTATGAATTCACAAGTCTCTTGTATTATTTTATTTTTTATTATTTTGCCTTATTTTTTATTTTCCTATTTTTTTTTGTTTGTTGTTGTGACACATTTCATAGAAACAAATTGGTTTTGTAAACATTGTTGTCTTCTTTTTGTTCTTTCGATTCAGTTTTTGTTTGGAATGTCAATTTTCGATCGTAGCGTAACTGAATGCGGAGACGTAATCGAAACTCAGAATAGGGGTGATTGATCGTATGCGAAAGAGGTGATTGGTGTCTTATCTCTAAAACCTCTTGAAATTAGTGAAAAACATTCGGACCTCGATTAACCGTGATGGCATTATGGTTAATCGATCGTAATGTTGAACAACATTAATTATTTCATATGGAAAATTTGACGTGTAGCTAATGTACTTTTGTAAACAAAACACATATGTTTTGCTTTTTTGTGAATTTAAATCGAAAATAAATAAAAGTTGAAATATTTAAAAATCTGTGTTGAATCGAAATCGTTAAATAAAAATGTATAAACAAATATTACTGGCCGCTTGTGCAGCAGCAGCACAACAAGTAATAGATATTGTTGTTGCGACAGAAGAGTTTTTGGATGAAAATTCCACATAAAACAATTGCTACTTTAATTATTTCGCTGTGAAAAAATAATGTTGCCCGATACATTTCATATGTTTTTCACAAAATGAACAGAGTACCTACTTCTGCAACATTTTTTTCATGAAAATTTCATGTGATTTTTTTCAACATGTATTTTGACAGCATGCCACTTGAAGTTTTGAACAGAGTACTAGGCTTTAATCAAACAAAAATTTTGATTATACAGTTTTTTTTTTAATATTTTTATTATTTAACAAGTGAACATTGGTGTACGCAGGTACATTAAAAAAAAATAATTCTTCTTAAAACTTCGTATTTTTGAGCTGCATAGCATTTTAACACTCACAATATTTGTTGAATGTTCGCTAATTATTTAAAACGTTTCTTTCTTTCTCTTTTTACCACTGGTAACGATGCCATACTAAATACATATATTTAGATATAATCACCCGTACTTCCTAAATTTCAAAATTAAACAAAGCACTTGCAAATGCAAGTATGCAAACAAGGGAATTCCCCGTTTTTATGTTTATTATATTGTATGCCATCATGGATAATAGAGGTAAATACGGTTAGTCGAAGCAAACAATTTGAAAACGTTGCAAACAAAAACAATATACTGATATTTGCCCATCACGGATAATCGAGGCCCGACTGTATTCAAGTTTATAATATTAAATCACATATTCAATGTGTTTTTACACAAGCATAGTTATTAAAGAAAGAAAGATATGGACTCTATTCCCCTAAATCTATGCTGTTTACAATTGCTCTGACCAGTAAATTTGCTTGTAAATTTGTGATGCGAGCAAATTTCGCATAAATTAACTTTAATCGTGCTAAATGGAATAAAATCGTGTAAGAAAAAATGTAAAATTTGTTTAATATATCAAAACCGTGTGAAAGAGGACGATACAAAAACAGATTTAGGTGTTTTTGCAATAAAAATAAGTTTTGCTATTTTCCTGATGCTGTTGTTTCGTAAGAAAGTACATATTTGTTTCTGATAGGAAACGGGAATAATCATTTATATTGATGTTGTTGATTATTTTCTTGACTTTAACCATAATATAAATACTAAATAGCTCACCATGATTGATATTGTGTTGATGGTATAATCGGAATATGATTAGCCCCGACCATAAAATAGTTTTTTTTTTTTTTTTATAATAATAAACATTACAGCTTTCGGCTACCCTTTGTATGTGAGCCCAAAAATAATTGCTAAATAGTCAGAATGTCATCCATTTAGGTTCATATGTCGTTTAGCCAGGTTTATGTGGTCATAATAAATACACTAATAAAGTTCTTAGCCTTTGTGTTTGTTCTGCTGTAATTAGCGCTGCCAGAAGTAAGATTTTAACTTATTTTTTAAGATTTTTTAACCGAAAAAAGATTTTAAGATTTTTTCCCCAAAAAAAAAGATTTTTTGTTTTGTCTAGACGAAGGTTAGGTTCAATTAAAAAAATCTTCTTTGTTCCCATTTGAAAAATTTTAAACTAATCGATCTCAAAAAATGTACAATTTAGTATAAGAAAATTAATTTTTGTTATTTTTTGGTTATATATTAATTGTTTTTATTATTTATAATAAAAAAAAACTACTTATTTCCAAAAATAAGATTTTTTTCCTCAAAAATAAGACTTTTTTTTTGGCGAAATTAAGATTTTTTGCTGAAAATTTCTGGCAGCCCTGGCTGTAATAGAGACAACATTAGAAAAACAAGATAAAGCAAAATGCATGAAAAGGAATTTTTTTCTGTTTGAATTTCACAATTTTCGCACTTACATATTTATCTGAATTTATTTGAAAAAAAAAAAAAATATGTATTTATATAAAAAGGAATTGGCTAAATTTAGGAAAGCCTTTTTAAATGCTTTAAATAAAATGAATTTAAATAGCACTGTGCTATAGATGAAATGAATTTAGATATATGATTACGATATGGTTGCATCATCAACTATGCTACATAGGTGCCCATCAAATATCATAAAAAAGCACTTAGCATATCGACAGTTCAAATCCAAACCATGCTATGTCGACTTGGCATGTTTTTAATTTTTTTGCGTTTTTGAATTTAGATTTTTTCAACTTAAACTCTGTCAAATTTTGGTTGTGATTGGCTAGTCCAATCACTAGTTATAAACAACAAAGTTCTACCTCATATGGTTTGTTAGATATCGCCTGTAAACTTTAGGAGCTTTTCTCACTTTTTCGACTTAGCATGTTTTGGAATTGAGCTGTCGATATATAAATGTGGAAAAGAACATACATTGCTGTTATTGATCTACCAAAAAAGTAGACGCAGCAAGAAAAGCAAAAACAATTTGTAATAATACAAATTCTATAAATAGAATGACATATAAAGAATACACACACATTGTAAACGTACGTAAATTTCGTTCTGACTCACAACACGTAAAAAAGAAATATGATAATTCTCATATTCTATTTCTCAAAAACGGTGAGTTTAATAGATGATATTTACAGATTGATAATGGACAATGAAGATTGCTGATGACGCCCTTGGCCGGGTAGAAAATGCATTTCAATTTGCCAATTGTTCCAATACGTTACAATAGTATTCTTTAATATAAATTCTTGAACCACTAGCCTGAATAAAAACTTTTCACTTAAATAAATATTAGTTCAAATCCTTCTCTAATTAATGAACCTTTTGTTTTGTTTATTTGTCTAGAGAATTGAATTTAGCTTTTATATTTAAGATTTTAAAATATATAATATTTAATATATTTTTGTATATACTCTGTAATTTGTAACATTTTCAGCACAAATATGAGAAATATTAGATTGAAAAGGTTCTTACAGTTCTGTATGTACATATCTACTTATATCATATTGTACAATAAATATGTATGTATGTTTTTTTATACGACTAAAAACTTAACCTGTGATTTTATTTGTTACTTTTTGCAGCCAATTGTCCAGCAATTACATTATTCAGTAATTTACTACAAGACAATTTCAAACAAACAAATATGTCAAACGATTTCATTTTCATAGAATATGCAATAAAAGCACCTCAAGCATTTGTGATGATAATTTAGATGGATACGAAAATAGACGTTATTAGTTGGTTCTAAACTTCATCATATTTATTCATAAATATCTACAGAAATATTTGTATTTATGCTTGTTTTACTTTTCACCATGGTGACACGGTTATTTGAAAGCCTGTAATTTTAGTGGCAAATTTCAGCCAGTAGAAGACACATTGTCAGTATATTGAAAATAGTTTTCCGAACATTTATATATAGGAGCTCAACGATGCAAATCAATTAAGATGACCTGTATTAATGTTGTGTTTTGAAATTAAATTTCAAGTAACACAAATATATTTTATAACAGAGCAAAAAACGTACGAGTGCTAAATTTTAGTTTACTAATCTTACACCACTTTATGTGCAACAATTTGAATTTAAAAATTTAAAACTGGCTTTGCAATTTACAATCGTTTTTTATGAATTTGATATTTGTACTCAGGCTGTAAGTTTACTTACAGATTTCAATCGACACAAATTATAAATGAGTTTCTTGGCATTATTATAGCATATAATATAATCGTCTAAAAGTAAAAAATTATAAATAAAGACACTGTGTGTATTGCTCATGTAGGGTATTTAAGTTTCGAAGCAGCCAAAAATGCTTATTTACCTGCTTTTATTTTACATAAATTTAATATATTTCTGACACTTTGCGTATACTTTTTCACCTTTGGACTTTGTTGGCAGTGTTTGCTACTTTGCTAAATAAATGTTATAAACCTCACAAACATGTATATATTTTCTTAGGTCAGCTGTCAATTGGTTTTAGTCTGCTGTTATTATTAAATAATTCTAACATTGACATTTGATTTGTAGTTTTGAGGTATTATTGCCATGTTTTTTTTTTGCAATATTTATGATCCAAAAATTGATTTATTAATTTCGTGTTTTCAATATATTCATACTACATACTAATATATGTAATGTAGAAATGACCATTTATTATTTCTAGTTAGAAAATCTTTTGAAATAATTTTTAATTATTTTTATTTTTATGAAAATTCATTTAACTTTTTTTTCGTTTTGGTAGGAATTTACAAAAAGTGTGTTCTCGGTGATACTCGAGGAAAATATGAGCAAACCAAAAAGCAAAGAAAACATAGATTTTTATAAAACAAAATCAAACATTTTGCATAACAGTACCGACACAACTACGACATGTGCTGTGCGATTATATTTAAATACAAAATTTATTCTATGCACGCAGTTGGATAAGTGTATGTAATTTAATACCCAGTACGTATGATTTATTTCAGTCAAATAAATAGCAATCATACGTTATGGTGGTCATTATAAACATACATGGGTCAATTTCCAAAAAAAAAAACTTTACACTACTATTTTAGGTAAAAAAAAACAAAAACAAAAAAAATGTGTGAGTGATCAACAAGGAATATGTAACAAAAAGAAAACGTGTCCCGCGTTAGAATTTTTAGTAAACAAAATCAAGAAAAAAGTAAATATGCAACATTTAACAAAGTATTCGAATTATTGTGTTTCTTTCGTGTGTTTTGATTTGTTATAGTCGTCAAAATTTAGTTAGTGCGAATTTGGCGTTGCAAAGAGGTTGTCCCCACAATTTTCATTGATCGTCACATTTTTATAAATCAAGTAATATTACTAGTTTTCAATTTCAAGTTTAAATAAAGTAAATAACGTAAGGAAAGTACAAACTATAATTATTACAAAAGTGAAAAAAAAAATTATTAAAAAAATTCTGCATTTGCGTAGTTTGTGTGAACATCATGGTAAGGGCGCGATAAAATTTCTTGAGCGCCACGCTAATTTTTTTAAAAGTTAATATATTAAATATAAAAAATTGAAGTTGACAATCATTGTTTACATGGTTTGAGCTCATTTTTTTATAATTTTTGAATTTGAGAAATAAATTGCCTACGAAAAAAAAAACAAAATAGGAGAACATTTCATGAGCATCACTTTCGAAATATATTGCTTCATAGCTTAAAATGCTTAATTTTGATTTTAGTTTTTAATTTTCAAGAGTAAAACAACAAAACTAACGGCGGCTGAAATAGCACGGAGATATCGAGAGAAAATAAAGCTCGATAAAGCGCGTAATGATGAATATAGAAGAAAGAAGAAAGAAAGGTATAGTTGTGATATATTTGAGTTTAATTTTTATTGTTTCGAAAGTGGTAAAAATGAATGAAAATGAAAAAAACAAAGCCGCTTGTCATTTCATGAAGTTTATACAGATTCAGAATAAGAATTCGAATGAAAATTTGTAAACTAAATTAAGTTAAGTTATTGTTTTGTGTCAAATATTTACATATGTGTATAAGTTTCTTCAAGAATTACTTCCTTTTTTCCATTTTCGTTAAAGACATCAAAGAATATGTACATGTTTAGTTTTGTATGAAAATTTTTGCTTTTTGAAGAATTTTTGTTTTTTTTTTTTTATTTACTTTTTGTAAAAGAATAAAGTTTTTTTCGTTAAACTTTAGATTTGGCATTATTTCTTGTTTACGTGTAACAAAATCTTTTGATCGTCACAAAATATCTTGAGCGTCACACTTAGTTTTTTTTTCCTTAAAACGCTTATTATTGCAGTAACCTCTAAGTTCAAGTCTTTTTTTCAATAATAATTTACATATTTTTATCTTAAAATTTTAAAATAACTAGTTACTTTAAAAAAAATTAAAAATCAAATTGAATCGTGATTTGTTGTCTATAATCAAAAAGTCAATGTTGAGAAACAAAAGAACATCGTATTCAGCTTGAATTTCAAATATTTTTCATTTTTAGAGATTTTGATACACATTTGGTGTGTGACGCTCAAGATAGAAATCATAGAAAACCTAAAAAAAATCCAAAAATATTGATTTTTTGAGAGCCTCAATGTACCACCGGATTCTTCATCAATTTCTAAATAAATTGGCCACTCTTACAGGCGAATTGAAAAAAAACTTTAAAAATAAGCAAAACAAAACTCGTTGTGTACGTTTTTTTTTTTGAAATTGACACACATATGCATACTCGTATATATGTATATGTATGAGGGAAATAAAAATTTTGGAGAATCAATGAAAATGAATTCTATTGTGTGCCGAAATGAAAAAACATCAGTGAAAATTATAGCTGGACCAAACTGAAGGATACCTGTGAGTGCTAAATTTTAGGCTGCTAATGTTTATCTATTTAAATTATGATCACATATATCTTGAAAAATAAAAATATATTTTGAATCTTACAAACTTTTCTTCATTAATTTGACACCTGTCCTTAACCGTTTCCGACTGTGATAGATTGATTGGGCGGGTGGGTTACGGTTTCAATGTTTTTGCTTCTGTTAGCCCAATTTAAAGTAGACTGGCATGCATAGGTTGAGCCGATTGTTTTCTATATTTGCGTCTTACTTTTCTCTTCTGTTTGATTTGCCGTGCGAAATTCTTCAGTTTTAGCAAAATCAGCCATGGAAGTAAGTAAGTGTAAGTGTCAAAAGTATTAATCGTTTACAAATAATGAAGTGCAAATATACATATTAACTAAAAAAATAATAATTTTTTTAATATATCACACTAATTGAAATCGTTTCATGCAATAAAAATGTGTTTTAGTTAAAAATATTAATGAAAATCGACCGAGATGCACCAATTGTGCGTGTCCTCAAAATCCTTGAAGAATATAAAAATGATAAAACCTACTCATTGATTATTATTCATACGCTGTAGAAATCACATAGATATTCTATGTGAGGTTTGAAAGGGGTAAAGTAAGTCCTTAAGGACTTACAATTTAAATAATATCAAATAAAAAAATATCGTTAAATATTTTACATAACTTTTAACCCAAACACAAACCAATTTTAAAATTGCGAATATGCGAATATTTTAACAATTAAAGTTCAGAACTTATAAATCTTTAAAAGCGAATTTAAAAACATTTACACGGTACAACAAAAATCTACTTTATAACATACAACTTTTAAAAACTTTTTTAAATGCAAAATACCAAATAAATATGATCATCTTTTCTATATTTAACGTAGGTTCAAATGACGTCGAAACAGGCTAATGACATTAAAGTGTAAAGTGCAATAATGAACATGAACTGAATATATTTTTTAAATTTCTTGAGTAAAATAATACAACTATTTTACACTACAAATCCAATACAATTCATAAGCTTTTTAGGTTTAACTATTCAACGATGTAATAATAATAAAACAATATTTAATCCCAATTCGACTAGCGAATAGACAAGACAGTTTTCACTCTTAAACCTGCATATTTATTAAAATGATAGTTATTCTTTTAAATACACCACCCTATTCTTAAATGCTTGTAAAATACTGTGATGATATACTCGTATTTTAGTTTATAAATTGACAGACATTGAAACCTATTATAACAATAAGATTAAATCTGTAAGGGATTATTACCGGCGGACAGACAGATTTATTTCTTAAATGAGTCGGTTTCATATTCAATTTCTTTTGCACATAATTAGATTTTGATTTGTCTACAGACCATTTAAGGAAACAATATTAAATTAATGCCAACAAAATACAATCAATAGTTAAAGTACAAATGAGAAAATAAAACAGACAGAGCATAAAGTTCACAGATAATCTCAAGGTTTAAAGGGACATGCAACGTTTCAAGATGATGACAGGAGTCTAAATGTTGTTGACATGTACATACATACTTGTTTATTTAAAAAGGAATTATACTTTAAGTTGTCTGCTTAAATTCGTTTTTCGAGCAAATAAGTACAAATGATTATATACATATGTACATACATACTCGTACATATTTAAGGTATTAGATTTGGCTTTTCAAATGATTGATATTTATTTTCTTTCTCATTTTGTGGAGTATAGAATAATACGTACTTTGTCAATAACAGTGACAAGAAAATGTTTAAACGAAATTAAAAATTTAATTGTAAAACAATCAACCTAATTTTTCAGTATCGCAACCAGTAGAAGGCCATCGCAGAGTAGCAGAGTAGGAGACTATTGTTTGATTATTAAAAACTGTTAAGAAGACAGGAATGGCAGTATCAGCTGCAAAAGAGTTTGGAACAAAGTAAAATATTGTAGCCAAAAGAGTGAATAAATGTCTCTGGCTCAGTAAAGATATATTTGAAACTCATTGAAACTTTGTAAACATTATTTAATGTCATGCATCAATACTTCAATATTATTCACATTTATACTGAATTGTTGTAGCGTTGAGTTGTATTACATTTTCGAATGTCTATTATAATCATTGGATATTCAGTATATTTAGGCCCGGATTATTGTTCACAACACTAAAATGTTGTGTTGTCTTGACTACAACACAATATGCATTTTTTTAAGATTAAGCCGATAAATGTTGTGAATCGTAATCACAGTTTACAACATACAACATCAAAATATTTAGTGGTGTAAATGGTAATTTCTGATATTTAGCTTTCCATAAATAAATCAAAAAATAAAAGCACCCGTAATCCTAAACAAGAAGCAAGCAAAAATGTTATTAAAATACACCAGGAGAAAGAGAAAATACTACGTTCAATAATGTCAGGTCTCTCAGAAATATGGCCGAGCAAAAATACAACAGGGTGTTAGTCAGCGTTGTCAACTTGGTGCGTTGAAATCTATATTATGAAAAAATGTATTTTAAATACGAATGTACGATAAATAAAATCAAATTCTTTGTCAAATTAACATTTTAAACATGTAAATAAAATTTCTTGTATAACCTGATGGGTTTGGTCTACTGAACTGTAGACGAGCAACCAGGGTTAGATAGAGTACCAGTGGAATCCTAACAAATTTTATTGGAAAAAATCAAATAGAAGTACTTTAACTAGAAAACAAAAATATATAAAAAAAAAGTACCAAATATGTACTGAAATTAGCTTTTTTTTAACAATTAGTACTTTAGTTCCGAATATCATATTGTGAGTTAAATTTTGAGTGGTTAAATGCTTATTTTATATTTATGTAAAAAAGGTTTTTACTATTATTACTTTTACTAATAATCGTTGATAAAAAGTTTTTTATAGAATTTATGATATTAAAAAATTTCAAATTAATTCAATAAATATTTGAAACAAAAACGAAATTCTTAACTTGGTGCGTTTTTTGTTGTAAATGATGCGCTTTTTTCTCCATTTTGGTGCGTTTTGAAATTTCAAAGTTGACCACGCTGGTGTTAGCACCGCTAGAAGAATATGTGTAGAAATTAGTTTTTCAGTCTATCGTGCAAGTACATACACTCAGAGAAAAAACATGGTTGTGGTAAACATAATCTAAGAGCAACATATTATGATAAGATTTATGATTGTAGTCAAAATATATTATGCTGAATACAAGTGCCATGAAATATCATATTATGATCAATTATCATCATAATATTTTCTTGTAAATCATAATTTGATAATATAACCTAATATAATCATAAAATTGTCATACATGATCATATTATGACCTAATTTAAAATAGTCATAATATGGTCTAAAGTAATCATATTATGATCTAAATTAATCATATTATGATCTCAAGTGATCATATTATGATCTGAAGTGATCATATCATGATATATAATAATCATATTATGATCTAAAGTAATCATAATAGAAATAAATATTTATGCACTTTCAACGTATATAATATAAAAAAATTTCATTTGTTTTTAGTATGTTTAATAGAATTTATTTAGGTCTCTTACACTTCGTTGACATTTTTGTACTTTGTAGTAATATTTTTAATACGAATTGTTTTTTTTTTATTGAGACATTTAAATCCAAATAAATAATCCAAATAATAACTGAACTGATGCAAAAGTATTCTACAAATGGTAAGAATAAAATATTTTTAAAATTAAACATATTTTGTTTGCATTTTAAACATAATATGAATACAAATACAGAAACTTAACATTTAATGGTTATTTGTAAGTTTAAGTCATTGTAAATAATATAATATGTTTGAATAGTTATCATTCAATAGTTATGGTAAACATGTTTTAAAAATAATTGTGTTTCATTGAACCATATTCAATTTGATAATTGCGATAAACATAAAAATGTTTATAGTAATTAAATTATCGTTAAAATCAAATTAAAATAACAATTATTTGTGTACCACAACAATAGCTACATTGTTACCAAAAACACAGTGTAGTTGTTATAACCATGTCCAACCATGATTTTTGTCTGCGTGTATGTAAATATTCATATTGATCCAAAATGGATCTCAAACAGCTAGTGTAGCAAGATTTTATATAAATATACAAATTATGTAAATATATAAATTTGGTCGGTCACCTCATCAACCATGTCTTTGAATATTTATAGAAAGTAAAGCCTTGTGCTGCCTGATTTAATTGTCTTTTATTATTCAAAAGCTGCAATTGTACTAGAAAAATTATTCAATTTCTTTTTTTTTTAATATTAAATCATTTCTACGACCGCATTTTATGTGAATAATACTTGACTACAATGTATTCTTAATAGCTTTCTCCTTTTTCAGTTTATTCATCTTTTTAAATGTGGCATATAAATTCTTTGCATATATTTCACGCTCGTATACAACATTTTTTTATAATAAAACATTTATGAAATTTTAATATCGACATCATGAATGTTGAATAATGTTTATATAAAATAACTTTCTTATTCCTTTGAACAAGAAGACAATTGATTTTGAATAAACATGTTCGATTAGCAAATATTACAATTATTGATATACAGTAGGGAGGTAACGCCAATGCGTTAATAAATGAATACAACTGTTTTATTCATAAGCTTATTAGGTTTAACTATTCAACGATTTAATAATAACAAAACAATATTTAATCCCAATTCGACTACCGAATAGACAAGACAGTTATCACTATGTCATTTTTGTTGTCAAATTGTCCAAATTGTTGGCAATTGTATGAAAACGGGTTGTCATATGGCGTTATCTATGTTTGCAATCATGACTGCAATCATGAAAATCATGATATGACAACCCGTTTTCATATAATTGCCAACAATTTGGACAATTTGACAACAAAAATGACATAGTGAAAGCCAAGCATAAGACGTATGTAAATATTTGTTGAAATGACTGCTTTTACTCTTCGACGTATTTATTTAAATGGCAGTTATTCCTTCAAATACACCACCCTATTGTCCAATGCTTGTATAATATTGTGATGGTATACTCGTATTTTAATTTATAAATTGACAGACATTAAAACCTTTCCTTTACTCCAATGCGTACTATTAGCTTTTTTTTATCCATGCAAATATTTAGCTTTTTGTATAAAAATATTTGTAAATATTAGGAGGTTCCAAAATTCGTGCAAGATTTCAATTGTTGCCAAAAAAAACGGTTTAGGTTTACTATTGTAAAAAAGTACAATAATGTATTTTTTTTTAGAAATTATGGAAAAACAATTGTCAGAAAAAGGTTTCTTCAAAAAAAATATTATTTATTTATTGGTAAATTTTGAACTTTCAATCAGTCTGTATGACGGGTATAACTACATATATCTTATCTATATATATAAAACAGGATGTGTGTATGTATGTAATGTATGGACTCCAAAACGGCTGGGCCGAGAAGTCTGATTTTTTGTTTTCGGTTTGTGGGCAGAGGGGCGTGTCAAAATCCAATTTTCATATTGCACCACCAATGACATATATGTACATACTCGTATATTTATATTTTTGCCTTTTTTTTAAAGCCGTTGTAATGTTTTTCAAAATAAGATATCAAACTCCTAAATTGGTTATGAAGTTCCGGAGATATTTACAAAAAATTATGTTATTAACGATCCAATATCAAAATCCGGGTTTTCGGTTTAATTACAAAATATTTACATCATTCGATAACACAAGATATCCCGCGCTTACTAAGGTGCAACATTGTACAATAAGTTCAAAATAATATTACATTATCAATTCATGATAAACAACTTTGTTTACTCTTGCATTTAAGATACCTACATTTTGTGCACATTTGTGAGTTTTTTTTTTCAAATTGCTCAAATCGCTTGACCAGACTTTACGTGATTTTCAAGGAAACAACCAACCGATGGGAGGCGCTCTAATTCTTCTTGCTGGTGATTTCCGTCAAACCCTGCCCGTTATTTCCAGACCAATGTCGCAGATGAGCTAAACGCGTGCTTGAAAGCTTCATATTTTTGGAGCCGAGTCAAGAAAATCGAGCTGTCGATGAACATGCGTGTGCATTTGTTGAAAGACCCGTCTGCCCAAACATTCTCAAAACAATTTTAAGACATCGGAAATGGCAAAATTTCAATTAATCGTGTCAGGAACGAGATTTCGTTTCCGCCTAACTTCTGTCAAATGTAAATAATTATTCAAGCCGTTATCGACAAGGTATTCCCAAGCTCAAGGAGCAAATCTAATTGAAACTGTCCGGCAAATTAAGCAAATACAAATCGATCGACACAGTAATGGATGAAGAACAAGCCGTCAGTTATCCCACTGAATTTTTGAATTCATTGGAACCACCCGAAATGCCACCGCATGTGCTAACATTAAAGGTTGGATCACCGGTAATTCTTATTCGCAACTTAAATGCACCAAAGTTATGCAATCGAGGCAGATTCAAAGGCGAAGACGTACTTATTCCAACGATTTACCATTCCAATTCAGCCGACTCCAATTACCTTTGCGTCTTACCTTTACTATTGCCATCAATAAAGCACAAGTCCAATCATTGATTATTGCTGGCTTAATTTTGAAAAATTTATGTTTTCCACACGGCCAGTTGTATGTGGTTTGCTCCCGAGTAGGCACGCCAAAAACCATTGTCTATCCGCTGGCCCTAAGTTGAAGTAATAACTAAATATAATTTCCAATTTGCCTCTTTTTTTTTTTTTTTTTTTTTTGATTAAGCCCATATCTACAGCATATGTAAGTTATTCTGTAACAAAAAAACTTTATGATGGGTATTCCATGGATTTTAATTTAAATCGTGTGGTAATACAACACTAATGTTTGCTTAGGGTCAGCAACGCGGACCGGTTAAGCTAGTATTGTATATAAATTATTGGATCTACAACGAATATTTTCATAGTATTATATGTCAAATGTAAAGGTAGAATTAGTGATGGACATTGAAAAGTTTCTTTTCGTACATACTTGCTTGAAAAAGTACCAAAAGCCATTTTAAAGTTATTTTAATAGGAGCAACATTTTGTGTTTGTGTGCATTTACATACATAATCTAGCACTTTGATAGTTATGTATATTATCAATGTAATATATTTTACTATAATTTATTTCAATATTTATTCAATTTGCAATATTTATAATACATAGTTATGCGTATGTACTCGTATGCATTCATTTTGTTATATTTATATTGTATGTGATTTTTTATTCATTTTATACATATAAGCATATTCATATATTCATATATATATTCATATATATATATATATATATATATATATA
The DNA here is from genome assembly GCA_950370525.1 of Bellardia bayeri. Lineage (NCBI taxonomy): Eukaryota > Metazoa > Arthropoda > Insecta > Diptera > Calliphoridae > Bellardia > Bellardia bayeri. The sequence continues at coordinate 100,393,090 of OX493266.1, forward strand.
TATATATATATATATATATATATATATCGTGTTGCTTAAGTTCAACAAACATTATTATTAAAAAAAAGTACCAAAAAAAAAATAGGGCGAATTTACTCCAAAAAAATTTAGCATGCAAACAGTCCATCACTGCTATACAAATGTCACGTAAGAACGTTAGGAAATTCTATTTTATACAGGTTGAGACGTTCCGTCGGTAAGCATTTACATTGATTTCAAATAACAAAACGGGATCAGCTGTTTCGTTACAGTACAGTACGGGACGTAGACGTTCGGCTAATTCTATCTTAAATAAGCTAAAGATAAAAACGAATACGATGACGAATAGAATATAAATTCTGATTGTGCAACCACACGTACAATTACAAGGGCTATTGTAATTTATAAAGTACTTAATAAGAGACCGAAATTCCTGAAAAATTCTTTCAGAAATTTACCAATTACTTAAAAAATCTAATAACTTATAAGGGAAAAATCGTATTTATTACTTTTTCAAATTATATTTTTTATTTATTAAAAATTAACTCTCCTACATTAAAATATGAATTATTTTTGTACCTTTAGCTCGTTCTTTTACAAACAACCCCCGCATGCAATTGAGCAACCTGCACAAATGACGATACTGCATATAACATTTTCAAATTTTCTTTTATGTTTATTTTGAATTAAAAGATTTGTTGTACATGACAACATTTTGCGAGCATTTATTTATGGAATTTTGTATATATACGAACAACCATATGCTGCTACAGATATTTAAGTTATTTTTGTTTAGTTTTCTGGCAGTTTTTTTTTTAATAATTAACAAACACAAACTGCGAAGCTTTTGGCTTATCTGCAGAAAACACCCAGAGTCTTTGGCGGGAATTGAAGCCGTAACCCTTGGACTGATAGTCCGGCACTCTATCGCCTAGTCTATCGTGGCACTCATAGACTTGGTAATTGTCATGAATATAACTTTTTTATTTGTATTTCATGTTGAAGCAATAATTGACCACTGTGCAAATATATGTATAGCTTTACTAGGTTGGCTCTTAGATTATTAATTAAAAAAAAAATCTATTTACGATTCTACTAAATGCTAAATGGTTCGAAATTGGCGGATTTCGAGGAAACTTAGTATTTGGTGATTAGTATTTTATTTGCTATAACTAAGTTACATATCATTTGGTTTTTAGCACTTAAAATTGCTAATGCAATTAAGGATCACCCCAATGTACATGCATTTGTTATTTGAAATTTGTGTAGTTCCTAAAATTCACTCAGTCTCTAATTTGTGAAAGATGCAGCAGAGAGTAACTAAAATCCTTAATCCTGCACAAGTTAGATTACAAGCCTACAGGTATATAGAACTAAAAATACAATTTGTTTGTCTAGGTTATGAAGAAAAATTGGATTTCATATTAAATGCACTTTATCTGCATGATAGAACTTAAATAATACTTAGTTAAAATCTAAAAATCTACAGGGATTGAATTGTAAGCAAAAGTGCAATGGAAAGTAAAATATGTAAAATATGCCCAATTTTTTGCATAAAAAGAAAAATATTCTCACAAATTTTAATTGGCTTATGGCATGAGCACACAATGAAAACAACAATGAACAATGAAAAAGTGGAATAGAAAAACTATTCTGCCTAAAGTTTCTAATTTGTTCTGCTTTATTTCTTTAGTTTTTAGTTCTAAAGATTTTCTTTCGTTTGATTTAGTAAATATATTAATGACTAAATTCACAGTCTTTAGTTAGCAGTCGCAATGCTTAGTTTGCCATAAGAATACCAAGCAATAGTTAAACAATAGTTAGTATTTTAGTTTACCAATGGTTAACTAATGATCGAGAATTCGGCCATAAAACATTGCCCCAATTGTCATTGATTTGTCAATGATAAATTTTATAATTTATTATTTCCAGTTTACTTGCACACACTCCTTATTGTCAGTAGTAAATAAAATTAGCTTTAACATTTTATTCTTAGAAGTTTCCAGTGTTTTTATTTTTTTTTAGGAACGCCCTGAAAAATTCATATACAAACAACGCTTAGCATATTGAACATGACTGAAGATTTGAAAATAAACAAAAAATCTAATACAAGGAATTTGAATGAGTGGAGAGATATTATTATACCACCATAGTAGGGAAGGTATATTGGATTTGTGCTGATGTTTGTAACGCCCAGAAATATTGGTCCAACACCCACTTTAAAGTATACGGATCGGCTCAGAATCACTTTCTGAGTCGATCTAACGATGTCCGTCCGTCCGTCTGGCTGGCTGGCTGTCCATATAAAGCTTGTGCGCAGAGTACAGATCGCAATATTTTGAAGATATTTCGATAAAATTTCGTACATGATATTTTTTCGGCCCAAGAATGGTTGGGATTGAAACTGGTGGCAATCGGTCCATTATTTTACCTGGCCCCCATACAAAAGTCCTCTCGAAATTGGGGTTTACCGAACATAAATATTTGAATTATGAAAGGAACCAAACAAATTTCATCACAAATGAGTGGTAAATGAAGCCAAATCACATATACAAATTTTGTGCAGATCGGTCCATAATTAGTCGTAGCTCCCATATAAGGCCCACTTCCGAATATCACTTTAAAGAGCATAACTCACTCAAAATGTCGGTATCCAAATAATATTTACCACAAATATATCTCATATGTATAACAACTAATTTTATAATGGTCGGTCTGTAATTAGTCGAAACTCCCATATTAGACCCTCCCCGTAATCAACTTTAACCACCATAAATCGTTTAAAAGTATTTATATCGAGATAAAGTTTAACACATATAATATTTATATTCACAGAAAGCATGACACTAAATTTTTGGATGATGGGTCAATAATAGGTCATATCTCCCATATAGCGAATATTTCCGAAAAACTGTTTTATACATATACTGGGTGTAGGGTATTATATGGTCGGGCTTGACCGACTATACTTTCTTACTTGTAATTGCTGGGTTGAAATAAAGTCTTTGAGATTTTTAATAAAATTTTAATTGACAATTACAGTTCAGTATATAGAAAGAAGACTGCAGGTATCCTAAAAACGAAAATTGAACTAACTATACAGGTAGAAAATTGTTCAATATTATTTCGATTGCATTTTATTACAAAAATTATGAGTTTTTTCCACAAATATTTCAATATAACTAAGAAACCGTTTATAAAAAATGAATAAATTAAATATTCCGCATTTAGAGAATATCCTGTACGATTGTTTTCCATAAATAGTAAAAATGTTAAGCGGAACTATTTTTTATTTGACATTGTTTAAAAATCTTTGTTTAATGGTTTTTTATAAAACAAGTAACAACAAACCAAGCCAGAGCAATTTAGAAACGTTAACCAAAGGTGTTAACAGCAGCACACGCGCTAATCTAGGACAAACATTGAAATTGATTTAAACGTCGAACAAAATTGTTGTCATTTTTCTTTAATTCTTTTGGTTTTCACCACTAACAAAAAAGACGTTCTGAGGAAATCATTGCTTTTAATCCGCAAAACAAATTTAGTGTGGTTGAGTGCATGTCTGGAACAATACTGCTTGTTCTCTGGTGTTTTGCGGCTGGTTGGTTGTTTATTGCTTCTTTGAATTGGAATTAAAAAATGAATTTACGTTTATTAAATACTGCCTCTTAAACACTTAAACTGAGCGTTAAATGTAACATGATTAGCACAAATTGGTTTTAAAATTTACATATGGGCCAAAAAATGTTTGGCCCATAACCCTCATATCAACTTTGTGTGCTAAATCATACAAAATTAATATTTTTGTTATTTCTTTTGTTTTCCACAGCATCAGTTTAGCACAGAAAACATATTAAGTGAAAAATATTTTTTGATAACTTGACATTTAATGTTACTCGTAAGTAATATGTTGAGATAAAATGTTTTGAAGATAGACTAATGTAAAAAGTTCTTCTAGAAAAGGAGCGCTCAACATCAACAGATGTTACAGGAGCATATTTATTTTATTTTATTTATTATTGTATAATAAGATAACTTAACCGTTTCCGTTTTAGGATGCCCAGTAAAAATTTGCATTTGCATGAGATTCCTTGCCCTAGTAATAACGAAAGAAATCGCGATATTACATTTAAGGAACGTTTAACTGAGATTCTACTGTACTTGGCAAAATTATATTTCATTTGATATGTTCAGCATATGTTTTTTCAATCATTTATACAAATTTATTAGCACAAATTGTATTCTAATACATTTAGAAATAAACGTTCATTCACGTTCTAAGTATTCATTTTAACAAAAAAGTCCGGCAATAAGTGATTTATTGTTTAATAAAATTGAATTTAAAACATTACAGAATTCGTATTAAATATAATAAAAATAATATCTATTATTTATTTATTGTTTTTTTTATGGAAAATTATTTTTTTAGTAGTGTTTTGTTTAAGTTGAATTAAGTAACTATAACTTTGTTAATAATAAATTTATACATGTATTTAAAATAGTTGAAAGCCTGTAAGTATGCACATTTCATAATTTTTATAATCAGCCATAAAGTATGCTAATGTATTCAATAGAACAATATGTATTCTTATATCAAATGGCCTAAAATGAAATTATCTGCCAATTGGTGATGACTCAATTAATAATTCTGCTAAAAAATTTATCATAGGTAATTTATAAAATCTCCAAATTAGTCATATTAAGCGATGAAAATGATGTGGTCAAGGTCAAGCAGTTTTATATAAATGTTATGCAAATGTAGAAAGTTTACACTCAGAGAACAATTATAGGTATAAATTATTAAAACATTCAAGTTAATCAATAATATTGGGATCACTATAATCGTTCATATGATAGCTGCAACAGTATTATGTTGCTTTTTCTAATTTATATAGTTAAGTGTCTTTATTTGTTAATAGCACTTTTTACATGATTGTAGTAATTATGTATATGTTTATGCCAATCAGGTTCATCATATAGAATACAGTGTCGATGTATTACAAACGTAATGATTAACTTTTTGGTGGTGGGAATAAAAAGAAAAGGCACTAGTAATTATTCGTTATTTAAATTACTTCTATATTTCATTCAATTGTTGCCACAAACATACTTAATTACTACAATCATGTGCATAACCATACAACTAATTACAGTTACCATAATATTGTTAAAAAGCATGCAAAAATGTTGAAATTATTGCGGTGATCAGTTGCAACTATATTTTTTCTCTAGTTGTATTTGAGAACGTATTTCCTGTTCATAGCTGAAATATATTTGCAGTTGTTTGTCTGATTTTCACACACATAATATTTAGTTTCAATGATTTTTAGCCCAGCTTTGTCACAGAATTTAATTTGAATAATTATTTTAACGGGCAAAGCAAATATTTCATACACACTCAGTGTCAATGATTAATGGAATTTTTTACAGATTGTTTTTAATTTGAGTTTAAATTTTTTTTTTTATAAAAATGAAAAACATTTTTAATATTTTAAGCACGTTAAACAAGTGGAGGGAGGAGCCGCGTAATGTTTTCATTTTCTAATGTTAAATTTAAACTTTATTTGACGCGAGTGAGTTGTTTAATTTAGTAATCAGCAGCTCCTTAATTATTTGAATTTAGTTGCAAGAGAATGTAGTTTTTGTAACTTTAGTTTAATTATTTTTTTATTTTAATAACATGAAAAAGAAATGTGCAAATAAAATCTTGTACAAATGAATTAATTTTCTATTTCAATCTTGCTTAAAGTTTGTAAAATTTTTTTTATTAAATATTAAAAAGTTTATTATAAAAAATACATTATCTAGCAGGCTAATTTTTTTTTCTTCATGAAACTCATTGGCAGACATTTATTGGTGGGTGTTATTGCTTTAAATGTTCTTACTCATGATAAAAATAATTCTTGTTTATTGAATTTAATTGAATTTTAATGATTTTCTGCGGAATTTTATGGTATATTTAAAACTAAAATGATTATTAAAATTGCACATACAATTCGGTGTAGACAAAGTTTGTTTTTTCAATGGCTTGTTTTTTAAACAGATACTTTTAGGCAATTCAATCAGGCGAACTTAAAATAAAATATAGAAGACTATATCTACTAATCTTACAAAAAACACAAGTAAGAGTGCTATATTCGGCTATGCCGAATCTTATATACCCTTCACCTTTGTTGTAGATCATAATTACAATATATACATACATACACTTTGTTTGAGTGTTTTGTTTGATGAAATTTTCAGAGGATGTCTCGGATTTTTGCTCATATCTCCGTTATTTATGGACGGATTTTGCTGATTTTAAATAACTAACTTCTCGAAAGCATGTCTGCCAGAATTATTGAAGATTTGGATCCCAAAGATATTTGGGGACTTCAGAAAATTGATTTAAACAGACAGACAGACGGACATGGCTTAATAGACTCCGCTATCTATAAGGATCCAGAATATATATACCTTATATATTGTGGAATTTACAAACGGAATGACAAACTTGTATATACCCTTCTCATGAAGCTGAAGGGTATAAAAAGCAATTCTTATATTGTAGCATAAACATTTTACTTTTTTTTTTATTTTGGCTTGATATGAAACACTAATGCCCTTATTCATAAAAAATTAAAGTAGACTACAAATTTTGTCTAAAAGCACACTTCAAACCTACTTTACTTTTTATGAATACGGCAGTAAATCTGTGAATGCGACAAACATTTTGAAATAGATTAGAAATCATTAGTTTTTGCAAATCTAACAAAATAATAAATTCCAGCAAATATCAAGCAACAAATGATTTATTATGCAGTCAATAGTTTAATTTGAAGCATTAGTTCCATAATTTGCTTAAATTATAATAATTTAAGAGAAAAACTAATAGGATTTTTGTGTTTTAAAAATTTTTATACAAAATGAGCATATTCATGCGCATTTTTTATACATTATGTTGGCCTGTTTTAGAAAAACCAAATTATGGTGAGAAATTTAAAACAGCAGTATTTTTTGAAACTAGATATGATGGTAGAAAGTCAAAATAAATTATTACCCATCATAATGTCATAATTTGCAGCATATTTTCCATTTAAATTTCTCACAATGAACAAAAGTAATGGCAGTTAAAACATAACTTCATTTCACAAGTATTTAAGTAAGAGAATTAAAATTATTCATATGAATGAAATACTAAATGCGAAAACTTGTGCAGGCATAAAATAAAATTTAAAATTTAGTTTAATTAATTTATGAATTTAATAAAAGCGAACAGTAAGCTTGTTATTTTTTATTAAATTAATAAAAATTCCGTAATTTGTACATTTATTTAAACCACATACATACACGCAGAGAAAAACGATAGTTGTGCATGTTTACCACAACTATTTCAGCATTTTTGAACATTTTTTTTTAATATTATGACCACTGTAAGTCACTGATTACTGCAACCATAATATGGTTAACTTACCATTGACATGATTATAGCAATCATATATATGATTATAGCAATTATGTAATGTTTAAGGTAATCAGTCTTATGATGAAAATTTTTACTATATTATGTTGTTCTCTATCATAATCAAAGAGCAAAAATTATGATAAATGGATTCATCATAAACATGATGGCAACAAAAATATGATTGTAGTAATCATCTGAATCGAAACTTAACTATATTATGGTTACCGCAATCATAAAAATAATTACAGTGACCATAATATTGTTAAAAAAAAACTTGTAAAAATTATTTTGGTTAATATGTACAACTATAGTTTTCTCTATGTGTAGGTTCAATAATATTTGGGCCCGATTAAGCAACGATTAATCACACTATATAAAATTTATTTTCACCTATCATTTTCATGTTTGTAGAGAACATTGCGCCCGCATTGACAATTTCTCATATTCGCTCAATAATTTGTCGATATTATGTTCTTGTTCGAATAACGTTGTCGGAACATTTGTTTCTACAACTGTGTCTGTCATCAAATGTAATTTTCACACAAAAAGACTGCAAAAAGATTGCATCAACACGTCAAGACGGGCTTAGGAAATTTGTGGGGATTGTTGTGAAGTTAAAAAGTAGTCACGCTTTTAAAGCATCTTTCAATAAACGCCAAAATGTCATTTTTAAGTTGTGAATAAATTATGCAAACCTCGCCGATCACCTAATTTATTTATTAAGTTTTCACGCATTAAGACACATTTTTCCTTCAGTTCCACTTATTTTAATTTTATTGGTTTTTTTATTCCAGGTAATTTCTTTTGTTAAAACAAACAACATCAGCTAAATTTCTTTATGGTCAATAATAATCTGAATGACAGCCTGAAGTTCTGAGTTGTTTCCTTAACTTTAATAGGTTACATTTTTACATTCTTCTTATTTTAGCTTTAATTTTTTTAGGCTTCACGTCAATTTATCTTATTTTTTCTACACTCTTAAGGTTCTAAAAAAAAAAGAAAATGTTTAAAAACTTTAAAAAAACTTTTTGTTCTAATACAGTTTTCATGACGGAGTTTAGTGAATGGAAACTTTATTTAAATTTGAACCTTTTCTCATTAGTACTTAAATTTTGTTGGGGACAAGGGTGGCCTTTATTTTTTTTCTTTCAAAAATACTTTTTATTAGCATATTTCAAAATTACAATTAAGGCCTCAGCACCATTATGGCATTGTTGAGGCTATCTGGCAACAATTATTTACTAGATATATGTTTAGCTGCATTTATAGGAATTCAAAAAATAAAAAAAATAATAATAATAAGAAATTAACAATTAAATTTTAGGTATTTAGTTTAATTATTATAATTATTAATTTTGATTTAAGAGACTATTTATTATTTTTAGATCAACATTATTTCAAAAACAGTAAAAAATACCAATAAAAAAATGCACAAATGATAAAAATTAAGAAAAGCAATTGAAATAAATCTCGAATCGCTTAATTAAAAACTCTCTTAAAGTATTAGAAAAATGCATTAAAAATTAGTTTCCAATATTAGTGAAGTAAACCACATTTTCGAAAATCTTCTAATAACATTTTGAGGCTTCTACTCCTGAGAACTGTTTTTCTGCTTGTTATTATCATTTTCACAAGAATTCACATTTCAGGGTTAAATTTTTTATTTTTTTAATGGTAACTTTTAATTATTATACTTATAATAAAGCCATTCCATTATTATTGTATTGTACAGGTGATAATTTTTCTGCATTAAATATTTCCCCTTTGTTAAAACAATTCAAAAACTACACAGAGCAACAATTTTTTTTATAAATCCAATGCATTTAATAAAATAACAGCAGTATCAACTTTTCTTATTTTTAATTTCTTCAATTTACTTTGGCGAGCCAGATAATGTAAATATACAAATGTGGTATTAAAATACAGTAGACCTATAATACTTGTATGTAGCTTGGTGTCATTGTTTTCGGTACCTTTCCTATTTATTGTTGGAGTTGTTTTATGCAAAATTTATGTATTTGTCAAGGTCGTACGTTTTATTGTGTTTAAAATAGTGGTTGTATATACAATAAATATATTCATAATAGAAATAATTTAATAAAACGACATGATTTAAGTTGAAATTGAAAATGTGAAATATAATTATCATAATGTATAATAATATCATGATAATTTTAAACCCTAGAATTATTTAAATTTCTAGCTTCATCTCTAAGTATTCTTAATAATAATTTGTTTGTGTCTTTATTATAAGCTGTGTTCTTTTCATATGTTTTATGTTGTTGAATGCGTTCGTTGTTAATATTTGTCACACATTTATCTTCATTTTTGCAGTCTGCTGTCATGACATGCACGTATGAGTAATATTAAATAACATTCTACTAGTGAATAAAACATGCATTAAATTATTACTAATACGCTCAAGTAGTCTACGTAGTTTTACTAATTCAAGATAATAAAAAACAAGTAAGAGTGCTATATTCGGCTATGCCGAATCTTATATACCCTTCACCTTTGTTGTGGATGCATAATTATATTATGCATAATTATGTCGATAAACACGCCATCTGTTGATGAATTTATTCGTAACAATATTAAAACACTTTGTGTGATCAACACCATCTGTTGATGAGTTTATTAGTTTTTTTTTAAGAATTTTTCAGAGGTTGTCTCGGATTTTTGCTCATATGGCCGTTATTTATGGACGGATTTTGCTGATTTTAAATAGCAAACTTCGCGAAAGCATGTCTGACAGAATTATTGAAGATTTGGATCCCGAAGATATCTGGGGACTTCAGAAAATTGATTTCAACAGACAGACATACAGACGGACATGGCTTAATAGACTCCGCTATCTATAAGGATCCAGAATATATATACTTTATAGTTTCGGAAAATTATATTGTGGAAATTACAAACGGAATGACAAACTTATATATTCTCATGAAGGTGAAGGGTATAACAAAACACATGCCAACATCAAAATTGTCATTTATTTATAAATAATTCAACATAAACAAACATATTCAGTTGACCTGCACTTGTAAAAATTGTTTTGGTCTTGATGTAATATTTGCCAAGCTGATTGATTAGGGACAAAATTTAAAAATATACTTTTATTAATAAGATTGTATGCAAGAAATAATATGCTTAATTGAATTTTGTGGTTATATAAGCAAGTGCGATAATATTTTGATTCTTATAATATTAAAAAAAAACATACTACGCTTGTGTCCATCCAAAATATGATTCCAGCTCAACCATAATATGGTCATATAGAAACATGATTTTTCTGTTATCTCAAAAAATATATGTACATCGAACTAAACTCACATTAAATTCAACATCTACAAATTATGATTTTTCGTAGCATAGCAAACATTTTAAAGTTATTATAATGAGATGATAGCTGATATAGTTGTAGCACAAACACATAAGGATTATTTTTAAATCATAATATTATTATTTCCATTCCAAAGTCAGGTCTTTTGTCTACATGTAGCCAGTACAAATTAATCTGCCTTAACGGCTGGTCAAATGTTTTTATCAATGTTTCAAAGATGTTTATATTCAGTCACGTTTCTTAGCTAGTCAACCATATACTTTATTGATTTTCCTTCTATTGCTGTTAAAATTTTAAGTTCAACATGCATGTTGAGTTTGTGTTTGTTATTTAAAAAAAAAAAAAAAGAAAACACATACATACATACATACATATATATAGATATAAAAAATAAACTGAAGATTAAATTGAGAAACTTCAAATGGAAGCATAAATCGTAGGTGATTTTCTTCAATTGTAGTGCTTCACCTTTATTTGCAGATTTTTTTCTTAACATGAGAAATACACATGATTGTGTTAAATATTTTTCTTTTAAAATCATACAAATCTCAAAATTGTAACAATGACTTGTTTATTTAATAAAGGATTTTGATTTGTTTTAAAACAAAAACACTTATTAGAATATACATGTATTGGTTCTATGTCATGTAATGACTTTTAATATTTACTGATTCCTATAATACACTTTGATTGATTGTTTTTGTTTTTTTTCTATTTAAAAAATTAGTAACTTCTTTAATACTTGCATGTGGGTTTTGTTAAAGTAACATCAATGTTTAGCTGTGATGGATATTTGAATCACCAGTTATTTTTTTTTTAAATTAAATGAGAATGACTTTTAATAAAAACGATGTGTGCTGAAATTTATTTTTTAAAACGTCAGCTTTGTAAATACTTACGATGTTATTGAAAAACAAGTATGAATGTAATGTCTCTATGTCTGTTGTATTACACATATTTGGTAACGAAGTTTAATTTTAACCAAATACTTATTGCGATGTCGTTTGAACACTAAAACAACACATTTAAGGCATCATAAAATTTTGCAAATATTTTTTTATATTAATTTAATAACATGTACTCGTATGTATGTATGTATGTATGTACTTTAAACATTTCATAACATGAACAAAACAGTAACACATGCCGCTGGTGTTTTCAGAGGAAAATGTGCCAGTGTACACATATATGTATGTATGCACGTGCTGACTGTCAAAGCTTTGTGTTTCTATCAAGTTTTATTGAAAAGAATATCAACGCCTGTCACACATCCAGCACGTTTTCGTCATAGAAATAATAATGTTCCCTCAAGTAATAAAAAGAAATAAAGATTAAAAAAGAGATGTACAAGAGACTTTCCTTTGACCTGCTCTTTAAATTCAACGTGTTTTTAAATGCAGTGACCAATTGCAAGAAAGCAGTTTAAGAATTGCATATATGATTTGAAGGACTGCAACAGTTTTCAGTTAATTTGATGTCTGTACTTAAAAATTCCATCCAACATAATTAAAAGCCCCCAGACTTTGGAAGTTTCTTATATGTATTTTATATGTTCGTTCCATTTGTTTTTACCTACATTTATGTATGTACGAGTATATAAAACATGTTATGAAAACTTTGTAACATTTCTATAGGGTGTTTTTTTTTTTTTTTTTAGATATATAGAACTTTAGTTGGCAACACTTTTTCTAGCTGTCAAATAAATTTTTGTTTGAAGTTGCTCGTCTACGCCGACAATCCCGAAACAATTGACCACTTAGAGGACAATATTCGCCGATATACGGCTACAAATGTTGATCCTACAGATTGGACTAAGTCCGAGCCAGTCATATGCCAGAAGTCATATTTAAACTATAATGCCAACAGATTATCTTTCGAATAAAGTAAATTGCATGACAATTTCAATTTCTTTGGTTTGTTCCGTTTCAAAGTTCGATACATCCAAAAAAACACAGAGCCATGATTTTCTAAATAAATTTGCACAATTTGGAAGCGTTGTCAGGCGTCAGTCTATTCACGTTCAAATGTCAAACTAAACTAAACATAAATCACTTGACAGTTGACAAAATGGCCGCCATTTAAAAAAGTGTTGCCAACTTAAAGTTCTTTTTTATTATTTTATTATTTTACTTCTATTATTCTCCTATTTTTGGTCTCATTAATCATGCATTATTGTATATTATATTCGATTACAAATTTAATATTTGCAATACATCTAAAAGTTTAATTGTAAGTAACTATTAAACAGCATTATACAATTTGTTTATTAAAACTTAAGTCTGGGCACAATGACTAATGAGTAAAGGCGAACAATAATTGACATAAATTACAGAAATATATTTTTCATCATACTAAATAGGTGAATTTTGCTGTCATTAAATCCATGAAAACTTAAATGTTTGTATCAACAAAATAAAAACACACCAGGCGCGGTATAAAAAGTTGTCATCTCATCTCCGGTGTTTCGTAGTTGCAAAAAACCGAATCTACCATAAAGGAGAAATGAGAACAATAACAAACATTGTGCTGATATTGTCAATCAGCGGTAGGTGCAGCAATAAAAACAGCAACAAATTTGTGGTAATACAAAATTTGTAATAATAATAATAATAAAGAAGAATACACACACATTGTAAACGTATGTAAGTAAATTTCGTTCTAACTCATAAAATGTAATAAGAAATATGTTTAATTCCCGAATTCTATTTCTCAATAATGGTGAGTTAAATGGATGATGTTTACAAGTAGATTTTGCTGATGATGCCCTTGTCAGGGTAGAAAATGCATTCCAATGTGCCAATTGTCTGAAAATATTACCTTACAATGGAATTCTTTGAATTATTAATCAAAATGAACTCAAGCCAAAAAATAAATAAAACAAAATGTTGGCAAATGAAGGTAATCTTAATTTTATAACATTTATTTCATTTTATCAAATTAACGCTGCTGGTAATTGCGATTAGTTTTATGAAATAATAAAAATCGGTACTTCGAAGAGAGAGTAAATTAAATTTATTGATATTTGTTGTATTGGGAATACAATTTATTCACATAACATCATTATGTATGTAAGTACTGGCGCCAAACTAGTTGGTGTAAATATTAAATAAAAACAATTAAAAGTGAAATATTCGGCTATGCCGAATCTTATGTACCCTTCACATTTGTTGTGGATGCATAATTATATTATATACATACATGTATATTATATTGTTATGTTTTTACATTTTAAAAACGGTGGTTTATTTCCTTTAAATAGACCGAATTCTTTTTAATTGCAAAATAAAAGCGTCAAGTAGTAGTATTAAATGTACACAAACACAATTCAAAAAAATGAACACACTGGCGCATATTCAGAAATGATATCTAAGTTTAAACTTTTTTAAGTACCAACTTAAGTTATTCTTAGTTGATTACTTTCAGCACAAAAAGTTACAACTTAATTATGGGTAAAGCTGTAACTAAATGTCAACTAACAAATACAATTAAAGAACAGCTGATTGATTTTATTTCTTGTCGTCGATGATGTTAACATATTTGGCCACCAATTTTTTATGTGTAGTTTTTTCAACTGGCGACCAATTTGAGTCTCTAAAATACACAAAGCAATAAATACATATTTTTTCTAACAATAATAATAAACTTACCTTATTTTCTTTGCTAATTGTATCCATTTTGACAAAAAAAAAAAAAAAATCACAAAGAAAAAAGAAAACAAACTAGAGATGTGTTTTTCGTCAACAAAAATGTTGCATTTCTTTTAACAGCTGAAAGCAGTTGCTAAGTTAGTTATGATTTGTGAATTAGATCTTTCTGTTTCTGTTTAATAAGTTTCGACTTTAGTTACTATTTCTGAATATGCGCCACTGTCTTTTTACACACTTATAATACGGTTTAATGACACACTTAAAGTTTTTAAACACTTTGATGTTAAACACGCCATCTGTTGATGTATTTGTTAGTAACAATATTAATACACTTTGTGTGATCAACGCCATCTGTTGATGAGTTTATTAGTTTTTTTTCTTTTCATTAAATTTTCAGAGGTTGTCTTGGATTTTTGCTCATATCTCCGTTATTTATTGACGGATTTTGCTGATTTTAAATAGCAAACTTCTCGAAAGCATGTTTGACAGAATTACTGAAGATTTGGACCTCGAAGATATCTGGGGACTTCAGAAAATTGATTTCAACAGTCAGACAGACATACGGACATGGCTTAATAGACTCCGCTATCTATAAGGATCCAGAATATATATACTTTATAGGGTCGGAAAATTATATTGTGGAAATTACAAACGGAATAACATGAAGGTGAAGGCTATAAAAAACATTTAAATTATATATACTTATGTATGTGTATATGTATATGGACATGAACTTTAACTTTTCATATGCAAATGAAAATATTGGTTAAGAAAAAATTATTCATGCATAACTATATGCATGTGGCATTTTTTTATGTAATTTAAATAAAAAATGATTTAGAAATTTTATTTTTTTTAGGCATTCAGTAATTCGAATAAGACATTTTCTAAACCATCATCACATTAGATTAGATAACATGAATGCTGGTTCAGAACTGAAATTTCTATTATTTATTGTAATCACATCTATGTTCTATTAAAATTCTATATAAATATTCCAGTGTTAATGTCTAATATTCATGATTTTAAGCTTCTATATATTCACTTTTACTTTGCAATCATTTTCAATATTACTTTCTTCTAAGCTAAAATTTTGATTAGTACCGATGTATTTATTTTCCAATAAAAAGTGTCAATAGTTCATTTAATTCCGCAATTCACTTCAAAATGTTTCAGTATTTTTGTGCTAACTAAAAAATAATTCTAGAATTATAACATTTATGTATATGTTGGTTGAACGAACTATTGGATTGAATAAAAATCCAGCCATTATAATTCGAATGTTTACCCGAGTATCCATGTAATAATTTATATTTAAAAAATATAAGTATTTTTGTGTTTATTTACTGGAAACGAATATTAAATTTGATGGCTGACGATGTGTGTAAATATAAATTTAAATTTAACTATCACAGACAAAAACCACAATTTTTAGCAAAGCTCATTTTGCACTTAACCCTTATGTGTGCTGTGTGCGGCAAAAACAAAACACCTTCTAATGTGCTGCAAGGTACCTGGGTACCTATATGAGAGTTAAGTAGAGAAAAAGTTAAGAGATATTTTATATAATTTTTCTTAACGCCTTAAGGTTTGCAAGCTACTAACAACTTCAATTAATATACTTGCAATGGCCGCTTTCTCATATAAAAACCGTAAAGGAACCCGGGTACCTTGATGCACATGAAAGGGAGTTAAAACTAAATTGGTCTCGCAGGCAAATTACAAAAACATTCAAGGCGTACGGCTGCAAAAAAACTTAATTATTTGAAAGTTAGTAGTTCTCGAAAAGTTTCAGATATACAAGTTTTCAATTTCAATGAAAAAACTTTGACTAAAAACGCCAAAAGTACCCGGGTACCTTGGTCCACACATAAGGGTTAAAAGAGCACTGTTATTCACTTAACAATCATCATACTTGAAATCTTTATATATTTATAATGTCTGAAATATTTTCAGTTTAGAAAAAAAAAACAAATTAAGAAATAAATATGGTATGGAAAAGGACTACCGAATGGAACTGTAATAGTTTGATATCTGATTGTGTCGGGTATGACACTATATGGAAATGGTGGTCCTATGGTCACTTTATATTAGATCATGATAAGCAAGATTTATTGAAGGACTCATACAATTGTGGAGTATATGTATGTATATGCTTATTTATTGAAGCTATTTTAATAGGAAACTTCTTTCAGATATCCCTCTATTACAGTTGTATAAAGTGGCCATAGGACCACCATTCGATATAGCGTCATACCCGAGCCCTTTTCCTAATTCCCAAAATGGCCAAAAATCATCTCCAGATTTATTTTTACATTCAACTTAAATTTACTGGAATCCCAAAATTATTTCAATCATCCCACTATAATAGTTCCACTCAGTGGTCCTTTTCCATACCATATCTATTTTTATACCCTTCACCTTCATGAGAAGGGTATATATAAGTTTGTCATTCCGTTTATAATTTCCACAATATAATTTTCCGACCCTATAAAGTATATATATTTTGGATCCTTATATAGATAGCGGAGTCGATTAAGCCATGTCCGTCTGTCTGTCTGTCTGTCTGGATGTTGAAATCAGTTTTCTGAAGTCCGGAGATATCTTCGAGATCCAAATCTTCAACAATTCTATCAGACATGCTTTCGAGAAGTTTGCTATTTAAAATCAGCAAAATCGGTTTAGGCCAACCAAGGTTATAGACCGATATGTGAGACCACCTCCATAAAAATTTGATATTTTTTGTCCATTTTATTGCAATATTTTGAAATATATTGCAGATAATGCCATGAAATTTTGTATACGTTGTTTTTATGATAATAGAAGAAAGTGCGCCGAAAATAGTATGAATCGGTCCATGATTTCTCATAGCCCCAATACAAAAATCTTCCCGAAATATTGCTCAATTATACATAAATGCCTATAAAATTGGAATATCAAGGCAAAATTCAGCAAAAATAAGTTTTATACAAAAATAAATCGCAAAACGAAATTTTTTTTAGTTCGGTCCATGTTTGACCATAGCCCCCACTTCCAAAATTCACTTAAATGCGTATAAAACAGATATAAATAATGTTAAACGGCTAAAATTTGACATGAATAATCTTTATAGGCAAATAAATTGTTGTACTAAATTTTATGGTGGTCGGCCCAGAATTGGCCATAGCTCCCATACAAGGACCACATCTGAAAAAGACATTTATCCCTATATATATTGTATATATATCGGTACTGACTCAAAACTTTGCACAGATCATTTACGTATATACAAAAATCATCCCACAAAATTTTGTGAATTTCGGTCTATTTTTAACCGTATGCCCCATATAAAGCTCTCTTCCGAAATTCACTTTAATACTCATAAATCTCTTATAAATAAGGGTACCAATCCAAAATTTTACACGGATCATTTACATATATGTCTAAACCAAACTGCAGGATTTTGAGAATATCGGTCCATATTTGACTATGTCCCCCATATAAGGTCCACTTCCGAAATCCACGTTAATACTAATATATATCTTAAATATTACGTTATTATGTTGAAATTCGACGTGAAATATCCTCATATGCATGAAAATCACTGTTCCAAAATTTAATAATAATTTGTCATAGCTGCCATATAAAAATTTCCAAAAAAACAAAAAAATTCCGGTCAAAAAATATTCTTTTCGGATTTAACCCATATTCGGTCCATATTTTATAATCATGATATATACCTTTTATTTAATGTATGACAAATTATCATGGACCCAGTAGTTCCCGAGATATAGGCCTATATATTTTCAATTTTACGGGCCCGCCCCTTTTAAATAGGCGTGACCGCCAACAAATTTTTTTTTGCTGGCATCTCCTCTAAAAGCCCTATTTGATGAAGTTTTGTTTTTTTTTTGAGCAAAGTCACTAAAACCGAATTGTTCCCCTTTTTTATACTCTGTTTGTTAAATTACACTCAAGATTATTATGAACATCAGACAAACTCTGTAAATTATGGTAAGAATTGCATCCACAACAAAGATGAAAGGTATATAAGATTCGGCATAGCCGAATATAGCACTCTTACTTGTTTTAATATATTTTTTATTCTTATTCTGAAATGCAAATGAAGTGGTCATATATATTACTTTGCAACTGAACCTGAGGCTTTGTTAAACAAACAATTAAATAAATCATAAAAGAAGTAAAACTTTTATTGTTTGCGTTGTGTTTATTGTTAATTTTATGGTTTTTTGTTTTCTCTTTTTTTTTTTTTTTTGCATAAAAACACAATTTTTTTTAAGTACGGCGTAATTATTGTTTGATAAAAATTATTTTCAAGGTCTCAGCGTGTGGTTAAAATGAATAAATGAATTTGTTTAGCAAAAAAATATTTATTTATTAATTTGAGGGTTATAAAAATGAATTGTTTTGTTTGTAATATTTATCGGATTCAATTATGGCCGAATTCACAGTCTTTAGTTAGCTAATGACAAAGGCTTAACTAATGATTCTCTATTCACAATGCTTAGTTTGGCCATAAGAATAACAGGTAATAGTTAAACAGTAGTTAGTATTTTAGTTTACCAATGGTTAACTAATGACTGAGAGTTCGGCCATAAATATGACAGAATTTTAAATTGTAATTTTATTGAATACTTTTGCACCACAAATTGATACTCATTTTTTAATGTTTAATATAGAAAAGTTAAAAAATTTAAATATAGTTAGAATTAATTTCCTCTTATAAAAACTCCTTGTTTTAGCCGTGATGGCTCGGATTGAATGTTGTGTTCGTTATATCGTTACAATTTTCATGCTAAAGTTTGTAACTTCTCATTGTTACTTAATGTGTTGTTAAGGAACCATATTTCGTACCCTTGAAATTTAGCTTAATCAGAGAATTTAGCACAGCCTACGCATCTAATGGTTTTCTTTAAGAAACTCACAAACTTTGAAAAAACTTTGAACAAACAAAAGGGAATGACTTCGTGAACTTTAAATAGATTAAGCAACGATGAAAACTATATAAAATCGTAACTATTAGCATCGGTTTGCTTTTTGTCTAGAGACAACCGTAATTACCAAAAACTTTTTAATTTTAATTAACCTTTTTTACTTAAGTATGTTGGCAAATTATTCGCATCAACTTTTGTATTACTCTTCTTCGAAAATAAAGGCTTGATTTGTGTTACTTTTGTAAATACGAAAAGGATTCTTGAGAAAAAGATTTCATCACTTTTTACTTTAATTAAGGTGATTATAAAAGAAATAAAAAAAAAACTTATAATATTTGGTCTTATTTTGTTTTCTTTTTGCTCATTAAATAAACAACTTTGTTAGAAGTCATATATAAAAGCTCAACATTAGAAAGTAACCATGACAAACCCTTTAAAACTTTATATATTAAAATAGACAATTAAATCTTGTGTTTTTGTTTTCGTTTCGAAAACTGTGCCAAAGAAAAATCAATTAAATAAATGTTTAGATGGGATTGTGTTATAACAAAGATATTAAGGAAATCCTAATATTAGAATTGTACGAGTATATTGCTTTAATTCAAAATAAACAAAGTGAATTAATTGTTATAAACATTAAAAAAACTCAGGCTGATGAAGAATTTAAAATATAATTTATTTAACCGCTATATCTTTATATGGAAATTTCGTTTTATATCATATTATGAATTTTTTGGAATCTAATTTACAATCGCACTTTTCAGCATGTATCTTTCATCTTTCAAGAATAAAGAATGATATGTTACAGATTTAAGCTATGTATAGACGGTCGCCAGATATTACAACGTTGTCCGAAAAATGTTCAGGAAATGTCCAACAACCGTGTAAGCTTAAAAGTTTTGTCTTCCAACGTTGTAAGAAAAAACATTTTCAGTACATTGCAAGACAAAAATATTGTCAGACATCTAACAATCGTGTAAACACAAATTTTTGTCATTGTTTTAAGACAATTGTCAAACACTTTTCATTGTCATATGTGCCAAGTTTATATATGTGCCAATGGCAGCATTGTCATGGAAATTATTTCTAAATGCAACTCATTGTGTGGCAATTGTGTGCCAATAAAATTGTTAGATTTCTTACAATCATCTGAACTGACAATTTACCTTTTGCTATCAATTTTTCAATATCAGTACATTGTTAGCACATTGCTAGATCTGACAACGTTGTAATATCTGATGACCGTCTATACATAGGCAACCAGATAAATTGTGAACTATTTGAGTCAAATGTTTTAATTTACTTTACATTAAAAACCGCAAAACAATTGTTTATTTCTTAATAGTTTATATAGTTTCCAATCTCCTTTCGTTTTACAAATTAGCCTGGGCCGCACACGATTTCGATCAAAATGTATCGTAATTTGAGATGATGGTATTCGATATCCAATTTAGTTTTTCTACCGCCAAAGAACACAAGTTTTATTTTTTAACGTTTCTTCAATTTATTTTTATTTGTTTGTCTCCATAGGGACATTTTAATGTGTCCCTCACCAGAGGGTTACTGGGATTTCTGCATGAAGTCATCAATCATGGTTTCGGCGGGTATCCTGAATCTCCTTTAGTGTTACATTTATTTAACTCATGTAAATAAGTACGAGAACATATTTCATTTTGCCTTATCTAAGAGCCAAGCATTTTACAAATTTTTTTTTTGATCGTATAGCTCTTCCAGCAACCTTTTTTCTGCTAAATGTCTCCACACAAATGAGTCATGAGCTGCTGCACGATATTTCAAAAAATAAAAAATGATCAAAAATTAATGTTAGTGATCATATAGATGAGGATAAACACAACAGCAATGAAGAGTTAATATTTAATACACTTCGTTTTTATACCCTTCACCATTATGAGAAGGGTATATATAAGTTTGTCATTCCGTTTGTAATTTCCACAATACAGTTTTCCGAGCCTATATATATTCTGGATCCTTATAGACAGCGGAGTCTATTAAGCCATGTCCGTCTGTCTGTCTGTTGAAATCAATTTTCTGATGTCCCCAGATATCTTCGGGATCCAAGTCTTCAATAATTCTGTCAGACATGCTTTCGAGAAGTTTGTTATTTAAAATCAGCAATATCCGTCTATAAATAACGGAGATATGAGCAAAAATCCGAGACAACCTCTGAAAAGTTCAACAAAAAAAAAAAAAAAACTATCCAACAAAGTGTATTAATATTGTTAAGAACAAATTCATCAACAGATGGCGTTGATCAAACAAAGTTTATTAATATTGTTACGAACAAATTTATCAACAGATGGCGTGTTTTTTTTTTAACAAACACAAACTGCGAAGCTTTTTGGCTTATCTGCAGAAAACACCCAGAGTGTTTGGCGGGAATCGAACCCGCAACCGTTTGACTGATAGTCTGGCACTCTATCGCGTAGTCTATCGGGGCACTCTTTATCGACATAATTGTGCATAATATAATTATGCATCCGCAGCAAAAATGAACGGTATATAAGCCGAATATAACACTCTTACTTGTTTTATTTAAAATATGTTTTTGTCTGCCCGAAAAATCTTTCAATTCAATAATTTGTTGACAGAAAGAAGAAAACAAATCTATTACAATTTCTTATGTAAGTATATCGAATGCAGTAATGAGCTGATACGACTCGTTTCGTAATATAATTCGATGCGATAGCCTATGCGCTATCGAATGGCATGATATGGTCTCAGGTTATGAAATAACTTCAATTCACCAACTAAATACAAACATTAAGTGACCTCCAATATCATCTTATGAATTTGTATTTTCCTAAAATATTTGCTTCGATTCATTATTATACAACTAATCCATTGAACATATCAACTAACTGCCCAATTAAGTCTTTTATTTAAGTAATAAAGGTAAATTGGTCGAGCAAAATACTCTACGTTTTTATTACTTGTCAGTAATGTGATTGGTCATTACTCTATTGACACATATAAGAATGTCAAATATGCAAATATTTGTTTAATACATAAATTTATTTCTGAAAGGTATTTTATGTGGCATCCACATAAATGTGACTCTTTATTTGCTACAGGTGTGCAGTCTTATTTGCAGTGCGTGAGTACAATCATTTTTACTATTTTACAATAGAAAAAACAGTCTTATTAGTGTTTTTTATTATTATATTAAATCATTTGATAACACTGTGTTGCAATGAGTAGTGGAGAGGGGAGGGGGGGGGGGGGCACCTTTAAACACTTTTTGCTTTCAAGCCACATAAAAGTTTATATTTTTGAATTATTGACTTTTTACATAATTTAACTAAAATGTATTAAAATAAACTTTAGTTTAAGTCTACAAGTAACTTATTTTTAGTTCGATTTAATTTTTTTTTTTATTTTTTTAATGGATGAAGTCATTGTGTTCAAATGTGCCCCCCATACGGGGCAGCTTTGAACGGCAATTTTTTCTTGTAGCGCTTATGTCCAAAAATAACATAAACAGTTATATTTTGTACGAATAAATAAATTCGATTTATTTATTAAGAAAAACATAAAAAACAAACAAAAAATTCAGATCATAAATAAGTTTTATATTATTAAGACGAAAAAGGCCTTGCGATTTCAGGTGTCATTACATTTTCCTTCAAAGCATCATGATCAGCATTGGAGTCGTCATTTTCAGAAAATAATAGAGAAACAACAATGTTTGGTACTTCGGTTTATAAATTAACATGTTCAAAGGTGTCCCTTTTTTCTTTGTTCAAACCTGAACTGGCTTGACACGGAAATTTATAATAAATATTTCTTTTTTACATGAATATCAAATAACTTACCTCAGTTTTGTTTGAAATGAATTTTAGACTGCAATAAATTTCTTTCACGAAAGAAAACGCTCACTGAATACTTCTTATAATCTTACAAAAAATAAATGAAAAAATTTACAATAGTACTGCGAAAACTTGTTCAGCCAACTACATTCGGTCGACGACTGAAAAAACTAGCAAAAGTTGTTGACGTTGCTAGAAAACAGGGTTGTCATGTGAAAAACTCGGTTAAGGATCGAAAAAAATGTTAAACTGAGATTTTATCAACATTGTTCAGAGGTGCCCCGTGTTCAAACGTGCCCCCCTCTCTCCTACCAATAACAGTCATGGTAAACGAACTTAAATCGGCATATATGCGAGGGCGGTTCGTAAACTTCTTAGCCTAGCACAGAAAGAGAATAGTTAGTTTTTCAAAAACATTATTGTTTTTCAATATAATCTTCTGAAACTTCAATACATTTAGTCCAATAATTATGTAGCAATTCTATCCGTTGATTAAAATTGTTTTCCTTAAGACCCTCAAAATACTGGTTTACAACTTTTACAACACCAAGCTAGGAATTTTTTTAGATTTGGGAACAGCTAAAAGTCATATCAACTAACTTAATCAAGAGAATAAACAACTCGTACTTAAATTCGTTGATTTAGCCATTGTGTGTTTGTTGTCTTGATAAAAAATTATTTTTTTGTGTTGTAAGCCAGGACGTTTTTCTCGAATCTTTACATTTAATTGATCCAAAATGTTGCAATAGTACTCTGAATTTATTGTTTTAGTCTTTTGCAAATAGCCATAACCTTACCAGCCGATTGAATTCTTTTTGCCTTCTTTGGGGCACTTCCTGTAGCTTCAGTCCATTGCTTGGGTTGTTTTTTTTATCTCTGGAGTATAGTAGTGGATCCATGGCTCATCAACAGTTAAGAGACGACGCTCAAAATCCATTTTATTTTTCCTAAAACCATCTAAACTAGCTTGAGAAATTTTCATTCTTATGCGTTTTTGGTCGACTGTTAACAAATAAAGCTTTTTAATCTGTAGTTCTTTATGCAAAATTAAATGGACTTGGATCATTTGAGATGCTATTGCTAATATTAGCTATTTCACGCACTTTTATTCGTCAATCATTTAATACCATATTTATGTTGTTGTTGCTGTTTTTGGACGTCCACTACGTGGTTCATCTTCAATGCTTGCACGACCACGTTTAAATTCAGCAACCCAATTTTGTACTGCTGCATATGAAAGAGCACTTTCACGTAACACATTCACCATATCATTTTGAATTCCTTGTCCCGATAAGCCTTTTTTATTTAAGGTCCCGATTACCGTTTACAACACTAAGTATTTGGATGTTGTATGTTGTAAACTACGATTACAATTCACAACATTTATCGGCTTTATAGTATGAAAAATGCATGTTGTATTGTAGTTGAGACAACACAACATTTTAGTGTTGTGAACGATGACGTCACGAATTTCTAATTTTTTTCATTGTAAAAAAATCGCGGATGCTTCTATTTTGAACACCTGTTTCCATATGAAGGAGTTGGCAGTTTTTCTGTTAATACCACGCTTTCTGTTCTAGGCTAAGAAGTTTCTGAACCACCCTCGTACATATACTTATATATTTACATTTTAATTACTGAGTATCAGCCCAAACTATTTCACACTCTACCCTGGTTTAAAATAGAGTCCAACTTGCAACATGGTTCCGTAATTGTAAAGACCTTTTGATGATAATTGTTAGCTACAAATTACATATGTACATCGTAAATACATCTACTCTAATTAATATTTACTCAATGTGCAATAACATATGTACTTAATTATTAACTAACGAATAGTTGTGACAAAAATATTCCAATATTCGTATTAACCTACCGCTGCCTTTGACAATAGGTCTTCAACTAATGAAAACGATATTGAAATGATTGCATTAAAACGTTGCTGCTCGTCGTGCTTAATTTAGCCAATTTCTAGGTAATTGGTTTAACTGCAAATGTCATGCAACTCATTTTGGTGTTGCAATACCTGTAGCAAACGTTATGATTCATTTGAAATAAACGACTTGCATATGAAGACTTTTTTATAATGGGTGGTATTATTGATACCGCACGGAAAGGAAAACTAAGCGGAAGGAAATATAGATCAATGTGTAAAATGTAATTATTCATTCCTGCGGCATGCCGCAATACTGTCTGTGTAGAGATGATACCGCAAAAAAGAAAAATACGTCAGCAACGGAATGAATAATTTCAAATTATGCTTCCGCCCAAAAATGAATAATTCGACCCAATATATTTAATCCTAGTTTTGTGTTTTGTATTTTAGAATTTTCGATATTTATAGTAAGAGAAGAATGCCGGTTGTCTCTGAAAGGGATAATAGAATTCTCGATGTTGTTACTAATGTGAGTTATTGGCTATATGTCTTGATGTAGCGTATGAATTGGTCGGGCAGAGCGCAATGATTCATCAATGATCTCTCATCCATGCCCTCTTTATCAGATGGGAAGGAGATGAGTTTAGTACATGTACTTTTGTGAGGCCGATATGTCCCAAATACTTATATTGCTGGCAAGAAGAGATTAATTATTTGGCTACTTTGCGAGCAGATAAAGTTACTTTTTTCAATTCTGTCTACTGTTTAACGATTACTGTAGAAGATTGTTAAAATAAGAATGAAGACATAAAGAGGCGGCCGGGAATCTGATTGGTTCAGCATGGAAATACACCTTTTCGTGCATTATTTGTTGTTACAGGTATATTTTTAAAATGAAACTCTTGGAAAATAATGCTGAGAAAACTGAGTTCAATTACCAAATTTTGGATTAACTTTTCTCTCTAGATCTTAATTCATAAAATTTTTTGCTAAACAAAACTATTAAAATTCTGTCAGAACTCTAATTATTTCAGGCTTTTCAATATCTTCTTATTTCCACTGTATATTTTTGCCACATTAATATTAATTTGTGTTGAAATTATAGCACTTATATATAAAATTTATGTATATTTTTTACTAACTGCCGTATTCAGCAAAAATAAATTAGGTTTGAAGTATGCTTTAAAAGTGGCTATACACTACGTGTTTTTGCTTATGTATTTTTAAGTTTACAACTCACATGTTTTTCTTTATGTCTGTTAAAATTGGTTATTTTACATATGGGTTTTAATATTTGGTCACCAACTTGTATGTACAATTACACGTGACATCGCCATGATTAAAACAGCTGATACGCTTAAATATTATTATTTTTTTACACATAAATTTCCATGTCGTTTCTTTAAAAAATGCGTTAAAGCCGCTACAAAGCTTCACTAAATTGCCGGCGTCAAAAATATTGATTTTAGGTTTTTCGGTTTTTAATATACAAGATGTGGAGCTTGTATCAAAAATTTTTAAATAATTTATATCATTGTTATTAAATTTCAAAATGGGATAAAAAAATATTTAATTTAATTTTAATTTAATTATCACTTATGCAAATTCTTCATACGGCCGGCTAATGATAGCGCAGATTTAACCGTCGACAAATCTTTTCGCCTGGCATATACATTTGAAAACATGTGTTTGAACATACGAAAATAGAGCGTGTTCTAATCAAAAAAATACATATGTATTTCCACATGCATTTTACACAAGCAAAGTTTTTGAGGTCACCAACTACATGTTTTTACTCCCATATGTAAAATTTGACATATACAATGTAAAAAACACGTAGTGTATATGCACCTTAAGACAAAATTTTCATACAAAATTTTCTGAAAGTACATTTGAAGTCTACTTTAATTTTTTATGAATACGGCAGTAATACTTTTAATTATCATTTTATCTGTGTAAATTGTTAGCAGCGGGCCGTAGCATAAACACATACATACTCTACTACAAACATATGCACTCTCCCACAAATAAAAGTAATAAAAAGAGCAGCCGAAATCCTTTTATGTCATCCTTAATCATAAAAATAAAACAAAATATTCTTGTCTGTGTTGGTATTGATTACTTTAAGCCAGAATATATAAAATATGTGTACGAGTATGTTTACTTGAGTAAATATAAAAATATACTCGTACTTTAAGGTGACGTTTACAATAAACTCTTTAGCGTTTGGGTTTCTTGTAAAATTCTTTAAGTAGATGAAAAAGTTTTTTGCTATTAAAGTGAATAAAAGTTTTACAACTTTCATCATGATGGTAATGGACGAGTGGGAAAAATATGGTCAACATTTGATGACCCATTTGATACAAATCTTTTGCAGACAGTTTTAACAGAAGCTAACAAGAACGAGGGTAATTTCCTTTGGGTTAACTTTACTCTGTAAGTTTTTCATATAAATCTGCTGCAAAGATAAATGTTGACTAAATAGTGAAAATTCATTGTAGTATTTGTTGACAGTTCTTAAGTAAATGTGAAGCTAGTTAACATGTTTGCTTTGGCATGGCCAAATTTTTTTTGGTCATAAAAGTATATGGTGTGTAAAAATAATTGACACTAAATACATATTTAGGGTGGCTAATATGGCCTAAAATTACGTAAATTTCAATGAAATTTATGCCACACAATAAATTAAAATTTTTTAAATTCTCCAACAGCCTCTTGTTATTTATGATGGAAATTCTACAAATAATGGATGTAATTTTGTTCTTAAGTATATAAAAACATCAAAAGTTTTAATATTAAATACCCTTTCATACACATTTACGGTACGTCCTCAGATAAATAAATTTGTAGTTGTTGGCTGCATACAGAGAAAAACAGGCTTATTTTAAACATGTCGTCATGGAAGTGATTAAGAACGTCATTAGTTTTTATGGTTTTGATAGTGTTAGGACCAAATAACAATATTTTTTCTCTGTGTGCAACCAATACATATTTATTTATCTGAGAACTTACTACCCAGCAAGCGATAAGAGTCCGAAAAGAGTCTTCTCTGGTACCTTTTCCGGAGCGTTCATGCTCTTTTTGAGCCCAAGAAACAATTATTATTGCTCCGAAAACCTTCAGAAAAGAGGGTCATTTCATTCGAAAATGATCCGTCAGAAAGAGCTCTTATAATATCAGAAAAGAGACTTTTATGAGGGTTTTTTTTGGGTTCTGAAATATCTCTTAGATAATGTCAGAAAAGAGTCTTTTATGAGGGTTTTTTGGGCTCAGAGAGAACTCTTACATCATGTCAGAAAAGAGTCATTGCAATTTTAAATATAACAAATTTAAAGGTCGCAATTGTTTTTACTTAAACAAAAAGAGAATTCATTTACAAATAAACTAAATTAGAAATGGAAAAAAGTAAATAAATTGCATTAAAATATGCTTTTTAGTTGGACTGCTTTCTGACTCCTTTTTCGGTGCGCACCGAAAATGCTCTTTAGTTGGACTCTTTTTTCGGAGCGCTCCGAGAAAGGTATGCTAGGGAGAAACGTCTTCTTTTACTTATAAATTTAACCAACCGATGCAATTGCTGGCTGCATTGCAATTTAATTTTTAAAGCGTTGCAAACTTAAACAACAATTTCGAAAGCACGCTGTTGTTGTGGGTGATATCAGGAAATAAAACTCGCCCACACAGCCACAATGCCACCAACATCGACCATCATACCAACACAGCGAACATGTCGAAAATGCATATTTAACAACTTTGCTTTTAATTTTCCACTCTCTGCTGGTGGCCGATTGTCTTAAGAATTTATTTATATTTCAACACAAAGCTTTTGCATTCTCTTGCAACTATTTAGAGAGTTTTCATTTCGTTTAAGTTTGTCGTTTTTATTGACATTTTATTTTCAGAATATTTTTAGTTGCTCAATGAAGAAGTGGAATTATTTTCATTCAAGTGGTTTTCTTTTCTTTTCTTCGTTTCTGTAAATAAAAGCAAATGTTTCTTGATATTGAAAAACGTACTTGGTGGAATAATTGAGGGTTTTATCTATTTTAATCTATGAGCATTTCAGCATTTTACAATATATTCAATAATAACTAAATTTAAAGACTTTTCATTTCAGCATTTTAAATATATCTGAAAATTTGGGAGCTGGATCGTAATACACAGTGGTATATTTGCCAGTTTTATTTTGCATGGCCACCTTAATATACACACATGCATACATATGTACATATGTATGTACTTTTAGCGTTTGACAACAAGAAAAACAAATATCCCTCAATGTCGTTAAAAACAAACAATTAATTCAACTTTCTTTTTTGCAACTTAAATAATTAATCAATATTTATATTAAGTAATATATACCTACTTGACAAAGAAACAAAATTGTGTTTATTAGTTAATGGCACAAGTCAAAGACGGCAAAGGAAGAGCACAGGGATACAGCTTTTTTCTCTGCAACATTCTTTTAAAATGGTTTGTCAGTATTATATGAGTGCTAAAAGAAAACTCGTTTTTTTTTTGCAAAACTTGTCAAACGAAAATTAAACTTAATTTACCACTGACGTCAAAAGTTGACTTTTAAAAGAAAACTTTATTGGGAACATCTTAAGAAACGAAATAAACATATGTATGTATGTGCATATACATACATGCATGCTTGAATAAAGAATTGTTTAATTTAATTTTATTTATATATAAATATCGCACAAATATTTAAACAAAAAACTGAAAGATTATTTCCTTTCAAACCTGCTTAGCTAAGAATGTACGAGTAGTGTGACTGTGTTTAAATGTTTCTTTTGTTATTTATTCCTTAGAGATTCACTGTGCTCGTCTGGTGTTTTGGTGTCATATTTTGTGCCTTTTTTTATCAGTTTTTTTTTTTTTATTTTTGGTATTCAAAGTACATACAAATGTTTTTCTTTTTAATTTCACTTGAAACGTGAGATAAAAATAACTGGGACTGTGCCGAATCGTAAATACTCTCCACCTAAATATAATGAGAATTACAAAAACTACACTGTTGTTAGGACTAGAATATCCTTGTTCAGTCTAAAACTTTAATTTAATTTTTTCATTTGATTAGTATTATGTAAGAAATATAAGAGTATTTAAGAGATTCTCCGAAGTGTACTTTGTAGGGGCCTACGGTCAAAGACCAAACAAAATATCGCTTGTGATTTCTTTTTACACGAAACTAATTTTTGTTGCATTTTGTATTGATATTGGCATTTGAATGACATTTTTCTGCCATTTAGCAAAATTTTGGGAATATTTTTGTATAGGGGCTATCAGAAATCATGTATCGCTTCTTACTATTTTCATCATAGTTTGTCTTTTTATCATAAAAATACTTTGTGTAAAATTGCAAACCTTTAACTACAAATATTTAAAGGAATTCGAAAACAAATTTGTGAAAAATAGTAAAAAAATGCTTCTTGATAATTTTAAAAGTTGTCTCAGATTTTGATTCATAACTCTGGTTCTACTGATTTTCAATAGCAAACTGCCAAGTAGAATTATAAGTGTGCCTTTATAAGCTTTGTGGATTTTGGTTATGTATTTGGTGAAAGGACCCAACTCAATAAACTTGGAATTTCATAAGAATCAAGAATATATTTTTGGGTCCTAAATGACTATTTCTAAATGTTACATACGGATGGTATATTTTTATATACAATCTCAATCACCACATGTGATGACGGAGGGTATAAAAACATGTTCTTTACATAGACAGTTAGTTTTTCAAAGGTGTTTTTAGCGACGTAAATCTAAAATTTTGATTGAAAATGGGCTATTATTTAAAGTCGATTTTTCATAAAGTGTTTAGTATATTCAGCGAATAAAGATGGCACTGTATCTTCACATTTCACTTAATAGACAAAAACTTTTCTTAAATCGCATTTTAAATAATGACTTGCTGAGTCAATTTAATGATGTTTGTTGGTCCGCCGGGACAAAGCACAGGTCGCAATTTTAAAAAAAAATCGATCAAGATCAATTGAAATTGTTGAAATCGGTCCATTATTTTTTTTTTTATATATACACAAATCAAATGGTCTAATTTTATAAATATTGGATATTGCTTTGATTTAGGAAACTCTTTTGCAAATCACGCAAATCGTTAACAAATTTTGATATCAATTTAAAATTTATTGCAAAAACCCTATATTGTCGTTTCCATATAGGATTATCCACCATTGTCCTCTCATAGAGAATCAGATACTGCATTACAATACAAGATTATATACAAGGCTAGTTTATTCTGTTGAATTCTTTTTAATATTTTCCAGTAATTTAAACGGTTTGTATAATTAAAACTAAATGAAATGACTGCAACATGTCATGTCCATGTTAAAAACTAAGTGAAAACATTAATGAAATTTTGTTTTCTGGGTCAAACAACTATCATATAAAACTGAACAAAATGCTTTATTTAAAAAAATGTCAAAAGTAATTGTGTGCAGTAGTTTAGTTTTGAATATTTTCAAATTAAACTGTACAAAGTTAATGAAATTTGGTTACATACAAGGATGTTAGCATTTAAGCATTAAACACATTCGCCACTGCAGGCTACACGACGACACGACTGAAAATGACGCTGGCCAGCTACTTAATTATTTTGAAAACGACAGCCACATAGTAAACAACTGATCCAGTAATCTGACATTTGAATAAATAAATTTGTTCTTCAATCTTTTTAAATAACTAATGGCTGAATAGAATTTTGTTGATTTTTTAGAAGCTAGTGCTAAAATAAAAAAGAACTAAATGAAAATATGTATTAAAAAAAATAATTTTTAAACAATCAAACACTTACAAACTTTAAACAAAAACAAAACAATGAAAATATAAACAGCTGTTGCATTAATCCATTTATATTTCAGTGGTGCCACTTAAGGCTTTTATCTTTCCAAAGTAGCGTTTTTTTCATGAAACATAAAAACACGATTCCAGACATGCTAATAAACTTTACTCAATTTTATAAATATAAAATATAATATTATTAATACATTTAACAACTCTTGATACAAAAATGATCATAATATTTTAATTTTGTATTATGCTTTTTATTTTATTTAATTTGCTTTACACATTTTGTTATATGGTCTACACTGTTTTTTTGTTTTGTAGACAACAAAAATAGAAATTAATTTAATTTGACAGCGTCGAAAAAAGCAGATAAACGTATGTATTTTATTTTTGACATGTTGTAGTCGGCAGCCTGCTGCGGCGAATGTGTTTAATGCTTTATTGCAAAAAAAAAAAAAAATATGGATATTGCATTATGAGACCCATAGGAATATTTAAGTTTCTTAATTGACATCCGAAATATGCTATTTCACTATACATATTTAAAAAGAAGCCATATTTTGAGATTGCGGTTAAATTTCAAATCTTTCTCTAAACCCATTTTTTATGGAAATTCCAAGCTATTGAAAATATTTACATTTTATTCCTTCCTTCTTACAAACAACTAACTGGAAGTTAGCACACGTGCTGGCAAGAATGTTTCTTTTATTGTAAAGCTCATATACTATCTGTTTATAGAAAGAGATTTATAGTTTACAAAAAACATATTGAAGAAAACTTGCAAACAAATTTCTGCAAAAGCGAAATTGTATTAAGGTGACCGCAGAAACCTAAAATAACTCGTCCACAAAAACAAATATTTAAAAATACCGCTTATTTCCAGTTATAAAAATAAACCACTTTAAATAACTAAACAGAAAAGGAAGTATATAAAGTTATGAGTATAATATAATTATTTGTAAATAATAAATAAATTAATAATAAATAATTAGATAAATTATTGCTAATAATCTTCTTAAAATAAGT
This sequence comes from Bellardia bayeri, assembly GCA_950370525.1. Taxonomy (NCBI): domain Eukaryota; kingdom Metazoa; phylum Arthropoda; class Insecta; order Diptera; family Calliphoridae; genus Bellardia; species Bellardia bayeri. Next base: position 100,425,979 of record OX493266.1, read on the forward strand.
GGTCCCCTTATTTTTACCAAGTCTAATTATTTTTGACCCAATTTTTGTATGAAAATATATTTTAACAGATAATGAATGGGGTAATAAGTGTGTGAAATAAAATAAAAAAAAACTTTTGTATAGAGTACAACTAGAAAATAAATCGTTCAATTGAGACATGGATGAGTGTAAGTTGCAAGAAGCATTGCAAAATACGAAAAATGACAAGTATGCAAATGTTTTCAGCAACTTTCACTGAAACAAATGCACCACAAACACAAATTATGAGCGTGTAAGAAATTTTGAAAAAAGAGCAGACAGGTTGTGTTTCTAATCCATGAATGCTACACTCTGGACCTCGACATAAGAGAATTGTGATACTTTTACTGGGCTGGTTCATAAAGAAATGCAGTATAGGTGGAGGTATCTTATGAACTCCTTCCTCAATTTGAGATAGACAGAACTGTAGACTGCAAATTTATTACTCCAGAACTCAAGTTGAAGTTTTGAAATTAACCTTACAAATTGTTCGTGATTCAACTGGGTTGTCCGTGTTAGTACTTCGATCCTTCTATTAATCCACCAGCGGGAATGAAGCCCTGCAGGCTATTGGAAGAAAAAATCAATTTAAAATTAATTTAAATTCTTATAACGAATAGTCTAAATAATATTTTCTTCAACTATGTACACATAAGGACAATTTAAGACAATTGTTTAGAGAATTTTTATATTAAATTTGTTTTGAAACTTCCTATCAAGAACATGACAAAGACCTTGATTCTTTATAATTTCAAATTCTTCACTTATCGTATGTCGTGTTTTTTTTTTGCAAAGTTTTCACGTTGTTTTTTCTTGTTGAGAAAATTTCTGTCATTTATCATTTTGTTGTGATGACACACATTTTGTTTTTATACCCTACACCACAATAGTGGGGAGGGTATATTGGATTTGTGCTGATCTTTGTAACGCCCATAAATATTGATCCAACACAGAATCACCTTCTGAGTCGATTTAACGATGTCCGTCCGTCTGGCTGGCTGTCCATGTAAAGATTGTGCGCAGAGTACAGGTCGCAATTTTGAAGATATTTCGATAAAATTTGGTGCGTGATATTTTTTCAGCCCAAGGATAAATGGGATTGAAACTGGTGGAAATCGGTCCATTATTTCACCTAGCCCCCATACAAATGTCCTCTCGAAATTGGGGTTTACCGGTCATAAATCTTTAAATTATGCAAGTATGCAAACAAAATTTACCACAAATGAGTAGTAAATGAACGTAAAGCACATCTACAAAATTCGTGAATATCTGTCCATAATTAGTCGTAATTCCCATATAATGCCCACTTCCGAAAATCACATAAAAGAGCATAACTCTCTTAAAAATGTTGGTATACAAAAAATATTGAACACGAATATGTTTTGTGTATATACATATAATACAGTACAATTTTATTATGATCGGTCCATAATTAGTCGTAGCTGCCATCACTTTAAAGAGCATAAATTACTTAAAAATGTTTTTAATCAAATAAAATTCGACACAAATAAGTTTCTTATATACAGAAATAATGACACCTAATTTTGTAATGGTCGGTCCATAATTAGTCGAAACTCCCATATAAGACCCTCTTCGTAATTCACTTTAACTTCCATAAATCTTTTAAAAGTATTTATATCGACATAAAGTTTAATACATATAATATTTATATTCACAGAAATCATGACACTGAATTTTGGTCCAAAATAGGTGAGATATCTGACAAATAACGCCCATTTCTGAAAACCCGTTTTATGCATATACTAGGTGTAGGGTATTATATGGTCGGGCTTGACCGACTATACTTTCTTACTTGTTTTCTGTTGGTTTTGGTAGCATTTTTTGTTTGTTTGTTTTCAACAACAATTTTTTATGTGTTTTACAGCAGTTATTACGTGTTTGTTTTTATTTAAAAAAAATCTTTTATATTTAATAGGAAGTTATTTAAGACATTTTACCACACAATCTAAAAAAAAAACTAATTGTTTCACGAGTTCCGCATTACATATAACATTTTTCAGAAAAAGAAGCTTTAAAAGGAAATTGTTACACAACGAAATATGTAGTATATGTATAACTTATAAATTTTATTAAACAATAAATTTTTTATGCCACACCGCAACTTAATTTTAAATTAGCCTTTTAGATTTTAAATTATTTGTAGCACAAGTCTGATAGGATATGTAAATAACCTACAAAAATTCCATGAACTTGGAAAATCATATAGAATTTTTTTATTTTAGAGACACTGCTAGACTGCTTCAATATCTAATTTAAATTTTTATGAAAATATTATTTGGTAGCGATAAGCACAAATATGGATTATACTATATTTACACCTACGCAAAATCTAGTATTTAAGGGATTTTGAGCGAAATCTTGTTCATTTCTTCTAGATTTCCCATGCAAAACAAAAGATAGTTACTCACGAGATTTTAGCAAAATTTTGCAATACAACTCTGAATTTCATACTAAAGTACTAAAAAAGACAACCCTGAACAAGAAAAATTTGACAGTTCCACAAAGATAAATTAAAAAAAAAATAATAAAAAGAGCGGGATATAAAATAAATTTGCGGGAAACTAAATAAATAAACATTTGTTTGCTTTGTCTGTTTTTGCCATTGACGTCAACTTCGAACACAGCAATTAAAATGTTTGCCGGCTCATTCGAAAATTTTCTATGAACGTTTCTTCTGGCATAATAGGCACATCTTCCTCATAAAACTTGCCATGGCGAGTCTATAATATAAACGTATTTAATTAAATTACGCCGACATATTTCCCATACTTACGTGTGTCCATTCCAACCTCCTATATATTAATTGCGTACATTAGTACATTTGCAGAAGTTTGTGAAACCTTATGTTTAACAAATGCTGCTGTTTTTTTTTTTTTAAGCAAAAATGTTATTTCCGATTGTTTTTTTCAGATCTGGATGTAAAGTATAATAAAATTTGTTTTTGTCTCTCCATTTTTGTTACTAAAAGTTTACAATCGGCCCAATCACGAATAAAAATTCTGCGGAAGTTTTTTCCCTTTTTAATTTTTTTAACATTAAATTTGAATAGGAAAAATGGGAAAAGGGAGAAAACTCCCGCGGAATTTTTATTCATTATTGGGCCGGTTCTTTTCTTTTTCAATCAGCTGTTTTTATTATGAAAATGAAATTCAACAATATGTCAAAAAGTAGTAGTGTAAAAAAAATTCTTTAAGATTTTAATTCAAATCGACTAGATTTTGCGTAGGTGTAAATGTAGTATTATACTCATTCTATAAATAAATACACAGAAGCAAACGAATCTTTACAAATTTATATGAAAACATTTCACTTCGCCACAAAAACAATAAAATAAACCGTCAGTCAATTTATTAAGAAACTTGAGACAAGTGGCGATTTTCAAAATATAAAAATAATTTTGTTCCATACGAATTATATTACATCAGTTGTATGTTGTAACATTTTACAATTGTCTGTATCACAATCTGATACAACACAAACATCATGTTTGTCTCTGGTTATCAAAAAGCTTTAAGTGAGTTTCGTGCAACAATTGGACAAATACATTCACGGTATTTTAGATTCACAAGTGCTTAAGTAAAATGACTCAATAGATATTGTCACGTCTAGTGTGGGTGAATTAAAGCATATGGTAAAATGTTTGAAGATTTTTAGCATAATTTTAACCAAACTTCTGTTTTCCTGGGAATGTATCAAATGAATGTCCTTCAAAATAATGAAAAGTTATTATTAGACAACTCAATTTTGGGTTCTGTTATTGAGTAATAATTTTTTCAGTAAATTTGAATATTTGTCAGCACGCAGATATTATTGTTCCTTAGTCCCTTTTGGTATCATGTACTACCATGATCAATTGTAGGCAATATTAAAGTTAATACCGAAAAAGAAAATGGTGCCTATTATGAGCAAAATGTGGTCGGAAATGCTTATCGAATGAATTTTCATAAATTAAATTTGAAATGACCACCACGGAATTATGGTTTGATTAATCGTTTGATGAAAATGAATCCTTACTAGAACAGACCAGAAGCAGAAAAAGGCTGACGGATGCTCCAAATACTTTGGAAATAGATTCCACTACTTGAGTTTATTTATATCTATTATATCTATTACTGATGAACTGCTGCAACAATGCTCAAAGGGCAGAACAATTTCAAACATATTAAAACTGGCAACAGTTTTTCTGATCTTCCATGAAAGAAACGAGCTTCTCTAATTGTTGTTTTGCACTTATGACCTTAGACCTGCAGGATATTAACAAAAGTAATTTACAAGTAGTACGTATTTGGCTGACAAAAAAATAAACTACATTTTTAATAAATTTTGCACAGCTTTATACAGCGTCGACATCAAATTTGTGTTCGATAAAAAATTCGTTGAACAACGAAATTTTCGACAGTGATGCCAACTCATAATACAAATTTTACATTCGATATCCAGCGAAAATTGATTGTCGAATGCAGCTCATAATAGGGCCCAATATTTTACTGCAGTTTTATACCATCAAAAATAAAAAATGTACAGATACATAATCTGTCACCGCCTTCATTTAGTTTTTTTTGGTTAATTTGTTTTGCTTTTAAAGCTTTATTGGGGTTTTTGGTTTTTTTTATATAAATTGTTTAAGTGTTGTTTATTTTCTATACTTTCATCATAGATATCTTTAGATTTTTTCAAACAAAGCTTTAATATAAAAAAATCATTTATAATTTTATATTTATTACTCGAACATTTCTGTTTAACTTTTAAATTTTCACAAAATTTAATTTCATTTTCAATTGGTTAATTATTCTTTGTGCACACATATTATTTCTTATTTAAAAAAAAATCTGTTTTATTCATACTTTTGTATATTTATGAATTATATTTTTGAATTTAATATTATTTTCTTTAAATATACGTTTTCTTTTTTTAATTTACCTTTTTTAACAATTTTATTACTTTTTTTCATTTAGTATTATTTTCTTTTTAGATCCTTTTTTTGAAATTATCCTTTTTTAAAATATTTCTTTTTTGCCATTGCCACTTGCAAGTGCAAATTCGAAAAACTCAATACAGCGTTTTCACTATGTTTTCACAATGTCATTTATGTTGTCAAATTGTCAAAATTTTTGGCAATTGCATGTAAACGGGTTGTCATATGGCGTCATCTATGTTTGCAATCATGAAAATCATGATATGACAACCGTTTTCATACAATTGCCAACAATTTGGACAATTTGACAACAAAAATGACATAGTGAAAACCAAGCATTATGGACAATACACTATGCACCGATCTGCACAAAATTTGTATGCTTCGAGTACAACATACTTGTATGCGAAATTTGTTTGGTTATGTGTATAAATTAAACATTTATGGTCCATAAACTCCTATTTCGGGAGTACATTTGTATAGGGGTTAGTTGAAATAATAGACCGATTTCAACATATTTCAATACCTACGGTCTTTTGGCCGAAAAAATATCATGTGCCATATTTTAGGGAAATATCTTCAAAATTGCTACCTGTTTACATTGCCAGCCAGACGGACGGATGGGTGGTCCGACATTGTTAGTCAACTCAGGAAGTGATTCTGAGTATAATTTAAGGTGTAATTTAAATTGGTTGCATTACAAATATCAGCAGAAGCCCACTATGCTTGTTCCAAATGTTGTCACATACTCGTATAAGGAATAGTTCCATATTTTTCTGTCTTCATCTTTAGGGTCATGTATAGACCTAATCTAAAAGTAACAGACAATTAATTATAACATACTTATTATTGTATATATGATCTAATTATTTTACAAAAATTGAATTGTGTTACAAACCAAGTGAACAAGTTATTTGCATGTTTCCGCTGATATCAATTTCCTTACAGCCATCCCTAAATACCGACGGAAAGCGGAACGAATTTTTACGCTAAGCATTAGCGCTGATACCCCATCCCTAAACAAAAGCCTCAATATTATGTCAAAACGATAAAAACAGGGTTATCAAACAAATAAATAAAACGACCCTGTTTATTGTAACAGCTGGACATTGTTGTTTTATTTCTTTTTTCTGTTTGTTTTGTTGTCTTTTGCAACTAACTTCACTGTGAAACGCCTTGTCAAAATCGCATTTTCCAATAGCAAAACGTTGCCGCCGCGTTGTTTCGGTATGCTCCATACAAATATTTACAAAAGTTTGTACTTTGTTGTTAGACAAAAATCATGAAACAATTTATCCAATATTTTGGAGCACATTTCTAAATGCAAAATCACAGCGGCATTTTACCAGCAACAAGAGCAATGTAAATGAACATATTTCACGATTTTATTGCAATCAGGCCAATTATGTCAATTATGTTTATATGGTTAATTAAATGCAATTATAATAAATTATTATGATCTGATTTGCAGTAAAAGCACCACAGACAAAAAAAAATATAGTTGTACAGGTTTTTAAATATATTATGGACACAGTAATTATTTGTATGATTGCGGCAACCATAATATGTTAAAGTCATGATTTACATATTGTTGATATCATATATATATATGATCGTAGATTATGATTAATCATTATATCTTAATATGTTTTCTTTCAGTTTCTGAATATGAGAATGATTGCGGTGATCAGGTGCAACAACATTTCCTCTGTGGATTGGATTTGTGCTAATGTTTGTAACGCAAACATTAGCCTACAACACTAACATTAGCGTCCAACACTAACGTTAAAGTTTACCGATCGACGCAGAATGACTTTCTGAGTCGATTTAACGATGTCCGTCCTTTTGTCTGCCTGGCTGGCTGGCTGGCTGTCCATGTAAAGCTTGTACTGAGAAGACAAGTCGCAATTTGTACTCGACCTAAGGATGGTTGGGATTGAAATTGGTTGAAATCGGTCCATTATTTCGCCTAGGCCTCATACAAATGTCCTCCTAAAATAAGATTTCATCGGCTATAAATTACGAATTTATAACAAATTTCGCCACAAATAAGTAATACATGAAGCTTAATAATATCTACTAATTTTGTGTAGACCGGTCCACAATTGATTATAGCTCCCAGATAAGAACCACTGCCGAAAATCACTTTAAATAGCATAACTCTCTTAAAAATATTGGTATTCAAATGAAATGCAATACAAATATGTTTCACATGTACAGATATCATGACACCTAATTTTATAACAGTCGGTCCACAATTAGTAAAATCTGTCATATATGATACTCTACGAAAATCACTTTAACACGTATAAATTGAAAATTGTTTATATCGAGATAAAATTTAACGCAAATATTTATGTATATGCACAGAAGTCATACCACCAAATTTATGGATGATCGATCCATAAAAGATTATAGCTCCCATATAGCGTTAGTTTCTGGAAAAACTGTTTTTACAGATATACTGGGTGTAGGGTATTATATGGTCGGGCTTGACCGATTATACTATTTTACTTGTTTATTAGGGATCTTGTACAATGTAAATAAATATCGTCAAATATTACAATTTTAAGCAGAATGAACAGCGACATCAGTAAGAGGGTTACGGGTTCGATTTCCGCCAAAGACTCTTTCTGTTTTCTGCAGATAAGCCAAAAGGTCGTAATTCAGCTCTGGGTGAAGAAAGAACTCGCGCGTCATTGTCATTATCGCTTAAGGGCAATCAGGCCGTCCTTTTTTCGCTGCCTTCGAGAGGTTTGCGTCTCACTTTTGCTTTGGTTAATGCTTGGCGTCGTCTAACTGTACCGCATTACGGTTCTTCGAAGTTGTGCATTAGTCATATGCTAAATTATTAATACAAGATTTAAGCGTTCCAGCTTCCTATATGAAGGTATAGGTCGACTTGGGACTTACTTAAATCTATAGTGATATAAGCTGGAAATTTGAGGGATTAATTCTCCGCCAACCTAATTTATATTAAAAAAAAAAAAAATAAATAAAAAGATAAGCCCAAAAGCTTCGCAGTTTTGGTTTGTTAATTATATAGAATTATTAAAATCATTTTATTGGATATTGCACAACCAATAACTTAGAAGTCTATTTCAGCGTGATATTTAATTTTGAATCCATATTCCTTGGCAGTGCAAAGTAGTTAACCATTGTTCTGCCACCCATATGGCGTTTTGTTTTGCCTTGTCGATTCTATAAATTTTAATTATTTTAAATTATTTACGAAAATGTAACACTGTAAACGTGTTAACGTGTTCTTTTCAAAAGAATAATTGTAATTTCTCAAGTTAAATTCTAAGAAACATAAAATTGTAATTAGTTCTAGGCATTTAATTTCTACGAATAATTTATTTCAAATATTACAAAATTCAATATTCTATCTACTAGCAATCCCACACCTGACATATAGTCATTTGCCTATTCAGCATTAAAGTTTCTTTCAACTTTAATTAAGAATATACTTTTATATATACATACAAATTTTATGACAAATGTTACAAATAACTTTGCTACCAATACTATTCCATACAGGTTAAACTTTATTTATAAACAATTTGTTTTTCCTTAAAGCAATTATTTACATTCAAATTTGAATTCAATAAGCAAAAAATATTAATTTATGCATTATTATATTTGCAATCAAAAAAATCTTCTACAATTTATTAAATCTCCAATAAAGGGACAATGTTATACGTGATATACACAGCAGGAAAGGATTTGGCGGAAGTAATGTTTTTCTCGACACCCACGTTTATTACCACATACATATATACATATTCATTCAATCGTTCGTATTTATTGCAATGGGCGTTTTTGTTGAACTTGTATTTCTTTCACACATTTGTTTTGACTGATTATTTTGTTTGTGCACAGAGCAACACACAAATAAAAACAAAACAAAAAATAAGAAAGTATAGTCGGTCAAGACCGACCATATAATACCCTAAACGTAGAATTTTAGAAATAAGTGCCATATGAGCATCTACAGTCATGACTTTTGTGCATATTTAAATTATTTGTGTTAAATTGCAACTACTATATACAAAAACACTAGTAAAATATTTATGCATGTTAAAGTGATTTTCAGAAGACGGTTTTACAACGGAACTAATATTAATTATGGACCGATGGTTATAAAATTCGGTGACATGATATTTATATTAATTTTTTATTTGGTTTCTGTTATTTTTAATTAAAGTGAATTGGAACAGTTGCCAGACAAGTGAGTTTTAACGAAATATCTTCAAAATTGCGACCTGTTTCTTGCGCACATTAACAGCCAGTGATGCTTCTATTTGTTAAATACACATAAAATTAAACTAAGTAGAGTATCATACAAGATAATCCCATTGATTGATTTGTGTATCAATTATTTCTTGAATGTGAGAGTGTGAACAGCTTGTTCTTAAAACTGAATGACGTGCTACTGTTGAAGTATATTCAGCCAAATAGCCTCACACGTTTGTTATATTTAATTATGGCTAATATATGTATGTATTTCAACAGAAAATAATAATAAAAAAAAACTAATTATAATTATAATTAAATGATAAAATAGCCTTTGCTTTAATAAACTCTTAAGCAATATTAATTGCACGGAAGAATAATTAAATTAATAATTTATATTTCTTGTTCTTAATAATTAAATGATTTTTTTAAAACTTTTAAATAGGCATTATACGTCTGTATACTTCAAACTTATAAATATGTCTGTATGCATGTATTTGATCAAAGTTTATTTATGTTCTGATAATTTTCATTTGACATTACAATTATTTCTCTTTTAATTCTCTCTGGTATTTAAAACAAAAATAAAAACCCCAAAAATTTGTTAAATCATAAAGAAAGAATTTTTACCAAATATTTCTAGTTTGTAAAAAAAAATAAAAACTCATCTTTAGTGTCAAACTATGTATTTTTACAGTCTAATTCATAAAAACTTATCAAGGATATTTTTAAAATTTTGTATGGATATTTGCTTTATAAGCCTTTGACAAGTTTTATGAAAAAGGGGTTAGTTTTTAGTTTATTTTGTTGAAAGCGAATTTCATAAATAGAATTTGTTTATTTCGTTCATGTTTACATATTTGTTGTTTCATTTCTTACGCCAATATTTAAGTTTACACAGTGATTTGGAAACGTTTTTAATGGTTTCCTGTTTACTCAATCGATTATGCTGCTTATATGCAATATCTTCTTCATATTTGTCTTTAAATTTTTCTTATATATGAAACTTTATCTTAAATGTTACTTAAAATATGTTAATAAATACTAGTTTTTGTAAATACATACTGACAGAATGAAATGCTGAATATTAAGATCCAGATCTAAAATAGTACAAGCTTAAGCCTGCAGGTTCAAAGTTCATAAGATGATCATGTTTATTATATCTTAAAACAAGTAAGAAAGTATAGTCGGTCATGCCCGACCTACACCCAGTATATCAATAAAACAGTTTTTCAGATATGGCCGCTATATGGGAGATATTATCTATTATGGAGCGACCATCCAAAAATTTAGTGCCATGACTTCCGTGAATATAAATATAATGTGTGTTAAACTTTATCTCGATATAAATACTTTTACAAGATTTATGGAGGTTAAAGTTGATTACGAAGAGGGTCTTATATGGGAGTTACGACTAATTACGGACCGATCGTCATAAAATTCTACCATATTATATGTATATGTATGAAACATATTTGTGTTCAATATTATTTTCGGAAGTTGGCCTTATATGAGAGCTTCGACTAATTATGGGTCTTCACGAAATTTGCAGATGTGTTTAAGCTTTATTTATTACTCATTTGTTTGCATACTGGCCCCAATTTCGGAAGGTCATTGTTATGGGGGCCAGTTGAAATAATGGACCGATTTCCCCCAGTTTCAATCCCCCCATCCTTGGGCCGAAAAAATATCACGTACCAAATTTTATCAAAATATCTTCAGCCAGCCAGACGGACGGACATCTTTAAATCGACTCAGAAAGTGATTCTGAGTCCTTTAAGGTGGTTGTTGGACCAATATTTCTGGGCGTTACAAACATCAGCACAAATCCAATCCCCACTATTGTGGTATAGGGTATAACAATCATTTGAAAATATGTTTTCTTAAGTAAATTTATTCAGAACTAGTAATTCATATTAAAAGTGGAAATAGAGAAATTATGTTCAGCAAAATGCCATGGCTGCAAATAAAAACTACTGTAGGTAATAAACTTGTCATGAATGTTGAAAAATTTTATATTTTAGAGCTTATATTACAAATAATTCAAAATTTATATACATATTTATGCAGTTTTATAAAAATAAATAAAAATATTGTTTTGCATTATAATTTGACTCTGTGGTTTAGTAAATGTGTGAGTTTGAAGCTAAAAACGGAAAGAATAGAAAAAGACAAAAGCACGTATGGATATGTACATATGTATGTATGTATGTATAAAAATATTTATAGACTTGTAAAACAACTCTGATGAAACATACAAATAAAATATATGTATGTACATATGTACATCCGTTTCCGCCTATATTTGTTTGTTTACATTGTTGCTGAACATACAGTAAAAGATATATAGAAAACAACTTTTAAATAAATCTTCCAAATCTGAAATAAAAAGTTAAAACTATGATAGTTTAAATTTTTTACCATAACACGTTCATGTCTTTGGAGGGATTTATTTAAGTCATTACTTTGACATCGTTGAAATAACGAGTTACAAGTAATGAACAACGACTATACTTGCTCATTGTTAGTAAGGACTTGCAGAGGCCGTTATGTCGTGTTACACTGACATGTATGTATATCGATGCCTAAGAAATAAGTCGACGTAATTGAAAAATATATGAATTCCATAATTGTCCCCAGCTTCGGCCATTTAAAAAACATTGGGCTAATGTCAAAAGAATGTGAAAGCGGAGTGGTCTGTAGTTCTTTACATTAACGTTCTTTTGCAATGTTTCAAAATGTTGTGCAAAAGTTAATTCCATCCACTACAACAAAATCTAGGATTTTTACAGGTCCAAATGAATTATAGTTTCTTCTTTTAGATTTTCTTAAATATTTATAAATAAGTATAAATTTTAGTTCAAAAGTATTTAATCGCTTTTGTTCGCTTGCTATACTATATAATCGCTTTGGGAGCAATGCTTAAATCATTTTCAACCCTGACTGAAGAACGTGAATTACGCAAAAAAAAACTATGTGTTTCGGGAACAAGTTCCCTAATTTCAGCAGAACACATTCCATTATAGTATCGATAGAACTGTGAAACACAACCCATCCATGAATCAATAGAGTTGAATACCCTTATTTAACTTGTTTTTAATAATAAAATATTAATTAAAACAATCGTGACATGAAATTGTTTAATTAAATGTTGTGAAAAGAAATAAAAGGTTTCGGTAATAAAAAAAAAACTCATTTCTCCATACATGATTTTCGTAGACAGGATAATTTAACTTTGCATGTAGATTTTTAAATTGATGAAATCTTTTTTTATCCATAGATTGAGGCAGCCACAAAACAAAAACAAAAACAAACAATTTTGTTAAATGAGAACAAAAGGGCAAACAGTTATAGCAAATGTGAGTAGAATACATTATATACAAGGTGGCGCAAAATTAATCCTCCTATCAGAAAATGCTATAAATTTTGCGCAACTTGATGAATTGGCATTGGAAGACATGTGGTTCCAACAGGACGGTGCAACGGCACACACTGCACGTGCCACAACCGATATGCTGAAGGATGCATTTCCCGGGCGCATAATCTCCCGTTTTGGCGATTTGCACTGGCCAGCAAGATCGCCTGATTGGATGTGTTCTTTTGCGCCACCTGTTATATATATATATGTATGTATGTATGTATGTATGTATGTATAATATATCGATATATTCCAGAATGATTTAATATATTTGACATAATAATATTTAAAATAATGATTTTTAACAAAAAATCTGACCTTGCTACAGATGCGTTTTGTTTAAAGTCCCGGTAGCATCATTTTATTTTTATTAGTGATGCACATAGCTACTATGCTATGCCTGAATTTTGTCTTAAAACTTAATCAGTTGGAAGTTCTCTGATTTCAGGCAATTCGGTTCAATTAATAAATGTAACTATTGACCATGTTTACTGTGACCACCTCAATTTTGATCGAAACCGGGACATTTTTCGAAAAAAGTACTAAAATCCGGAACATTCAAACTTAAAACCGGGGCATTTTTTATGGGAAAAAACTTTATTATTCAAGTTAAATTTAGACAATTATAATGTTATAAGTAATTTGAATCTAATTTTTTGTCGCTTTTTGTTTAAAATCGTATTTTTCCTGTGATGAAATTTGCTTCAGAAATGTTGCGGATTCTTTCAAAAAATTGTAAAATTTAACGCATTCGTACTTTAAATTATATTTGAGAAATAGCATATGTTTCAAAGTATCTAGCTTGAGTTGCGATTTTTCTTTTGTCCATAATTTTGCGATCAACGAAAATATACGCTCTACACTTGCAGATGTTGCTGGGAAACAAAATATAAATTCAATGATTCGCGCGAAGCGAGTGTACGGAACATTGTTACTTTGAAAATGTTTGAAACAGTCTACCCAACGTTGATGGGGTTTAGTAGAACTTGGCTTAGTAGGAGGACTATTTTTATTCCATTCGCTAATTTTCTCTGTGGTAATATATTTAAATATGTAACCAAACTCGTCAAACAATTCTACATTGTTGTCTTCAGGTTTTAACCAATTCTTTTCAACCATAAATTTGATCGTTGTTTCTACATTATTCCAATTCGGTGCAGCAGCGAGTCCCTTTCTGTTTAAGTAAAAACAATTAAAAAAAATTATAAATGCGACCTATAAATTTGTTGTATTTAAAATTGCAATGACTCTTTTTAAACATTATCTAAGAGCTCTTTCAGAGCCCAAAATAACCCTCAAAAAAGACTCATTTGTGACATTAACTAAGAGCTCTTTCGGACGAACCATTTTGGAATGTAATGACCCTCTTTTCTGAAGATTTTCGGAGTAATAATGATTGTTTTTTGGGCTCATAAAGAACATGAACGCTCCAGAATTAATTTCCATTAAAATATGAAGCGATTGTGCCAAATTTCAATGACGTAGACCGTTTTGTTGTTCAAGTCCACATATTTTTTATTTAATTAAATTCAAAATCCGTGGAATGTCACCGGTACACCGGGCAATTGGTTCCAAAACCGGCCATGTCCTGGATTTTCCGGGCCACTTGATCACACTAACCATGTTATACAGGCATCACTAATTGTGATAAAGCTTCAACTATTTCCAACTCTATTGTAATCAGAAGCATAAAAAGATAAGCAATACAGATACAGCTAGGCAACACAAAAAAAAGGATATCACACAATAGTCGGTGGTTAAAAAAAAAAAAAAACTGTTAAATATTATTTAATTTATTTACAAAAGGTTACAAGTTTTTAATCCTATTATGGTCAAGGACAATGGTGTAATACACAATTTTTTAATGGCTTAATTATTTTTAATTGATAAATGTATTCACAAAAATTTGTTTTGACTACAAATGAATTTTATAAAATATAATGTATTTTTCTTTATAATAAACCAACTACACTAAATAAACATAAACATTTGTTGAACAAAACTAATTTACATATACTCGTACATATACATATGTATCTGCGCGGATATCTCAAGAATCATATTGAAAACGCAATTTAATTTAAATAAAATTTTCTAATTTCTTAATATTGCCAGCAGCCTGTTGCATTTATTTTAAATATTTTATTTTTAATTAAGTGTCTGACTTGTTTTGTAAAACACTCTACTATTTCAGTGGTGAAAACAATAAATAAAATGTTTCACATTAAACTCACTTCACGTAAGTTTTCTCAACTAACTTAAAACGAACCACAAAAACTATCTACTCTAATACTACATTTTAAGAGTTGTATGTAATAACTTTATATGTATGTATATACACTTATAGCTTAGATATATTTTGCAGCTAAATTCCTGCTTTATATTATTCGGTCTTCATGTAAAGCAGCTTTGAGAACAAAAAAAAAAAAACATTCCAAAAAAGTGAAAATATTAATTTGTATTTTGTGTCGTTTTAACGTTTTCTGCAATCGTTTCCTCAAAAACTATTTCTTTCCAACCACAAAGCAGTTTGTTCCTATTTCTTTAGCTTTTGTCAATGGAATTTAGTTAATGCTGTTGTTATTTTTGCTGTGGGTTGCAAGTTTTATAAATTATATTGCCTGAAATGTTGTTGCAGATGCAAATTTTAACTTTGAGTTTTACTTTGTCATTGTTTTGCTACTGCTGTTTTTCTACCCAACACCAACAAAATTAAAGAGGTTATATTAAGTTTGCACTTCTGTTTGCAACACATCGAAATATTGCACGTTGAAACAAAAGTCTAAAACGATTTGTAGGGTTTCGAAAAAACAACTTCTGAGTCGATTTAACGATGTCTGTCCGTCTGGCTGCCTGGCTGGCTGTCCTTGTAAAGCTTGTGCGCAGAGTACAGGTACGTGATATATTTTCGGCCCATGGACGGATGGGATGGAAACTGGTGGAAATCCGTCCATTATTTCATCTTGCCCCCATACAAATGTACTCCCGAAATGCAAGTTTGCAAACAAATTTCACAAACGAGTAGTAAATGGAGCTAATCACATTTAAAAATTTTGTGAAGATCGGTCTATAATTAGTCGTAGCTCCCATACAAGTCCCACTTCCGAAAATCACTTTAAAGAGCATAACTCTCTCAAAAATGTTGGTAATCAAATAAAATTCGACACAAATTATATACAGACATGATGACACCTAATTATATAATGGTCGGTCCGTAATTAGTCGAAACTCCCATATAAGACCCACTTCCGAAAATCACTTTAAAGGGTATAACTCACTCAAAAATGTTGGTATCCAAATAAAACCTAACACAAATATATTTCATATACATACAAATTTTACGGGACAATTTTATTGTGATCGGTCCATAATTAGTAGCAGCTCCCATATAAGGCCCACTTTCGAAAATCACTTTAAAGAGCATAACTCACTCAAAAATGTTGGTAATCAAATAAAATTCGACACAAATAAGTTTCTTATATACAGAAATAATGACACCTATTTTTGTAATGGTCGGTCCATAATTAGTCGAAACTCCCATATAAGACCCTCCGTAATTCACTTTAACTTCCATAAATCTTTTAAAAGTATTTACATATATCGAGATAAAGTTTAACATATATAATATGTATATTCACAGACATCATGACACTAAATTTTTGGATGATCGGCCCACAATAGGTTATATCTCCCATATAACACCCATTTCTGCAAAACTGTTTTATATATATACTGGGTGTAGGGTATTATATGGTCGGGCTTGACCGACTATACTTTCTTACTTGTTTTTTTATATACTTTTTTTTTTTTTTGCAAATGGTATGAATCGTTCCACTATTTATCGTAGCCCCATATAAATATCTTCTCAAAATTTGAATCTATAAGCAAGAATAAGTTTTATATAAAGAAAACTCACAAAATATATGGTTTTAATAAAGTCCAATTCTGAAAATAGCTATCGGGTTAAAATATTTGAAATGTACATAAAAATCGTGGTACCGAATTTTTTGACGATTTTGGTCATAGTTCTCATATAAGGACTTCTTCTAAAAATCACTTTTGTTACGCTAAAATCTCATATGAATGTTGTTATAAAGTTGAAATTTTATCATAGCTGCCATATAAAGTTCACTTCCAAAAAATATTTAAATACGCATAAGTCAGTTATGAAAATCGTCACGGACTTACCGTTTAGAAATTACAAATTTATTTCCAAATTCCACCACTGTGCGCTATTGTTCATGACAGTATTTTACCTTACATACTAAACTGATGATGTCGTTATTAATACGTACATTTGTATAATCGTTGCACTTTTACTTTTAGAATATACTAAAGTCGTTTTAGTTCTTGTAATCTGTTTCTTCAATATATAAATATTTATAAATCTGCGGAAATAGATTTGGGGGAAAAAACTGAAAAATCTGGTTAAAAACCCCGTCATTATTAAATAAATAGATAAAGCTCCCTACAAGAACAATGACAGTCATTTGATGCATCATCTGATGGGTATTGCTGATGGGTTTATACATCAGTAGTTCCCATCATTTTATTAAGAGCAATGTGAAAAACCTGATGTAAACATTCGTCTACATGTGATTCTTTTTCTCTTTCCAACTTGTGAACTTGTTATCAACGATTGCGTAGCATTTTTTATTAACAAGGTCTTGTTTCAAAAATCCCCACAATTCCATAATATATAAAATCAAAATATTACCATGAAATTTATTTAAAAAAAGTACAAAAAAACTAAAACTTTTGAAAAGAGTATCTCTATGATCAAATACGTATATAAAAATGATGCCGAAGCAAAATTAGGTATAAGAGAAAATTTAACAAATATTTATTAAAATTTGGTATGAAAACCCCCACTGTGGCAACGCCGACAGCAACAATTTAATATAAAATTGCTGCAAGTGTGTTAGTTTATAAGTTTTGTATGTGTTAGTTTCCATCAGCAATTTCTTGTAGGGCTTGTGTATGGTAGGGTGTTTATTTTTTAAGTATTGTTTTTCGACATCTAATTCCCAAAAGATGTAAAAAGTTTACGTGAAACAAATCTAATAAAAACATTTTTTTGAACTCCATTAAACCAATGTCAGGCGGGCCTATTTCTAATTTTAAGTTTTCAGGCTATAACTGATTCGATTGACTTCGTTAGAGTTATGTTTAACATATGAAATAATGCGATCAGGAAATTTAGTTTACAATAAATTCATTGTTTCGGTGGCTGTGTAACATGTGGCACCGTTCTCTTGAAACCACTTGACAGTCATATCCATATCACCAATAATATTCTAAATTTAAGTTATTGACATCTCTCGTTATCAGGCAGAAATGGAATGCAAAATCAATATGACGGTTATTATTTTATGAATTATTAATTTGTTCCTTTTTATAAATGTAGATAAATTAGTAATTGAAGATTTAATCTTGAATAAAAAAAACAAAACATTATATAATAAAATGTAAACGAAATTTGCATAAAAACACTATCAGAATACAATTTGCAAATGATTTGCTTTATGTTTGTTTTTATTTAATTTAATCAAGATAATATAATTATATTTATATACAAGTCATAATGTTCACACTATTGAAACGAAAAAATATTACAAAAATTTTGGTATATAGTAATTGCAAAAAATAAATAACAAATTTTCAAATATTTAATGAAAAGTCTATCAGTTACTACTCTTTTTATATGCAATGAGAAAACTGACAATAGTGGATCATAAAGTAAAAGTATCCCCCAGCAACATCCCAGCAAGAACTTGATAGTGACTTTTTAATGATTACTTTATAGCGTCTGAATTACATAGAAGTAGTCAAATTATAATCAAAATGTTTTTATGTATAGAAAAATATTTTATTCTGAATATACAAGGTGGCGCAAAAGTAAACTTCCGATGTTTTTTGGCTGTAATTAAAAAACAAATGAGAAACTTTGATTCTTCTTGTGGATTATTTTTATTTGATCTTTTAATTTTTTTTACATCAAGTCGAGAATATGATGGCATGTAAATGGCCATACAAACCCTTCGGTTAAAATAATATTATACCAATACTAACATATGGCTGCCAAATTTGGTATAATATTGAACCATCATATATGAAAAAAATGAGAGTTTAAGAACGGAAATGTCTTAGAGCATGCACTTCACTCTTCAAGTCACCTGATAGTGACTTTAAAAATTATATATCTAACAGGTGACTTTATGATGTGTCAAAAACATCTAGAATAGATAATTTCATAATACATTTAATAAGAAACCATATTTTAAAAACTGTCGAATTCAAGTTAAATAACCTTGTTATGGCCCCCTACTATGTCAGTGATGAATACATCAAGGTTATGTACCACCGGAAGCATTTTTATACCTAGATAAACAAAGATATATTCTAAATAATTTGGGTCTTCCGGTATTATACCACATTTATAGACGAGCCAATGTCTAGGCAATAAACTGCAAACAAATTACTGATGTGAATATGATGTGAATAAAAGATATGACACAACAACCCTCTATTTGAGGGATAAAAACATATTGCTAAACTTAAACATTAAAAAAATACTGGTGGCTAGACTGATATGGTAGCTAAAATTTTTTCTTTTACCCCTTAACATTTCTCATTTTATTTACTCTAAATACTAAAGTGGTTTTTTTTCAATTGTGTTTCCTACATTAAATTTTGCAAATTCAATGTTCAACTTAAACTTATCAATATTTCTAAAAAGAACTTTTCTTTTTTCGATTGTAAATATACTAGAGTGCTCGAACACGGGACAGTGTATACTATGTTATATTAACTACTATCCCCCTTATTCAAAAACGATTATTAAATTTAACAAACGTTTATTAAGACAGATTTGCATATAAAAATTTGCTTAATAAACGTTTGTTAAATTTAATAATCGTTTTTGAATAAGGGGGTATTTGTATATTTATGGTGCTACATTATAAAATATTTTGTTAAATAAACGTGAAAAAAAACAATAATAATTATCAAAATAAAATATTGTTCAGTTACTTTTCGCATGTTCATGATCAAGAACGCGACATGCGTGCGCTTTTGAAAATAAAAAAAAATATTAAGATATTGGAACTAAAATACAATAATATGGCCTTCAGATAGGTTTCATGTTGAATTATCTGCATTTATGTGAGGTAATGTTAACAAAAAATGATATTGGTGTAAGAACGCGACATTTAAACATGCACGAAATCTAATGAAGAATTTACATTAATCAGATTTTATTTCTCTGCTTTTAATTTTTGTGCATTCATTTGTTGCTAAAAAAAAATAGATATCATAATCTGTTTGAAAATAAAGAGAAATTATCATTAAAAGAAAATTAATTTTTATGGAGATGCCCATATATTCACCATTATCATATAATTTATAGTGGTACATAATTCAAAACATTAAGTCTTTGTTTTAATGCTAAATTTTGCTTTCTGAATAGAATAAAAAATATACCCCAAAAAATGCTTGCACTTATGCATCCAAATTAATTTACGCAAGTGGCAAGTTTTTCAAAACAACTACCATCTACCAATAGTAAAACAATTGCATAAACAAACGTTTATAGTTCATTAAAATATCTAGAAGAGAATAAATTTGTTCTCTAAAGTGCAGTTGTACTAAAATATGGATGACATTACAAATAGAAATCATTCAAAAGTTTTACATAGTTTAGCACAGTTGTGCTAAAATTATTCAGTTATATTAAAGAAAATAAGCGTTCTGTGAGAAAAGTGCTTTTTGCATTTTGATCAACAAATGGTGTGCATCATCGACTTTCGGAGACCACTATTCATTCCACTTATCTCATATCAAAATTTTTTTCTTTGGATTATGTAAAGTCAAAAATCAGCGTAAATACGATTTAAGGCTTGTTAGCCAAAATGACCCGAGTAAATGGCCAGATATCAACATTGCTATTAAGTCTCAGTTTTCTTTCAACAGACCGACGGAAGGACTTAACTAGATTATTTTGCAATTGTAAAAAGACCCAGAAAATATATGCAGTACAACATCGACAGTCCGGACATGCGCCAGTCCGGTCCCTCCAATAATTTGGACGCTTCTACATTTCGGACAATTTAAAATTTGCACCTCTACAATCCGGTTTCCCGTTTTTTACTCGCATGTTTTGTTATTCATACTTTGATTTACATTTTGCACTATCATTACTTTAGATTCGGTTCATTCTTGTTTGTTTAGTTCCATTCCAAGTGTCATGTTTTTAAATAATAAACGCAAACATTAAACACTAACCTTAAAGGAAAAGTGTGATATTTTACAAAGTCTTGATGAGGGAAAAACTATTTGGCAGGTTGCCGAAAAATTCCATGTTCCTTAATCAACGATTTGCGACATAAAAAAAAATAAGGAGAAGATAAAACAATTTATTTCGAACACCTATAATGGACCCGGTAACATTAGAGCCAGAATAAAATAATAAACCATTTTCTTAATATGTATAATTTAGCGTTGAGTGGGCTGAGGGGAATAATTTGGATATGCAGGATATTATATTGCTAAAACGATTAGAGTAAAAAGCACAAATCAACCACCCCAACAAACCCAGCAAGCCATATAAGTCCGAAAAGAGTATTTCCTGACACCTTTTCCGGAGCGTTCATGCTTTTAATAAGTCCAAAAAACATTCGGAGCAAACCTTCAAAAAAGAGGGTCATTACATTCGAAAATGGTCCGTCAGAAAGAGCTCTTAGATAATGTCAAAAAAGAGTCTTTTATGAGGTTTTTTTGGGCTCTGTGTAATCTTGTTTTGATCATTCTTGTGTGGTACAGCTTGTTTTTTTTTTGTTCAAAGCACAAATAACAGGACAACAACGCTTTGGTACACACATAATTAAGTGGAATTTCTGAGTCATACTGCGTGCAGACTCAGGACAGTAACAAGCAAATTTTTCTTTCGCTTCGAAAATGCTCTTTTGCTGGACTCTTTTCTGACTCCTTTTTTGGAGCGCTCCTAGAATGGTTTGCTGGGAAGTTAGTCAACACAAAATAACTTCGATTTTTAATAAATCATAGTATGTGTGTGCATATGTATTTTATTCAATTAAATATTATAGTTTATGGTTTTTTAATAAATCATAGTACAATGCATGTAGATATATACAATTAAATTCACTTAGATTATTTCAATATTTTCACCTACTATAGTCCGGATAACTTGTTAATCCGACCGACCCTAAAACTATATGTGTCCGGATTGTCGAAGTTGCACTGTACATACATTATTTTCTACGACCATTATTTCGATGGGTTACAAATGGAACAACAAATTCAATACACTCCCAGTCTTTCTGTGGCGGAATAGTGGATATGAAAAAATCATATTAACAGTAAACTTTGTTAAAAATCGCTTTAAATAATCATTTTTATATCTTGAAGTTTTGAAATTCAATAAATTGCACAACTAAAATTAAAAGTTTGCGCTTCAAACAAACTTAAATATTAATTTCTAAATGTATTATTTAAGAGTGAGCCTGCTGTTGTTGCATGTACAGAGATAATCATCATCATCATCATTAGGCAAACTTATCTTTGCACGTGTGCGTTTGAGTTTTATGATTGCTTTTTACACCGCGTGTCCTGGCGAGCCAACTCTTGCTAAATGTTTCTTGCTACATTGACTCTAACAGGCCTTGTTGAGAATTCCCGAAGGCATTTCAAAAGAAAATACATTACAGTAATAATTCCTAATAACTCTTTTGGAAGAAAAAGCTATTTTAAAGTGAAGCATATTCGTTGAGTGAATTGACTCTACTGGGTGCTACGCACATTAATATGTACATACGTTTATCATACATATGTGTGTGTTTATATACAAACGTACATTAATTTGTGAGTACAGACCATAATATACAATTTAAATGCAAATAATTTCAAAGTTCCCAGGCAATCATAAACATTGTTGTCGTAAATTCAGTCTGTTACCTGTAACAGACTGCAAAAACACATAAAAGTTAAGAGATTCGTTAGTTAAAGCAAAACCCTGCAGTTTTAAAAGTTATACCAGTTTTAAAGGGTCGTAAATGAAACTTCTAGGAATTAGAAACGGATTGTACATATATTACATATAAACCATCCCAAAAAACTTTGTAATATCAAAATGTTATCGCTATTATTTCTCCTCTTAAAGTTGTGATAATTTAAGAATTTTAAAAATGGAAATGTAGTTTGAAACTTACAAGAGTTTTTTGATGTATTTGATATCTGTAGTCACAGTTTTTAACAGGCAGTTTCCATTTAACACAAATTAGAACGGAAGCAGAAAGTTATATGAATCCAACTGAAACTAAATTTTATAGATTTTATAGTTTTTTTTTAATGCTACAAATTAGTCAAATTCGATTTTAAAAATGTGGTAATTGAAGTATATATTAGAGCACCAGGAATACAGCATGACTTTGTTAAACTTTCAAGGAATTCTCTGTATAGAATTACCGATTTCTTCATATCAATTGTAACACATGAAACACATCGAAATGTTGGTCATATACCAAGAAAAGTGTTTCAAATTAGGTTCCATAGAAATTATTTAGAGCGATGAAACTTTCTCCAAAATATTTTTTGTTCCTCTAAATATGCAACCATCCATATGTAGCATCCACACAAATTCAGCAAGTATATAAATAAGTTTAATGCAAAAAAGAAAACATTAAATTATATTTTGTTTGGATTATACATACCGACCATGTTTGACCTTAAAGTGGACTTCCGAAAATCACTGAAATGCGCTTAAATCTGTCATAAATATCACTATTCGGTAAAAATTGAAATTAAATAATCGAATAATTAATGTATACTAAAATCACATTACGCAATATTAAGCAGATCACTAGCATCAAATGCAGGGTATTTCCTTTACAAATACCCGCCATTACCAGAGATTAGTGCAATTTCATTTCAGTTGGTCAAAAAGCATTAACTGCTAAATGGTGTGCGTGTGTGTGTGTAAATGGTTAACAATAATTAAATTCTGTTTAACTAACAGGAAAGCAAATGCAAGAAAACATAAACAAGTAAGAAAAAACCCGACCATATAATACTCTATACCCAGTATATGTATAAAACAGTCTTTTAGAAATGGGCGTTATATGGGAGATATAACCTATTATGGACCGATCATCCAAAAATTTAGTGTCATGATTATTGTGAATACAAATATTTTGTATGTTAAACTTTATATCGATATAAATACTTTTAAAAGATTTATGGAGCTTAAATTGAATTACGGAGAGGGTCTTATATGGGAGTTTCGACAAATTACGGACCGACCATTATATAATTAGGTGTCATCATTTCTGTATATAATTTGTGTCGAATTTTATTTGATTACCAACATTTTTGAGAAAGTTATGCTATTTAAAGTGATTTTCGGAAGTGGGCCTTATATGGGAGCTATAAGTAATTATGGACCGATCATAATAAAATTGTACCGTATTATTTGTATATATATGAAATATATTTGCGTTAAATATTATTTGGATACCAACATTATTGAGATAGTTATGCTCTTTAAAGTGATTTTCGGAAGAGGGCCTTATATGGGAGCTACGACCAATTATGGACCGATCATAATAAAATTGTACCGTATTATTTGTATATATATGAAATATATTTGCGTTAAATATTATTTGGATACCAACATTATTGAGAGAGTTATGCTCTTTAAAGTGATTTTCGGAAGTGGGCCTTATATGGGAGCTACGAATAATTATGGACTGATTTGCACAAAATTTGTATATGTGATTTGTCTACATTTACACACTCATGTGTGATGACATTTGTTTGGATACTTGCATAATTGAAACATTTATGATCGGTAAACCCCAATTTCGGGAGGATAATTGTATGGGGGCCAGGTGAAATAATGGACAGATTTCCACCAGTTTCAATCCCATCCGTCCTTGGGCAAAAAAAAAAAAAAATATTATGTACCAAATTCTATCGAAATATCTTCAAAATTGCGACCTGTACTCTGCGCACAAGCTTTACATGGAAAGCCAGAAAGTCAGTCAAACGGACAGACGGACATCGTTAAATCGACTCAGGAAGTGATTCTGAGCCGATCCGTATACTTTAAGGTTGTTTGTTACACCAATATTTCGGGGCTTCACAAACATCAGCTCAAATCCAATATATCCTCCACACTATGGTGGTGTAGGGTATAAACAATAATTGCATTATTAACGGATATTAGAGAGTTTATATTGATTTTATTATTATTATGAAAAAACGTTGATATTTAAGGGTTTTCAAATAAATAAAGTATTTTCCATTGTATTTAAATAGTTAAAACTGCCTTTAATATTTTATATGTGATTTTAAATGTGAATTTCTACCCATAAAATTTATAAACCGAAAAAACTTCTAATAGCTTTTATTTCGCCATTTGTTTGTTAATGCATGCATGCGGTTAATTTTGTTGTTCGAATAAATATTGGTTTTCAAATACGTAGCTACTTACTTTTCATATAAAATGCATTTGCATTTGGCCAATTCAGTGGTTGAGTTTACTACACTTTCATTTCTTTATACATTTTATACGAATTGACAGGCTTATGATATTGTGTCCATAATACATTTGCAGCGAATTTATTCTCTTGGTTACAATATGACATGTTGTCAGGTCAACTTTTTGACCTAATCAATACGAATTAGATGTTTTAAACACAACCTTAATAACATGAACAATTCTTGTTAAAATTTCTATTTCTAATATGTACCGTATGTATAAATATACATACATATGTACATATATAATACTAGCAATGAAACAATCGAAAAGTTTACAATTGCTGAACCATGATATTTGAATTGTATTTCAGCAGAATAGTTAAATTTTCGTCAATTATAAACATATTATTTATCCTTTACCAAACTATTAGTTGATTTTAATTCATAGAATTTTGTTAGTTTTTCAATGCAATTCTGTTAATGACGGCAAATTCAAAGCGACACACTTTATCATTGCAGTAACAAAAGAAAATCTGAATCTTTAATTAACTGATTGTTAGGTGTGATTAGATTTTATAAAAGTATATAAGTTATTTGTGGAAAAATTTATGTGGATCAGATATATATGAAATAATGGACCTTTTTCAACCAATTTCAATACCAACCGTCTTTGGAATGAATGTACCAAATTTTATAGAACTATCTTCAGAATTGCGACCTGTACTTGGAACACAAGCATACATGGACTGCCAGCCAGCCAGACAGAAAGAAGGATATTATATTAAGTAATAAATTAAGTAGATATTATAAAAAATTTATTTTTTATAAAATTTATAACCGGTAGAAATTCAGAGTTGATTATGATGAAACCTATTCTCCTGTGGCTAAGATAGGCACATTGCATACTGTATTGGCTGTTGGTGCTAATAGAAGCTACATGTTTTATCAATCAAGACTTTAAAACAGCTTTTTTTACATGGAAATTCCAGAAGGTATGAACGTAAAATCAGGAATGGCCTTAAATTTAATGAAATCTTTGTACGGATTGAAACAAAATCCAAGATGTTGGAATCAAAAGATTAATATGGTTCTTGACGGTCTTGGTATCACAAGGTCACAACACGATTACTGCCTCTATACAAAATGTTTTAATAATAAAGTAAGATTGCTACTACTTTATGTGGATGACGCTTTAATTGCTGGAAATGATTTAGATGATATTGAACTTGTTAAGAAAAAGCTAAACTATGTCATTTTTGTTGTCAAATTGTTGGCAATTGTATGAAAACGGGTTGTCATATGGCGTCATCTATGTTTGCAATCATGATTGCAATCTCATTAGATGCCATAGACAACCCGTTTTCATACAATTGCCAACAATTTGGACAATTTGACAACAAAAATGACATAGTGAAAACCAAGCATAACTGAAGTTTTCGAAATGTCTGACTGTGGTAAACTGAAATATTATCTGGGCATTAAAATTGAGTAGCTTTTGAAGATGGAAAAATGTGCCTTTAGTTGATTTTTTTTTCAAAATATTACTTTTTTATTACAATTTTTGAAATTTATTTATTATTTTAGTTCTCCAAAATTATTGATTTTATTTACTGCTGACATTCTTGTATAATTAAACAACAAGTTTCTTTATTGCAACAATAATTATAAAAAAATTTTATATTAATTTTTATACTGTGTTCTTTCTTTCTAGGTAAAGCTGTCTTGAACATTGTAGGCAAATCTAAAATAATTAGCTGCTACTTCTCAAAATCTGTAAGATCTAATGGAATTTTTAATAGAATTCTTAAATGGCAAAAGTTAGAAAATGCGACAATGATATAAATTGAAAAATGACTTTTTTTAAAATTAAGTTTTTGTAGATGCAAATTTAAGCAGTAATAAACAATTTATGGAAAATTTAATAATATAACAATGCATACAAAATTATCTTTATTCAGGCTTATATAAAATTGTCATAACATTAATGTCTGTCGACTAATTGCCAATGTGAAAATAAAAAGAATTTAACTATTAAAACTTGCAGTTTATGGCCTAGACGTTTAAATGTTCCCACAGCCACAATGTAAGTGACAGACTAAGAAACAAATCAGGAATGGTGACATACATATAATTCATCACAAATCACTCATCTTGATGATTTTCGTTATTTGCTTTTCTGTTTTTCTCAACCACTCAACCTAAAATGTTGTCTTTTTCGGTCTCTAATATTATTATAACGTTCAATAGCTTTTAGTGTTTCCTATTTTACATTATTTATTATTTTTAGTATTTTCTATTTTTACTCCAAATTCTGTGTGGGATTTTAAATAAACGCGTTTTCTTTTAAAAATATGGTTCTATAAATCCATATGGATAAACAAATGGCACAAATGGCATCCACAGAAGGATACAAAAATCACTTCGTTTTTAGCAATCTTTTGATTATTTACCTAAAAATGTACATAAGGATATGTTTCTTTAATATGTTCTTCTTAATATACATAAATAATATGAATTGCCTTTCACTGGTTTCAATTCATAAACATTGGATATATTGGATATAAAATATTAAAATATTTTTAATGTTCATCATATGAACATTATTTTTAACTCCTCGTCACTCTCAATACCTAAAAATACTAATTTTAAAAGATAGAAAGAAAAAAAAAGGGATATGTAAATCATATTGTTCATACCACAGCCTAAAAATATCTCATACTCTACAGTTTTTCATATTCGAATAAATAAGGAGGACATAATAATTCTATTTTCCATCAAAGATTAAACTATTTAAATACAATTTAAGTCATAAAAAGTATATGTGTGTTTGTTGAATTCGCACTACTTTCAGGAAATATACTTAATTATTTAATATCTGGAATCAAATTCATCTTAAACTACAAATTTAAACAACATTTTTGTAGACCCTTTATACACAATTAATGTTGCAATGAAGTAAATATTTGTTCTTCTTACATTAACTAATTGGAAACAAAATATGTACCTGTAATAATGCAATAAGATAATTGTTTTTGGTGTGTGATTTAAATACGAATATGTAGTTTCTGAATAATAAAAGTCTTTGATCTTAATTACATAGAAGACAAGTTGGATTTATTGTAAAGCTATAATTGTTATACCCTACACCACAATAGTGGGGAGGGTATATTGGATTTGTGCTGATGTTTGTAGCGCTCCTAAATATTGGTCCAACATCCACCTTAAAGTATACCGATCGGCTCAGAATCACTTTCTGAGTTGATTTAACGATGTCCGTCCGTCCGTCTGGCTGGTTGGCTGGCTGGCTTTCCATGTAAAGCTTGTGCGCAGAGTACAGGTCGCAATTTTGAAGATATTTCGATAGAATTTGGTACATAATATTTTTTTTTTTTTGCCCAAGGACGGATGGGATTGAAACTGGTGAAAATCGGTCCATTATTTCACCTGGCCCCCATACAATTATCCTCCCGAAATTGGGGTTTACCGCTCATAAATGTTTGAATTATGCAAGTATCCAAACAAATGTCATCACAAATGAGTGTGTAAATGTAGACAAATCACATATACAAATTTTGTGCAAATCGGTCCATAATTATTCCTAGCTCCCATATCAGGCCCACTTCCGAAAATGACTTTAAAGAGCATAACTCTCTCCAAAATATTAGTATCCAAATAATATTTAACGCCAAATATATTTCATACACATACCAATAATACGGTACAATTTTATTGTGATCAGTCCATAATTAGTTGTAGCTCCACTTTCGAAATTCACTTTAAGCTCCATAAATCTTTGAAAAGTATTTATATCGCGATAAAGTTTAACATACATAATATTTATATTCATAGACATCATGATTTTTGGATGATGGGCCCACAATAGTTTATATATCCCACATAACGCCCATTTCTAAAAAACTATTTTATACATATACTGTGTGTAGGGTATTATATGGTCGAGCTTGACCGTATTTATGAATTTTTTAAATCTTTTTAAGAAATTTCCAAGAATCCAATTTATGTTGTCATGGAAATCCAGTAGGTTTTTAAATTTAGAAATAATTTGATTAAAATGCTTCCTATAGCAAGTGTTATTTTGTATAAACACAATGTCTGTACACAAACATAACGCATAACACTTAATTTTACCTCAAAAGCCTCAAAAGTCTGAATGATTATTAAAAAGAAACAGTTTGAAATAATATAAATACCAGAAAAATCTAACTGACTTGGTCCCACTCTACACGAAGCAATTCTTTAATTTAAGCTGATTACCTGATAGACATACACACTTGATTGTACTAGCAATTCGTATTACATATGTATGTGTGTGTATATTCTAAAATAAAAATACGAGCGATTTAAGAAAGAAATTTCAAGGAAAAAATTCTATCAATAAAAATTGCTTCATTTCAATTGTGACAAAAGTCGTTAAAATGCTATTACCAGTCAAATTTAAAATGTCTAACCAAAATAGGCTGAGACTAACTAAATTAAATATGATTAAACGGAGTAATAACTTAATGTGTCCTAAATTAAAATTTGATGTCAAAAAGATTGTTAACGTGTTTTTCAGAAGGGGTTCTTATATGGGAGAAATGATCAATAATGGTCCGATATTCATAAAATTCGGTACTGCGATTTGTATACATACGAGTACACATATAAATTCATAAATAAGTTTATAATATATTAATGCTAGATTTAAGATATTTTCAGATGTGGATCATATATGGGAACAATGATCAAATACATCCAGTACTTTGGTTTTCGCAAACATATGACTTGTCTGTGTAAAATGTTGGTTCATAATCGATATTTATAATATATTTATTCATATTTAAGAGATTTTTTAATATGGCCTTATATTGAGACCGATTCAAACAAAATATGAAATGAAACTAATTTTTGCTAAATTTTCTGTAGACATTTATGAACCAGGTAGAAATTTGCATGTAAGCTGGGAGAAATCATGAACCTATACTTTCTATTTTTGACAAAGTTGTGAGCAAGATTTCATAGTGTTGTCTGCAGTATATTTATTGTAAAAAGAAAAAGTTGTTTGTTTTTGGGTTTATAGGACCCATAGGTTGTATAGGACCGATTTTGCTTATTTTCAATACCAATAGAGTTGGATTATCATTTGTAATTCAGGAGTCTATTTCACAGTATATATATATGTATCCCAGTAAAAAAATTCGTGGTTTTTTAAGCACTTAAGAGAAAAAGCGCACAATCGAGCGCTTCAATAAAAGCGCTCTTTTGAAATGCTTACGAATAAAATATACAAAAAAAGATGCCAACGAAGATGGTTTTAAAGCGAAAAACAAAAATGAAATTATAACCTATAGATTTACGTAGGACAACGAAAGTCAATTACAAAAAGAATATCGCGCTTCTCAGTTACTATGAATTTATCTTAAGCAAAAACATTCAGATAGAATTTTTTCTTTGATTGAATGTGCTTTAATCCAAACCGGGAACACCTCATACAAAAATCATGCATTCCATCAGCAGGTTTGAAGCGATTTGAGGTATGAATTCATACATAAAGCCTGCTCTTTTTGGAGCACATTTTTTACTGGGATATTTTTTTTTTTAAACAAACACAAACTGCGAAGCTTTTTGGCTTGTCTGCAGAAAACACCCAGAGTCTTTGGCGGGAATCGAACCAGCAACCCTCTGACTAATAGTCCGGCACACTATCGCCTAGTCTATCGGGCCACCTTCTATAAATATCTGTACTTTATTCGCTAGATTCTAAGTGTCTATTATAAGATTAATCGTATACAAGACTGTACACAAATAACTACAATTCGTTCTCTCTAAATTTATTATCTTACTCAAAATGAGGAGTTTTTTTTTATCAAAGACATATTAGTCGTTTTATAAAATAATCATTCTTTCATTCACCTTTAATTTTATCTGCACTTAAGGTGTATTCACCCAAACCAAATTTCTGTCAGGTCAAACATTTTATTATTGAGAGTTTTTTTTTTGCAACGCGATTCATCCACTTCGAACGATTTGTCTGGAAAATCACAGCTGCCATATGTAGACAAAATCAATTCGTTTTAGAAGTGGTAATACTGCGACCAATGATTTATTTTGCTTTGGTTTTTAAGTGTCAAAAAAACAAATATTAAATTATTTTCAAATATTGTGTTCATTTTAATTTTGTCCAGACAAAATAAAAAATTAAACCAATCCAAGCTGAGAGTTGTTCGTAATAAAATATTATCTCGCAAAATTCATATGAAAAAAACTTTGTCCGAACAAATATTTTGTTCAGAACAAATGGGTGAATCCACCTTAAGTCTAACAAATTTCTTGGTAGCAATTACACAAGAGTGCTCTGCTAAATGTTGTTTATTTCATAACCATGGGAACAGCACTGGCAACAATGAAATTATTAATACATTTGTGGCTCATATTGTTTGTTTTCTCAGAAAAACATTCTAAAATCAATGCCATGGTGTAACTACACAAGGTGAGTGCAAATCGGCAACAAATACAACACAATACAAAAACAACAGGCATTTTGTAAAATAATGTACTACTGCCAAAACCACCTGACAAAGTATTACTTTTGACATAAGTAGGTACAAAATTGTAAACAGAGTCAGTCAGTCAGCTGTGGTGCTACTGCACTCACCTTGTACGAGTATAGTTACACCATGATCAATAAAACATTGTCGACAATTTGAAGGTCACAATAAAATTACATCGTTCTAGCTTTTAATCTTAAAACATTCAAAGTTCACTACTTAAATCAATTTAATTACTGATATCCTGTGCGACAAAGATGAAATGTCTAATCAGCAAAATCCAATTCGCTTTACAGCATTTATTGGATACAATTCGTGTAGATGATAATGAAAACGAAATAAGCAGCATAACCAAAGCAAACTAAGCCAAATAGCATGTCTTATTTCCTGACGAATGAGATTTACATAGATACATATGTATGTATGTATAGTATAGTATCCCAGCAAGCCATATGAGTCCGAAAAGAGTCTTTTCTGACACCTTTTTCGGTGCATTAACGCTCTTAGATAATGTCAGTAAAGAGTCTTTTATGAGGTTTTTTTTTTTGGGCTCTGTGTAATCTTGTGTTTATCATTCTTGTGTGGTACAGCTATGTTTTTTTTTGTTCCAAGCACAAATAACAGGACAACAACCCTTTGGTACACACATAATTAAGTGGAATTTCTGAGTCATACTGCGTTCCGACTCAGGACAGTAACAAGCAAATTTTTATTTCACTCCGAAATTGCTCTTTTCTGACTCCTTTTTCGGAGCGCTCCTAGAATGGTATGCTGGGATAAATATTGCGTTATTAATACGAACACAAAATGTAACGAATTCATGCATGAGTATTAAATAAACTGAAAATAAACATTGATTTTAATGGCTAAAATTAATCACATAGAAAACAAATCAGTAGCAATACATCAAATAGTGTTGTAAATGTACCAAATATGTTTACAAAATGGAAAATAAATCTCACAAAACTAAACTGTGTAACATAAATCATTTGTAAACAAGTTTCATTAAATAATGATAAGAAATGTGTAAGAAACACATTTTCACATTCACGCAATCACTTACTACCACTACCACTGTTTCCTTCTAGTGAAAGTTCAGTGCCATTTACATTTAAATGTGACTGACTGCATACAAAAGCCCAGACGGAATTTAGTTTTGATTTTGAAAATCCATAAACATTTTATTAAACAAATTCTTTTGTTAGAAATTTATCTCTTTTCATATGCAAATAAAGATAATTAATTGATAAGCCGAGGCATATACAGTAAAAACTCTACTAACTGACACATACCGATCACATCTTTGAAAAGGACAATTTTTCTGGTCCCTTTGTTTTAGAAGAATTTTTAGAACAGATTACTTTCCTCGAGATGGACACTCTACAGGCCGGACGCAGTCACTTTTTTCCCATGAAACACCTCCAGTAGACGGACAAAATTTAAAACTTTTAACCGATAAAACAAAAAATACACAACATACCCCACAGCAATATATTTATGTATATAAAATTGTGTGATTCCCCTTTTTAGTATCATTGGCAGATTGTTGTGTAGTTTTTTTGAATGTGTTCATTTGAGACAGTGTGTCCATTGCGTAAATTATAAAGCTGACGGTTTTCAGATCGTACATATTGTCAGATCTAGCAACGTGCTAGCAATGTACTGACATTGAAAAATCGTCAGTTTAGACGACTGTAAGAAAACCTTACAATTTCATTGGCACATAATTGTGACACAATGAATTTATCTGTTAATCGAAATTGTCAGTTTACACGGTTGTCAGATTGTTGGGTGTCAAAGATTGTCAAATTCGTTGTGAGGCATTGTGCGTGTGTTTAAAAATTTTAAATATTGTCACGGAACAAAAAACAGCAATTGCAACAATTTTATCTGCATATGTCCTAGGAAGTAGCGAGGATGAAAACAAAAAAAAAAAAAAAAAGCTGCAAAGTTTGGGTGAAGGATTGAGGGCTTCAGCGACAGCAGTAGGGTTTTTATGATAAATTACAACTGCGAACTGACGAGCCGGAGTTGTTTTGAAAATTTTTAAGATTAATTGGCTCATAGCTGCACTCTATGAAACAGGATTCATCAACAGATATGCCGCTATCCATTTTTTATTTTATTTAATTTAATTCTTTAATTTTCTTCCACTGTTTTTCAAAATGTTGGTAATGCACACTTTTGTTTGTTTATTTATTTATGTACATATATACCGAGTTGTATTTACAAATAATTTCTCTGGCAATGCTGCCATTGACAGATGCATAAACATATGAAACATATGCACATATGAAAGTGTTTGGCAATTGTCTTAAAACAATCTTACAATAACAAAAAAATGTGTTCTCACGATTGTGAGCACTTACAACGTTGGAAGACAAAACATTTAAGTTCACATGGTTGTTAGACATTTTCTGAACACTTTTCGGACAACGTTGTAAGGTCTGACAACGTTCTGTACAAAGCTTTAGTTATTGAAGAAATTTTATTACAGGATTTCTGGACAAAATTCTCTTACATTAAAAGAAAAAATTTAATAAATAAATATGCAAAAACAAGCAAAACAAGCGTAAGTTTGCGAAAAGGGAACAAAACAAAACATTTTGGAAAATATTTCATTTGGGAAAACTCAGGCTGAAAGCATTCTGAAAAATAAGGTAAACCTTAAGGCCGCATTGCAATCTGGAGTTAACACTATATAAAAGAATTGTCTGTCTACAAAAGGATCAGAAGTTGACAAGATATGTTTTGATTAGTCATTATAGCCCGTTAACGGTCAAATATGCTGTGATGACTGATGTCCGACTACGGGAGATTTCACTGTCCATACATATGTATGTATGTATGTAATAACTACAATTATGTGCGTTTTTATATGTTTCAAGAATATTTCATATTTACTCATGCATCAGAAACACATAGCATACATACATACATATATTTTTGTAAAAATGTAAGTAATAGACACAAAAATAAGAAATTATAAGTTGTTTGACATTAGGGTCATTATACGAAGGGTAAAGAAACCAAATTGTACAGAAACAAAAAGGTAAAAAATGAAAGCAGTACAAAACTTTTTCTTAAATAGGAAGGGCAAATAAAATGTAATATTGGGTAAACAAATGATTTGCGATTTCACTAACAAGTGGCATAAAACTTTGGAAAACATAAATTTCATAAGTGTATTTTATACCAGAGCATATAAATAAGGAGCCTACTTATTTGTCGATGATTCTCTTTTTGCCATAAGGCACTGTGAAATTTATTGATTAGTGTTTATTTTATTTGAGAACAAAAAGTAAACAAGTGCCAAACATTTCATAAATTTCAAAAAATCTATCAAAAAGAAATAAATCTAAACACGAGCCAAACCACATGAACAAAAATAACTAAAAAAAAGGAGTATTAGTTAATTGATTAATTTCGGAATCTGAAAATTAATACAATTGGACAATTAATACAGTTGGACAATTTTTTTTAATTTATCATTTTGAAATCGGTAGATTAAGAAAAAAAACAGAAAATAGCATTTATGCAGATATTCTTCATATCTAAAATAATTGATATTTTATTATTGGATTAAAGGCAGACGACAAGGTTTAGAACTAGAACTGGAACACACCACGGTTATTATGGTGTGGAGTGTTTCTTATTCGATCTTAGTCAAACTTTCAGGGAAAGTCATTTATATATCTCCTAACATATTTCCAAAATATCGGACAAAAAACAATTTTTTGTAATATGAAAAGTTTTTGATTACAAAATTATTTTCGACAGTTCAAGAGATAATACTGTTATATTATTCAGAGTCTGAGCCACTATTATCTAATATTTCTGAATCTAAATCGATATCTAAAAGGAGATTTAACATCTCTTTTTGTCCAATATTTTTTTCATAAACAGCAAAGATGCACTTTTAGATAAATAAGATATCAGAGGATCAGATGAAACTAATAGTGCGTGCATTAAGTTCTCCATTGTGTGTTGTCGCGAAATTTTGCGTGTATGATACAGCCGAAAATTTCGGCAATCCTTGTTCCTTGATTCTAGAGTCTCCTCCGAGAACATGCCAATCGGAAGTGAAACACTGTTTTTTGCGCGGAACTAGGCATGTAAAACCAATAATATTTTTCATCCAGTATTAGTTGTGGGATCAACCAATAAGAGTGGCCCATCCAGCCATTCTTTGTTTTTTCTTTCAAAATTTCTAAGAGTTCTGTTACTCGATTTCCATTTTTCACACCAATTTCGTGATAAAATTTCTTAACCTTTTGGCAATTTCTAAGTTTTGTTCCACTGTATAGTTGTTCCTATTATTTATATTGGTAAATATATGCGACTCCACTGCAGAAAACTTTTTTAAAGGGCCAGACTCTACGTGCCACACTAAAAAGAGGTTACGCTTGAGAACGGACATTGTTCCTGAAAAATTAAATTGCATAAAAACGGACACGTGCTTCTGGACACTTGACGATCACAAAGCACAATATTTACAAAAAACAAGACCATATACCGTCGAATTTTAAAACTTACACTCCACGAAACTTAAAAAAAGTTATTAAAGAAAAAATAATAAAATCATACATTTTGATTAATCACATAAATACAGGTCACAATTATCATAAAATTTATTTAATACATACCTCTAATATCAAATAAATACGCTTCTTTTCAGTAAACGAAGTAAAAAATGCAGAAAAAATTATGCTCGTGCTGCATCATATGTTACGTTTAGAAGGTCATAGTTTTTTAATTGTCGATTTTACTGTCATACAGTGAGTACCGATAACCCAATTGGTATGTTAGTCATCGAAAGGAGAGAAAAATAGTGCAATTTAACATTTTGAAATTTGAATTAAACGACGCTAGATCGACCATTTCGTCCACTGTGCACACGAAACAAATTACAAGTACAAGAAATGGTTCGTTGAGGAAACAAGTTGACAGTTTCTCAAGATGGTGAGTTATTGTAACCAATAACTATAGGTAGTTTTTTTATATCATAGATTGCAGCCATAAATGATTATTTTATTATGTCCAATAAAATGTCGAAAACCGATCTGCACCCAAAATTTAGATGTAGCATATGCATTACTGGCATGATCTCTGTAGAAGACAAAAGAAAAGAAAATGTCTATGACGTTTTTTAACAACTTTTCAGTAGAGTCCAAAATGGGTATATTTTTATACAAACGTTATAGAAATTGTCACAGAAATTGAACTGGGGGCTACTTTTGGCAGTCTTGACTCAAAACACATTTTAGGCTCACAAAGCAAGCATAGGTGAAATTTGTTTTTGATATTTTTGACCTAAAAGTAATAAAATTATTAATATTATGATATTTTTTAAAATAAGTAACAAATTTTTTACTAACATTTTCTTTTTTTTTCTTCTGTTTGCTAAAAAAAAAAAACGATATTTCGAATGCTTCTTTGCTTACGAGTAAAAACACGCAAGGTTGCGTTCGAATGGTCATTCGTTATCGAATGTCATCATTAGAAATTTCGATACATTTTATTCGCTATCGAATGAGGGAATCCCAAATGTTAAAAAATTCGAACGTTCGAATGAAAATTTATTCGCATACGAAAGCGAGAATTAGCCCCCAGTTCTCTTTAAAACTCCAACTTCTCAATGTCTAATGTATCAACTGCCTTATTGGATTAATATACAGAATCCTATACAATAAATATGTAGGGGAGAGGGGAGGGGGACACCTTTGTACACTTTTTGCTTTCAAGCCACATACAAATTTATATTTTTGAATTATTGACTTTTTACATAATTTAACTAATATTTATGGAAATAAACTTTAGTTTAAGTCTACAAGTAACTTATTTTTAGTTCGATTTATATTTTTTTTATTTTTTTAATGGATGAAGTCATTGTGTTCAAATGTGCCCCCCATACGGGGCAGCTTTGAACAGCAATTTTTTCTTGTAGCGCTTATGTCCAAAAATAACATATTAAGAAAAACATAAACATTAACAATTAAAAAACAAACAAAAAATTCGGATCAAAAATAAGTTTTATTTTATTAAGACGGAAAAGGCCTTGCGATTTCAGGTGACATTTTCATTTTCAGAAAATAAGAGAGAATCAACAATGTTTGGTACTTCGGTTGATAAATTAACATGTTCAAAGGTGTCCCCTTTTTCTTTGTTCAAACCTGAACTGGCTTGACATTTCACGGAAATTTCTAATAAATATTTTTTTTTAGATAAATATCAAATAACTTTCCTTAGTTTTGTTTGAAATGAATTTTGGACTGCAATAAATTTCTTTCACGAAAGAAAACGCTCACTGAATACTTCTTACAATCTTACAAAAAATAAATAAAAAAATGTACAATGGTACTGCGAAAACTTGTTCACCCAACTACATTCGGGCGACGACTGAAAAAACTAGCAAAAGTTGTTGACGTTGCTAGAAAACAAGGTTGGCATGTGAAAAACTCGGTTAAACTGTTAAACTGAGATTTTATCAGCATTGTTAAAAGGTGCCTCATGTTCAAATGTGCCCCCCTCTCCCCTACATAATTTCTACATTGAATTTAAAAAATGAAACCTTTAAAAAATTCTAATATAACCAAATACATACATATGGAAGTAGAGCATCTGTGTGCTTTTTATTTGGCATAATTGTATAACAAAATTTGATACTAAATATTTATATTATTAGACTGAAAATTAAATCTTTTTACAATAAATTTTAATTAGCCAGTTTTTAATTAGGATTATGTTATTATTTTCTAACCAATTTCATTACAACTATGCTCAACTTCCCAATTAAATTAGAAAAATAAAACTCTTCTACTAAACGCCCTAAAAATAATAAAATGAAATTAAATTAAATTGTGTAAATTAAATTTCAATTATTTATCTCGTTTTTTTTTTTTTTTGTAATTGCGTTGCACGTCATGACATTGTAAAATGTGCTAATTTACGTTTAGACTGTTTACACTAAAAACACATCTGGTACTTACATAATGAATGACATACGACATACATACATATGTATGTACCTTTTTCTCGGCTACATACCTACTTTGTCTGCAAAGTGTTTTTAAATGTGTGTCACTATTTTCATTAAAACTTGGTACTAAAAACGCTTCTACTGACTTTGCACAAATGTAGACTATGATAATGCTGCCGTCATGTTGTAATTTTGCATGGATAATTTGAGCGCAAATTATACCAAAATGTGTTACTAACAATAACCATAATCGCTGAAACTGTTAATGAAGCAATATGTTGGGCTGAGAGTGAAAACAAGTTAATTTTGTTTCAGATTTACATAATATTTGGAGTGTTTTAATATGCCATTATTACATGGATATTAAAAAGAAATATGAAAAATATTAGCAAAACCTGTAGTTTAATGAAACTTA
The DNA here is from genome assembly GCA_950370525.1 of Bellardia bayeri. Lineage (NCBI taxonomy): Eukaryota > Metazoa > Arthropoda > Insecta > Diptera > Calliphoridae > Bellardia > Bellardia bayeri. Next base: position 100,465,027 of record OX493266.1, read on the forward strand.
TTGTTTTTTTTTTTTTTTTGTCATATACATGAATTTTAATTTAAAATGTCCTTGAAGGTACCTTTAATATGTCTGGTTGATTGGCCATCGTTTTGAAGGATTATCGTCAAATTCACTAAGGTAAAGTAGTGAAAGGTTTAATAATTTATATATGCAGTGTATCGAATGTTATATATTCCAGGACTGGGAAACTAATCAACAAATTTAATGCGGCCTTCAGTAATTTGAAGAGAAACCTAAAATAATAATTATTATATTAAAACAATTTATAATGTGATTCAAAAAAAAAAAAGAAGATATTTTTAAACTGTCACATCTGCTTGAAAAATTTCTTGCATTTCCTCAAATCCGCTTTCATATTTTCGGCAATTTTAGATCTCAGAAAGTGAAATTGTTTCCTTTGTAAACTGCAAATGTTTTAATGCCTCCAAAAACTCTTTTTCTTTTCTCTGAAATATGTTAAATCTTTGGAAATAATCTAAAAAGAGTAAAAGTGATTTTATGACATTTTTAAAGTTTTAAATGTTTTAATTTTAAAGCTCTATTATAAAAATGCAATAATTTATTCTGAATAAGTTTTTTTCTATTTATTTATCCATCACAGATAAAGTTGTCTTTTTTCGTCCTGCCTTGCACAAATATTACTGCTTTAGTAGTAAAAATTACTACGATTGTGGTTTTAAGAATGCAAATGTCCAAGGATTTTAAATTCTAAATTCATTGAAATGTCAAACAACAGAAAAATAATGTTTTGAATCGAATAAAAAAAATATAAAAAATTTGTTTAAAATTTGGTAAAAAAAACGGGTAAAAGTGAATAATGGGAGCATTAATTAAAGCATGAATAATTTGTTAGATATCTTAATGGCAACCATTTATTTGCTGCATACAGAAAGATCCAAATTCTTGAAACTGTGCAAATGACAAAAGTTTTATGAATATAGCTCTAAATAAATTTAATTAGGAATTGGTCTTAATAATTAATGATTGTATATTTTGGACTTAATATTAATTACATATGAGCGACTTGGACTATCTACTCTAGTCTATATTTCTGGGACTCATTCTTCAATTGAACACCTTTAACCACTCATTAAAAATGAATATAAAAATAATTTTATTTGTTACAATTTATTCGTAGTGAGCAATATGAAGCTTCAGATTTGTAAACTAAACTGATTATTATATCAGTTATCAAACAAATAAGAAAGTATAGTTGGTCAAGCCTGACCATATAAGTTTTTCAGAAATGGGCGCTATATGGCAGCTCTGGCCTATTATGGATCGATCATCCAAAAATTTGGTGCCATGACTTCTGTTCATATAAATATGTTTTGTGTTAATTTTTATCTCAATATAAATCTATTCAGATCTGTTTTGGAATATGCATCATTTATATGTCGTCCATGTTCTGATATACATCTTAATCCTAATGAAAGAATTCAGGTGAAATTCATAAAACATGCTCTTTCTTTGAGTTGAGGAGAAAAAAATGTTTCTTAAATTTAACGATGTCCGTCCGTCCGTCCGTATGGCTGGCTGGCTGGCTGTCCCTGTAAAGCTTGTGCGCAAGTATCCAAAAAAATTTCATCACAAATGAGTGGTAACACTGCACAAGCTTTACATGGGCAGCCAGCCAGCCAGACGGACGGAAATGAAGCCAAATCACATCCACAAATTTTGTGCAGTTCGGTCCATTATTACTCGTAGCTCTTATATAAGGCCCACTTCCGAAAATCACTTTAAAGAGCATTACTCTCTCAAAAATGTTGGAATCCAATTAATATTGAACGCAAATATATTTCATATGTATACAAATAATACGGTACAATTTTATAATGGTCGGTCCATAATTAGGCGAAACTCCCGTATAAGACCCTCTCCGTATTTCAATTTAAGCACTATAAATCTTTTAAAAGTATTAATATCGACATAAAGTTTAACATACAAAATAATTGTATTCACAAAAGTCATCTCCCATATAATGCCCATTTCTTAAAAACTGTTTTATACATATACTGAATGTAGGGTATTATATGGTCGGGCTTGACCGACTATACTTTCTTACTTGTTTTTACTTTTAATTCTAATGCGGATGCCTGGATATTATTTTTAACATCTATTGGCAATTAAATATACAATAGGCCCAAAATTATATTATGTATATTTATTTTTAATGAAATTTAAAAGATTACATATATGTACTATGAGCCTCAAAAGTGAGTAAACACCACAAATTATTTGAGTTTTTCAAGATAATGAAAATCCTAAAATCTATCCATCGATTGAAATTTAAAAGTTTCGTTTTGTTGCATATTTGGTTGAATAATAGATTCGATTATGAAAAAAAAAATTTAAGTTGAACTATAATGGCTTTTCAGAACTTTAAAACATCAAACAATTCACTGGTGTTTACACACTTTTGAAGCTGTATGTATGTGTTTGTTTTTATTTTTTTATTTAATAATAGCCAGCTAGCGGTTGACACTTTCATGTTGTTTTTAAACGCACGTGTAAATTAAAATACATACAATTAGACTGTTTCTTACATCTTTATTGTAATACTCGTAGTTGAGTTGTCTTTGAAACACTGCTAAAATAAGTAAAGTATGAGAAACTGAAATGAAAGAACTTTTATGTAAGTATGGACATCTAACTATAAAATCTTTATATGTAAAGCTGTGTTCACATTATGTGTATTTGTCATGTTGTATGTCACTTTTCTACCCATATGTGATTTCATGTGTGTGTCAAAATTTGAGTTTTACATACGGTTTATAAATTACATGTTCATATGTTGGTTATGTCACATACATATGTACTTACTTTTGTTAACTCCTTTTCAAGTTTTCCTTCCATTTTCAATAATAAATTTGTGTGGTATAAATTATATTTATTAAAATTTCAATTAATTTTTGCCGTCACAAAATGTTGGTTATAAAAAACAGCTGATGTCAGATGGTTTGTCACTTGAAAAGAGAACTCGTTCTAAATACAAATATGTCATATGTATTGCACACAGAGAAATAACACATGATATTGTTTGAAGGTGTTCAGACTATATGTACAAATTTGACATGCTAAAAAGTGACAGTCCACATGACAAATACACACAATGTAAACACAGCTTAAAACGTAAATTCCAAAGCACTTCAGAATTTATTAGAATTTTCATATTTATAAACATATGTACATACATATATGTACATATATACATATATTTTAATGACCTGTACTTAATTCAGTTCTCCTTGTTATTGATACGTGTATAAGAAAACATAATTTTCTAAATTCAGTTAATAACAAAACTAATCTTTTGGCAGTTACAAACAAATAAATAAATTAATTATACTCCCACATAACCTACATCAAAGAATAGTAAACAAAGGGAATATTTTCTAATATTTTTTTCCAAAAAAAAAAAACAAACAATGTAACTGATATAAAAAAATTACAGTCAACTACCACAATATACTGGAAAATGGAAATCAGTTGCACTTTGTTTTATATAAAATCGCTTCATATTTTGTTTAGATTATTGCTGCAGCAAACTCTTTTATAAAACTGCATATTTGCACAAACAAATCAATACTTATTTTTTTTAATTAAATGTTTCCACATTGTACAACTAAAACATTGTTTTCAAAACTTAACAAAACCCCAACTAATTAGTTCAATTATATTTGTACATATACGAGTACAGAGTGAATTCACACAAACAGACTTTATTATATGTGTGGTGGTGTTATTTGGCATACATACATATGTACATTAGGGTGGCCCCGTTTGTATTGAGCAGAAATAAGGTATCGATGTTTCCGACTAAAAATTTGAAAATTTGATTCATTTTAAGACTACGTTTTTCAATTTTTTTTGTCCTGGGGTCAATATTTGCTGAGCTGGATCAAAGGATAAAAATGTCCTTTTTAGAGGTTTTTTGATTTTTTTTAACATTTCTTCCAAAGGAACTATACGTAAAATTGGTATCATATGAAAGGTCTTTGAGAGACGCATTTAATGGGTTATCAAAAATTAAAAAAAACATTTTTTAAATTCAGAAATTTTCAAAATTTCAGATAAAGTTTTATTTTTTTTTTTTTCATAGAATTTACTTAAATAAATAAAATGGGTTTTTCCCGTTTTTTGAGTGCCGAATACTTCTATATGTATTAAGTACTGAGAGTAAAAACCAGTCCTATTAAACACATAAAAACCTACTTAAATGTCATTGTACCTTTTTTGTTCATTGCTGTTTTCATGTCCCTGTGTTGTGTAATAAGCCAAAAAAACAAAAACAAATTATGTTTAAATATTGTTACAACTATTAACACACGTAGAAATGGCAATCACGTTTATTTTTTTATATACTCGTACAAAAGTAAAACACATACATTTTTCCAAAAGCATGTCCTGGCATATATTAACATAATTTTTGTAACCCAGCAAATAATTAATAATAATATTCTGTTTGTACTGCGAAATCAATTCAACAGAATTTCAACGCTACACAACACAGCTTTATATTTTAAGAACAAAAATTATTAATACAACAATCTTTGCTAAAAATGGATCATTTATGATCTGGCACTTTAGATTTAGTTTCATCCAAACTCTTGCAAATTACAATGGCAGTTATGTCGGGTGTAAGTCTCATTAGTTTTAACTATGCTCAAAATTTAAAATAATAAATGGATTTTAATTGGTAACAATTGAATTTTAGATTCATTACGAGTCAGATAATAATAATTATATTTTATTTATTTCTATCAGGTTCTCAATCATATTAATGAATCATATTAATGAAATTATTGCTTGTAAATAAGTATTTTTAAATTACTTTTAAGATCTTTGCTATGTGCATTATTAAAATAAAAACACATCCTCACGCTCCTTAAATGAAAGCGTTTTTACGTGTGATATGCAAACGGAAAAATTCATTTACTGAAAAGAGCAATAAAGACAACAGAAACAACATTTTCCATTTTGAAACGAATGAATGTAATTTCCATGGTTTCCTTTTCAACACTAGATAAGAACGTATGAGTGAGTTTAAGAAACAGTCGTTTACTTGTCAATAGTTTACTTTGCATTGCAATCTGTAACCATGACAGCAGTAGATATCACTGTTGGGATCTTACAGTTCTTAAATTGTACTGTCTCAATGGCAAAATTGTACTAAATTGACATAAATTGTACCTAAATTTCGCTATTAAATAAAAAAGCATATATGTAGTAAGAATTCATAACACTTTTTATTCAATAAAAACAAAATAACAGAAATAAATTTTAAAAACGTAAAACAATTTTTCAAATTTTGTTTGTTGCTTTCGTTGGTCGATATGTCAAAAACACAAGCAACTTTTGACATTTCTCTCTCTAAGTCAGAAAAAAAGCAGAACAACTGTGCTCTCAACGACACCTGAAAAGTGAATTCACATTAAAAAAAATTGTACCAAAAAGGGATGAACTGTACCAGCGTACTAATAAAGTTTTGTTTGTACCAAATTTGGTACAATTGTACCACAAATCCCATCAGTGGTTAAGTATGAGAATCAAAAAATGTCAAGTTAAATTCATTTTCACTTACTCGCTCACCTTCTATGTGGCTAGTGATGACAAAAAAAATCGATTAATGGATTATATGATTAATCGAAAAGCAAAATAATTGATTGCATTTAATTGAAAAGATTTAATCGATTAATCGGTATTTTTAGGTAAAATTGAAAATTATCATAAATAAAAAAACTATTATTTACTTATTAAATTTATTAAAAAAAAATCATTTGTTTAGTACAGAATTTAAAAAAATAAGAGCTTTGAAAGCCGTTTCGTGGTTAATCTGTTCCGTTTTTGTGTTACTATTGCAACCGCTTTGGAAAAAAGCCGCTCTGATGGTACAGATGTACCAATCAAAAAGCAATATTTTTGTGCAAGGGAGCACAGTTTAGGTTAGATTGATTTCATTTCTTCCCATGCATCTATTACGTTGCGCTTTAATTCTAGTACTGGAGCATTGAGAAAGAAGCTTAGTTCATCTAGAGGAAGTGTGCCCATAAATCAAATCGTTTGTGAGCCCATAAATCAAATTCCACTTCACCAGTAGAAGACGTTTTACTGCCGCTCCCAATGCTGTCATCTATATGAGCAATTTCTACCTGAGATTTCGTCTGAGAGTGAGGGGTGAAAGTAGTTAGTTCGAATTTTTTTTTTATCGACCTTCAAACTTTGCAGTCAAATGCCGATTTTCAGCATATTGCTTATATGGTTTTTTGACTATAACTGGTCGACTAATTGATATTTTTTAAATCTGTAAAAGCCAAATTAATTTTAATTGTTGCACAGCTCTCAAGCAATAATTTGGCTTTTACAGATTTAAAAAATATCAATTAGTCGACGAGTTATAGCCCTTCATTGTTCATCTTAAAAATACCAAGACAGAGTATAACACCAATTCACGTGTACCGTTGAATGTAGAAACAACAAAAATTAAATTTATAGATTCTTTATTTTGCCCTTTAGTTTATGTGAATGAAATGTCCGCTTCCGCTGAAGAGTTTGCTGATGCCATATACCATACCATGTTCCTATTAATGACTACGCTCACTGCTGCTACTAAAATAAAACATCTTACTAACTTCTCCTTGCAACTTCTGCTGCCAGTCTGTATTTTCTCTTTATAGACTACTCGTAATGTAGCAGTAAGAACAATGCCTCATACGGACTCTGCACAGGGCTGCCAGAAATTTTCAGCAAAAAATCTTAATTTTACCAAAAAAAAAAAGTCTTATTTTTGAAGAAAAAATCTTATTTTTGGAAATAAGTAGTTTTTATTATAAATGATAAAAACAACTCATATTTTATTTAACACTAAAGCATAGTACTCTGTTCAACATTTCAAGTGGAATGCTGTCAAAATACATGTTAAAAAAATAAACATGAAATTTTCATGAAAAAATATTGCAGAAGTAGTACTCTGTTCATTTTGTGAAAAACATGTGAAATGTATCTGGCAACATTATTTTTTCACAGCGAAATAATTAAAGTAGCAATTGTTTCACGTGGAATTTTTATCCAAAAGCTCTTCTGCCGCAACAACAATATCTATTACTTGTTGTTCTGCTGCACAAACGGCTAGTAATATTTGTTTATTCATTTTGATTTAAAGATTTCGATTCAACACAGATTTTTTAATATTTTAACTTTTATTTATTTTCGATTTAAATTCACAAAAAAGCAAAACATATCTGTTTTGTTTACATAAGTAAAACAATGTGGCGTACTTTCAATTAAAAAAAACGTCAAATTATGTAAATTCGCGTGATAGGCAACATTGGCTATACCTAAAATTTTCCGTATGAAATAATTAATGTTGCTCAACATTTTTCCCAAATTTTAACGGAGTACTAGGCTTAAACAAAAAAAAAACAAAAATTAATTTTCTTATACTAAATTGTACATTTTTTGAGATCGATTAGTTTAAAATTTTTCAAATGGGAACAAAGTTTTTTTTTAATTGAACTAACCTTCGCCTAGACAAAATAAAAAATCTTTTTTTTTTTTGGGAAAAATCTTAAAATCTTTTTTCGTTTAATAAATCTTAAAAAATAAGTTAAAATCTTACTTCTGGCAGCGCTGGCTCTACATAAAATGGAGTTGGTGTTTCCATATTCACCATCAATATGGTGAATGAATATTTTCAGACATACATATTTTTTGTAACAAAATATAAAGGTGGATACATATGGCAGCTTTGATTTTTCAAAAAAATCGTTCGAAATTGGTGAATCGTGCTGCAAAAAAATGTTTGTTAAGAAAATTGTTCTTTTTTTGTTAAGAAAAATTTTTTTACTGAGAGTTTTTCTGCAGCACGATTCACCAATTTCGAACGATTTTTTTGAAAAATCAAAGCTGCCATATGTAAACAAAATCTATTAGTTTTACAAGTGTGGCCATTGATTTGTTTTGCTTTCGATTTTAAGTGTCAAAATACAAATATTAAATATTTTGTTATTTGTATGAAAAAATGCAACCTATTGGCAACTCAATCCATTTTTGTCCAGAAAAAATAAAAAATTAAACCAATTCAAGTTCGTAAAAATATTTTCTCTCTCTCAAAACCGAGAGACGTCAAACTTCATAAAATTTTTGTTAAAAACGAATGGGTGAATCCACCTTTAGTGCAACGTGCAATAAGGAGGACCAAATAATGTTGTACACATGTATTTCTAGTGTAAATCAAAATTTTAAAAAAAGTAAATGTTCTAATCGTTTCGTTTGTAATTCTGCGAGTGTTGTTATTGCAAGACACCAATATATACATAAGAACACATTTGTTTTCTTTAAGTTATTCTCCATTCTTCAAAAACTATATTTACATTTGCCCTGTTTTGTTGTTTACTTTTTGTTCCACCTCCTCCTAAGTTTAATGGAAGTGGTGCAATGTTAACTTCACTGAGTATCTTGTTATTTGCTTCAAGTTTTAAGAAAAATCCGCTTTATATTGAAATTATTCTTTCGATATGAAGCAAAGGGTAAAAAATATTTAATACAATATTCTGTACAAGGCTATGCAGACAAAGACATGTCACATTATATACACTTATCTTCATATCCTTTAAACTGAAAACACTTAAAAAACTACTTTACAATTTGTCGCAAGTATTTAGTATTCACTATAAAAATAACAAACCAAAGAACATAAAACTTTATTCGTAACAAAATCAATAATGGTTGTTAAGAGTAAAAGCAAACATACATTCATAAGTTTACCTACACCGATAACTTGTGCCATAAAAATGATGCTGCTACATAAATATCAACCATTTATGCTTGATTTATGCTTGTTTAGCATGTATAGTAACAAATGGGAGGAAACGTACTGTTTACTTGCTAAAAATAAATAATAAATAAAATATACAATCTAAATAATAAAAACATTGCAAAAATGATCCCAGGAAAAATAGCTCCAAAGAATTACACTGGTTACAAAAATACGAAATTTTTTGGCCTTTGGTTAATTTTTGTTGGGGTAATTTTGCATTTTAAGAGAAATCAAGGCCCCGATTACCGTTCACAACACTAAGTATTTTGATGTTGTATGTTGTAAACTGCGATTACGATTCACACACAACACTTAACGGCTAAATTGTATGAAAAATGCATGTTGTGTTGTAGTCGAGACAACACAACATTTTAGAGTTATATATTTCTAGTATCACGATATTTATTGAACGTCTAGCATGCAATATCCATATCGCAGAATGGCCTAAAATATGGATTCCAGATCGCGGATCGTGGATCTCGTGCTAAATATTGAACGTGTAGCATTTGCAGTCAGTAAAAAGTGACAAATAATAATAATTTTGTCCATTAAACTTTTTATATTTTTTTTTTATATTTTTTCCGATGCTGCAACCACGTTTTGCTCCAAATTTTTCTCTCCACTTTTTTCTTCAATGAAAAAGCAAGCAAAATAGCTAACCAGGCTTTCTTTTGGTTTTCTTGCGACATTGATAAACGACCCGCACAGCACAAAAATAACATAAATACTGACGCGATAAATATTGAACATGTAGCATACGCTCGTGATCCATCACGAATGGATCGCGATCCAAATATCACGATATTTATTGAACGTGTAGCAGTGCCCTAAAAATGACCCTAAAATCGTAGAATGGAAAAAGAGCCCAAGAAATTTTGGTTTTGTACTTTGGGACTAAATTTCATTTGTTAATATTGTAAAATATACTTAAAACATAAAAATGAAAAATTACCTCAAAAAACTCATGCAAAACTTTGGAATTTTCATTGTTTGGAAATATTTTATAATTTTTTATAAAATACTTTTTAAGCTTGAGGTCACTTTTTGTTTTTTATAAAAGATTTTTTATTTTTTATATATAAATTACTCATGTTTTATATATATATATATATAAATATAAATTTATATATAAAAAATAAAAAATCTTTTATAAAAAACAAAAAGTGACCTCAAACTTAAAAATTATTTAATAAAAAATCATACAAAAAGTTCGAGGAAAATTGAATAGAAATATTTTATAAAAATTACAAAATTTTTAATGAAAATTCATTTACATATTTAGGCAATTTTTCGCTATGAAAAATGTTCACAACATTAGGGGCCATCTTTCGTTTTAACCTTAAGATATTTTTTCATAACCTTTGGGGTGGAAAAAGGACTACATTTTATAATGAAAGATGACCCAAAAATTTGGGCCTTTTCTTAGTTTTACTGAATAATAATTGCTGAGCATTTACATCTGAGATTTGTTTCAAAACTGTAACTTTCAATTATAACCAATTTAAATTGATTTCCAGTTAAGACTAACAGAAACTTTACTTAACTAATTTTGATTTCCTTGCAAAGGACATATAAATATTTAGATTTAATTTATGTAGATTAAACCATTTTAATATAACTTTACGCTTTTAGAAGGTATTCATTCATTCTTTAAGTTTGTATATAAAACCATTGTGTTTTTCTGTAATTTCTTTTGTTCATTTTATACGTTTCACTGGTTATTTTCTTAGGTTTCCTATTTAAATTGTTGTACTCAGCAATGAAGGAAATCCTTTTGATTTTTTCCTTTTCTTAACTTTCAACTAAATAAACTACTATTGTTGGCAACTTAATGATGATATTAATAATGAGTGTAAAAACTGGGTTTGCACTATTTGTTCTTCTAATGTAGATAATGATGATGACGTTGTTTAAAGAGTATGACATACTCAAACTAAAATTAGAATGAAAAAAGCAACTTGGCATTTGCATAATTTCTAAACGAAAGCAAAAAAATAAAAGAATGAGCGTAAATATTACAGGAATGTCTCTGTGTACAACGAGGCAAACTGAACTAAGTACTACAATGCGAAAGTTGGTGGTATTTCAACCACAATCGTTTCTTTTCATATAAAACCTACAGTTAGAGGAAATGTAGACAGCATTCAAATGTTCATAAACATACTTTTGCGCTCCATATAATCGCATCTATAGTAGTGCTTATAATAAGGCGATTTAGATGTGTATTTTTTACACATACATTTATTAGTGCATATACGATTTCTTTGGCCAAGAGTGAAACATTGTTAGTTTCATACATACTCGTATGCATTTTTAAACACATTGTTAAATAAAATTTCACAAACGATAAGTATGTATGTATATTTGTGTTTGCTACCCATTCAAATATAAGCATACAGAGTAACAGAAATAATATCATTTTTGTTTTATATTTTTTTTTTTTAAATTTAAGACATTACTGAAAAACTAAGTGATCCAGAGTGTGAAATTTGAACATTTCGATACACCTCCGTTGCAACTTATTGGCAAGAACTACAGTACCACTTAGCTTTAACTATCCTTTACCAAAATTCCAAAGCTTTTCTCGATTTCGGTAAAATCTCAATGTATATTTCTCATGCATTTAGAAATAACATTTTAAATTTTCTATACTGCACCATTAATTTATTTACATTATCAAGTTGAATAAATTATTGACCTAATTGAAGGTGTGTGTGCGTGTGTGTTGCAAAAGTATGTTTCATACAACACATCTCACCTTATTGATTTTATGTACGATTGTAGTTTTCCGACATGCACTTTTTATATCTGCATGCATCCATTGGTCTGTTAGTTAATATAAAGAAAAACTTGAACATGACAACATGTTTTGTTTCACTTTCATGCAGAGATGCCAACTATTCAATGGCCAAACGTGCCGACCGAGCAGTCAAAAAGTGCTAAAAAGTGCTATATTTAAAAATTAAAAATTATTCTGTATTTAAATCCATTTATTATTAATTTTTGTACTTCAAACTCATTTATATTGCACAAATTAAATTTACATATTAATGTTTACATTACAATATGTATCATTTCTTCATCTTACGGCCATATGTTTGTTTTTATATAATATTTTCATCTTTTATATGTTTCAATTGAATTTATTTTTACAAGCACACCTGCTGGCAAATCTTAACTTGAACAGCATGCATGTAAGCCATATTTTATATGAATTAAGCTAATTTTATGTTTGAAAAAAATTCTCTTTCTACTTCAGCATTGGAGTATGGATATGATAATAATTTGGAGACAAACAATGACAATTTTTGAAAAGGATTCTCATTAACCGAATTCAATTCAAGAGCTAACGGAAAATATAACGTGTCAGGAGTTATTAAAAAGAGCTAAATCTAGCCCCAAAATAGCTAAGTTGGCATCACTGCTTTCATGTATGAACACAAACAAATTGTTCCATTTTTACACACACTGCAAATATAAAAGAGAAAAAATATTATAGAATTCATTCTTAAGTTTAGAAACACATGTTTGCGGCTTTTAATGCCGATTCCGCTTCACAGAGAAAATGAAAATTCCATCAAGCGGTACAGGTTTGTTCATACGGATTTTGTACAAGGTGATTGCTTATTGTAGTATCGTACATAATTCATATTGTTTATAAAATAGTAAATTTTAAATTTTCACTTCAAACAATAATGGGTCGAATTATTCATTCCGTTCCGCGTTTGCGGAAAGTAATTTTTTGTGCGGAAGTATAATTTGAAATTATTCATTCCGTTGCTGCAGTATTTTTCCTTTTTGCGGTATCATCTCTACACAGACGGTATTGCGGCATGCCGTAGGAATACATAATTACATTTTACACATCGATCGATATTTCCTTCCGCTAAGTTTTCCATTCCGTGAGGAATCAATTATAAGCCACCGTAGCGATGACTCTGTCTTTAAATTTGTTATAAATGTTATGATGGCCCAAGTTTCAAATATGAATTTACTTGTAAAATGTTTATTTTGCATTCGACTCCACTGTGCAATATTTCTTAAATATTTGTTAATTAATTTTAATGTATACAAAATACAGACTCCTAAAATTTGCAAATCCTTTGATAAAAAATAAAATTTCCTTTACACTTTTGGTTTGTGTGTGTGTGTGTGTGTGTGTGTGTGTGTGTGTGTGTGTTTTGAAGCTTTAGGTTAAAAGTGGTAGTAAATAATAAAAAGACTCTAATTCAAAGTAAGTACCAGGCTTCTGCAACGTTTTTGTACAACATCAAGAATAATTTAAAGCCGCAAAAGATTGTGTGCAAAACAGGAAAAAAGTTAATTATTAATTATTAACAAATAACAAAGTACCTATATAGTCTATATTAATACCCTACACCAAGTACAAGAGCAAAACTAGTCTTTCAGAAGTGGGCGGTATATGATAGCTATGACCTATTTTGGACCGGTCATCATAAAATTTAATAGCAAAATTAAAATTTATCTCAATATCAAAAAATAACAAAAGATTATGCATGTTAAAGCGACTTTTGGAAATACTCTCTCATTCGCGCTAAACCCGCTACCAAAGCTCGTCCAAAGGGGTTTCGGTATTTTTCCAGCTGTCTCTTGACGATTGTCCACAAATTCTCAATCGGATTGAGGTCGAGACTTTATGATGACCACTGCATCGAAAGAAAATTTTGCTTGTTTAGCAATTCTTTCACGATTTTGGAAGCTTTATCCACACGATAGACGCTCTTATCTACAAAATCGTAAAGATGAGTTTGCAAAATATGCAGATAGTCTTCTTTTATCATTATTCCTTCGTTACTTTGCAGTGGTCCGATGTGACGCTATGTAAAGCAACCCCTTATCATGACGTTCTTCCCACAGTGCTTCATTGGCTAGGCTGTTCGAAGTCGGGTTGAAAACGATTTAATTTGGAAACGTCGGACCAGATTACATGTTTCCAGTCTTCTATTTTCCAATTACTGTCATCTCTGACAAACTTTAACCGTGCCTATGCACTTTTTTTAGTGCTTGCTGCCCAGAAGCATCTCGTGCAGCAAAACACTTGTCTCTTTTTATTTGTGTTATCATGAGACATGCGTCCGCATGGACACTTATGATTAATGAGTGATTTACTTTAAACTATTCAGCTACATATTTACCTTTTATCATTGCTAGATTATTCTACTCAATGGCCCTTGATGTGTGACACCTCCAAAAAGTATGGCGGTAAATCCATTTTGTTATTGCGTTTGTTATATAGAAATATTGGTCGTAGTCCCGTACAAGTATATATGTATTATTAGTATTAATAACTGCACAATAAGGAACACCCTATATATTCCAAATATTCCAAATAGTCTGATCCATTTATATACATATGTACATATAATTATTTTCGACTGGCTACAGTAAAATTTTGTTTTTTGAAATTTCATTTAAATAATTTCTGTAGTTTTCTCTACTGATTGTTTTTAAACTGCAGTATTGTCACTCCAAAAAAAAAGTATATGCAAGTAAAAGATTTTCTACATAAAAACTACACGAAACACTTTTAAAGTTTAATAATTTTGAATTCACACAACTGAATGAACATTCAAATTGGAAATGAAAAGGATGTTCTTTCCGTGTAGAAGAAAGAATTTTTGGTTTATTTAAAAATTCGTAGCAAATGTCTGCATAATTGAACGAATTTAAATTGCAAATAAATTGCAAATGGACCAATTTACGGCAAATGTCTAATTTAGAAATATTTAAGCAGAGTCTAATATAAGAGTTGAACGTTGTTAAATTTCAGCATTACAAGAAATAGAGAAATATTTTTTTTTTGCAAATGGTAAATTAAAACTAAGTGCTCACACAATTATGTATTAGCATTTATATTATATACTTGTATATGTACAAGGTGGCGCAAAAGTAAACTTCCGATGTTTTTTGGCTGTAATTAAAAAAAAATGAAAAACTTTGATTCTTCTTGTTGATTATTTTTATTTGGTCTTTTAATTTTTTTTACATCAAGTCGGGAATATGATGTCATGTAAATGGTCGCCGCCACAGTTGATTTCATTTGAGCAATTTTTATGGCATTTTCTATCACTTTAGCCAAAACTTCCGGCGATAGGTCCTCACATTCGTGACGGATATTGTTTTTGAGAGCTGCAAGAGTCTGAGGCTTGTTGACATAAACCCGGGACTTCAAAAAGCCCCACAAAAGGAAGTCTGGAGCGGTCAAATCAGGCGATCTTGCTGGCCAGTGCAAATCGCCAAAACGGGAGATTAGGCGACCGGGAAATGCATCCTTCAGCATATCGGTTGTGGCACGTGCAGTGTGTGCCGTTGCACCGTCCATGTTTTCCAATCCCAATTCATCAAGTTGCGGCAAAAAGAACTCGTTGATCATTGCTCTGTAGCGCTTACCATTCACAGTAACCGTTTGGCCCGCGACGTCTTCGAAGAAAAAAGGTTCGATGACTCCTCCAGCGAAAACAGCACACCATACAGTCCTTTGAGCGTAATGGCTCTTCGTGGGTTACACGGGGATTTTCAGTGCCTAAGTGCGCTAAGATGGAAATGGGCCTAATCATTCATGATTATTTTTGATGAAAAATCATCTTCCTCTTGGTGGTGATTAAGGATGGCTTAAGCGTATGTTAGATGCGATTGGCGGTCAGCAGCTAACAGCTGATGCACCGTCTGGACTTTGTACGGAAACTGGCATTAGGGGCCAATCGCAAAATTTATAGCATTTTCTGATAGGAGGATTACTTTTGCGCCACCTTGTATGTGAGTATAATGATTAAAGTTACACAAAACTTAAATGAAATAAAAAATGGAGTTTTGCTTTTTAAACAATACACTTGCAACTGATGGTTGTCATGTCCGCACAGTGATTCGTTTCCTATGCAATAAATTAATATAAAAAAAATTACTACGAATTCAATTAGTTAGACCGAATTCTACATCTCAACAATAGTGAGATCTTACATGTATGATGTTTACAATATATCTTGGACATGTCAGATTGTAGAAAATGCATTTCATTACTTTCACTTTCTGCTTTGTAAAATGAACTTGAGCCAGAATAAATTTACTAAAATTAAAATGCTTTTAAAAATTTTACCTTTAAAGCATATACAAGCAAAGTTACTCAAAATTTACTACGAGTATCAATGTATCAATTAAAATCAATAATATTTATTATATTTCGATATACGAGGCCTGATAAAAAAAAATAACCGTTATTTTCAAATTTCTTCTTGTTCGATTTTCGCAATTTTTCTGTTATGTTGGTACACATGTCTGTTATTAATATCATTTATCAATATATGTTGGTAATATCAGCCATTTTGGATTGTCAGTTTGTTTTTGACAGATAAAAAGGTTAGTCGTGTTTTGGTGTGCTCCTCGATTTTTCATTATTCGAAAAAATGGATCAAAGAAACTGTATTAAGTTTTGTGTAAAAAATAAAATTAAATGCGCACGGAAATTTGAAATGTTGCCACAGTCAACATTTGGCGAGTCTACTATGAGCAGAACACAAGTTCAATTGTGGTATAACCGGCTTAAGGAAGGCCGAGAAGATGTCAATGACGATGCTGGTCCTGATCACTCGATCACGTCAAGTTGGGTCAAGTGTGAAGGTTTTGCTCACTGTTTTTTTTTCGACTGCAATGGCGTGGTGCATTATGAATACTTGCCACAAGGTCGTACGGTCAATGAGGAATACTATCTTGAAGTTATGCGCCGTTTGCGCGAAGCAATTCGTCAGAAACGCACAGAATTGTGGAAAAACCAATCATGGATTTTGCACCATGATAACGCACCAGCTCACACATCGATGCGTGTGCGTGAGTTCTTGGCCAAAAATAAAACCGTTATCATGCCTCAACCACCAGACTTGGCCCTCCGCTGACTTTTTCCTTTTCCCAAAACTGAAGACACCGATGAAAGGAAAGCGTTTTGCTACGATTGAGGAGATAAAAGAAAAATCGAAACAGGAGCTGTTGGCAATACCAAAAAGTGCATTTCAGAAGTGTTTCGAGGATTGGAAAAAACGCTGGCATAAGTGTATAATATCTGAGGGGGATTACTTTGAAGGGGACAAAATAGTTATTGATACATAAATAAATACTTTTTGAAAAAATTTAAAATAACGTTTATTTCTTGATCAGACCTTGTATTTGCATTTATCTTTATGTTTGTATTTATTTTGCACTCCGTGCTTTGAAAAGTACACAAACATGCCTGCCAAAGAAATTTAATCAACAAATTTAGGTCATGAAAGCAGGAATTATATTTTCAGTTTTAGAGTATTATGCTGTAGCATGTTACATCACTTAACAGCTCTAGTGATTTATGAAAGTATTAATAAATAAGGTTTCCACTTATCAAGGAGCTACACGAACTAATTATTTTTAATTAACTAAATAAGTGCTCAACAATAGCAATGTGTGGGAAACAGTCAATAGACAACTAATTTTCATCAATTAAAAATGTAAAGTCAGTACTTAAACATTAAATGCCTGGTAATGAGTTGTAATTGAAAAGATATTTTGTTTTACAAACATAAACAAATAGAACAGATATACAATTTGAATACAATTTGTTTATCACAAACTGACTGCAAGTACCAGTAATCACTTGATATGGTAAGCATTGTAAGTACTTGATAAGTATTACTTATAAATATGCAAAAATACTTTTTTTCATTTGTTATAATACGATTTTAGTCATAGTAAAGTAATGAGTTCTTAACAACTCGCCTCCAATGACATATAAATACTACGTGTAAAAAAATTGATTTAAATTGCTATTGCATTCTTGGTAAAGACACTTTTTGGTGGCTAGTTTCAGAGAAAGAGCTAAAACAAAACTCGGAAAAAGCAAACATAAACTTTGTATTTTATATTTTTACAATTGGTTGTATTTCGTAAAAACAACATCAGTTGGACGAAAACGTACAAATAAAGCCACACACGAATGTTTGATTGTTTTGATTGCGCCAATTTGGTCCTTTTTCAAAATATTTATTTATTTTGCTCGTTTGTGTGGCTACAAACTTAAGAACTTAATTATCTAAAACAGTCAAATTATAAAAATAATATTCTTCTACCCTTAAAATGTTGCAAGAACAATTTGAAAAGTAACTAGTAAAGAGGGTTATATTCGGCCGCCTCGCATCGTATATATCCACCGCCAATATAATACGGGCAGCAAATATTGAACATTATGTATGACGATTTGGTTAGGTAGTTTTATATTCTCAATTACTTGGAAATTTCGGCAACGAAATATGTGTATGTATACAGTGGGCCGATTGGACCGATTGTCCATTTTCGATTCCAAATTGAAATTGAATTTCATTCAACTTGGTCCTTCTATCTGTCTGATGAAGGCCTATTGTACCTTCGGACATAGCTGGATCTAGATGCATTACCACTATTTCCATGTATTACCAACGTAACGACTAAATAAATATACTTACTTGTTGGTGATGGGTACAAAAAATAGGTGATAATGCGAACAAATAAGGAAAACTGACAAACCATAAAAATAATATTTTATATTTTTTTAAACTTTTTTTTTTTTTTTTTTTTGTTGAAGAAAATTTAAATACTAGATTTTCTTAAGAGGCCTTTAAAAATAAATTAAACACTATTATGGGCCTTTCAATGCCCTTTTATTGGTAAAAATATCTAATATTGAGGTTACCGGTGATTATTTGAAACCGCTGCTCATTTTTTTTTTATTGTTCTTTATCTAAACTATGGTTAATCATCCCCTGTTCATAGGTGAACAGTGAGGATCACAAATTAGTACATGTAAGAACTTTCTGCAGTTGATATTAGTTGATAAAGATAATTAGAAAATGTTTTTGTCATTTAATTTTTGTTTAATATGTATTTAGCAAAATAATTTATAAATCAAAACTAAAAGTATAAAATCCAAAGAAAAAATACAAACAAAACGAAAACCGCATGTGCTCAAATTTTCACCACACAACGACTTTAGGGAATGATAGTATTTTTAATATTTATTCCAAAGCCTGTTATATCGTAAGACAATTTTTCAGTTAATTCATTTGGTTTTATCTTTCATTCGCGCGTTTAGATGGATTGAAGTTTATTAGCATTGTCCCAACTGTGTTTTCACGATTGTCCAGAAATTCTCAATCGAATTGAGGTCGAGACTTTTAGCTGGCCACTGCATCAAAAGAAAAACGAGTAGAATTTTTATTCATTCATTCACTATTTTGTAATTTTCGTTAGGGTTACCATGCAGCTGAAAAGTAACTTTATCCACATGATAGACGCTTTTATCTATAAAATCGGGCAGATGAGTTTGCAAAATACGCAGAGAGAGTCTTCTTTCTTCATTATTCCTTCAATTGTTTGTTGTGGTCCGCGGCAATGTCATGTAAAGCAACCCTATATCATGACGTTCCTCCAGCAATGCTATATTTTTTCCTTAACGTGGTTGCTGTGAAGTTTCTGGCCTGTTCGACGTCACAAATAGCAATAGTATATAAACTTTATTTGCAAAGAAAGGAGTCTTAAGAAAAAAGCTTGTATGCTTTTCAGATACAAAATTCTGTAGGAGTTTGGCTTCAAAAAAGCAAATAATTGTTTAGTGTTAGAGGCTAACTGACGCTCATGTATTAAACAAATTCCATTTGTACTTTTGCCAACCTTGAACTTTAGTCATTTTTGTGTTTTGAAGGTTAAAGAACAACATGTTTTCATTAGTAAAAACTTTTAAATATTTTGTAAAAATAAATATCTTTATGAAGTAAATTAGATCTCTTTAATAACTTAATTGTTTTACTTTAGCTTTTCTTGTTGCTCATTTTGATGTTTACACGTTTGCAGGGACTTAAGGCCAAAGAGATTAATTACAGTGATTTATTTAGAATGTGTAAGATTTATTGCCAGATAAACTGTGAAAATGAATTTTGAGTTAACAATACAAATGCATGATAATTTGTAATGCTATCATCCTACCTACCAACATACATATACATATGTATGTATAAACATATACTGGTATTTAAGTGAACCTTAGAAAACTAAGGAAAACAAGAGTTAAAAAGTGCGGGAGTTTAGCATTGAAGCATTAAATTTATATTTAAGAAAAAACATTGTGACACTTGTCAACTTTTGGTACAATTTTTAGAGTTTTTCCAAGATTAACAATTTCTAATTGATTTCATAGAAAATATCTCCTACGAATTCCGTGGACAAAAAATATTCCAGGAAAGCATTCCTAAACTTTTACTTCTTAATAACACTGAATTGTGGATCCCTGGAGTTTTATATTTTACTTTGGCAACATTAATAATTGACTTTTATTAGGACAAACATACGATATTTAATTTATAAACATTAAAGTGTGCAGGATAATTAGGCCGGCCATTAAAAAAAATATAGACAGAACATGAAACATTCATGAATTGTAATAACATGTTAAAAAGTTTATTTCTGTATTGTAATCTAACCAGCTATTTGAAATAATTGACATTTGTTACTTTTTTGATAATTTTTATTAATCACTGGTGCCCACCACGGGTCTAATTCAATTACACCTAATTCTGTTTTTACACAGTCTTTCTTTACATAGTTTAAAAATAAAAAATAAAAATTTAATGATGATAATTACTCGATTTTATTCCATTTAGCACGATTCAAAATCGTTTGGGCTTAATTATACCTTTCACCTTCATGAGAAGGGTTTATTTAAGTTTGTCGTTCCGTTTGTAATTTCCACAATATAATTTTCCTACCCTATAAGTATATAAGTATATATATTCTGGATCCTTATAGATATCGGAGTCTATTAAGCCATGTCCGCCTGTCTGTCTGTCTGTTGAAATCATTTTTCTGAAGTCCCCAGATATCTTCGGGATCCAAGTCTTCAGTAGTTCTGTCAGAAATGCTTCCGAGAAGTTTTCTATTTAAAATCAACAAAATCCGTCCACAAATAACAGAGATATGAGCAAAAATCCGAGACAACCTCCGAAAATTTCAACAAAAAAACTAAGTATATTAATACTGTTAGAAATAATTTCATAAACAGATGGCGCTGATCAAACAAAGTGTTCTTAAACCGTAATATAAGTGTGTAAAAAGACAGTGTGTTCATTTTTATACCCTACAGCACCATAGTGGGGAGGGTATATTGGATTTGTGTTGATGTTTGTAACGCCTAGAAATATTGGCCCAACGCCCACCTTAAAGTATACCGAACGACTCAGAATCACTTTCTGAGTCGAAGGGTGAAGGGTATATAAGATTCGGCATAGCCGAATATATCACTCTTGCTTGTTTTTCACTAATTTCAATAGGTTTTAGAGATAAGGAACCAATCACCTATTTTGCACGTAGTTTCTTAGAACCAATTACCGTGTAAAAGGAGAATTAGGTATATTTCTAATAAATCTCTACCAAAAAATAGTCTAGGGAACTTCTATTATTTAATGGATACACAATTTGATGTTGCTCAGATTATC
The DNA here is from genome assembly GCA_950370525.1 of Bellardia bayeri. Lineage (NCBI taxonomy): Eukaryota > Metazoa > Arthropoda > Insecta > Diptera > Calliphoridae > Bellardia > Bellardia bayeri. The sequence continues at coordinate 100,486,348 of OX493266.1, forward strand.
ATTAGTAAAATGAAAACAAATCTATGTAGATCAGGAACGGGATCTGCCTTGGATATCTCCGATGTGCTCTCAGTAGCAATTACACTGGGTACTATCAAAGGCATCATCTTCAGACATTTGCTTACAAAGGCTGAGTATAGATGGCGTAACTTAGAGAGATATATCACAGCTACAGGTTGGGTCTAGCAAAACGCGACTTTCTGTACACATATTAGCTACAGTATGTTGTATACGACATTAAATCTGACGAGTGGTGTGGTTTTTTTAAAAACGGGGTCCCTTCGACTCTACTTAAGTGTTCGCACGTAGTGAACTACCACGTAAACCAACCAACCAGATCAGGAAATTATAAATAATATTTGTACATACATATGCATGTACGAGTATATAAAGTTTCTACAGTCCTTGAAAAAAAAAAACACAATATAATTTATTGCCTGTGTCCAACATTTGCTCTAGTAAAACATACGTATTTTGTAAATTTTTATGTTCCTAGACTTTTTAGTAATTTCAATTTATGCAATTTTCTAAAGGCCTAATTTCTAATTGAGTTTGTGAAATGAAATAAAACGAAAATGTTTCACAGCACTTTTTTTTATCATATTGTTAGTGATATTTTCTATTAACAAAACACGTGTCAAAGTGTTTTTTACTTCCCTGTACATGTTAATTTATGTTCGCGCTGGTGCGTACCTTTTCATTAGGGCGTCACAATTTTGAATAATATTATAATTGCAAATGCTAATTTGTATTACTTTAATCAGGAAATACTTAAAATTAAATATTTTACTCCAAAGTTTTACTTAAATTTGAGATTAACTATTTAAACCAAATATGTTTATTCTATGTTAAGTTTGTTGCAGATATTTTACAATGCATTATAGATACATTTCTAAAATCCTGAACCAGTGCTTATATAGACATTTGATTTAAGATATAATCCTTTTGGTCAATAAGACTAAAAAACTCTATCCATCACTTTAACATGCGCATGAAACCACTTATTTCTTTAAACTGAATAACCACTTCTTTGCACGAATCAGCCTAATATTTAAATTCATATTATATTCAAGTTACAAGTTTATAAAAACCTTATAATCATTTTACACGTTTAGAAAAACCTGTGATATTTTATTATTCATTTATCTTAGTGATATTGGGCATTTGCGGGTGGGAGGAGGGGTGTGTGTGTGTGTGTGGAAAATATAAAATATTTATATACACGTACACGTACTATGTAGATAAACATTGCGAAATGACAGGAACCCACGCAAATAATCATCGAAACATCAGGCACAACAAAATAAAACAGGAAGTGGTACTTTAAAATAAAAATAAAAAAAAAATATAAAGAAAATGCGTCTCGGGTTCAGCCTAGATATACGAGTATGTATGCATGAAGTGTGTAAATAACTCCTTAAACATAAACAGAAAGCAATTAAAGCAATAGACTATTTTATTCCAACTATTATTGGGGAATATTGTGTTAAGTAAATATTTCGAAAGTATAGTCGGTCAAGCCCGACCATATATTACCCTACACCCAGTATATGTATAAAACAGTTTTTCAGAAATGGGCGTTATATGGGAGATATTACCTATTATAGACCGATCACCCAAAAATTTAGTGTCATGATGTGTTAAACTTTATCTTGATATAAATATTTTCAAACGATTTATGGAGCTTAAAGTGAATTACGGAGAGGGTCTTATATGGGAGTTTCGCCTAATTATGGACCGACCATTATAATATTGTACCGTATTATTTGTATACATATGAAATATATTTGCGTTCAATATTTTTGAGAGAGTTTTGATCTTTTAAGTGATTTTCGGGAGTGGGCTTTATATGGGAGCTACGAGTAATTATTGGTCCATAATTCTGCACAAAATTAGATGTGATTTGGCTTTATTTACCACTAATTTTTGATTAAATTTGTGTGGATACTTACCTAATTCAAACATTTATGATCGGTAAACCCCAATTTCGGGACATATTTGTATGGGGGCAAGGTGAAAAAATGGATCGATTTCCACCAGTTTCAATCCCGTCCATCTTTGGGTCGAACAAATATTATGTACCAAATTTTATCGAAATATCTTCAGAATTGCGACCTGTACTCTGCGCACAAGCTTTACATGGACAGCCAGGCATCCAGCCAGACGGCCGGACGGACATCGTTAAAGCGATTCTGAGTCGATCGGTATACTTTAAGGTGGGTGTTGGACCAATATTTCTGGGCGTTACAAACATCAGCACAAATCCAATATACCCTCCCCACTATGGTGGTGCAGGGTATAATAATAGGAAAATAATAATAATAGGAAAAGAGAGCTTAGAATTTTTTAAATTTTTTTTCAAAATTATTATTATTATTTTTCGAAATTAATCTACCATTAATATAACAGAAACAAAAACAAATAATTGAAAAAACTTTAATATGTTGCATGATCACACTGAAAGTCGGTCAGCCATTAAATTTAGTATTTTGTTGCGTATCCTTTTTGATTATCGACAGCTTGGAGTCTTTTGGGATCGATTCAACCAGTCTTTTGCACACATCAGGACTTGTTTGGTTCCATTCTTCCAGTAACGCAGCTCTGAGCTAATCTTTACTGGTATATAATCAATTTTGCATCCGACGTCCGAGCTCATCCCATACATTTTCGATTACGTTTAAGTGTGGACTTTGCGCAGTTGCTTTGAGCACATTAAGACAATTATACAACAACCAGTTCTTCGCTATCAGCAATGTGTGCCTCGGGTCATTGTCCTGGTAAAATTTTAAGTTATTGGCAATCCTCAATTTGTGAGCACTTTGTTTAATATTTTGCCTTCAAAATTTCAATCTACATGTTTTATCTATTATGCCTTCTATAAAATGAAGATTCCCGTTACCGGACGCAGCCATGCAACCCCACACCATCACTGACAAGCTCCTGTGCTTTACAGTTTTCTTAGTATTTTAGGACAACACTCTTCATTAGGTTTACAGCACACCTAACGCCGGCCATCGGACCCAAATAAATTGAAAAGAACCTGTAAATGTTTAAAGTGCTGATAGATAGCTGATAGTCCACAAGTGTTCATAAATTTATAAATTTTTAAAATCATCTTGCCCGACTTTGAATGTGAGTCACTATAAATACAAACTCACAATTGATTTTTCAGGCTTTTAGGTGTGGGCTTGCAGTTGACCAAATACTTGACAGTATTTGCTTATTTTGAATCGTGTACAAACTTTATAGCATGAAAATGATGAAAGAAAGAAATTTAGCTTTGTTTTTTATCAACAAAATTTTGGTTGGACAATTAATGAAAAAAAAAATGTTGGTAGTATGTAATACTGTACTGACCAACTTACCAGCCATGTTAAAAGTTTAAACAAAAATTCAGTCAAAATACAGAATTTTTTTGTTGACTGACTGGTGTGTAATTCAACCAAAGTCTAGATACTCATCATTCATAAAGTGAATTAAGTAGAGTCCTTGAGGAGATCCAACAAATGCTGCTAGAAGAAGAACAAATAAACAAGCTACAAATTGGTGTTTGTTGAGTTTTCTTTTATGAACAAAAACTATGACAATTTAACATCAAAAGATGAAATTAAACTTTTTGTGGACAAACATTTAAAATTGAAATTAATTTGTAAAAACATTTTGTTTTATACAGCGGAAAAATTCTCATTCGACCTCAAATGATTTTTTTTGTTTTGAGTTTAAAATTCATTAAAGAATGGCTGGAGGCTTTCTAAAAAATATATTAAGAAAACGTCTTGTGGTAATCGATGTAACATAGCAGCCTCTGTTTATATTCTTTACTCATTACAAAAATGCGTTCTAGTAAAAATAAAAATAAAAATAAAAAAAAACATTTATTTATCTACATATTTATTTATTATGGAATTTTGTTATTTTGTTCTATTCGCCTTTTGTTATGTTTCCTTCTGATTTCTTCAATCTTTAGTTATTTTAATAAAATTGATCTATTCATTTGGCAACATTTGTAATTAGCAGCTGTTATAAACTGGAAATATTAAGTAATAAAACTAATGGAATGTAACTTACAGCACTTCCTATTGATTTCTTTGATATTAAGAAGAAAAAAAATGCCGTCCTAAATAACTTGATTGATTAAATATTTAGCAGAAAACAAAATGTTTTTTTTTTTTTTTCTTTGTTATGTTTCCGTCATTCATGAAAAATTATACTTAATGTAAGGATAATAGATTTTGAATTCTCCTAAATGTATGTATATGCATGAATACAAATATAAATATATGACCAGGGTCATGAATGCGACATTGAATTTGCCTTTGAATTTGCAAAAAAAAAATAAACCAATCTGAATAATTTTTGATTTCGATTTCCGTAATACATACAATGTTTAAAGTTTTTTTTTAGATTTTGGATGGGGTATATTTTGACCTTTCGAATATTCTAGCAATAAATATGGAATCCACAACGTGACAACAAATAAAACTCGTGTTCGTCTGTAGTAGAAAAATATGTTTTTTTTTTTCTTTGTTATGTTTCCGTCATTCATGAAAAATTATACTTAATGTAAGGATAATAGATTTTGAATTCTCCTAAATCTGTGTAAAAAAATAAATGTATGTATATGTATGAATACAAATATAAATATATGACCAGGGTCATGAATGCGACATTGAATTTGCCTTTGAATTTGCAAAAAAAAATAAACCAATCTGAATAATTTTTGATTTCGATTTCCGTGGTACATACAATATTTAAAGTTTTTTTTAGATTTTGGATGGGGTATATTTTGACCTTTCGAATATTCTAGCAATAAATATGGAATCAACAACGTGACAACAAATAAAACTCGTGTTCGTCTGTAGTAGAAAACTATGTTTTTCTGTTGTTAGTTGTGAAGTTGAAATATGTATTTGTTTTAATTTTTTAATATTGTATGATTTAGTACGCTACATTTGTTAATGTAACTTTGCAAATAATGCCACTGGTAATGAATTTTCCGTCTTCGTTACTGATTTTGTCAAAGCTAGCTTGGATTTTTCTTCCTATCGCGCCACTTTTTCTGTCATATATTAAATTGAATAAAACAAACATGATTTGTTTAAATGGACATGAAATTTACTTTATTGGAAAGATAATATAAATATGACTGGCTTGGACCTAGTCTAATCTGGAAGTCCAATTCTCGAAGACTTTTTCCAACATTTGTATGCGTATATCGGCAATAACGCGACGAATGCTGTGCTCCAAGTGGTCAATCTTAACGGCGTAGACTAGTGACTCTACATATGCCTACCAAAAATGGGCCAGCGGCGTTAAATCGCACGATCTTGGAGACCAATTTACGGGTCTGCAACGTGAAACTAGGCGATTAGCAAACGTTTAATTCAATTAATCAATTGTGGCACGAGCTGTGTGACATGTTGCGCCGTCTTCTTTAAACCGAAATAAGTCCGAATATGTATTATTATCAGATATTATATGGTCGGGCTTGACCGACTATACTTTCATACTTACTTTTTTTTATTAAATATTCCGTTAAATGATTGATAGAATAAAAATGTTTATTTTGCTTTTAACCTTGATTTTACTGATAATTTAAACTTCATACTGAACATTATATTTTTTGTAGATGTCTATTTAAAAAGGGGGTTCCTAGCTTATCAATGTTTGGCATCATTCAATTTGCAAATTTGTTCTCTATACAAATGACATCAACCTTTGCTATCATGTCTTTTGTTTTCAATTTATTACTATTATTTGTTGGATTTTTTTCCTGTAACACCCACAATTTAGGATAATCTATGTAAAGCATATGTACAAATTGTAGGTGTGTTGTCAAAGGTGCTGCTATAAACGAGTATTGATGATGACACTCATAGAAAACAATGAGGACTTGTAGACACCAACATATATAAATTCAATATTTTAATGTTATTTATTCTGTTTTTTTTTTTTTTTTGTAATAAATGCCTTTGCGATTCAGAAACTAAAGTAATTTATTTTTAAATTATTAACAGAACGTAAATATACTTTGATTTGTAGAGTGATATATATGTGGTCTTTAAATACACATATGTACATATACAACTTATGATAAAAAAAATAAAAAACTGAAACCGCAAAGGTTTTAATAAAAATAGCAATTAAGTAGGATCCTTGAATCTTAACTATATAATCTGAAATGTAAGCATATAATCCTAACAGACATTAAAATTGCTATGCCACTAAAACATCGCTATTTGGATACATCTAATTCTGTTTTTACGCAAGTTTTTTTGACGCGAATTTGATTTCAACGCGTTTCCAAATAAATATTTCATTCTGTTTTTATGCGACTAGATTTGATTTAACGCGATCTAAAAATGTATGTATTTTTACCAGAAAAACGTTGTTTGCACTGGTTTTGGTGAATTTGAAATTTAACACATAGTTGGCAATCGTCTGGTACGAGAAACAACCGCGAAATTTCAACGTGAACTGAAATTATTAATGGGTAGTTATCGTGAATTACATAACAGTCTTATAAAAACTGAAAGTCAACGATTAATAATGGAATTTGTGACCAAAATCACTGAACCATCACCAGCAACTGATCATGATTTCGAAAAAATTTCTAGCGATGAATGTGAGTGAGTCTTTCGTAAACGAATGCGATTATCAGAAAGTGATACTGAATAAAAAATTTATATATATATATTTATTTTTAAAAAATTTTATTCGAAGTTTTAAACATTTTCAAATACTCGCACGAGGAAAAATTCTCAATTAGTATATATATTTATTATATAATAAAAATATTTATTTTTAAGTTTTATGTTTTTTGTGATTACTTTTCTAAATGAACTCCCTTTTCTATTGTTTTTTGTTTAAATAAAATATGTTTGTGTCTAAAGCAACATGAATTTGAATTATTTATCTTATTTTACCTGATATTTCATACGTGAACCCAATTCCCTCATTTTTCCCTCACGTTTGAACACGGGCACCTTTGAACAATGTTAATAAAATCTCAGTTTAACAGTTTTTCCGACCCTTAACCGAGTTTTTCACATGACAACCTTGTTTTCTAGCAACGTCAACAACTTTTGCTAGTTTTTTCAGTCGTCGACCGAATGTAGTTGGGTGAACAAGTTTTCGCAGTACCATTGTACATTTTTTTATTTATTTTTTTTTTTTGTAAGAGTGTAAGAAGTATTCAGTGATCGTTTTCTTTCGTGAAAGAAATTTATTGCAGTCTAAAATTCATTTCAAACAAAACTAAGGTAAGTTATTTGATATTCATGTAAAAAAAAATATTTATTATAAATTTCCGTGAAATGTCAAGCCAGTTCAGGTTTGAACAAAGAAAAAGGGGACACCTTTGAACATGTTAATTTATAAACCGAAGTACCAAACATTGTTGTTTCTCTATTATTTTCTGAAAATGACGAATCCAATGGTGATCAGGATGCTTTAAAGGAAAATGTAATGTCACCTGAAATCGCAAGGCCTTTTCCGTCTTAAAAATATAAAACTTATTTATGATCTGAATTTTTTGTTTGTTTTTTATGGTTTTCTTAATAAATAAATCGAATTTATTTATTTCTACAAAATATAACTGTTTATGTTATTTTTGGACATAAGCGCTACAAGAAAAAATTGCCGTTCAAAACTGCCCCAGCCTATTTCCCGTATGTGGGGCACATTTGAACACAATGACTTCATCCATTAAAAAAATAAAAAAAATATATATAAATCGAACTAAAAATAAGTTACTTGTAGACTTAAACTAAAGTTTATTTCCATAAATATTAGTTAAATTGTGTAAAAAGTCAATAATAAAAATATAAATTTGTATGTGGCTTCAAAGCAAAGGTGCCCCCCTCTCCTCTACTCTATCTTTTTTACGCAGTTTTTTTTACGTGAGTTTTCGAGTAACGTATAGATACGCGTAAAAACAGAATTAGGTGTACATCGCGTTTTTTAAAATTTCATCTGCTTTTGTAACCTACATATGTAAATGTAGATAACTTTTATTTTATTAAGTGTTAATTAAGTGTTCTTAATGTCAATTGACAAAATATGCTTTCGAACATTAAATATTATTATTATATAATCAATCCACTTAAATTAAATATATTTATGTACAACTAATTCTGTTTTTACGCGGTCTTTTTTAACACCGTTTGAAAAAAAAAAACAAATTTTAAATGTTTTATACGATTTTATTCTATTTAAGGTCGTGATACACCATCCTACACAATCGTACGATTCATTCACTGGAAAATCTGACCGATTTCTATCACAGTAAAAAAAAAATCGCAACAAAGTCTGTCATAGCTGCCACACTATTACACAAAAAAGATACAAAAACATATGCTTTAAATCAATGAAGCCGACATTTTTGTTTTCTTATCAGCTGTATTAGAAAATACAACTCTGATCGCATAGAAACTATCATTTTATGAAAATTTTTAAAAACTTTTGCAATTCGGTCAGACTTGTCAAAAAAATCTGTCATTTAGCTAAATTTTTAGGCCCCACTATCATACACGATTTTTTTGACACACTATACGACTAAATAGGATAGACAGTAGTGGCCTTTAGCACGATTCAAAATCTCTTGGGCTTAAATATTTTTTGTTACATTTTTTTTCCAAATATGATCATATCACACATTTAGGGGAATTCCCTTTTAGTGCATACAAGCAAATGAACATGTTGTACATTTTTTGTTCTTAAAAAATCCTTATTTTTCACTAATTTCAGCAGGTTTTAGAGATAAGGAACCAGTGACCTATTTTGCATACGATCAATGTCTTGTTTTTACACGGATTTTTTTATACGTGGTAGTTTGGGAAACTTGCATGAAAACTTATTAATATGAAACGAAAAGATGAAAGGAAAAACAAAATATATTCCATCATAAATTTACAACATCATATGTGTACCTACATACATACATACATACATATGTATGTGTACGACGTATAAATATCTTGCTTACTTTGGTGGCATTGATTATTTGAATGAAGATAATATTCTGTGTATCAGAAAACTTACGAGTACAAAGTTTTGTTCACGCTTACTTAACTATCGAGAGAACATAAAAATTCTGTCTTTTAATGATTTTTGCGTGTCTCAAATTATGATAATTAAGATATGCTATGCCGCATATTATATACCCACCACCAAATCACCTATTATGGGGCGAACGCCATAAAATATTATACCGTATTTTCTATTTATTGTAGATTTATTTTCTGTGTAAAATGTTGGTTCGATATCGATGTTTATGTAGATTAATGAGTTTTGGGGAGTCCTCATAAGGGAACTATGGGCCGATCATCATGCAATTCTGTACGACGATTTATATGTATGTATGTATGTATGTATATTCGCGTTTATTTATACTGTTGTATTTCAACATAATAATAATTTTTATAAGAGATTTATGCGCATTTAAGAGATTAAGAGACGATAAAATATGGACCGATGGAAAATTTCAACTGAATGTGGCGACTTGTATATATTGTTACGAAATTGTATTTCAATTTAAATTCAACGGTCGATATAAACACACAGCATGTTTATCAGCATGCAACATCTTTTTCAACAGATGTCATATCTATCGACATATGAGTGCAACTTGTGTAGCATTTGTATAAGTTTTTAATTTATAAACTTTATTTTGAACACCCTGTTATAAACATAGCTGAGCAATATGGCAACATTAAGTTTAAACATCTTTGTCTAAATATTCTAGACTTGCAGTCATAAAAATCTTAGCTCTGAACCCTCCAGAAATTCTGATTGCCGTATAAATAGACTAACAGCGCCAATCAAGGGAATCAGTTTATTCTGAAGCATTAAACACATTCGAGACATCAGGCTACACGAGTGAAAATACCGCTGGATACTTATGCCGCCCTGTAGCCAGCTAATTAAATATTTCGAAAACGGCAGCTGTATAGTCAGCAGCTGCTCCCAAAATCTGACGTTTTAATAAAAAATAAATTTGTTCTTCGAACTTTTTAAATAACATAATGGCTGAAAAGGATTTTGTTGATTTTATAGAATCTATTACTAAAATACAACAAAAAATTAAATAAAAACATTAAAAGTAATAAATCTTCATTTTAAGACTACGTTTCTCAATATTTTTTTTTGTCCTGGGGTCAATATTTGGTGAGCTGGATCAAAGGATAAAAAGGTCATTTTTAGAGTTTTTTTGATTTTTTTCAAATTTCTTTCAAAGGAACTATATGTAAATTTGGTATCATATGAAAATTCTTTGATAGGCGTATTCAATGGGTGTGACAAACTTCATATAAAAATCAATCTATCCGTTAAGACAAAAAACTTATTTCATGCATCTAATATTTATCAATTTGTTAGTAGAGTATCATGCGCACTTCTCAAATTTATTAGGGTTTAAAAGAGTTTTAAATTTAAAAGGTCGAAGTAAAACATAAAAGAAGGAGTAAATTTAAAAAAGGAGTAAATTCATATAAATGGTCATGTACAATTCAGAAAAAAATCATAAAAGCCAAAATTTCCATATTGATTTTTTTAATGTAATAATATTGCTGTAAACAAGAGACGGTTTTTTACTGCTTGTGCTAAAAAATTTTTATTACACACGAAGAAAGAAAAAGAATCAGCAGACAATGTCTAAAGTTTTATCAAACAGAATTGTTTCTTTTTTGAACACAGATACAAGTAATAATGAATCTAACAAAAGTTTATTTAAAGAACATAAAAAAAAATATTATCTTGGTTAAAATGTTGACAGATTATATAAAGGTTTGCTGTTGGTAAATTTGCACACCAAACATTTTGCAAATGCTAGGACTGACTCAATATTCCCTACATCCACCATAGCAGAGTGCGTGTTAGATGATGTTTGTAACGTCCAAAAATATCAGTCTAATCTTGTGCGCAAATGGCGACCTGCAGTATTTGAAGATATTTCGATAAAATTTGGTATATTCGTTTTTTTCAACTCAAACTGGTTGACATCGATCCATTATGATATTTGGGTATTTTCATACAGCCGTACGTGACATTCGTACGCATATGGAGTAATATAAATCTCACAAAAATAGAAGTTAATGAAAAACAATATTACAATTATGTTGCAATCAAAACCTTTTATGTTTGAGATAAAATGGGCAGCCTCGAATTTTTGATGTCGAAAATATCCAATCAAACTAAGGTGATAACGTACGTGACAAAAACGGAAGTAGTTTTAATGCATATTTACGTACATGCCAAAGTCTGAGAATCATGGCAGTTTTACTTTTCTTTAAAAATTCCTAAAATAAGCTAAATAATGTACCTTTACAATCCTTTAATATTTAAAGAGAAATCATCTCCGGTTAGTTTTATATAAAAGAAAAACATAATAACGTACGTGACAATTTTTCTCGTATATAAATAACGAAATGTATTTTGTAGATAATTTTAGACATAAATTTGGGGAAAGAAAATAAAAGTGTTTACTTACTCAAAAAACGGTGTAATAATAAAAATAATATCAAATTCATAAAATGTTTATTAATATTAATGCATTACATACTTATTAACTAAAATGTAACATTTTTCGTAATGAGTTGACGCATTTTTTGCTGCCGAATACAATATTTTTCTCTTGAAGTAGTTTGGCATCTTCTTTTGCTTCATCTGCTTTCCTTTTGCGATAGGCCCGCTGTCTTTCAGCCTCCTTTTTTGGTGCTCTTTTAGTTTTGCTTCGTCTTTTTTTAACTCTTCCCGCCACCGTTTCATGGTTTTACGACTATTTAAAATAATCTGAATAGAAAATTTGCATTTAACATTGATTTTGATGCATTTAATTTAAATTATCGTACTTACAATAACGTATGCGACAAACTTTAAAAGGTAATCACCCCTATCGTGAATTAAAATTCCACATGAAATTTGTTCCCCTTTCCCATTCAATGTTCAATGTTAAAAAAATAAAAGGGAACAAATTTCATGTGGAATTTTTATTCACGATAGGGGTGAATAGCTTTGTTTTTATTTCGGTTGAAAAGGAAATTTTAGTTAATATCTTTAATTGAGAGAATTCTTATTTTAGAATTGTAATCTTCTTTACCTGCGACTGCCCATATACAAATGACATAGTTAAACAATGTTTTTCCATAACGTACGTGACATTAGAATACCATCAAAAGCAAATAAAACAAAAATACCGTTATTCAAGCTCTAACGTCTCGTTTTTCTCATTATTCTAATTATTTGTTATTGCAAATTTATTTTTAAGATGTAATTGTAATGTTTAAAATCTATTAATTTAGTTAATAGCAAAGAGAAAATAATTTATTTTATTTGCAAAAACTGAGTCGAAGAGACATTCAGTTTTTCTCTTCCATTTTTGAGTTTTAAAATTCCAATAACCTGTAATTGCTTCCATATTATGAAAAATCGAATATTTTTCTCTTATTAAATCATATTAGAAACATTTTTCAAGTACTCTTATTTTTTTTTGGTCGTCAACCATTTTCATGGAACTACCCATATGTAAATATCTTTCCGAAATAAGACTTTGAGTGTCGTAAATAAACTAATACTTTATTATAACTAAAATAATACTTTATTATTTTATTCTAAATGCACATATATAGTATATACATACATATTTATGTACATATGTATGTATATTTAAAATAAAATTTTCTTTAGTTTTGATGTTTGATGTGTTTTAGCGTTCAAAACAAAATTCCCGAATCCGCAAAAGTTTTATATTTATAAATTTACATTTATCAAATGCGATACTCCAAAAATATGTTAAAGTTACAAAAAAAAAAAACTACTTTGCCAGATTGTTCAAACAATTAACAATTAACTTTAAATAAACATTTAAAAAAATAGAACGTAAACAAATTAGAGTCGACTAAAAAACTGCCGACAATTTTACTCTCTCTTAAGAAAACTGAATTTTGTGCTTTTATAGAAAAATATTTACAACAAATCAAGGTGACACAATTACCATGTCAATTGCAACTTGGTTGTTGAAATATTAGAAAAATTAAATATATTTCAAATTATTATTCCATTGCCAACAGTTGGTTGCAGCTGATGCACATCACATCATACAAAGGACACCCAACAGCATGTCGGAGACGGCAAGGTTAAGTTGGAACAGATGTGTACGGGTCTCACTTTGTGAGCAACAGGTTTTCCACAATGCGACAAAGTAATATTACTATGTAACATAGATGTAAGTAGCATTAGAGTTCTTTCTATATACATACATTCGTACATAGATTGTTGCTGTTACTTTGATATGTACAGTAAAGTTGTTCTGGGTCAAGTTCGTTTAGGCCAAAAATTCATTGTCAAGTGCAATCGTTGTACCTATAACATTGTCACAAAATAACTAAAACAGTTGGTATAATGTACTTCAAGATTAAAATCACTAGTAGTTAGGAAATCTGTTATGAAACAAAATGTATGTCTAACACCTTATAAATATAATTTATAAAAATACAAGTTGAAATTTTGAAGATATTTCGATAAAATTTGGTATGTGATATTTTTCGGTATAATGACGGTTGAGATTGAAATTGTTTAAAATCGGTCCATGATTTCATCTGGCCCCCATACAAATGTCCTCCCGTAATAGGGGCTTATCATAACAAAATATATCAATCCATACATAACCAAAGGTGTCATACAAGTCCCTTTTCCGTAAAATCGCTTTATAGAGCATAACTCTCTTAAAAATGTTGGTAATCAAATAATATTCAACACAAATTAGTTTCATATGTTTATACAGAAATATTGATACCTAATATAAAAACGGTCGATCCATAATTATTCAAAGCTCCCATATAAATCCCTCTTCGAAAATCACTTTTAAAATTGTTTATATCGAGATAAAACTTAATACTAAACATATTTACATATATGCATAGAAATCATGCCACAAAATATTTGGCTGATTAGTCCATTATAGGTCATAGCTGCCATATAATGCCTATTTTGGTAGGGTATTATATAGACGTGCTTGACCGTCTATACTTTCTTACTTGTTTTTATTTTATTATGTAATATCATTTGTTGTCTTTATTGAAATTTATTTCTATTAATTTATTTTCCCCCGTTTTATTTAAATACGCTTTCATATTATTTTAGTTTTTTTTTACATACATACATATAGATGTAAATGTACGAGTAGGTATATCATATTTCTAATCATTGTGTTGCAGTACACTTCTGGCTGTACACTGACAAGTGTTATCGAAGTTACAGCAGCAAATATTTCAAAATCGCACTATAATTAATAAATAAAGTCACAAATATGAAGGGGAAACCGCCTTTTTATACTCCCCACACATTGATGGCAACTAAATGTTGACGATACTTGTGTTTCATCAACAAAGTTTATAAACATATTGCTATAAATTTACTCCGAAAGTTTCTTTTGTCGGCAACATATTGACGACATGTCTACATAAACTCACACTCACTCATCATTCATTACTTACATTTTGCAAACGCAAACAATTTCTTCACATACTGACATTATTATCTCAAACAAAAAATCATACTTTTTATAGAAAAGTTATTTTTGGTAGGAAGTCATTTAATTTGTTTTTGTTTGTCAAAAAATTCTCCTTTTTGACTAAACTAAAAATACATTTAATTTAAGACCATATGTCGATATCCTTCTAAATGTTATTTAATTATCATCCTCGAAACATAAAGGCGGAAACAAATATTGTTTGTTTGCTTTTTTTTGCAATAATTTAAGGCCAAGATTTTTTACGAATAATTAACACTTCTATTGTTATTACAAATCGAACTATTTCATCAGTGTGCCCAAATGTGATTGGGTTATTAAAATAATAAAGTCTTTAGTTTATTTGTTTTGCGAATTTGTTTGAATTTAGGTCCATATCTTATACGATTTATAGCCCGCTTAAGTTCAAAACTGTCTTCCAATTTTATCAAATGTAGTATTGTCTGCAAATATTTAATTTTATCTTTATGAATGTTGTTAGGGGTTTTAAAATATGCAGTTTGTAGTTTTTCGATTTTCGGTGCTTCTAAAATTTTTCTCTGTCATCTAAAAACCGTTTCAAAAGTTCAACATTAAATTGCGAGATAAAATAATTTCAAAACTTGGAAGATCTTAGAACTCCGATATACTCTTAAACGGATGAGTTTGACATCCAAACAGAAAAGAAAGCCTTTTGAATTATCCTATACTTATTTTTTTAGGACATTACATATTCCATTACTTTTTAATTTTAATTCCTTCATTAAGCATTTATACACTTTTATATTATTATATCCCACTGAAAGTTGAGTGCGAATTAAAATCAGAAAAAGAGTAAAACAACACTATAATTAGAAATAATTAAAATCCAATAAACTCGCGCCGGTTAAATTGCAGCAAGTCATTAAGCAATTAATACTAATTAAAAACAAGTTTAACATTAAGCCAGTCAATCTGGCAGTCTGCCTGCCTGCTTGTCTGCCTGCTTGCTGAATTTACCAGCAATTAAACATTTGATAATAAAACAATAATTGAAAAGTTGTTTTAACAAATTGGTTACTTGCACGCCATGACTAATACAGTTCACAGTTTTAAACAATAATATGCGGTCAGACATATGTACTTAATTATAGCTACAATAAAATTAAAAATTTTTCAATTTGCTACGAGATTTGTTCTCAGGGGTATGAGTCTTACATCGAGCTTAAAGAATACCAATCGATTTAACAATGTCTGTCCGTCTGGTCAACTTTGTGCGCAGAATATAGGTCGCAATTTTTAAATTATTAATTATTTCTCCCAACCCCCATATGTACATATATCTTTCTGAAATAAGGCTTTATCGGTCATAAATACACTCTTCTAATCTGTCAATAATTGACCATAGCTTTCATATAAGGATCATAAATCTCCTTAAAATGATGGCATACAATTGATATTCAACACAAATATGTTTCACAAATACAAATGCAATTTTATTTAATTTTGTAACGATCCGTCCCATGGCTCCTAGAAGAGGGTCTTACTCTTCTGAACATGACTTTAACAAGCCCAAATCTTTTACAAGTGTTGATATCAAAATAAAATTTAATGCAAAATAAATACATACTTACATATATAGTATATACTCAGAAATCATGCTACTAAGTTGCTAACTGTATACTTGGTGTAGGGTGCTAAATATATGGTCTGACTTGACTGACTAAACTTTCTTATTTCTTTTATTTACTTAAATAAATACTTACTAAAAGAAATGAGACTTATTTAAACATTCAATATTTTGTAATCATCACCAGCACATTTAGTGGATGGCGGGCTATTACTATTTATTGTTTTGAGTGTAACACTTACGTTGTGTTTATTAGAAAAAACTTTCCGAAAAGAAAATATGTACAATGAAACAAATGTAAAAGAGTCAAAAATTATGGAATTATTTACATGCTAGTTTTGAGTATTTTAAACAACTGTATAAGTTTTGATGTTTTTCTCTCGTTGCAAGTATTTAATTGGAAATTAAAAGAACTTCAGGTGTAGAGTATCAGCCTTATCCGCCTATAATATCTTACTTACATCTGTCCGACGTTCTAAAAACAGTAACGAATAATCGACTACTTAGAGAAATTTTAATAAAAATACATACGTACCATTAATTCTCAATCTAATTATAATTAGATTAAATAATTATTTATTACTATTTTTTTTTTAATTGAATATAAATAGTATTTAAATTTTGAAAACTATCAAACTTTTGCAAACCAGGACTAGGACAATAATCTATCAATGCACACAGAGAAAATAAATAAAGCAAGTATTTATATTTTTAAGAAATTTATGATCGTTAAAGTGGCCCTTTATATGGGAGCTACGACTAATTATGGACCGATCACAAAAAAATTGTACCGTATCATTTTTAGACATATGAAATATATTTTAGTTTAATATTATTTGCATACCAACATTTTTGAGAGAGTTATGATATATAAAGTGATTTTCGGAAGTGGGCCTTATATGGGAGCTACGAGTAATTATGGACCGATCTGCACAAAATTTGTAGATGTGATTTGGCACACTCATTTGTAATGAAATTTGTTTGGATACTTGCATAATTCAAACATTTATGATAGGTAAACTCCAATTTCGGGAGGACATTTCTGTGGGGGCCAGGTGAAATAATGAACCGATTTTCACCAGTTTCAATCCAATCCGTCCTTGGGCCGAAAAAATATCACGTACTAAATTTTATCCAAATATCTTCAAAATTGCGACCTTGGGGGTTACTCTCTATTGCGATGCGAAAGCAAATTCGATGCGATAAGCGATCCTCTTACACATCGTCGCAATAGAGAGTAACCCCCCTGTACTCAGCGCACAAGCTTTACATTGACAGACAGCCAGCCAGTCAGCCAGACGGACGTTAAATCGACTCAGAAAGTGATTCTGAGTCGGCCCGTATACTTTAAGATGGGCGTTGGACCAATATTTCCGGGCGTTACAAACATCAGCACAAATCCAATATACCCTCCCCACTATAATGGTGTAGGTTTATAATTACCGTATACTGTATGAATTTGGCATAGGAATTTATCGCCATGACTGTGTGGTATGATATTTACTAAATCTTTGTTATTCCGTTAGCAATTTCAACAATTTTTATTTCGATGCCATAAAGTAAATACGTACATATGTTCTGGATCTTTACATTGTTGTTGGTTTATATTTACACTTTTGTAATTTTGTTTTTGTTGTTGTAAATTATAGAAATTAAATTAAAATTATCAATTAAATATTAACTAACTAATGGCATGTTTTTATAAAACTTAAGCTGGAGGTCCACACCAAGCGTCGAAGCGTTTCACGCGTTCTGAGCTACTGTCAAAAAAGTAGAATCAATGTAATTGTATGAGTTAAGTTACACACTCAAAAGCGTAGGACGCGCTGACGCCTGAAAAGCGAAAAGTTCGTTTACTTTCTACTTTTGAACGCGGTGCACGCGTCACAGCTGACTTTGACAAATGCAAAGCAAATTTATTTTAAAGATGATGTCACCAGAAAAAATGACAGTTAAAATAACATTTTTTATATGAGTTTGACAAACAAAGCAATAAAACGCTTAAAACATTTAGAAAGCATAAAACGCGTTGACGCCAAAACGCGAGTTGTGGACCTCCAGCTTTACGGCTAAATTCACAGTCTTTTGTTAGCTAATGGCAAAGGCTTAAATAATGATTCTTTATTCGCAATGCTTAGTTTGCCATTAGTTAAACCCCCAAACGTCGTTGGTTAACTATTAGTCAAATAACAGCTGTTGCTATGGAAATAAAGTTTACAATTGTTTTCGGCGACAAATTGTAAATATGTCTTACGAATTTGAATAATGGCTAAATTCACAGTCTTAATAGTATTAGTTAAACAATAGTTAGTATTTTAGTTTACCAATGGTTAACTAATGACAGAGAATTCGGCCATAATTGACTAAATTAAAAGAATTTTATAATTTCCAAACAAAATTCTTTAAACATTTGAAATTCTTTCACAAAAAAATACAAGAAAAATTAAACAAAGTCTTTGATATATAAGAATCAATTATGAATCGTATCCTTGATTTATTCGTATAGAAATTCTTTTATTTTGTAAAAATGGGCTATAGAACCTTTTTTCCCCAAGTCTTTTTAAATTTATATACTCGTACACTCCAAAAACACTCCTTATTATGAACTTATGAATTGTTGTCAAAGAAAAGCACTTTGTGGACACAATTTGTTCTGTGTAATCTTAGAACAAAGACACATAATACCGTTGTTTATTAAAGAAAACATTAATGTCCTCAGATCAAAGCACAAAAAGAAATAACAGAAACTGGGAACAGAAGTATCCTAATAATACTGATACAAAAAAAAAAAGAAAGAAAAACATAAATTTGATATAAACAATTTTATATTGTAAATGTTTTCGACGCATTAACAGAGGTTTAACATTTAATGCCAACTATACGCAAATACCGTACGAGGGTGAGGTTTTATATACTTACTACGTATGTATACGAATAATTCAGATTAGGGATGCCCATCCTGAAATCCTGATCCCGAAATTCCTGGGATTTTTGGTATTAACAAATCCCGAAAACAAAGTGATCAACAAAAATTTCAAAAAGTATGTCGAAGAAATAAAGGTGAAAGAATTACGCACTATTTGATGTGTCTACGGTTTTTGGAATTTCGAAGTTCCTATATAAAAAGCTTTATATGGTGTTCACACATGCATTTTTAATTGAGTCCATTATTGGTTAATTAAAAAGTGTTCACATATGCTAAATATTGCTAATTTAATTAGCGTTTGACAGCAGCTGTCAAAAATAGAATACATTTACAGTGCACTTGGGAAAACGTCAACGCTCGTTTACGTCAATATCCCAAAACCTCAACCCTTTTTTTACATTACCTTGTCTAAAATTTTATGAAATAAATAGAGAGAAGTCTCTCTTCCAAGTGTTGGAAAGGAAAAAACAGCAGAAAAAAATAACAGATTTTTTTTAAAACGTCAACAATTTGTTAAACGTCAACACCCGCGGTTTTAATTAGTTGACGTTTTCCCGAGTGCACTGTATTTGGTTCTAATATTATAATTTTTAGCCTAAAAATATTCTTTATTAATTTAAAAGCGAAACAACTGCCATTTTAGTGATTACTGGTCACAGGGTTGTATTTCTAATTTTAACAATTATTAGAACAATTAACTCTTAATGAAGCAATTATCTTATTGAAATTTTGTATGGATAATTGAATTCAATTAGGCGTTAATTAAAAAATGTCAATTAAAAATGCATGTGTGAACACCATATTAATTGATTTAATCCTTCTTTGCATGATTTCATGTTCAAAATTAAAGGAAAAATGGTTAAAAAAAATCTTAATATTATAAATTTAGCAAAAAACAATATTATAGAAATTTTCATCATCATGAAATGTTAGATCATATATTGGTAACAAAATTAAATCAAAATTCTCTTTACTTCAGATGCCTTAATATTTTCAAGAACCTTTTTTAGGATCGAAAGATAATATTCTATTGCTTTTAAATTAATATAGAAATTGTTGTTTATCTAACATTTCAATATAATGTTATTATGTTTATACCCTACACCACCAATATACAGTCGATTTGTGCTGATGTTTGTCACGCCCAGAAATATTGGTCCAACACCCACCTTAAAGTATACCGATCGGCTTATAATCTGAGTCGTTTTAACGATGTCCGTCCGTCCGTCTGGCTGGCTGTCCATGTAAAGTTTGTGCGCAGAGAACAGGTCGCAATTTTGAAGATATTTCGATAAAATTTGGTACAAAATATTTTTTCGACCCAAGGATGGATTGGATTGAAACTGATGGAAATTGGTCCATTATTTCACCTTGCCCCCATACAAATATCCTCCCGAAATTGGGGTTTATCGATCATAAATGTTTGAATTATATAAGTAACCACACAAATTTCATCAAAAATTAGTGGTAAATGAAGACAAATCATATCTGCAAATTTTGTGCACATCGGTCCATAACTACTTGTAGCACCCACTTCCGAAAATCACTTTAAAGAGCATAACTCTCTCAAAAATGTTCGTATCCAAATAATATTGAACACAAATATATTTCATATATATAGTAAAAATACGCCACGATCGTTCCATAATTAGGCGAAACTCCCATATAAAAGTATTTATATTCAGATAAAGTTTAACACAGATAATATTTATATTCACAGACATCATGACACTAAGTTTTTGGATGATCGCTCCACAATATATAACCTATATATCCCATATAACGCCCATTTCTGAAAAACTGTTTTATACATATACTGGGTCGGGCTTGACCCGCTATACTTTCTTACTTGTTTTTACTTATTAATGTTTTATAACCATTTAATTTTGAAATAATTTGTTATTATTTATAAACCAATTTGTTTTAATATGAAACAAAAATCCCGATTCCGGGATCCCGGGATACATTTATGAAATCCCGAATACCGAAATTTAAAAAACCAGTCCCGTTTCAAATATTCATTAAGAAATTATTTATTAAATGGGTTTGTTGGTTTGATAAACAATTTTGGTTGTTAAATACTAAACTACATTTCTTTATTTAATTCCAACTTTGTTTCTTATTGCTTTAAATATTTCTGAATAGTGAAAGAAAGTTTAAAATATATTGTAACGCTCACTGGTTTATGTTTTTAAAAAGTTTCATCCGTATCATAATTAAACAAATTCTTTTTTCCTAAATTGTATTTCTCCCCTCGTACATCTGTTGCGAGAATTGTTCTTCGCCATCTTGTAATTGTTGTCTTTATGCGCGTATTGTGTTTGTTGTGTACATTTTTCCATTTTTCATTGCATTTATTTACAAGTAGTAAATAATGGGTGACATAATGTGAGCCGTATCGCAAAGTTTTAGAAATTTTACTTTTTGTCAAACAGGCAACATCTAAGTACCTCTAAGTACAGATAATAACGCGTATAAATATACAATAAGATGGAATAAAATGAAAAGATATAAATGTGAAAAATCTTTAAGCCTATAAAATCCCAGCAGAGTGTGTGGTACTTTATAAAATAGATTTTGAAAGTGTTAATGCAATTAATAAAGTATTTTCGCTAGCTGGTTGTTAAGGTTGATACAAAAAATGTCTAAAACCTGAGTTTTGTACCACCTTTTGTTGCAACACTCTGTTACATCTATTCAGTGTTGTGATTACATTACTAAGAATTAATATTATACATGGCATGTATGTACCAACAAATATAAATGAATTTCTAAACGAACAGGCATTAAATATACAAAACTGAAAGTCATGAATTACTTCATTTCATATAAATTTAGATGAATGACAGATTTACGAGTATGTATGTATGTAAATTTAATACTGTCTTAACATTTTTAATTTGAACATTAAATTTACATGTTCGTTCGTACATGAGATTTTCACTTATGAATATATAAACTTTTTAGAATAAACTGCGTACGCGTGTGAAATTTCAATTTGAATTTTATGATGCTGCCTGAAGCTAAAAAACGAGAGTTTCTTTTTAATTTCTTATTGAAAACTGAAACATCTTTAGAAGTACTAAATAGTGTCATGCAAATAATGTGAATTTTTAATTTATTTTGAATTCTTCAATGCAATTTATTCCGCTTCATAATTATCTTTATAAAAAAAAAACAAAACAAAAAAGTATTTAAATTTGGCTGTGCCCGATCTTGTACACCCACACCCACCTATATACTCGATCAGCATACTTCAACCAAATTTGTGTTACATTTTTTTTTTATCGATAACGATGTTTATACGAATTTTTTAATTTTTCAAATCCCTTATATGGATCTATCTGTGATTTCTGTGTATTTGAGTCTTATGAGGAATTTTATAATTTTAGTGTTTTATTATTCTCGAAAATGGACATTAGTTGGGAGCTACGACCTGTGATGTCTTCACTTCAAGGTTTTATTTCAGAGTAACTGTTCTTAATATAATATACAATTTGTGTATAATCTATATACATACATACATATACTTATTTATGTTAAGAGGATGTTAGTTTACATACAGTTGTAATCTATACAATTATAAATATACCACATGACCAATTACGGCCCGATCAGCATGAACTTCGTTAAGATGATTTATATGCATATGTATAGTATATACGTGTATTACTTGTGTGGAATTTGAACTTGAAGAGCTAGTTTTTTACTTGTCAGTTAAAGTCAGCTTAACACACTGTTATATTAAACCACAAATATATTTTGCCGGGATTTAACTACTGATTGTGTTTCTCAGTAGTGGATTACCTCCAGTAAATTTTGTTAGCATTGCCGTACTGTTCAGTCAAAATACATATGGCATTCCTCCTAATTTTTATATAAATATGGCAATATCTTAAATTTTCGCAAAAACTCAAACCAACGTATCCTAAGGAATTCTAAAAATTACAATTTGCAATTGTTAGAAATGAATTATTATTTAGTTTTCTAGAGAATTTTTGTTTTTTTAAATAAATTAGTTTGTTAAGTGAAATCTTTGAAAGAATTCGGCGTCGGTATAAATGCAGAAATGATTTGGACATGTCCTTATTGTTCGTATCTTTCTAACAATTGACATATTTAAGTTATTATATGTGTTTGATCCTCATCATCACTAGAATAATCCATTTTTTCTTTAATTTTTGTTAAAATGTCGTAAATTTCTTTTCACTTGTTGAATTGTTTATTTTATTTTTCAGCTGTTTGTATTTTGACATTTTATATCTAGGTTTAACTCACCACTGATGCTCAGTTAAACCTAGATTATATATCAAATAAATAATAACTGAGAAACACAATTTTCAGTTTAATCTAGGTTTAAGCGAAAAATGTAGATTATCTTTATCCCAGAAACTAGCTCTTAAT
Source organism: Bellardia bayeri (assembly GCA_950370525.1). NCBI lineage: Eukaryota > Metazoa > Arthropoda > Insecta > Diptera > Calliphoridae > Bellardia > Bellardia bayeri. The sequence continues at coordinate 100,509,793 of OX493266.1, forward strand.
GATGTTTACAAGAGATTAAGGTAGGCTTCTTTATGGATAGTGATTTTGATAAAAGATTCATTAGCATTTATATTATTTGCGGAAGTGGACTTTATATGGTAGCTATGTTAGAAATGGACCGAAGCAAACAAAATATCGTTTTTAGATTTCTCTTAGTATGAAACCACCAACTCACTTGTTATGGAGATTTATAACGGATTTGTGCCCATTTTAGTGATCTTCGGAACTGGACTTTATATGGGGACTACGGTCAAATATGGAACGATAACGTTATTTTATTTGTCTATGCCTTTTTTCGAAGCCCTATCGTGCCAACGATAGACGGACAGACGGACGGACATGGCCTAATCGTCTTGGAATCTTATAAGTGCCCAGAATATATCGACTTTTTGGTTCTACGACCATTATTTCGATGTGTTGCAAACGGAATGACAAACGCAATATATCCCCCATCTTTTTGTTGGTGGGTATAAAAAGGAAAAGATTATAGAGTGAAAGTTCCTTTGGTTGAATTTAATCTCAATAATTTTAACAAAATTATAATTTTTTTTCATGAGATTTATAGGTGGCATAGTAGAAGTGGACCAATTATGGACTGACAGCTTCTAACTACAGTATCGACTTATGTGGTTTCTATGTTTTGAGGCTTATTTTGGTTGAATTTCATCTCAATAACGTTATTTACAAAAATTGTATGGGTGGTTGTTATACTTGGAAGTGGACTAAATTCGGGAACTTTTGCCAATTAGTGACTGACAGCTAAAAAAAATCCAGTATAATAATTGTCATATAACCGATATTAGTATGATTTCTGGAGTAAAATTTCTGAGCAGTATAAAAGTTGGTTCTATATCGATATTTATTAGACATTTTTGTGGGTTAAATTGTTTTCCGGAAATGGTCCTTATATGGCAGCTATGACAAATCATGGGCCGATCTTCTTAAATTTTGGAACAGTGAGTTTTGTGCATATGAGGGTATATCACGTCGAATTTCAATATTATAATAGTACATTTAGGGTACATAGTAGCATTAACGCGAATTTGAAATTGGACCTTATAATGGGGGATACGGTGAAATATGGACCGGAATTCACAATATTCTATAGAATAGTTTTGAGTCGGTACCGATATTTAGAAGATATATGTAAAGATTAATGACATTTTCGGATGTATTATGAGCTGGCCACCATAAAATTTAGTACAACAATTTATTTACCTATAAGGACTATTTGTGTCAAATTTTAACCTGATAACAATATTTATACCAGATGTATACGTATTTATGTGAATTTTGAAAGTAGACTTTATATGGGGTCTATGCTCAAACATGGACCGAACTAACCAAAATTTCGTTTTGCGAGTTCTTTTTGCATGAAACTTATTTTTGTTCTACTATACCGATTTTGCTGATTTTCAATACCAAAGTTACCTGCAAAATAAGAAATATTTTTCTGGAAATTTCGTTTAGTTAAGTTGTGTATCTTAGACGTGAGAGTGTTTTACAACGACGGACATAGCTTAATCGACTTAGAGTTTCATAAGCGTCAAGAAAATAATTGCTTTGTAGAGTATCAGATGAATATTAACCAGCCATTAACCACTTTGGGGGTGGAGGGTATAACAAGTAAGAATGTCGTCCTGGCCAGGTAATATGGTATTCTACATCTAATATAAATATAATGGAAAGAACACCTAATATGAAGACTGGAATTGATAATTCTTTACGTTACTAAAAGTGTTGAAAAAATGTACGCACGCACTATTATATGTTTTTTTTTTATGGAAAGGAAAAAGTTATTTATGCATAATTTTGTGAGGATATTTAAATATTTCAGAAAATTTTAATCACGAGAGTCAATTTTTAGCACAGCATTATTTATTGGAACTACCAATCCTCATGGTATTTGATGCAATGATTTTTATTCATTAGAAATTCTAAATATTTCGGGAAATTTATTTTATATGAGATTATAAAAGATGTCTCCTAAATTTTTTATAATTTATGATCACACGAAAACATTTCTTTGGATAAGAAATGTGTGGAAAATTAAATTGAATTGTCTTCATAACGTCGATCTGCAGTTAAATGCTAAAGTTTCATAGTGCCTACATAAGCAAACATTATAATAATGCTGAAATGACTCAATCTAGCATAGAGTAGAGTTCAACTAAAATGGCGCAGACGTACAACCATAGCTGCCAGATTTGACGATTGTTTTGGTTTAAAAATAACAAAGTGACGATTTGACGATTTTTTCATTGAAAGTAACGATTTTCTTAATTATTAAAATTGTTTATCATTTATTTCTTTTATTAATGTTTTTGTTACCAGACCTATTTCAAAAACAAAACTAAGTAAAAGTAGTATTTTCTTAATTATTGACAATTGTTAAGTTTATTTATAATAATTTCAAATAATATTGAGTCAGGATAGTAGAAATTACTTGTTTATCTGTAAACATAAATGGCAATTTTAAATGCTGAATTCTATGAACTCCTATTTTAACAAAACCTCGTATTCTTTCGAAATAAATTTAAATAAAACAAAAATACGGAATTCTTTGAAAATAAGTATGTAACTGTATATGTTGGATGAATTGGATTCTTCACTCAAAATGTTAATTAAATCTTGATAAAGTAAATTGTTTTGACATTGTAATTTAACCTTTTTTTTATTTTGCAGAATTTATACATATATACATTTCATTTCATTACACCTAGTCTTAGAGTCTAAGACTTAGACTAACAAGTAATATTTTTCTGTTTAATAAAATTCATGTTATAACAGCCACCTGAATTAATAAAATACGCTAAATTCAGTCTTGTTGCACATTCTTCAGTTTTAGCTGACCAGTTTTTGTTCAATTCTCTTTTGAACTTGCCATTTCATTTATACACGTCAATTCAATTTTCGTACTTTTGCATGCAAATCAACATGCATGAAAGAAAAAACAAAAGCAAATAAGAAAATTGACTACTACCATCAAGTTTGCACCCCTATTGTTCTTTTTTCCCTTCTCCACCAAAAATACTTGCCTAATCGAGTCAGAATTGAAAAGTGCGAAAGCGGACTAAGATATTAAAAAAATATTACATTAAAAATATATAATAGTTTCTTCTTCTCTCAAGCAATAAGGTCAATTGCATTTTATATACAAATATTTTATTTTATTTATATATATTAATTTCCAATATTTCGCTATCACAATGGATAGCTTCTTCAGGGAAAATAAAAAAAAAAAAAACTTATATTATCCCTGAAGAAGCTATCCATTGTGATAGCGAAATATTGAAAATTAATATATATAAATAAAATAAAATATTTGTATATAAAATGCAATTGACCTTATTGCTTGAGAGAAGAAGAAACTATTATATATTAAAAAAGGTCAAATAAACGAACTAAATATTAAAAATATATTTTATGTGATTTTTGAGAAGTTCAAATTTATGTATTTTGATATGAATTGTACAGGAGACTATATAAACTTTAATTTTAATGTTTTCGTTTGAATAAAAATTTAAAAATACTATTAGAAATAGTGATTTTTTATTTTTCCCATTTCGACGATTTTTTTCAAAAATTCATCTGGCAGCCCTGCGTGCAACATACTCGTAAATGAAAAAAAAATAATTTTTGTATTTTTCTTGGCTTATAACCTTAAGAAGGAAACATCTGAAAACAACCACTGGGAATAAAACTTACATTAATCTTACACGGGAGGTAGACAGACGTACGAGGAAATACCTAAAAATTAAATTGCAAAGTTAAAGATTCAAAGTTTTTCATTTAAGTAGCATTTGAAGCAGAAACATTTAAATATAGATATGTAATTCACATGCGTTCTCATTTATTCTCAGGTGTATGTTATAGTGCAAAAAATTAAATAAATTTTCATTAATTTAGTTAGCTTTTAAAAAATCACTGTTGAATAAACGTTTAAGTGATTATTTAACGAAACTAATTGTTGAGTTGAGTTCGAAAGAATTTGTCTTGTTATTTTTGTTTTCTTTAGCTTTAACTTTTTGGTTCTTGAATTCTCTTAACGCATGCATACATGCAACCAAGTGGATGCATGCATTTAGCTTTGGTTAGCAGATCATGTTCGGCCAGAGAATACATTTTCCATATATTCCATTTCTTATCATGAATAAAAGTTAGTGGATCATATTAATATAAAAAGCGATTCGAAACGAAACGATTGATAAACTTAAATATTATTCTAGGAATACTTTACAAACGTTACCACAAAATATATGCACTGCGGTAGTGTAGTGTATAACTATGACTACTGATCAAGAAACCGCATCAAATACTTTCAGTGTTGGGAGTACTTTTTATAGCCCTCAGCAGCGTAGGATAAAGAAAGGTATTATTCATTTGTGCAGATGTTTGTAACGACCAATAATTGCACCACTCTCACCTTAGAGTAAACTAACTGAGTGCGAATCATATTCGGAGCCTTGTAAACAGGACGTAAATTTTATGATAACCTTATTGCACAAACCTTAAACAAACTATGATTTCACATTGCGCCCGTTTTAATTAATTTTGAAAATTCACAAATCTCTTAAATTCGTATCGTGGCAAAATTGGGACCTCACAAGTCTTATATGTAAACCTACATAATTATGTTTTTACGATATTATTCCGATATTTATTATTTTATTTTTCTTTTATATTTATTTAGCGCGACTTATGGCCAGTTTTTAACTTCATATTTAAATACGAAATTAATTAATTTTTCCTTAAACTTAAGTTGTATTTAAATACGGTTTAATTTTTTCAGTTTCAAATTGTGTTTGGTATTTAATTATGATAAAAGTATGGTAGCACTATTAAATGTCAAAAAAAAAAATATAAACAACTTCTTCATTTAACAGCTGATTTCATATTTAGTTTAAAAATTGTTGTCATCTAAATGGACAAAAGCTGCATCATTCATGTCCTCTTCATCTAAATTCATTGTTTTAGTTTACATTGATAATAATAAGCACAATGTTTTTATTCGCGGCAAGTTTATTAAATATTTTTATCAAATATTAAAAAAAAAAAATTCAATGCGAAATTTTCACAACTTGCAGAACTGTCAAAATCATATGGTAGTATGAAAAACTTAAGTTGTATTTAAATGGACGTATGTAGTCAGTGATTTAAGTTCTACTTAAATATGATCTGTAAAAATTAATTCGCTATTTAAACAGAACTTAAGTTTAAACACACTTTAATTTTTAAGTTAAAAACTGGCCATTAAAATATTTTGGGCTTAAATTTGTTTGTTAAATTTAATTTTTGCGAAATATGTTCATATCACAAATTTAGGGGAATTCCCTTTTTGTGAATACAAGCAAATTTACTGGTCATACGTTTTCTTTACATTACTTTTACGCTTAGAATGCATATGCACATACAGTCAAACCTCGATATAATGACCCTCACTATAACGCATTCCTCGATTTAACGCATTTTTTGAAATCCCCTACAACGCTCCATAAGATTTAATACAAAATAAACCTCTCTATTACGAATACATTTGCAATTGCCTCGTTATAACGAATTTTAATTCATTGCAGACTAACGAAATAGAAATAATTATTTACCTCTATTTAACGAATTTTGTCAACTTACAACCTTTTCATAACGATTTCCATCCATTAATCCAAATTATATAAAATTATTGTGTATGCAACGACAACGTCTCCAGCAAACCTACATTCGTAGTCGACAGCAGCATGCATTCGACTAACGGCTGAAATATTCGAAGAAAAATTTATTGTTGCCAAGAGCTTGTACGCTTGTTGCAGCAGTTGTTGTTGCCATCTAGCTAGATAATCACTGGCTCAGACTTCTTATTTTATAAATGTATTTTCGAAATAAATACAATAGGTACTATTTTCGAATTAAAAAACTACAAAATACAGTGTTGTCCTTCAAATGTGTTTTGATTTATTAGCGGAAATCGTTCGCTATAACATGGTAAGCAGATGATGATTAATATACATACACAAATTTTTATTACCTCGTTATAACGAATAGAAGTGCAACTTCACCTCGAAATAACGAACCTCATTGTAACGAATTATTCGATATAACGTTTTTTTCTAATCCTCTTAAGATTCGTTATACCTAGGTTGAACTGTATGCACATATATTTCTGTCTTTAATAACTATGCTTGTGTAACCCGAAGAGTTATTCTCAAAAAATCCTCATTTTTCAGTAATTTCAGTAGGTTTGCATACGATCGATGTCATTTTTTACACGTGTAAAAACAGAATTTGGTGTACATACATATTAAGTCGAAGTCAGTTCCCAGCAAGCCATATGAGTCCGAAAAGAGTCTTTTCTGACACCTTTTTCGGAGCGTTAACGCTCTTTATGAGCCCAAAAAACAATCATAATTGCTCCGAAAACCTTCAGAAAAGAGGGTCATTACATCCGTCAGAAAGAGCTCTTAGATAATGTCAGAAAAGAGTGTTTTTTTGGGCTCTGTGTAATCTTGTTTTTATCATTCTTGTGTGGTACAGCTATGTTTTTTTTTTTTGTTCCAAGCACAAATAACAGGACAACAACGCTTTGGTACACACATAATTAAGTGGAATTTCTGAGTCATACTGCGTGCCGTCTCAGGACAGTAACAAGCAAATTTTTCTTTCGCTCCGAAAATGCTCTTTTGTTGTACTCTTTGCTGAATCCTTTTTCGGAGCGCTCCTAGAATGGTATGCTGGGTTATTATATAAACAATATGTATTGCTATTGGTATTGGTATTGGGTATCATATAATCGGATTTGACCGACTATACATTTCATTGGTTTGCTTGTTATTTCTATTTAAATTGCGTTTGGTATTTATGTGTATGTAATACGTCAACTGTAAACCACACAGTTTTTAAATTAATATTAAATTAATATTATATTTTGTTACACCAACAGATTGTCATTTACATTTGAAATCTCTTTAGCGAAGCAGCTCACGCAATTCCAAAAAGAATGAAAATTGTAGAGATATTAGTTTCTATGTTAATGTCTTTTTATTTGGCAAAAGTAATAGAAGCAGCAGATAGTGATGGCAATGAGATCAAATGGCTTTTATTGAACAAATATTTATATTACATTGATGTGCAACAAGAGGTGAGTAAAAATCTAATTGATACAGCTTCATTAAATGATAAAACCTATTAACAATTTTTATTTATTATTTATTACAGTATTCAGCACATGCAGCGCAACGCTTCTGTATTGAAAACGACATGTTTAGTATAATACAATCAAGCGAACTGATGATTATAAGTAAAATAATAATCAACATATTTGGTATACATACATACATACATACATACATATATATCTTACTAAATAATTTATCAAATATACCTACATACATATATGTACATTGTAACATAAAAATTTGTTTAATGTAATTCAAGCAAACAATCCTTCTTTTTGGATATTAGACGAAGACTTTATATCTTATGATAATATGGGCTCAAGTTCCAGAAACTGTTTTGCATTGGCCATAAACGGGGTATATTCAGCGCAATGTGGATCTTTAAAAGGTGTACTGTGCAAAACGCAAATATATGGTGGAAGCTTACAATACAAAAATGGTACGCATCTCGAAGTTGACGTTGATGAGGTCAATCGATTGTGTAATCCAAATCAGAATAAATACAACGAGTTGCTGGATTATTGTCTAATTAAATTTTATAAACATTTGTTATGAAATCTTAAAATAAATATTAACATGTAATTTCTGCAGGCTTCTTAATTAATTACTTTATTTATAAACTTTTGTATATGTATGTATGTATATGGGATTTTAACCACAACTTATTACACATGCATAGAACAACACAAATTATATTTAAAAAAGTAAAACATACGGAGATTTTAATGAAATTTACTGTAATTTATTTATGGTTGATAAGAATATTACGATTTACACGCTGCGCAAAAAACGAACAGCGTCATATTATAATTGGATTTTATGGTTGCACATTGTATTAAAGTTCGTTTATGAATATGTATAATATTACCCACAATGTTCAATCATATTTTGATTCCATCCCAACCATGTAAAAACATGATAGCTGATAGATCATATTACGATTGTAACACAATCATGCTATGGCTAAGCCCTACCATACCGTAGCTATGCCTTTAAGGCAGAGTCCACCACTAGTATTACTGAGCTAACGAAGTTGTTCGGGTATTTATTTATTCTCTTCGTGAATTCTTTAACCAGGATTACCCAAACAGAAAACTCTACTACCACAATTATTCTTTTAATTTACCAAAATCAAAAGTACCTAACTTAAATATCGTACTGAATTCGTTGATTCTTACAAAATCGTAAGAAAAAAATCCATGTGCGTTGTTTTCATTATGTCGAACGGCAACCATGTTTACAACACACAATGCATGTGTGAGGGAAATTTACATTCAGTAGCTTGATAGCTTTCAACAAAGAAGGTGGTTAGCGGAATTTTTTTCTCCCTTTAAAATATTAAGAGAACTAAATTTTGTTTTTGCTACACTGAGAATTGTTGATAACAAGCTACATTTTGAAATTAATGAATGTTTTTTATACACTACATTAAAAGGAAATATTTAACGTATAGGTATGTGGGAAGATAACTGGGAAACGCTTTTTCTATTTTCGTTGAACACATTTAAGGATGCAGAATGCCTTGTATGTAATCAGGTACTAAAAAATATGTTTGCATCTTCAAAAATAGGAAAAGTTATGATTTCTTGCAGTGCAATATTTTCATTTTAATTGTGTTTCTCTTTGTGGTGGACTCTGCTTTAAAGCGAATGAGCATTACAAACACTCAAGCATTTTTTGTAATTATAAAAAAGCTTTAACAATAAATATTCATTTTATTACATTCTTAACAAAATTTCTTTGTTTGCTTTCGACTAGAAATTCAGTTGGTAGTTATACTTAAACTGAAACTTATTAAAATAATTTTTATGATATTAATATTTTGTTAAAAATGTGTAAATATTCTTTCTTTTGTAATTCTTTCCACATATTCACGAACATTTGAAAACACTAAAATAAAATTAACAAAAAAAAAAAAAAAAAAAAAAAAAACATTGAATTTCTTCCATTAATAAATACTCGTACAGGTGGAGCTTAATTGGAAAAATTAATTACTATTGCTGCAGCAGAGACAAAATAAATATTTGAGTAAATGGAAAAAGTCTTTGCCAAAGAGAAAAACGAAAAAGACCCCAAAGCAATTAGTATTTAGGTCAAAAGATTCAAATAGAAATTGTTTATAAATTACAAAGTAATTTGTTGGAATATTTAGTAAATATCTTTTATTTGCAAATACAGTTTTCGGATTTCAATAAAATAGTGATATCTTAAGGTACTAGAAACTAATAGTAATTTATAATGGTACAAAATCATTCAGAATTAATTCCAAATAAAATAGTCAAATCTTATTTGAATATATTTTAACTATGTATTTTTCTTCATTAAATATGTTTTGTAATCAGTTAGAGAATAAATAAAGTATACATACGTTTTTAAAGAAAATTTGTTAAAGATTTGATATTTGTAAACGAACATGCTAATAATATACTTAACTCAATACTTGTAAGCACTTGTGGTAAGTACTTGCATCCAATGACATCTCAGTGTGAAAATAATTAGTAAGATACTCGTAGCAAATTTTAACTCATTACTTTGTAATGTGCATTTTCTTTTTGTGTGGCTTACTGGTCATAACACATGATGGCACTTGTAATGCCTCTACCTTCTGTAGTTCTTCAGCTGAATGACAGCAAACCATTTATATAAATACTGTTCCATTTCATCACCTCAGTTGGAAAACATTCAACATTGCTTCTTCCAAGAATCTACAATTTGCACTTGCTACAAATAAGAAAGCCCAACCATATATTAACCTACACCTAGTATATGTACGAAATAGTTTTTCAGAAATGGGCGTTATATGGGAGATATAACCTATTGTGGACCGATCATCCAAAAATTTAGTGTCATGATGTCCATGAATATAAATATTATGTATGTTAAACTTTCTCTCGATATAAATACTTTTAAAAGATTTATGGAGCTTACATTGAAATACGGAGAGGGTCTTATATGGGAGTTTCGACTAATTATGGACCGACTATTATAAAATTAGGTGTCATTATTTCTGTATAAAAGAAACTTATTTGTGTCAAATTTGAATACCAATATTTTTAAGAAATTTAAGATCGTTAAAGTGATTTTCGGAAGTAGGCCTTATATGGGAGCTACAACTAATTATGGACCGTTCACAAGAAAATTGTACCGTATTGTTTGTATGCATATGAAATATATTTGTGTTAAATATTATTTGGATTCCAACTTTTTGAGTGAGTTATGCTCTTTAAAGTGATTTTCGGAAGTGGGCCTTATATGGGAGCTACGAGTAATTATGGACCGATCTGCACAAAATTTGTAGATGTGATTTGGCTTCATTTACTTTTCATTTGTGTTGAAATTTGTTTGGATACTTGCATAATTCAAACATTTATTATCGTTGAACTTCTATTTCGGGAAGACATTTGTATGGGGGCCAGGTGAAATAATGAAAAAAAAAAAATAGTGAAATAAGATTTCCACCAGTTTCAATCTAATCCGTTCTTGGGCCGAAAAAGTATTATATACCAAATTTTATCGAAATATCTTGAAAATTGCGACCTGTACTCTGCGCACAAGCTTTACATGGACAACCACTTTCTGAGTCGATCGGTATACTTTAAGGTGGGTGTTGGACCAATATTTCTGGGTGTTACAAACATCAGCACAAACCCAATATACCCTCCTCACTATGGTGGTGTAGGGTATTAAAATGGGAACATGAGACATGTGCTTATAATAGTTTTTCTTACATTCTTTCTTCAACTCGAAAACAGCTAAGGAATTAATATTTCTGGCTCATATTTGCGAAAGTTCTCTGAAAATCCATTCATTGTTGCCAGTCATTAGAAATATGACAAAGAATGTTTTGCAGTCTTCAGAATTCCTTAAGTTTTGATTATTTTATCCTTTTATGCGATCACAATCATTATTGTTGTTAATTTCTAAAAGTTTTATTAGAGGTATATGAGTTTGTACGTCTTAAGGTGGATTTACACAATCGTTCTGAACAGAATATTTGTTCGAACAAAGTTTTTTTTCTATATGAATATTTTCTGTCTCTTAAAAAGAGAGACGTCAAACTTTATACCAAAAAAACTTTGTCTGAACAAATAATTTGTTCGGAACGAATTAGTGAATCCACCTTTAAGCACATTCTTTGATTTAAAAATTTAGCAGAACTTTTTTGATATTAAATTATATGAATTATGTATGGATCATTTACGTCTTTTAAATAGTAAGTAGCTCCTTCTTCATTTAAGTTTATAACTTACCTTCGTTTGTTGTTTTCAACACATGCTCTGACAACATACATAATTATTTTTGTAGTCAAAATTAACATATTTATTTTTATATTGTTACATCAAATTAGTTTATTTAGAAACAGTTTATACATTTCACGACTTAAAATGCTGTTTCTAGTGCAAAGCACATATAAATCATATATGTGTGGAAAACCACACACCAGGGCAAGGAACGTCACTTTTCAATTAATTGTTGCAGCAGAAAATGCCAAGAAATTTTGTGAATATCGCTTAAAAGTATTTTTTTTTTTCAATTTATTAATAATATCGTTTATGGCCTCAAAAGTAGGGAAAATATAGTTCCGATTACGTTGATATTTAAGCCTAAATAAATTTTCTTTCAAAAGCACTTTCATTGTTCTTTAAGAAATATTTTAACATGTTTTATTAAAAATGAATTGGTCCATAATACGCAAATATCGTGTTCTCATTCATTCATTGTAAAAACTATCTTAGATGTGAAATTGACATGGCAATAAACCTGGAGTAAATGTTTTTCAACTAATGATTGAAATAAAACAGAACTGTAAATCTAGTTAATTAAAGAGCAACCAAAATAAATGTGTTCATAAAACTGAAAAAGATTCTTGTAAAAGGGCCATGTCCATTGTTATGTATTATTGCTTTTGTTGATGTTTCTTTTATATTTTTCCCCTTGGAATAGTATCTTGACTACTTTTTTTTCGTTACAAATATTTATACGTATATATTTACTAATTAAGAATAGAGAGCAGAATAAGTGAGTGTACACTGAGAAAAACTCGTAATAAAAATGTTTGGTTAAAACGTAAGGTGAAAAAATTTGGTGCCGAAATTAGCCGTGATATATGTATATCGTTGAAAAGGTTTTCCAATTGCAACTTAATTTAGCGTAACTTTGTCCATGTACATTATATTTTTGCTTTTATTTCATTAATTTTCAAAAGTAATCAAGCCAGTACCATATCTGATTTATTACAATCAAGTGTGCAAACTATTTGTGGGCTTCGGAAAGTTAATTTCAACAAGCAGACACACATTGCTATATTGATTTCTCTATTTTTCAGAATCCAAATGGAAATTAGAAACTGATATGTATATGATGAAGATATTATATTATGATATGTAATTATATCGTCGTCGAAAATCCAAAAGTACGTAACAACACTTTTTCCAAAAGTGAAGCAGTGCTTTAAAATTGAAAAATACTTCAGGTATAGAAACAACTGATGGAATATGAAATTAAAACAGAACAACTTCAACTTCAAGAATACTTCAAGGGAAAAAAATATATTTTTCAAAATATTTTTTAAGTTTAAGAATGTAACAAAGTTGTTTTGTGTTTGTGTTTTCTGAAACAAAATGACGTATCATCATACATATTTTTTTTTAACAAATTTATATTTTATAATGCATAATTGTGCCTATGGTCTGTAACTTCTGCGTGGAGATACTTTTCGATTCAAATGTGTGGAATGAAACAGAAATGCCATAAATTGAAACAAACAGCTGTTTTCCTAATAAAACTGTGTGTGTAACTTTGACGAGTAATCGCTGTAACGCAAGAAAATTACTCGTCAGCTTACCGAAAAAGTCTGTCTGTTAAAGTATGTCTCACAAATAAAAACAATTTTCTTTAATCAAAACAAAGTTTTCTTTTTTACACCACGAAACTGTTTTTATTTTAATGCAAATTAGTTTGTAAACAAAAAACATTAAAGTCGTAATATAAATTATTTTGTAGAGCCGTCGCGACGGTTGTATTTTTGCCTTCGTCGTTAAAAATTTTTAATTTTTAGTAAATTCTACTCGCCGTCAACGATATCTGTGATTAGCGGTTTCAAACACTGACATTTTCCATCGGCTTTGAGTTGTATATTTTGACATTTCTAACGTAATCGACGTACATAATTTTATTTTACTAAAATTACAGAACATGGGCTGTGGTCAAAATTGTCAGAAACGTGATAATATGTATTTTCTAATTTGGATAAGCAATATTTGGAAGTACACTTAGGTTTTATCTCCCTTGTTTTTTTAAGCAATGAATATTTTTATCATAATTACTCTATAAATTAGATCACCTCTTTTTAACACATTTCTTCGCATCTGTTGCAAGTTTTAGGTATAAACATTATCAGCACTTAAGCTTTGTACAGGTCATCAGATCTTATAACTTTGACCGAAAAATGTTCAGAAAATGTCTAACAAACGTGTGAACTCAAAATTTTTGTCTTTTAACGTTGTAAGAAAAAACATTTTCAATACATTGTAAGACAAAAATATTGTCAGACATCTAACAATCGTGTGAACACATTTTTTTTGTTATTGTAAGATTGTTTTTACAAACAAAGTAAAAATCAGAAAATATATTGTTTTCATTTCTTATCCCAAGTTTGATGATACGTTCATTTGAGAAAACAATGCTTACGTTGATTCTTCATTTTGAATTATGGATATAAAATTATTATTTTTGGTGGCAAAAATTAAAAAAAATTGGTAAAGACATGCAAGATAACCTATCGAATAATAATAATACAGCAAAAACTCGATATTGCTTTTTTAACGAAACCCACTTTTAGATTTTCGAGAAATAATGAAGAACAATATTCTTTTCATTTAGCTTTATATGTATATGTTAATAAGCAAATGTATCAATATGCTGGATTCTATGTATCTCATCTAATTCACATATTTCTCTATAGATATTTAAAGTTAAATCCCAGCAAGCCATATAAGTCCGAAAAGAGTCTTTTCTGGCACCTTTTTCGGAGCGTTAACGCTTTTTATGAGCCCAAAAAACAATCATAATTGCTCCGAAAACCTTCAGAAAAGAGGGTCATTACATTAGAAAATAGTCCGCCAGAAAGAGCTCTTCGATAATATAAGAAAAGAGTCTTTTATGAGGGTGTTTTGGGCTCTGAAAGAGCTCTTAGATAATGTAAAAAAAGAATCTTTTATGTTTATTTTCAAAGCACAAAAAACAGGAGAACAACGCTTTGGTACACACATAATTAAGTGGAATTTCTGAGTCATACTGCGTGCCGTCTCAGGACAGTAATAAGCAAGTTTTTCTTTCGCTCCGAAAATGCTCTTTTGTTGGACTCTTTTCTGACTCCTTTTTCGGAGCGCTCCTAGAATGGTATGCTGGGATATAGAATAACAAAAACAAATATGCATATACATACATATAAGAAAGTTATTTTTCTTTTCTCTGTTGTAAAGATTAAAACCCCAGATAAGGCAGTAGAAAAGTTAATACCCCAAACACACAAAACATTTGTAATTCATTGGCACGAATAGATTGTAACTTCTTGGCTGCATCCAAGAAAGGTAAACAAAACCTTTTTGCCCTAATTTCAAACTATTCTACTCCTCTGCATTTAGGATTATTATGCCTCTGGGTAATTTTAGCAGTTACAACCATATTTGATTATGAAACAAAGGAGAAAAAAACAAACTTTGTTCTTTATTAAAATGTCTTAAAATTTAGCAAAATTCTCAGGAAAACGCAAAAGACTTTTTTGGTTTTGAAAAGTATTTGTGCTCCATAATGTTGAAAAAGTACATATTTACGCTGACTAAGTGTGAAGTAAAACCTTTTTCATTAACTTTATCATTTAAGGACACTTAATTACTTGCTAGAGGAGCTCTATGTTCCATCTATTCAATTCGAGCATTTTTAATTTACATAGTTGTATTTTTATTTTGTTTTAAATGGATTTATTTAAAAACACTAAACACGTATTGGAATGTAGGCTTTAATACTATTAAATAAATACATTAAGAAAATAATATTTTCTATTTGATTTTTAATTACAAGAAATTTCTGTGCAGATTTTATATTTACGAAGTACGAGGTCTTGGTTAAATTTCATTTTTGCGAAATATAAACATCAGAAAAGGGGGATTCCTCCTCCTTTTTGTACAAGCAAATTTACTGGTCAGAGCAATTGTAAATATTACAAATTTGGGGGAATTCCCTTTTAGTGCATACAATCTAATGAACTTTCATACATAAGTGCATATCTTTTTTATCTTTAATAACTATGCTTGTGTAAAAACACATTGTATATGTCTGTATTATTACGAACCTGAATAATTGTTTATAAAAAATCCTTGTTTTGCTGTCTGTATTACACGTTTTTTTTTACACAAAGTTTCCTGGAACCAATTACCGTGTAAAAACAGAATTAGGTGTATTCGAGTTACATTTCCATAGAAAATTTTGCAAGAACGCCAGGTCTAATTAAAAAAAAAAAACATTTTTTAAATTTCACATTCTGCTTAATAAACATAAATGTTTGCAGAAATTTTTAAACACAAACATATCTTCATTTGCAAGATACATATGTTTAATAAAATAATGATTTAATTGCAAACCAGCATTCTTTATAATCATTTAAAAAACAACATCAAACTAAAAATGTGAATAAAATTTAAATATTGATTATAAAACTTTATATTTAACATTAACATTATATTTAAAACAAATTGTTGTTGTTCACATCCCAAAAAAATCAATGGAAAAGGAGTGGAACAAAACTAAAATTTCAGGACTATAATAATTTTTTGTTTTTCAAATACAGTAAATTTATAGGGAATATTTTCAGATTAGTTATTAAAAATGATATCCCGCAATTGGTTGGCCATTTTCTGCTTCGCACAAATGTGCTCTTTCCAACACATTTTCCATGACCTTTCGCAAAACTTCTGGTGTTATGTTGTTAATTTCGTCTTGAATATTGGTTTTTAATTCCTCAATAGTCCTAGGCTTACTAACATAAACTTTCCCTTTTAAATAACCCCAAAGGAAACAGTATGGAGCGGTTAAATCCGGGGAATGCGGAGGCCAATTAAAATTGTGGCCCTCGCAGTGTGCGCTGTGGCTCCATCCTGTTGGAACCATATTTGCGGATGGTTTTCCACGGCTGGACTTACAAAATTTTCCAACATGGCCCGATATCGATCACCATTGATGGAAATGGCGACACCTCGTTCATTTTCAAAAAAATATGGGCCAATGATCCTTTCTGAAGAAACACCGCACCAAACAGTACACTTAACTGGGTGTAATTGTCTTTGATGAAGTACTCTCGGGTTTTCCGTAGCCCATATCCTACAGGTTTGCTTGTTAACGAACCCATTTAATTGGAAATGGGCTTCGTCACTCATAACGAAGTTATGAATAAAATTAGGATTATCTTGTGCTTTTTGCTGGAAATAAATTGCATAGTCAAGCCGTTGCTGGTAATCTGTCGGTTTCAATTCTTGGACAAGTTGAATTTTGTATGGAAACATTCTTATGATATGCAAAATTCGCTGCTGCGACCCTCTTGAGAGGCCAAGTTGTGTCGAACGTCTCCTGGTTGATATTTATGGATCCTCCCGAATACTCTCCTGTACCACTTAAATATTGTCAAACGTGTAGACAGTTCGTAGCCTGCCGGAACCAGGAAGGTTCCTTACTGCTTCTAGTTGTCGAAAATTTGCAACCAGACGGTTTATTGTTGACTGAGAGGGTGCAATGCTGAGTCAACACAATGGACCGTTGATTTAAAAAGTAAATTTCAACGAAATGGGCACGTTGTACAGTTGTGTATTGCTCCATTATAAATTGTCCAAGTCTTCTTTACAAAATTCTGAAAAGAAAAGAAAAAAATGTATAATAAAAAAGTTATAAGGAATTCACACCACTTCGGTCTTTCTCAGCCACCCTGTATGTTGAGGATTTCAGTTTTATACAAAGTGATAATTCTCGTTAAAAGCATTTATATACATACATACATATGTAGTGTAAAGTAAAAGGAATTGTAAAGTGTAAGTAAAATCAGTTTACGCATTGGAGAACGTTTGTGAACGATTGTGTTTCTTAAAAAAAATGTATTTTATCAAGAAATTGTATTTGCAAAAATAAAATTATTGCCTAAAACACATTTCAATTTAGTGATAAACAAATTAGATTCCTGATATACAATTTGGCCATGAAGGTGAAAAATAGTCTTTCATTTTTGTTAAATTTTTTTTTTTTTTTTTGTTTGTGTCTTCTAGAGACAAAATAGAGCTGACTAAGTCTATGTATGTGCGTATCTGTCCTGTGTTCTATATACGCAAATGATTGAAACTATTTCTATTTTGCTATTACAAACCATATAGAATTATGTGCGAGTATATCATCTAGTTATTTATCTATCTAAAGAAGTACCTTTTACGTTTATACAAAATACATTTTGAAATATTAAATGTTAATTTTTTTTTTGAAGAGTAGTAACACTGAGGCAATTAATATGTCTACTTACTTACTTTCTTTGGAAAGGGGACAGATTGAAGAAGTAATGGTGGTGAAAGTAGAAGAAAGCTTTATATCAAAACTCTGCAATTGCGCATTATGTTGATTTTTTGTACAGCATTGTAGCGCCTCTGGTGTCGAGTAGACGCATTATTTTTTTAAAGCTTGTTTTATAACCTGTTTATTTTAATTATTTTACTTCAGTGGCGTCTCAATGCTATACCACCGAAGTAGGGCGCTGTGATAACTATTAGTTATGATTGATAGAAGAAAACTAATCAGAAACTGATGTTGTTTGAGTGGCAACGGCTGGGAATCGAATCCGGGCTACAAATACCAACTCATGCTTAATGATCAAATGCGCTAATCAATTAAGTTACAGCACCCTCAAATATAAAAACAAGTAAGAAAGTATAGTTGGTCTAGCCCGACCATATAATACCCTACACCCAGTATATGTTATGTGGGATATATAACCTATTGTGGACCGATCATCCAAAAATTTAGTGCCATGATGTCTGTGAATATAAATATTATGTATGTTAAACTTTATCTCGATATAATTAATTTTTAAAAGATTTATGGAGCTTAAAGTGAATTACGAAGAGGTTCTTATATGAGAGTTTCGACTTATTATGTACCGACCATTATAAACTTGTACCGTATCATTTGTATACATATGAAATATATTTGCGTTCAATATTAATTTGATACCAAGTTTTTTTTAGTGAGTTATGCTCTTTAAAGTGATTTTCGGAAGTGGGCCTTATATGGGAGCTACGACTAATTATGTACCGATCGTCATAAAATTTGTAGATGTGATTTGGCTTCATTTACCACTCATTTGTGATGAAATTTGTTTGGATACTTGCATAATTCAAACATTTATGATCGGTAAACCCCAATTCCGGGAGTACATTTGTATGGGACCAAGTGAAATAATGGACCGATTTTATCCAGTTTCCATCCCATCCATCTCATTTTATCAAAATATCTTCAAAATTGCGACCTGTACTCTGCGCACAAGCTTTATATGGCCAGCCAGACGGACGGACGGACGGACGGGCATTGTTAAATCGATTGAGAAAGTGATTCTGAGTCGATCGGTATACTTTAAGGTGGGTGTTGGACCAATATTTCTGGCACAAATCCAGGGTAAATATAATATTACCACTGATTAATTAATATATTTTTTATATTTTGCAGCTGTTGAATTTTTTCGTAAAAAAATGCTCGCCCATATTATGGTTACACCAGTCTGCGTTGCACTACAATTTGTTTACTCAATTGCACGACATGTTTGAAAACCAGCATCGTATTTTATTAATGGATTTTTGTGCGCGGTCATTCAATGCGGATTTTGCTTCATTAAACGTATGTAGTTCTTTCTTTGAAAGTGCCTGATTTATTTTAGTAACATTTTTACTTTCTCTTTGTTTACGGTTTCTTTTTTCTTCAATTTAAATTTTCCATTACTCTGCACTCTTAGTCCCCGTTTACACAGTCGAACATTTGTAAGAAAAACATTTAGCTTGAGAGAAAATTACGGGTGGGGAAGAGAGAATCAATTTTGTGTTCGCTACACGCTGAACATGCTTTGTTGACATTTTCTTTGCTGGAATTTACTACAAATTATTACACAGCACGAATAAGAGAAATGTTAAAAAAGCAAATAATAATGAAATGTGTGTGACAACATTGTTCGACAGTGTGACCGCGAATGAAAAAACGAAAGAGAATTCCAGATGTTTTTCTTTCAAATGTTCGACTGTGTAAACGGGGACTTACAAATACATATGTATATTGCAGAGTTAGTCTTTGACATTTTGTATGTTTTACAAAAATATATTTTCTTTTTTGTGGCAAAACAAAAATTTATGAAATACATACATATGTACATACATACATATTTTGTTTGACTCCATACCTATGGGATTTGTAGTCGTAAGAGTATTTTTCGCTTTGTTTCTTTGTTAATAAATAAATAGATAAATAAAGCTCATAAACTACACTCTGTGCAGTTTCGTCAGCTGTCAATTAGATTTTGTCATTTGTTATTGTACATAATATATTTTTTAATAATCATCATTATTATTGATGTCGTTAGAATCACTGGCAATTTCTTTATTGTCTAAAGACGTTTTCTCTTGCGCTGTATGTATGTATGTATGTATGTGACTTATGTATTTAATTGTCATGTTATTTTATTATTTATTTTTTTATATTTTTATCAAAAAGATTTATTGCTTTTGGTATTACATTTATATTTATGTTTAAAGACGGCGTGTGGGTTTATAAAAGACATACATACATAAATTTAATGATAAAGGATTTAATTAAAATATGGCAGAACGTTGTATTTGAAATATCCTCTAACTGTAGCTGGTGTTAAAAGAAACGAGATTATGTTACCACGTTTTAAATGTTTGTACGTTTGTTGTAACTATATACATAGGTACATTCTTATGTATGTACATATTTCGTAAAACAAATATTCAAGAATAATATTAAATTTTTTAAGATTTTGTTAATTATATACTGCCGCATTCATAAAAAATAAAGTAGGTTTGAAGTGTGCTTTTAGACAAAATTTTCATACAAAATTTTCTTAAAGTACATTTGAAGTCTACTTTAATTTTTATACCCTTCACCTTCATGAGAAGGGTATATATTAGTTTGTCATTCCCTTTGTAATTTCCACAATATAATTTTCTGACCCTATAAAGTATATATATTCTGGATCATTATAGATAGCGGAGTCGATTAAGCCATGTCCGTCTGTCTGTCTGTCAGGATGTTGAAATCAGTTTTCTGAAGTCCCCAGATATTTTCGGGATCCAAATATTCAATAATTCTGACAGACATGCTTTCGAGAAGTTTGCTATTTAGAATCAGCAAAATCGGTTTAGGCCAACCAGAGTTATGGACCAATATGTGAGACAGCCTCCATAAAAATTTTATATTTTTTGTCCATTTTATTGCAATATTTTGAAATATATTGCAGATAATGCCATGAAATTTTGTATACGTTGTTCTTATAATAAAAGAAGAAAGTCTGCGGAAAATGGTAAGAATCAGTTCATGATTTCTCATAGCCCCCATACAAAAATCTTCCCGAAATATTGCTCAATTATACATAAATGCCTATAAAATTGGAATATCAGGACAAAATTCAGCAAAAATAAGTTTTATGCAAAAATAAATCGCAAAACGAAACTTTTTTTAGTTCAGTCCATGTTTGACCATAGACCCCCTTATAAAGGCCACTTCCAAAATTCACTTAAATACGTATAAAACAGATATAAATAATGTTAAACAGCTAAATAATCTTTATAGGCAAATAAATTGTTGTACTAAATTTTATGGTGGCCGGCCCAGAATTGGTCATAGCTCCCATATAAGGACCACATCTAAAAAAGACGTTTATCCCTATATATATTGTATAAATATCGGTACCGACTTAAAACTTTGCACAGATCATTTACATATATACATAAATTATCCCACAAAATTTTGTGAATTTCGGTCTATTTTTAACCGTATGCCCCATATAAAGCCCTCTTCCGAAAATCACTTTAATACTCATAAATCTCTTATAAATATCGGTACCAATTTACACGAATCATTTACATACATGCCTAAATCAAACTGCTGGATTTTGAGAACATCGGTCCATATTTGACAATATCCCCCACATAAGATCCACTCTCGAAATCAACGTTAATACTGATATATATCTTAAATATACCGTTATTATGTTGAAATTCGACATGAAATAGCCTCAAATGCATGAAAATAACTGTTCCAAAATTTAAGAAGATCGGCCCATAATTTGTCATAGCTGCCATATAAGAAACATTTCCAAAAACCAAATAAACCGACAAGAATGTCTAATAAATATCGATATCGAAGCAACTTTTATATGGATCAGAAATTTTAATCCAGAAATCATATTAGTATCGGTTATACGGCAATTAAGCTGTCAGTCAATAATAGCTCCTGAATTAAGTCCACTTCCGAGCATAAAAACCAACCATACAACTCTTGTAAATGACGCTATTGAGATGAAATCCAACCAATATAATCCTAAAATATATAGAAATCACATTAATGGAAACTGGATTTAGAAGCTATCAGTCCATAATTGGTCCATTTTTTTGTATGCCACCCATAAATCTTTTGTAAATAATGTTATTGAGATCAAATTCAAACAAAAAAGCCTCATCTTACATCTTATTCTTTTTTTATACTCTGTTTCCTAACTTGTTGCGAATATGGAAAAATGTTCTTTTCATTTTATAAATTCTTAAATTACAATCAAGATTATTATGAAAATCAAACAAACTCTGTAAATTACAGTAAGAATCGGTAATTACATCAATTATATAGGGTCAAAATTAGATACAGTTTCAAAATATTTAACATAAATTATGTTAGTCGTAAAATTGTCTTTCCAACAATATATAAAATACTAATAAAATTTTCACTAAGGCTGAATAGAAAACACAGAATAAGAATATTCTAGTCCTATAACCAGTGTAGTTTTTCTATTTCTTAGTACGTTTAGGTGCAGGGTATTTGAGATTCGGCACAGCCAAATATAAAGCACTCTTACAAAAATATTTTGTTTGCAAAAATTTCTATATTAAGAAAAAAAAACGGACAAAGAAAAGACAAAGTGGAGCAAACTTAAACATTCCCTGCAGTTTTAAATGTAGCAAAATTAGCAACATATATCGTTATTTAGACAGACTTTAAGTTATTCTCATGTTGAGAATTCATATTAAGTCCGGTATAATGGTGGCTATATGAAACCAATTCCAATTGTAGCTGGGTTTCTTCAAAAAAAAAAACTCATTTCCTTCCATTTCAAAAATAAAATAAAAATTGGTTTTAACAGTATCACATGTTTTGAAATTAACACAGATTTGAAAATGATAATGACTAAATGAGCAAATTATTATTAATACGTACAACTTCAATTGAAGCAAATGATATTAAATTAATTAAGAAATTTAACACTGGTAACGGTTGACTGTCGTTTCGTCGCTCCAAATAACCCTTTTCCAGTCATCTACTGTCCAGTTTTTGTGGGTTTTACAGAAATGAAGGCGTTTTTTCACATTTCTGCTGGCTTTTTCTTTTTCACACTGGCTACTTAACCAATTTTATTTAATGCTCGTCTAACCGTCCAGGAACTGATATCCTTACCAATTCTTTTTACAGCATATTTGGGGATCTTCCTTATTATGTAGCAAACGTTCAATCTGCCGGGCATCACCATCGCCGTTTTTTATATCATTTAACGTGGTTTTACTTAAATTTAATTTTTCAGCAATTTTACGAAGATATTACGATATTGTTTCCAATATCGGTTGGCGTTTTTCTTATTTTTAAAGATATTTTACCCAGCATACCAATCTAGGAGCGCTCCGAAAAAGAAGTCAGAAAAGAGTCCAACTAAAGAGCATTTTCGGAGCGAAAGAAAAATTTGCTTAAAAAATTAATTTTTATATATTTTATTTAAATGAATTCCATTTTATTTTATTTTTACTGTAAATACAATTTATTTAATTTTTTTCCATTTCTAATTTAGTTTCTTTGTAAATGAATTCCCTTTCTGTTTAAGTAAAAACAATTTAAAAAAATATAATAAATGCGACCTTTAAATTTGTTGTATTTAAAATTGCAATGACTCTTTTCTGACACATTGTAAGAGCTTTTTCAGAACCCAAAAATACCCTTCATAAAAGACTCTTTTCTGACATGATGTAAGAGCTCTTTCTGACGGACCATTTGTAATGACCCTCTTTTCTGAAGGTTTTCGGAACAATAATGATTGTTTTTTGGGCTCATAAAGAGCATGAACGCTCCGGAAAAGCTGCCAGAGAAGACTCTTTTCGGACTCATATGGCTTGCTGGGTAATTTTTTAATTAAAAATCAAGTTAATCACTTCACAGGTCAAACAATAATGCACAAATAGAGCAATAAAAGCTTGATAACGAGATCGCAACAAATATCGTTACATTTTAACAGAGCAATATCGTGATACTGTGTCTTGTACTGCGCAAATATGTCCGAATAGTGAATTTTTTTTTTTTTTTTATTGAAGTAATTTATGTGAGTTTTTTTGCTTTATAATTTAGAATAAGATTCAATTAAATAACAAAATACATATACTTATGTATGTTAATAAACCTATATTTGTATTATTTTCATTACCTTAATTCCTTAATGCAAAACATCCGGACAGTTTTGATTGCCACTGTATCTTACAGGTAAATTTTGCTAAATAGGAAAATTAGCGTTTCATTTAATACAGTAGTTAGTGTCTGGTCGAATTACAGAATAAAATCATGAATGCCCCAATGTGGCTTACATTTTCCATCTGAAAATTATAAAAGTACACACGGTTGTTTTGAATTGTGCAACTTAAACTCTTTCTCTCTCTCTTGAGAGAGTATAGTGACAATAACAATGGTAGACTTTAAATTAACCTAGGTCGCAGGTCAATAATGGATTAATTTTTACCTCTACTAAAATTAAATCTGACCGGAATGTGTAAATTTTGGTTTTTTTATTTGCTTGTCTGTTTAAATGTTTTTTTTTTTTTTTTAATTTACTTGTCTGCTTGTTGGTCTTGCAAAGTAATTCCACATACAGTGCATAACAGTACTTATGCTTACACTTAAAATAAACAATTGGAAACATAAAAATTTTACATTACAGCAAGTACATATGCTTTTGTTCCTATTTGCATTCAACTTTAAGTAGATGTTTGGATGTCAATGGGGCAGGTATTTGCTTTGGCAAATTTGAATATGGAAAAATTTGTTTAATTAAAATTTTGTTTTGTTAAACTCTTTTACAATTAATTTTTGTATACATATGTATGTTCAAATATGTTGTTTTACACATTATATTTCAAGTGCTTGCTTGGTCTTTTTTAATGTTGAACAAAAGTTATGGCAAACAATTTAAAACTAGGACATTTTTTAAAAAAAAATCAGTATTGTTTAGTTAAGTATTGCGTACAACAGTACAACTCAAAACTGAATCAGCAAAAAATCTTTATTGCCAGGTATGTATACATGACTGACTATAATAATTCAAAAATCGTATGGAACGTCAGGTTTAAGATGACGGCAGGTTTAATATAATCTGAACTGCTTTTGGTAAAAACGAAACCAAAATTATATTTATGTAAATATGTATCAAGTTCTTGCTGGACATGTTGTAGATTTTCGTTCTTTATATACCAACAGTTAGTAGAGTATAATCTCGTGAATATAATATCAGATATTTGTATGTACATATGTATGTCTATTATTTACCAAAATAAAAATAGACTTCATTACAATAAGCTTATGAAAACTTTTTGAAATCATACGAATTTTGTGTAAGTTCGACAAAACAGCATAAAAATAATTTCACAAATCTGACAAGTCAGTCAAAGTTGCAGACAAAGTTCTGCTTATGTTTTTCATGTTACAATGTCTACTGTGTCAAGCACTCGTACTGCAATTAAACAGACAAAGAGAATTTCAACTCAACAAACAAATTCCTTGCTATAAAATCAAAATGTTTCACATTCTTGTTGAAACAGCAAAAAAATAATTTTAATTAAATTTTCAACTTTTATTTTGCTAAATTTGCAGTAATTACCAAATTTTTAGAAATACTGGCAAATTAACAGAAAAGATTTATTTGAAATTAGGGCTCGATTACAGCATTCGGATGTACATATGTATGTTATTTATATTTTTTAAAATTCAGTTCAATCCCTATTAGAATTTTCTCTTGCACACAAGTACATACATATAAATACAGTGATAGAAAAAGCTTTGGCAATCAAAAATAGTTCCTAAAATACTGTCTGGTATCAGTGCTAGGCGGACAGATTATACGACTCCCCAGTTTTCCTATTTTCTATTTCATTTCTACATAATTAGATTCAGACTTGTTTGTAGACTTTTAAGGAAATTAAAATAAA
The DNA here is from genome assembly GCA_950370525.1 of Bellardia bayeri. Classification (NCBI taxonomy): domain Eukaryota; kingdom Metazoa; phylum Arthropoda; class Insecta; order Diptera; family Calliphoridae; genus Bellardia; species Bellardia bayeri. Next base: position 100,535,504 of record OX493266.1, read on the forward strand.
TGCTAAAATATAATCAATACTTGATCTGGGAACACACGTGACATGAATGTAGATAAGACAATGATAATCCTATTGTTTAAGAGGACATGTTTGTCTGTATGTTTTGTAAGAAAAGTAAAAGATGCTTTTACATTCTTTTATAAATATATTTATGCTCGTGTAATAAAATGAATGAAAGGTGTTCCAAAATGTAGACAAGATTTCAATTATTGAACAATATTTTGAAAATATTTAAAGTTTGGCGTCAAAATTTGGTACGTGTCGCTGTGTGTTGCGAATTTTGCAAAGCTTATTCAAAGTCAAAGGCATATGCCAACAAAAACACAACTTTACGTGCATTAAAGTAGGAAATTAAACCCTGCATGGATGAAACTGTAGCTATAATTGCATATACCATGATTTCCGAAAATGTTTACATATTTAATAAATGGAGTCCATGCTTATATAGGCCATTTGCTTAATACAATAAATAATTAAAATATTGCGTTAATTTTGGGACACTCATAGCATAAAAATGTTTTGTCATTTTCGCTTGTATAAATTGATTAGACTCTAATGTCAATTTACATTTTAATTTGTCAGATAACGCCAATAAATAATCAGTAGCTGTTCATAAAAAAAAGACATTTGTCTGATCTTACAATATTGTCAGACAAATGTTCAGAAAACGTATAACAATCATCTGAACTTACAATTTTTGTCGTCCTACGCTGTCAGAAAAGGTATTGTCAATGGATTGTAAGACAAAATTATTGTCAGACACCTAACAATCGTGTGTATACATTACGTTGCCATAGTTAGATTATTGTCATTTTTGTTATGAAGAGTTTAGTTTTGCCATTCAAAAATTTAGAAGTTGACCGTATATTTAGTGGAATAATTTTATCATGAAATCTTTTCATTGTATTAGATGTGGATTAAAATTGTTCAGTAAAACTTTTAGAATATATTTCTTGAGAATTTGTATGTCAATCACTAAAAAAATATTTAAAAACTGGGTGATTTTCATACAAATTGTCAGGTTTTAAGCCTTTGGCATTGAAGGTATTTAAGATAAAGTTTATGACACATATAAATATTTATTATAAAATCTAAAATGCTTGTTTTTATTTCAAAATTCTAAGATTAGGCTCTTGAAGAGAACCTTTTATAAATAATTATTAAATAAAAAGATAATTAAATTAAAAAATATAATTTTTTTAATCAAATTTAGATGGTTAAAAATCATTTCAAGAAAGTATTTGCAATAATTTAGGATTTTTTTTTTTTTTTGTAATTTTAAAATAAATTCAAGCATATTTCAGCATTATTTTGACAACGATTTTGACGCTGACCTAATCTCACTTACTCACAATATGAGGCGTGTTGTTGTTAATTTGTCTTCATCTTCATTACTTTCTAGTACATAGTAAATATACAGCGAAAATTGTTCCATGACAATATTGAAACATTTTCAATTTAATACACATACACACACACACAGTTTGACAAGGAATCTGCCACTTTTTGTCATACAACAACCCGACAACAGTGCGAACTGACAATTTCTGTTGCAAGATAAATTTATTGTTTGAATATTGTCTTGCAATGAAATTGTAAGCTGTTCTTACAATCGTCCGAACTGACAATTATTAGATTTGACAACAATGTAAGATAACTTATCACATTTGTTAAAAGATTGTAAAATTAAGTTTTAAATTGCAGTTAAAAAACATACTTTTTGATTATATTTCGGATCATGTATACGTTATCATATGATGACTAGCAACTATATGCGGGTAACTACATTCTCAAACTTCAGTTAAACTGCTTACTACAACCCAAGCAAAAGTACAGCAGCTTTTGTCAGCAATACAATCTTAAATCGCTCTAATAATAACATGGCTTGTAGTTTGTAAAATACCATCATACGAGCATATGAGAAATAATCATAAACAGGTGTATATATTTTACTAATAATACTAAATAATCATTTATGTATTTCTTTATTCTTCTTATCTCATATTCAAAGTCTTTGTATACGAGTGAATAAAAGTTTATGACATTTTCATATCGACATCAAGAATATTGCATAATATTTCCTCTCTTTTCATTGCTTTGAGAAGAAAAACACTCAATTGAAATGAAATAAACTTGCTCGTTTACATTAATACATACATACATATATACATGTAAATAAATACGTTATTTAATTAAAGACATGAATGCCTTGTGATACTTACATTTGTCTAAAAAATTTTACTGAAAAGATTGATTGACAATTTTTTTCTAGAAATTTCTACGTGTTTTTATTTGAGAGTATTTATACATTTCTATACACATATGTATGTACATATGTATGTAATGCGAATAAGAGAGTAACACGAATTGCTAGTACAACCAAGTGTGTACTCGTCTTGTATTCCCCTCACCACGATGTCTAAAAGGTAATCAGCTTAGCTTAAAGAATTGCTTCGTGTATAATTGGGACTTTTATTGACCATCATCTCTACTCCTTGCACATCCACCACTCACTTCTTTTCTAATTCTTGTTTTTTTTTTTTTTGTCAATAGACGACTTGTTAGACTGTTGTTTGAAAATATAACGCCTTTTGAACATTTATCACAATCACGATTAATCTATAGATAAGCAAGCGATACAAGTGATTGTAAGAAACAATGTACATAATTCCATGTGTAAATGTACGAGGATCATTGGAATCGATGAATGTAGTTGGAGAAAAGTGCGCATTCCAATATTTTTGAAATATGTATTGTGGTTTATTCAATCCTCGCATGCTGCTGAACAGCAGTTACTGCACATAATGTAATAAAACGGCCTCAAGACAATCATTATTTCTTTTATCTTTATATTGAATTTTAAGATTTGTAAAACACGATAACGCTTTATAAACATTTATGTTTGGAATGCTGTAAGTATGTTTGGAATGTACATGTACCTATGCACATATGTTTATGTAGGCATTTCAGTTATTTCTCATTAATTTTATTTTATATTGTCTTTATAACATTCAGCGCACTGGTATTGGTAATTTTTTATATAAGTTTGTCATTCTGTTTGCATTTTCTATTAAAGCATATATAGGTATGTGTATGTCTATATATGTATATGTCTACGGATCCTTAGAAATAGTGATTCGATTGGACATGTTAGCTGACATAGGATTTCCAGAGCCTTCAGGTTTCGTGTTATGAATATATAAGATACTCGTATATTCATGAGAATTTGAAACTGAAAATCTTAAAAAAAAAAAAAACCGTAACTACCTCTATTTCTGGAAGTATTTTTATATATAAATACTAAGTTATACATATGTATGTATATTTAGATGATTTTAACATCGAATGAAATTTATTAGTTTTCTCAACAAAACATTTTGCTTCATCAATACATTTTTATCTGTTCTAAGCTGAAGTATACATACGATTCACCATAACCGACTCTTACTTATTGTAGGTATCTGTAACATTAAATCGCATTTTATATTCACCCTGTTTTATTTATATTTCGTTAACAGCAACTGAATAAAATTATGTGTTAAACCATAAATATAAAATGGAAATAAATAAGAATAAATTTCCATCTCAACTGCTTACAGTGAGATACATACTCTTACATAAATGAAGATGTAATGTGGCAAACAAAATCAATGGGATTTTGTTTTCAACAATGGCTTTTAAACGCTTTTTTTTAATGGAAATATTACATGCAGTGTGTTAATAAAAATTAAAAAATATACACCTAATTCTGTTTGTACACGGTAATTGGTTCGTGTAAAAATCAATTAGTGAAAAGCAAAGATTTTTTAAGAACAATTAATTAGGTTTATAATATTATATCAAATATACTTATTTATGTACATACATACATATGGACTAAAAAGAAATTCCCCCAAATTTGTGCTACAGTGCAATCGCGATAATATCAACTAATGAAAACAAGGGCGGTTGAAATTTTTGGGATTGTTCATATTTACAAATGGCACAAATTTTAATAAAACTAATAGTTTTTCTTTTTCCAGGACCGATGAATAATACATTGACAGATTTCGAAATTGCATTTTTCTTCTTTTTTTATTCCAGATACTGTGGATTTTGTCACGCCATATTTCTTCGCTAAATTAGTAACACTTGCAGCTTTTTGCTAAATTCTCCAAAACTTCATACATGTATGTACGTATTTCCTGTAAAGTTAGAAATTTATGTTGTTTTTTATGCATATTATAGGTACAAATTATGCACTATTTTTATTAATACTTAAAAACCAAACATGTATTTGCGTCTGCGAACATGTAAAAACTAACTGAAAAGTGCACTTGTTTGATTGTAACCACAAAAAGGGAATTCCCCTAAATTTGTGATCGCAAAAAATAAATTTAACTAAAAAAAATTCAAGCCCAAAAGATTTTGAAACGCGCTAAATGGAATAAAATCGAGTAAAATATTTAATTTTGTTTATTTTCAAACCGTGTAAAAACAGAATTAGGTGTATACGCATTTAACTACATTTGTGCCCCCTGTTACTTACATTGTTATTTGTTGTTCGCATGGATTGTACACGGAGTGCTGTGGAACGACGGTTTACACAAACATTAAACACCGCACAATGTTCGTCCTGCCCTTTTACAATGTATAGTTTAAATAACTATAAATATATTTCACAAATATTTGCCTCGTTGTATGTAAAGGGTATTCCAAAATCAGAGTTTCTCGTAAAGAACTACCAAACTAATAAGAAACCGTTTCATAGCTGATACTTTACAGTTATATAATATTTAAAAAATAATAAAAATTTGGACCGCAATTTGAACAAAATCATCCAAAGCCACAAAGTACATTTTCACATGGATGGCTATTGAAATAGTAAAAATCTTTAGCATTTTTAACTGATGAAAATAAATGCAACTGCAAAGTGTCTCTGGTTGGTGCGGATTCCTTTCTGTCTAAATCTTTTATGGGGTTGTTAGAAGGCAAAGATATATAACAGGTGGCGCAAAAGTAAACTTCCGATGTTTTTTGGCTGTAATTAAAAAAATCTTTGATTCTTCTTGTGGATTATTTTTATTTGGTCTTTTAATTTTTTTTTACATCAAGTCGAGAATATGATGTCATGTACATGGCCGCCGCCACAGTTGATTGTAGTATGTAGTCATCATCCCATCTCCGGTGTTTCGTAGTTACAAAAAATAACATAATCCACCAAAAGAAAAAGAGGAGAAATGACAACAAAAACATACATACATTGCTGTTATTGATCTACCAAAAAAGTAGACGCAGCAAGAAAAGCAAAAACAAATTTGTAATAATACAAATTCTATAAATAGAATGACATATAAAGAATACACACACATTCTAAACGTACGTAAATTTCGTTCTGACTCACAAAAACACGTAAAAAAAAAATATGATAATTCTCATATTCTATTTCTCAAAAAACGGTGAGTTTAATAGATGATATTTACAGATTGATAATTGACACTGAAGATTGCTGATGACGCCCTTGGCCGGGTAGAAAATGCATTCCAATTTGCCAATTGTTCCAATACGTTACAATAGTATTCTTTAATATAAATTCTCGAACTACTAGCCTGAATAAAAAACTTTTCTCTTAACAGTTGATTGTCATTTGAGCCCTTTTTATGGCATTTTCGATCACTTTGGCCAAAACTTCTGGCGATAGGTCCTCACATTCTTGACGGATATTGTCTTTAAGAGCTGCAATAGTCTGAGGCTTGTTGACATAAACGCGCGACTTCAAAAAGCCCCACAAAAAGAAGTCTGGCGCGGTCAAATCAGGCGATCTTGCTGGCCAGTGCAAATCGCCAAAACGAGAGATTAGGCGCCCGGGAAATGCATCCTTCAGCATATCGGTTGTGCAGTGTGTGCCGTTGCACCGTCCATGTTTTCCAATCCCAATTCATCAAGTTGCGGCAAAAAGAACTCGTTGATCATTGCTCTGTACCATTCACAGTAATCGTTTGGCCCGCGACGTCTTCAAAGAAAAAAGGTCCGATGACTCCTCCAGCGAAAACAGCACACCAAACAGTGACTTTGAGCGGGTGTAATGGCTCTTCGTGGGTTACACGCGGATTTTCAGTGCCCCAGAAGCGTAAATTTTGCTTATTTACATACCCGCTAAGATGGAAATGGGCCTCATCACTCATGATAATTTTTGATGAAAAATATCTTCCTCTTGGTGGTGATTAAGGATAGCTTGAGCGTATGTTAAACGCGATTGGCGGTCAGCAGCTAACAGCTGATGCACCGTCTGGACTTTGTACGGAAATATCTTCAAATCTTGTACCAAAATTTGCTGTAAAGACCGTCGACTGATACCCATTTGCGTGGCACGTCGTCTGGTCGATGTCGACGGTGCTTCCATAACATCCTCGGCTACAGCAGCAATATTCTCTGCAGAACGGCTACTCCGGGGAAGCATCTCGTGTTGTGCCAGTCTCTTCGAGACGAGCGGCTAAACTTCGCAGTGTTTCACCAGTAGGCATTGGACGGCCAGGAAATCCGCGACGAAATTCACGTTGTGCCAAAGTCACCGACCGATAATTGGTCAAATAAATAGTCAGCAATATTCCACGTTCTGGATCAGTGGAGCGTAACATTGTTTATTAACGTGTATTTCGCATGTGTTTACTACACAAATGTCAAAACAGAACTGACATTAGGGGCCAATCGCAAAATGTATAGCATTTTCTGATAGAAGGATTACAACAGTCCCACAAGTGTCCGTGGATGAAAAAGACATGAAATCTTTTAACTAAAGAGTGCGTATGTACCAGCAAAGCCATGAACTCAAATTCACCAATATGTTGTTTCATTCCATTCATAATTCTATCCTGTGTATTTTATTACTTTACAATCTTGTATAAATTTTGGGACACCCTTTACAAATGTACATGTGTTATATAATCAAATGTTTGATTGATATTAAAACCTTCAAATTCTTAATGAGTTGCCATTTTTTGTATTTTTTTTTAACTGCATAAATGCAATTTAAAGTATTTAAATAGAACATTTATTGAAATTTCTCACACATTAAGGTGTCTTAAAGCAACGCTTATTGAGGGTTTATTTATTATACCCTACACCACAATAGTGGGGAGGGTATATTGGATTTGTGCTGATGTTTGTAACGCCCCTAAATATTGGTCCAACACCCACCTTAAAGTATACCGATCGGCTTAGAATCACTTTCTGAGTCGATTTAACGATGTCCGTCCATCTGGCTGGCTGGCTGTCCATGTAAAGCTTGTGCGCAGAGTACAGGTCGCAATTTTCAAGATAATTCGATAAAATTTTGAACGTGATATTTTTCGGCCCAAGGATGGATGGGATTGAAGCTGGTGGAAATCAGTCCATTATTTCACCTAGCCCCCATACAAATGTCCTCCCGAAATTTGGGTTTTCCGGTCATAAATATTTGAATTATGCAAGTATCCAAACAAATTTCTCCACAAATGAGTAGTAAATGGAGCTAAATCACATTTACAAATTTTGTGAAGATCGGTCCATAATTAGTCGTAGCTCCCATATAAGGTCCACTTCCAAAAATCACTTAAAAGAGCATAACTCTCTTAAAAACGTTGGTATCCAAATAATATTGAACACAAATATGTTTTGTACATATACATATAATATTGTAGAATTTTATGACGATCGGTCTATAATTAGTCGTAGCTCCCATATAAGGTCCACTTCCGAAAATCACTTAAACGAGCATAACGCTTTTAAAAATGCTGGTATCCAAATAATATTTAACACAAATATATTTCATATGTATACTAATAATACGGTATAATTTTATTATGATCGGTCCATAATTAGTCGTAGCTCCCATGTAAGGCCCACTTCCGAAAATCACTTTAAAGAGCATAAATTTCTTAAAAAATGTTGGTAATCAAATAAAATTCGACACAAATAAGTTTCTTATATACAGAAATAATGACATTTTTAATGGTCGGTCCATAATTAGTCGAAACTCCCATATAAGACCCTCTCCGTAATTCACTTTAATTTCCATAAATCTTTTAAAAATATTTATATCTAGATAAAATTTACAACATATAATATTTATATTCACAGAAATCATGACACTGAATTTTGTTCTAAAATAGGTGATATCTCGCAAATAACGCTCATTTCTGAAATACTTTTTTATATTTACATATACTAGGTGTAGGGTATTATGTGGTCGGGCTTGACCGACTATACTTTCTTACTTGTTTTTAATATTAAATTTTATATAGAATAATTATTATTTCATAATCGAACTGTTCCAGTCAAGAAAAATTATCAAAATTTTTAATAATAAAATTTTTCAAGTTGTAATTCCTAACTTCAGTAAAAATAATTTAATGAAAATTAAATTTAATGAACTCGAGCCCAACTAAATTATCAAGAAATTAAATTTTATAATTAAATAAAATTAAAAATAGAATGAAAGCTTAAATCAGTTTCCAATTAAATTGAATTGTTTCACTTTTTAGATAATATGTTTGTTCGGGTACTGAAAATGTCACTGGCTTTGTTTCTAATATCCACCCAACTGTGCTATTAATGAAATGCTTTTCGTTATTATTCTCTTATTCCGCTCCTTGAAGAATTAGATAGCATTACTGCAAAAGTTTTACTAATAATTTTTTTTTTTTTGTTTTTATGTTTTTTTTTTAGTTGCTTTCGTTCATAATTCCTAGTTTCATTCAGTATTTATGTGTGTTGATGTTATTGCTTACGCTGTCGTCGTCTTCAATTCGGGGATTCACAGAATTCACTTGTTGATGTTATTTATGAGGGTTTCATGTGTAAACTTCTAATAGTCACTTAGGGCTAAATTCACAGTCTTTAGTTAGCTAATGGCAAAGGCTTGACTAATGATTCTTTATTCGCAATTCTTAGTTTGCCATAAGAATACCAAGTAATAGTTAAACAATAGTTAGTATTTTAGTTTATCTACCAATGGTTAACTAATGACCGAGAATTCGTCCATTAGTGTAGTAGCGTATTTCGCATGGTTTAGTCAAGTATTTTATTTTATTGGATTTTTTTTTTTTTTTTTGTAAAAATTGTGTCAGTGCGTCTTATCGTCCAAACCTTACTTATTTCTAAAAATTTATAGATAACATTTTGGGGTACGATGCGCCTTATCGTCCGGCAAATACGGTAATTAATTAACTTATATTCAAATTGGGTTTGTTGAAAAGTGAAAATCTTAAATTTGTTAATATTATAATAAAATCTTCACAATACCCAAAAAGCTAACTGCACAGTGGGCCAGTACCTAAATGTTTTGGAAATATTTTACAATTTAGTAATTGTTTAATCTAATCAACATTGCAATCTAGATATGCGTAGAAGTGTTTTGTATAATTTTTGAATAAATTGTTTTTTTTTAAAGTTCACTCTTTCTTATGGGTTCAAAGGGTAATGCGATTTTATCTTTTAGAAAAGCAAAATCATGCTAAGAAATATTTTATTTTTTGTTTGCAGTTAAAACTTTCATGGTATTTTTATATCTAAAGTAATTTTTTTTTTACAGATAATACTATGGTTGAACTTTTTATATTTATTATTAGAAAAAATTTCTTGTTATTTTGGCTTGAGTTCATTTTTTAATTAATAACTCGAAGAATTTTTTTTTTATTTTTAAAAACAACCACAATTACGCTTGCTGTTAGATAAGGCCATTACAAATAAATTACTAATGTGAAAACATCCAAGTAAGTGATCTTTTTTTTTTTTACACCAAAAACATGCTGACTACAGCTATAAATATGTATGTTTTCTATCGATAAGAGAAAAAAACTCAATATTAAATATTATTTTATATTTATGAAATAGTTACTTTTGAAATTTATTATTTCCCTTGATTTTTTTTTACCGCAGCATGTTTTTCTTCAACTACAAATAGTACCAGCATTTTCAAAAGAAATCAACCAATATCAAAATAATTTTCCCTTTAGTATTCTTTAGGCAGCAAAACCAAAAAAAAATAACAACTTACAAAACAAAAATGTTTGCGGTTTACAACGAATGAGATGAACATTTTAGTAGTTAATAAAAGAAAATGTTTGGGCTGTGCCGCATTCAATTCAACTTTGAAAACTAATTTCAATTAAATAAAAATATTCGGCTGTTAAAAAATACAAAAACAACTACTAAACTGGTTATAGGACTAGAATATCCTTATTCAGTGTTTTTTTTTTTTTTTTTTTTTTTTTTTTGAGTCTTAGCACAAATTTTATTAGTATTTGAAGTATTATATTGTTTGAAAGACAATTTTAGGAACAACATAATTCACGAGTATTTGAAATGTTTTGAAATTTTATCTAATTTTTACCAATTATAATTGATAATTAATAATTGGTTTACAGAGTTTGTCTGATTTTCATAAAAATATTGAATAAAAAAAAAACAAGTTTACAACAAGTTACAGTTTATATACCCACCACAAAATCAGCTATGATGGGGAAAACTTTCTAAAATATTGTACCGTAATTTCGATTTATTTTTCGATGCATATTCTAAAATATGAACCTAAATTCACAAAATCCAACAGTTTGATTTTGCCACAAACGAGTATCAATGTAAAAAATATTAGATCGATACCGTTATACATACATATGTATATAACAGATTTATATGTATTTAAGAGATTTTCGTAAGTGGACTTTGTATGGCAGCAATGATCAAACATGGACCCAACTAATCAAATTTTCGTTTTGTGATTTATTTTTATATGAAACTTATTTTTGCTGATTTTTGTACTGAAATTGCAATTTTGTAATTTTTGCATTTATGTAACATTGAGCCAAATTTCGGGAAGAAATTTGTATGGGGACTATAAAAAATCATGGACCGTTTCCTACTATTTTCATTACAGTTTCTGTTTTTATCATAGAAATAACGTGTACAAAATTTCATGGTATTATCTAATATATATTTAAACAAAATAGCATAAAACTTTTTAAATATATCGTATTTTGATGAAGGTTGTTATACATTTTGGTCCATAACTCTGGTTCGTCTGAACTGAATGATTTTCAATACCCAACTGCTTTGGAGGATTATAAACGTTTTTTGTAAATCTTTCTGACTTTGGTTTCATATTTTGGACGTGAGAGTGTTTGACAGAGACAGACAGCTGAATCGGCTTAGAATTTATTGGGTCTCAGATGAATATTTCTCAGTGTTAAGCTAGATTTACACGATTGAAATTTTCTTCAAAATTGATCTTCAAAATGCTTCAAAATCGCGTAAACAGCAAAATTTATTCAATATTTATTTATTTAATAACTATTAATAACTATTAAATAAATAAATTTTGAAGAATTTTTGGTTTTTTAGGTTTGAATTTTAATTTTCTAATAGAGGTGTCAAGTCGTTTTTCCATAACAATATCCGCCACAATTGGGGATGCCGGTGAACCCATGGGGAGTCCTTTTTTCTGTGTATATTTTTTGTCCTTGAACCTAAAATAGCGGTTGTTAATATTCTCAAAAATAAGTCCTTTGTCATGCTAGTGTGTATTGCAATTTCTTCCCATCTATCCTCTATAATTCTTAATGCTAAATCAACAGGTACGCTCGGAAACAGAGACACTACATCAAACGATATTAATATTTCATCGTCGCTTATAGTCAAGTCTTTTTTTATTTCTAAATTGCACTGAATCTTTAACATTATATACCGAGTTCTCCGTAATACTCTTTAAAATTGTTGTAATATATTTGCAGAGTTCACTCGATGGGGCATTAACATTGGAGCAAATCGGTCTCAATGGATTCCATGCTTGTTGAATGCTTTCGCAATCCCTTATGTTAATTTTATTAGCAAGTTTTTATGTTGGTTTAAAATTTGGCTTAATAGCATAACCATATTGAATGTTTAGTGTAACAGGTAATACTGTTACAAATATAATCAATGGATAGATTATAAATTTCACTTAAAAACTGTAGTTATATATAAATTATGTACATTTTTTGTGTCATCATACATTAGACATTTCTAAATATCCTTTACAAAGACTGAGTTTTGCTGAAACTCTTCAATATACTTACATATACATACAAATAGATAAATATAAGTATACACCACAGTGTTGAAACTCTTGTTTGCCACACTTAAAATAAAATTAAATTTATACTAAAATATTCATGAGTTTTAAAACTTGAAAATAAAGAACAACATTTATGAACCTTTTTTTTGCTTGGTTTGTATTTAAAGGATTTGTGTGCTTCTTAGTGTTTGTTTTTACATTCTTGTATTTGCCATTATATTGTTCATAAAAAAAAAACTAGGAAATAAGCCAGCCAATAATAAAATAAAAACAAAAAGCAATAACAAATTGTTAACAACAGGAGCTAATGCAAGACAAAATTTTAAATTGATTTAAGCGACTTTTCGCTTATAGTGTATACAATGTATACATCATATACTTATGTAGATACTACCTCTGTATTCTATCTGTATGTGTTTTGTATGTCATTAGATTTGCCAATATTGCTTTTTTTTTATTAAACTTCAAACTCAAAAATACAAAAAAAGGAAATTTTTAATTAATTGCAATATATGCAAAGAATACAGGTCACGTTTTTTGGGGTAAAGGCCAATTATGTGCAAGTATAATATAAAACATTAACTTTCTTGTGAGATATATATCGTGTTTCTATTACGTACCGTTCGGGAGTTATTGCTCCATATGTTGACGTTTTGGCCAAAAATTTGGATTTTTTTTTTAAACTTTAATCGACGTCGTTTAATCGAGCTCAAATTTCGGCAATATCTGGAAAGGGGTATCGTTTTATGGGCTTCCGACATCGATTTTTTGTGGTCACCCTAGTATACTATGAGTGTACGTACATTCAAATATATACATACATATGTATATTATTTATATTTGTTCATGGTGCAACTATAGAAGGTGAGTGCAGTGACTTTGTTTACATTTTACTTATGTCAAAAGTAATACTTTTTCAAGTATTTTTGACAGTAGTACATTATTTTACACAAACAAAATGCCTGTTGTTTCTGTTTTGTGTTGTATTTGTATACAACACCATGTATTTGTTCATATGAATTTTTGTTTTTGCTAAACAAGAGGGCATTTTAGGAAAATCTCAATTTTCTATGGTAGGTCTGGACTATAAAATAAACAAACCACATTTGCCAATCATTCATATTTTTTCTTGTTTGACAACATACGGACATTGCTCTCTGAAGACTACTTGTGCTTATTATACACAATTTGTTATTTTCCATACAGACTTTGTACATTAATACTAAATTATAAATACACACACAGCTTCCATTTTATATAGGCAAATACATACATAAATAATACATTAGCTAAATAATTAAAATTTGATTATTTGTACAATAACTAAGACCACAAATGAGTGGCCGTTATTCGATGAAATACTTATTAGAATTATAAATAATAACAACAACAATCGTAATTAAATTAGTTGAAGTGTAGTTAAATTACGTATACATAGATATTTTAAAATAAATTGCAAAATTTCAAATAAATACCCAAAACGGAAATATTAGTTTATATATAATTGAATTTTTATTTTAATACCATTTTAATTACTGATAATTTATGTATGTTTTTCAAAATCAAATTTAAATAAAACAGTTTAAAATAAATTGTCAATAATAGAATGCATACATAAATGTATGTATAGGTAAATCTCAATTAAAATAAATCTATGTAATCTAAAATATTATTCAAAAAACAGCAATATTTTCTAAACTCTCTTATCAGAATTCGGTAAATTAAATCACAGATATGTATGTGTGTATGTATGTGTGTGTGTGTGTGTGTGTGTGTGTGTGTGTGTGTGTGTGTGTATTAGTTTTACACACTGTTGTGGTAGCCCGTTTATCTTTATCAGTTTATACATACATACATACATATGTATGTACAAACTTCCATAAAGTATGATTATTTGCAAAACAACATGATTTCAATTTCAATGGCCTTTGCGTGGCGAAAATTGATGAATTTTTTTTTTCATTATTTCACTTCCTTTAACGACGCTTTGGCAATTTAATTTATTAAATGTCGAAGACATTACAGATGTTATTGATAAATACATGTGTGCAGTTTCAGTCTTAAAAGTTTTAAGTTTAAAGATTCTCAAAAAAGCGAAACTTTAAATAAATATTTTCTTCAAATTCCAAAAACTTTAAAAGACAAAATTGTATATTTACCTGGAGATTCCTGTAACAGTCTAAGAATATTAAATCATTGTCAAAGCATATTCAATTTTACTTATACAACAGAGATTGAAATTATCGATACCATTACAGAACTTGACTTTAAAAAAAGTTGTGGGCACGATGGGATTTCACCTAAAATTTTGTTTCAATGTAAATATACTATATCTCCTCATCTTGAAACATATATTCAGCAACATGATCGCTACTGCTACATATCCTGAAAATTTAAAGATTGCAAAAATCGTACCAATACCCAAAGTTGCTAGTGTTGTGAAAGTGGAAGACTTTAGGCCAATAGCTTTACTTTCAATTATTGACAAAATATTTGAAAAAATATTTTATAAACAACTCTCGTCATATTTTAACGAAAACATGCTACTATATGAATGGCAATATGGTTTTAAAAAAGGATGTGGTACAGGAGAAGCTGTCGTTAATGTAATAAATACCATATGTAAAGGATTAGATGAAGGATTTGGCGGTATGACGGTGTGGCGGGAATCTTTTATGATTTTGCAAAGGCGTTTGATCTAGTAGAGCATAAAATTCTGATTGAGAAGCTTATATATTATGGAGTGGATGATCAAGCGCTTACCCTATTAAAATGTTATTTATATAACAGAAAGCAGTATGTTGAAGTAAATAATTTCAAAAGTTCAGTAGGTGTGGTTGAGTATGGAGTCCCGCAAGGGAGTGTATTGGGCCCATTACTTTTTAATATTTACCTCAATGATTTAAAAAATTAAAGCTTTTTGGAAAACTGATTATGTTTGCAGATGACATAAGTGTGTTTTATCCATATAAACATGAAACTGCTCTTAAAGTTCAGATGGAATATGTTGCAGCAATGATAATGGAGTACGCAAGAATAAACAAGTTATGCTTAAAAGCTGAGAAGACGAGAGTCTTAAGACTTAGGCCATATATGGTTCATGGACAAAATTTTAGTGTACTTGTGGATGGTGAACTTGTGAGCGAAGTTTCTTCGATAAAGTATCTTGGTGTAACCCTGCAAAGCAATTTGTCGTGGGACTTACATATAAAATCTTTAAAATCAAAAATTGCATCAGCTACTGGTTTGATGTATAAATTCAAAAATAAATTTAACACTAAAACTAAATTGTTACTTTACCAAGCGTTAATTCAGAGCCACTTAAACTACTTAGCTATTGTGTATGCATGGAATAAAAGCAAAGAGCTTAAGTCACTTCAAAGATCTCAAAATAAAGCTTTTAGAGCAATTTTCAATCTTCCAATGACTTTTTCTACTTTACCATTATACACAGATATATCACCAAAAATTCTTCCATGTTTATAAATCTATGCATAGTATTGGCCATCATACTATCCTATTTTTAAGAAATCAACATAATTTTGATACAAGAAATGCAAGAAATTTGAGTATAAGCTTCTGTCGTTTTGAAAAAACTAAACAAGGAGTTGGACATATGGGTATTGTGGAATATAATAGGCTACCAGAAACTATAAAAAACATTCAAAGAATTTCCATTTTTAAGAAAAATGTTAAAGAATACTTATTTGACAACCTGGAAATGCTTCTATTGTAACAATATTCCCTTTTTAATTTAATTCTAACTATGTATATATTTGCAAATACTTATAAATTTAATAATTTTTAAACTATTTGCCAACTGGCCTCAAAAACGTCCCTATGGACGCTGAGGCAATCATTCTGCGTAATAATTAAATTTCTAAATATGTTAATGAATAAATAAATAAAAAAAAAAGTTAAGTACGATTTTTGGTATTCAAGCAGCTCGATCTTTTCCACATTTCAAACAACAACTGATACTTCTGTATCCAAATGTCGTATGTTGTAATTGAATGCTTTCAGCCAATTTAGACTAATTGAACTGTTATATTTGTCACGATTTGTCACTATTTAACTAGCATAATTTTCGAATAAGTGAGGTTAATTTTTTTCTTATTTAAAACAGGTCATCAACGTAAAAGTGTGCTTCATCTCTTAGGAGGTTTTTGCTTTAACTATGGCCCACAAACTTTTATTAATTTTCTGGCACATGTTGCTCCACTGCTTGGTGATTGACAACATTTTCTGCACAAATGGTTTGAAAGTCATGAAAAACATTTTCATCAAAACTCTTGTTACTCTTGTGTTGCAGAGCCAAATTCAACATAATTTTAATGGATTTTAAGTAATCATTGTGAGCCACTTTGAACTTTTAAATTGTTTTTTTTTTTTTTTTTTGAAAACAAGTTTTTCATTCCCCATTTGTTGTCCGGATTTGGTGGCATACTATAACGAACACTTAATTTTTTTTTTTTTTTTTTTTTTAGACACACAACATATTTGGCCACCCAAAACCAGTGAGCGATGTCTGAATATGATATTCAATTTATTAATCAATTAATTCATTACGATAATTTTCTTGTCGCTGACAGACATTCATGTCAGTTTTTGAATTTATGTCTGTTTTTTATGATTTCCTTTCATTTCTTAAGTAAGTTTGTTCATCATTTTTAATGTGTAGAAGATAAACATGAAATTAAATCAATTTTTATTACTATTGACAAAGTCCTGAAAATTACTTTCGTTTAAATATGTACAAACCAAAATTTATGGTTAATCTCATAAAGATTTTATATATATATATTTTTTACGATAATTGCAAATAATATAAGTTGTATTTAAAGTATTTATAGCAATATCTCATAATCCCTCAAAGCTCATTTATAATGTTGAATAACAGATTGTCACACATTGGTCATTATTATCTAATGTCCTGAAAAGTCCTTTAATAATATTGTAATGATTGTAAAAATGTAATTAAAGCAAATGTTTTATTTGTACTTACATACATATGAATTTATTCATAACTAACTAAAAAGAAGATGCTAATTTGGTTGTTAAGAAACTTAAATGATTGCCAGAATTTGTTTACTGGCAATTGGCCAAATGTGATCCATAAATAAATTAATAATTAAAATTTATATCACACCTGCGACAAGCATGTTGTTGTATCAGTTTAATATTAAGCTGCTGTTATGATAATTTTATCGTAAATTATTTATTAAGGTTTTATATATTTTTTCTATTACCGTTCTGTGATAAAAAAAAAAGTGTTAAATTCCATTCAATGGCAGTAGTCGGCATTTGAATTGTTTGTGTAGTAAGTAGTCAAAAGACATCTCATCTGTTGTTGCCACAAACAAGTACAACTGAGTTTGTCTTCGCTGTAAATGTAACCATATTTTTCTTGTTTATAATTAGCTAAAGTTCCTACATTCATTCTTATCCTACTCCAAATAAATATTTTATTTTTAATATTTATTAAAAAACAACAAAGTATTTCCCAAGAACTCTTGAAAACTATGAACTTTCGGTTGGTTACATATTTGCATGCCTTATATTATTTTAGACCCAAGTTTATTTACCTGGCACAAATATTTACCAACATTTCATAAGATTATTTCCTTACACAAGTGACACTTCATTATTTCACATTTAAAGTAATTAAAAAAAAAATATAAAAACAATTATTTGCAGAATTTTAATTAAGGAATGATACTGCTGCCTATTGTAGTGTGGGACAATTAATTTCTAAATCATTAAAGTTCTTGCAAACAATTTTCAAGTTCTTAATTTTGTTCCACTGTTTAAGCAAATATTTTTGTTTAATAATTTGAAATGAATTTCTTGCTTTACGATGCCAAGTGCCAGGAAAATGATATGGTGGCATTATATTATAAATATACAAGTAAATATATTTTCACTACTTTAAGTTTTCCTAGAAAATTTGCAAGAATTGTGGAATATTTTTAATAATCTAAAAATAGAAATTAATATAAAATGAAATCTACAAAAAAAAAAAAAATGCCATAAAGCTATTTTGTTAGACTCAAGTATTTTAAGGAATTTTATTTTTATTTCACTGAAATATTTTTCTCTTAAAGCAGTAGAAGTTCATAGAAGTAACGTAAAAATAAAAAAATATAGCAACCCGTGCTAAATTTCATTCCATAATGCTGTTAACTTTGTAGAATAAATTTACACTTCCTAAACGAAATCTCAAAATCGTGACAATTTTTAGAATTTAAGCCCAAGTAAATATAAACTACACCAATACCTCACTTTGCGTCGTTTCATTTTGCGTTTTTTCGAAGTTGCGTCGCTGCTTATTTAGTGCTAATTTTCATTGTGCGTCATTAGATTTTCGAGGTTGCGTTGTTTTGGGTTCGAGTCTTTAATTTATTTTTAAAATTTCAATTGATGCTAATACGTTGGCCCGTACAAGAAGTGCTTTGATGATCGAAATGGAGTCGTTGCTTTCTATTTGGATCGAAAATCAAGTTGCGCAGAGAAGCTTATTTCATGACATAAAAAGTAAAGCATGATCTAAAAATAATTGTCTATAGTAATACAGACAATTGCTACAAGGGAATTTATTTTAATTTGCAAAAAAAAAGCTGTTCAGCAAACATTGGAACAATTTTTTGTGAAAGAAAGCCGACGACTTAGTATTTTCGTAACCCTGAAACCTATCTTTCATCTTTACAGGGTTTGCTATAGAAAATGTTAATTCACTTTGCGTGGTGTTTTTTTTTTGGAACGTAACCGAGACGCAAACTGAGGTATTGGTGTACTTAAAAATTAAAACTAAGCAATCATGATCATTTTGTTTACAATAATATTAATATAAATGAATTAATATTCTACATTCTACTAATTTCAGAACAAATTTATATATTAAATGTAATAGCAAAAGCCATGAACGTAAAATATTTCAATGCCTATCTAGTCTCAATTTCCACACAGAATAAATTATTGCCCAACACATTTTAATTAAACTTTTAATTGAGTTTTAATTAAACTTTTAATCATATCAATTAAATTTTTAATTGAAAATCAATTTTCAATTAAATAATATAATATTTTTTTTAATTAAAACTACTTTTAATTAATTTTTTACAAAATATTTTAATTGATACTACAAATTCCTTCATCGGTTCACGTTCAATTAAATGTTTACAATAATATTAATATAAATGAATTAATATTCTACATTCTACTAATTTCAGAACAAATTTATATATTAAATGTAATAGCAAAAGCCATGAACGTAAAATATTTCAATGCCTATCTAGTCTCAATTTCCACACAGAAAAAATTATTGCCCAACACATTTTAATTAAACTTTTAATTGAGTTTTAATTAAACTTTTAATCATATCAATTAAATTTTTAATTGAAAATCAATTTTCAATTAAATAATATAATATTTTTTTTAATTAAAACTACTTTTAATTAATTTTTTACAAAATATTTTAATTGATACTACAAATTCCTTCATCGGTTCACGTTCAATTAAATGTTTAATTAAATATACGAATATTTTAATTGAAAATCAATTTTAATTTTTTCTGTGCACATGCTTTACAAATTTTTTATTTTCAATTATTCTCAACTATTTTTAAAGAACTTTTTCCATTCATATTCTATTTAAATAAGTTTGGATAATTTATTTATTTAAACTGCATTTAAGTCCTGAAAACATTTTAAGTTGAGTTATATTGATAAAATTCGCTAGAATAACAAGAATACAAATTCATCGTAATTTAAATGGAAACAATTTAACCAACAAATACATAAAAATAAGATAAGATAAAATCTCTACATTTTGCTCCAGGCTTTAATATGCCAAATTCATTCTGGCACACAGTTTGAAATCTGGGGATAAATAGAGTTTAACAAAGTTGAAATAGAGAAGACAACTTTTATATTCAATGGAAAAAATAAATAATACTGCTGAGTTTGATGTTTTAAAAGCAGTTTTTTCTTTCTTAAATCTTCAGATAGCCCTTATTGATATGATTATTTTGGCAATGTTATAAAATTTTTTCTTATTTTTCACATTGCAGTCTCTAATTTCATTGAGTAGAAATCTCTATTGTTTTATTCCGGCAGCATTTTTGTTTAGTTATTTTGAGTAGAAAAGTAATATACAATGCTATTATATTCTTAACTAAGTAATATATAAAAGTAAAAAATAAAAATTTAAAACAATACAATTTACAAAATTTAAAATTCTCAAAGAAATATAATTAAATACATTTAAATTTACACATTATTACTACTGCTTTTCACTTGCAACATGACCAATATTATTGGAATGAAAAGAATTACATACATTACACAATTTCTGACGGAATAAATAATGTGTCATTGCGTAAAATTATACCTATACAAAAAAAAAATACTTGGCATATTTGTTTATTTATATACATACGAGGGCGGTTCGGAAACTTCTTAGCCTAGCACAGAAAGAGAATAGTTTTTTGTTTTTCAATATAATCTTCTGAAACTTCAAGACATTTAGTCCAATGATTATGTAGCCATTGTATCCCTTGATTATAATTGTTTTCCTTAAGACCCTCAAAATAGTGGTTTACAACTCTTACAACAACAAGCTAGGAATTTTTTTAGATTTGGGAACAGCTAAAAGTCACTGGGAGCTTAATCAAGAGAATAAGCAACTCGTACTTAAATTCGTTGATTTAGCCATTGTGTCTTTGTTGTCTTGATAAAAAATTATTTTTTTGTGTTGTCAGCCAGGACGTTTTTCTCGAATTTTTACATTTAATGGATCCAAAATGTTGCAATAGTACTCTGTACTCTACAATAGTACTCTGTACTCTTTATTGTTTTACCCTTTTGCTGAGAGTCAATCAATAAAATGCCATTGAAGTCCCAAAAAACCGTTGCCATAACCTTAACAGCCGATTGAATTATTTTTGCCTTCTTTGAGGCACTTCCTGCAGCTTCAGTTCATTGCTTGGTTTGTTTTTTTTATCTCTGGAGTATATTTGTGGGTCCATGGCTCATCAACAGTTAAGAAACAACGCTCAAAATCCATTTTATTTTTCCTAAAACGATCTAAACAAGCCTGAGAAATTTTCATTCTTATGCGTTTTGGATCGACTGTTAACAAATGCAGCATCCATTTTGCAGAAAACTTTATTAGCTGTAGTTCTTCATGCAAAATTAAATGGACTTGGTTCATTTGAGATGCTAATGATGATATTAGCTATTTCACGCACTTTTAATCGTCAATCATTTAATGCCATATCATGAACTTTGGCTACAATTTATGTTGTTGTTGCTGTTTCCGGACGTCCACTACGTGGTTGCACATAAAGGAGCACTTTCACATAACACATTCACCATATCATTTTGAATTCCTTGTCCCGATAAGCCTTTTTTATTTAAGGTCCCGATTACCGTTTACAACACTAAGTATTTGGATGTTGTATGTTGTAAACTACGATTACAATTCACAACATTTATCGGCTTAATAGTATGAAAAATGCATGTTGTATTGTAGTTGAGACAACACAACATTTTAGTGTTGAGAACGATGACGTCACGAATTTCTAATTTTTTTTTCATTGTAAAAAAAAATCGCGGATGCTTCTTTTTTGAACACCTGTTTCCATATGAAGGAGTTGGGAGATCGAAAACAAATTTAACATGTTAGGAACACATGTTACACAGATGGAAGTTTCCAAAACACTTAACTTTTTTCGGCTTATGCCGCGCTTTCTGTTCTTGGCTAAGAAGTTCTTGAACCGCCCTCGTATTCCATGTTTCACTCCTTTTCATCATATATTGCTTCATTACTCCATTTAGTAATAACTGATAATATGTATATGTATGTATGCATGTATTTGAAATGTAGTATAATGCCTTAACCCATGGGGAAGCAACAGAATAATTTTCATTTAAGTAGGTACTAAGAAAGTGGCCTATGGATATTTGCCAAGTACTCGTTAACAATTAGGTTCAAGCCAATCAATGTAAGGGTAACTTTGGAAATTTCCATTTGTGTTTATGTAAGTTAGTAAAAAAAAATAATTTTGTAAAATTGTCTTCTGAAAGTTTAATAATAATTGCAGATTTAAAATAACATATTTTATGAATACTAATGAATATGTTTAATTACTTTTTATACCCTACACCACCATAGTGGGGAGGGTATATTGGATTTGTGCTGATGTTTGTAGCGCCCCTAAATATTGGTCCAACATCCACCTTAAAGTATACCGATCGGCTCAGAATCACTTTCTGAGTTGATTTAACGATGTCCGTCCGTCTGGCTGGCTGGCTGTCCATGTAAAGCTTGTGCGCAGAGTACAGGTCGCAATTTTAAAGATATTTCGATAAAATTTGATATATAATACTTTTTCGGCCCAAGAACGAATGGGATTGAAACTGGTGGAAATCTGTCCATTATTTTACCTGGCCCCCATACAAATGTCCTCCCAAAATAGAAGATTAACGATAATAAATGTTTGAATTATGCAAGTATTCAAACAAATTTCAACACAAATGAAAAGCAAATGAAGCCAAATCACATCTACAAATTTTGTGCAGATCAGTCCATAGTTACTCGTAGCTCCCATGTAAGGCCCACTTCTGAAAATCACTTTAAAGAACAGAACTCACTCAAAAATGTTGGTATCCAAATAATATTTAACACTAATATATTTCATATGTATTCTAATAATAAGGTACAATTTTATTGTGATCGGTCCACTTTCGAAATTCACTTTAAGCTCCATTAATCTTTTAAAAGTATTTATATCGAGAGAAAGTTTAACACAGATAATAATTATATTCACAGACATCATGACAGTAAATTTTTGGATGATCGGTCCACAATAGGTTATATCTCCCATATAACGCCCATTCAGAAAAACTGTTTTATACATATACTGTAGGGTATTATATAGTCGTGCTTGACTGACTATACTTTCTTACTTGTTATTTATGAATTCGTAGCAAAAGTTGTTTCTATTGCAGTATTCATTAAAAACAATGATGTTATTATTTGCAGGGATCCATTAGAAACATATTTTTAAAAAGAATAATTTGTTGTATATTAAAAAATACGTCTACAGTTTGCAAGTGCTTACAGTGAAAAAGCAGAACCGATTTATTAATGGTGCAAAATAATCGAATGATAATAAATTAAATTGATTTTTTTTTAACTTTTTTTCTGTCTGTTTTCATACAAAATTTGAAATTCTCCAGAACTTTGAAATTAGCCTTAGAAAAATTACTAACAACTTTGCAACTGTTAGTCAATTGTCTAATTCGTGATCTCATGTTAAGGACAATAAAAGTAGCTTTAGTACATTTTCCAAAGTTGTGTTAAACAAACACATAAGATTAATTTATTTTGTCGTTTGTAGAAAATTTAAATAAATTATTCGTTATTTCTTTAAATCCTTAATTCAATTCTAACCAACCACTTGTAGACTTTCATTTTATTTACTTAATTTTCATTAAGACACTTTATTTTCTTTTACACTAATTTTTCTCCTTTTTTTTATTTTTTGTTTTTTATTACAGGTAATTTTTTTTTTTTGCAAATAAATATCTCAAACCAAAGACTATTATGGTCAATGATCAACTAAATGACAGAGTTATATATTTATTTATGTTGTGTTGCCTTAACTCTAATGTTATTTCACTGTTCCTTAATTTAGTTGCTCTTTTTGTTTGTCCTTAAAACGACAAACGAATGTTAAATTATCAGCTCATTTATCTTCTTTTTTGCACTCTGAAGGACCCCACAAGGATGTTTGAAAACTTTTGAGTGGTTTTATAAATATTTTACATCGAAGTGTAGTGAATGAAAATTTTTTTTTTTTTTCAATTTGGCCCTTTTTCATTAGTATTTAGGTACTTTTTTTTATTAATTTACAAATGAAGCAGCATGAGTTATTAAGCTGCATTTCTTTAAGTGTTATATTTATGTTGGGTTTAATGAGGCTATTTTTTATACCAAATTAAAGTTATAAAAATAAAACCGTACAAATGATTAATTACAGTGAGTTTAGAAAACAATCCAATGCTGTGAAAAATGTTTAACTATAGTACAAGGGTTTTAGTGGATAATACTTCTGGCTATTTTTTTTATACATATAAAATTTAATACATCTACAAAGAAATATTCAAATATGAACATATAAGCAGTTTATATAATTTATTATTAGTTGTCTGTAAATTCTTTAATGTTAACATTGTAAAACTAAATTTATGGATTTCAATATTTGTCAATATTTTTCCACACTTGTGTGCATTGTTGTGTTAATAAGAAAATAGACCCTACTTTTAAACACATGTCTGTGTGGTAAAATTTGTGTTATCGCATGCATTGAATTCTTCCATCATTAGAGATAAGAACAAGTGCACAGCGTTACGTACGCATGCCTTTAACGAATTACTTAAATTTAAATAAAAAATATTTTATAAATATACAAAAATTTAAGAGGAAGATCTAGCTTTTTTTTTAACAAAATCTATCTCCGTTCTTTCATTTTGCATGAAGAAAGATTCATTTAATTAACAATATTTAGTTATAATGGTATCATTAACCATGCAGCATCATTTCGCTAAAAAGTTATAAAAAAAAACTGAAGAAAAGGAGGCAACATGTAAAATAGAAATTAAAAAATAAAAATAATAATTACAGCAAATTTCGAACCACCAGGTAACACTGGTTAAAAGATTGATGTTTGTCTGTTGGCTAGCAGGCACCGCAAGTGGTGCAGAGGGTTAGAACGCAAAGAATTCTGATGAGAGAAAGTGGTGTTTCTTGAAACATATGTAAACTCAACAACCCAGGTTCGAATCCCAGCCAAGAAAATTATCAATAAAAATTTTAATAATACAACAATTTTTCAAGTTGTGAAACAATTCCTACCTTGAGTAAAAAATAATTTAATGAAAATTAAATTTAATGAACTCGAGCCTAACTAAGTAAATATCAAAAAGTAAAAATTACTTTAGAAAATTTTCAAGTTTAAAAATATTCGCGGGAAATTATAAGAAATTAATTTACTGAATATAAATCCAAGTGCATGTGGTAAACACTTTTCGTAAATTATCCAACACAAATCAAATTATAATAAATAATGAAGAAACTGTCTATGAAGACAATATTCCAGCAATGACAAAAAGTACAAGACAACACGAAAAGGAAACAATGCAACACAGTGGGAGGAAGGAACGTTTTTAATTTCATTGTGGGGAAAACAGGCTATTTGCGTATTTTGCAAACTCATCTTGCCGATTTTGAAGATAAGATAATCGAGTTACTTTCAGCTGGATGCTGATCCAAAGCACATTTCAAAAATCGTGAAATAATGACTTCTGCTCGCTAGAATTTTCTTTTGATGCAGTGGCGAGCAAAATGTCCCGACCTCAATCCGGTTGAGAATTTGTGGACAATCGTTAAGAGACGATGGAAACAATAACGATCAACTCCAACCAATTTGAACGAGATTTGCCATCGGGTTTGGCTCGAATTGGAGAGTATTCGAAATTAATTAATTGAGACAAAATTTAATACGTGCGAGTTGGTTTAGTTTTGTTTGTTTGTTTTTTCTTAGAACTTGATTTGATTTATAAATTATTTTCTTAAATATTAAACATAATAAAGTAGATGACAAAAAATATTTTTATTTATTTTTTTTCCTCAAACAACAAACATGTACTCATTTGTGCTCCCCACTGTATGTCAGTCTAAGTAATACAGATGATATAAATTGCCAAGTTGTTGTTAATTTCCATATGAATTTGTTTTTTTTTAATGCAATATTGAATGTTAAAATATGTGAAAATTAAGGGTTAATGGAAAATTATAACAATTGTTTCACTAGTCTCGGCAGTTGTTAAGCATTTTTAAATATATCCATTGTTTACATTACAGCCTGAACTTGCAGGACTGTGTCGTAGTTTTTATTACATTTCCCTTTTAAACATTTTTTATTGTTGAATTTTCACATGAAAAATTTATGAATTTTCCCAGTACGAACAATTACGTCGCACATTATCGACCGTTTTCTGCAGTTATTGTGCATCTACAATCATATTTATGTAAACCACATGTTTTTTTAAATACATAAGTATTTATATAGATTCTTTATTTTATTAATAAATACGAGCAAAAGTGAAAAAAGAATTGTGTTTTATATCTGAAACAATTAAATGTGTAAAAGATACATAGTTTACTTCACTTCACTTAACTGCCACAGCCTGATACAGAGACATGAACGGAAAGTGATTTGTAACATTAATATTAAAATTTTAATAAAAATTCAAATATATAAGAGTGCATACGACTATCTGATGTCTACTGTAACAGATTTGAGATTTTTTTTAGCTGACGATGGATTCAAATATCTGTCAATACAAACATACAAAAAACAAAGGGCGCGTTTTCATCCAGACATGGAAGTGCAATATTCCATCATGATAACGCTCGGCCGCATGTTGCAATTTACTGTTAAAAACTATTAAGAAGAAGTGATTAGGAAGTTTTATAGCCAGACCTTGCCTCGTTCGAATACGACCTGTTTCGATCGATGCAGAACGCTCTCTCTGGAATACGCTTCTCTCTCAGAACAGGATGTCCAAAATTGGCTTGATTCATTCTTGACCTCAAAAGATGAGCAATTCATATATTTCCAGAAAGATGGAAAAAGGTCGTAGCCTAATTTCGCCAATACTTTGAATAAATTTTTATTGTATTTAAAAGTTTTAAAACAAAAGTTAAAAATGTGAAATGAATAAAATGAAACATATTCAATTTGCTCTGGAAATATAAAAAAAGAAACAATCAAAAATTAAACCAATTTTACCACACTTATGTTCTTCAAAACATGACAGAAATTGTAACATTTTAGCTGCCATACAGCCACGTTTACAATTTCTGCTTATAACACATTTGTCAAGATGAATGAATGAACAAAAACAAAACAACTACATGCAGACACAGAAGACAGTGTCATCGACGGCACAAGAAAGAATTCACAATTTAACATAAAAATTCAACGGAAAAATGACGAAAAAATAAAACAAATTCAATGAGATTTGTAGACTGTTTCAGTTAAACAAAGATTTTAAGGGTGTTCGCAAGAAATGCAAAAATAATTGAATTAAATAATTAATTACTGTTTATAATAAGAAGGGAATTTTACACATACATACATACTTACATATGTAAACACAAATTATGCAAGCTGCAAATTGAAAATGAAATCCATTCCATGATTTTGATAAATATTTATACACATGTATATTGTAAGTCTAAGCTACACTATCTGCTTACCCTTATACATATACACACATATACGACTATGTATAGGTATATGTCGGCCTGTTCTATTACTTACAAAGCCATGACAATTTATACAAATTTAAATAATCTCAATGTTAAAATTGAAAATTTGAAACCAGGTGATAAATTTTCGGTGTTTTTTTTTTTTTTTTTTTTTGTTCACAGCTGTTGATCTCGACACTGACATTGAATAATATTCTGCATAAATTCAAAACTCTCATGCAACGAAACGAACATTATAAATAGCCATAAATTATAAACAAATTGTTTTTTAAAGTGACGACATTCGATTTATATTGCAGTCTGCGACAATACGAACACTGAACAAGTGTTCAAGTTGAATGTCTTTTTGTTTCAATTGTTCCAAATGGTGCAAATTTTCTTAGTTTTGATTGCCATAGACATGAGTAAAATATTTGCAAGATAATTTGTATGTTTCTATCTTTTTTAATTACACGTTTTAAAGGAAGACTTGTTCTCTTTTCTAACTGTTTTTTTTTTAACTATCGTATGTAATAAAAATGTGCATTTATATATTAAAAATTTTTTTTTGTGTTTTTTGTTTATTTGCAATCTATTTCAAATTAAAATAATAAGCAAATTTAATAGATAGATTAACAAAAAAAAAATAACAGTAGCGTTAAACTCCATTAAATTTAACAATAAAAACTTAACAATTTTAAAGAAATTTACTACACATTTGTTTATAACATATGTTACTTAAAATTTAAATGGTAGATCAAGTCACTATCATCCAAGAGCGATACTGCTAGAATATTTTGATGGTCGCTAAGTCTCTGCAAATACTTTGTACTGTAGTTTTTAATTTCATCCCATATATATGGCATATTGAGATCGTTGTGAATTGTGGTATTTCGTATATATTTTTGACTGATATTTTTGAATTATATCTATATTGGAGTAGGTAGCGGTTCCCCATAATTGTATACCATAGGTCCATACAGGTTTTCATACAGCTTTATATAAAAGTAATTTGTTGTTTATGCTTAATTCTGACCTTGGACCAAGAAGCCAGTACATTTTATATGTTTTAATTTTCAGTTGTTTTCTTTTCAGTTTTATATATGTTTTCCAAGTTAAGCGACGATCAATGTTGAGTCTTAAATATTTGACGTCGTTTGATTTACGATAGGGCAGTCACCATTTCTAAGTGCAAATGTAACATGGGTAGATTTTTTTATATTCACTTTAATGTTCCACTTTTTTAACCAGTGATGATTTATCAGCACTGTCGATATTTACATCAGTACTAATTAGTAAAATACTGCGGAGTAAGCAGTTCAAATACTTTTTTACTAGTTCACGAAGTTCACAAGTTGGAAAGAGAAAAAGAATCACACGTACACGAAAGTTTACATAAGGTTTTTCACAATGCCCTTAATAAAATGATGGGAACTACTGATGTATAAACCCATCAGCAATACCCTTCAGATGATGCATCAAATGATTGTTACTGTTATTGTAGGGAGTTCTGTATCAAATAGAATTCAACGTTAAATGACAGCTTGAAGTGCGTTTGTATTAGTTTGTTGTCAATCATTTACATTTTGAAAAAAACTTTTTTAAGTAGTAAAATTTCCAAATCCAATTTTATTGAAAACAAATCAACTTTTATTTTTACATATTTACATTTGAGTACTCCTAACTGGCCAACTCCATATATATGTACTCGTATGTACAAAATAAAGAGTGTATTTGTGTTGTAAACTGTTAACATTTTATAAATATTTATATGACATTTATTGTACTTAAGACGGAGTAATACTAAATTAAACATTGTTGTAGTAAAAGTCAATTAAAAAGTTATAATATCGTTAAATTACCAACACAGTGCAGCATAATAGAAAAACATTGTTTTTTTAATGGTGAAAATAATTTGTTTTATAAACTAAATTAAACTTATAAATAAATTATAAATTTCCAAAAAACTTTTTTTTTAGAATAAAACTTGCAAAATCTCTTGTATCTCAAAAAACTTGCAAAAAAAAAAGGGAAAACTTGAAATATGGCAACGCTGGTTACCTTGCAGAATAACTTCGGTTGATAGTTTCGGCACAGCAACTTCAATTGTTTGTTTTAGCACTGCGGTCATGCCGTCAGTCTAGATTAAGAGAGTATTTAAGTCGATCCTGAGTACTTCAGTACTTGATCAGTCCAACCGAGAGCTGGTATCCAGAGCAAGCCGAGTTCATCTACTAAGAACATCCGACTGAATCCCATCGAATCATCGTGGCCGTCAGTGATTTGTCAATAAAGATATATATATATTGCCCCAAAAAGGCGATATAATCGTGTTATCTTTCACTTAAGGTTTGTGGATCCGTAAGTTGACCCTGAACACAACTGAACTACCTCAACCAAAGACAAAACCACGTTACAATATTTAAGGTGAGTTGGCATAGATGCACCCAGTTTTTGGGTAATACTCGGCGAAATATTCGGCCACTACCTCACTTACGCTTTTTTTAAATCGTTGTTGTTAAAAATTTTGCATTTCCTTATGTTGAAATTTAGGATGCACAGTCTGTTTTTTTTTCAGGTTTATAAACGGTTTTTTGCGTGCAAGTCGGCCATTAAAATCATGTTGGCGCAAGACACGACAAAAAGTTTCAACGCAAAATTGTTTGCTATTTTTCTAAAAATGTGTCGCTCATTGAAAATTTTATTTGGTGCCTTTCTGCCTTTGCTATGGCCCCGATTTTCATGGGGGGAATAAATGATTTTTGTTTGTTAGACTATAACATTTGCTTCTTTTAAATGACCCCAATTTCTCTTTTAAGTTCCTGTTAGTTTTATGCACTGCATAAAATAAGCTGTGAGCCACTGTATTAACAAACCATTTCGTTTAGTACAAATATTTATAAGTTTTCTGTTAAAGATTTTTGTTTTTAATTTTTATAATATTTTTTATCTATTTTGAAAAATATCGACATTTTTATGTGTGCATTAGGGTGTGTGTATGTTTTAAAATTTTATGAATTCGTAAACGAAGGATATTTAGATTCCTTAAGTCAGCTTAACTCACTGCAAGTGTATTATGAGTAGGTTCATTTATTTGAAGGTATTGGCTTTTTCCTTTAAGTTACTTTAGCCAATTAAAAAAGGCTGGGCCACACATTTTCTTTTACATAAATTTTCGATTATTTTACAATAATAATATATATGTTGAACTAGATTCTGATTATTTCATACAAATTGTGACTGCCTTAATGTTCATAAAAATATAAAATAAAAGATATAATAAATCAATCCCAAAAGACTTGTGGTAAAATTTCCAAAAACTCAAATAACATCAAAGTAAATTAAAGACACACTTGCGAAAGAAATTCTAGATAATAAAGTTTAATTGATTTAACAAGAGTTAGTTCAACGATCTCTTAAAGCTTTGAATGGCACGTGTATGAATGCTGGGTTATTGATTGGCTTACGTGGTAGTTCACTACGTGCGAACACTTAAGTAGAGTCGAAGACTGGGTTACTAGTAGTTTTGAAACATTTTTAGGAAACGGTAGCAAGGAAAATCGTTTACATTATGTTATGTGTATGTGTTAACAAAACACGTAGGTATAAGCCGGGAAAACGTAAGGTAAATAAATTGTAACAAGATTACAAAAATTAAAATTAATTACAATATTAAAGTTATTTACAAGAAGTACGACCATTTACGTACGAGTATGTAATATAACATTTAATAAAGCAGTAATTTCTTTAACTGTAATCTTAAATTTGAACATTAAACAAAACAAATGGTTTTATTTCCATATGTGTGTGTCTTGCTGAATGATTAATAATTTTCTCACATTTATCTTCATGTTTGCAGTTTGTTTGCATGACATCCACGTATGAGTAATATTATCATCATACACGTATAAAATAATCACTCATACGCTCAAGTATTTATTTTTATTAATATGATGAAATGTGTGTGTTCTACACATTACAACATCATAATGCTGATTTAATTACACTTATAGGATTTGTTAGTTACATTTTTATCCAAATATTAAATAATGCAAACTTTAATCATAGTAAAATTATATAATTTAATTAAAGAATACAAAATTAAATCTGCAATTTAATTGTCATTAAATTTCAAGTTGATCGCTTCTTTTAGCGTTGCTAAAAGCATTTTGCGAAATTCTACGCTTTCTAGCATTGCTACCGGTATCTGGTGAATTACGACTTTGTCAGACTGCTGCCCATAACCCCAAAGAAAACGCTTAAGGTACGGTCACATTTGGCAAATATTTACTCTAAAATGCATAACTACTTGTTTTAGCACAAATTTGTTTGACGTTGTTTACTCTTACAAGATTTTTGCAAGTTGAAACAGCATTAAATAAATTAAAACGAAATATTTTTTGTGCTTTGGCCTAAATAAGAAAAGTATTTTTTATATATATATGAAAGAGTTCAAATATATTTTATTTGGTAGTTACGTCTTTTTCGGCAAATATTTTCCAAATGTGACCGTAGCTTTAAAGTATAATATCATACAATCTGGGCTACAAGATCACAGGCCCGCAACTGAAAATGTACTGCTCACCAAAATTATTTCTCAATGAAAGCGTAGTGCACAAATAACATTTCTCACTGAACACTGATTTCCGTAATACAGTCATACAAATGCGAAACACAAATTCTAACAATTTTGACGATTTCTAAAGACATCAAGATCAAACTAAGTCTGAGCGATAAGTCGGTTTATGTGTTTGTTCGAAATGAAATGTAATGTAATGACATGAATCCAACAACAACCCAAAACTGTCAAACAATTTTTGGGACAACACTTTGCTGCACAAATGGCTGCAAGTTTAAGTCGTTTAAGGAAACGCTTCATTTGTTACCAATTATTTTTTAATAAATAACAATCAC
This sequence comes from Bellardia bayeri, assembly GCA_950370525.1. Taxonomy (NCBI): domain Eukaryota; kingdom Metazoa; phylum Arthropoda; class Insecta; order Diptera; family Calliphoridae; genus Bellardia; species Bellardia bayeri. Next base: position 100,567,806 of record OX493266.1, read on the forward strand.
TTCTTCAATTCATTTGACAATTACAAATGAATAAAACTAAATTAAATTAAGTATATTGAACTTCATTTGCTACATGCACAAACTAATAACATATTTTTAAATTTTTTTCACAATATAATATAATGTTGAGAATATCACAAACTGTTTTAAATGCAAATTTAATTCATTTCAAATTGGAAACATAGTTTACAATCACATAAGATGGATTTAAATTAAAATGTCATTTTGTACAAATTAATAAAAACTGATGATGTGAATAAAATGCTTCAAAACTTAATTAATATTTAGAGACAACTGTTTTTATTAATGAAAAATAGTTGAACTGTTTATATTAATTATTATAGAAAATTTCTTATTATTTCGGCTTGAGTTCATTTAATTAATAACTCAAAGAATACCATTGTAAAGTTATATTTTTCTAGACAATTGGCGTCATCAGTAGTGTTTATTGTCCAAGATCAAGATGATGTAAACATCATCTATTTAACTCACCATTTATTGAGAAATAGAATTCAGGAATTAAACATATTTCTTATTACATTTTATGAGCTGAGGACGAAATTTACTTACATACGTTTACAATGTCAGTGTATTCTTCTTTCTTTGTTATTTTGTTTTTGTGGTAATACAAAAGTTGTAATAATAATAACAAAGACGAATACACACACATTGTAAACGTATGTAAGTAAATTTCATCCTCAGCTCATAACATGTAATAAATACCTTGGGATCCTGGAAGTCGCATATAGATGAACTAAAACTTAAATCATCATCGGCCATTGGATATTTATATAAGATGAGAAATATACTCGATTGACATACAAAGCTGCTTATCTATTAATCTTTAATTCAAAGCCATCTTAATTACCTTGTACTTATATATGGTCATAAAGGGAACTCCGATATAAAATCGTTGCAAGTATTCCAAAATAAGGCATTGAAGCTGATATATAACCTTCCCAGATCATACCCTACTTTAGATTTATACAAAAACATTGCTAAAGCTATTATGCCTATTTTCGGCCTTCATAGATTGCAGTTACTAATTTATGTTTATAAAGTATTGCATAACATAGGATATCACAGTATCCGATTGGAAACCGGTCATCATCATTTCAATACAAGACACCGTACTGATCTCAGTGTAGTAAGATGTCGCTTAGAAACTACAAAACAGCGAATTCAATACTTGGGTAGTGTGGAATATAACAAATTACCACAATTTGTTAAAGAGGCTGCAACAATCTCAATTTATAAAAAGAGATTAAAAGAATATTTATATGAAAAATTGGAAATGCTTCTGCTATAAATGCCATTAAGTTAGAATGATCTCATTTTTTATAAAATTTAATTCAAAATCAATGAATATGTAAAAATTTTGTAAAAATAGTTGCTAGCTTGCCTCTATAATGTCCTAGTGGCGCTGAGGCATATACTTTCAATATAAAATAAATATTTTGAATAAAAAAAAATCTTTAATTCTCGAACTCTATTTCTCAATAAATGGTGAGTTAAATAATGATGTTTACAACAGAGATGATCATTTCATAGTGAAATTGCCTATTGGCCCAACCCACTACTTTGTTATGCTCTTTTAATTCAATTGTCTTTCACATGGCAAATGGTACACATGCTTAGCGGATGCTATAAATGTTTTTAAAATACAGTACGTAACAAAATTATGGTACCATTATGAACATTTTTCGTAATAAAAAATGCATTTGTTAATCATCAATGTCTTTTGTGTTATAAAACATTTAAAGGTCACTGGGAAACACTTTTTTTTAATTTTCAAGATAGGTTTAAAGATTTTGATTTTCAAGATAGGTTTAACGATTTTGATGCCCTTGAACCCGCTCCTGATCTTTTTAAAGCCCCCTTTAAAGTTGAAGTTACAAAATATGAGTTAAAAATACAAACGGAACTCATTATTTTGCGAAGCGAAATAATTTTTTATTATTTTTTAAATTGAAACAATTTTTTACGTTTACTATTTTATAAAAATCTTTCGTTTACTTTTTCGTTTTACTGTACCTTTAAATTTCTCTACATTTTCTTACCACTACCTAAGCTATTAAATTTTGATCACCACTGGCTTACAAGTAGATCTTGGACAATAAACACTGCTGATGACGCCCTTGGCAAGGTAGACAATGCATTACAGTGTGACAATTGTCTAGAAAAATATAATGAACTCAAGCCGAAGTAATAAATTTTCTCTAATACTTAATTAATTAAATTGTTATACTACATAAATACAAATAAAAAAAATATGATTTGTAATCGAAGTAACTAGTTAACTGTAAATTTATAAAAAAAAAACACATACACACACATACAATTTTGTATTTCAATTTCGTATTTAAAGTAATTGGGACCTTAAGCGAAGGACACTTTAAAAAAAAAAAGACAAAACAAATCATTATAGTGTCTCTAGAAAGACTATTAGAATTATTTTTTTTTATTACTTAAGGGAATATTATTTGTCTGTGGAAAACGTGCAGCCACACATGTTGATTTTCTATTTTATTTTGTACAATCTATTGACAAAAATCTAGAGCAATGACTGTCCGCACATGTGTTTGTAATAACACAAGCAACTTTTTGTCGTCTAGTCTTTCTTTTTGCCAAAGTAATGAAATTTTTGAAGATGTACTCGTACATACTTATTTATATATGTATATGTATATGTGTATATAATGCAATAATATTAATGTAAAAACACATCTACAGGTTTTCATGATCTGTATACTTTTCGTGTTTAAGAGTTACATTACACATTTCTTATAAGATACTAATTTTGTAATTATAGATATATGTTTTAAATAAAACACATATAAGTATGAAAGTAAATTAATATAATTAAAAAAAAAAAAAAACTAAAACGAGACAATAACAAAAACGTGTAAGAGTAAATAAATATAAAAATATAAAAATAAAATAACATTTTTCTGTAACATTTTTTATTTACGTTATCTAATCAATTAAAATCTTTTAAGCATTTTGTAACAGCCTTGAATGTTTAAGTGGTTAACTCATAGTTTTCGCTTAAGATTTCATTTTCATTTAGAGATTTTTCATTTCATTGTTAGATAGTTAATTTCCTTTAGATTTAGATTTAAATTATTATTGCAAACATTTAAAAACTATTATTCATATTCATATATGACTTCAATTTATATACAGATTTCTAGGTCATTTGTCACGAATGTAGTTTTTGTATTGCAAAGAGAAATTTATTGGCTACTTTATACATCCCCAGTAATCTATCGTAATATTAATTGCCACTTTAGTCGCTCTAGGTAATCTACAGTGCGGTTATTTTTATTATTTCTTTACACTACATCTAAGAGAATAGGTATTTGATCCACCATATCGCACCCTAAATGCAAAAAGGGTCACAACTCAAAATTTTCCTAAACTGATTTTTTTCCATAAATAAATTGAGAGTACACATCTCTAACTACTGCAAAAATTTCTTTCGCATCACAAATCACAAATTCTTTAACAGAAAAAATTCAGTTATGTCTATTTTTATGTTAAGAGTGTTGCTTGTGCAGGATGAATTTTGCTTTGGTTTTTTTGTCGCTCCTGAAAATTTTAATATTTTCAGTTGTGACCCTTTTGTATTTAGGGTGCCACTAAGTGTCTTTTTGTAATCCAAAGTTCAGTTTGTTTGATTTTTTTCCGCTACACGTTAATGATACGCTATTTTACTCACTACAGAGTTTATGATGCTGGGTGTGTCATCATTTCTGTCCCTGTTTTAGCGGAATATGTAATTCTTGGTAAAATTTAATGACATTTTTGCTTTTCACTTCCATTTGAATGTGAGATTTTTATAGAATTTTTGCACGATTTTTGTATTTTAATTTTCTCTTAACACTCGTACAAATATATTCCAGAATAAGGGTAGCTATCCTTAAATAATAAATCATTAAAAACGCGGATGTGTTTCATTCGTAATTAAATTACTTAGAATGCACTAGACTGTGTATAATTACGTACTCGTAGATGGGCCTACTAAAACGTATGCGTGATTTTTATTTCAAAGACATCGCTCATACGTTACCAGTAAAAAAAAATACTCGTAAAAATATATTTTACGTTTGCCTTCATCAGCAAAACATCATGAATTCTACGAGTTTTTTTTTAGATACCTCGGCATCACATCATCAATCAGTGCGTATTATATTTAAACATTTTAAGTTCGCTCTTAAATCGAATCAATGAGAATAAGTTTATTTTGATGGCCTGATTTTTGTCGGATATTACACAGGCACCCTCACAATATACTCTTGAATAAAGTTTAATTTCCCAAGAGACTGTATTAAAGTGCCTAAAGATGACATAAATTTCCTTTATATTTTACTCTTAGCGGGAAATACAAAAAAAGTAACTACGTAATATTGGAAAATTATAATTGGATACTTAACAAATGATAATTTCATTTAAAGCGTCCTTGTAATGAAGTCTATAATAATAAATCACATTACTAATGCCACTGGTAGTCGGTGGAGCCAATGTGACTTATATTTTCATTTGAAGCGTTCTACTCGTAAGCATACTAATGATACTATTAAAATATTTGTTAAACATAATAACAAACACTTCAATTACACCTACAAGCGTTTGAAAATGTTGGCATTTATTTATGAAACAGAATACGGAAATTTAACACTAAAATTACACGGTGCTACAGTGAAAATACACTTGGAAAGTGACCTAGTGTAAGTTGTAGGCCTTATTGAGTAGATCATAAATCAATTTTTAAAAGTACGGAAACACCCTCAAATTTCGGAGTTATTCCGAAAAAACTGTTTTCGGGTAGGTTCGAGTACTTATGAACACGTAACTCAGTTGATTTTAATCCGATTTAAAATTTTTAAACGGTTTCAGAAAAACCAAATATGTCTGTGCCTTTTTCAATATGTACACATTTTGTTATATTTATTAAATTTGTGCAATGCTATTTTTAATTATATCTGATTTTCATTTTATTTTTTCTAGGTTTTTTAAGTTTGGTGCAATTTTTTTAAATTAGATTGTTTCGAAACGTACCCTTATGTATATATTTCACTAAATCTAATTTAGTTATGAGTTAACAAGCTCGCAATAAATAAAATCAAGTAAAAAAAATTTTGCTTTTACAAATATTGATCAAGATACATACATTTTCTTAATATTGTTTAGTCATATAATGATATGATTATATAAATATTTTAAAATAACAGTATTCAAATTATTTTATTTAGAAATTTAGAATATTTGATTAAAAGTGCTTGCTAGACCACTTTCGCTTGTACATCAAATCGTCTGTTTCTCGCTTAAGTGACCAGCAGTAATTTGAAGGCTTTTTCCTGCGAAGCTTCTTTCGAGATCCAAAATGTCTTGGTGAAATCGTTCGCCTTGCTCATCACTAAATTGTCCTAGGTTTTCTGGAAAAAAATCTCAATGCGGCTGCAGAAAATGAACTTTAATGAACATTCTGCATCTCATTTCTGCATAAGCCTCAAGAAATTCATTAACTACATCAATATAATTTTCACTTTTTTCATTTCCCAAAAAATATTTACATAAACTAATAAAGCTTCTCCATGCTCTTTTTTCCACACCATTTAATTTCATTGCGAATTCTTTGTCAAGCATGATTTTGCGGATTTGAGGTTCAACAAAAATACCTAGAAATAAAAAAATAATACAATTATGTTTAGAAATCAATAAACATTTGTTCCTTCTTTTATTTTTGCTTCACTTATTCTTGAGAAAACTGATTTTAAGTGTAAAAAGGCATCGCTTTTCCTATCCAGGCGTTTCACGAACTGCTTCATGTATCCCAATTTGAGGTGTAATGGTGGCAAAATTATTTTTTCGGTACTCACTGGTGGAATTTTTAAGACGTTTTTCTTGCCATGTTGTTTCATGTTACACCTGTTGAAGTAGTTTATTAGTTGCTTAATTTATTTAAAAATACAGTATCTGTTACATAATTTGGTACAACGATATGACCAATTATATTTACCACATGACAAACATTTTCAAAAATGGAAAATAAATTTCTAATCTTCAAAAATATAAACAAAATCCTACCCAGTTTTCTATAAAAATACATTGAACGAAATGTTAATAGCAATTTTATTATTGAAACTAGAGGTATTTAATATTGACACTAAACAAATAAACATTATTACTTAGAATAGACAATATTCATAATTTAATCGACAATTAAGATAGAAAGCAATTCTGTTGAAAATCTATTCTTTGAATTATTACTACACTCAAAAAAGTTTTACAGTCAATGATAGCGATACGAGTTTGTCAAACGGAAAATAAAATAAAAAAAATGAAAATATCTGAACTGCAACCATGTGCAATGCATGTGTAGCATATTCACTTAAAATTATTGAACTCTTGCTGATATCAAATACATCTAATTCTGTTTTTACACGGTAATTGGTTCCAGGAATACCCCATGTAAAAAAGACATTGATCGTATGCGAAATAGGTGATTGGTTCTTTATCTCTATAACCTATTGAAATTAGTGAAAAACAAGGATTTTTTAAGAAAAAAAATTCAGTATTATAATATTAAATTACATATACATACATACATATGTAGGTACAATGTGTTTTTACACAAGCATAGCTATGAAAGAAATGTAAAATGTAAATGTAAACAAAATGTATGACAAGTTCATTTAATTGTATGCACTAAAATGGAATTCCCCCAAAATTTCTGATATTTACAATTGCTCTGATCAGTAAATTTGCTTGTGTCCGCAAAAAGGAAAAAAATTAATTTAGCCCAAAAAAAAAAGTCGTGTAAAAAAATTTAAAACAAATGTGATAAGATTTACATAGGAACAACAAAACGAAATTTGGAAACCACAATAAATGAACACAAAAATAACATCGAAAAACATAAACATTCAACAGCTTTAGAAAACAAACACACAGCTGACTTCGACAATATACAAATTCTAGATAAGGAAAAAACAGAAAGGAAAAGATACACACTGGCGAGTCTGCGAATACAACAAAAGAGAGAAAAAACCATGAACATGAAAGAAGACACAGACAAAATAAGCGCAAGTTACAGGGTGGCAATTAGATAATTTATTTATATGTTTGATAACCTCAATTTCATACTTTACAATAAAATAAAAAATATGTTCCATTTAATTTAATATATAAAAAAATGTTTATAATAATGTAATTAATAAAAAAAAAATGTTTAAATAGATGTTCCCCTGAAGAAGTCAACAAAAAATTGACAAAACGTTGGGAAAAAATTGTAATTAAAAGTGGTTTTAATTTACAATAGAATAATTTCGGCCCAATTACCTTATACGAGGAATAAATATCAAAAAACTTTAAATATATCATCTTGGCCAAAAAATAAATAAATCAGATTTTAAAATTGGTTTATTTGTAAAAGATGTCAAAACAAAACCTTGTCAACAAAGACCGTATAAAAACACAATTAGGTGTACACAAGTTCAACACAGTCCAATAAATTATCTTTAAAGATAAACACAAAATATAATCAAAAATTTATTGTTCAAACTTAAACAAAGTTATATATATGTATGTAGTATCCCAGCAAAAACTTAATAGGAAATTGTCGACCAGACTACTTACAAATCTATTAGAAAAACTACTCATGTTTGCTTGAGATGTTCCAAAAGTAAAACGTTATAATTTTGCTACTTTTAACCAAAAAGTTAATAACTTATTTTTATACTAAAAAGTTTTATAAAAATGTGTAGTTGTAGACTTATTAGAACAAAATATTAAAAAATAAATAAACAAACTTAAAATATATATTAGGGAAACTTATTGCAACTGATATTAATAAAGATCTATAATCATATACTAAGTGCTGTTTCACACATTTCAGTTTTAGCTGCCCAGTTTTTGTTCAAGTCTGTTTAGAAAATTTAGAAAATTTACTAGTAACTTCAAGTATGTACCCTTTTGACTCTCTTTTCCCTTCTCATCCAAAAATACTTGCCCAGAAGAGTCAGAATTGAAACGTGTGAAAGCGGACTAACTCCTCTAAATCTATTTATTTCCAGTAAATTTTTTGGACTTTATAATATACAGGGTTTAATATTTAGTAAAACATTTTTTCCAACTGACAATTGACTGCGCAATAAACATGTACCTCTTCCATATTTATATGTCGAAATACTAAAAATATACAAACTCTAGCTTCATGGTAAAAATATTGCTGGTAGTAATTCTAAAAATATTTTTTGGCATACAAAATATTTGTAGTAGCAAACAAAACACAAAATAAAATTTTTTCATTTGCATTATTCTTATTTACTACTAGAACACACGCATACTTTTTATAGTTTACTACCGAACCATAAACCAGGCAAAGAAATAGTAACTTGAAAAACCTCTAACAGACAGCAATATGCGAAATCGAAAAAACAATCTAAACAAATATGGCTGGCACATGAAAAATATAAACTGACAAACTACATACGAAGTTGAAAATGTTAAAAACGAAAATGATTTCTTCGCCGCATAAATAAACTATTTTCGTCGCATATGTGGAATATTTACGCCGCATATATGCAATGTGCAGAAAACTGGGGAAAAAAACTAGAAATAAGAAAAGGTTCATACATACAGTCTACGTTGATTTGAGTTGTACTACACATTTTTCTAAAACTTTTAAGTATAAAAATAAGTTATTAACTTTTTGATTAAAAGTGGCAAAATTATAACGTTTTACTTTTGTAACATCTCAAGCAAAAATAAGTAGTTTTTCTAATAGATTTGTAAGTAGTCTGGTCGACAATTTCCTATTACTTTTTAACTTAATTTGTACGTAAATTTTTTGCTGGGATATTCAATGAATGAATAATGAGTTTTCTTTTCAAATTTATCTACATAATATTTTAAGTGTACTAAAAGTAATATATTATATGAATCAAACCACAAACCTCTTTCCTTACCTAAGTGCAAACATAAGTCTGACAGCTGTCAATTGAAGCAACATAAATATTGATTATAAATATTAAAGGAGTGATACACTAGATAAGTGCTAATGATATGTATTTATTATTTTCTAGGAATCGAAAACAAAAATTGTAAGAAATAAGACAGTTGTTACAAACACAAATGGATACAATTTACAATAAAAAAAATAAAAAGTTGAAAAAAACAATGAATTTAGTTGAAATTCATCGCTGCTGCAAAACATCATACATATTGCTTACATATTTTGTTGCCAAGTACTACAGTACCACACTGCTATATCTTTCCTGGGACAATAGACCAATATTTTTTTAACTGGCAAAAGCTGTGGACAAATAGAAGGTCATCTTCAATATGATTCCATAGCAGCTTTTGAATAATGACGGAGCTAAATCGGGACAAAACTTATTAGTTTAAAATCTTTTAATGCAACAAAGCAAAACTCTGTTGCAGTTATTTTTAACATCTCTTAAATTAATTACTCTTCGATAAAAGAATTAAACATTCTTTTGGAGTAAATAATAAGAAAAACAAATCCAAAATAATTCCTTTAAATAAGATTCCATTAAATATTCATTTCGTAACATTCTTTTTCATTCATATCTTTTGAGTTCTAAGAAACCATATTAGGAAATATTTATATTTAATTGCAAAGTCGGGTTTTCTATCTTGTTGAGCACTCCGCTTTAAATTTTATGTAGTTCATTAATTTTTTTGGTTGGCATTTTTCTACACAACTCAAAAGAAAACTGAATAAAATTAATTTCAAGTTTTTTTACTTTAGCAAAGAAAATAATGCAATAAAACAAAACACTTTTATTTGTGCGCAAATCAATATCTAAATGACGTAACACAGATGGAACAACATTCCCAGCAAAACATGGCAATGGCTAACAATTTCCCAATAGCTTAATTTTCGTATTCATTATTCAGTATGTGCTTACTTCCCAGTCATTTGTATGGGCACATTCTGTTTTTACAGAACATTTAAGTCATTACTTGTAACTAGTTTTTGTGCTATTAAAGTGCGGAAGTAATAAATTCAAATACTATTGTTTGAGTAGTGTAGTGCCAGAAATTAGAATTTTTGCTCATTACTTGGTAACAAAAGTGTTCGCTGTGTAATAACATACATATATCTTCAGCTACCGATAGTCTTCTTGTGAAACTAAATACCAAATTAAAATTCAAACATCTACATTAAAAGTAGATTTTTAATTAGTTCTTACATAATTTATACCTGCATATTTAATATTATCATCATTTTTATTCAAAGAAATACGCTGATGTGATTATATGTACTTATTTTTATGCTGAAAAATGTATTATTTTTTTCAAATCAAATACTGCTGCTTAAACATATTTGAAATCAACTTTGCTATCTTAATCACCCCTATCGTGAATAAAAATTCCACATGAAATTTGTTCCCTTTTCACATTTTCCTATTAAAATTCAATGTTAAAAAAATAAAAGGGAACAAATTGCATGTGGAATTTTTATTCACGATAGGGGTGAATATTTCTGCTGCTTAATACAGTGATGTGTAAACGTAAACTATCTAGCTAGTTTATAGTAAGCAAAATGTTTAAAAGTTTTGAATTATAGTTTAAAACTTCCTTATGACTTTATCTAGAAACTGAAATTCGTATTCTACGTCTGCCCAGGTATAGTAAAATGTAAGAGTTTCTACCATTCTCAAAAAAAAAAAAATCCAATTTTGAAGCAGTTTCAAATAAGACAAGTAAACGTTATAATCAAAATATGTTAACTTTTTACCAAACACTAAATTCAATTAAATTTCTATGTGAGTTTTTGAAATATTTCTAGCTGCATTTTATTTAAATTAAAAAATGTACTCCTATATGAAATCTATGTTGCTTAATTAAAATGTTTGTTTCTGTAACATTATGAATATTAATATAGTAGACTTTAAGACTTTATTTTTTTAATATTTATGTAACAAAAACCGATTTAATACTTTTGAACAACAAATTCATACTCCATTATTAATATTGAAAAAAAGTTAAAAGTAGAAATTAAAATTATTTTCTTATTAACAAAAAAAAAACAGTGTTTTTTGCATTGATGGCTCTCTTTAATGGCTGTAGCACTTCAATTCAATTCATCTGGGCTGCAAACGTATTGCAAATCTCTAAAAAAAAAAATAACTACAGTACCACTGGTCCTAACAGTCCAATATTATTCAATTAGTCGAAGCTGATTGCATTCCAACCATTGCAGCTTTTAAATAACGACAAAGAGCTAAACCAGGCATAATCTTGAACATTGCTTGTGTTTTTTATATAATTATACGTCATAGTTGAAATGGTAGAATAGGGATACCCCCCCCCCCCTCTGCAAATTGCCTTTTTATATTTTAATCCTCTTGTTTCGCAGCAACATTCGAATTTGGTCCCAGTTTCTATTTGACAGCTCTGCCATAATAAAGGCACTTGCTGAATTTTGTTAAAACTTTGTGGCTTCACCATTTCGCTTTCTATTAAGTTTAAACATTGACAATTTGTAATAATTAATTATTCATTGTTTGTTACTAACACAGCCTAAAGATAAATGTTTTATTAATTAGATCCTTCGTTATTTGTTTCTTTCATGTAATTTTCAAAAACTTAAATTCTCTCAGCTGGTTAAAAAAAATCACGTCTGTGGCAAATTAACAATTAACAACCAGGTATTTATTTCAATTAAAATATTTATATTAATATATCAAATTAATAACTAATTTCTTTACTACATTTATTTAATTAGAAATACATAAGTAAATAAATTGAAAATAATAATTCATAAAATTCTATATATGCTTGCTTTTGAAGTATGTATGTATGTATGTATATATTGCAAGAGTACTCGTATTTACTAAAGTACTTTATACTAAAATATTTTACGTGATGCTACGTTTTTAATTTATGAAATAAATGGCATTGTAAGGGTGCTGTAGCTTAATTGATTTGCGCATTTGATCATTAAGCATGAGTTGGTATTTGTGCCCGGGTTCGATTCCCAACCGCTGCCACTGAAAAACAACATCAGTTTCTGATAATAATTAGTTTTTTAATATTTATCACAGCGCCCTCATTGGGAGGTATTGTATTCAAACGCCACCGAAGTAAAATAATTAAAATAGTGGCTATAAATCAAGCTTTGATCAATGCGCCTACTCACCACCAGAGGCGCTGCAATACGGTACTATTAACAAACATAACGTGCAATTACAGTGTTTTCATATGAAAAGCTTTTCCCTACTTTCACCACAATTAATTAATTATTATTTTTATTTTTATTATTATTTTTATCTGTTCTTAACGTAAAGTTGAAATTTAACACTGATTTTAACTGTAGCACATCAATTATTATCCATATAGCGACTAGCAATGATTACTTATGGGAATAATTAATAAAAAAAAAAAAAAAAACAAGAACCTGATGAGTACTTCCACCACCAATATTTATATTACAGGTTCCGATTTAAAGGTAATTGTAAAGTTGATTTTTCATTCGCCTACAAACTTTATAAGAAAAATACATTTGTACCTGGGATTTTTAATCGGGGATATGAAAATATTTCATTTAAATAATAAGCAATAGCAAATTTCTTTTAATATTTACTAAAAAGTTTGCTAAAAATATCGTAACACTATTAATTAATAATAAATCATTTGGCATGAAATAATAAATGTATTGTAGGTAATAGAAATTATTGAAGCAACACAACTTACTCGTAAAGCTATCGTCAGATATTACAATGTTGTCAGATCTAGCAATGTGCTAGCATGTACTGACATTGAAAAATTGTTAGCAAAGGATAAATTTTCAGTTTAGACGACTGCAAGGACTCTAACAATTTCATTGGCACACAATGATTTTATCTGTCAACCGAAATTGCTTTTCCAAAATATTATTAATGCACACTTGTTTGTTTATTTATGAATATATAGAGTTGCATTAAGAAATAATTTCTATGACAATGCTGCCATTGGCAGATGCATAAACTTTGCACATATGACAATGAAAAGTGTTTGACAATTGTCTTAAAACAATGACAATGACAAAATTGTGTGTTTACACGATTGTTAGATGTCTGACAATATTTTTGTCTTCCAATGTACTGAAAATGCTTTTTCTTACAACGTTGGAAGACAAACATTTTAAGTTCACACGGTTGTTAGACATTTTATGAAGATTTTCCAGACAACGTTGTAATATCTGACGATCGTGTATACATAGCTTAAGTCTTTGTCTTATTATTATTATTATACCCTATTCCTATTTCAATATTTTTCCTAAGAAGCTTAACATTGCAAATAAATTGTAGTGTTGGTTGCTAATTAATAAAATGATATTTTAGCTTTATTTCATGAAATTTTGTTTGTTTTTTTCGTACGTGACTACAATTATTGTTCGAATTTTTATTAAGATTACTTTAATTTTACACTCTTAATGGGAAACATTTTCTTTAATGTTTATTCATATTTCATTTTAGTTTTCTTATTTTGTCGTTTAATAAATTTAAACAAAAAGCACCGCATTGCAGATGCAGATCTAAGAAACTGTTAGAATGTAATCTGATGTGAGCTCTATTTTACATTTGTTTCCACCACAATTTATAGTCCCAGCAAACTAGATTTTATTTCTTGGATTTTTTCATTAAAGTTGAATTATACTCGTAACATGTAGCAGTGCAAACGTATGTTTGCAAGATTTTTAGGGTCTCAATTGTTTTTTTTTTCTTTCTATATTCAAATAAAATCTGGTCACATACAAGTTTTAATATTTAGGTAACAAAAAGCGATAGAATACTTTTCAACCACTATATGGAAGATCATTTAATATTTAATAAAATTTAAAACTAATTTTCTAAAATTAAGAATCCTGCAGTGCATACTTTTTATATCAAAATACTGAACATTTTTAATGTCAAATTCTGGCTAATATCCCACAATTGTTCAATTGGATAAATATAAGCAAACTTGGTCTAACACTAAACTGAAGGGTATTGGCGTTATTAGCGCAATTTACATTCTTGTGCAACTGGTATTGCACCATTGCATTTGCAAAAAGGTTTAGCATATTTTTGCTCTTGCTGTGTATTTTATTAGTGTAGAGTAAAAATATGCTAAACTTTTTGCAAATGTCATTTGCACAAGATTGTGAATTGCCCTATTGTATCTACATATATATAAAAATTCATTGCAACTGCAAAATGCTTGCCAAATTAATCCGTTTTTGTGTAATTTTATCGCTATAACATAATGTTTGAAAACAAAAAATTGTGGCCAGATTTAATGTGAACTCTGTTCTTATTACAGACATTTATACTTGTTTTTTAGAAAATTTGTCTACATATGCATGAATAATACAGTTGTTTTCAAATTATTGTCATTAATAACACAGTGATGCAACGAAACTTTTGTAATTAGTAAGCCTGTATGAGAAATGCTTAAATAACCCACTGATGAAATGTTTTTATATTTATATACTCGTATGTAGTATATGTACATGAACATATTTACATATATGTACAAAAACTGCGCTTACATGTACATACATACTTACATATATGTATATTATTTTCTTTTGCTTAAACAAAAATATGGTTTGCATTATTTTGGTTGATTTCTCTTTGGGTCTACGGTTACATTGTTCGCATGTTTAACTACATATAATAATAATAATACAAAGTATATCGCTACTAAAAATGTAAAATGATAGAAATGTATGGTCAATGAATTTATGGTCAGACACGACAACTGTTACTTAAAAAAGCGTAACCACATTTTGTATGACTTGTCCTAAATAAAATAAATTTTTTAAATTAATAAAAGAATTTAAATATATTTTACTTAAGGTACGGTCACACTTGGCAAATATTTGTCTAAAAAGACATAACCACTAAATGAAATATATTGGAACTTTTTTATATATTAAAAAAAACTTTGATTATTTAGGCCAAAGCACAACAAATATTTAGTTTTATTTTATTTGATACTGTATGATTTGCCACGTGTGACCGTATCTTTTGTGTCAACGATTTTTTCGTAAAATATTTGACATGTGTATACGGTACCTTAACCGAATATTTTGGAATGAACTGTAAACAATTATATTAATATTTAAGAAAGTATGTTCCGTGACCTTCACATAATGGCCACTTCTGCATGCAGCGCAGCGAGGCTTCAAGCGTCTGGTTGTTGGAGATCGAGAATATATGGCCACGAGGGGATTCTGGGCCAGTAGCCTTCGATCGTTCTCCAACCATCTGAATATATTACTCCATACACAGATTTTGATAGGGTATTCAAGGTCTTAATTCCCTCCAGGAGTGAGTGGAATATGGGTAATCTTGTGCACAAATATGACACTAGGATATATACGGACGGTTCTAAGATGAGCTGCGGTGCTGGTTCTGGGGCTTCTGTGATGAACCTGGGGTAGGCATCTCGTATCGTCTTCTGAATGAGTGTAGTGTTTTCCAGGCGGAAATTTTTGCAATCATGGCAGCTTGTAACACGCTACATGATCATAATATCCGCTGCAATATAGGTATATTTGTCGACAGTCAGGCGGCACTCCTCTCACTGAATGCTCACACAATTTCATCCTCACTAGTCAGGCAATGTATGAATTCTCTGTCAAGGCTAGGTCGTCTATCTGACATTACTTTGGTTTGGGTACCTGCGCACAGGGACCACTACGGCAATGAACGGGCGGGCGAACTAGCCAGAACGGGATCTGCCTTGGATATCTCCGATGCGGTCTCAGTAGCAATTCCACTGGGGACTATCAAAGGCATCATCTTCAGACATTTTCTTGCAAAGGCTGAGTATAGATGGCGTAACTGAGACACATGTAGGGTAGCCAAGTTGATGTGACCATCTTTTAACGAGAAACGTACTACGTAACTGATAACCCGGAATAGGAAGAATATATCAAGGTTGCTGGCAGTACTAACGGGACACTGGACGTTAGGCAAGCACGCTAATCGCCTGGGACTTCCTTTTAACGACCATTGTCGTAGTTGTAAGGATAGGGGAAAAGAGGAAACGTTTTTCCACCTTCTCTGCGAATGCCCAGCGCTGAGTGTCAAGAGACAGAAATTTATGGGAAACTATACATTGAGCAACCTTGCTGAGGTAGCCAGGTCAAAACTCAATGACCTACTGAGATATCTCACAGCTACAGGTTGGGTATAGCAAAACGCGACTTTCTGTACACATTTTAGTTACATTATGATATAAACGACATTAAATCTGACGAGTGGTGTCTTATTAAAACGGGGTCCCTTTTACTCTAATAAAGTGTTGGCACATAGTGAAATACCAGGTAAACCAACCAACCAATGTTCCGTGTTTATGGAACGATAACATTTCGATTTGCACCAGCGCTGCATACGTAGTCCAAAGCGGATACATTTTCTTACCACTCTGCTTCAATATGCTTCTACAATAGCCAATTTTTTTTTAGTTGGTCGAAGCTGAGGCGAGATCTGAGCAAAATCGGGCCTGAACTTTACGGAAGAGGCAACAAACCTTTCTGCAGGCATAATTTCATATGCAAACATAAATATCTGCAGGCATAGTTGAAGAGATTATTTTTACAAAATTTGTCCATTTTTGAACATATTTAAATTTAGTTATCCCAGTGTCACTTTGAAGACATAATTGACAAACTATTCACAAATAGGCCTAATAGTTTTATATTTATCATATTTTAATATATGTATGTAAATATTTATTTGAAAAACATTTAAATGTTTGGAGTCAATAAAAACTGTGTCTGATATTTTGCGTATGGTGATGTTGGTCCTTGGGGATGGGCGGTGCAGTGTATTAATTTTATGAAAATATATTAAATCCTTTCACTTAAATGTGTGTGGATACTGGATTACCATTTTCTCATATTGCAGGTGGCAAGGATTCCAAGAAAATCAATAATTAATAAATAGATTATGGTCTGTTATTTATAACTAACATTTCTTTTATAAACTAATTATTTTATTAATAGAAATAATGGTTTTCGAAAGATTTTGAAATTGAAAAATTAAGAATGATATCCAACAGTATGAAAACATTGCTCTAAATAAACTTTAAAACTTGCTCAACAGATTGTAAATACCTACAATTTTACAATGTAAATTAATTTGATGGTAATATAGAATGTGTTTATAGGCTGCAGGAATAGAAATTTGTGAACCTGTAAAATTACACATGTAATGCTCGTCTTGCAGAAACCAAAACTAAAGTAAAAATCATGCACATGCATACACATTTGCTTTTGAAAGTGTTTATAATTAATTAATTTATACTTAAATAACATTTGACCAAATTAGCCTGAAGAAAACTCCTTAAAATTATAATAATTATTTTATGATTTCTAAAGAATACCAGATGGAATTTAAGAATTTAAAAAAAAACATAAATAAATTTATACATTTACCAAAAGTTTTCATACAAAATTTTCTTAATGAGCATTTAATAAACTTACGAATAAATGATGAATGATGAAGACTCTTTATTTTTAAAATGCCTAGACGGAAATAAACCGACACAGAACAGCTCCATTTAATTTAATACCAAAGTAAGAATTTACTAAAATTAGTAAATTGTATTTTGCATATGCTGTAAAATTTTTAAAAATTCATGAACGAGTTCAGCATTTGACATATTAAATTCACTTTTGTTAGTAGGCACAATTTAAAGCAAAACTTTTTAAATACGTGTATTGTGGAAACACGCACTTTTAAACTCTTGACATCAAATGTTTATTTAGCTTACATGCACTATTAATAATTGAGTAACTAAGCACAAAAACGCTATTACCATCAACACTTCATGGCATTTTTATAATAGTTACAAAAATGTTAAACTAAATAAAATTTTACCGCAGCAAAGTGACAAATAAATGCAAATATACACAACATTAATGATATTTTATCTTTTGGTGATAAACAAATTTAAAACCACATTCCCAACAGTGCTTCCCAACATGTTCAGTAGGCCCTCAACGGAGGTAATTTCCAAATTTGTTAAAGCCAAAATCAGATTTGAAGTGCACAGATTTTGGTGCTGATATATGTGAAAATAAAAAAATTGGAAGGAGTATAGTGTCAGAAGCATGGTTGAAAAAAGGTTCAGAAACACTGAGAAAAATTGTAATTTCGCTTTATTACTCTGCAATAAATTAATCGTTTTACCAATTACATACCAACAAGTTGTATCGTGCCAATATAGAATTTATGAAGCCCAACTAAATACAATTTTATAGAGCTTATTTAACTGTCAACCAATTACGTTGTTTCAGTTACGTTTTTGTGCAAATTAGAATTTTATTTCTGGGACAAATTTTTAATTTATAAATATGTACATATTTTTTATTGCAATTTAAATGTTTTACAAAATTTTTACTTCGAAATGATATACTTGAAAAACATTTCAGATTTGTTATTTAAAATGTTTGATTTTAAAACTTAAAGAGTTTTTGTTAATAAAGAAATTTTTCTTTAATTTTAAAATGCAAACATCTTGTAAACTATAAGACAACCTTGTAATAATGGAGGGGGGCTACTCCATTATTACAAGAAGTTAAAATTCAACACATACATATACTCGCCAGTACATCTTTTATAACTAAAGGAGTTTTATTTAAATCAGTTAAAAAATTATAGATTTAATTTATTTTGTTTTTCCTTTCGAAATTGTTATTAAACAAATAACGACATTAAACAATTTTCATTTACTAAACAGATGTTTTTCTACAATTTAATTCTTCTTTAATCGTGTACCATAGAATAATTATTTATCTAAAAAATAGTTTTTTGCTGAATAGTGTGGTGTAGAGAATTTATAATTGACTCGTCTGTCTGTCGTGCGATTTAAATTTGTTTTTTTCGCCCCTTAATCATTATTCATTTCATATTGTTCAAGGTAGGATGCAAAAACTTTTAAAAGTTTATAAAATGGTTTCCGGGGAAATTTCAAATTTATTAGATACTAGTTTATTTTCTCACTATGTGTGATAAATACAGAGAGAGAGAGAGAGAGAGAGCAGTTTGGCAAGTAGTTAGACGATGTATACATTAGGGATGAAAAATTATAAAACCAATATCGTACACAGAAAAAAATAAAAATGAGTTTCAATTAAAATATTTGTGGAATCAATTAAAAATTTAATTGAAATCGGACCTGTAAACAAAATGATAGTATCAATTAAAAAAATGTGAGATTTAATTGAAAATATCAGCAATTAAAATTTTAATTGAAAATTATTTTAAAATCAATTAAAGGTTTAATTGAAAAAGAAACAGGATTTTTTTTTCTGTGTACAAACGAACTTTTAAAATCGTACTTTTTTACCCCAATAGTACTAAATAATTTTTTTAGAATTTTTTTTTTAATTTTAATAAACAAAAATTTAATACAACAAAAACAAAAGGTACTTTAAATTCATTGGTACATGTAAAATAAAGATAACAAAAAATAAATACATAAATACATGTTCATTAATTATACATATGTAAATAATTATGGTAAATATAAAATATTAATAAGGTGCATTTAAATAAATGAGATGAAATCTATACATTTTGTGATAACAAACCAGTTGCTATATTAAAGTTGTAACAACAAGAGTTTTATTTTAGTACCACTTGCAAGAAACTAAGACGACGCTTTCATACTGCAAAAAACCGTATTGAAGTTTTTTCTAGTCGTTTAATAAAATTTAGCGCGTGCCATATATTTTAACAAGATGATTGCTACTCTACAACAAAGCATTTCGTTCCCTTTTTTTTATCAAACTGTATAAAATTTACAATTGCTCTCTTTATTTTATATATGAAGTTTAAGAACAACAAGAAAACATTAGCTGAATACTAAAAACCACCTTCTATTTATTCCCAATGAACAAGTGCAAAAATCTATTCACAATATGCATTTAGTAAATAAGCGTTGCCATTTTATATTAATTAAAGATATGTTTGGGTTTAAAAATTTTGAAAATAGTACCAGATGAGCCACAGGGGTACCATCGTACTTTTTAGTTTTGAATTGTAGCAAAAATAGTACAATTTTACCAACTTTATCAACCCTGTTATACATCATTTAGACAATAATTATCTATAGTGTCTAATTAGTTGATTAATTCCAATTATTATATTTTTGTGTAATTTGGTTACTTTATACACCCCAGGTAATTGTGATTTCAGTGTAGACACTTTAAACTTTTTTGTACCGCAGCCACCCATCAGAATGAATACATTTTATTGTCAATGATCTCCTAGTGCCCCTTTGTAGGCTTACATATTTCTTATATTTAATTCTCTTAAGAGATTAGTAGCCATTGTATCACAATTACTGTCTCTTGCTAGAACAAGCTATTGTAATTTCTAAATTTTAATAATATACATAATTAAAATAATAACTAATATTATCTAGTCACTTTAAAGTAGGGCTTACTACTTTAAAGTGACTTGGAAAATAATTTTGTGTTATACTTAAGAGACCAGTTATTTATAATCTAGAATCTGTAAATCAAATTGACTAACTCTTAGTTTATATGAATATTTGATATTAGGGAATCGTACTGTCTTTATGTAACTAGATAATACCTGGTTTTCTGAGAATGAATTCACGACTTAGAACAGGTTATTACATTTCCATTTAGAAACTATCCTTTTGACTAAGTTATCAGACAGAAGTAAATTGGCACTACATACATAGACCACAAGGAAAGTCTATTGACTTTCTCCTAGCAATCGCATTTATTAACATAACCAGTTAAATAGTAAATTTTGTAACCACTTTTCACCATAAATCTTGGTAGAAATTACTAGTTCAGGACAATAACACAGAATTGCTATCGTACACAATAAATTTTTAAATTAACGCTTGATGTCCCAATTTTACTATTTATGTTTATTTACTTATCTTTGTTTTCTTTTATTAAAATTGTGTATTCGATGCAACAAATAGTGTATTGCAATAATAAATATATACAATATATACTGTGAGTGTATATATTCATTTACATACATACATATATACTCATATCATACCAGAATGAGTACAAACTTTTTATGGATTATATGGCTTATGCGAATATGAATACATTGTTTATCTTTGTTATTTAATCAGATAACAATGTATTTACAATTTTTCAATATTTGTGTACACAGAAAAAATTATTGCCCAACAAATTTTAATTAAACTTTTAATTGAGTCTTAATTGATTTTTAATTAAACTTTTAATCATATCAATTAAATTTTTAATTGAAAAACAATTTTCAATTAAATAATATAATATTTTTTTTAATTAAAACTACTTTTAATTAAATTTTTACAAAATATTTTAACTAAAACTACAAATTCCTTCATCGGTCCAATTTCAATTGAAAATCAATTTTAATTTTTTCTGTGTATGTGTATGCATATGTACATATGTATGCATGTATAAAAGAGAGTTTGAAATTTTTCATAATAAAATTGATTTTTGACATTTGGCATTTGGCATTAATAAATATTCTTCGTAACGTTTCTTCACTGGCTTTAAATGCAATTCAGGTTTGTTTTACAACTTATATACATAATTAATCAATATTTGTAATAATATATTGACGTGACAAAAAATGAAACAGTTTTAGTTTGCGTCGAAAGTGCAAATCACAGAAGAAAGTAAACAGCGAATACAACTGTTTGCAACATTCTTTTTTAGCATTGCTTGTCACACACAATTCTTTGGTTTTAAAGGAAAACTTTTATTTTATGATACATTTCGTATACAATTTTCTTTTCTTGCTTAACATGAGAATAAAACAAAAAAATACATAATATATAAACCACATGGACAACAATTTTATTTCTAAATATTTATGTCTTGTCTTTATTTTGTTTATTTAAATAAATGCTTAAACCACATGACGTCAGTTGGTAAAGGAATTCCTCTTTTTACATATTTCGTTGAAGATTAAAAAGAACCTTTTTTTTCATAGCCAAAATTGATGCTAGAGAAACAATTTCAGGAATTCAAATACTAATGCATAGTATGTACTTGAATCTGTGCTATATATGTATGTAAGTATGTATGCTAGCAGAATATAGCAAAGAAGAATTTACATCTCTGAGCAATTTTCACTTATAGTAAGTTAATTCCATTTAACATGAACATTTTGTTATTAATTATTAAATAATATGTAACAGCGCTAAACTTGTTTCACTTATTTATTGGTTTATTAATTTTCCTTTAATTAAAAAAAAAATCCTAAACGTAAATCCTAAATGACCAACATTTTGGATTGTTTAGAAATATATGATTTTCCCAACTAATTATACCAAGTGGAAACATGCCCATTTGAGAGCAACTTTAGTGATTTTAAATCAAATAACAGAGTTCAAACTATATAATTAAAGAAAAATCCAATGAATCCACTAAAAATACAAAACAAGTGAAATGAAAAATGAAATGTTTAACCCAAAAACATATTTCATTATAAATCATATGAAATAAATAAATAAATAGAACTACGTTAAAAGTTTTTAAATACAGTATATTTAAAACAAAGGATTTTACAACGTTTTTACGTCTTCTGTAAAATATGTGAATAAGGACTTAACATACATATTTAACGTAACTTTATATGAGTATATTTCAGAAGTATGTTTTTTCAGCAGCTTCATAATTTCATACATATTTAAATTTGTAGAATTATTTAAACCAAATTGATTTATTCTTTGTTGGGCAAATAAAAGCACAGTGTTTCCTTAATGTTCATATAAATATTTACAGTCTGATTCCGAGTCCCCTTAGAATTCGAGAATTATCATATTTCCTTTTTTCGTGTTATGAGTAAGAACGAAGTTTACCCAGCAAACCATATGAGTCCGAAAAGAGTTTTTTCTGACACCTATTCCGGAGCGTTCATGCTCTTTATGAGCTCAAAAAACAATCATAATTGCTCCGAAAACCTTCAGAAAAGAGGGTCATTACATTCGTAAATGGTCCGTCAGAAAGAGCTCTTAGATAATGTCAGTAAAGAGTCTTTTATGAGGGTTTTTTTTTGGACTCTGTGTAATCTTGTTTTTATCATTCTTGTGTGGTACAGCTATGTTTTTTTTTTTTTTTTTGTTCAAAGTACAAATAACAGGACAACAACGCTTTGGTACACACATAATTAAGTGAAATTCTCTGAGTCATCCTGCGTGCCGTCTCAGGACAGTAACAAGCAAATTTTTCTTTCGCTCCGATAATGCTCTTTTGTTGGACTCTTTTCTGACTCCATTTTCGGAGCGCTCCTGGAATGGTATGCTGGGTACGTACGTTTACAATGTGTGTGTATTCTTTACTATTATTTACAAATCTTGTATTGTTACAAATTTGTTTTTGTTTTTCTTGCTGTGTCTACTTTTTTTCTAGATCAATAACAGCAATGAATGTATGTGTTTGTTGTCATTTCCCCTTTTTTCTTGGTGGGTTACGTTAATTTTTGTAACTACGAAACACCGAAGATGGGATGACTACATACTTTAAAGCACGGGGCCATGGGTTTGTTTTTTATTAATTAGAGAAATAATTGAACTTTAAGAGAAAAGTTTTATTCTTTGAGGCTAATAGTGCGAATTTTTTCAAATAATTTCAAAGATTACTATTGTAAAGTACTAGAACAAATGGCACCTGCACCTACCCTGCCATGTGCGTCATCAGCAATTTTCATTTCATTTTTTTCCAAGCAACCAAAAAAAAGTAAATATCAATTTATTAATTTAATTATTTATTTTTTATAACATCCACCACCAAAAGTGGTGAATGAGGGTGCATATACATGTAGGGTTTTATAATGAAAACACCTTTTTTTTAATTTCAAGTTTATTTATTTAATTATAAGTTCATTTATTTAAAATTCATCGGGCTTACGTGCTAGCTTAAAATTTAAAGTGTTATCTGTCCGAGCTCTAAAATACAACTCACTTGTGTCTGCCTTCGCTCATCGAATAAGTTATAATTCGTCCGTTTGTCACTCGCTACTTCTAATAGTTAAATATCTACAACAGTGTTGTAATTCAGTAAGAGTTGCCACTCCTGGTTGTACGTCCGTTATATCCCGTCCCCACATACATACTCGTATGTACGTAAATAAGTTTATTATTCCTTGTGTAACACATACAAATATTCAGCTGGGACTTAACCCTCCGTCTTGATTTTCACATTCGTAACGCATGAAGTCTATAGCCAGACCCATTTAAAAACAATATATTTTTTTAATTAAATATGAATAATATATGTATGTATGTATATGCAATTATGATTTTTAAATAAATTATGAATAAACACTCATCTGTTAAAAGGGGAATCACAACTTTCATTATCATCAACACAAACATATAGTAGAGGTGGTGAAGAGTGTAACGACAGTTTCAATAAAACTTGTACTTTATTGGTTTTTTCCCGAATTAACCTAAACTTGTTTAATATATATAAATAAATAATAATAGATAACTAGACAAAAAATAATTCAAAACAGCAAAATAATATATAAAAGAAAACAGCTTTTGCAATACAAAATATACGAGTATATGGGTCTGACCAGACCCATGACTTGCAAATGTAATGTGTGCAATAAAATCTTCGAATAACTATCTTTTTAAATATTTATAGCGAACTAAATTGTAGAAGCTTACCTGAAATATATTATTAAATATATTATAATTACTTTTCGAATTGAAAAAGGTCTGTCAGACTCATGTGTAGGACGAAGGGTTAAAAAAGTTCATGTATTCTGGATCCTATGAAAATCCAAGCACATAAAGTATCAAACATTCTCATTACTTTACCTTGTAATTGACTCAGAGTGTGACTAAACTGTCTGACATAATTATTTTTTTTTTGAGGTTTATAATTTTAAACTACTGTTTTTATTTGGTTGCTGTTGTCTTAAATCGAATCTTCGATAGAATTGAAAATAATTTTCGCAGTGTTTTCCTGTCAGCAAGGAACACAAAATCCAAACAAATGGGTTATGACAGATAGTTTTCCCCTTTTTATACATGTTTGTGTGTTAGTATTTTGGTTTCAAAAAACATATTTGTATATAACATAAACATATACATAGTTTCTAGATAAGTGTTATAGTGTCGAATGTAGACAGGCAGGCATGCACAGAATACTTGTGTACTAAAAGCCAGAAACTGTAAGAGCAACTTGAAAATAAATCTCACACTTGTGGCATGACGGAGCTGTGTCAGAGCTGCTAAAAGCATTGCAAAAACAAAAATAACAAATAGTGGATAAAACGTTGCATTATCATGCAATTTTAAATACATACGAGGTCTGATCAAAAAATAACCGTTATTTTAAATTATTTCAAAAAGTATTTACTTATTCATCAATAACTATCTTGTCCCCTTCAAAGCACTCCTACTCAGATATAATACACTTATGCCAGCGTTTTTTTCAATCCTCGAAACGCTTCTGAAACTCGCTTTTTGGCTGTTATTACCAACATATATTGATAAATGATATAAATAACAGACATGTGTACCAACATCATAGAAAAAATGCGAAAATCGAACATACGTAATTCACGAAATTTGAAAATAACGTTTATTTTTTTTATCAGAAAACACCATTAGACTTTAACATGAACCAAATGCAATTTGTTTGATAAAAAACATGTTTCTCTGAACTTTGCCATTCAGGTTTAGTGTTTGTTACATACTGTATTTCTAAGAATAATTAAGAGAATATTGAGATATTGAAAATTAAAAAAGTTTTCATCAAGAATTAATAAATAACGCAACCTATATTTTTTAAAATTTTAATAAAAATAATTCTATTTAAATTCACAAAAGTTTATATTTATTTTTAATTTATGTAAATTTTATTAATAATTTCATTCCAAATGAAATAACCGTTCTCATTAAACAATCATTATGCGTTTGAACTTTAACTTACGAAAAGGTTCATAATTGTAGCTGTTTCACAAACAACAGTTCCTTAAGATTTTGAATACAAATCAAATGATTGCAATTTTTTCACATTGAAAATTTAATTATTATAAAATAACGTTTCTTTTTTGGTAAAAGTTTACACAGTCAAATTTCAAGCGACACACTATATTCAAAGTTATTTGCATATGCTTGTCTATGACTACATCCTAATATTCCAGCTGAACCCTTTTTCCTTAAAGCAGACACTATTATGATTTCTATGAGAAATGACTACCTTAGTGTTATTTTAATTTGTACGCTATTGTAAAAAAAGGTTTATATCAAAATATTAATAAGAGAAAAAAACTACGAGCAGATGTTACCTTTTAGTTGCGAGTGAATTGGAATGACAAGGATGTGCAG
This sequence comes from Bellardia bayeri, assembly GCA_950370525.1. Classification (NCBI taxonomy): domain Eukaryota; kingdom Metazoa; phylum Arthropoda; class Insecta; order Diptera; family Calliphoridae; genus Bellardia; species Bellardia bayeri. The sequence goes on from OX493266.1 coordinate 100,594,155, forward strand.
CTGCGATTGTTATTAAAGTTTTAAATACATTTTATAAATTTAAACAAGTAAGAAAGTATAGTCGGTCAAGCTCGACCATATAATACCCTACACCCAGTATATGTATAAAACAGTTTTTCAGAAATGTTCGCTTTATGGGACATATGATCTATTATAGACCGATCATTCAAAAATTTAGTGTCATGATGTCTGTGAATATAAATATTGTGTATGTTAAACTTTATCTCGATATAAATACTTTTAAAAAATTTATGGAATTTAAATTGAATTACGGAGAGGGTCTTATATGGGAGTTTCGACTAATTACGGACCGACCATTATATAATTAGGTGTCATCATTTCTGTATATAATTTGTGTCGAATTTTATTTGATTACCAATATTTTTGAGAAAGTTATGCTATTGAAAGTGATTTTCGAAAGTGGGCCTTATATGGGAGCTATGAGTAATTATGAACCGATCTGCACAAAATATTTAGATGTGATTTAGCTCTATTTGCTACTCATTTGTGGTGAAATTTGTTTTAATACTTGCATAATTCAAACATTTATGATCGGTAAACCGCCATTTCGGGAAGACATTTGTATGGGGGCCAGGTGAAATAATGGACCGATTTCTAACAGTTTCAATCCCATCCATGTCACATACCAAATTTTATCGAAATATCTTTAAAATATTGCGATCTGTACTCTGCGCACAAGCTTTACATGGACAGCCAGCCAGACAGACGGACGGACGGACGGAGATCGTTAAATCGACTCAAAAAGTGATTCTGAGTCGATCGGTATACTTTAAGGTGGGTGTTGGACCAATATGTCTGAGCGTTACAAACATCAGCACAAATCCAATATACCCTACCCACTATGGTGGTGTAGGGTATAAAAATAAAACTTGTAAAAAGTTCTTTTAACACTTAGTTGGTAAATGTAAAAAAGGTGCGAAATGGGAAAAACGTGTAGCAATTTATCCTGAAAAGAAAACGCGATATTATAATACTTTCTTTAATTTTAAATAGTTTAAGAAATCACATTTATTCATCTAAACAATGTGCTAATAACTCCAGTAGTTGAGGCATTTCAAACTCGTCAGTCGTCCAGTGAAATATGTGTTCTACCGCCAAATGAACGATAGAGAAATACAAATTGTCTTTAGGTTCTTTATAAGGCGCGGAATTCTCTGGTTACAAATTGTTTTTTTTTTTTCTTTTGTGGATAAATAAGTGTGTTGAGACTGAGTTTTAGGTGTTTGATATTTATAATTTAAAATTTTCTTTTCTTAATAACAAATTTTTAATATTTAATATTAATAAAAAGACATATTCAATTTAAATAACAGTGAATAATTTTGGTTTAAAGAAATTTAAAAAAATGCATGTTTTGTTTTTAGATGAATTCAATGATATTTCACAGAATTACTAGGGTCATAAAACATGATGTCTGTAGGGTAATTAAATTATTCTAATATAATCAGGATAAATATTCAACCACAAAAAACATATATAAAATGTGTGACAGTCAGTCATTAGGATGCTGGGATGTTCACTAGACAAATTTAAGTATATGTGCTTAAATTGTTCAATTGGGATTTTATTAACAAGAGACAGCCTTTGTAACTAAAAACAAAGATATGTAAAATTCAATACTGGTACATTTCAAAAGCATTTATGATGTTCACATTTGTTTTATTTATTTGCAAACTATAGAGTTCTTGGTAAATACAAAACTTTCTATTGAAGAACATTAAACGGCAAAGTGTAATAAAAATGTGTGCAATGTCTTAACAAACAAAAACTCTAAATTGTAAAATAAACTTTAAACTTAAACTTTTATACATTCAAGCTAAAGTTACACTAATTAATTTAGAAGAAAACTTTTCCACGGTCGGTCAAATGCACTTAGATAGGAAAATCGTTGAGCATTTGCTGACTTTAACAACAAATTTATTTTTTCTTTATGGCCTGAAATTTTGCATTTGTGGAATTAGGTTTTTCCTGGTGCATGTACGAGTATAATTAACATAATCTGAATTAACTTTAAATTTTCCACTTTTCTTCACCAAAAACATAAAAATGTTATTGCAGTTTGAAAAGTACTCGTATACAGATGAGTGAGTTGAAATTTTATAGCAAAACTACTCGTATTAATTTAAGCACTAGTTCACTATGTTTTTTTTTATATAAAATACTCGTACATAAATTTGTCTGCAAATGATTTTGTCTGGTGTGGACAACTTATTCAGCCATATTGTGAGTGTCGTTGTCTTTTTACGACAACGACTGTTTCGTAATAGAATAAAGAAACAAACTTAATTTTATCTTTAATCTATTACGAAAGAGTCGTTGTCATAATAAGAAAACGACACTCATAATAAGGCTGATTATGTTCGTGTTCGAACGTTTTCAGAACTATGTACTGTACTGTCTGTCATTCAATTTTCACAATCATAATGAAAAAAGCTCTAACAAACAGCTCGTTTAGGTGGACAGTAGTTGTAAGCTATAGACTTACTTTACTTACTTTATCATTTTAACAAAATATTCTTTAAAATACTTTAAAGTAAAACACGCCACTGCAATAGGTTTCTGTTCCATAAAGAAAAAAACAACTCCCGTAGCTGGACGAAATTTGTATGGAGAGAAAAGTTATTATGTATTTATGTTACGAAAACTATTTAACTATTTTTTTCAAACAAAATTATTTTACAATAATCCAAAATAGCATTTTTTGTTTTATTTGTCAGATATTTATTTGCGTGTTTTTATTGTCTCTTTTCGTGTATAGTCACTTACATATATGCCATTCGATATTTACTTAACCTGGTTATTTGCGTTGTCAACTGAAACAGAAAAATAAAATAATCAATTACATGTAAGTTCTTCTATTTCATTGCTACATCGAATAATTAGAACATAAAGTTCGTTCTAATGTTGGAAATTGCTTCTCTACTTATGGGCAGCAGTTAATAATTTATTAAGATAACCAAATTATGATCAGTAGAAAAGTATTATTGTTAAATTAACAAAATTTGTGATTTTTAAAGCTTGACACTATTACAACCGCTTGTAAATCGAACCTGTTTTGTCTTTGAGCAAAAATTATTTTTTTAAATATGTTCAACTAAAAGTTTCAGTAACAAAATTAAATCAGTTCCATAGAATTACATACATTTAAATAGCGTACAACTGAGTATGATGGATAATATTGATTGATTTTAACGATGTTTATTTATTTGCAGTCTGTGTTCTAGATTAATTTTATTCCAACTAATTGTTTCTACTTTTTCATTGGTCTATGTTGAAACTCAATCAATATTCCCAATAATTGTGTACGAACTGAATTATACAATTTCTTCTCATAACTAAATGAATCTTTGACGTGCTAATAAGGTGCCTTCAGCAAAAAGGTCTTAAATGTTTGATTGACTTAAACAAGTTCTACATACATATTTTTAGAAACAAATATTGAAGAAATCAATGATGAAATGACATAAAAAACTTTTTAATATCTTTACAATCAATATGCAATGTGTAAGTAAAATTTGTTGTTTGTAGCTTCGATTATATTTTGATGAACCTTTCTTTTCGAGTAAATTTGTAAATGTCAGTTGTTTCAGCTGTAACTAATAGACATTTTTAAGAAAAATCTCAAAAAATCACTTTTGTAAATCGTTTATAAATTAACTTCTGATAAATTTAAAATTATATTATGTCCTAAACTAGTGATGTGAATATTTTTGAAGTAAATAATAGAAATTACTAAGTATCATCAGACAATATTACATCACAATCGACCTTTAGACGAATGTTGCACTTACAAATATTCGATAACGACTTTGCCAAACTATTCGGATTAAGCATTCAACCTTCATTGTCGAAGGTTTGAGCAGGGTTGTGAGGGTTGTTTTGTGGGGAGGGTATATTGGATTTGTGCTGATGTTTGTAACGCCCAGAAATATTGGTCCAACGCCAATCTTTAAGTATGATCGATTCAGAATCACTTTCTGAGTCGATTTAACAACGTCCGTCTGTCCGTCTGGCTGGCTGGTTGGCTGTCCATGTAAAGCTTGTGCGCAGAGTACAGGTCGCAATTTTGAAGATATTTTGATAAAATTTGGTAAGTGATATTTGTTTTCGGCACACGCACGGATGGAATTGAAACTGATGGAAATCGGTACATTATTTCACCTGGCCCCCATACAAATGTCCTCCCAAAATTGGGGTTTACCGATCAAAAATGTTTGAATTATGCAAGTATCCAAACAAATTTCATCACGAATGAGTGGTAAATGAAGCCAAATCACATCTACAAATTTTGTGCAGATCGGTCCATAAATACTCCTAGCTCCCATATAAGGCCCACTTTCAAAATTCACTTTAACGATCATAAATTTCTGAAAAATTTTGGTATTCAAATAAAATTTGACACAAATAAGTTGCTTATATACAGAAATAATGACACCTAATTTTATAATGGTCGGTCCATAATTAGTCGAAACTCCAATATAAGACCCTCTCCGTAAAGTTCAACATACACAATATTTATATTCACAGAAACCATGACACTAAATTTTTGGATGATCGGTCCACAATAGGTTATATCTCCCATATAACGCCCATTTCCGATAAACTGTTTTATACATATACTGGATGTAGGGTATTATATGGTCGGGCTTGACCGACTATACTTTCTTACTTGTTATTTATAATATTAATTGTTTAGTGAGCTTTATCAATGTATTAGTCGTATTTGCACTCGGCATTATAAGTTTGAATTATAAAAACCTCAAAAATATAATTTATTTTCCAACTACGAATTTTATTTTTGTTTGTAGTTTTAATGAGTTTGCAATTTAGATTTGGTGTTAGAGTGAAAAGCACATTTATGTAGTTTAAAAAATGTTCAGTTCTCATTGCAACAACAGTACATTCTAATGCTAAAATATACTGGTCACATTTTTGCCACATAATAATTCAGATGCATAAATATTATTATTTTTTAAATTTGTTCCCAACAGTTTTTCCCAACATACTCGTAGTATGAACAAATATCTAAAGCAATTAAATTAATAGTGTGTGTAAGGGATTATTTTATGTTTTTAGTATTTTTTGTAACTTGTATCTACATATTTGTTGCGTTCATCCAAGCGTTTAAGCATTTAAAATTCTTTTTTGTCTGCCTGAGTAAGAGATGGTTATTTAAATTTATGTATGTAAGACTATTTTCTGGTTAGCGATTAAAGCACAATATTATCAAAACGTTTAAATTTAATAATATTTAATTTTAACACTACGACGGTTGTTTGATAAATTCCAGATTTTCATAAATAAATAACTATTAAAGACAATATTTATATACATACATACATACATATACTTCTTATGTATTCTAAAGCTTAGCGTACATTTGTGCATGTAAAAAAATAGACCGCTCATTAGACCGCTCCCAATTGCACAGACCCGACCTATGTTCATTTAGATTCTAGAAATTTGTCGGGTCGACACATATAAACATGCACATAATAAACAGATTTACCATTAAATATTTACAGAGGACGTTAATATTTATACATAAATTAATTTCCCTATAATTCTCACACTTATTATTTAACCCTTATTCGTCCTTAAATTCTAGTAAAATTACGAGTAAATATAATAAAACGAAATAAACCAAATAATACCAAAACAACAGAATTAGATATTAAAAAATATAAAGGGTCCGCCAAATAACTTTTTTTTTTTTGAAAATGCTATAAAAAAAACTGTTAATATTTTCTCAAATTTCTTTTTTATTTTCCGGTTAATAATGAAAAATAATTTTATTCAAATGGCAGCCTCGACTGGCCATGCAGTAGCCTACACGATCGGTCCAATTTTTAAGCACATTATTGATTGTGTGCAGCTGTATTTCACCAATGGCTTCACGAATATTGTCCTTTTAAACGTCAATTGTCTCTGGGTTGTCGGCGTAACAATTATCTTTGACGGCACCCCACAAATAATAGTCCAACGGTGTCAAATCGAAGCTCCGAGGTGGCCAAACGACATCAGCTCTGCGGCTGAAAATTCGCTCTTAATTCGGCTGTGTGACACGTAGCGCCATCCTGTGGAAACCAAATGTTGCCAATATCATCCTCTTCAATTTTTATGAACAAAAATTCGTTCAACATGGCCCGATAACGATCGCCATTGACTGTAACGGTCACTCCTTGCTCATTTTCGATGAAAAATTGCCCAATTATGCCTCTGGACCAAAATCCGCACCAAACAGTGACTCGTTTTAGGTGCATCGATGCGACAATTTTGCTTGTTTACATACCCGCCAAGATCAAAATGAGCTTCATCTGAAAAGATGATTTTTTTTTTTTGGGCAAAATCGCCATCTTCTGTAAGTCGATCGCAGGCCCACTTAGCGAAGGGAAAACACATTGGATGGCCAGTTGGCTTCAATTCCTGAACCAATTGGACTTTGTATGCTGTCATACCAAGATCTTTAGGAAAAATTCATCTCAATGATCTCTCCGAAATGTTCAATTGTTGAGAATGATGATGAATTGATGTTGATGGCGCTTCACGCACACTTTCTGCCACAGCAGCAATATTCTCGCTTCGGCTTATCGATGAGAATGCCAGTTTCTTTCACTGTTTTTACAAGATAACGAACATACGGAGCTGACGGTGCTTCTCTTCTTCCAAAATCCGTACGCAATTTTCGCATTATTCAAGCATATACACAACCATATTCGTTCATCGGAAGGATAAAACTAATTATTTGTCAAATCAGACATGAGCTAAGTGTTACCATTCACGAAATAAGCACTAGTTGAAAAAAAACGTTAGATGGCGGACCCGTTACATATGTATGTCTGTATTTGCTAACGAGAACAAACTCCACTTTAATATTTAATGTTTCAACTTTCAACTGGCAATTTTTATTACAGTTTTATATTTTGTTAATTTTTTTATTAAATACTTGAACATTCTAACAGATACATATATACTTATCTTTTACATTCCCTCATATTTAATGCTGCTTTAACTTTGTTGTTCACTTTATTAACGAATTGTGGATAAAGGGCGAAAAATAATGTGTTGCCATAAAATCCAAAACGAAATATATTTTATGGCCAAAACAAAAACTCAAAAATATTTTTATAGTCTGCCAAAAACGACATTGAATAAAATATTTAATACGAGTATACATACATACATACAACTATTATATACATACATATGTACATATTTATCATGTAGAATTGGTAGGAAAACAGCAATTTGTTTGAAAAACTTTATGTATTATTATTGCCATTAGGTTTCAAAAAAAAAAGATTCTCTTTAAATTACTGGGATTTTACAAACGCAGCACGAAATAAAAACTTGTTTCCTTTTTCTTTGAAACGGGACGATCGCAACGTAAATGAAAATATTTTTATTAGAACAAATTCGCAGTAGAAATTACTATGTATAATTGCTGGAAAAAAATAGAGAAATCTATGCCAATATAACAAGTTGAATTAAAAGGCAACTAAGGCAAGGCTTATTATTTTGATGTCACCTTCAAAGCATATGTTTTAGTGCAAACAATGGTTGGTTTAGGTGGTAGTTCACTACGTGCGAACCTAAGTAGAGTCGAAGGGACCTCGTTTTGGAAGTTCAAACAATAACTTTAATACAATCTTACACCATAAATAATTTTATCAATAAAAAAGCGTGCGTGTACCAGGAACCTTACAAAACGAAATATGTACATATGTACTCGATATGTGTAATAAATATATTGTACGTATGTATATGTATACTTGTTTGTTGTTAACTCACTTTCAGCGGTATTTTGAAAGAAATACCAATTGAAAATAGCTCTAGAGATATGAAATACCGAACCCTATAGTTTTATTGTAGGCAATGTATCCTTTTTTGTAATAAGATCAATATTTGTCAGCAATGTTCGACTAATTAAATTGTATTTTGGTCATTTGACAGTTTTATGTGTGCTTTGTGTGCTTAAAACTAAAGTCAATTCGTTTATATTCCCCAAGTAATCTAGTGCTGAGTCAAGCATTACTTTAGTATTCCTAAGTAGTGAGCACAGTAGGCAGTTTAAAAACAACTACCTTTTTTCCAACTGTAGCTATTAAAAAAGTTAGTAAGTTAATTAACCATCACTTCGGCTACCGTCACCGGATCTAACGGGCTATTAAATACTCAGTAAATAAGTAAATTTAACATGTACAAATGCGTCACACAAAATACTATTTATTTCATTTAATTTTCTTTGCGTGATATATCCGCTTCCGTCTGTTTTTGTATGTTTATATTTACGACTATATTAACACACATTCCGGTATCTCTAGCTGTTATATGTATTCGTTGATGGTGTTGATGTTGCTGGCGATATTGAAGTTTTTATTTGTTTATTACTATGTACGACTATTATTGCGTCTATAAAAAATATAATTTTCATTTTCATTGCGTCCCAAATGTTTACATAATACTTGTACGTTCATGTTTATTTGTTGAACTCGAAATCTTATAAAATATCTAAACTGGTGGGGATATTAAAGGGTGGAAACGAAAAAAAAAATTTACATTTTGCAGCTAAAATTCCTAGAACTGTGTAAAGGCTATTTGAAGTTTCCGTTACTTTTCTACTTCTATCGTCTATGAAAAATACAAAACAAAAGGAGTTTTTAGTTTATTCTGACCAGTCATGGCGGCCACATCAAAATTCGAAAAAATAAGAAAAAACATTTTGGACATATTCATAAGAAGAAGTGTTAAAATAAAATTCAAGGAGACTATCGATTTAAAACCTGGGTCTTGGATGGAGACCAGCTGGATTTATGGATAAAAAAAAACTGGGAAGATTAAAAGGTGTTTGGTCTTAAATCCCAATGCATCATTGACAGATTTAGCAAAAAAATTCCACGTATCTCATACATACATATGTGCAAAAGGTAAAAGAAAAATATATAAGCTGAAATTGTATTCGGTCCTAAAAATACCAAACAGAAATGACGAACAAAACATAAGAGCAAAAGGAAGAGCAAAAAAACTAGTAAAGACAATACTGAACCATTTTGATGGATTGATGGATGGATGATGAAACATATGTTAAGGCCGATTTCAAACAACTTCCGGGCAAACTGTGTTATACCGTTATAAGATGTTATAAGAAAGTGAATAAAATTGCAAAAAAAAAAAAAATATCTAGTGTAGCGCTATATTTTTGCAGTTGTGGCCAAATCTGAAAACCACATTCAAGGCCCATTAGATCAAAATTTATACATAAAAGAATGCCTTCAGAAAAGATTGCTACCAATGGCCCGACTTGGCTTCCATCCATTACTCGAGTAAAACTATGGATTGGTTTAAAAATAAGAACATAAATATTGTGCCAAAGCAATGCAAACCACCAAACTGACCTGAGTTACGTCTCATTGAATAATTTTGGGCAATTGTGAAACAACTTTTAAGAAAAACGCCAAAAAAGGCGTGAAATGTGAAAAAATTCGATATACATACATACAATGTATATTAGGAGAAAGCTGTCCAAAAAGTTGTTACAATAGGTGTCCAAATACTAATGTTGTGTTACGTTCAAAAATCCGTAAATTTAGTTTATCCAAAAGTTAAGAATAATGTTTATTTTATTTTACATACATATGTATGTATGTATGTATGTATCTATGGAGTTACTATGTTAAAATTTGTTACAATAACTTTATTTCTCTTATTATTAGTTTTTATGTTATTAAAAAAAAAAAAAATGTAAATTTTTTTTCGTTTCCACCCTTTATGTTTAATTTGATTTTACCTGAATTTTCAGGTCGGAATTTATTGATTCTGATACATAATATTGGAAAAAAATTGAAAACTCTTCACTCTCATTGCAAGCTGTAAGAGTTTTTATAACCTACACCACCATAATGGGAAGGGTATATTGGATTTGTGCTGATGTTTGTAACGCCCATAAATATTGGTCCAACACCCACCTAAAATTATACCGATCGACTCAGAATCACTTTCGGAGTCGATTTAACGATGTCCGTCCGTCCGTCCGTCTGGCTGGCAGGCTGGCTGGCTGTCCATGTAAAGTTTGTGCGCAGAGTACAGGTCGCAATTTTGAAGATATTTTGATAAAATTTGGTAAGTGATATTTTTTCGGCCCAAGAATGGATGGGATTGAAACTGGTGGAAATCGGTCCATTATTTCACCTAGCCCCCATACAAATGTCCTCCCGAAATTGGGGTTTACCGGTCTTAAATCTTTAAATTATGCAAGTATGCAAACAAAATTCACCACAGATGAGAAGTAAATGAAGCTAACGCACGTCTACAAATTTCGTGAAGATCGGTCCATAATTAGTCGTAGCTCCCATATAAGGCCCACTTCCAAAAATCACTTAAAAAAGCATAACTCTCTTAAAAATGTTGGTATCCAAATAATATTGAACACAAATATGTTTTGTATATATACATATAATATGGTAGAAGCTTATGATGATCGGCCCATAATTAGTCGTAGCTCCCATATAAGGCCCACTTCCAAAAATCACTTTAAAGAGCATAACTCTTTTAAAAATGTTGGTATCCAAATAATATTGAACACAAATATGGTTTGTATATATACATAAAATATGGGAGAAGTTTATGATGATCGGCCCATAATTAGTCGTAGCTCCCATATAAGGCCCACTTCCAAAAATCACTTAAAAAAGCATAACTCTCTTAAAAATGTTGGTATCCAAATAATATTGAACACAAATATGTTTTGTATATATACATATAATATGGTAGAAGTTTATGATGATCGGTCCATAATTAGTCGTAGCTCCCATATAAGACCCACTTCCAAAAATCACTTTAAAGAGCATAACTCTTTTAAAAAAGTTGGTATTCGAATAAAATTTAACAAAATTGAGTTTCTTATGTACAAATAGGATGACACCTAATTTTATAATAGTCAGTACATAAATAGTCAAAACTCCCATATAAGACCCTCTTCGTAATTCACTTTAACCTCCATAAATCTCTTAAAAGTATTTATATCGAGATAAAATTTACAACATATAATATTTATACTCACGAAAGTCATGGCACTAAATTTTTGATCTTGGTCCATAATAGGTAATATCTTCCATATAGCGCCCATATCTGAAAAACTGTTTTATTGATATACTGGGTGTAGCGTATTATATGGTCGGGCTTGACCGACTATACTTTCTTACTTATTTTTTATTGGAACTTGTTGAACTAAACCTGCTCAGTTCAGTATTTCAGTATTGCTTAATTTTTTATTAGGAAATGTTTTTTGGATTTTAGTTTTTGCTTCTTGTCTACGTAATTGCTTTCGATATTTTAACTGACTAATAGTTCTTGGTAATGCAAAGAGATATTATAAATAATTTAAATTAATCTAGTAGAGTCTAGAAGACTCTTCCAAATTTTTGTGCCGATTTCTTAATATAACATTTTTTATTCCAAAAACTTAGGCTAAATTGGCAAATATTTATTACTAAAATAGTTTTAATAAAACGCAAATATTTAACAATAGTGTCATACTACGATACATAAATACCACTGTTCGGTATTTAATTTTAGTTATGCATAAAAATGATGAAAAATTTCTTCTAAAAATGCATTTGGCATTTAATGAAGTTTGAGGATAATGTCACTAACAAGTAAAAGACTTGAACGTTTAAATATTCTATTTTTAAAATTATGTATTTCTGTTTTTCAATTAGGTTTTATGGAAACAGAAACCAGAAATATGAGAATTAAATACATTTATCAGCACTAATGTTGTGTAATTTTCTGCTGCAAGAAATATTTACTCCAGTCTTTTTTTTCACACAAAATGTGGTTGAAATAATTTGCATAAAATAGTTCTCGAAATACTGTTAATATCCACACAGAATGTAAATTAAAGCGAAACTTGAGTCCAGAGACACAATGAGTCACATACAAATATTTATGTTCTCAAATAAATTAATGGCCATTTATAAGTTGGAAAAAATATGAAAATATTAATAAGACTGGAAGATATTAAAAAATGTTACTTAAAATTCACACATAAAAAACTCATTTACGTAAATAATAATATTTTATTTGTGTCAAAGCTTTTTTTTATAAATTATTGTGTTGCGATATAAAATTCTTTAATTAAATATACAAGCGAAATAATTGATTTTTGTTTATTATATTTTTATACGTATGTATGTATGTATGTATGTTTACAAAACAATATATGTATACAATACACACATGTATGTATACATATACATATGTACAAAAATAAAGTCATTTTTAATAAAAAAAAAAATACATTTTTCCACGTATAAGTTTTGTTTTTAAATAAAATATATTTTTCAATTTATGGAGGCAACAAAATGTTTTTGGTTCGTGATACACCCTACATATTTATGTGACTTAAATTTGAATGGCTTTGTTTAAAGTAATTACGGTAGTACTGGTTACTGTATGTATGTAAATGTACCATATCCATTGTTCATAATACAAATGTCATATCGCCTTGTCGTAAAACGTAATAAAATTGACATTTTTTAGATTGATAAATTACCTAAATTTAAAAAAACTAACTTCATCGTTTTACATGTTTCGTGAGAATTTATAAAATAAAATTTTTTTATATTTAATATGAAGCAGCTTCTAAAATTCCTAAAAATTCATATTTTTAAATCGTTGGAATGGTCGAAAAAATAGTTTTAAAAACAGCTAGATATTAATTTCGCACCACTGTAAAGCGCCACTTTTAACAGGCATGTTGTTGCTTTCATTTTGGTATTAACCAGCTGATGGGCAATAATTATTGTATTTTTTTAAATTAATAAAAATGTTACATTAAGTAAATAAAATGTTGTTTTAATTTCCATTAAAAACTTTTTTAATTAAAATGTTCACCATTGTTGGCTGCATGTTTAATTTTCATCGTTTCAAATGCATTACCGCAAATTAAAATTAAAAAGTGGTTTTTGTAGTGTATTTGTATCTAATTATCTGATAGTATTTTCCAATATATTAGCTCGATATGATAACTTCTCTCCAGATTCTTTTAGAAGCCTTACACCGTATTCTTTATTAAATATATGTATATGTAGGTACCACTTGCAGCAATTCAATTTTATTTAGTCTTTTTCATTTATGTATGTATGTATATGGCTTTGGTATTTAAAGCAATTCAATTAACTGGAATATTTGTTTCCTTTTATCGAGAGAACCATAACAAAGCTCTATTTACATTAGGGGATACTCAATATTCTTTAGAGGTTGAAGATTTTTCGACCTATATTTGATTTTTATTAAAATTCGTTTTATGGAGCATGGAATTGCTTACACATTTGTTTTATTGGATTTTGGTTAAAGTGAGATTCTTTATATCGAGTGCTGCCTGTATTTTCGTTTAGTAAACACAATGTATTATCTGGAAAAATTGTTTATATCTGTTTGATTTAAGTATCCCATAAATTTTGGAATTAAGAACAGCCGGATAATTTCCAACTATTATACTGCTGTTGTCTGATTTGCTATCTTTGTCTTCATTGTCATTAATATACTAATTTTTATGCTTTTCACCGCCCCGTTTCATGTGTAAATTCTAGAACTATTCATTTTCTAGATATAATTTAATTCTGTTTGTCTATACCAAACATGCTTGTATCCGAAAAACGAGATCAAAATTGTTGTCAATACACATCATTTGAGAAAAGCAATACATGACACCATTAAAAAAAAGGTTATGTACGCCGTAAACGATGCATTGTATTGCATGTCTTCTGTTAATGTCACCTAACACTTACAAAAGCAACGAATATGCAACGAATGGTACGAATGATACGAATGGTTTTAATGCTGATTGATTGCAACATACAAATTTTTTTTTTTTTTCAAATTCAAATTTTACTTTTTGAATTTTTTTTTTAATGGTATGAAATATCGTATCGCTATTTACTATTTCCAAAATTTCTGAGTGCTACATTATTTGAAGTACTAAAAAACATATCAGTAGACCAAAACTATACATAAATTCATTAGCGCAATTCACAATCTTGTGCAAATGGTATTGCATCATTGCATTTGCAAAATGGTTTAGCTTAACACTAAAAAAAAATACACAGCAAGACCAAAAATATGCTATACCATTTGCACAAGATTGTGAATTGCGCTATTAATTACTCCAACAGGTCAACGAATACTGAACGAATGGTGCTAAAGTTTTTCGTTTTTTCATGTACCATCATTTCGTTTCGTTGCTTGATAATAAGGGCATCATCAAAAATGAATAAATATGCATTACATGGCAACATCAATAGTTGATGCTGTTGAATGAGTGCATGGCAAAAGCAACGCATGGTATGAATATGCAATGAAAGTGAATGCATTCATTCTGTTCTCTGATATACATACATACACTCATAAATTGTATAAAAACCCAGCGGAAAATATTGCAAGTGTAAATAATTTGCAGGCCTTACAGAAGGCCTGTTTTCACATTCTAAAAGATTCTATAGTAATTCCACTATGTAGAAGGCCTTCCAGAAGGCCTTTCATTCACATTAAAAATTGCATTTGAAAAGAATGTCTGCCAACAAGTCACGATTTCAAGATTATTCCTGTATATCGCCTCTACAACAACAAACATTATTTTACTCACTTTGTTATACGAGTAATAAAAATGAATAAAGAGAGCGTCTATAAATTTACAGTCTAATTCATAAAAACTTATCAAGTTGTATGGATATTTGCTTTATAAGCCTGTTATAAACCTTTGACAAGTTTTATGAATAAGGGGGTTAGTCTTTTATGAAATTTTTACATGTGATTTTTTATATTAATTTAAAACCCTACTTTTATTTAAAACCACTTCTTTTACTTTCATCAGTATAATAATTAATTTAGCAGATAATTTGGTAGACCCTCCAGTTGCCCTTCTCAAGTAGGCCTTCTAGTAGGCATGTAACGAGCAGCGAGTAGGCAAGGCCTTGACTAACAATGACACGCCATGTAAAATTGAAACGATTTGGCAATGCGGCTAAAAGTACTTGTGACTGCCAAAGAAGGCCTTCTAGAAGACCTCTTTGCAGCATATTTTTCCCGCTGGGAACATTTATTTAATATATACAATACTCGTAATTAACTACTTGTTGAGTTGATAACATGAACGCGCATAAATGTTTGGAATCAACTTAGACTGTTGCTTTTCTAATTCTAGTCTGGCAGTTCTGACAGACAAAATATTAATTTCAGTTTGTCAAAGACTAAATTACTTCCTTAATGTAATTTTCACGAAATACCAAATTTGAAACTTTATTTGAAAATGTATTGTTTTGTCTTAAACGTTTAAATTAACACAAAATTCAAATATTTATACTTACAGTTCGACTGCGAGTATTTGTTAATTTATGCGTTGGTTTGTTTATTGTGAAATGAAATTACCATTAGATTTCGTGTAACAAATACGCACAAACCATCAACACAAATAGAAAAACAAATTTGCTAGAAGTCTACCAATACTTTTACACTCAAGTTTAATGAACCATGACCTCCAGCAAATGGCAGGCGCTAAAGAACTTTCTCTCGAAATAAAGTTATTTATGCAAATTTGCTTAAAGAAAACAAATAATGAAATTATATCAAATCTAAAATGGAAAAATTTTAGAAATATAAGCAAAACTAAATATTTTATTAAGGTTTCATTTACACCATATTTACTTTATATTTACACTGGCATTTGAATTGTAATTTAATGGAATTTAATTTTTTCCTGTGTTCCTTATTTCATTTTTGGCATTTTTGTTATTTCGTTTAGTGTCTGTGGGATTGTGTGTCCTGTGATATATTTTTTTTGAAAATGTAATAAAAGAGATATTTAGCATATAAATTGTACATTATTTAGCTAGTTCCATCCACATTTAAGTGTTAAACCATGATGACAATTACTGAAATGGTCGTTGCCACTTCTACTACTACTACTACTACTACTACTACTACTACTACTACTACTACTATACGGCATGTCTGAGTGTCAAACATTTTAATAGAAACGTTTGTACATAGAAACAATTCATGGAAGGAGAGGAGAAAACAAAATTAAACAAAATTATTCTGTTTTTATATATGGGTGATAAAAAAAACAACAAAACAAAGTACATGACAACAGACTAAGGTTTTTATTTATTTAATTATTTTTATTTATTTTTTAGTTATGTATCTCTCTTTCTTTGGCCGTGGATACAGTCGTTCAATTATATTTCACTCCAAAAATGCTGTAGTATTTGATTATCTAGTCGCAGTAATGTGAGTAGATTGGTTAAATGAAAACCAAAGTCAGAAAATTTTAAAGGTTTGGATCAAAGTTGCAAATTTAAAAAAAAAAGAAATACATACTATAATTTTTATTCAGTTTTACAAAGTGTTAATTAATAAATCAATTCTTTGTTACTGCATTCTGATTGTGTTAAAAAAAATAAAGCAGTGACATACAAAACATTTTCTATTCTCAATTCATGTTTTAGATTTATCACATTGTTATTAAAATTAGGGCAGAAGCTGTAGTATTCGAGCTGGTTGAGCAAAATTTAAGAATCAAAAAAAAAAAAAAAAAACATTTAATTTAAACTAAACTAATTTCAACAGGATATTTTTAACATTTACTTTTGAAAATTTAATTTTAAACTTTAATCCAAAACAATTTTAGATTTTGGAAACTTTGAAAATCGGATAAAGCACAAATATGACCAGCCTAATCAATATAATCAATATAATTATAACATTTAGTAGGGAATATTTTATGCATAAGTACTTAGTTCTGTTTCCGTAAACGGCTGGTAAATTCTTAATTAAAATATATAAAATATTTTTAACATGTTATTTGGCGAAATTTAGCCTGCACAGTAGGTATGTTTTACGGGTTTTTTTTTATTTTTTTTTTTAGAGAAGTAACACTCAGTCAATTAATATGCCTATATATACTTGCGTTACTTTCTTTGGAAAGCGGATAGATTGAACAAGTAAAGGTGGTGAAAAAAGAAAGCTTTTTTATATCACAACTCTGCAGGCAGAATTCGTCTTTACTTTCTGTTCCGTTCCGAATCAGCTGACTTGATTCTGTTAAATAGAAAATGTGTAGAAGTCGTTAAGTTGTAAGTGACAGCAAAAAAACAGCTGACATCCGCACAACAAAAAATTTTTTGGTTTATTACAAAAATTTTCAATTTCTTTGAATTTAATTAATAATTTATAAAAGTCATAAAAATATAAAAAATAAACGATGGATGACGAAAAACTCATTTCTTTAGTTGAAAGTAATGTACAATAAAAAAAAACTTTGATTTCTATTTTTTGATTTATTTTCGCGGTATGTGTTGTCTGTTTACCTAAAACAGCTGATACGTTTATACGGAATAACTAACTACAAAAATTTAAGAACTGAACGACATGGAACAGAGTAGCAACAGATAGTAGAGACTAATGAAGCCTTGCAATTGCGCATTATGTTTGTTTTTAGTGCAGAATTGCAGTGCCTCTGGTGGTGAGTAGGCGCATTAATGTTAAAGCTTGATTTTATAGCCTTTCTTTAATTATTTTACTTCGGTGGCGTTTGAATGATATACTGTGATAAATACATATTAGTTATGATGGATTAGAAAACTAATAGTTATCAGAAACTGATGTTGTTTGCTTGGCAGCGGCTGGGAATCGAATTCGGGCTACAAATACCAACTCATGCTTAATGATTAACTACCCTAACCAATTAAGTTGCAGCACCCTCATAAACGGTTCTTTGCGTGCAACTCGACTATTTAAATCATGTTGGCGCAAGACACGACGTACAGTTTCAACGCAACATTGTTTGCCCAGACCAACTTCAACTTCGGAGGCCAGTTGTAAAGCTGATAGCCTTGGATTTGCCATTATTTTTCTAAAAATGTGTCGCATATCATGCTCATTGAAAATTTTATTAGGTGCCTTTCTGTTTTTGTTATAGACTCGATTTTCATGCATGAATGCTTTTTTGGACTGTGCAAGATTTAATGTTAACCATTTCAGCAACTTTTCGCTGTGAGTGGCGTGAGTTCTCGTTGTTCTGTCGTTGTACGAGGGCTAACTTGAACTATTTTAAATTCACAGTTGACGTAACAAAATCAGATTCACAATTCTTCAGAAAATATTGAAAAATCAACGCTGCATTGAACTATCGGGACAGTAGACCTTGACTGCATAAAATAAGTTGTAACGTGAACAAACGATAATTTTTTTTTTTTTTTTGTTTTTTAGCATTAATATATTAATATTTATATTAAAATGGACATTTTTGCAATAAATGTTTTTTGTTTGTTAATTGCCGAAAACAACGTAAGATTTTCTTCGTTTATTAGGAGAGGACACAATAAATATTTCTTTTATTTGATGCTATTTGATTTGGCAAAACTTTTGTAAGAGTAAACAACGTCAAACAAATGTGTGCTAAAACTATAAAATTTTTTCATTTAGATGACACCAATTTCTTTTTAAAGTTCCTTTTAGTTTTCTTTTATGGAGCTTTGCACTTTTATGCACTGCATAAAATAAGCTGTTTATAAAATAAATTTCATTGAATTTAAATGTTTGATACAAAAATGTGTAAACATTTAGCAAAAACTATTTCTTTTATAATTTGTTATGGCATTTGTTACATGTATGTTGCATTTAATGTTATTCTTAGACATTTAAGCAGGCTGTTTTATTGAGAAAATTCAAAATTTTTTTTTAGATAATATATGTACAAATATACACGTATTTTAAGTTTTCACTTCAAGCAATATGTGTTCTTCCGTTTATTTTCTTTTTGTTTTGTATTGTTTTTATTCCGTATGCCGTTCAAAACACATTAAACTCTACAATATGACCATTAGACACAAACATAAGAATGTTTTAAAAAGTTACCAATTTTTTCACCAGCAGAAAAACTGATGATATTACCAACTTTATTCATTTACCATACCAATATGAAGAGATTTAATGGTACAAAGTTGACTGCGGAAACATTCTGTTAAAGTTGTTTAAATTTAGAAAAGGATAAAAAGTTAAAAAACAAAGAGCTATAAACTAAGAATCGATTAAATGTTTTAATCCACAAAAAAACTTTCACTTTTCACTTATGAAATTGTTCGTCAAATGGCAAAACTTTACACGCAGAGAAAAAACATAGTTGTGGTAAACATAATCTAAGAGCAACATATTATGATAAGATTTATGATTGCA
This sequence comes from Bellardia bayeri, assembly GCA_950370525.1. Lineage (NCBI taxonomy): Eukaryota > Metazoa > Arthropoda > Insecta > Diptera > Calliphoridae > Bellardia > Bellardia bayeri. Next base: position 100,613,409 of record OX493266.1, read on the forward strand.
GTCAAAACATATTATGATGGATATAAGTGCCATGAAATATCATATTATGATTAATTATTATCGTAATATTTCATCATAATATTTTCTTGTTAATCATAATTTGGTATTATAACATCATAGTATAACCTAATATAATCATAAAATTGTCATACATGATCAAATTATGACCTAGGGTAACCATATTATAGTTTAAAGTAATCATATTATGATCATACAACAAGAAGCAATAACAATTCTTAATAAGTTTCTGAAAAAAAAGACAACAACCATCCGCATGTGTTCTTTCTCATCGCTTGCTCAACGACGACTGCATGATTTTTTTTTTCGTCGTTGACGTTTGTCTTGCATTTGATACTTACTTACTGGAAATATTAAATAGTTGTAATTAATAAATATGTTGGAATAATTATCGTTCAATAGTTGTGGTAAACATTTAATAACAATAATTATTTTTCAGTGAACCATATTCAATTTTATAATTGCGATAAACATACAAATGTTTATAGTAACTAAATTATCGTTAAAATTAAATTAAAAATTGTAAAAAGAAACTATTAAATATTAAATTAAAATAACAATTATTTGTGTACCACAACAATATATTGTTACCAAAAACAAAGTGTAGTTGTCGTAACCATGTCCAACCATATTTTTTCTCTGCGTGTATGTTCCTCAGAACTATAAAATTTTATAAGTGATATTGATATTTGTAAATGTAATTGAAATTTGTATATTCTCTTTGCAATTTCTGTTCCATGTATATTCTATTGCTCAAAGTGCAAAGTTAATATTGAAAAGAGCAAATAATTATGCTGTTTCGTTTCACAAAAACTGTAAATTCTAGTTTTGCTAAGCAAATTTTAATACGATTTGTCAAAACTTTGCAAGGTAAACTATTCATATTGTGCTTTCATTTAAATTAAATCCAAGTTGATTTCATTTTAAAATTAGTTCCTGGAGTTGGCCATTTTTCAAAACTTCCTCACACTTATCCTGTTTATTAAATTTATAAACCTTCAAAATGAAATTCAATATGTTTTTTGTTTTGAAAAGTAGCAATTAAAACATCTTTTTTTCTTTAATCACGTATTCCATTTTTAGCTTGCGGCTCATTTTAACAAGTTTTAGTTAGCAATGCAAAGTAAAAACTGATAAGATAGAAATGCAAGGAAAATTAATTAGCAGGAGAGCGCAAATACTTGATAAATAGTGCAAAGTCCTTGAAATAATTTGCTCAGTGCAAAGTAAGTTTTGCAACGAGTTTTGTAAAAATGCAGTTTAATAAGTGCAAAGTGAAAAGGTAATAACTTGTGGAATAGTGTTCAGTTCTCCTTTTCAACGAGCTCTAGAACAGATGCTCTGTTCTTCTCTACTATATTTGTTTGAACTTTTTAAAGTGCATTTAAAGCATTTAAACAATGAAAGATAGAAGATTGCAAGTACATACATATGTATAATTTACAGATTAAATTGAAATATGGATAGAGTTTCCCAAAAATGTCAGTTAAATTAAATGTTCAAGTTACTTTATAGAGAAGGAAATTGAGGTGACAGTTGACTTAATGGAATAATTAAATGTGAAAATTCGTTCTTGAAGAATTGACACTTTTCCTCAAACCATCTTGCCAAGCTGGCTAAACTTAGAAACAAACTTTAGTTGACCCAAAGTGACCAACTTTGGAGGGCTTCCACATAACTCCATTCTAACTATGAATCCATATAAATGCAAATTAAATCAGAAAAAATCATTAGGCTAACTTTAATCTCACACAGCATACCAAATTATTTCAGTGGTTTTGCCAAACAATAAAAAACTTTCACCATTTATACAAGTCACTCATGTAGCAAATGGAGAAACTCTTCATCATAAAAAAAAATCTTCTTATCTGCGGGGAAAAAAGTCAATAATACATGTCGCAAGAGCATAAGATTGAAATAAATTGTTTTTTTATGCATTTATTCCTTTAAGGAACTTTGAAATACGAAATAGAAGTTATTATCTTCTCTTGTATTTTGTTTTTTTTTCTTTTGGTATAAAAGAAAACTTTTAAACAAATTTAAGTCCTTTGCATAAATAACAGACACTTTGATTTTCAGCTGAAAAAAAAATGATACTGGCAAATAATTTGAAATATTAAAAAAGTTTCCATATTATTATTCAATAAATTTCCAATATAAAAAACAAAGCTATATTTTTGAAAAAAAATACAGATTTACATTTGAAATAAAATAAAAACATTCATTTATTTAAATAAATATAATGTTTTGAAGTATTAACTATTATGAGTAAAATGTTACACGAAGAGTGGATGGAAAAAAATTAATGTCTTTAAATTTATGTATAAAATTATTGTAACTCAATGTAGAGTTAATTGAACTATGTAGTAATATACACATATAAGTATGTATTTAGAGGATTTTCCAACGATTATTCTTTATACATATAAACAAGTTCGAGTGATATATTCGGCTGTGCCGAATCTCAAATACCCTGCACCTAAACGTACTAAGAAATAGAAAAACTACACTGGTTATAGGACTAGAATATTCTTATTCTGTGTTTTCTATTCAGTCTTAGTGCAAATTTAATTATTATTTTTTATATTGCTTGAAATACAATTTTACGACCAACATAATTTAATGTAAATGTTTTGAAATTTTATCTCATTTTGACCCTAATAATTGATGTAATTACCGATTCTTACTGTAATTTACAGAGTTTGTTTGATTTTCATAATAATCTTGATTGTAATTTAAGAATTTATAAAATGAAAAGAACATTTTTCCATATTCGCAACAAGTTAGGAAACAGAGTATAAAAAAAGAATAAGATGTAAGATGAGGCTTTTTTGTTTGAATTTGATCTCAATAACATTATTTACAAAAGATTTATGGGTGGCATAAAAAAATGGACCAATTATGGACTGATAGCTTCTAAATCCAGTTTCCATTAATGTGATTTCTATATATTTTAGGATTATATTGGTTGGATTTCATCTCAATAGCGTCATTTACAAGAGTTGTATGGTTGGTTTTTATGCTCGGAAGTGGACTTAATTCAGGAGCTATTATTGACTGACAGCTACATAATCCAGTAGCTTAATTGCCGTATAACCGATACTAATATGATTTCTGGATTAAAATTTCTGATCCATATAAAAGTTGCTTCGATATCGATATTTATTAGACATTCTTGTCGGTTTATTTGGTTTTTGGAAATGTTTCTTATATGGCAGCTATGACAAATTATGGGCCGATCTTCTTAAATTTTGGAACAGTTATTTTCATGCATATGAGGCTATTTCATGTCGAATTTAAACATAATAACGGTATATTTAAGATATATATCAGTATTAACGTTGATTTCGAGAGTGGATCTTATGTGGGGGATATTGTCAAATATGGACCGATGTTTTCAAAATCCAGCAGTTTGATTTAGGCATGTATGTAAATGATCCATGTAAATTGGTACCCATATTTATAAGAGATTTATGAGTATTAAAGTGATTTTCGGAAGAGGGCTTTATATGGGGCATACGGTTAAAAATAGACCGAAATTCAGATCATGTGGGATGATCTGTGCAAAGTTTTGAGTCGGTACCGATATTTATACAATATATATAGGGATAAACGTCTTTTTTAGATGTGGTCCTTGTATGGGAGCTATGACCAATTCTGGGCCGGCCACCATCAAATTTAGTACAACAATTTATTTGCCTATAAAGATTATTTAGCTGTTTAAAATTATTTATATCTGTTTTATACGTATTTAAGTGAATTTTGGAAGTGGCCTTTATAAGGGGGTCTATGGTCAAACATGGACCGAACTAAAAAAAATTTCGTTTTGCGATTTATTTTTGTATAAAACTTATTTTTGCTGAATTTTGCCTTGATATTCCAATTTTATAGGCATTTATGTATAATTGAGCAATATTTCGGGAAGATTTTTGTATGGGGGCTATGAGAAATCATGAACCGATTCTTACCATTTTCCGCACACTTTCTTCTTTTATCATAAGAACAACGTATACAAAATTTCATGGCATTATCTGCAATATATTTCAAAATATTGCAATAAAATGGACAAAAAATATCAATTTTTTATGGAGACTGTCTCACATATTGGTCCATAACTCTGGTTGGCCTAAATTTATTATATTATATATTTTATTTTATTTTTATTTTCCTTTAAATGACATTCCAGCGTATACGATTGTTTTTAGAAATGTAAACATACATAATACATACATACATACATATATATCTAGGTAACAGTAAGTACAAGGGTTGTATGAAAAATTGTTTAAACAAAAAAACTATTTGAATTTGTGAACAATGAAAGATAATGTTGTAAAAAAGTTTGCGTAGTTCAAACTACCCTCGTGCACATTTAACTTGATTTAGGGCGATAAAAATGTAGTTTCAAAGGAAATGAAAAAAAATTCAACTGAAACAAAGAGTGAAATTACATCTTTTCTTTCTGCTTTATGAATTCATCTGAATTCGTTTTCTATGAAATTGTTGCAAGACAAATTTCTATATTTGTTGCTCATTTTTAGTTGCTGTTGTGTTTGCAGAAAATTATTGGTCTTACAAATGCTGTAGACAATGAGTTAATAATATTGCTGATTGTGATGTTGCTGATGCCTTTAATGAGGATGTTGTTACTGACACAATCTCTTCATTTTGACTTTCGCTTCGACTTTGTAGTTGTATTAGCAACTTTTGCTTTTTTATTAAAGGAATTTTAACCTAATTCATCTTAATACTATTATTATTTTTGTTTTCATTGTTCATAACATGCGCTACTGTGTTTTTTGCAAAAACTGATAAAATTAATAATGCTGATGATGGCCTTGTTAATGCCTGGTTTAGTGTTGTATACAAACCTTCTTTCTGTTGGCTATGTTACTGCTACATACATACATACATACATATGTATATTTCTATTAGGATGATCACATGTGTGTGAAACAATTTTTATGATTTAAACTGAAAATGAAAATACATTTCCAGTAGAAGGAAACAAAAAATTCATAATAAATATCAGAAATTATAGTTTATAATTCATCTAATTACAAAACTTATTTTATGGCAAATGAAATCGACCTCCAAGAACTCCAAAATCCCTTATTGATGATTACTATGGTGACATCTTAATATTTAGATCTAGGTTATGACAAATTGAGTTTAAAATCGCATGACATACTGACACAGAAACTGGCAACGAAGAAATTTATCTAAAATTAGAATCTACAATACGTTCCTCGTTAATTCTGTTTTATCATCACATCACAAAGCAAATCATTATGCGATGCTCATATCATCCGATGCATGAATGAGGAGTCAAGTTGCCTATGCTACGTATTATCAAGGTAATTGTATCTTATTAACATTATTATTACTTTTTATTAAAAGGAAATTCCAAAAAGTGTTGTGTTGATAAGCAACATACATAGATAAGTCTGACACTATACAATAATATAAATATTATAATCAATGAGATCTAATATTGTGAAAATACACAATATACCTACATATATATGTATATGTATGTATAATCAGAATAAGCAGATAATTCATTTTTAGCCTATAAAACTACGACTACCATCAGTCACATACCCCTACGTTTTGAGATTCGAGAGATCGAAAAGGCTATTATTGATTAAAAGCACCTGGTATTGACAAAATCAGTAACAAGATGCTTATGGAGCTACTCCGGATTGCAATAAATATAATACTACTTATTTGCAACGCTATATTACGCCATGAATATTAAACACTAGAATGGAAGGTTTCACTGGTCACACAAAAGTAGAATCATATAGAGCCATGAGACTATTGTCAAACACATATATCAAAGCTATTCGGGAACATACTCATGAACAAGTTATACGCGATTTTAATTGAAAATAATTGCATTCCAAATCATTAATTTGAATTTAGAAGAAAATACAATACTAGCGAACGAACCCATAGACTTGTCGATATCGTAAAAAAAAATATTGTCCTGCTCTTTATATTGACAATTCTCAAGCATTTGATAAAGTGTGGCATGATGGTCTAATATACAAATTTACCCGTAACCACATATAAGCTATTGGAATGCTACTTAACTGGTGGAACATTTAAGCTTAAAGAAGGAGATTGCTTAAACTCCACACAACCTATTGAAGCAGAAGTACCTCAACAGAAGTACCTTGGCCCTTCTTATACTTGATATAAGTATACGTACATCTGATATGCCAACAAACAATCGCACTTACACATCTACATTTGCTGATGATACTCCTATTCTAAGCATTCATGAAAACCCTCAACAAGCGACAAGCAATGGAGGATAAAAGTTAAGGATCAAAAATACACACACATAATTTTTACATTGCGTACAGAATTATGTTCTCCTATTTATATTAATAAGCAAGCAATAACACAACAATCCAATGTTAAATACCTTGGTATACAACTCGATCGTCGCCTTACATGGAAATAACATACAAATGCAAAATTGACTCAAATGAAATTGAAATTAATCCAAATTAATTGGTTCATTGGCAGAAATTCTAAGCTAAGTTTAGATTGCAAACTCTTGCTTTACAACTCAATCATAAAACCTATGTATATGGCGTTATGGAATACAGATATGATATGAGAAACAGCCTCAGCTTCACATGATAAAGACTTAAACATACCTTTGGTAAAAACTAAGATTGAAAAAAATGAGAAAAAAAAAGCTTGAATTACACCCAAACCCATTAGCCCGCCACATATTTCATAATAGTGGCTATATACGACACAGTATGGAATGGAATGGACGGAAGAATGAATAATTACATTTTACATATCGATCGATATTTCCTTCCGGGATACAGTGGATCTAAGCCGTTAAAAAGAAGAAAGAATGTCTACTTAACATACATAATCAACAATGGCCAAACAATTTTCGTCCGGCACTGGCTGGTCTAATAATTGAAACTTATTAAATATATACTCGTAAGATTTGAAATACTTATTGCTAGTTCGTTTTTTTTAATGAAGATAAAGTACAAAAAAAAAAAAGAAAACTACGATTAGATGATGACATTACAGTGAAGATATTAAAAACGAATTTAAACAACTTACTAGATTCTTTATCATATTTGCAAATCATGATTACTTAAGTAATTTCAACAGAAAATTGCATTAACTAATAACGTTTTTAGATACTCTATTATAACAATCACAAAGACCGATCGATGATTTATTATTGTTTTTTTTTTAATTTTTTATTTATTAAATTAAATTTTGATTTCTTCAACCTTTTTTTGATAAAATAAAAAAGTTTTTTGGTCTCGAGCTCAAAAAAAACTTTTTTTAAATTGTTTATTTATTGTATCTTTATTAAAAATGAACTAACAATAAGTATGTATATCAAATCTTATATCTAAAAATTTCAATTATTAGTCCAGCCAATGCCGGACGAAAATTGTTTGACCATTGTTGGTTATAATCCTTATCGATGAATTGAATGAAAAAGTTTCTTTCAAATTTCAATATTTTGATTTTGGGCCTAAATAATAAATAAATTTATCCTTCCCTTAGATTTTTTGAGATTATCCTTCATTAAGTGACACACACTTTTAATTAATAGATGTATTATACGCGTATGCGTAAATATATTATTATCATTATTTTGTTTTATAATGATTTAATCATTATACACAACGATACATGACATATTATAATTTTTATTTTAATTTATTTCGCGCACCACGAAAACTTGTCCTATTTTCATTATCTGCTTGTGTGGAATTACTTTCTTTATATTCAATCATAAAATTAGAATAGAAATGTTCACAAAAACGCTGTCAGCATACAATTTGCAAATGATTTGCTTTATATTTGTTAATATTAAATTTAAGCCAGATCTTATCATTTTTTTATTTTTTAGGTCGTAATATTCACACCAATAAAATTACAAAAATGTATGCACTGTACACACACACACACACAGACTTGAGTTTAAGATTATTACAAAAAAGCAAAAAAATAAATAAACAAAATTATTCACAATATGTAGCAAGAATATTTAATAAAAATGAAAGCAAATACAAAATGAACTAAACGAAAATGGTTTAATTTTATTGAAATAGAAACAGCAGGAAAAAGGTCAAATGATGATCAACTGTTAATAATTTAGGAAAATTAATAAACGCTGCATACGTTATTGCAAAAAAAAAATATTCTTATTAAAATGACAACGGCAGGGATAAGGCGAACAACAAACTGTTAACAATTTAAGATGATTTACAAAAGATATTACTTTATTTATCAATAACCAGCGTCTGAATTTCTTCAATAATAAGGCCAAAATGTATTCTCCATTGCACTTATTCAATGGCACAGCAATGAAATTTATCGATTACAAATTACATATTTATTTCCGTTTTTTTTTCCAAATTGCCCCACTGTGCAACAGTTCGTCCTTGGTTGCAAGTGCGGCACAAAGAGACATCCATAACCTGGTGATGGTGGCATCAAATTTTATAGACGAATGGGAATTGAAGAAGATGGGTGTACGATGGACTTGTAGACTGGCTAGGTTGTCGCCATTCGTACAATTGGCACGCCAGCCAATGGTACCATAAATCACTATTCATGGCGCACGCCAGCTCTTTAAAATAAGTTAAGATTTGTTTTAATGTTTTAACATAAACTTCCCCAACTCTAAGGCTTTCCTAACTTCTTTATTAATCTTTTTACTATAGCAGTATGAAGTCTAACATCGAGACAATTGTCAATATATTTCGAATGAATGATTCTGTAGTTAAGAGCTGGACCATTTTGAAAACATTACTAAAACTCATGTACAACTGTTAGCTTGCCTTAAAATGTAACTTTTATTTTATTATATATAAACAAAGAACACACTACGAATATTTGTACACTACACCACCATATGGTGGGGAGGGTATAATGGATTTGTGCTGATGTTTGTAACGCCCATAAATATTAGTCCAATACGCACCTGGCTGGCCATGTCAACCTTGTGCGCAGATTTTGAATATATTTCAATAAATATTTGGTATATGATATTTGGTTGAAATCGTTCAATTATTACAATTCTCCCCCATATAAACGTCCTCTTGAAATAGTAGTTTTATTTATGCACGTATTTTCAAGCAAATTTTGCCACAAATTTTATGTATATCGGTCTATAATTGACCATAGCTCCCATATAAATAACACTTCCGAAAATCACTTTAACGACTAAAACTCTTTTAAAAATATTGACATACAAATAAAATTCAAAATAAATAAATTACACATATGTATACCGAAATTATCACACCTAATTTAATAACGGTCGGTCCATAATTAATCATATAAGATGCCCTTCGAAAATCTCTTTAACTCTTTTCAAAGTGTTTATATCGTAATAAAATTTAACATAAATAATATTTATATGCACCCCATTCAGCTGTAATAAGTCAAAATGAATTACCACAAAGAAGGTAATTCAGTCCTGTTTGTTTTTAAGACCGCGTTTTCACTATGTTTTCACTATGTCGTTTTGTTGTTGTTGGTATGATTGCAAACATAGATGACGCCATATGACAACCCGCTTTCATACAATTGCCAACAATTTGAAAAATTTGACAACAAAAATGACATAGTGAAAACCAAGGCTAAAAAGCCGATGTGTTGCGAATGCTTTATGAGAAATAAATATCAGCGTCTTGCTGAATTCTAGTCAAGTTTCATTCTAATTTTATTTACTAATTTCTCTTGCTTATATACTAATTACAAACTATTTTCTTATTAATATTTTCCCACATATTTTCCATATTCTTTCTACGTTGCATTTTTGTTTGTCAATTCAAACTCATATTTCTTCAAACTCATAAGTGGATTTTTGGGTTATTCTTGTAACCTAAATCCATCCTGTATTTTGATTGTGTTTATGAGTTTGAGTCATACTTCATGGCATGACGTGTATACACTATAATACATTACATAGCTCTCATTACTGAAAAAATTTTTCACTTGACCGACTATACTTTCCTACTTGTTTTTTAATGTTTTTTTTTACACAACACATACATACATATATGAAGGAAATGTTTATATTTTTCAGCATTTAAAAGTTTCACTATAATATTTATGAAATATTTATGGATGGCATACTAAATTCACTTTATGTAAGTTTTAAATTGAAAAACAAAAGACAAAAGTTTGTCTACATCACAGTCCATTAAACAATAAAACAATTGCTTAGTGTTTATTAAAAAAAAAAAATACTAAGATAAAACTAATATTTGCAACTAGCTGACAATAAATTTATTCTCTGCAGCATTGTTCTATGTATGAATAAAACAATAGTGCTGCCAAGGGCTTTGAAAATCTAACGTCTAAGCTGGCAACAATGTTACTAACACAAAAAGATGACCGTAGGGAGTATGATAAATATGATATAAGAAATTGAAAGTTACTCATACGCAGAGGAGTGCACAAAAAATATTCTTATTTACATGTCACTGACTTAATGACATTTAACCCATATATTTTATGTAGACACAAAAGAAAATTTCCTTAGCTGAATGAAACAAGTAAGAAAGTTTATTCAAGTATGTCCGCCATATTATACCCTGCATATATTATATTAATTGAAATTATGATTCGATTTTTAATTTAATTTAAAATATTCTCAACCTAAACGGTCAATTTAGACTCAACTATTGCCTGTAATGTACAATAAAATACATAAAGAATATTTTGCGCTTAAATAAAATAACCCACCAAATATGTAATATCCTCATCCTTTACATGAATCTCTACAATATTTTAACAAAATAACGTTATTTAAGTTTATGTAATAATTTAAATTTTAGTTTAAACTATAGTTAAAGAGCAGTTTACAGCTCTTAAACTGGTAATTGCACAACTAAATATCAACCACAAAAATTTACAAAATTGCCATTTTTACAAGTTCATACTCTAGATGTTGTGTAATTTATTGTGTTCCATTTAAAAAAAACACAACACGAGTATATATTGCAATATTATAATGATTGTTATTTAGATACTTTATTGCACAGTAAAAACTTTTAAGTGTAAAAAATCATTAACACATCAACACACGAATTATTGTCGCTTTGGAACTCTTGCAAGAAAATGTAATTTTTGACAAAAACACAACAAAATATCCTTTCGATTTGTGCTTTAAATAAGGAATGAAAGAAAGTGAAGCAAATGTAACCAAACTAACAAATGAAGTCAAACCGAATCAAAAGATAAGGAAACATAAAAATTTTAATTTATTATTCAAGATTCGGTCTGCTGTGTTTAAACATTACAGATCGTTTGCTTTTAAGTATGTAAGCATATACGAGTAGACCAAAAAACAATACCCAGCAGTTCTGTATTGGACAACTAAAGGTTCAATTGGCTTGTATTGCTGTACATATTTGTTGTATACAGGATCTATTGACCTCCGGATAGAACACTTGTTACATATTTATTTATTTTTTGCTAATAGTAAATAAATTGCTAGTTCAATACACATGGCGAGAATTGCAGGGTATGTTCACATACATATTAACAGATTTGTTGAGATACTTCCATATATGTATATGTATATGTACATATGTGAGTGCAAACCATAATGAGCAATTTAAATGCAAATTCTTTTCATGTTCTAAAGTAGTCATAAACAATATTCTTATCTCAGAATGTTGTGAAGGGACTACTAGCCCTGTTAGTTGCGACAATTTGTAGGAAAACTAAATCATCTGCAGTTTTAAAGGTAATATTTTTCCTGGATTTTGTTTCTAACATAGACTAACAAACAGCCAACAGTAGCCGTTAGTTAGATTGACCAGAAGTTCAGCAGTGAATAAGATGTACTCCTATTTTTAATAATTTAAATAAAAATGATCTAGTTTTGTACCATATTCCAGTTTGCACACTCCATGCTAAAATTTTGGCTAAAGTTTATGTGGCACAATCATAACTACATATGTATGTAACTCAAATACATCATATATTATAGGATTGATATATGTTAAATTCACATTTTATTTATTTACTTCTGTTCTCTATACAAACTGCAATTCATCAATGTCTTAAAACTATAGGAATTCATTTAGTCAGTGGCCCCCATTCATTTTTAATTGCGACTCAACAAAGTTGACAAAAATAATAATAGTATTCACTTATCAATATTCAATATACATACATACATACATACATACATACAAAAATACATACATATATTTTAGTTAGTGTTTATTTATTTATTATTTTGTCATATTTTATTCTATACCATATTGGTTGATACGAATATGAATTCATAGAATTTAATATGGAATTCATGACAGTTTTCTCTATCTAAAATTGTCATCAGCAGCACAATAACAATTAGGTCAACAAAATGTTTTTGAGCAAGTTCTATGTTTTATTTACTAAAATGTCAAAATATTTTTGCTGTTTTGTTCGACTCACAAAATCAAAAAAGGTATTTTACATGAAATAATATTTGTTTATACCCTACACCACCATAGTGGGGAGGGTATATTGGATTTTTGTTGATGTTTGTAACGCTCAGAAATATTGGTCCAACACCCACTTTAAAGTATACCGATCGATGCAGAATCACTTTCTGGCTGGCTGTCCATGTAAAGCTTGTGCGCAGAGTATAGTTCGCAATTTTGAAGATATTTGGATAAAATTTGGTACGTGATATTTGCTTTCGGCCCACGGACGGATGGGATTGAAACTGGTGGAAATCGGTACGTTATTTTACCTGGCTACCATACAAATGTCCTCCAGAAATTTTGGTTTACTGATCATAGATGTTTGAATTATGTAAGTATCCACACAAATTTCATCAAAAAATAGTGGTAAATGAAGCCAAATCACACATTTTGTGCAAATCGCTCCATAATTAGTCGTAGCTCCCATATAAGGCCCACTTTCGAAAATTACTTTAAAGAGCATAACACTCTTAAAAATGTTGGTATCCAAATAATCTTCAACCCAAATATACATATTTCTTATGTATACAAACAATACGCTACAATTTTCTTGTGATCGGTCCATAATTAGTCGTAGCTCCCATATAAGTTCTACTTGCGAAATTCACTTTAACGATCATAAATTTCTTAAAAATGTTGGTATTCATATTTGACACAAATAAGTTTCTTTTATACAGAAATAATGACACCTAATTTTATAATGGTCGGTCCATAATTAGTCGAAACTCCCATATAAGACCCTCTCCGTAATTCACTTTAATTTCCATAAATCTTTTAAAAGTATTTATATCGAGATAAAGTTTAACACATACAAAATATTTATATTCATAGATCTCATGACACTAAATTTTTGGATGATCGGTCCACAATAGGTTATATCTCCCATATAACGCCCATTTCTGAAAAACTGTTTTATACATATACTGGATGTGGGGTATTATATAGTCGGGCTTGACCGACTATACTTTCTTACTTGGTTTTTTTTTTAGCTTTTCGTGTTTTTGCAATAATTTATTGCAATCACAAATACATGTGAATAAACGTTTAATGAATCTTTGTGTTTGAGCACCAACATCCATAGAACAACATACAAAATGTAGTGTTGTAGATACGTGAATTTCTAATATTTAGTCACACTCAGAGCTTGATAATTCGATATGAAATTTTCAAAAGCATTAAACAAAAAGAACAAAAATAACTATTTGCTGTGTTTGAGTTTTAATAAAAGCATCTGAGTTGTTTGTGTTTGGTATCTGTAAACATTGTTAAAAGAAAAGAACAAATTTAATAAAACATTTGAAATATTATGGGTTTTTTCTTTAATTTTATATTTTCTTTCAGTTTATACTCGTATAAGCCTTCCCTGACACATGCTAACTTACATTTACCTACAAAATTGCCCAACAATGATTTAAAGTTCATTCATTCATAAAATATGAATATATCGTATTGGAATTGCACTTAAGTGCTTTCTTTGTATTAAAAAAAAATCTTGACATTTATTAGTTTGTTTGATTTGTGGCATGTAGCTGCCATTACATGCCAATATTTAATATACCAAAGCTTCGATGCAAACGCAAAATATTTACCCCCTTATTCATAAAAACTTACAACAGGTTTACAACAGGTTTATAAAGGAAATTTCCATACAAAATTTGCTTTATAAACCTCTTATAAACCTGTTGTAAGTTTTATGAATAAGGCCATTAGTTTTTAAAACATTCAATTCAATTCTGTACTATAACACACATCATTGTTGATTGGTACTTATGTATGTTTCCTACAAACTGAAAAAGTATTTTCTTAGCAGTATTTAATAGAAACTTTGGCATTTTATAAAGGAAATATATTTAAAGTGAAGTGAAATGTTTTATCAAATTAATTTGTTGTTCCTTTATGCATAAATGTCTGAATTTATTAAATTTTAGCTAAAATTTAGATATAGGTATCTGTGGTACATGTACTCTGTCGACATAATATTGTAAATTACCCAAATGAACATAAAGAGAAATTTCCAATTAACATTTCTATACAGTGGCCCAGACATTTGAAAGCTTTCACACTCATAAACCAACCACAATTGACTAAATGAGAAGAAATAAAAAAAAGATTCACAAATAATAGACATACAAATATTTCCAACACTCTTAATGTGTCGAAAGTATATTAAAAAATAAATAAATTAGGACAGTTCGTCAAAAACTTAGTATTTTGCAACTTCTAAATACGAGTATGTCAATAACATTTTGAAGATTTTTTCTAGATATTGGAATTTAAATTTGATCTGAACTTTTTTGTTTTAAATAAAGAGATTTTTTTCATTGTTATGGAACAAATGATTGTAAGCGGAAAAACTAAGTCCATGATTAAAAGGGAATAAAACAAACAAGCCTGATTTCATCACACACAATTTATGTCTTCTCTACTGGCTGCTTCGCAACTTTCCAAACCTCTTCTGGCACTAATATTCTATTTAAAAGCAAAATATATAATACGGCGCTGGGTAAAAATTAAAATCTATAAAATATTTTGCTTCATACTTCCGTTTTAAGAGTTGCAAAAATTAGAAAAAAAAATCAGTTCTAGTGAAACTCCCTAATGTACAAACATACATATGTAACTACATTAATACCTATACATGCAATTAAATGCCATTTTGTGAATATGTACGAGTATATGGTTTTGGCCAAAATAACTTAATTCATGAAAATAAACCAAAGATAATGTAACATAATAAACATAACTATTTTAGGCAAGGTCATAATGGAATGTGTGAGCAGATAAAAGCAAAAATCTTATTTATTTTGATTAACAATTAAGAGAATGAATGTTTTGACTTTGGATCCGGATAAAATTCGTTCTAAATTGTTGATGCCAAGACTCTTTAATCAAAGCGACATTCATTTGGGAGAATCATAATAAAAGTTGACATTATTATAATATGTAAAAGAAAATCAATTGGCTTTTAGTCACTGCTATATTTAATTAAATAAAAATTTATAATTGCCGACATACCCCAAATTAAACAAAAGCAGTTTATCTGCAAATATAGTCATAAATTCATTATTTCTTTTTTCATGGAATCTGGTTCTTAAAAATATTTAAAATTTTAAACTTCAGTTTTTAATGCTTTTCTGAAGTCCAACCAGACACGTGCCATGAAATGCATCCACCATCAATTTTGTATTTATAACATATTTCCGAATTTTTTTTCTAAAAGAACTTGATGGCTGTAGACATTTCCATATACGAGTATTATGTACCTAAAATAATGCAATTAAATGCTGTTAGAAAGTTAAGTAATCATTTCCAATTAAAAAAAATATCATATAGAATATAAAATATTAAGTAAAAGTCTGTATCTGCTCAGCTTTGCTAAGAAGTTTATGTATATCATATTCCATTAAATTGCTACTGTAATAGTTTCAGAGAAAATTAAAGCGAAAATTTACATTTAAAAATTCTTCTTTAGCTAGAAAACGTCTGAGGTAGTCCTTTTTGCGTGTTTAATGTTCATAACTTGGGTTCTTTTAGAACCCACTGCTATTTTTGTTTTAAAATTGCCTCAACAAGAAATAATATACATACATACGAACATATGTTTAGCGTAGTATTAAAACTTTCTTTTGCTAAACTCATTACTACTATAGGCCAATTTTCCTTTATCAACTAAATATTACAAAAATGTCATGAAACGACATTATTTTGTATCAAATTACTTTATTTCTTATTTGTGCTGTACTTAACGTGACCATACGTAGCGTTTTCAGCTACTTTATCCCGTTGTCCCCGACAACAACTCGCGGACGCAAAAATGTTCCGTTTTTTAGAAATTCGAAAAAAGTAATAGTTGATTTGTTCAAAAATGTAAGAACAAATCTTAAAATTCGTCAAAGATAGTTTTTTTTTTTTTAAAACATATGTATGTATGTATGTACAAACATACATATGTATGTATAAATATCTAGAAAAACTTAATTGGGCAAATTTAGCAGAAGTATCACAGTGGGAAGATGTTGAAAAAGTTTTATATATATATTGATCTAAAAAGAACATATCGATTGCAATAAAGATACGGAAGTATTCGATGGATATTATCTCGTATCTAAATATGGGTGTTTCCATAGAAAATGACCCCTTACAGCTGAAAAATAAAATTATTATTTTTAATTTATTTTTCCGCTAATATTACACAAAATAAATGTATCTGTCATTTTCCGAAGGATTAAATTTAAATTTTCTTTATACTAACAAAAATATGCTGCTTTTTGTTACCCATAATAAATGAATTCAAACACAAAAAACGTTTAACGTTTTTAAAAAAAAAAAATTTTTTTGTTATTAATTTGGTTTGAAAATAAACCCATTCCTTAAAAAAAAAACATTTCAAAGAATTTTAAAAGATTTTTTACTTGACACATCCTGTGCAAAATTTTACAATACATGATGTTTGTTTCCGAAATTTGAAAACAGCACATTTATAAACTAACGACCGTTACCTTTTTAATGGTCAAAAATAGTTTTGAAATAACATTTTTTATGAATTCTTTCGATTGCTACCGATGCTTGAACTTTCGTAGGTCCACAATTAAGAAATCCTCGTGGCATATTTGCTTAGGTTGCAATTTTATTTAAAAAAATCTCCGAAAATCGGTAACGACCGCTACTTTGGAAAAACCCATATGTAACATCGCAGAAAATTGATGAATGGAATCAACAAAATATTTCTACGGAAAATCGTTGCAAATTTTCAAATTATCGTTGAATATATTTTATGTTTGCCTGGAACAAATGCTCCAGTTGAACGTGTATTTTCTTTAATGAACAAGTTGTGGACCGCAGATAAAACTCAATTAAGGGTAATATTAAAGTTAATATTAAGTTAATATTAAAAAATCCTGCCAAGAGTTCCACACATATTTGAAATAGTCACCTAAAATTTTGAAACAAATTTGTACCTCTGATAAATACAACAATGTATAAACAATTTTTTTGTAGTGTAACGTAAAATAAATAATGCCATTCACAACGGACAAATAAAATATTATAATATTATCTATCAGAATATTCGATGTGCCGTTTTTAGATAAAAAAAAATATGGTCACTTTAACTGTACTGAATTTCAGTTTAATTTAATTCATAGATGTAAACGTTAGGCTGTTAATTTATAGTATGTTTAGAATATGAACATATTATTATTGAAATATTATAACACGATTTAACCACTATTTAATCCGTTTTCATAATTATTTGTTTATTTTTAATGCGTAATTATATTATGATTCAAAGGTCAAATTATATTATAATAGTGGCCAACCATGACCTGATTTCAGTTCAACCCTGATACTGGTATCTAAAAACGTAAATGATAACTGAAATAATGATTGCAGCACAATCATAATATGATTATTCCTAAATGGATGTATCCGGCTATAGTACGTCCAATTCTTACTTACGGATCTCTTGTACGGTGGACTGCAACTAGAAGGAAGTATGTCGTAGACCAACTATACAAAGTCCAGAGATCAGCATGCATTGGCATAACCGGCGCACTAAGAACTAGTCCTTCAGAGGCACTGAACACTATATTGCACCTTATGCCAATTGACCTTCACATAATGGCCACTTCTGCCTGCAGCGCAGCGAGGCTGTCTGGTTGTTGGAGATCGAGAATATATGGCCACGCGGGGATTCTTGGTCAGCTGCCTTCGATCGGTCTCCAATCATCTGACTATATTACTCCATACACGGATTTTGATAGGGTATTCAAGGTCTTAATTACCTCCAGGCGTGAAATTTCGTGCGCAAATATGACACTAGGATATACCCAGATGGTTCTAAGATGAGCTACGGTGTTGGTTCTGGGGTCTTCTGTGACGAACCTGAGGTAGGCATCTCGTATCGTCTTCCGAATGAGTGTAGTGTTATCAAGGCGGAAATTTTTGCAATCATGGCAACTTGTAACACACTACATGTTCATAATATTCTGACATTACCTTGGTATGGGTACCTGCACACAAGGACCACTACGGCAATGAATGGGCAGACGAACTAGCCAGAACGGAATCTGCATTGGATATCTCCGATGGGGTCTCAGTAGCAATTCCACTGGGGACTATCAAAGGCATCATCTTCAGACATTTTCTTACAAAGGCTGAGTATAGATGGCGTAATTTAGACAAATGTAGGATAGCCAAGTTGATGTGGCCATCTTTTAACGAGAAACTTACTATGCAACTGATAACCCAGAATAGAAAGGATCAAGGTTGCTGGCAGTATTAAAGGGACACTGGACGTTAGGCAAGCACGCAAATCGCCTGGGACTCCCTTTTAACGACTACGACAATAGTTGTAAGGATAGGGAAAAAGAGGAAACGATTTTCCAACTTCTCTGCGAATGCCCAGCCCTGAGTGCCAAGAGACATAAACTCATAGAAAACTATACATCAAAACTCAATGACCTACTGAGATATCTCACAGCTACAGGTTGGGTCTAGCAAGACACGACTTTTTTTGTTTTTGCTACAGTATGTTGTATACGACATTAAATCTAACGAGTGGTTTGGTCTTTTAAAACGGGGTCCCTTCGCACGTAGTGAAATACCACGTAAACCAACCAACCAATTCCTAAACCTTTCAGATTACACAAGCATATTGTTATTGCAGAATATGAGTGAATCCTACGATGTGAGTTGAAATAATAATTAACTCAGTCATAATATGGTTATGTGAAACGGTCATAGGTCAAAGGAAATGATCATGTTATCGTTGTATCACAATCTACATGGGCCAGACATATAGCGACAATCATTATTGGTCAAATCAACAAAGTTGTTTGCGATATGAATTTATAATTGTATAGAACAGCGCATTTGCCCAAACCATTAGGTTACCATGTATTTTCTCAGCCATTGTACAATGAACTAATAATGATTGAATTAACGATTAATTCACTGCAATTTGTTTGTAAAAAAAAAATAATAAAATTTCAAAACGCACAGAAATATAAATTATAAATTTTCAATTAAATATGCCACGAGTATATATTCAAAGTTCTTTCGGTTCAGAAATATCTTGAATATTTCAGAAATTTTATAAAACTGTTCATTGAATGCACTGATCATCCTGTGCCTTAGAACATGTTTAATAAATTTAACAAATTTTCCATTTGAAACATATTTGCTAAAAGTCAATATCAATGAGTTGTAATCAACGGTGTCGATTTACATTCTCTTAGACCAATTCTACTTCGGTTACCTTCTCTTTTGTGAAGTTTAACTTAAATGCAAATGTTTCATAACAAAATTATGAAACTTCAAATAGTAAGAAACTAAATACATACTTGCAATTACATTATGAATTAATGTCTTTAATAATTTAAAATAAACTAAAATTATTTCTGAACAGGTAATGCCTTGAAATGAAGTAAATACGCAGTAAACTTTTTACTTCATGTTACCTTCAAAACAAACATTCAGTAATTTCCTTCAATTCCTTTTTTTGGAATTTGTGTGAACAACAAAAAGTAAATAATGTTTTATTTCTGTTTATGTCAACATTTTTGTGTATTTTTTGTAAGTACGACATTTGCACTGAATTGTGTTGATGGGTCCGTCGTGTTGCGTTAGACAATAAAGAAAATAAAGAAAAACTTTTGATTTCTTTTGATGTTTTTTTAAGGTGTCCTGTTAAATTTTTTAACAGTTTGAGTGTTTTCTAAGATTTGTAATTTCTCCTACCCAAAATTGTATATGGGGAATTTAAAATGTGTTTCATTTTCAGTTGACATAGGTTTTTTCTTTAACTATATGTACTTCGAAACATGTAATTATATAATTAAGAGTTCATGTGAACCCGAACTTGTTTTCAATATTTAGAATTTCTTTTACAGGTTTAAGGAAAAGTTGTTGGCCTTTGTTCTCTATATTAACTAAATTAATTAACATCCCAAAATTTCTCACTCATTTCTATTCACGAATATAAAATCAATAAATGTTTAAAATTTGCAACCAAAAATAAATAATAAATATTGAAAGTATGACCTTGTTTTAAATGAATTGTGATGTGTGCAAGAAAACAATAACCCTTTTAATTTTCACTATTTATACCTGCTTTAAAAAATAAAAGAGGAAAACAAAAGAAAAAATAAAGGAAGGATGTAAGACTTTTTAAAATTCCTTCGTATCACACTGTTCGTTCGCATTGTTTAAATAAGCAGGACCAATAAAATATGAATATTTCACTCGATTTCTGTTATTTTTTTTAATTAATTTTAATTTAATTAAAAAATATTCCATTAAAAAAATCTCATAGTAATACATCCACGTGAACGTCTTCTGTACCTTCGTTATTGGAGTATTTGAAAAACTTAGCCTAACAATAAGTTTAGTGAAAATTACAAAACTAGAATGGCAAGTTAATTATTTTTTATATTTATAAATTTAAAAATTATTTGAATAACTTAAAATTAATTTTGTGCCAACGAACCCATACTCTTGGGCTGATTAAAATATTCCAATAACTTATTCGATTGATTCAATGATTTAAATTTATGCAGTTGAAAAGACTAATTTGGTACTAATATATCAATTGTTATTTTTTTACGTAAAAATCTTCCACTATTCTATTCTATTTTTCCATTTTATTCATGGCTTTCATTTCTCCATATTGCAAAACCAATAAATGCAACTACTTTGAGTGTTGCAAACACTCAATAGTATTTCAATTGAAATTCTATTTATGAGATTGTGTGGTGAATTGCCTAAAAGGTACTTTATTAATAATATTGAATAAAAATTTAAATTCCCTGAATCCACGAACATCTGTGGTGGTATCATATGAAAAGAATCGAATGGAATGAAAGAACTTTTGTAACAGATACTTTTCTGATTTTGCGCGAAAAAAGAAAATTTTTAAATATACTCGTACACACGAATGTATTTGAGACTCTTACTTTATACTAACATGGTATAATTCACAAGATATTCAATCGAAATGGAAATATCAAAAACTTCTTAACGGAATCTTTCTAATAAAATACTTCAACACTTTCAAAAAAGGGTGTTTTTTTTTAGATGTCTAGAACTTCAAGTTGGCAACACTATTTTAAATTGCGGCCATTTTGTCAGCTTTCAAGGGATTTTATGTTTAGTTTGTTTTTGTCATTTCAACATGAACAGACTGGCGCCTGACAACGCTTCCAAAATATTATGCAAAATTTATTTTGAAAATTCGGTGAATGGGCCCAATGAATGAATATCGTTGATCCCGATATTCATAAGCGAATTTTGTTTAGCGATGAAGCTAATTTTTGCTTGAATAAATACGTCAATAAACAAAACTGCCGAATTTAAAGTGATTATATGTAATTCACAAGTGTATGTTGAAACACCGTTGCATCCAGAAAAACTGACTGTTTTATGTGCCGTATGAGCTGGTGGAATAATTCGTCCGTGCTGCTTTAAAAACGAAGCTGGCCAGAACGTTGCAGTCACATGTGACCGCTATAGAGCCATGATTACTGAATTTTTCGTTATCAATTGCAGATCAATTGAACAATCATGATCTGCAGGAGTTGTGGTGTCAACCAGACGGCGCAACATGTCACACAGCTCATGCAACAATTGATTTATTGAAGGAAACGTTTGGTAACCGCACGTTTTGGACCCGTGAATTGTCCTCCAAGATCGTGCGACTTAACGACGCTTACCTATTTTCTGTGGGCATATGTGAAATCGCTAGTCTACGCCGATAAACGTTACGGCCACAAATGTTTGAAAAAGTCATCGAAAATAAAACATCCAGATTAGACTACGTCCGAGCCAGCTGTGGCGGTTATATGCCAAAAGTCATAATGCCAGAACATTATCTTTCGAGTATAGTAAATTTCATATCAATTTATAGAAATCATCTTTGTTTTATTCCATTTCAAAGTTTTATATATCTAAAAAAAACACCCTTTACAACATACATATTTTTATCATATTATTTTAATATTAATAAATAAAAATCATTATATAGAAAATAACTTAATATGTACCTGTATATTGTTCAAGCACTGAAATCACAATATTAAGACGCACATTCAAATTCATGTTAAATTGTTTTGAAAAATTATATTTATTAAGAAAGATAGCGTCACTTAACAAGGATTCTTGTCATATCATGTGTCATTGCTATCAATTCAAATAGTTTTCAGATATTTACGATCGTTAAATGATTTTTATTATTCAAGTGATTTTCACTAGTGATATTTTTAGCAAAAAAAAAAAAATGTTTGTCAATGGAGATATCTATACACCGAAAAAAATACCTTACAAAAATGTTTAACGGTCAGAGTTGATGTTTTTTTTCAGTTGAGTAGGTGTCACATATGTAAGTCGCTCAGAAGATTAGCTCCTAGTAAAAATTTAAAAAAAAGAGACACAAAAATACATTTATGATTCGGTAGTTAGAAATATAATAGGATTTGATTGTGACGTTAGTTCTAAATTGAGTATTTTTTAATTGTTTGTTAAATAATTAAGTTATTTTAACATTGCTGTTGCAAATGATAATTTGTCACTATATCATTTCCAATGTTATATATACATACATATGTACATATGTATATGTACTTATGTATATGTCTATGTAAAACTAAAAAAATTCTTATAAATTTGCTTTTGGTTTTTATTGTTTTCTAACTTTTGTTTTGTTTAAATACTAACAAATGATAATGCCAACTTAGCATTGTTTTAACACCTTAAGTATGTCAACAATATATTTATGGTCTGCCACAATGATTAAATACATACATACGAGTATGTACATAAAAATGTGGTTGAAAATACATGTGAGATGAAATATACAGAATGAACGTATCTTTAGAAAGAAAATATTAGTTTATGCAGGACGGCAGTTTCAAAATTAAACAAATCGTTAACAAAGTCCTGGAGCCAGTTCAACAATCCGTACAAAGAGATATACCCAGAAAAAAATCCAATTAAACTTCCTTCCTCAAGCGATTGGTACAAAAACAAAGGCTTAGGCTAACTCACACACAAATCACTCATCAACACCTTCTTAAAGGAGAACCTAAACCTATATGCACATTTTGCAACCTTGCTCCACTTACAATATTCCATCTGTCAAGCTTTGCATCTAACTCGTAAAAAATTATGTAATTTATCAAAAATTATACTTTTATTAAAAAATCCGACAGTAGAAAATATAAATTATATCTATAATTTCCTACAGCATATAAAGTTAATTAACAAGATTTATTAATTTTAGTTTTTAGCCGATAGCCTGTAGTAGCTAGTGCTTTGTATATTATTTATTGTAATTTAAATTAAAATAAATTTGAAATAAATAAAAATAAAAATAAATTTACATTGCAAAAGTAAATAAATAAGGCTGTGGCTAATTTAAAATATCCTGCACGTATCACTGAATTTACACAAATTAGTCTCGTCGCAACATTGATTTGGTTATTCCTTTTAATATCAATTACAATTAAAATTTTAATAATTTTGCTACAAAAAATCTCAAATCCCAAACGTACAAAAAGGAAACGCTGCCATCATATATCCAACAGTAGAATTATAATTACAAATTAATGTGATGACAGTGATTCACACAAAAGACCAGAAATGATGCGTACTCATATTCAAATACGCCCATTACTTCTATAGTTATCAAAGATATTATTTTATAATTAACATGACTTTCATATACAAAAAAAAATACACTTAGGACTTTATGTTGACGCATCCATAAATAATTTCTAGCTGATGGCATCTACTCGCACGCACGGGTAATTTTAATATTATAATCAATCATACATCATAAGTTGCAGATTCAATTCAAGGTCGCAGTAAATGATACTCCACAGAATAAATTTAGTAGCGGATTTTTCATTGTAATGGTAATAAAATTAATCCTGAAACGTTCAAAGTAATGTAACAAATTACTTTTTTGAGAAAATTAATATTTAGGCGACGTTCTTAAGTAAAAAACCAATTAAGATTACCCTCCACATAAAACTAGAATTACACTTGTATATAAAGGTCAATTTAAAACTGTTTTCGTCCTTTAAAGTAATACGCATTTATTTTGTGTACTTAAATATACTTTAGTTTCTACAATTGCATTTTTTTTATCCCACGATGCAAACATTTTATTAATTACAATTAATTTTGAAATACAACAATTAATTAAAACATTGTAGCTATTCAATTACACTCAATCAAATATTTTTACAAGTTTTTTTTAATATTATTACGGTCACTGTTATCATTTACATGCTTTAGAATTCACATGATTATAGCAGTCATATATATGATTACAATAATTATGTATATGTTTGTGGCAATTATATTTATACCATATTATGGTTAGTTAAACATATTACGATTTAAACATGATTGCCACAAACATAAAGTATACATAATTATTGCAGTCGTATACATATATGATTGCTATAATCATATGTATCGTAACTTTAATATGTTATGGTTGCCGCAATGTTTAAAAAAACTTGAAAACAATTAATTATTTCATTTGCTTGTATAGAAAATGAGAAAACCCTAGGATGTTCAACTGGGCTTTTCGAGGCCTATTTTGATTTTGAGTAGTCGCCAAGTTTTTACCTTTGCTCTGAGCGAAGAAATATTTTATGTCAACTACCGCTAATACCTTCTGAACATAATGAATACAGTAAAATATTGTTACTATTGATTTCGTAGAACACCCTTGTCTGTTTATGTAAAAATGTGGTAAAAATACCTACTGGGCCTCATGAAGCCCATATGGAAAATCAATGACAGCTGATCCACATTCAACACAGTCGATCTTCTGATTGATGTTAAGTTGGAAAAATGTGAGTATTTCAAGGCATCATGAACACCCACCAAAACCCCACGCCCACGTCCAAGTCTGAGCCACGCATTAACAATTAGTGTGGTACAAGACTTCTTCTACATACTACACAATCCCAGCAGTCAAGTAAAAGCTTAAAAGGGGGAAAAAAGTTAAAAAGGGGAGAAAAGGGCCTCGCCAGGCCCAGTAGAGTCACTTACCACTGCCCAGGCAGTCAGACATCCTAGGGATAATTGCGTTACTTTTTTTGGAAAGGGGATATATTGCAGAAGTAAAGGTGGTGAAAGTAGAAGAAAGCTTTATATCACAACTCTGTAATTGCGCATTATGTTGGCTTTTGTGCAGCATTGCAGCGTCTCTGGTGGCGAGTAGACGCATTATTTTTTAAATCTTGTTTTATAGCTTTTTTATTTTAATTATTTTACTTCAGGGGCGTTTCAATGCTATACCACCGAAGTAGGGCGCTGTGATAAATATAAGTTATGATAGAAAACTAATAATTATCAGAAACTGATGTTGTTTGAGTGGCAGCGGCTGGGTGGGAATCGAACCCGGGCACAAATACCAACTCATGCTTAATGATCAAATGCACTAACCAATTAAGCTACAGCATCCTCTATTTGGTAAAGTTACTATTGAGGTATTTAAGACTTGGAGGTATTTTAGACTCTGTACAACTGCATGTAGAATCCTGATTTGATTGAAAACTTTTACTATTTATACACTACACCAGCATAGCGGAAGGGTATATTGAGTTAGTGCTGATGTTAGTAACGTCCAAAATTATTAGCAGAATCACTTTTTGAGTAGATTTAACATGTCTTACAAATGTTGGTATCCATATAAATCTCAAAAAACATATAAGTTTTACATAAATCATATCACATTATTTTATGATGAACGTTCCATAATTATTCAGACACAAAATTTAATTTTAAAAGAAAATTGTTTTTTGCTCATGTTGTATGTTTTGCATAAACAACAAGAAAATATTTCGCATAAAATTGGAATTTTCATTCGATAAGAGCATTAAATGCCCTTGTGGTATTAATCTATTATTTGAACAACAAACTATTAGCATTCTAACAGATGCCATTAGCATTCTGAAATTTATGAAAAGAAACCCATACTTAAAACGTGACTGCATATTTTTCCCCCTTCTAACACATTTCATTATTTTCTTTATACTCACGTTTGAATAATAAGTTTAAGATGTTTGTTTATCATTTTTTGCACGGATAAAGTTAAGGTGGGAAGGTAACTAAGATGACCAAATACATAATAATGGAGAGAATACATACTTGAGATAATTGTATAAACAGAAATATATACATTCATCTATATATATATGTACATACATATATTAAATAGAATATAACGAAACAAAGTCCCAATTTGACAGGCCATCTGCTTGAGCTATATGACTTCAAATTAAGTTGTTTCTAATAAATTGCTCATATGTATGTGTATGTATATCAAAAGTTACTTCCACTTTATAAATGTACTTATGCATTAGGGCGACAACTGTTAGATATGAAAAAAAAACCAATGACATTTCTACATACATTTTTTTATATTCTCAACAATATACGATTTTCTAACATGAAAAGATTTTTCATGTCAAATATAAAAATTGTATATGTAACAAAACATCTGCCAAAAAGTTGGTTATGCCCCTATTGTATTTATTTAAATGCTGACATAAATTTATAAATTTGTCATTTGTTCGTCTCTTTGTTACTAATAGAGGAGATCCAGGAAAGACAGCATTTAATATAAATACAATTATTATGTTGAAAGAAACTTTTGAGAGCATGCCACTAATTTGTATTTGTTCAAGTCACCTGTTCACTGATATAAATAATTGAATAGCTTACTTTCATAATTAGTTAATAATTGGCAACAAATAAATTGTTTCTTTGAACACATTTGTTCAATTAACAAGTCATGTTGTATGTTGTACATTGTATGATACAATTATATGATTGTGAACACAATTTTGAGCCAGGTCGTATGTTTATGTTGACAAGCCGTCAAAAGTGAAATATTAAAAATATTTAAAATTAATAATACAAGTGAGAAAAACAAAACACTTGCTGCATTGTGTGAAATATATAATGCAGACATTGAGTCAAGTAAGTACAAATGAATGATCGTTCTCCATGAATTAAGTACAATTACATTACATTATTTATATTTTTGTTGCTTATGCCCTTATTCATAAAACTTACAACAGGTTTCCATACAAAATTTGCTTTATAAACCTGTTATAAGTTTTTATGAATAAGGGGGTTATTGTTTTAAATTTGTCAATCAGTTTATGATTTCAGTGTTACCGTTTGGTTATTTTTTTTTAAACTAAAATGAGTAATTTTTCGATTGAGATACATTTTTGAAATTTTGGCAACACATAAACTTTCATACAACATTCGAAAAACATACATATGTATGTATAAATGTCGTAGGTATTGTACAAAATATTTATATAGAAATTACCAACAATCTTTGTACAACTATTGTAAATACAGATGACGTACAACTCTTACGACACTACAACCTCACTTATGAATTTGAAAATTATGTTTGGTTTTAATATACCACACTCTTAATATCTTAGATACTGTGAATAAAAGCACTTTAGTTTGTTGATGCAAACTTGTCAGTTACAAATTAATTGAAATAGATGCTAATTGTAGAACAATTTATTACGACCTTCCAAAGAAACGTGGAATTATGACATAAAATTTTTTTAAAACTCCATTATTTTGAACAATAAATAAACGAATATGTAATCTTATACATTTGAAACTCAAGTACGATAATAAAGAAGAAAATAACATATTGAGTAATTATTTTAAGTGTTTAAATAAGCTCCAAATTGAAAAAAAAGAAAATCTAGGTGATTTTTATTTTATTAACATTTAACATATAATGAAAATTAAATATTTAAATGAAAGCAAGAAAAATGTTTGCCTGCAAGTGTGTTACCATTTTCATTAAAACTTTTAGAATAAACGTTTCTAATGACTTATAGTATACATATACTGCATATACGACACTGTAGTACTTACTACAGCATTAACAATATTGCTTAGAATATTTTTCACAAATTATAGTAGAATGTGTTACTAATAATAAGCATAATCGCTAAAACTGTTTAATAAGTTATTATGTTTATTAGCCCAGTATAAACACATCTTATTTCACATTACTTAAAATATATTAAGAACAGATTATTAGCTACATAATAGAGTATTAAATACACAAGAAAACCTGAAGTTCAAGGAATTTTGGTTTTAATTTAATTTTTTTTAACGTCTTAACGAGATTTTCTTTAACCTGAAATTTACAACAATTTGCTGTTCTATAATTTCATTAACCACAAATACTTCATATTTCCTTAGTTATTTAGTTGAAAGTATTCGGTAGTTACCACACACAAGTATTTACACACGCTGCAACGTGTGTAGCAAAGTTTTTGTGTATAGAACAGAGTTTAATTTCTTATTTACATAATTCTTACGGATTGTTATATTAATATTTTGAATAAAGAATATCTTTATATCAGAAAGAAAATACTCCAAATAACTACAATTGAAATTGAATACTCGTAGTGGCATATAAACCATTTATGTATATAATATAATACCCTACACCCAATATATGTATAAATGGGCGATATATGGAAGATATAACCTATTATTTACCGATCATCCAAAAATTTAGTGCCATGACTTCCGTGAATATAAATATTATGTGTGTTAAAATTTATGTCGATATAAAAACTTTTAAACGATTTATGGAGCTTAAAGTGAATTACGGAGACGGTCTTATATGGCAGTTTCGACTAATTATGGACCGACCATAATAATATTGTACCGTATTATTTTTAGATATATAAAATATATTTTCGTTCAATATTATTTGGATACCAACATTTTTGAGAGAGTTGTGCTCTTTAAAGAGATTTTCGGAAGTGGGCCTTATATGGAAGCTACGAGTAATTATAGACCGATCTTCACAAAATTTTTAGATGTGATTTGACTTTATTTACCACTCATTTGTGATGAAATTTGTTTGGATACTTGCATAATTCAAAGATTTATGATCAGTAAACCTCAATTTCGGAGGACATTTTAATGGGGGGCCAGGTGAAATAATGGACCGATTTCCACCAGATTCAATCCCATCCATCCCCACTATGGTGGTGTAGTTTATAATTATTCAACTTTCAATTTTATTTTGTAAACCACAATTTATATTTCTAATGACTTCCAAATTTCGCTACTCCATTGTGCAGCTTTTCATTGTCCAAACCTTGAAAATGTATCGGTCTTAAACTCTGAAAATAACTTAAAACAAATTGTTATTCTTCCTGTTTTTAATTAATTTATTTCTTATCGATACGTATATAAAATAAACGTTAACAACAGGAATATTCTGTGATTTCCATATTTATTACGTTACACAAACTTATTGTTTCGTTCATTAAGAAGTTTGCGATATGAATTTTAATTATTTCATAAAACCGTCATATTTTTTACATACTTTGCCTGGCTTTGAGCATATTTTCAGAAACATATTTGAAAAAATAATTTATACAAACAATTTCTTAAAATTAGATGAAATGATTTATAAAATAACTGCAACGTTTCTTTGTATTTTGTACAAATATTACACAAATTATTTTCATTGAAGCTTTAAATGTCGAAACATTTTACGAATGTATTACAAAAGTTCAGCTGACCCAGGAGTTGACAAAACATTTCTGGGACTATAAATATTTAAACAAAAGCGTCAAAGGAATTTCATTTTGTTGATTAATTACTGAAATGATAAACAAAATATGTATGAAAACAGCTGCAAAGCAAAATAAGATACGTGCAATTAAGCAAGCAAGCAAGCAAGTTGCAGTATTTGCAACTAAATACTTATACTCGTATGTACTTAGGTTAGGCTATTTATAATACTTATACTCGTATGTACTTAGATTTAGGCTATTTATAATACTTATACTCGTATGTACTTAGATTTAGGTTATTTCAACTTCTGTTGATTTTAACAAATATTTGTGGTAGGCCAAAATTTGTATTTTTAAAATAAGGTAAGAAATCGATTTTTTTCAACTTCGAAGGAATACATCTTTGAAAACGTATAAAGAAAGGACCATTACAATGTTCATTAAGTGAAATATGCGAATTTCAAACTAAATTAATGGTTATACTTTTACTCTATTCTATAAAATGATTAAATAATGCCTATAAAATCTAAAAAAAAAATAGCAGATTATTCACATACTTCACAGTTTCACATTCAAAATCCATTTTATATTAAGAAATCTCAGTTATTTGCTTTAGGGAAATTTCAAATCCAATTTACTTAATACTAAAAAATAAATTGAGTCTTATTAATAATGTGTGCTCTGAATTCCAATAGAATGTTGATGTAAATATATTTGTAAGATATTTATAATTACAGTATTATGCCCTCCACCTCATCTGTTGTTTATTTTCAATTGAATTGAATAAATTACTTTGAGGCTAATTAAATGCAAATATAATTACCATATGAAAGAAATCCTTTGTTTTTATTCTACATATGTACATTAGGGGTGCCCCGTTTGTATGGAGAAAAATAAGGTATCGATGTTTCCGCTAATATGAAAATTTGATTCATTTTAAAACTACGTTTCTCAATTTTTTTGTCCTGGGGTCAATATTTGGTGAGCTGGATCAAAGGATAAAAATATACTTTTTAAAGGTTTTTTGATTTTTTTCACATTTCTTCCAAAGGAACTATATGTAAATTTGGTATCATATTAAAAGTCTTTGAGAGGCGCATTCAATGGGTTATCAAAAATTAAAAAAAATTTTTTTAAATTCAAAAATTTTTATGTACTAAATGAGAATTTTTCTCTTGCGAGTATTACAAGTTAAATATACAATATATTTGAAAATAATTGTACACTACTATTTATTTTTATATATTTCTGTTATATGTTTTACATAGCCTTCCGTTGGAAAGCATAAATGCAAAATCATTCAGAAACTTTTTAAATTTACGTTATTTTAATACCCATTACATTAACGAATTGAGTTAACAGAGATTGTCAGATAGGGAAGAATTTAGGTTTTAAAAAAATTAATGAAAATTAAAATAGATAGAATTTTAAAAAACGTGATAAATCATTTGGGTTAAATTGCACGATGTTTGTAATCAAGAATTTTCAACTATTTATTTAAGTAAATTCTATGATTTTGTCTGAAATTTTAAAAATTTTTCAATTTAAAATCCTTTTTTTTAATTTTTGATAACCCATTGAATGCGCCTCTCAAAGACCTTTAATATGATACCAAATTTACATATAGTTCCTTTGGAAGAAATGTGAAAAAAAATCAAAAACCCTCTAAAAAGGACATTTTTATGCTTTGATCCAGCTCACAAAATATTGACCCCAGGACAAAATAATTAAGAAACGTAGTCTTAAAATGAATCAAATTTTTATATTAGTCGGGAACATCTGCAACTTTACTTTGGGGTCCCCCTAATGTACATATATAATTGTTTCATAGAAAAACTAGAGTTTTCTCTTAAACTGTTCAATATTTGTAAGATATAATTGTATTTAAATTTAACTCAATCTTAATTTATAAGAATCTTAACCAAGTATAGTAGTCATATATACATACATACATATGTATATAAATTATGTTCATACTTGAGCAAAAATAATTTGAGATTGTTGTGACAATAAAACCCGATTGATGATCATTTTTAAATGAATTGCTCATATACTTTAGTGAAAGGTTTCCAAAAAAAAAACACACACACACATACATACTAGCTACTTCACCTTAAACAACAATTATTTTAAAATTTGTACATTAATTTTGCTCTATAGAATTATATTCATAATTTTCATGTAGGACTTTTAATCTCAGATATTGTTTGCAACCTTAAAAAAAAAACAAATTTGGCTTAAAACCCAAATACAATTAGAAATAATATTATCCACTGTTAGGTATGTTTTTACCATTAAACTGGATTTCTTTGTTTACCAGTTCTAAGTGATTAATTTTTCTAATGAAATGAAAAAAACCCAAGAATATTTGTTGGCTTGAGGTTTCGATTACAAGCAAACACAAAATTGCATTTTTATATTGAACATGTCTCACTAATATTAGTGATGAATACAATAAATTCATTCTCAGTTAATATTTGCACATAACTTCAAAATTTAATTATAAAAAGAAACTATGTAAATTATTAAAAAAAAACAACAGCTGCTGGCAGAAAATAACGTGTTTAAATAATTACGTTAATTTTAAAAATTTCAATTTGCAAACATTTTTCATTGCCCATTTCACAACCTTTGCAAGTAAATATTTTATATTTTGTATTGTATATCGCCACCTAAACTGCTGACAAGACTTTATTTTAACTTTATTACTCTACAATTACTGAAACAATAAAGGCTTTTTGCATTTCAGATAACTAAATGCCAAATGTTTAGCTTTTGTTAGGATTCATATACATACATACATACATACATACATACATACATACATACAACACTGATATTAAAGATAAATACCATCCATGCCACGATTTTGGTAGGTATGGATTTTTAAACGGGCAGGAGGATATGCTTGTGTACTTTAATTTCAATGACTTTCTGGAACCAAACCGCAAATATTCGTAATAAAAATACAATAAGAAACAAATTGAAAAGTAAATGTATTTTTAGTGAAATCTTATTCAAGTATTTAGAAGTTTTTTTTCCTTTTTTTTTGTAATAACAATTTGCAGCTGTTGATTTTCATAATTTTGGTACACGAGTGTCAATTTAAATAATGGTAAGGGATCGAGATTTGTTTATATTTCACGGAATGTTGTTTTAATTTTTAATGAAAATCATAAGGCAACATTTATATCTTTGCAAAAGTTTGCTCTTTATTAAACTGTATTCAAATTGACAAAATATGAGAAACTAAATTGAATGAAAACAAGTATTACATGTAGATATTTTGTATTAATAAAGTCTAATGAAATTGAAAAATTTCAACATTTGGGGCTGATATTTAATGAAATCTTGTGTGTGTTTTCCGCAAGTTTTCTTAGCATTTTACACATTTCGAAGGTCAATAATATTTGCAAAAACTAAACTCGGTCTGTACCTATTATTTATATGGTTGTTAGTTGTCATTACAAAACACATTCATGCTCATGTTCATATGCTCATTACGTATACGTAACATTTGTTGTATCTTAATAAACAAATGCTTAAGCTGGAGGTCCACAACTCCCGTTTTGGCGTCAACGCGTTTTAAGCTTTCTAAACGTTTTAAGCGTCAGGCATTTCAAGTTACATGCGAAGATTTTTCGCGTCAATATTTTTTTTTTTTTTTTGTATGTTCTTTTTTTTATATGAAGTTTTTTATCGGTTTGTTTGTCAAACTCATATAAAAAATGTTATTTCAACTGTCTTTTTTTTCTGGTGACATCATCTTTAAAATAAATTTGCTTTGCATTTGTCAAAGTTAGCTGTGACGCGTGCACCGCTTTCAAAAGTAGAAAGTAAACGAACTTTTCGCGTTTCAGGCGTCAGCGCGTCCTACGCTTTTGAGTGTGTAACTTTACTCATACAACTATGTATATTGATTCTACTTTTTTGGCAGTTGCTTAGAACGCGTGAAACGCGTAGACGCTTGGTGTGGACCTCCAGCTTTATTCTTTATTATTAATATAAAATAATATTTCCCCAAATTTAGAAAACACAATCAACAAAGAAAAACTAACAAATTTTCAATAGAAATTAAAATTTCAGAAGAATTATTTTTTATTTAATATATGGAATAATGCTTCAAGTGAAGCTTTATTTAATAACTAGAACATTTACATAAGTATATAGATATGTACTAGGCTGTTGCAAAAGTACAAAAAACAAATACATAAATACATTTATTATTTTTCGTTTACTTGCTTTATTCGCTCTTCTCTTTATAAGTTCTTAAACTACTTATTAAACTACTTATTGAAATACTCGAGTATTTTGCAAGTTTTATTTTATTTGTATGAAATTGGAGAAATATTACAGGAGAAGAAAAAGACTAAAAACAAAAAACATATCGTTAGTTGAAATGCAATATATGTAATGTATGCAACATTAAAGAAGAATTATAAAAGAATTATAAAATTAAATCCCAATATTTTTATTAATTAAAATGTCTTTGTATTTTTATCGGAAATAATAAAAACTGCAACTTTTTCATAGACATTTTTGTACCAATCATTTTTGGCTTAAGTTGGGCATTTTTTTTAAATATTAGTTACGTTTTTTGGAATTTCAACTAACGATATGCGTGTTAAAAATTAAAAAATTATAAAAATGAAAAACTAAATTTTATTAAAACAAAATAAAAATAACTACAAAAGTTACCAAAATATAAATAACGGTTAAACAAAGTAATATGTAGTTTTTACTTTAATAATCAAAGTAATCATCTGGAAAAAAGTTCTTAAGTTCTTAAAATACCCATATTGTAAAATAAGAACCTTGCAAAATACTACAGTATATTAGCAAGAAAATGTTTACTTTACTTTACTTATAGTGAGCAAGAATGAGTAAATACAAATACTCTGAGAGTATTAAAAGAATAAAATTTTTCTTTGTGTTTTTTGGTTTGGCATTTATTTGTTTGCTTCTCTTTTGTACTTGGAATTATGTAGTATGAGAATGTTTAAACAAGCAAATGTTTTTAAATTTAAATGTATTTAGTGCAACAGCCTATTATGTACATATACTCGTATATACATATACACATATGCATATATGCACTTTTTTAATTTTCGGTGCTTTCGAAGTCTGCAATTGTTCTGCATCATCTAAAAAACAAAAACTGTAAATTCGAGGGATAAAGATTAATGACATGCATGTTATAATATTAATATGACAAAACAAATGATTGAATACTTTATAACCACAAGGCTAAAAGAATAAATTAAAATTCATTTCCTCATTTTTTGAACACAGCATTAACTGTTGCACAACATTTCGATTCAATTGCGCTTCATACTTGTTCGAAATCGTTACCATTTATTTATTGTTGGCGATTTGGAATTCGCTCTAACTTGCTTTTGGCAATAATTGGTATTATTTAAATGGCTGAAGATGCAGCATTTGAATAATGACTGGAAAATGGTAACGTCTAATGAGAGACAACAGTAATAGTTGTATTATTTTATGTGACAAAAGATTTGCTATTCAGATCGCAACTGTAAATTACTTGCCAAGATATTGCAATTTTATCAAATTTATAAATTTTTGTTAATTTATATTATTGATTGCCAGTTTCAACTTTGGTTAATGTAAATAATGCGGGCTGGTTTTATAGCAAAATATATTCTGCTTTTTGCCACTATTTGGATGATTACTGATTAAGCTTAAGAAATGAAAGATTTTCCACCAGATATAAGAATAGTTTCTGTAGCGTGGCTGCATTTTATATGAATATGAATATTATTCACATAATAACAAACAATTTGCAATTTTTAGTATTTGATTTGCAATAAATTAAAATTATTTATTTATGTCTTACTTACCGACCGCCTTTATCGAACCTCTAGATAATAATGCGCAACAAAAAATTGTTTTAATTTAAATAATTTTGTTAAAATGGTTTTTTTGTTTATTTGCAAAGTTTTAACAAATACGTATTAATGAATATTTAATAAAAATACTTGTACATATATGTGTGTGTATGTATGTATGTACTCATGTTGTTAACACAATATTTAATATAAACGATTTTAATCCAATAGTTTTTTCTTGATTTAATCATCATTTGATAGTCTTTATTTGTAGTTAACAACAATTTTTTTTTGATTTTGTAATTTTACTTTTAACTGAATCTCAGTCAAACGACGAAAATGATTTGTATTTTTATGGCAATAGTAGAAAGAAAAATGCAATGTGTTTGTGTGTTTTATTTTTTTTTTGATTTATATTTATAAATTAAAGATTGTTTCAATAAATGTAAAATATACAATGTTAAGCAGACAAATTTTTAAAATTGAATGTTTATTATATTATTCACACATATACATATATACAATTGATTTTTTAGTTTGAGTTATTTTCTATTTATTTTTATTTAGTTTATAAATATATAGATTAAATTAGATTTATTTTTTTAATTAGTTTATTCTATTGTTTAGCATTTTGGTGGAACTAGTTTGTAGTTTTTATTTTCATATTAGGAAAATTAATAACTATTTAGTTTATGTTATAATACTTTTGAAAATCACAACTGCTTTCTCCTTTTTTATTCTACAAATTTTAAGAAGTTGCACTTCTCAGAGCAACAAGTTGTTACGTTTTTAATGGCATGTCATGTTGAACTTTCTTACAATTAGAATAGAAGCGAATTATTTTAAAACTTAAACGAAACTAAGGAAGGAACTGTCTGGGTTGGACAAATGTTAATAATTTGGGCATCATTTGTCTTCAATTGTCCATAATTATATATATAAAAGTTCTTGATTTACAAATCAAATACGAATATTTAAAATTATTTAGCTTGTACATTTGTTCAGCTAATTAAAAAACGTTCAAATTTTAGACTATAGTTGTATATTTAAATAATTGGACATAAATTTAAACTCAGTTTTTATTTCTATTCTATTGTTACTATTCTTATGTGAACAATATTTTAGAAAGTAGTATACTAATCTCAATCTTCGGTACAATGGAGCACTATAAGCCATTTTAATTAAAATTTTCCTCCAAAGTGTAAAAAATTTTGTGTCATGCCCAACTTTAAAAAAAAACTAACAAACTGATGTTTTATTTAGTTGAAATTAAATGATATATTCGTTGTTTTTTTCAGCAGCATACTTCTACAACTATTTCAAAGTCTTGGACTGTCTAGTACAGTATTTGTAGTCATTACCGTACAGCTGTTAGCCAATGCAATTGAATTTCCGGCTACTGAGAGATTTGTTGCCGCTTTTGAATTCGTATGCCACAAACTGCCACCATTTAATTGCATTCCCTTGAAGGTATCGACAAAAGCTCGACGAAAACTGGCGTTCATGAAGCAATATGTGATGGGATTGCAACAGCTCGATGAATAGGCCAGAAGTTGGAAGAAACTAATAGTTGTATAGTCCACATACTCGTAGATGGCGGGGCCAATAAACATTGCCACTGTATTGATGACATACAAAGGTGTCCAGCAAATGAAAAACTCCAGAACTAAAACAAAAAGCATTTTAACGACACGTTTTTTACTCTCCAAGTTCTTTTCGAGATTCGATCTATTAAAAGGAAAGAAAGAAAGAAAAAGGAAAAAATAACATTTTTGTTTAATAAATCAACCAAAATTTCATTTTATCAACACTTTCCTCCAAGACTTTAGGGATTTAATTTAAATCAGTTTAATTTGCCAAACCAAAAAATATTTTGTTACACCAGTATCAAATATTTACATATTTATTTACATTGTGGGTTTTTAAAAAATTTAAATCAAAACACGACGCGTCGTTCCTTTAAGCCACTAATAGATTCTTTACATACCACAAAGAAATGCGAAACAGTTTTATTTATTTCAAACAGTCTGTCTGTCTGTCTGTCTGTCTGTCTAATGTATCAAAGTTAAACACAATCAAATAAGTTTTTTCTTGCTTTCAATCCACTAAACTCATTTCTCATATTTCCCTTGAACATTTTTGCAAAGGCCATACAAAAGCCTAAATGTTGAAATTTAAAAATAAATACCAAAAGTTCTCTAGCAACTACAATATGCACTCATTAAGCTTGAAGTGAAAACACACTCCCTCGCAGCCACTTACCTTCTAAGTGCCGATTCAGTGATGCGTAAACTGGGCATTGAATTCAATTTACGCTTTTCCAGCACATCACTTGTTTGCTGTTGCTGATGAAATGGCAACTGCTGCAGATGCTGTTGCTTTTGAATAAAACTTCGCCTTTGTTGTAGTCTAGTGGTGTGTGTTGTAGGCATTGTATTTAACGAATAGCACGATGTGGAAGCTGCATCCTGTCGCTCAGCTCTTCTCTTGCTACTGTTGCGATTAAGCGATTTCACACATGCTGATCGCATACTATATAATTGTGAATGATGACCGTTGTTAGATTTATTTGTTAATTTACATCTATTAGCTGCTGCCGTTGATGTTGGTATTGCATTTGCCGCCGTCACAGCAGCTACTCCTGCTTCGTCTGAATCACGGCCAGATATTTGTGTGATATCATCTGCAAAGGAAGACATTAACATATTGTCAAAAACAATAAAAATAAATTAATTAAAACAGTAAGACAAGCGCAACGAGAACCCGTGGCATTGAAAGTAGAAACATTGTGTACACTTTTTAAATATTGCTTCTAAAACATTATTTTTTAACATTTCGTCCAAAGCAAATAAATGTTTATGGCCAAGTTTATTGCTGATGTTTAATAACTGGCTTTGAGAAATATTAAAGTTCACTAAAAAGTACGAACTACGAAAATACACTACTTATAAGTAGTGTAGTGTATTTTCTAATAATTATTAGAAAATAAAATGGGAGATAATTTCAAGTTACTAGTGAGTGTTCTCATAAGTTTCCAATGTGCAACAGCTGTGGCAATAATTGTTTAAAGATATGTAGTTCAAATGTATGTATGAGGGTGAT
This sequence comes from Bellardia bayeri, assembly GCA_950370525.1. Lineage (NCBI taxonomy): Eukaryota > Metazoa > Arthropoda > Insecta > Diptera > Calliphoridae > Bellardia > Bellardia bayeri. Next base: position 100,652,478 of record OX493266.1, read on the forward strand.
GTAGCTTAATTGGTTAGCACATTTGATCATTAAGCATGAGTTGGTATTTGTAGCCCGGTTTCGACTCCCAGCAGCTGCCACTCAAATAGCATCAGTTTCTGATAATTATTATTCTTTTCTATCCATCATAACTAATATTTATTACAGCGCCCTCCTTCGGTGGTATAGCACTTAAACGCCACCGAAGTAAAATAATTAAATAAAGGCTATAAAATCAAGTTTTATCATTAATGCGCCTACTCACCACCAGAGGCGCTGGAATTCTGCATTAAAAACAAACATAATGCGCAATTGCAGAGTTGTGATATAATAAGCTTTCTTCTACTTTCAATCTATCCCCTTTCCAAAGAAAGTAACGCAAGCATATATAGCCATATTAATTGGCTGAGTGTTACTTCTCTTTAAAAAAAAATGTTTCTGCTTCGGATTTGCCATATTATGCACAGAGACTCAAACTACAGTATTCTTACATAAATATACCGGTCCACCATTACAGTTGAATGAAATAGAATGACCACGTATAAGTTATACAAATTGTAATTGAAAACAAGTAAGAAAGCATAGACCATATAAAACACTATTTCGGGAAAATTTATAAAACTTAAAGATAATATAATGGTTATTGAATGGTTATTTTAACAAGTTTCTGGAACTAAATGATAATTTGCTTTTGTTTTTTAGATACCCAACACTTTGTTGTAATTGTAAAGAGAAAACTAATATGTATTTTTGAAAATTAGTAAGTGGAGAACAACACAATAAAAACAAATGAGACACATACATAGGTACTTGTAATTACTGAAACTATTTTTTTTAATTTAGTACTTTAGTATTTGAAATACTTTGGTATTTGGAACGTGCAGGGCTTTCAAATAAATTTAAAATCAGTTAGAAAATCCACCCGCTATCCGAAAGTATTTACAAACTTTAAAGTATGCATTTTCATTAATCATGTCGAGAAAAAAAATTTACTTTTTTAAAATTTTGTTTAAAAAAACTGTTTGTCTGCTTTCACACTCTTCAATTCTGACTCGTCAAGGCAAGTATTTTTGGATGAGAGAGGAAAAGAGACTAAAAGGGGCACAAACTTGATGGTACTTGTCAATTCTCTTATTTCCTTTTGTTTTTTTCGTACATGCATGTTGATTTGCATAAAAAGTGTAAAAAGAGAAAAATAGAATTGAACAAAAACAGGTCAGAAACTGAAGAGTGTGAAACAGGACTTTGGTCATATATAGAATTTGGAATTTGGGACTTTCGGTGTCAAATTATAATGGATATGTGTTTCAGATAATGTATAAAAATCAAAACTTTAAATTTTATGAATTTGTTTAAGTTTTCAGAACAAATGAAATACATAAATATGTTATTTCTTGTAAACTTTTCTATTATACACATCATCGAATATGCCACATGCAACACAAAAATAGAATATGTATTTCATTATCAAATGGATTTTCTCAGAGCTGTCTTTTATATCTTTAGATTAAAAAAAACAAGCAACAAAACTCCATACGCACCATTATAATCCTGACGCAACGATGTATGTGTTGGTAGACTTTGACTTTGCTCAGTTGTTTCTTTGAATGAGATTTCAGTTTCCGCTTCACCGTTTGCAGGTGAATTTAAACACAGACCTCTCCTGCCATAGACTGTACCCGCTGGTGTTGATGAAATGGAACCCATTGCGGAATATTTGTTTTCTGCGCCCGTACTGCAGCTTGTAAAATATTTTGTTTCTCTGCCATTATTTGTTGCCGATTGGACCATTTGCAATGTATCACCATTGTTAACAGAACTGTCTGATCCTGTCAACGCACTGCTGGCTCCCTTACGTGTTTGATAACGAAATGACATGTTCAAATTAAATACAGTTGGTGTTTTCATTTCAGCCTCAACTTGAGTGTAAATTTTTGCTACTCCTGCTGCACTGTGGGCCATACTATTGTTTTTATTACCAAATATAAGTGCTTTTTCATCTCTGATTCCCATATATAACGTGCGTGTTATTAGGATATATGCAACGCACAGTATGACTAAAGGCAACACCAGCAGCACTAGATCCAAAAATATATTATAGAAACGCTCGTAGCCAACAGCTTCTTCCGGCCACTGTTCGCGACATTTGCGTAGACCTAAAATAGCAGATATGTATAACAAATACTATAGTAGCATAAATACTCGTATATATGTATATTTTTTTTTAAAAACAAAAAATATTCTACTAGGAAATGTTATACGAAAAACACTGAAACAAATATGATTTTCCAAATTTTCTAAGTAAGTGCTTCTAGATTTAGGTTTCTGCTTTAAATGCACCTACTATTTCATATATGTAGGTTTAACTAAGTACGCATATAGCTAACTAGTCGTAACAGATTTTGAAACTCGGAATAATCCGAAATTATGTGAAACTATTACAAATTTGAAAAACTGCCAATACTACATAAATTTTCAAGTATTTGAAAAAATCACATTTGTGATTTTGTAACACAGTGTTATTTATTTGTGAGTGTGTTTGCTAACATATTCCTAGAAAAGCAATTCAAATTTCCACGTTTGTTTGTGTTTGCTCTTTTCCTTCCGTTGTTCATACATTTGTATCTGAAAATAATTAAAATTATTATTGATGAACTTTTGTTGTGTGAATACATTTGTGTTTGTATGTATTTGTTGTGAAACCCAATGACGAAACTTGAGAGTATGTATAGGCATAATTTGTTCAGCTCTTCAGCGTCTCGTTAATGGATGTGGTGCACCAGAGATGATTATCATATTTAATATGGAATATCTGTAAAATTGTACTTGTATTCTTACACTATCGTGCTGCCATTTGACAGAAATGTGCAACTTTTTAAATTAAAAGCCAGCATTTTACTTTTCTATAGAAATTGCAAATTCATTCATTGTTGAATATCCGCAATAAAGCGGTGATAAAGGATTTGCGAGTGTGTTTAGTAGAAAAAAATTTAATTGCTTAACTACATAAACCATGACTGCATTTGTATACCCTACACTACCACCACCACACCACCATACATTTGTACTGATGTTTGTAACACTTAAAAATAAGTCGATTTAACTATATCTCAAAATGGCTGGCATTGGTTTATGACTTCACCTATCTCTCTCTCATATAAATATCTCCGGAATTGCGCTTGAACGGTTATACATTCTTCTAATATGCTGTTAGTCAAGTTCGTTTTAAGCACTCAAACATTATTTATAGTCCTACATACATACATATATATTCCAAAAATAACTTTAACACTTACAAACACTCTTAATATTATGCTATAATCGTTATAAAATTTGACATAAATACGTTTTATTTAAAAATAAATCATTCAATCATTCTGTGTAAAGATATTCTTACATATAATCGATATAAAATTCAGAACAAACAACAATAGACGATATATGATAAAAAGACTATAATTTTTAAAAGCCAACAAAAAATCTTATTTTTCGTTTATTCTTAATTTCTCCATAAAGTTTACATTTGATCCAGGGCTGCTAAAATTGATTTGATACGATTTATTTAGAATACATCGTTTTAATCATTATTTGAAACTGTTGCCTGTCTTAGAATATTTGCTTTACTATTTACTATACACCCAACTCTTTTTTTACACGGTTTCTTTTACACGGATTTGAAGTTACACGGTTGAAAAAAAAAATTTTTAAAAAATGTTTAATCTAGTATGGTTTCAAAATCACTGTCTTGTAGTTATGTTTTTTTTACCACACTTGGCACCATTGCTAAAATGAGCATACATAGTAGTAACTGGGGAATCCCCTTATTCGATAACTCTTTCCTACACATACACATTCGCATGTTTTATTTATTCTAATTTTTCTGTTCTCAATTCTAGATTAACTCTAGATTTCTTTTGTTTTTTGCTTGCTCTACCAATTTTTCACCTGTAAGAATTATGAATTTTAGGTTTTAATGCTCAATAAAATGCCATATGAACATACAATTTGTATGCATATCTGAAATTTTATAGTTTTCAACATTTTTTACACGGTTTTTCGAAGTAAATATAGTTCTTTTTTCATCTGACACGGTTTTCAGATGACATGGAACGTATCCCTCATTTTACTATAGGAAACGCCTCTTTTTTTACACGGATTTCTGAGGAACGTATCTACCGTGTAAAAAAAGAGTTGGGTGTACTATACTATATAACCCAAGTGTTAAAAATTAAAAATTAAAAATTAACAAAAAAATAATTGTTTAACTTCAGATCACAATCTTGTTTACTTACCCTGACGGCTTGTCGGTATCAATTGACTGAAAATGGCTATTGGTGACATACAAATGATGCTGCCAAACCAAATGCAACCAATTATTTTATATGCATGATTTATTGTCTGCCACGTCCTTGAGCGTAGTGGATGACAAATGGCATAATAACGTTCACATGATATTGCCACCAAAGTCCATGATGAAACAGCAACGGAGGCAGCTAAAATAAAACAATAGAAAATCACACAAATAACATTTATAAATTACCAATGGCGTAAGCAAGGGGAAACATAATTTTAGAGTTTAGTTGTTATAAAATGCAACTTTTTTGTTCGACTATTTGTTTATGTGTCATCGGTTTGATAGAAAATAAACAAATAGATAAAATATTGAAGCAATAGTAAAGGGAAACATATTATTATTTATTTATACATATTTATATATGTACATACATATAAGTATTTATGACATACTCGTTTATCATATAAGAAATGCCACGTAATCAATCGAATGCCATTTTATGAAAGTTCTAGAACAATTTATAAACCAAACCAAAAATATGGATGTATATAAATCCTTTATACATGCCTAAAGTTGAAAAAAAAACAAGTAAGAAAGTATAGTCGATCAAGCCCGACCATCCAAAAATATAGTGCCATGACTTCTGTGAATAGAAATATTATGTATGTTAAACTTTATCTCCATATAAATACTTTTAAAAGATTTATGGAGTTTAAAGTGAGAGTTTCGACTAATTATGGACCGACCGGCCATTAAAAAATTATTGTTATCATTTCTGTATATATGTATGAAGCTTATTTGTGTTGAATTTTATTTGCATACCAACATTTTTGAGAGATTTATGGTCATTAAAGTGATTTGCGGAAGTAGAACTTATATGGGAGCTACGACTAGTTATGGACCGATCATCATCAAGTTGTACCATATTATTTTTATATATGCGAAATATATTTGTGTTCAATATTATTTCGATACTAACATTTTTGGATAGTTATGCTCTTTAAAGTAATTTTCATAAGTGGGCCTTATATGGGGGCTACGACTAATTATGGACCGATCATCATCAAGTTGTACCATATTATGTTTATATATAAGAAACATATTTATGTTCAATATTATTTCGATACCAAAATGTTTGGATAGTTATGCTCTTTAAAGTAATTTTCGTAAGTGGGCCTTATATGGGAGCTACGACTAATTATGGACAAATCTGCACAAAATTTGTAGATCTGATTAGCCTTCTTGTAAATCTTAATTTTGAAGAAATTTGTTGGGATACTTGCATAAATCAAACATATATGACCGATAAACTCCTATTTCGGGAAGACATTTGTATTGGGGCCGTGTAAAATAATGGATCGATTTCCACCACCACGTTGGACCAATATTTATGAGCGTTACAAACATCAGCACAAATCCAATATACCCTCCCTACTATGGTGGTGTAGGGTATAATAACAATGTATGTTTCCCCCCACCAGCATACATACATACATACATATGTACATATGTATTTGTAAATATGAAATTTGTTTTCTTTCCCCCCAAATCGTATAATGTTCTTTCATAATTTACTAACACAAACCACTTTAAGTTTATGAAAATTTCTTGCAGTTATTGTGCTAAAATTTTATTAATTCCATAAAATGCTTATTGCCTTGGGACTTATGCAGTGTCTATTGTTTGCGAAATATCTACAATATAAATTATGATCTTAAATTTTTAGACTAACAAAACCAAAAATGTTAATAAAAATAACAATGTAGAATAAAATAAATTCTGTAGAATTCACCAGGGGGCTCAAATTATAGAATTTGTTTTCTTATTTTTCCAATGACCATTAAGACACCGAATATAAAAATGTCTAAATACAAGTATAAAATAATAAACAAAATGTTGTATAAATAATACGATAAGGTTAAAAAACTTTAAGAACCATAACGAAATTTTTGCAACACACTCAACAGTGAACTTCATCAGTGGGCCCACTATTATAATTGCCATGGTGAGAAGAATATGTATTTATGTATACGAGTATGTGTTGTATATAAATTTCCATTACAAATGTAACTTCAACTTCCTGTAGGCATTACTATGTAGCTTTATACAATACCTGCATTACTTTGGATTACAGCTGTATTGAAACTATATTTATTTATAAAAATTATAAATAAAATCAATTTCCAATAAATGCAATTGAATAATATTCCAAATGAATATTTTGTCTTTCAATTGCTGTCTTGTGAAATTATAAAAATGTGAACAAATACAATATAAATACATATATTTTTTTATTTTATGCGGATTAAGTAAAGAGACGGTGCAGTTCGGACATGACGAATCTTATATACCTACCTGAAATATAATACGGTGAGCAATTTATATTAAATTAATAAAACTTTGTAAGAAATTTAATCCCTTCCTATAGCATTTATCGTACTTTGAACAGGCGGAGCGACATGTGACAATTTTACAATTTCATGAGGTACGAGTATTTGTAAGGACACATAATTTACATACTTTTGTATTCGATTATAATATCTTGCCGGTATTATAATCTTTTCGGGTAATCTTGTCAGAATATTTGTTCGCACAACTAGTGAGGACCATCAAATAACATTTGTGAATCGAAAGGCCACTATTTAAAAAGAAATACAAAGAAAACTTTGAACAAGAATTCCCGGAATTCTGACGTCACATTGAGCCTACAATTTGGTTACAGAGACTTTTTTTAATGGTTTTCAAGTAACAGTTTTTGGTTTTTTGTTACAATCCGTTTTTCTTACACGTACACGTAACTTGTCAGAACGAATTTGCGATCAAAAGTATAAAATCCATAAAGAAAAAAATGTAAGTCCTTTCAAAAACCGGATTTTTATTTCTCCTCACATTAATGTACGTTATATTAATTGGCGCTACTAAAACTAGCCCCTATCTCGAATTTACAGCTTCAAGTCGTGTCGTCCAACTTAACCAATTTAACGATTTTTAACATTTCATTGATTTTTCCAACTTTCTATAGAACGGTTTTGTTATAGTGAATTTTATAAACCCAACCAGCCGAAACCAATGTCAATGGTGGAACTGTTACAACAACCATTATTATTAATAAATATTAAAAACATATAACTATGTATTACTTTATATATGTATTTATACCCTACACCACCATAGTGGGGAGGGTATATTGGATTTGTGCTGATGTTTGCAACGCCCAGAAATATTGGTCCAACACTCACCTTAAAGTATACCGATCGACTCAGAATCATTTTCTGAGTCGCTTTAACGATGTCCGTATGTCCGTCCATTCGTCTGGCTGACTGTCCATGTAAAGCTTGTGCGCAGAGTACAGGTCGCAATTTTCAAGATAATTCGATAAAATTTGGAACATGATATTTTTCGGCCCAAGGATGGATGGGATTGAAACTGGTGGAAATCGGTTCATTATTTCACCTGGCCCCCATACAAATGTCCTCCCGAAATTGGCGTTTAATGATCATAAATGTTTAAATTATGCAAGTATCCAAACAAATTTCATCACAAATGAGTGAGTGGTAAATGAAGCCAAATCACATCAACAAGTTTTGTGCAGATCGGTCCATAATTACTCTTTACGAGCATAACTCTCTCAAAAATGTTGGTATCCAAATAATATTTAACAAAAATATATCTTATATTTATACAAACAATACCGTACAATTTTATTATGATCGGTCCATAATTAGTCGTAGCTCCCATATAAGACCCTCTCCGTAATTCAATTTAAGCTCCACAAATCTTTTAAAAGTATTTATATCGAGATAAAGTTTAACATACATTATATTTATATTTATAGACATCATGACACTAAATTTTTGGATGATCGGTCCACAATACGTTATATCTCCCATATAACGCCCATTTATGAAAAACTATTTTGTACATATTCTGGGTGCAGGGTATTATATGGTCGGGCTTGACCGACTATACTTTCTTACTTGTTACATATGTATATATTTTTTATCGTACAAGAATGTCCGCGTTTCCTTCTTACGAACTTGTGCTGACGTTTTCTTTATTGCTTTTTTTTTTTTGTTCTTTGTTTCACTTCTTGAATTTTTAGTTTAAATTCATTTTGTGAACATTTGTATGAACATTTCCCTTTAAAGAAATTTAATATTTATTTTAGTGCAAATTGTAAATGGTTGTGTAAATGGTTGTTTGTAACTTTTTTAATGCTGAATTGTGTTACATTTGCTTGGAAATTAAGTTGCGAGTATTGTGAGTAATGAATACAGATAAGTTAATACAGAACATTATAACAATAAATATCTTGATAAGGACTAAATGTACAAATTACGCAATAATACTTGAAAATATCTGATATTTTACACAAACATTTGGTAAAATATGTAGTTACTTTCAAACATTCTGCTTAAATCAAAAATAAAATATATTATAAGGAAAACAATTAAGGCAGAATAGTTACACAAGCTGGACCGTATAATTCGACAAATAGATTTTGGAAAGTACACCTTATATAGGAGCTATGGTCATGGGCAATTGCCCACAGTGAAGCCATCACAAACCGCACATAAACATAGTATTCAAATGATTGTAGTTTATTCCTAAAGTTTTGCATCTAGTTAAAAAATTAATACAATGTATGATTATTTAATGAACAAAAGTTATGTTTTAACTATTTATGCATTTTGTTAAAAAAAAAAACAAATATATTTAGAAATTTCATTGCTTAAATATTTCAATAATAAAAATAATGTTTTTCTGTAATTATCAATAAAAGAAAGTATTCAAAAGTAATGTGAAATATTCAAATGATTTTCAACGAAATTTTACTTTTCAAAAATTAATTTTTTTGTTGTTTCAGCATTTTCTACATATTACGAGTAGTATGAAAATTTAGTGCCAGCCCACAATGGATTCGATGGAAAATAATGGTAATAATATTAATATAGGAGGAGATTAGCTTTTAGAAAATAAAATTGATTGAAATCGATCCATATTTCTACAAGTTACGACCGGTAACAGAACAAGATTTTTGGATCAACCCCTCTGTTCAGCACCATTTCCGAATTGTAATTACTAACAGATTTTGAATGTTCTTACCAGCGCTGCCAGAAGTAGGATTTCACCTTATTTTTTAAGATTTTTTAGCCGAAAAAAATTTTAAGATTTTTACCACAAAAAAAAATTTTTTTGTTTTAAAATAATCGATCTCAAAAAATGTACAATTTAGTATTAGAAAATTAATTTTTGTTGTTATTGTTTTGGTTAGTGTTAAATAAAATATGAATTGTTGCTATTATTTATAATAAAAAAAACTACTTATTTCCAAAAATAAGATTTTTTTTCCTCAAAAATAAGACTTTATTTTTTTTTTGGCGAAATTAAGATTTTTTGCTGAAAATTTCTGACAGCCCTGGTTCTTACAGTTTTGTTTGATTTAAAGCGCATTTTATGTAAAGCCTTCTTTTGTGTGACGAAAAATAAAATTGCTGCTAAATTACAGAAACAAAGAATTTCTATTTGTCTACACTTTAAAAAGAATAACTAATGATTACAGTGTTTCCGTGAGATAAGTTTAAAAATCACAAATTAGATTTGTATGTTTTAGTTCAGTAATTAAGATCAATAGCAAATATTGGCTTGCAAAAACAACAAGAGTCTAATTGATTTCCTCCAGTATATTTCTTCGCATTCTGTTTTGTGTTTTTTTGTTTTCAAAAAATTTCACTTTCACAAACAAGAGATAAAAATTGTCAACATACTCGTGTATTTGCATAAAAAAAAAAACTTGAGTGGAAGAAGCCCCATTTCTTGTTTTCTAATTTGTCTTTATTTTTGGAATATGTCCGTGTGAATAACAACTAAAAGAACCCGACTTTGTGTAGAATGTGCTGGATATTTGGTTTTCTTTATTCGTAATTGTGTGCGGTTCAATGGTAACTACATATGGTGCATTTTTCTTTGCATTGGATTGTGTGTTTACAGGTGTGTGTCTACAGTTTAAAGAATATTTTATTACACAAGTGAAATAGCTGTAGCGTAATACTGAAATCTATTTTACATGACCTTTACAATAATTCCAGTTTGTTGTATGAAAATTAGCGTTCACAATCACGTATTAGCGATTCAATATAAAGTAGAAGATGTTTAAAATAAAACGCTGTCAAATTGTGTATTGTTCTAAAGTTCTTGCAATTCTGCAGTTAAAGTTTTCAATTTTTACTGTTTTAGTTTATATTTTAGTAGGTTAGTCAAAGCCACAATAGGTTAGCGCAGTCTGTAATTTCTTTAATTATATTTTTGAGAATTTTCTACGGGAAAACATAAAAAACATTAAAGTTAACCGCATAGAAACGACTCATCTTGAGAACACCTAATAAAGTTTGTTTACACTTTTCCCTTTCACACTGTGTGTTTGTTTAATAAAGCTTGAATAAATTAGTGTTTGCACCAGTTGTTTGCTTACATGTTTGGGCGATTTTGTGTTGAACATTTTTCACTCGCACAAACTTTAAATTTGCCTCTAAATTTAAGTTCAACTATTTTTATTTCTGTGTTGCATTGTTGGTAGTTTTATATGTAAATTTTTGCTTAATACGTAGGTATATGCTGACCTTGACAGTGCTTTTGTCTAAGTTTGTCTAACAAGTGGAAAAAGCACTAACAATTTGTATTAGGGGTATGTATTTTACAAAAAACAATAGAGCGCTGGTGATAGAACAAAAATATTTAAACAAAAAATCGGTTGGTGTCTGCTGCAATTTCAAACTGAAATCACAACAGAATAATTTAGACCACAATCTTCGCAAATCTTTTTTTATGTCCTTCAGTTGCTGTGATTGTCAAAGATTTAAAATTTTACAAAAACTAACCAACTAAAATATATATAAAAAAAATCATAATTTGTATGTGAATTTAAATACAACCCACTTGTTCAGTAGCAAAATTGTTAATTTCACAAATAAACAATTCACAAAAACAAAGAAGAAAATTCCTGATTTCAGGAAATTTTTTAGAATTTATTCCAAAACAACTAGTTGAAGAACAAGTGTAATTAAAACCACTCATGATTTCAGCTTTGTAACTAGTCGTGTTGAAATAAGTTCTAGAAACCGCTCTGTAAAACGATATTACCCTCCGAAAGTATTCCCTTTGGCATTAGTTTTGACAATTCAAAACAAAATTCAATGGTTGCAAGTTTCAAGCAAAAGACAAGTACCGGCTGTATGTACGAGTATGCATTGTAGAACTCGTTCCAGGGATTCTTTCCACAAAAAGTTTTATTAAAAATCAAATATTTCCTTTATAAATACAAATTTCAAACTAATTACAAACTCTAAAAAATACTATATCGTTATTTTGTAACAATACCAAAATTCTTGCCAACGCCATGAAATTAATATACACTCTATCATGTACGAGTATGTTTGTATGTACGAGTATACAGAAAAAAAATTAAAGATTTTCGTTCACATGATATTTTGCAATAAAAAGCAACTTTATAAATAGATTCTCTTTGAGGGTGAGTTTTTATACATTTGTTAATTTTATTTATGAGAGTGTTGTTAAATAAAATGCAACAAATGGCAAAATAAATATTTATTTGTCTGCAACAAATTAAATAAAAATCCCATCGGACATGTCATTGGTAGAGATTAAACACTTGACGTGCTCAAAAAGGGGGTTTGGAATAAGCATAAATATCTTTGATATTTTTATACAATTGTGAATGCAAAAATCTTTAGCAATATAATATGCTTCCAAAATAGTATAAACCTTAAAATTAGTGGTAAATTTATAAATATGTTAATACTAATTTGTTTGAATATTTTTAATTTGCAATAATGTTAATGTTTTCTTACAAACAATCATTGTTTAGATTTTCTTTCTCTCACTATAAATTAATAGATTTAATAGCGTCTCACTGGTGTACGTGACAGATTACACTTTATTTATTGCTTTATTTAAATCCTTAGACATTTATTTACTTTTATAGCATTAAAAGAACATAATAATGCCACTAACATTTTCCCCATCTATAGTTAGCTGTGCGTTTAATTAATTCTAAGATGTACATGTATTTAATTGGTTGACGTTCGTATTTAATTTTTTGCATCAACATTTTATAAATTAAGTATAACTTATGTTGTCTTGCTTATTTGAAATGGACTATTACAAAAATCGCAGAAATCTAAAGACATTTAATTAAAATTTAATGAAAATATTTGGAATTGCTTCGTTATGCTGTACACGATGACTGCGTATTATTATAATATAAAATGAATTAAAATTACTCATACGTCTGGTGCCGCAACAAATCGTTACTTAAGGCGATTTGTATTATGACATTTAATGATTGGATCTTATATGACATTTAATGATTGTTTTTAAGCAACCGTTTATAAGACAACAGTTTATAATAAAGAAAACATTGAGGGTATATTGGATTTGTGCAGATGTTTTCAACGCCTAACAATAGTAGTCCAACACGCACCTACACACAGTATAGCGATAGTTCAGTCGTATTATACAGTGATTCTGAGTGATCTAACGATGTGCATCCGTCATAAATGTTTTATTTACATACGTATCTAATTACATTTTGCCACAAATATGTTGCATAGCGTCACCTAAAATGCCCAAAGACGTAACCCTCATTATCATAATTTTACAGGAGAAGCAAAAAACATTATAAAATGAAAACTGTTTAAATGAAAATCGCGATTTCTTCACATCTTGTCTTAATATAGTATATAGACGACAAACTTATTTTTGTAAAAATAAAATGTGAGTTAAGTCTTTTGTGTTTTGTGAAAACATTCAAATGATGTTACGTCTTTTTCCATTTCTTGAATAAAATCGTTAGTTTGGTACGTAGAAGCTTAAAATTTTTAGGAGCATTTTATTTTAGCCTTGTGTTCCAGATTCAATCAAAAAACGAATTTTGATTTTTTGAGCGTTACGTCTTTGGGCATTTCAGGTACCGATATGAAACCTAATCGCCTGTGTGCAAATCGATCAATAATTGAGCAAGGCTGTCATATAAAGTCCACTTCCGAAAATCAGTTTAACGAGCATAAATGACATAAAAATGTTAGTATTCAAATAAAATTCACCACAAATATGTATGTGTCATATGTACAATAACGATTTGCCTTAATTTATAATGATCAGTATTTAGTTGATCATAGCTTCCATATAAGGCACACTTGTGCCTTTGTGGAGGGTTTTGTTCCAAAAATTATCAGAAACAAATGTTATCGTTAATAAAACAATATTAGCCGCCATAGGCTCTTTAGTAAATAAAAATTTAAAGAAATCAAATCAAATTTTATCACTAGATGGCTTATTCCTTCCATATTAAGAGATATTTCAAAGATCCATTTTCATTTAAAAATCATTCACATTCTGTCTTGCAATTAAATTTACAATTTGCAACATGGTGCAACTATACAAGGTGAGTGCAGTAGCCCAGCTGACTGACTTTGTTTACAATTTACTTATGTCAAAAGTAATACTTTTTCAAGTATTTTTGACAGTAGTACATTATTTTACACCAACAAAATGCCTGTTGTTTCTGTTTTGTGTTGTATTTGTTGTCGATTTGCACTCACCTTGTATAGTTGCAGCATGATTTACAACATAGTTTTGTTTTCTGATATTACTTAATTTGCCAGATTTCAAACGGTTCAATGAACTTTGTAAATATGTGACATTTAAATTGTAATTGAAATCAAGGAAATCATTTTCAATTTATTATTCGCCTTCCAACTAAATACAAGCATTATTATTGCCTGCAGCTTAATAAGGATGCTTAATATCATCATCATCATCATCATCATCATCATCATCATCATCATAATGAGTACATACTCATATAGATATTAAAAAATGTCTTTTGATACCAACTGTTTTTTGTTTTTTGTTTTTTTATAAAGATAATGAGACTGAATATGGTGGTGATGACAATGACAATAACGATGTTGATAATATCATTGTAAAATTTATTAAGAACATGACACAATCTTAAATGGAAATAAACAGGAGCCCAGCATTTGCATAATTCTGAAATAAAATATAATGAATAAATGAATGTGTGGTATGTTAAGGTAAGCCACTGCATATGGAGACAAAAAATATTACAGTACTTTCTGAAGTGTGGCTTTAACCACAATCGTACCATTTTATGTATGAATGTATTAAAACAACTAAAAGCATTCAGATGAAAAGTATACATTTTTATAAATAAATATACATACATACATATGTATTTATTCGCTCCATATAACCACATCTACTACACTGTCAGTCTATAGAATACGACGACTATCTTATTCAGCAGTTTTAAAATATATTCAAATATTAAAAGACTAAATAAATTTATTTTAATATACATATTTATGTATTTATTGGAAGAACTTATTGTACGTACGACAAATCACAATTTAGTTTTATTTTTTTATTTTTTAAATTTATTTAATTAAAAATATTAATATACATTTTTTTTTAAATATAAATCGGATGGCTTTTTTTAATATTATTGAAAAATTGTCATGATTATTAAGTTTTAAACAAGTATTTAATCGTTATAAGTTTAATGGATACTTGTTTGCAACAACAAATATGTAAATGTCAAATTTAGTTGACATTTAAAAATAAATTTTTTCAATAACTTACTTTTCAATGACCACAACATAGAAAGTTATAATCACCAATTTATTATATAACTACTTAGTTTCTTGTCTTTACTTATAAACAAGGTCACATTCGGCAAATATTTACTCAAGAAAGCGTAAACATTTGTTTAAGAACAAATTTGTGTGACGTTATTTACTCTTACAAAAGATTTGCAAGATTAAACAGCATCAGCAAATTTGTTGTGATTTGGCCTAAATAAGAAAAGGTTTTTTAAATAAATAAACGAGTTCAAATATCTGTTATTTAGTGGTTACGTCTTTTTTGGCAAATATTTGCCAAGTGTGACCGTACCGTTAGTAACTGGGATACTTGAGCATGTGCATATTGTCATATGAATTCACAAAAGCCCTAAGTTCCATTAAAAAAATTTACAAGAGAAGCAAAAAACCTTCTAATATAAACAATTAACCAATATATTTAATTTTAGGAGTTGAAAATTTAGCAGAAACATGTCCGAAATACATAAGAAGCAGCATTATTAAACAAAAATTCGATTTTGAATTTTTTGTAACTTAGCGCTTTTTGAGAATCATATGACTACGCCATTTACTAGTTTTGTTGACATAAAAAACAATTTTTAAAATTATACACTACACTAAAATACACGTATGTTTGTATATACATACAATAAAATGAAAGTATAAATATAGCATAAGTTATAAGGAAGCAAGTATGCCAATAATTTAGTACTTTTAATCCAAAAAAAAATGCCACTTTACTATTAAACTTTACAGCAAACATTTTTAGAGCAAAATTTAAAGAATTTCTCAAACTGTTAAATATTCGAAAGTTCAGCATGTATGGAAGTATGTATCTACACATGTGTGTAAAGATAAAGGGAAGCTAAATACGACAAGCTTTGTTTCACTTTCATACACACACATATGTACATATGAATTCTCACACATTGTTCAGCAGTACTATAGAAAATTCTTGTATGGAAATGAGCTGACACAATGTGGGAGAGGTTTTTTTTTTCTTATTTTAATTTTCTTGTGTGTATAATATAAACGGCGACACGTAGAACTTTATTCTATGGTGCACTCATAAACGCACTGCGAACAAAAGAACTTTAAAATATAATACCAATGTATTCCTATTGTATTCTTAAATTAGCTGTGTTGCTTTTCGTGCTTCAAAAAAAGAAAAAAGAAATATCAACCTAAAAAATGCTGCTGCCTGAACAAGATTATGACTAATTAGATTGCGATACAAGCCACAAAAAAAGTAAAATGAGACAGACAGTGAAATATTTACCATTTTGTTGTTATTAGTAGAATGTTAAGAAACCAAATTACTTTACATAAATATGTACATACCTACATTTCCAACATGTTTAGTACGGCTTTAGATTAAAAGTGGTAATAAATATTAAGTAGACTCTAATTCAAAGTAAATACCAGGCATTCACAATGTTTTCATTCACCATCAATCACATTTTAATGCTGCAAAGATTAAATATTACTAACCAGTGGTGTAAATTAAAGCATAATGTAACTGAAGCAGATACATTTCTTTCAGCATTTTAAAGGAAATTTAATGGAATTTTTTTAAGATAATTCAGCTCTATGGTTGTCAAATAGTTAAATACTCTTCTATGAAAACGAATTATGATTTTGGTAAATTATATAAATTTTCTCTTATATGAAAATCGAAATTTGATATGAAAATTTCTATTCTACCTATATTTAATACATTATAAATATGTTATGTGCATCATTTATATCCCCTGTAGTTAATTAGTTTTACATATTTGCTTCCCCTTAATACCATATACATACATATATACACTCTTTTATCGGATACATACATATGGTTTTTTTTACCACAATATTATATTGCGCTTTTTATTTTCAGTTTCTACTTTGCCTTTAAACAAAGCCCTCTTAAAAATTCATACCGGCGTAAAAAATAAAATCAAAAAAATTAGGTCATGATACTTCTAAATGAAAAAAAAATATTTTATAGTATTAAGCAGTACCCTACTACGGTAACAGAAAACACATATTTTTAATTGAAAACTGATTTTGTATTTAATTTTAAGAACTGCATCACTGCACAATATATCAATTCCTTACAAACTAAATTATAAACTATTTATCGAACCTAAACAATGTGATGTTGGTCATTATTCCATTTTCAAATGATTGAGAACACATATTTTCATTTCTGGCAAAATGTTGGAAAGGGGGGGGAGGGGTTTACAAATATGTAACTACTTCAATTCATTATATAAAAATTTGAGTAAAATTAATTGAAAATTGCAAAATGTTCAACACACCAAAATATTGGATAAAACAATTTTATTTAAGCAAAAAGAAACACTATATAAAACGATTTTTTAATGTTAGATAAATGTTAAAAATATTTTTATATTTAAATATTAATCGATATTTGTAAAGCAATTTTGTAAAATTAATAAAACTTAAATTCTCCAATTTAGAATAAGTTTTAATTTGCTAATTAAAAGCCCTTTTATAAAATGTTTCAAATTCTAACCGAAGAAATCCATTACATATAGGATTCGGTCAGTACGGACAGTAAGGGGTTAACGGACGAATGGGAATGAGGGATAAACGACAATTGACAATTTAGATAACTGAGATAAATGATTTGATGCATTTTTGTTTGATGAGGTAGACGAGCGTCTTAAATGAGAAGTCGAAGAGAACTCAAGTGACAGATAGACGCGGCAAAGTGAACTTTTTTATATGTACACTAGAGCCCCGATTTGCGTCGTTAATAGGGACCGGGGAAACGCGACGCAAATTGAATCACTTTTTTCTATACAAATGTACTGACTTTTTGTTCAATGGGTATCAAATTTAAACATTTAGCTAGCAAAATAACATTTTTATTAAAAAAAAACGTCTTGTGGTACGTTTGATTACATACACGAGTATTTATTTCAGCAAGTCTTTGTTATTATTAAAAAGAAATAATTGAAAATGTATTTTTAACCAAGAAATAAAATAATGTTTAAGAAAAAAATCTACTTATTTGCATACAAAAAAAAAGCATAATCAAAATTGATTTATGTAAGTATGAATAAAATGTGAATTCCCCTTTTTACACACAAGTAGGCACATGTAATTATGGAATTATTGTATATAGCGACACAAATCAGAATCAAAACGACGCAAGCGGATTAAACTATATTCCGAAAGGCGACGCAAATAGGATAGACGCAAATCGGGGCTCTAGTGTAAATACTTTTATTTATTTTTTACCCACAGGTTTTATTTTTAACTTTAGTAAATAAATAATATGGATTAATTAAAATTCTGTGTTTGTTGTTTATTTAAACATACATTTTTTTATGTTAAAATTTTAATTTCAATGTTCAAAGATTTGCATTCGAAAAAATGAAAATTCGTTTAACATCGTTCAGAACAAAGTTTTGAAAGAATGAATTCTTAATTCAATTTTGAAATTAAATTTCATTTTATTTCCCTAATTAATGTCTTAGTTACTGAGTACTTCAAAGTGAAGTTTCCTGTAATTCAAATCCATTACAAAATAGCTTAATCGAATTTATTGAATGATTCAATATTTCTTCAATTATTTTTCAATTCATGATCAGTGCTTAAAAACACAATAAATTAAATTAAATAAAATAAAGATATTTTAATTCAATTTAGATTTGCTATGAGCTTGCAAAATTTAAAAATTTTGAATAAATTCCATCATGAATTAATTTCTTTATGAATTCATTCAATAATGACCTAAATACTTTAAATAAAAGCTTTCAAATGAAGCTAGATAATATTTTTTTAACTCTGAATTAAGATTTTTGTAAATCCAACTTATATGGATTTAATTAATTGGACACTGTGGTTGCAACGATTACACTATCGAATCGATAAAAACAGATAAAACGGGTAATATTGAAAAGTTCTAAATATTTATTAAATTTTATTTGAAACAAAAATAACAGAATCTAATAAAAAATTTGTTAAGAACTTTTGAAAAAATATTTCTTAGTTTTGATGTTTCAAGGCATGAGAATCCAGTGTCATGTCAGTTGGACTAAACACATTTTTCAAGTGTCAAAAGAAGTGTTCAAGTGGTCTTCTTACTATAGGTATTTACACCATTTATATTCGACCGAAAATGGAATACAAGACTAATGTATGGACCGGAGATTTGAAGTCCATTTTGGAGTTACTCGACCGGGTACAGGAGAGGGCGAAGGTGCTTATAGATGACAGTATATTGATTTAAACTGATTCATTGAAGCATCTCCCCAAAAGGACTGTGTTTCACTGTTCTATCGATACAACAATAGAACATGTTCTCCCGAAACATGTTGTTTTTTTTTTTTTTTTTGAGCAATACACGTTCTTCAGTCATGACTCATACACTCATGATCGACTGGACAGTGTATCGCACAACATATTAAAGAGAAATTCGTTCTTTAGCCGTACTGTCCGTACGTGGAATAAACTTCCCTGTCCTTTCAATATAGGAATATTTACAAAAAAAAATGTTTATAAACTCTACTCCCTCTAGCCTTCTTCTCATAACCTACATATTTTCCAATACAATGACATGCAGGACCAAATGTCATCCACTAAATGCTGGTCCAAGAAAAAAAAAAATCGCCTAAAATCGAAAACTGCGGTATTTGGTGTTTAGAGATCCCACATATGATTGTGGAAAAACAAATACATTCACAACGTGTTTTGTTTTTTTTTTTTTTAATATAAAAATCCAGTTTTATTCAGCAATAAAATGTTTGACATCCTATTTCAAGAATAATATGTGAAACCTTTTCGTTGTCAGCACGAAAGAATGCTTCACATGCTTTCTGTGATTGAGCCTACTATGATGTGCTGTATGATATAAAAAGTCAAACCACCACACAAATAAAGTTACAACGATTATTGTATTTTGTAAGCAACGCAAAACGTAAATATAACTTTAAAAAGTTTATATTGTCATCATCAGAGTATGTATTACAACGCTAAACCCCTACTAAATTTTTATTGTTATTCTTCGAAATAAATTAGTTATTTCTTACAAACATATGTACATATGTACATACTTGTATGTCTTTAACACAATTCTTGAACAACAAATAATGTCTTTTTTACAATCTTCTTAGCCATACCCTTTAAATGTAATATAAAAAAATCGAAATAAAAACAAGTGAAATTGTTAGGTAGGTCCAATTCTTCAGACTAAAAATAGATTTTTACATAAATGAAAAACGAAATTGGTTGTATTTAAATAAATTTAAATGGAAATATGTGTTTTTCGCACACTAAACATTTACAATAATAACTGTTCCCAACAACATGTTACTACATTTCAAAATTTGTTCAAAAGGAGGTTGGATGTTTAGTAGTTTGTTCCAGAAGAGTCTTCGAAAGACCTTCATAACTTTATTTCTAGTAATACATTACATTGTGTTCGTAAATGCAACCGTGCAAATTATGACAATGTATTTTGTTCCTATTTGCAACACTATTGTATTTAACCCTGCTACTATGTTAGAGAAAAAAATACACATGTTATGTTCGGGTCATATTTTGACCCCACATTTTTTTATTGAGAAAATTCCAATTTGTACATTTCAAAAATATTTTTAAGGCTTGTGATCAATGCAATATATCGTCGTTAGAGTGATTGTGTGTCGGTGTGACGGACAAACACGTTTTTTTGCCAGTTATGCCTTGTTAAATACGATTTGTGTCATCAAAGGACCATAAACGTAGTAGCAGGGTTAATACGCAAGAAAAAGCAATAAAGGCATCCAAAAAAATTTAGGTGCAAAATAAATACAAATAAGTAAGCGAATTTTCTTATAATTTACCGCCTGACCCACGATGTCGAACGATAACGTTCGCTTATATAAGACTTAAGACACAAACTTTTTATCGTATCTATTTTTTACTCAATCAAGTTTGTTTATTCTACAATCAAGTTTGTGTCTTAAGTCTTATCTAAGCGAACGTTATCGTTCGACATCGTGGGCCAGGGGGTTAATATATTTCTATTGTATATTCACTTATTTACCTATTTACAGCAAAAAATTGATACAACTACCTATTATTAGATTCCAGATTGGAAATGGAAAAGCAATTTCGTGTTTTTGGAATTCTCTTTGTAATTTTTGGTTCCTTTTGTAATACAGCAAGTCGTTTCTGTTTTCTTTTGATTATTTTTGCAGCAGCTTGGAAGCTAGAGTTTCCATGGCCGCACAGAACAAAAAATAAATTGCAATAAAATATTCTCTTCTTCCGCTATTGTTTATTTACTTTATTTTGAATAGTTATACAATGTACATATATAAATGTTCCTAAACGTTTATAGGGTTGCAAAGTATTAGTATGCAACGTATTTAAAAAGTAACTACACAATGTATCAACTTGGTATTAATACCTACTGTATTGATACATTGTAAATATACGTTTAGGAAGTCAGCCTATGTATGCATATGTTTGTACTTTCAAAGAAACCCCTAAACGGTGTTAATTTTAACTCAAACTTTTTGTTAAATTTAACTAAATTTGATAAAAAAAAAAAAAAAGAAAACTGTGTAAAATAGTTAAATTATAACTGAAATTGGTGAAAATGGGAGTTAAGACCTGTATTTTTAGTTTCGAAAGTTGAACTGACTTTTAGCAAAAGTTTATAATTTTAAACACACTTACATATGTTTATTAAATTCATAGAGAAGATTACCTACATAATACAAAAAAGTTTATTTTTTGCTGGTCATCACCATGGTTTTGAGCCATTGGGGTGTATTCTTTGAGGTTTACGGTTTATAAAACATAATAAAATGTAATTATTTATGTATGTTGTTTATTTAGTTCCATACCAACAAAAAAAAAACATAATAAATAAACAAGCAACAAAACTATTGTAATAAAACGATACAAATTGGCCAACAAGACAAAAAGTTCCAACATTAAATTTATTATAAATAACAAGTAAGAAAGTATAGTCGGTCAAGCCCGACCATATAATACCCTACACCAGCTATATGTATAAAACAGTTTTTTAGAAATGGGCGTTTTGTGGGAGTGCAAATTATTATCTTAATCTTAACTTTTTTTTAATTTTCTTCTAAATTATAATTATTGTTATATATCTAAATAATTGTATTAATATTATTGAATTGTTAGTAGTACTGCTAATTTTGGGCCCAAGGGCTTGTGGCATATTTTTTGAAATAAATAAATAAAATAAAAAAAATATAACCTATTGTGGACCGATCATCAAAAAACTTAGTGTCATGGTGTCTATGAATATAAATATTATGTATGTTAAACTTTATCTCGATATAAATACTTTTAAAAGATTTATGGAGCTTAAAGTGAATTACGGAGAGGGTCTTATATGGAGCTTCGACTAATTATGGACCGATCATTATAAAATTAGGTGTCATTATTTCTGTATAAAAGAAACTTATTTGTGTCAAATTTGAATACCAATATTTTTAAGAAATTTATGCTCTGCAAAGGAATTTTCGGAAGTGGGCCTTATATGGGAGGTACGACCAATTATGGACCGATCATAATAAAATTGTACCGTATTATTTGTATATGTATATATGAAATATATTTGCGTTAAATATTATTTTTGAGAGAGTTTTGCTCTTTAAAGTGCTTTTCGGAAGTGGGCCTTATATGGGAGCTACGACCAATTATGGACCGATCTGCACAAAATTTGTAGATGTGATTTGGCTTCATTGCACAAATCCATTATGGTGGTGTAGGGTATAAAAAACAAATTTTGTGAATCGAATTATTTTTCTTTAATAATAAAAGTTATTGGCTCGAAATATTAAATAAAACATTAATTTATACCAGTATCGAAATCGATTGTAACTCCTCGTAACTTATGTTTTAAAGCCATCTAGCACTATATAAAACACTTATACATACATATATATTTAATGAAATGTTTAGAAATGACGGCATGTATACAAACATTGGCACACAGCTAAAATTGTATGGATTTTCTTAGAAAATATCCACAACCATTTTTAGATAATAATAATCTAACTAAACAAACATTTAAAATAAATTTATTTAAGGACAGGTCTAGTATAGATACATTTATGTATGTAATTATATTTACATAGTTGTTAAGTAGTTGCCAATGTAAAAATAATTAATTTAATACTTTTCCAGAAATTTTTTTCCCACAATTTGTGGAAACAAATTTATTTTTAATTTTTGTTTTACTCGAATCTCATGTAATAATTTATACATATAACGTGTTACAATATTCATGCAAGATTAGAATTTGCCACAATTAATGCAGTATAATCAATGCAAGCAATGAACTATATGTGAATTTATGCAGATTTAATAACGGATGCAGAACCCGCTGTGCTCTACCATAACTCTATCCGTTAATCTAACTAAATAAAAAAATATATAAAATCTTGTGTAAGTCTTTTAGGACACCTATTATAATTATACATACTATGAGCCTCAAAAGTGAATAAACACAACAAATTATTTAATTTTTTTTAAGATAATGAAAATCCTAAAATCTATCCATCGATTGAAATTTAAAAGTTTCGTTTTGTTGGATATTTGGTTGAATAATAGATTCGGTTATGAAAAAAAAATTTAAGTTGAACTATAATGCTTTTTATAATCTTAAAAAAATCAAAAAATTCACTGGTGTTTACACACTTTTGAAGCTGTGTGTATATATTGCAGCAAAGTAAATTTCTTAATAAAAAAGTGATAACAAATATTTAACATTAAAAAACTATTTAAAATCTTTCCTAAAGAATACAGTAACAACATAATTATCCAAGGAAAACAAGAACTAAAAACATGCAGTAAAAAATATTAAAATGACATTTAAAATATCAAACTAATCTACAGTTAAAAATGAAGAACAGCGTTTTATAAAAAAAAACAAGCAAAACAAGTAAGAGTGCTATATTCGGCTATGCCGAATCTTATATACCCTTCACCTTTGTTGTGGATGCATAATTATATTATATACATAATTATGTCGATAAACACGCCATCTGTTGATGAATTTGTTCGTAACAATATTAATACACTTGGTTTTTTTGATGAAATTTTCAGAGGTTGTCTCGGATTTTTGCTCATATCTTCGTTATTTATGGACGGATTTTGCAAACTTCGCGAAAGCATGTCTGACAGAATTACTGAAGATTTGAATCCCGAGGATATTTGGGGACTTCAGAAAATTGATTTCAACAGACAGACAGATACATGGCTTAATAGATTCCGCTTTCTATAAGAATCCAGAATATATATACTTTATAGGGCCGGAAAATTATATTGTGGAAATTACAAACGGAATGACAAACTCATGTATACCCTGAACGGTATAAAATCAAGAGATTCACCTTCTGTGAATAATGCAAAGATTAGGGTGTTTTAATATGAAATTCATTTTATTTTTTATCGTGCAATTTTCCGCATTAAAGAAATAAAGGAAACTAATAATATAAGTTTTGGTTGAAAGATTTTTTGGCAAAGGGCAAAAAAAAATCTGCGTAATAAATACGATAAGAAATTTGGAGCATGTTATGTTTGCTTTAATAATTAACGTCCAAGAATTTCAGTTTAAGTTAAAGGCATTTAACTGTAGCATGAACAAAATATGACTTTATGACATCCATGCAAAACACCATACAAGAGCCTTTAAGAAAAATGAGACAAGGAAATGAATTTTTTTGAAAATTTGTTACTGGAATGCTAACGGCTTAAACCAACACAAATCTGATTTGTCCCCTTTCATCCATAATAAGAGTACAGATGTGATGTTAGTTTAACAAAATATAAGGAAAACTAAGAGAATTCATATAAATAGTAAAAAACTTTATTTTGGCTTAATTCAGCCTATTTGGTATTTGAAACTAATCCGCTGTTAAAACTCTTAAAAATACTAAAATTCGATAGCAAAAATATTTGAAATTATTCGAAAAATAACAATCTCCAATGGACTTGTACTGCCGTATTTGTTATGTCAATGTAAAATATAACTAGATATACTATTAGATAAGTTCACGAAAAAAGGAGATTGCTGACATTGCTTCCTTACTCCCCATGTATGGCACAAGACCTCTAGTAAATTTCAAAAAAAGTCATCTTACAATAATTTCAAATGGTAGCCATTATCATTTAATTTAGACTAATACTAACTTTTATGTATGTATGTAGGTTTTTTAATGAAAACGCTTTAAATTTAATTTTAATTATTAAATTATTACAACTCTTTATTGTAATTAATGTGCTTAAATTATTTACTTATAAGTTTAAAGGTTTACCCCCTTATTCAAAAACGATTATTAAATTTAATAAACGAAATTACTGACGAGACTGCGAGTCAAGACTTGAAAGAGACACGCTAATGACAGCACGGGGCAGTTGATATTAGAAGCTTGATAAGTACACATTAACCCCCTTATTCAAAAACGATTATTAAATTTAACAAACGTTTGATAAGTACACATTAACCCCCTTATTCAAAAACGATTATTAAATTTAACAAACGTTTGATAAGTACACATTAACCCCCTTATTCAAAAACGATTATTAAATTTAATAAACGTTTGTTAAATTTAATAATCGTTTTTGAATAAGGGGGTTAATGTGTACTTATCAAGCTTCTAATATCAACTGCCCCGTGCTGTAATTAGCTTGTCTCTTTCAAGTCTTGACTCGCAGTCTCGTCAGTAATTTCTTCTCGTTCGTATCATGGTGAAATAACTCTACAAGGTGATGGCAATATTACAACAATACAAAAGCAACAGAAACAACATGGTATTTTTGTTTTTACTTTCATGTTTGTAATGTCAAAAACAACTGGTTATTGTTTACAAACATTTTTGCAGGAAAAATAAATACATACATACATACATACAATTTTTTTAATTTTAAGATAAAAATAAAAATAATTTATAAATTTGTTAATTTGTGAAACATTTAATTTATAAACAATTTTTTTCACTTTTTTTTGTATAACTTGATACGTTTGCTATTTTTTTAACACAACTTGAGCATACATACATACATAAAGTTTGACATAACGAACATGACTAAAAAAAAAACAGCTGGCGTTTCAACACCACCTTGTAGAGTTATTTCACCATGGTTCGTATCATCTTCTCGTCAGTCACTTGCAGAGTTGCATCCAAGGCATATTGATTATAAGGTGGTGCCAACATTACAACAAGTACAACAATACAAAAACAACATGGGTATTTGTTTTTGCTTTTTACTCTTTCATTTTCAAAAACAGCTGACTGAAAATTACAAACATTCGTTGTTTTTACAAAAGCAAAAAAGTAACATTGCCAGAGACATTTGAGAAACTGGAACAAGATATCAGAGATTTCTATAGCAAAGACGTGAAAGATGCTGAGGGCGAAGTGAGAAATGAAGAAAACGAAAAGACACCTTCAGTCGCACCGACAGTTTTATATGAAATGCAAAAGGAATCCATGTGTGTTCTACTACATGGAGCCTTGAAAGCAGAAAACTTGTCTGCGTTAGTTTTGCTTAATAATAATTGGAACGGTTTCATTTATTCGTATGCACTTCATTTTATTTCTTTTATTTATTTTTTAAAAATTACAAAAAAAAAATTTTATTTATTTTTTAAAAATCACAAGCACAATAATAATAAACAAGCTTTTTGACAATTAGAAATTTGTAAACATAAACAACGTTTGACAATACAAAAGTAACAAAAAAAATCAGCTGTGTCTTCAACACTACCTTATATAGCAACCACTTCTGGTGGTTCGGGCGTTGCCACGTAATCCCACATGTATTATGATGGTGTAGGAAACAAAAACTTCAATCTTGCCAAATATAAATTATATATATATTATACAAATTTCTTATAAATTATTTCGTAATTTAATTTTAATTTAATAATAATGAAGCAGCTGCAATGATTTCATAAATTTCTGAATAACTTAGTTCATATTATTGCCTTTTAAAATTTAAATTAAATAAATACAAACAATAGAATCAAGACAAATTTCCTGTGAGTCTATTTGCTTTGCCACCTACTGGTTACAATTTATTGTTGACATTGTTGGAAAAGAAAAGATGAAGGCAAAACAAAAATATTTACAAAAAATATAAAACATTATTTAAGACCAAATTGTTTGGTTAGAGAAAAATGAGAACAATAAAGTGAAAATTTAACATAAAATCTTTCTATTATTTAACAAAAGAGTGGCTAGAAAATGTTGCCAATAAATTCGGATTATAAGCATAAGTGGCAAGCAACCCTTGTTATTCCTTTTGTAATTTTTGCAATATTCATTTGAGACCCAAATCACAGCTATTACTTTATATAATATAATATAATGAAATAATATTCTCCAAAATGAATTACCATCTAAATTTAACGATTCTCCAACATTTTTGATTTTCCTCGTAGGTACACTTTTTATGAAAACTGAGACATTAATATAAAACCTTAGGAAAAGCACTTCTTCAAAAACATTTACAATTACTTCATTTTTTATCCTTGTTTTAATAGTGCTATTCAAAATTACATATGTTTTATTTCAGTTCAATGGAATTGTTTATAACTACATTATAATAGCTCCAAACATGTATTAATTATTAGTGAGTATAATTAATTTTAAACAAATTGAGGTTATATTGAAAAATTTTGAAACTACGACTGTGTCAGTTGTTTATCTACATTTTAATACAAAAATCAAATTTTCTTTTCAGTCACCAGGTAGAATAATCTCTTGCTTTCTTTCTTCAAAATTCTTGTTATTGGATTTGAAGTTTTCAAATTCAATTGCTAAAAAACTTTTTATAATAAAATTAATTTCTCTGTCTATGTCATTTCTAAAAAGTTCAATTTTAAATTATTTATATATAAAGTCTGAAACAAAACTTCAATGGAAGTAGTGAATATATACTCGTACATACTTATATTTACATACATTTAAATATACATACATACATAACTATTTAGAAAATATGTGTATGCACATATCCATACATACATACATACATACATCCATAAATATAAATATTAATTAATAATAATAATAGTTGTTTTTTATTTATTGAATATAACACAACTCCCCTTCTCTAAACTAAAATATTTAATACGAGTAGGAATATTTTTAGTGTTCAAATGACGTTTTAACGACAACAACATTTGTCTATTTCGAAACTAAAAATTTTATTATTGTTTTAATTTTGTTATAATTAAAAAAAGATTTTATTGATCTGGTGTGCTTGCTGGTAGCGAAAAAAAGTTTTTCTATGACACAATGCTTTATAGCAACATTATTTTCTTCTATTGAAATAAATTTAAAATTACGTAAATACATATTAAATCCGTTAATAATTTAAATGAAATACATTTTATAGAATTTTCATAGACTCATAAATATAAGTAAATAAGTATGTATAAGGACATCAAACTTAATTAGTGAACTTTGTTAATATCTGAAATCTATTTCTATTCAATCGAATGCATATTGGTGGGGAAATGCATTTCATGTTTTTACCACAAATTTTAAATATTTCAATCAAATGTACATTAAATATTTACTTGAGTATTTGCTAATTAACGAACCTCTTTAATTAGCTGCACAAGTTTTCATCTGAAGTTTTTTGTTATAAGGAAAAAAAAACTAATTACGGCTTTAAATATGAGTCTATAGGGGAAAAGCTACGATTTGCAACGTACTAGTATTTTTAATTTTAAGCCTTCGTTCTTGTATTCAATTTGCAATAATAATAAAATTTTTAACACATTTATAAAGGGTGTTTTTTTTCGATGTATAAAACACTTTTTTACCTGGCGGCCATTTTGTCAGCTGTTAAGTAGTTTATGTTTAGTTTGGTTTGGCATTTCAACATGAACATGACTGACGCCTGCACAACGCTTTCAAATTGTGCAAATTGATTTTAAAAATCATGGTTCTGTTTGAAATACGTAATGCGTAATACGCCATTTTAAGGTCAACATAATCGTCCATTAGAGCAATTAATTCTATTAATGGGACGTTTTCGCACCACGTATCCAGAGAGACGTCGTACAATGCGTACAGAAGAAGTCATTGCTGCTGATCTGCAGGAGTTTTGGTATTCACTTAGATAGAAGACTTACTTAGCGTCGTCATATAGAAACCAAGAGACTTCACATGAAGTTAAAAGCATCTAGCCTTCACTGGTTAATCAGTGACCAATCTAAGCTAAGCCTGGACTATAAATTCACCCTGTATAAAACCATTTTAAAACCAATTTGGACATATGGATCCAATTATGAGGAACTGCTAGTAATACCAGTATTGAAATTATACAGAGGGCCCAATCAAAAATTTTTAGGACCATGACGGGCGCACCATGGTACATAAGAAACGAAAACATCCACAGAGATCTAGAAATACCATTGGTAAAGGATGAATTCAGAAGGGTCCGCGAGAACTACATCAAAAAGCTACAAACCCTACAATTACTCTCTGTTAGAGAGTAATTAGATTTATTTTAGTTGTAAGATTTAAATACTTATTGTTAGGCCTAAGAGAATAAGGCAGATTCAATAAATAATAAAAAGTTATAAAAAAAAAAAACCAGACGGCGCAACATGTCATACAGCAACATGCAACAATTGATTAATTGAAGGAAACGTTTGAAACCGCACGTTTCGGACCCGTGAATTGACCGCCAAGATCGGGAGATTTCACGCCGCTTGACTATTTTCTGTGGGCATATGTGAAGTCGCTAGTCTACGCCGATAAGCCCGAAACGATTGACCACTTGGAGGACAACATTCGCCGTGTTACGGCCACAATGTTTGAAAAAGTCATCGAAAATTAAACATGCATTTTAGACTACGTCCGAGCCAGCTGTGGCCAGAAGATTATCTTTCCAATAAAATAAAATTCATGTCAATTTATAAAAATCATCTTTGTTTTATTCTATTTCAAAGTTCTATACATCTAAAGAAAACACCCACCCATTGGTTTAATTTTCTTTTTTATTACCAAAATTTGACAGTTTAATGCTTTACTGCCCGTATAAAGACGATATGCCTTTAAAGCATTCTCATATAAAATTAGGTCTCTGTTTAATGTTCTAATTTGTACATATGAATGCACAAACCACAAATTGATACTTATTTTTTAATATTTAAAGAAAAATTTTAAACTAACTTTCTCTAATAAAAATTTGCGTTTTTGTTTTTGCATTAACTATAATTATAGCACTAAATTTCTGTCAACCTGAGAGGTATATCAAAAACAATATGTTGTCAGTACCACGCCGTTTTAACTTTCCTTTGTCAATAGTCCAATGTACATAGTTCTATTGTCGAAAGCAGCTTTTGAATAATTACAAAGAGCTAAATTGGACTCAATCTTTTTTGAATAGTGGCATTATACAAAATTTATATAAATTTCCGAAGGCATATTTGAATAGGTGACAAAAGGGGCTCTTAAAATATACCAAGAATCATAGAAATAAAGATTCCACCATCCCGTACACAATTAAAAGGTTTTCCAGCTCAATTTCATAATTTTATTTTTAGTAGTACGTCTTCTTTGATAACAGGTTTGATAAACACGTTAACTAAAGCTTCCTTTGTGCTTCATGTTTGGGGAAACTGTAATAGGTTAAAGATTTTCCACCAGCTAAAAAATATTAAAACCTTTTTAGAAACATTGATCATTTTCACTTTTAGTACAAATACTCACTTGATTTTTTAATGTTATTTTGCTTGCCAATGCATATATTTTTTGTAAGAAAATCGAAAATCTTAGGGATTTCAACACTTGGCAACCCATGAAAAAGCACAATCTACGTCAAACGTGCACATGGCGTAATCTTTATTTCTATCATTCTATTATTTAAACTAATGTTGTCATTAATTTCACAAATTTAAATTCAAGTTTTTAATCCAATCAGTCAAAGTGTGTTTGAAGAATTCAGTGCAACTATTAAACATCTGCATAATGACAAACTTAATCCTAAAATACTATTTTTCTTTCGTGCTCTTTCTCCATCAGCATCCTCATTATCATTTCCAAGTAGTTTCGAATTCCTAATGCTCAATTTACATGATTAGTTATATCTTAAGATGTCTTTATTGCAAAATATTTTCCACTTTATTCTTAAGACATTCGAAACTAGCAGAGAATAAAAGTTCTAAAGCACACAAAATTCACATTTCAAATTGAAAAAACTTTATTTCAAGGTTTCTATATTTTGGCACACCTTCACATTTCGCATTTCGCAACTTGATAAATAGTCATCAAAGCTGCTTTAATTTGACCCCAGAAGAAATGGAACATATTTTTTGGAGCTTTACAGCCGGTAGTGATGATAAAATGATGGCCTTTTTGGGGAATACTTTGTTAAAAATTTAGTGGTTGTACAATAATAAATAAGCCAAATTTGTTTGTAACATTCTCATTTGTAGGCCAAGTAAATAAATTTTAGGTAATTTGTGGAAATTGGCTAATGCAATACGCATTGTCAAATATGTATGTATAATTTTAAAGAACTTGACACACAAAACATAAACATCCCAGCATACCATTCTAGGAGCGCTCCGAAAAAGGAATCAGAAAAGAGTCCAACAAAAGAGCATTTTCGGAGCAAAAGAAAAATTTGCTTGTTACTGTCCTGAGTCGGCACGCAGTATGGCTCAGAAAGTCCACTTAATTATGTGTGTGCCAAAGCGTTGTTGTCCTGTTATTTCTTCTTTGAACAAAAAAAAAACATAGCTGTACCACACAAGAATGATAAAAACAAGATTACACAGAGTCCAAAAAAAACTTCATAAAATACTCTTTTTTGACATTATCTAAGAGCTCTTTAAGAGCCCAAAAAACCCTCATAAAAGACTCTTTTCTGACATTATCTAAGAGCTCTTTCTGACGGACCATTTTCGAATGTAATGACCCTCTTTTCTGAAGGTTTTCGGAGCAATTGTGATTGTTTTTTGGACTCATAAAGAGCGTTAACGCTCCGAAAATGGTGTCAGAAAAGACTCTTTTCGGACTCATATGGCTTGCTGGGATTGTTCTCATATTTACATAAAGTAAAGTACAATAATGAGCAATTTATATGCAAAGTATTTTTTCCTGAGGTTTTCAAAATAATTTCATGTCTCTGTTATTTATTCGTATTAATTTCTTATTAATATTCGTTTCTTTGTAATACGCAAACAAATATAGATTAGAGGACAACAAGTATAATTATTGGCATTTGTCACATTTTGAAATGTTTGTCTCTACCAATACCGGTCACAGATATGTACGAGTATGTATGTAAATATTTAAGAACATTAATACGAGTAGATATCTGTTTTACTGTTTTTACATGAATTACAAACAAAATTAATTTTAATCGTTTAAACATACTTTTATTTTAAAAATATATTAAACGCCAAGAAAAGATGAAACTATTTTAATAATAAAATTTATTAAAAAGTTTTATTAATATGAAATAATAAACTGGCTTTTTAACCTTACCTCATCTTACCCATTCCGAGTTGGTTATTCTTATAATAAGTTTGTATTGTTATTGTTATTATTTTGTATTGTTTTGGCTCTTAATGAATTAATTATCGGAGCACTTTTTAAAGGAAAACTTATGTGTGTCCTTTCTTTACTTTCGCTGTTTTTAAATTTTTTGTATTGCATTTTTTTGTTTTTTATTCAAGAGTAAATTAATACTATGATTACTTCGCATGCTAACTAATTAAATTTTATCCATTTTTACTGGATACAAATCTAATAATTTATGGGTGAAATTTATTTATTTCATTGCACTTAATGTAAAAGCACTCTTGAAAACATCATAGATAAATGGACATTTACATTAAATTTATTTTAGTTTTTATATTTAATATCCTGATGTGGTTTCCTGAATCTGACACGTTTTTACTTGATAAATCCTTTGCTGTTTATTCTTTTCAGTTTGTACACCCTACAACCAACGTACTACGCAAAGCAATACATAAATATGTAATATTTGAAAATATCTAGAAATAAGCATTTTTGCTGGAATTCAAGTTAAAAAGTATTTTGTTGTGGCACAAAATTCATGCAAGATTCTGAACTAAAGTTATGGCAACGGTTTTGTTCAGTCTAAGCCACCATATATGTTTTTTTTTTTTTTTTTGTCACATTTTGAAACACAACAAGAAAAAATTATCAAGAAAAAAATCCGAAAATTACAATGCATTTTCTAATTTGGTTTTTTTGTTCGTGCTACTAATTTTATGGTAGTGGACATGGATCATTATATGTACTAGAACAATGCGTATTCTTATTGGTGATCAGAATTGCGATTTAACATTTTTGGATTTATTTGTATAGGGTTACTTGAAGTCAAAGGTCTATACTTACAAGATCACAATCACGAGTGAATTGAAAGAGGAGCTTTAACGAATTATGCAACAGGCCATGGAAAAACTTGACACATGAGATGACAAAACAGGTGACTTTAAGGACACTTACACAGAAATGGCAATTAACATCTTGCTTGTACATATGTACGAGTATATTCAATTATGTTTTGTTTAAATTTTTTTCTACATTTTTTTCAAATATTTTTTCAAGTTTAATATTGTTAATATTTCTATTTACATTTCAACAATATATTCAATTGGCAAAAGTTATAATTAGTATATGATAATTGGCAATTAAGCTTATTCATCATTTGTTTTTTAGCAATTTGTTATTAGCGAAATAAAACTTTAAAGGCTGATTATTTCATCATTCTAAAAACATACGCGTAATTTCGTTGCACGTGAAATGTCCCAATAAAGTTTACGAAAAATGTGTGTCTCTGCATAGCAAAGGGTGAAAGGATTTTCTGCTCTGAGAATTTTATGTTTTGTTTCATTCGTTCCTTTATCATATAACAAATCTTTCATTTCACACATAATAAGGAGTCTAGGGTATTATAAGGCCGCAGTTGTTCGAATTTACTTTTCTACTTTTACTTTTACTTTTCAACTTATGAAACACATTATTTCGGCTACGTGCCACAGTATATTGCTTAATCTCACATTTGTACATTTGGCAATACACATACATATATGTTTTAATATACATTCATACAGACATACTCGTATATACATATATGTGTTTTGGGCCCAAAGAGAAATTGTATGGTTTACGAGGTGGGTGCGTATTTGTGTTTTTTTTTTAACTTATGTTTCATTTGCACCCATTGCCAACCAACAATTGGTAAAAGAATTTCAATAAAATGTTTTATGTTGGTTCAATCAATGATTTCTGAAACTGTAAGTTTAGCAAAAAAAAAATAGAATAGAAATGATTTCAAGTGAAAAAAATGTATCCACTTGATATGAATAGCACCAACGACTGATTTTTACAATTGGTAAAATTGATATTAGATTATTTCTTAAAAATAAAAATTTGTAAAACTTCAATACATTTTATTGTTATGAAAATTTTTGAGTGTATCTAACATGTTCTTTAAAAAATGTTGGTCATCGTTTACAAACTCATAAAGAAACTTATTTTCTACAAATTCTACATGTATTCCCTAAATAGTTATGTAAATACATCATACTAACTATAAACATACATATGTAGGTAGGTATATTTTGCATCATTGATTTTTGACTTTCTTTTTAACATTCCGCTGTCTTTATCCAAGGATTTATGAGAAAAATTATTTTTTCAATAGTAGTATAGGAATATTTCCTTTATAAGAATAATAATAGCAAAAAAGTAAAACATTTTTTCTTTGATTTTAGTCTGGCGGCAAATTGTTGCAATATTTAAATTTGCAAAAGTGATTTGAAATATAGATTTACGAGCACATTCTCATACATATGCATGTAAATCACATTTTCATTTTTTTTTTATTCCATTTTTTCTACATTTTTTCTACATAATAGCTATTGTACATAATATAACGAAAATTCTCATTCACATTTATATTTACATAAACATTTCTAGGGTAAATAAAAATAACGATAAAAATACTTACATACACTGCACTTTTCTTAATTTTTTTTTTTTTGTTAAAGAAAAGGTAAAAAACAGTTTTTCCTGCATGTATGTGAAACGAACAAAAAACAAAACAAATATTATTAAACAAAAGAAATCATTGTTTTTGATTTTGCCTATTAAAAATTTATAAAGAAATGAATTAGTGTTTCATAACTATAAATACACTGAAATTAAAATAACTTTAATAACTTAAAAGTTCAATAGATTTCCAAGCAGATTCTTCTAGTTATATATGCTTATATAATATCGGTTTAAGCATAAGTTAATATTCCCTAAATGTTCTCAATGGAGTTCTGATCTGGCAAATTTGCGGGTCATTCAAGTACATCAATATTTTTCAAAAACAACCATGCGAAATGGTTTTTCCCGTTCTTTAGCTTATAAAATTTACGTTATTTTAATACCCATTACATTAACGAATTGAGTTAACAGAGATTGTCAGATAGCAAAGAATTTAGGTTTAAAACAAAAATTAATAAAAATTTAAATAGATAGAATTTTAAAAAAGGTGATAAACCATTTAGGTTAAATTGCACCATGTTTATAATCAAGAAATTTCAACTATTTATTTAAGTAAATTCTATGAAAAAATAAAAAAAAACTAAAATTTTGTCTGAAATTTTGAAAATTTTTGAATTTTTGATAACCCATTGAATGCGCCTCTCAAAGACCTTTCATATGATACCAAATTTACATATACATAGTTCCTTTGTAAGAAATGTGAAAAAAAATTAAAAAACCTTTCAAAAGGTCATTTTTATCCTTTGATCCAGCTCACCAAATATTGACCCCAGGACAAAAAAAATTGAGAAACGTAGTCTTAAAATGAATCAAATTTTCATATTAGTCGGGAACATCGATAACTTATTTTTTCTCCATACAAACGGGGCCACCCTAATGTACCTACATATATATGTACATATACTATATATACCTTCATGTATGGGTGTAGGGTATTATATGGTCGGGCTTGACCGACTGTACTTTTCTACTTGTTTTATACTTTCCTCTTTGATTTTGTTTTATTTGCTTCTTGTGCGTGAAACTGTTTCAAAATTTTGTTGTTGTAGTTTTGGGTTTCTGCTTTTAATTGCAAATAAATTTATGTGTTTTGGTGCTTGAATAGTATTATTTATTGCTTAAACAATGGCGCTACACAGTTCAAAACATACTCAACAAACACAAACTTAAAGATTTTAAGCCTAAACCTGAACGGAACACCTGAACGCTTCGGTATGTTAGGAAGTTAGAAAAATTTAAGCAATGAATTGTAACGTCTTAAGCTGTAGTGTTGGTTTTTTCAAAGCTATTAAGGCCCCGATTACCGTTCACAACACCAAATATTTTGATGTTGTATGTTGTAAACTGCGATTACGATTCACAACACTTATCGGCTTAATCGTATGAAAAATGCATTTTGTGTTGTAGTTAAGTCAACACAACATTTTAGTGTAGGCCCTAAATTAAAAACAAAATGTAAGTAATTTTCAAGAAAGTTCAAAAATTAAAACAAAAATATTTGCTTTAGCCTTCGAGAAAGAGTTTAATTTAAATTCATTCTCAATTTGCTATCAAACCTAAATGACTGTTGGGATATACATATGTATGTATGTATGTATTTATATGTATGTTTTAACGATGTAATTTTAAACATGGAGCTAAAAGATATGATATACTCGTACATTATATCTGCTCCTATTAAATAAATTTGTTTTGGATGGGTCTTATTTTGTTTATTAGTATCAGTAACAGTAACTGATGGAAAGTGTAAGTCCAATTGAATAACGATAAAATACGTATTGTCTTCAGAAATTTTGGAAATGAAATAATATTTTATAACGTTTAAAATAAATCTTCTCTTCTAGAGACTTTTTATTAATTTAAAGCTTTAAAAGAAATATTTAAGAAAAATTAACCATTGTTTAGTCAATTTTGCAACTTTAAGACGATTCCCAGCCCTAAAGAACAAAATTAGATCCATAAACACAAATTTATATTTTAAGTGCCGGTCTAATGTATAGGCACATATGTACGAGTATGTTTGCATATGTGTGTACACGTATTTATGTACAAACATTTTCTATTTCAACATACAAATGTGTGTAGATACTCGTACAAACATACATATTTATTTAAACTTTTCAAAGTATGTAGTTAAAATAGTTTTGGTAGCAGTATTTATGTCTTGCATACTTACTGTCAGCTTTTAATATTTTATTGTTGTTTTAAAAATAAATGTTTTATTTATTTATATGAGTGCCATTGAGAGTTTGAGTGAGTGTTAATTTAAATACCCAGCTATTCTACATTGACTACAAAAGCCTTTAATATAACCCCTTAAGAGAATCATTTTCAGCCAAATAATAATTTCTTATAACTTGGTTTAATGCAATTTATAAATTTTTAGGTTATTTGACACGTATGTACTTTTTGTAGTACAAAGTGATTAACCCCTAGTAGGCCAAGTCGTTTTCAAAAATATGTATAATGCTTAGTTTCGAATTTTTTATTTTGATTATAATTTTTATGACAATAAAAAATAATTTATTAATTTATTGAGGAACGTATTATGCATATGTTTGTAACCCACTAATGATCTCACAATTAAAGTAAACCAACCAACTGACAATCACATCCTTAGTCGATTTTGCCAAAGTCCGTCCATGATTTGATATTGGTTCGGTAATTATACTTTCTAAACAGTAATTTGGGTCTCACTTAAATTATCAAAAAGCATATGATCGGACTTAAAATAACACTATGTTTTATTACTTGTTGCAAAGATTGCAAAAAATTGTTAATATTTTGAATAAAATCGTTTAAAAAATAATTTGGATTACTTATTTATGACAGCCACTGTACATAGTTATTTATTATATATTTCCCTTGTTATTATTATGTTTTTTTTTTGTTTGTCAATTAAATATTTTGTGGCATGCTAATTTATATTTACATATCGTCACCTAAAAGGCCCAAAGACGTAACCCTCATTATCATAATTTTACAGGAGAAACAAAAAACATTATAAAATGAAAACTGTTTAATTAAAAATCTCGATTTCTTCACATCTTGTCTTAATATATTATATATGTATGTACATACATATATAGACGACAAACTTATTTCTATAAAAAAAAAATGTGGCTTAAGTCTTTTGGGTTTTATGAAAACGTTCAAATGATGTTACGTCTTTTTCCAGTTCTTGAATAAAATCGTTAGTTTGGTACGTAGAAGCTTAAAATTTTTAGGAGCATTTTATTTTAGCCTTGTGTTCCAGATTCAATCAAAAAACGAATTTTGATTTTTTGAGGGTTACGTCTTTGGGCATTGCAGGTGACGATATATTTAATATTTAAATTAATTTAATTTGTTCTTAAATTTAATTTTTAAAGCAAACTCAATTTTTAATTGGTTTACTATAAAATATTCATGGAATCAACAAATTAAATTTTATAATATTTTTAATAATGTGAATATTCATACATTACATACCCAGCTGAGGGGATTACGACTGTGTTGATAATTAATAATAAATTATATCATAGTTCGGTAGTACGATTTATATTTATAGGATTATTTATGTCAATACTTGATAGTATAAGAGATTTATGTTTATTAAAGTAATCTTCGGACTTAGACTTTTTTTCAAGAGAAGTAACACTCAGGCAATTAATACTCCTATATATGTATACTTGCATTACTTTCTTTGGAAAGGGGATAGGTTGGACAAGTAAAGGTGGTGAAAGAAGAAAGCTTTTTTATATCACAACTCTGCAATTAGGCATTATGTTTGTTTTTAGTGCAGAACTGCAGCGCCTCTGGTGATGAGTAGGCGCATTAATGTTAAAGCTTGATTTCGTAGCCTTGGTTTAATGATTTTACTTCGGTGGCGTTTCAATGCTATACCACCAAAGGAGGGCGCTGTGATAAATATAGGTTATGATAGAAAACTAATAATTATCAGAAATTGATGTTGTTTGAGTGGCAGCGGCTGGGAATCGAACCCGGGCTACAAATACCAACTCATGCTTAATGATCAAATGCGCTAACCAATTAAGCTACAGCACCCTCAAAAAAATGGTTTTGTGATTTATTTTCACATAAAACATAATTTTGTTGAATTTTCTTTGGATAATGTTATTGGATTGGCTTTTATTTTCCATAGAGGCATAGTACGGGAAATTTATATTATATATATATATCACTATTTGCAATAGAGTTTATCATAGGAATAACATGTGCTTTAAATAATAAAGCAAAAAAATAATAAGTATCAATTTTGTCTTACATTTTAGATTTCGTTACATATGGCAGTTTTGATTATCCAGAAAAAATCGTTCGAAATGGGTGAATCGTGCTGCCAAAAAACTCTCAGTAAAAAAAATTTCTCCCGTCAAAATTTTTATTCAGAACAGATGGGTGAATCCATCTTTAGATTTAGGCAAGTCTACTAGTATTATCCTTATATATAAAACCATATTTGTTGCAAATATGTCTGCTACTCCGCCAACTATTTCCGAATGGATTACGATATATTTTTTTATAAATTTCCAATAAATTGCAGGTCTTGGAAGTCGCAGAAGACTGATGTGGTATATTTGGTAGCATATCATACAGAAACGTACTACGAGACTCAAATTTCCAAGTCTATAAGGTTGATGATGCAAACCATATGTTGCTCGAAATCCACGAAACACATTAACATATCTAAAAAAAACTGGTCCGCAAAAAATACAAGGTCTTACTAAATTTTAAGTTTTTTCTGTGTAAAATAGTTAGTTTTATTTCAAAAACAAATAAAGAATAAATAATTTTAATAATTGTATGTGATAATTTTCAATGAAAAATGCTTAAAAAACTCTAAGTGATTTGAAATCATTAGGCTGTTAAATCACGAGATTTCCATAATTTTTGTACACAGAACACCTTTTCAGTGATTTCAAATCACTTTACGAAAAAGTGATTTTCAGACATGCCTCATATAAGTGCATTATTGAATTTTTATCACCCTAACTAAAAGTTTTCATCCAAAACAGAAAAATGTTGTCATTAAGCATTAAGTTGTCAAAGCAGAATTGTAAGTTCTTATAGTGTCTAACATTAGATTAATTTCACTTATTTATTTATTCCTCCAAATTATTAACTTATCTAGTAAAATCCTACGCTTCATCCATACTAATTGCTGTATGTTTTTCGCATAACAAATAAATCTTTATAACAATGAGAAAATCTATGCGCTATCTATGGCTCATTATTCTTAATAAATGTTTATATTATTTGTGAATTTTTTCCTTTCACAATTTAATGCATACGGCGACTGAATTTTTATTTTTTACAACTATGTAAATGATGGAAAAAATTATTTTTATAGATAAATACATACACACAGCTTCAAAAGTGTGTAAACACCAGGGAATTTTTTGATTTTTTTAAGATTATGAAAAGCATTATAGTTCAACTTAAATTTTTTTTTCATAACCGAATCTATTATTCAACCAAATAGCCAACAAAACGAAACTTTTAAATTTCAATCGATGGATAGATTTTAGGATTTTCATTATCTTAAAAAATTCAAATAATTTGTTGTGTTTACTCACTTTTGAGGCTCATAGTATTTGAAATGGTTTGTTTCTTTTCTTCCTTGATAGTGTTTTATTTATATGCCATAAAACCGAATCACTCGTGAATCATGATTTAACATACTTATAGACTTTTTTGACACTACAATTTAGTTAATACGCTCAACAAAAATAAATTAGGATTTGTTATTTTTTTCTGCAATTTCAAAGGGATTGTATCTTGTATCTAGTTAATAAATGTGCCCACATAAACAATTTTTGTTTTTTTTCATTTAATTTTATATTTGTTTTGTTTTGTTGTACTATATATGTATGTATATGAGGATTTAGTGGCGGTAATCGCATAGATGAATACTTACCCTGAGCAAATTGTATAAATTTACACACCAATTCACCGAAAATGAAATGTCTCAAATAGGTTCCCACCAGTGTGATGGGCATGCACAGGACACCCAGCAGCATGTCGGAAATTGCTAGATTTGCTAAAAATACATTTGTTATTGTAC
This sequence comes from Bellardia bayeri, assembly GCA_950370525.1. NCBI lineage: Eukaryota > Metazoa > Arthropoda > Insecta > Diptera > Calliphoridae > Bellardia > Bellardia bayeri. Next base: position 100,693,539 of record OX493266.1, read on the forward strand.
GCATTCGACGATTCTGAAACAGCGTTGAGGCCACCAATAAATTGCCAACAATGGCAAAAATTAGTATGATGCTGTAGCACGGTATCAGCCATATGGGTATTTCCGTACTAATCCTTGGCTTAACGCTGATTTTGGTACGATTTGAAAAGGTATCATTGGTGGCATATTGCACGGAGGAGGAATTATCGATTAATTGGTTAAACAGCGAGGGTGTTGATGAATTCTCGCCATCTAGTAAATCCCAAGGCGGATGCTCGAATGTAACGATCTGCTGTTTAAATCCCACAACAGTAGAATCGTTGGCTGTCAAGGCCAGCGATATGATGTGATTGGATGAATTATGCACTGAGAAATATTGTAATAAATCACTGAATTCCTTGGATGTTATGGTCATATTGAAAACATTTATTTTACTTTTTATATATTTTATTTAATTAAAATTTTATTTTATTGAAATTGAACAAACATTTCTCCTTGCTATATTTACATTTTGCACTTTTGGATATTTAAAATATTTATTTTTTTTTAATTTAAAATTTTTTAAATTTTTTATTTATTATTATTTATTTTTTCTAATAAATAATATTTTTTAACTCTCTATTTTCTATATTTTCTAAAACCGCTAAACGCTTGTTAACAATGTGATGCACTGCTTGAAACTACCTTTGCAATGTGTTGTGGAAAATTTCTTTATTCATAAACATTGTGTTGGCAACATTTAGCATCCTTACAGGACATGCGCCGCTTGTGATTTTTCGGAGTATTTATTTGAATGAATTTTCTTTTCACCACCGGCATTTCAATTATTTTCAATGAGATCTTCTACCTCTTTCACATATTTTTATGTTTACCATAGAAATGCATATTGACAAACATGTCCTGACAACATAAATAATAGTTTTCCAACATCTTAAATTCGGAAGATAAACATTAGGTCATGTTTTTGTTTTAGTGTTGCTAATACTCGAGAAACATGTTGCGTAAAATCAAAAGTAGAATAATGTTAGAAATTACAGTTTTGTGTTTTTTTAATATTAAATTAGTTAGAAATGTCTTTATTGGACACCTAATATCATTAATTTAGTCAGTATAATAAACATAAAATTGTTTTATAAATTTATAGTTTCAAATAGAATATCCACGTAAATTTAAGTTGTCTAAATCAAATTACTCTCACTGAAAATTGTTAAATTGGAATAATGTGAAAAACAAAAACTTTAAGATACATTTTTTATGTAACATTGTTAAAACAACAATTTCGTACATTTTTAGATTTTGCTAATAAAAATAAAATCAAGAAATAAATAATCGTAGCTAACATACAACATTATGTATGTGACTGCGATTTGATACTGGTTTAGAAAAAAACTTAATTTATGGCAATTATTTTGTCAAAATGCCATTATATGCAGTTGTTAAATTTCAATAAAACAAATTCTAAAGACACACAGTTACTTAATCCATATGTATAAATAGAGACGTATTCAAAATATGTAGTCAGAAAAAAACCGCCAAATATACATATTTCATTATAATTCCGAAGATTCTACATAAATAAAAACTTTAGACGGAGAAAACGTCTATTTTTCAAACCGTTATACATATACCAATATTATTTACCCAATGCTTTAAGCAGACTTCTTAACTTCGAATTCATTTTTAGAACATAACATTTACGATATTCTAAAATAAGCTTTTTAATAACAAGTACAAACAACACAAAAGCTTTATAACAAATAATTTAATTGTTATACACTACTATAAAAATGAATAGAACAATTTAACAATAAAGAAAACAATTGTTCAAAAGTAGTAAAGCTTTTCTAACAAAACATTTGTTTTCATGTTGAATAATAACCACACGAGCAATAAGATTAGAAATATTTATGTTAGCAATTTTCAAATTGTATGGCTTATGTAGAAATGTTACGTGGTGATGACAGGGTTTATGGAACATTTAGTAAATTAACTGTCATATAGTTATCATATGTAATTAACTAAAACAATAACAGTGCTCACATAAAATCCGGTCTTGTAAATGATTTAATATTTATGTAATAACAATTACTACTATTTAAGCTAAACAATAAACTAAAATGTATTTCTTTCACAACTTATACAGTGCACTCAGGAAAACGTCAACGCTTGTTACGTCAACATCCCAAAACGTCAACTCTTTTTTTTACATTACCTACTCTAAAATTTTATGAAATAAATAGAGTGAAGGCTCTCTTCCAAGTGTTGCAAAGAAAAAAATAACAGATTTTTTCTTTAATGCATATGATATAAAAATATGATCTCATTTGTATTCTTTTGGTATTCTTTTGGTTCTAGTTGTGTTCTATGGTTCTAGTCAGGTTGAATGCCTTTTTTGTTTCCTTTTTGAAATTGTTTATGTTTGATTTTAGTTTATAATCAATAAAACGTTCAAAAGCACATTATCGATATGTTTTTTATTTAAAAATTTTACATTCGTAAACGTCAACAATTTGTTAAACGTCAACACCCACGGTTTTGATTAGTTGACGTTTTCCCGAGTGCACTGTATTCATATCATTTTTTATTATAATTTATATAGTTTTCCATTATGTGGACCTGATTTCTTCAATACCAAGAGGCAGCAAACGTTTCTAAAGGCAATATTTTTTACAAATATTCAAAGTCATTGTAAACATATTTATATATATTTTGGGTCGACATTCCTTCAAACATATAAATGTGTATTTCTATATGAAAGGAACTAAAGGAATGAAACTTTTCGCCAACTATGAAAAATTAGAAATGCTTTGTATTGAATCGGTGCAAATAACTAAAGTTATAAAACAAAACTCTACTTTTGGGATATTCTAAAAATTCACTTTTCTCATAAATAGGTAAATTAATACCCTTCCAGCCCCAGCATTTAATAGAACTTCTTTAATATGAAGCTTTATTTCAATTTATCTCATTTATCTAATTAATAAAACTCTATTTATTTCTAGTTTTTCTTGCTTTTTGTTTATTTAAAAATTTACTAATTTTAAGTAACTGCTGTTGGTTTTGCGATTAAAGTTTAGAAAATAATAGATAAACAATACACATACATACATAGATATGCATATACAGATGTACATACATACATAAATGTACATAGCCAATACATAGTAAGTATGTAACTTAAAAACAATTTATGTGCAAATGAAAATAATTTAACAAAAGGAAACAAATTTGTGGCTATAAATTGTTATTTTATAAAATGGCGAATTTGTACGTAAGTAAACGTATGTATGTGTGTAAAAAATGCAACAATTAATATTTAAAGTTGTGGGTATAAAAAAATTCTTATAGTTTTCATTTCTGTTTTCTTTTAAGGTACACAAGGACACATTTATTTAGTTTTTTGTTTTATTTTTTTTTTTTGTCATTTTTCTGCTTTATATTTTCTATATATGTAATAAAATAATTAGAGTACAGTACATTGATATAGAATAAAAAGGAATTTAGATAACAGTCTCTTAAGGATATTGATTTTCTAAGTTTTGTTTCGAAATCCAAGGATTACAATTGTTTTCAGATTTTTAGTTTATCTTTTTATTTTAGTTTAGTTTATTGGTAAAATTTTACTCGATTTTTCAGGTTTTGTATAGATTTATTAATGCAGTATATTTGTATGTATAGGTATGTTTTACTATATTAAGATATTGATATTTTAATTTTTGGCTTATTTTTTCTATTTGTTGAATATGTATAAAGGGTTGGGTTTTCCATTTGTTTTGATTTTGATAAAATAAATTCTTTACTTTTTTGATATTTTGATATGAAAAGCTGCCTTAATTATAAATCAATATAAATTTCATCAATATACAAATTTCTAAATTGAGCAAATCGTTCCATTTCGACTTTTCTTTTTGTAACAAATAATGACAGCATATATTTCATGTGAAAATTGTTTTACAAGGGTCTGTCTTAACGTGATAGTTGGGTCTTTTTTCATAAATTACTCTTCTTAGAAACTACAAAATAAATTATTGTAATTTAATAATTTTGGTATTCAAGATTTAAGTTTGTTGGCAAGAAAATTATATAACTAATTGAAGTAATTGGAAGTTTTCAATAGATTCAATCATTCAATCTACAACTACAGGAAGAATTTAATTTCTTTGATTTTGGCCTCTACTTGTGAATTTATTTATGCTGGACATAAATCTAACATACATGCAGATTTTTAAATGTAAAACTAATTTAAAAAACTAATTAATTTATTTATTTGTTTTCAATAATCATCTGCAATTGCAGCACCAAACTGCGAGCCAACTGTAGAATAGATTGGGCGTTGTGTCGCTCTGCCATTTCTGCAATATTAAACCATAAAATATAAATAATAATTAGTAATCTATTACTTTAAACGTATTGATTCGGCAACATTTACTTACCATTAAAAAACTTAATAACGTCCGTAAAGTCCATACTATTCGAGAGAATTATATCTCTATAGGTTTCCAGTAAGGCTAAAGCCAAAAATAGTACAAAATGTCCAGAAGCAACATGTTTAGCAGCCCATATTACCTCCCAAGTGGAAAATATATCATCATAAATCAGCTCACGTTTAAAATCCAACAAAAACCAACGGTAGCAGAAATAGAAATGTGTATAATCACCATTGGAATCCATTAGGTCATACATTTCCGAGTCAAGAATCTGTATCAATGATCTAAAAATATATTAAATAAATATTATTATTATCATTATTATTTTCTAAAGTTTTTATTTCTATTTTCGCATTTTATTACCTCATGTTAGCAAAATGCATATCCATTGCCCCACCATTGGGAAAATTCTCAATCATACGCTCCATTAACTTGCAAAAGCAACTATATGTCAAGGATTCATCGTCGAATATTACAAGAAGTGGAGCCACTAAATCGCACATGCCCTGCATATATCCAATATCTAAATGCTCCCATACATATCTGAACAATTATAAAATATTTGACAAGATCAATTTAAGTAACTTTAAAAATTGTTTCGAATCATAAATCCCTTATAACCCTGTAAATAAGCTTATTTAAGTTCTTATTAAAACTCGACGGAAAAAACTGGGACGGAAAAATAAGTGATCATAAATTAATCACCCCTATCGTGAATAAAAATTCCACATGAAATTTGTTCCCTTTTCACATTTTTCCTATTTCAATTCAATGTTAAAAAAATAAAAGGGAACAAATTTCATGTGGAATTTTTATTCACGATAGGGGTGATTATTTATTTTATTAATTGAACGATTATTCACTGGTTATTTACTATTAAAATTTGTTACAATTATGGACAAAAATATGACTGATTACAAATGAAGCTCCTTCTCTTAATTGAACGCTTATTTACTGAGCTATTAACGATTTAAAATGTCCAACAATATTTATACTAAAAATTAATGTTGGTTAAAAATATGAGTGACCACAAATGAAGCTTTGTTTCTTATGGTGCTTTCATTTCTGAAATAAAATGTTACACCTTTATTATGTACATTTTTATAATACAATTTTTTTATAATTTTTATAATTTATAATGGTCAGAATAGAACATAAAATCACAACAATGTAACACTTTTTTTCATGTACAGCTGTTTTTGTTTGTTTTTTTCGCTTGAAATAAGACAACGAATATCTCTCAAAATGACCAATGGCACCTTCCCGGCGAATACGCAAATTCTTCTTAAACTATAAAAATTATATATATAAACACACATTACATATACATATATATAAGAAGTAGGAGATATTGTCCTATGGAATTTGACATATATCAACTTCAGAGTATTCCTTAATTACGTTCTCTACAAAGCCTTTCACGCGCGGTTGTGGATTTCTTTCCATAATCATATCAAATATTTCATCATCATCAGATGATGAAGATGAATCCAACAAGTCCTCCAAAAATTTTTCAGCACATAAAAAAGTAGTAATATTTTCCATTATGTATATATTTTTTTTTTGTTTCTTAACACAAATACGCATTCATAAACAAAACAAATGTCAGCTGTTTTATCGTGCGATTCTCTCCCTCTAGAAATACAGAGAGGTGCAACATTTTTTAAATTTATAGAAAAGAACACACTACACTTTGGCAGTGTTGACATTTTTTCAGAAAAGAACACAAAAAAATTAAAAAATGTGCGAAATGGGAAAAACGTGTAACATTTTTGCCAGAAAAGAAAACGCTATTAATTAAACGCTTATTTACAGAGTTGTTGATATGAAAGTTGTAAACTTTTTTAATCATAAGAATCGTTTTTGGATCTGTAATATTAGTGAGCACTGAGTTTTCAATTCGCTACTGTTTACTTACGTAGATATAACATTTCGTAATTTATCCAAATTTTCGTTCGCAAAGTAGGGATAATTTCGATCACAACGTTGTACATCCTTTTCAATGCGATGCAAATTCAAGCCAAATTGTTCCAGCAATTCGCTCTGGAAGATATATAAGTACAAATTAATAAATAATTAAATAAAATATACATATAGAAGGAATTAGTGCATCCAAGAATAAATGAAAAATAAAAACTAGATTTAGTCTGTTTCCAAGAAATTTAAGTCTAGAACTTAAAAGATTCACATGTTCATTGTAATCATTAACTATGTATGTACGTATGCATAAAACTACTCTCAAACTTTCTGAATTTAAAAGAAGTGAGATTCACCGTTGGTGTACATTTGACAAGTTTTTTAAAACTACATACTAATAAAAAGATTAACGCACGCACTTAGTTTTATATGTATTTTCCAACGGTTTTAAATGTTCTTTGGGATTTAAGCATTTCGAGAGCAACTGCATTAACTTACACTATAAATACCGCCATTGGAACTGGCCGGTGATACGCAGGCAGATTTTGGCTCCTGCAAAGCGTCAAAAACCGTTTGATGGGCTTGCTCCTCAAGAGGTGACATACGCATACTAGCTATTTTGGGACTGATCTCCCAATTGAAAATATCCACCGAGGCATTTGTAACAATTACAGCAGTTTTTAAATCATTATCTTCATCCTCCACTTTGTGCTCTATTTCAGATTGTTCATGCACGTCATCTCCTAAGTGATCCTGAAAATCATCAGCACTTAGGTAGTCTGGACTTAGTATGGATTTGGTATCCATTTCTTCCGAGGCTATAAATTGAGTTGATTGCTCTGGTTTAAGTTCTACATAACCGTTTCCTACGGTATCATAAGATGAAGTTGAAGGCGTACTTTTAGCACTTGTATTGACACTGGTAGAGAATTCTTCTTTTAGAGATGGGTTAGCCTTCAATAAATGTGATGAAGTGACGAATTTTGAATCTTCTCGTTCTTCATCTTCAATATTAAGATCATCGGTAGTATCATCTACATTGCCAGAGTCTGTACTAGTTTTCATAGCTCGTGGTATAGGTTTCACCATTAGATGGCATGTGCTACTAGTGGTGGCCATTTGTAAGGGTTCTCTTTGCTCTTCCTCAAATTCCAAGTCACCAGGATCGGAGATATCGGAAATATCTTCGAATACTTCATTCTCCAAGTCTCCTGTTTCTATGTCAACGTGTCGTACTGTTTTCTCTTGGCCACTATTACTGCCAGAACTTAGTTTTGCCACAGCTCTGGCTGTTTTCTCCTTCTCTCTTTGCTGCACTATAGCATCTACTGCTAGCCATTCGCTCATTGTGGTCTCATAGTAGTGTTTACAGGTTTCGTCTAAATTCTGGCGTTCTTCCATAGTGCTACCAAATGCATAATGGCCTAAAAGGTAGGGCCAGATTTCCTTGCGCAGTTCAGGAGATACACCACCAAAGTAAACTAAACGGAAGACCTCATTCGCATTGACAGCTTTACCGTTATCGTTTAGTTCCTTCCACTTTTCAACCGTTAAACCATCTTCGTCAGATTTCACTGAAAATATTGAACAAAACATTTATGGATTTAAAATTATTTAAACAATTTTCTAAATATAACTCACTTTCTGGTGTTATGCGTCCATTAACCAAACCTGATAGATGAGTGCGCACCGTAGATAAATGTCTACAATAGGCCAACCAACCATAAAATGCCCTTGATATTATTTGACGTTTCATGGTAGAGCAGACCATTTCAATACTGGCATTTTGATTAGTTTGTGGTAGTGGGGACTCCAAAGGATATTGATCGATGGAAATACTTTTACTCGAACAATCACTGCTGCCCGTGGTTGAACAACTGCTCAGTTGGGCTCGCCGTGGTGTACTTCGTACAAAATCCAATATAGAATGAGCAGCCGCTTGAAGCAAAGAACGTATTTTATTTTTTTATCAATTATATCAACTACAAATATGTATTTGTGTTAATTCTTACCGAATTCTTCGTGTTTGCTTTTGCTAACAATGCGAAAAACATAATCAATGGGAGTCTCATCGAAAGACTCCATAACTGAGGGCAATATACGCCTGCGCACACTTTTTGGCCAAGGGAATATTTTGCCAATACCCCTTTGAGACCACAGCGGAGGATCCAGTTGCCCATGAGGCAAAAGACCCGTCTCTAAACAACTCAAAAACTGTTGCATATGGCCACCTTCTGGAAATATAATGGGAGGACGCTGCAAACCGTCCTGGCTTACTAGAATTACGGTGCCACCACTATCTTCTCCCTTGTTTTGATGGCAATGCACGTAGACTATATCGTCCACATTGATGTTTAACGCATAAGCCCAAAACTGTTCCTTATCTACGTCTTCTTCTGATTCCTGATAACCATTCATTAATTGGTTGGGAGTCCATTTGATGGTTAAGGTTTGGATATGTTGATGAAGGCTTAAATAACCCAACATGGGTTCGCTGCAATCTTTCTGCGAATTCATAACAAAATTAATAAAATTTAATGAATGAAATGAACTGTACTGAATCCTACCGGTAATACTTGCACATTATTTTTCCCATACAACAATGTAGCCCTCGAGTTCTGATGCAATGACTCCACATAGTCTTTAGCGACTGTACACGAAGCTATTGATTTAAATGTGCCAGTATTGGCCTCATCGGTACTAGTATTTAAACTTCTTTTAAAATTTATAATTGGCGCTCTTGATGAGACCGATGAAGAACGTCTGCCCGAACTAATGCGATGTCTTTGTACTAATTCATCGGCATGTGGATCTGTCCAGTAATGATCAGCAGTTTTGGATTTGGTAAATTCCAAAGCACAAGGACCTACCAATAGCGAACTCAAAATACAACCATAATCAGAATCGGCCACTAAAGAATCACGGTCATAATAAGATGAAGCATTTTCTACAAGAAATTCAATGATTTTCGCCAGTCGCTTTTCATACAGTGCCAAACGTATCCATAAATATCTGTAAGGGAAGTATCAGGAGTAAACGTATTACATAAATATACATACATACATATATATGTGGAGTTATCTACGTGTCATTAGTCATGAGAATCATGAGCGAATAATTCATGTAATTGTAGATGTTGTGACAATAACATTTTAATTTAAATACTCACTTCATTGAAGCCAACGAAACGCTCGAACAACTAGTGCTCAATGCACTTGTAACTGAGCTGCTGCTTCCCTTCTTCATCATTGGCGGACGATTGAAACTGTCACTGCTCGAGGAGGAACGCTTGTGTGGATCATTTGCTTCGATATCTTGTACCATTTTACTAATGTGTTCGGCATCTGAACAAAGTTTGGCAATTTTATGCAAAAGGGCTGTTGTCGATGATGTTTTAAACAAACCCAAAGCACGACGTCTTAAACCCTGACTCAAACACGCTTCCACTGCAGCACACAATTGTGTTACTGTTGTGCTTTCCTCGTGTACATATTTCTTTGTAACAGCTTCTTCCATCAATTGCTTAACCTCCTTTTTTACGACAGATATTAAACGCTCCTTAAAATCTATCTCTGCAACAAAATTTAAAACATAAAAAACTAATTTATTAATATGAAAATTATTATAGGTTAAACATTTGTATATGTACATTCTAAAGAAAACTACAATAATACAAAAGCCAATTTATGAAATGTATCTCTAGAGTGTAAACAATGTTGCTGTCATAAAAATTGATTGGAGCATTAGTACGAGGATGAGCAGCAAAATGAAATCAATAGTAATAAAATATAATTTTGACATAATTTTTATTTATGAGTCTACATATAACATAATAAATTTTTAGTATGGGAAGACCACTCGTTGAGTCACTTCTTCTCCCGTAGCCTAAGGATAATAGTTTGAGAAGCGATATTTAACAACAAAAATTGCAATGTTTTGTCTTCTGTTAATAAAATAAAAATTCATAAAATTTACAATTGCACCCCTGTAAAGCCAATGAAAAAGATATACATATATAAACGAGGAAAAGCTTAACATTTGTTTCACATTATAAATTAATTCTTAAGCTAGATTTACACAACTGAATTTGCTCTTGAAAATTGCTCTTCAAAATGCTTCAAACTCGTGTAAACAGCAAAAAATTCTTCAAAATTTATTTATTTTATAGTTATAAATATTGAAGCATTTTGAAGAGCAATTTTGAAGAAAATTTCAATCGTGTAAATCTAGCTTTAGTTTTAAATATTTTCTTTTATTTAAATCCTTGAAATAGTAACTTTTTCACCAAAGTAATTTTCGTTGTTGCCAATAGTACAACGATGTGTTCAATTTAGTCAATATTTTAGCTATTATGTGTAAATTTTAAAAGTTTTTCTCATCAACAATTTGTTAACATTAATCAAAATTTCCAAAAATGTCATAATGCTACTTTTTAAAAAATAATATTGGAAATACTTTTCAGACTGGCCTCATATTAAAACAGAATGTACCATTGTGATTATCAATATGTTAAGTATAATAGTAAAATCATGTGCAACACATTACCACATTTTCTATAAAGTTTTCTGAGCAGACATACATACTTTCTCCATCACTCGACCAACCACCCCCCCCCCCCCCACCACCCTCCTGCTTCCTTACCAACGACAATAAAATATTTGTTTATGTTTGTTTATCTGAGGATAAAATTAAGGATGTAGTTACGAATGAATGTATGAAGAAATGATTGAACAAGGATTCTATGTGTGAAGTAGTATCTAATCATAGGAATGCTCAACAGAATACAAATCAACATAAAAGGAAACACTATGCAGCAAGTTCTTGTGTTGTGTGGTTTTTGTCTATAAGAATATGTGTGTATATTGGTTGAATGAACACATATGTGTAGATGTGTATGCACATATACCGAAATATAATTGTGGGTTTTATAAACGTATGGATGTGTCTCTGTGTTCGGTGTGGACATCCCGCAATGCCGGATGTCGTCGCCTGTACATTAGTTAGTTTTGTGCTGATATCCATTAAGCAGAAATGAGTCGGGATAAAGTGATTATAATAATAGTGCAATAACAATATCAAACTACACAGGGATTTGTAACACATTTCCATCCGGTTTATTCTTATGTTTTATAATCTTATTTGTGGTTACTGGCATTTATCATATTCTTTGTAAAGATTTTTTGCTTTTCTATTTAGCTTTTATATTGTACTTACTACATTTGAATAACTTCATGTTTATGTGTTTAACAAGTTGTCATCAAGTTAAGCTAGATTTACACGATTGAAATTGCTCTTCAAAATGCTTCAAACTCGTGTAAACAGCAAAATTTCATCAAAATTTATTTATTTAAATAACTATTAATAAGTATTAAATCGTGTAAATCTAGCTTTATAAGCTGTAAATATTATGAAGGTATCAACCAATGTATGTAGTTAAATCGACTAGTAATATATATTTATTTAAATTGAAGAAATTTTCGGAAGCTGATCCGGTCGTTACCACATTTTGCACAAAGTTTTTCTTATATAATAAAGTTATTTGTCCTTTTTTGCCTTGATATCAATATTTTTTTTTCAAATTGGACCGGTAAAATAGATCCGAAGAGGACCGATCACAGCCAATTTCAAATCTTGCCAAAATCATGGCCTGTGTCATATTAAAATTACTATCTGTACTTTGACCACAACTCACAACTCAGAAACAAAAATCAGCTTAAGATTACAGTGTATAAATTACCTACAATTCATGATTTAATTAACTCTAATAGAATAGTAAAAATCTACATTAAATTTCGAATTTATAAATTCAAGTCAAATTCATCATTTAAAATCATTTGCCCTTATTCCTTAAAAATTTCAAGTAGACTTCAAATGTATTTTAAGAAAATTGTGTATGAAAATTTTGTCTAAAAGCACTCTGCAAACCTACTTTATTTTTTATGAATACGGCAGATTATCTCTAAGAAGGAATTAGTGTTTTTCTATTGATTATCATAAATATAAAATCAACTATTAAAACATATTATCGACTTCATTGGAATACACAAGATTGAATAAACCTGCCCTATATATAAAATATGTATATAATATGTACATACATACATATGAATGATAATTAAACTCTAGAATAGTTTAAAGTCTAATCGTGTAGTAACATTAACCTGACGCCAGCTCAGTGTGTATTTGCTAATATATTTCTAGGTTTTGTTTTTTTTTTGTATTTTTGTATTTTATTTGTTTATTTTTACAGTTTATTTTAAATACTTGTACAATGTCCTTCATTGTTTTCACTATTCTAAAATGCTTGTGTCTGTAAAAATAAAATAAACCTCCTTGACTCAAATGCATTTAATTTCAAATAAAATGCAGCTAAACTATTCTTATACTCGTATTGGTTTTCTATACGTCTCACCTTCTAAGACCTCGTCACACTTATATTTGCAGGGATGTACACATGAGTGTATGCAGCTGTGCATTTGCTGTATCCTTTCTTAATTATAAACTACTAGTTGCATTAGTAAGTTTTAGTTATAGTCATCATCAGCATCATCATCAGTGTTGTTGTTATTGTCCTATTGGTATTTATAGTACATGAGTATGAGTATGGGAGTGTGGATCTGTGTATATGTTACATTCATTGTGCTTGTATTTGTTAATATTGTAATTGGTATTTGTTAGTAGGAACAAATGTTGTCGAGTACGTGTTGCTGTCTTTTTAACTTTATTGTAATTTAAATAAATTTTAATACTCTGCTAAGAAAAACAACTAAAATGTACTGTTTATTAAGTTTAAGAAATTAAAACTAAAATTAGCAATAATCAAGATTATGAATATCATAAAAACAAGGAAAACTAATTTGAGAATTACGATAAAGTCCTTCAGAAGAAATTGTTTTCACCTTAATATTATAATATACAAAATGTATATGATTTTGAAGGATTTTTTATGAAAAGTAAATCCGGATATTTAAACATTTGCTTTATTTTACGCCTGTTGTCTTTAATCTTCTTTCGTACAGTCCACGTGGTAGCAGACAATCAACCAAATAAACTACTTTGACACTAAAGGTATATATCGGTTAATATATTTGCTGTACAGTGTTGAAACAAATAATTAAAAAAATTATATACATATTTCAAATTAAAGCACTCCAGTTTGGAAAAAAAAAACAACCAATAAAATTACATTATCACTTCATCAGCAAAAAAAAATATTTTATTAATAAAATGTTCAATTATTTATAAACTACTATCAATCTACCTTTTTCAGTAACATAATATTAATAGCTTGCTTAACTTTCATCCATTTAGAACATTCTATTTCGGCGGTTGGTTTAATTTTGTAGCTTACACATTGTTGTCTTTTTATTCAGTGATGTATTTTTATGCACTATTTTACCCACTCAACTTGCTTAAAAATATAACTCAGAAAGTATCAAGTAACTACTTTTGAGTATTGAGTATCCAAAGAAGAGGGCAAATACTCGATACTCGGTACCCATTACTCAATACTTTGCCAGCACTATTTTGAACACTTCTTCTCATCTACCATTAATTGATCCCACAATTTTTGAAGATATTTTGGGAGATATTGAATTCCATTCTTTTTTGTTTTTCCCCGCAAACCGGTTTTTAATTTTTTGGGGCTGCCGGACCTAAACCCTATTGAAGGTGTTCCAATTCGGGTATTGTGACGGCTACTCCATAACATTAACTTTGTTTTGTTTAAACCCAGATTTAATCATTGCCATGTATGAATTCTGTAGCTGTATTTCTACTCTGGCAGCATTTAATTTTGAATTATATAATAAATTGGATTGACACGAGATGCACAAAGTACGTTTCCCTAATTTTCTCGGTGTAGATGTTTCTTAGTAAAACACAATCTATTCTCAACATTCGTTTTGCATTCTGGTTTAATCCAGCTCCTGAAGCATATAAATTAGTTCTGAGCTCTTTAAATATCCAAAATTGCATTATTTTGCTTTTATGTATTAAAAACTGATCAAACAACGACACGGTTGTTTTTCGCTTCCTGCTTTCGTTAAAACCTTTGTTTGGAACAGTCTATGGGTATTTATGGGTATAATTTCTCTCAAACAAGGAAAACGTTTTCGATACTTTAGAATAATTTATTTTTGAAATAAAGTACAATAATTTGCAAGACCCATGGTTAAAATTTTTCCAAACTAAAGGCAATTAAAAACATAAGCGATCATAGAAAAATGGTTTTAACTATCAGTATACATTTACCATAAGATCATTAATAGTTTGACAGTAAAATTTAACAAAGTTATTCGTTATGCTTAAAACACTTACACATACGAAGGCTATTTAATTATTTTCTGTAAACTATAAATTTAATTTGTAGCAATATATATTTTACCATAATCTAATTTAATCCTTTAAATTGTTTTACTTTAATTAAAAACACATTTTAAAAATAATGTCACCTCACCACATTGTGGTCGACAAAATGTTCAGGAAATTAGAATCTAATTTTACAAAAAAAAAACTCATTAAAATTGTATTTACTTTTCCTTTTTCTACTCATTTAATTCTGAAAAAGGTTGTGTCTAAAAATAGAAAATCAATCACCATACATTTTTGATTAAATACGTACATACATACATATCTTCAGGTTTGCTCGCTTTTATTTTTTGAAAATCTGTTATTAGAAACTTATACATACAAACATAGAGACATATAACATAATTGTACATGTCATACATACATATACATGTTCGTGTCTATGTACTGAAGCTATTTTAAGTCTGAAAACACAACTAATTCATTCTATAAATGTAGCAACAAGATTTTGAACTAACAAGCCTTTTCAAACGAAACAAACACCCAAATACACTTCTCTGTTCTCCAGAAATTAATGCATACATTTTTTGTGGAAATCACTCAAAGTTGTAAATTCGATTTAAAAAGCCAAAGCTACTACCACTCAACATTCATAAGATAAAATTCACTTTTCAACCTAAAAAAATGGAAACTTATTTCCTAAAGAAACAAACAAAAAAGAGGACTGCGTAATGGAAAAACAGCAGCAGCAAAAATCATGTTGCTCATAAAGAGAAACAATAAAAAGTTTTCTTTGTCGAAACAATAGAATTAAATATTTATTTTGATTTTAATCACAGGAAAACAATATCCTTTTACTAAATAAGTTATTGAAACTTGATACGTTTTTAGCTTTTGTAAATCAAGTGAAGAGCTGCATTAAGTCCTTTCATTTCATTTAGTAAGTATCATGTTTTTTTCTTTTGTTTTTTGTTTTTAATTAATTTCAAAATGTAAATGGATTTAAATAAAATTGATAAACAGTTATTCATATATGAACATAATAATACTAATACAGTCGGGCCTCGATTATCCGTGATGGTCGGGACCAGAAGCATGACGGATAATCGATTTTCACGGTTAATCAAATAACAATTTTGATTATACAATTTTTTACACCAAGTGAACATTGGTGTACATACATACATACATATTTACATTAAAAAAAAAATTAAGGGCCCGATTATCGTTCACAACACTAAAATATTTTGTTGTCTCGACTACAACAGAACATGCATTTTTCATACGATTAAGCTAAAAAGTGTTGTAATCGCAGTTTTCAACATACGACATCAAAATACTTAATGTTGTGAACGGTAATAGGGGCCTAATTCTTCTTAAAATTTCGTATTTTTGAGCTAGCATTTTAGCACTTTCATTATTTTTTGAATGCTCGTTAATTATTGTAACTTTATCTTCAACAATTAAAACGTTTCTTTATCTTTTTACCACTGGTAACGATGTCATACTAAATATATTTAGATCTAATAACGCGTACTTGCCAAATTTCAAAATTAAACGAAAATTATACAAGGGAATTTCCCGTTTTCATGTTCATTATATTTTATGTATGAATTTGAAATTAATAAAAAAAAATTCTGCCATCACAGATAATAGAGGTAATCACGGTAAGTCGAAGCAAACAAATTTGAAAGCATTGCAAACAAAAAACACTATGCTGATATTTGCCCATCACTGTTAATCGGGATTACAGGTTAACCGGATCACGGATAATCGAGGCCCGACTGTATGTAGAATCGTATAATATCATAACCAAAATAGTTGGACTTGAAGATATTATGATTCTATATACCCATAATATTATTATTGTATAAAATACTAGATGGTATTATCATATAATGGTTACATGATGTAAAATATTAATATTAAAATCAGCACGATACTTTCATTTTAAAAGATTTTATTATTGAAGTACATTAAGGCCCATTATTACAACTTCGCAATAGTTAATGATATGATATTATCGGACAGATAAGAAGTATTTGGTTATTATAAGTTTACTTTAATCTAAAACCGACCGATAAGCTAAAGAGAAGATCATCTTGCCTTTAAATTTTCTAGTGAAAAAATGTGGACATCATAAAAAATAAATGAATTTTAATTTTGTTTTACCAATAAATAAATTGATAAACAAAAATGTAAAGCAGACGTTTGATTTATATTTTTTTCACAAACACAAACAATTTACTGTTTCTTGTCAGTAATTTGTGAAAAGTAATCGGTTTTTCACTGGTATATTTTATATTTTATTTAATATTTTATCTAATATTTTATTTTACAAGGAAGTTGTAATAAAGAAAAATTTTAAAGGTAACTTTAGTCCTCACATTAATTAAAGTTGCCTTTTACTATTAGGAACATTAGAGGCAAGTTGTAATAATGGCCCTAAGTGTCACAAAATTGTTGATACCTATATTGACCAAGTTTCAAAATTTATATTTATCAGATTTACTGTCTGATAACAAATAATAGTAAAATAGTATACGGAAAAATAGTTTAAATATTTACTAAAATCATAAATATTTATTCAATTCACAAGTGATGTTGTAGTGTCGTAAGAGTTGTTTGTTCGTCATCTGAATCTACAATACGAGTAGGCAAACAGATGTTCTTGGTAATATCTATATACATAAATATTTTGTACAACACTACGACATTTTTACACACATATGTTTTTTTGAATGTTGTATGAAAGTTTAAATGTTGAAAGAAGTTGAAATGTGCATCTCAACATAAAAACTACTCATTACATAAACTAATTGAAAAATTCAAAACAAGAAAATAAATTTAATAAACAAAAAATTTCAATTATGGATATTCATATTTTATGTTTTGTATATTTGTTTTTAAAATATTTTTATTTTGTCATTTTGAAGGTTTTGCTCAAAATTGTGTTCACAATCAGATAGTTGTAAAACATACAACATCAGTTTTGAATAGAACAATTATAATATATGTAAATAATTTATCAAAAATGCTTGAAAATTCAAATATTTTCAAAGTACTTAAATAATATATTTGTTTAGTATTTAGTCAAGCTCAGCAAATAGTTTGTATTTCGATGAGGAACACAATAATGTACAATACATGTAGATTTTGTGGCAAAAAAAAATGTAATTAGTCATTTGGACAAGAATGTCAAAAAAAAACTTTAGATAAGTTTAATTCATTACACAAAACTTGTGTAATTCTTACTACAAATGTTTGCAAACTAATTTTCAAGACATTCCGAAGCAAATGTTATTTAATTTTTATTATTTTTAATTTTAAATTAATAAATACTAAAATAATAAAATTATATATGTTTGGGCAACTAAAGAAATGAATTGTCGCCTTTGTGGTATTAAAAATTCCTTCCCTGATTCTTATATAACTATGTATGTATATATGTATATTACTACAAATGAAAGTCTAGTTAATGAGATTTAATGGCAAATAAAACCATAAACATTAAGACTCTATGGGAAACCTAATAAATTGTGTACATTTTCCTTAAGAACTCGTTTAATATTAACATAGTTTCTGTTTCACAAACTGAGACGATAGAATTCAATTTGATACGCTCCTCTAATATAATTTAAATTCATAAAGAACAGCTTTTAGAAAAGAAAAATTAAACATATTAAAGATGTTTACCAACAACACACAACACAGTGGGATACAATAACAGAAACATGTGTTCAAATGAAATGGAAAGTGTTTTTGCGTGTATAAAAGCAAAATATACACTTTTTCTATCTGCTCCGCTTGCTTCTCTCATTCGTATACATCATATTTTAAATCAGCGAAAGGGTAGAGATAGAGAGTTACAGATACAGAGAAATAAAGTGCATTCAATTGAACTTTGACCTTTGCAGTATTATGGCTTGCTTGGTTAAATAGTTTGCTAAAGTAACAGATGGACAGCTGTCAAAATGAGTTGATTTAAGCATGACATTTAATTTAATTTGTTTCCTTACTAAGGATATAAATGCGTTCTTGAAAAAATGTCTACTTTCTAGAATGGTTTAAAATGTTGCTTTCAAAATGTATTTCCATTTATATGGTCAATAAAACATTTTATTATTGTTTATAGCCTTAAGTATGAAAGCAGTAACTAAGTAAATAAGTACATATGTATGTGTTTATAAACAAATTTATGTGCTGCTTTAAAGCATAAAAATCAAACATTGTTCGCTGTTCTTGACAGATTAAAAAGCAGAACAATAACAATTTTATGCCAATAGAATGTGACTTGTGCTTTTCTTGGCAATTTAATAAATTTTTCTGCCATTTTCGAATTTTTATTAATTTGTGCAACAGTGTTGACTGAATGTGTGTATTCATGCATGCAGTTGTTCTCAGCAATTTGACCTTCTCACCTTCAACAGCTGCTGAAAGTCATTTATTATACCGTTCACCTTCATGAGAAGGGTATATATAAGATTGTTATTCCGTTTGTAATTTCCACAATATAATTTTCCGATCCTATAAAGTATATATATTCTGGATCCTTATAGATATATCGGAGTCTATTAAGCCATGTCCGTCTGTCTGTCTGTTTGTTGAAATCAATTTTCTGAAGTCCCCAGATGTCTTCGGGATCCAAATCTTCAATAATTCTGTCAGACATGCTTTCGCGAAGTTTGCTATTTAAAATCAGCAAAATCCGTCCATAAATAACAGAGATATGATCGAAAATCCGAGACAACCTCTGAAAATTTCATCAAAAAACTATCAAACAAAGTGTATTAATATAATATTTATATGTATGTATATAATATAATTATGCATCCACAACAAAGGTGAAGGGTATATAAGATTCGGCATAGCCGAATATAGCACTCTTACTTGTTTTTATTTTATTCTATTTGCTCAAGCGTAATAAAATAAATATTTGAATAAACACTGCTAAAAAAAATCGATTCTGCAAATAGTTAATAGTAAAATTGTTTAGCATAGACATATGTACATATATGTACAAGTGAGTATATATTTTTAACAAATATTTCATGTTCCCAGCTGAAATTAAAGATTTTTTCAGTTTAACTACCATTTTCCCAAGTTGATGTTATTTATAATTATTTGCACAAAACAACCGCTTTATAAGAAAAAAATAACTAAAATATAATTTTAAAGCTCTTATCTTACTTATATTTAAGAACAAGTCATGTTTTAAAGTTAATTTTAATGTAGCTCTAATTTTATTAAATATTTTTAGAAAATGCGTTTACATATGTATCTAGAAATGTCGTAAATATGTTTTTCTGTATTTCATGAAAATTTCATTTTGACAGGGTTTTAAAGTAGCAGAACCTTGTCAGTCAATTGGATGACTAATATTAATCAATCATAACAAGTACATATGTATGTATATTGAAAAATTATTTTTATATGTTGATTTTTCGGATATATTTGTTGTAAAAATTAGTTCATGTTTTGTGATAGGCAAATGTTTGACGAAAAAAAAATACGTAACAACTAAGTGAAATATATTTAAATTTTTTTATTTATTAGGACAAGTCACAGAAAAAAAATAGTTTTATTTATTTGAGGCTGTTTATAGCGTCAAACAAATGTGAGCTGAAACACTTTGTTTAAGTTTTTCTGAGTAAATATTTGTCGGATGTGATCATACCTTTAGAATTATCTTAGCAAGTCCTACAATATTGAATTTTTCACAAAAATATTATCCATAATGATTAATTCTAATGCGATTCTAGCCATATAAGTTTTAAAATTTTCTAAAATGTGTTCTAGTTTGTATTTAATAGAACCTCCATGATAATTACTTGTGATTCTTGAGAAACTAACACGAAACTATTCAGTTGTTTGGTAAAAGAGTTGTGGTCTAGCACAATAAAATATTTCAAAATCAATTTAACTTTTTCATATATTTTAAATACACAAAACTTTATCCTTAAAGATTAAAGAAGCCACAAAGAAGACATACAAATAAATAAATTAAATTCTTAAAACCTAAACTTAAACAAAGAATGTAATTTATCTCTTTCATTGTTTTCTTTTCTACAATCACGTAAATTATGTACATAAGAAAAATAATTTACATAAATTTATCTGATGAAAATAACTTTCAAATTGTTTTCATTCTTTTTTCCAGCTTCTTTGTAAATATGTTGCCAAAGAATGTTAAATAAGACAGATTCTTCTTTTACATTCAAATTTATGTTGCTGAAAGAATATTTAGCAAATACTTTTGTATGGTTCTTGGCTTTTGTTTTAGGAATTTTGTCAATTTTTATTATTGAATCTTGTCTTTTGTTATTGACTGTTTATGTAAAAGTAAAGATTAACACAAACAATTTATTTATGAATAAAAATGCAGAAATCCGAAATGAGAAAGAGGAAATTGTAAGTTGTTCAAAAATGTAGCAAACAAAAATAAAAATATCTTTTATATTGAACTAAACTTTGACTTTGATTATTGAACCTTATTAAATGTTCTTTAGATAGTTTTTTTTCATTATATGTATTGTGCATATGTATTATTATTTTTAGTATCTCGAATAAAATATAGTTTACCATTATATTATATGTGACCCGGCCTATGAAAACGTGGCATCTGACTCAAAAACAAATTTTCCATTTTTTTTTTTTTGATTTTGATAGTTTTTGAGACGCTCTTTCACGTGGTGAAAACTAGAAAGTCCTAACTTGCTTAGAAGTGTACCAAAAATGTAGAGAAAGAAGAACACAAATGAAAGAAAGACAGAATTTTATTGAAAATCCAGAATCAAGATAATAAATGGAATTGAAAATTTTAAAAACAGGATTGAACGCTGCAAAAACGATTTTGCCAAAAAAAAAAAAGCTGTTTTGCACAAAAAATATTTATTTAGCAGTATTAAGTAGTTTTCTTGGTCGCTATCCTTTGAAGTTGCTCGGTTTTTCGAATCTCCTTCTGGAGATGAGGCCTTACGTTTTCTTGATTTTTTTTATTGCAGTTGAAGTCGCAGGTTTCTTCAGTTCTTTCTTTTTGGATCTTGATTTGAAGATGAAGTTTTTATGGTTGCCTATTGGGCATAACTGTTCATAATGCAAAAGAAAAACTACTAAGAAACTGACGAAATGCATTGTTTATCTTTAACAGCTGTGTCTTGCAATTTCTTTTTTGAGTCATAAGCCACCTTTTCATAGGCCAGGTCACATATAATAGAAATAAATTATCAAAATCTCTTAATTAAATCACGTAGTGTAGACAAAAGTTAAGAAAGTATAAATTTTACAAAACATAATAAACTTTGCTGACACTAAATTAATTAAAAATCTACAGTATGAAAAAAATCCATTTACACTACAGATGTTTTTTTAAACCTGGTTGCAATACTTTCGTTTAGTTACTTACATAAATTTAAGTGTTTTTTAAACACAGCTACTCTGTTATTCCATTATTCTGTCAAAAACGTTAAATCATGAAATAGAAAATCAAAATAGATGAAACATGTTCGAACTAGACTTCAAACAGCTTCCGGTACCTGAAGTTTATGTTGCCAACCCAAGTACAAAATATATAATAATATTGTGCCACAGATATAGAGCTTTATAAAGTCGGTTTACAAATCACCGCGGTTCTAATTTCGTTTCCTGTGTAAAATCCCTTATGTTTAAAGCGATATAAAAATATAAGCAATGATATTTTATGATACTTTAAAGGATATTTCAAAACTACACCATTTCTAATTAAAATGCATGCAAAATTAAAAAAAATCAAAAATAATCGAAAAATTTGTAAAACTTTTTATTTTAAAAACTTTTATTCAATTTAGAAAGACTGAAAAAAATCACCAGAAATAGCATATGGCTTTGTTGAGAAATTAATAAATAACTATGAGCAACTACAAACAAATTTTAGGCAAACTTGAAGTAAAGACAATTAAAGACAAAAAATTTCCTAAAATAAAGTCTAAAAGCATATCGCCACTTAGCAATCGATAGAATTCAAGGGCAGTTCTTGCTATTTTAGCTTTTATTATTATTCCAAAATACCAAACTAAACTATATCCAATTTGCCAATTTATATGTGGAAGATAGTACAATATTTGGTTTTCGATCAGTGTTTTAATGAAGAAAGGCTTAAAAGCAATCATTGACCCAGTTTCAAAAAGCAAACGTCATGTTTTGAAATGGAGACTGGGTAAAAGAAATGTTGCAATTCCTTTGCAACAAAGGAGTAATATATGTGCAGAGTGAGCAATTAAAGTTTTACAAGATATTTATCCACTGTGTAAATCATCGCGAACATTAAACTTAAAGTTTATTAATACATGAATATTGTATAAATACAAAAAAAAATTAAAAAATTAAAAAATTTTTCTAAAAAAAATTTCTTGCAAGGTTTTAGAAATTTGCTTCCCTGCTTGAGTTTTTTTTCGCAAAATGACGGGAGCCAGGTGTTTTCAACATTCTTGGCCACTCCGTGCTACTTTGCCAAAAATTGTATTATATCCCTAATCTTAAAATGTAGAAAGAAAATGTAATCTGTAAAAAAAAACGAATAAATTATGTGTGCGAATGGATATTAAATGTACATTTCAACAGTTGTCTCATATTCGCATTTAAATTAACATCTTTTTGTTGTTTTTTTCGTGCATGAATCTGCATATAAATAATTTTTGTTTTCTTGGTTTTAAATGGCTAAAATGTTTCTGTAAATATGCTTTTTTGGTGAGTCAGTCCAATCCGTATGTGAGAGATGAAAACAAATATGGATTAGATTATTTTTTTGTGTGCTGGTGGTATTTAATTAAATACTGCCATATGCTTTATTTAAGTTTAAGAAGAGTGTGTTTTAGTTTGTTTAGTAATTAAATTCATTATGAATATTATGACTCCTTTAAAGATTTTTTTTATGTGATTTTTGGTTGACATATTTTATAACTATGAATTTCAATCTACAAACTGATTAGAGTAATATACTTAACTGTACTAAATTCTATAAAGCTTAGTTCTGTATATTTTAAAAATCAGTTGGTTTTTAAATGAAAAATTATTTATTACTCTATAAGATTGAGCACATCATTACTAGGTATAAGTACAATTTAGGAGCTTTGATATCAACTATCCAGATTCACAGAGAAATACATAGCTAAATTAACTATGCTTTCTATAAGAATCCTGAATACAGTGGCTCAAAGCTCCATTGGATATTGTGCAAAAAAAAACTTTACATTTTTAACAAAAACAAGATTTAAAAAACACCGCTCAAGGAGTGGTCAAATATTTCACTGAGTATTACGCAAAAGTCTGTTTAAGTCTGTTGTAGATAATAAAAGCTATCACACCAAATATTAAATCGTGTGATTGACAGTTTTAATTTCAAGTTTTCAAAACTCATACGAGCTTGCATAAAATAATCGGTGACGTGAAAAAAAAACAAGCATTTTTTTACTTTACTAAAATGTACATTTTTGCAATAAATGTTTTTTTGTTCGTTTTTTCTTTTAAATGGCATCAATTTCTTTTTGAAGTTCCTTTTAGCTTTGTTTGAAAGCTTTGAAAATAACAACACCGCACTGCATAAAATAAGCTGCGAGCCACATATATATGTATGTATTACTTTAAGGGTTTGCAAATTAAAATTGTTAAACTTACAATCAGAATAAAAAAATATAAAAATACAATAGAAGATTTAACATTTGTTTATTTTCATTAATTACTAACTAGCATTCATTTTCTAACAACAAAATCATAGTTTTCTTCGAAAATTTAATTTTATCAGTATTTTTATTTTTTTTTCTGTTACTACTATCCTCATTAAAGTACTACGACGTATGATAATATCATTTGATATTAATATAATAATATACAATAAAATTTCATATAAAACTATCTATGTATATAATTTTCAAAATTTAATTATATAATAAAAATATCTAGTTAAAATCACAACGGAAAACCTTTCGGAAACATGTTGAAAAAATCACACAATATTTTTAGGTGACGTATTGAGGGATAAAATTTATCAACATTTATAAAATATTGCATATTGTTTGTAATTAAACCCCATAAAGTAAACATAACAAACAAGAAATATTCGAAGATATATTAATTATATAGTTAGTTGAATACATAATTTCATGGCTATAAATATGCAGGATAATCTAACACTTTGTGCAAAACTTCAATGTAGAAACTTAATTAATCCCCTTTTGCATATTTTTTAAATATGTTTTAATATAATAATATATTTTTAATATTTTGCTTCTAGAGCAAATTATCTTTCTAATGACAATTATTTTATATTTTATATACAAGAAAAATATGCGTCAGATAAAGCACGTACATATATTGTTTACCGATTTTGACAAATTTGACATAGATTTCCGGCATTACAACATTTTATTAAGCATTGGACATATTCTTGAATCAGCACTGAATTTGGAACTTTTAATACTTTTCTAATTTTTGCAATTATTATTATTCTAAATTTAAAATTTCAATCAAGAACACTAATATGACGTTATAGAATTACGTATATACAATATTTCCTTATATTATACTTAGAGAAAAAATTACTTTTAATTTGTTTTTATTGTTTTAAATATATGTAGATATGTATGATATGTATGTATGTGTATATTCATTCTTACTTATAAATAATAAGCAACCAACCAACTAAACGTATGATGAATATTTGATATGAAAATTAATAGGAAATAAATCATACGCTCGAGTAATTGAAATATGTACATATGTACAATATCAAGTACATACAATAAATATTTATAAAAATGCATAAATATTCATTTGTATTAGTGCTGCCAAAGTATTGAGTAATTGGTACCGAGTATCGAGTATTTGCCCTTTTTTTTTTTTTGATACTCAATACTTAAAAGTAGTTACTCGATACTTTCTGAGTTTTATTTTTAAGCAAGTTGAGTGGGTAAAATAGTGCATAAAAATACATCACTGTATAAAAAGACAACAATAAAGCTGTCTATTATTTCTTAAGTTGTTGTTAACGTTGACTTAAAAGTTAGCTTTACATTTATTTTTAATTTAATAATAAAAGACATACAAAACCAATAATAGTTGAAGATCTATTTTTATTTACTTCAATTTGCAGATAAAAAGTATGCGTTACAATTTCAAAAAATCCGTTAAAAGTATCGAGTAGTATTGAGAACCCAAATGAAAAGTATTGAATATTATTGAGTAATGGAAAGTAGTAGAATTTGCCAGCACTAGTTCAAAATGGATGAAAGTTAAGCAAAATATTATTATTATGTTACAGAGAAAGGTAGATTGATAGAAGTTTATAAATAATTGAACATTTTATTAATAAAATATTTTTTTTTGCTGATGAAGTGATAATGTAATTTTATTGGTTGTTTTTTTTTCCAAACTGGAGTGCTTTAATTTGAAATATGTATATAAATTTTTTAATTATTTGTTTCAACACTGTACAGCAAATATATTAACCGATATATACCTTTAGTGTCAAAGTAGTTTATTTGGTTGATTGTCTGCTACCACGTGAACTGTACGAAAGAAGATTAAAGACAACAGGCGTAAAATAAAGCAAATGTTTAAATATCCGGATTTACTTTTCATAAAAAATCCTTCAAAATCATATACATTTTGTATATTATAATATTAAGGTGAAAAGAATTTCTTCTGAAGGACTTTATCATAATTCTCAAATTAGTTTTCCTTCTTTTTATGATATTCATAATCTTGATTATTGCTAATTTTAGTTTTAATTTCTTAAACTTAATAAACAGTACATTTTAGTTGTTTTTCTTAGCAGAGTCCGTTAAAAGTATCGAGCAGTATTGAGTACCCAAATGAAAAGTATTGAATATTATTGAGTAATGGAAAGTAGTAGAATTTGCCAGCACTAATTTGTATATATATCTATCTATATTATACCCACATACAACATACAGGGTATAACACAGCACGTTAGTAGAAAAGCAATAAACAATAAAAATATTATTTATTATTTTTAATTTTAATTTCAATTTAATTTTATTGAGCTTGAGATTTACAAAGTTTGTAAATTGTATTTTATTTTAAATAGTTTGCTATATCAGTGGGTAGCATATTCAGCAAAAATTAACAAATATTTTCAAATACAAATATATTTCAACATAAAAAAATACTATTTAAAAATTTTTTAAAAATTAAAATTAATAAAACAGTTTAAGAAAACTGGGCTGAAAATGAATTTAATATAACATTTTGTAATATTATTACTAAATTTTGTTAGATATTTATGTGTTCAGCTAACGATATTAGCTGATATGTAAACAAATAAATATATTATTGTTAAATAGATAAACGTACGTGACTGAAACACGCGACTAATGCTACTGGACACGTGATAATGCCACTGAACTCATATGACTACTGTGTAAATGCATATGTACATATAGAAATATACATACATTGACAATGGAAACTGAAAGAGGGTTTCCTTTTACGCATTAACAAATCTATTCCAGCTCATGGAAAAGTATATGCTATTTTATGTTCTTTCTCCAGAAATATTTAAACATTATTGTATATATTCCGTTTCAATAATCTAGTAATTTTAAATTTTAAATGCCATTTAATTGAATTATTTTGTTCAAAAACAAGTTGATCATCTGTATCTTTTAAATCATTTGAAGTAAATTTAACTTTTAATCTAAAGCAAAGAACATAAAATATTTGTTAATAAATTATGCATGCATTTTTTCTGAGTATGTAAAAAGAAAAAAAAATTTAATTATTTGAACTTTAGGGAACAAATTTTCTTAGAAGAAATTTCGTTCATATTGTAATTATGTTAATAATATTTGTTTATTACAATATATAAACACGGAGTTAACTTTTCATATCAATTCAAGTCAAGCAGTGAACTCTATACCGAATTATCTTCAAGACAGGAATAAAATTACTAAATATACATTTTTACTTTTAATAATTTAGTACAAGAGACAATATAATACGTTTAAAATCATTAAAATGCACGCTGACGCCTTTTGCCTTTTAAATGTTATATTTATATAATAAAAAAACAAGTAAAAAAGTATAGTCGGTCAAGCCCGACCATATAATACCCTACATCTAGTACATGTATAAAAAGTTTTTCAGAAATGGGCGCTATAACCTATTATGGACCAATCACCCAAAAATTTAGTGTTATGATTTCTGTGAAAATAAATATTAAAAGAGGTTAAAGTAAATTAGGGTCTCTTATATAAGAGTTTGGACTAATTATGAACTGACCATTATAAAATTAGGTATCATCATTTCTGTATATATGAAACTTATTTGTGTTGAATTTTATTTCGATACCAACATGTTTAAGAAATTTATGATTAAAGTGATTTTCGGAAGTAGGCCTTATATGGGAGCTATGATAAATTATGGACCGATCTGTACAAAATTTGTAGATCTGATTTGGCTTCATTTACCACTCATTTGTGGTGAAATTTGTTTGGATATTTGCATAATGCAAACATTTATGATCTTTAAACCCTAATTGTGGTTTAGGTGTGGTGTAGGGAATAAAAAATTGTATGTACACTATATTCAATTACATACATTGTAGAGCTTTGTAAAATATGTATCGCAACCCAAAATATTCAGATAAAAATTATTTTCTCTTATCTTATTAGGAAGAACACAAATTCATTAGGATTAACCTATAAACAAAGTTGTCGATGTTGACATTTAAAATTATTTTAAGATTCAATTTCTTAAAATGTTCGCTACAAATGTTTCATAGAAGTCCAGAAGTTTTGTAAAAAGTCATACATACATGAAATATTAAAAAAATCGTATTGTTAGTTAATGCAGCATTTAACAGGGACCACCCTAATAGCATACACAGACGACATCGTTAATTTGCATTAAAATCTCACTAATGTGAATTAAGATTTTACCGTGACAGACGATAGTTTCTGCATTTAGTAAACAGCTGTTTGTTTGTAAACAACTGTTTAAATGTGAAAAAATTTGTTTTTTGCTGAAACTGCTCCATAATGCAAAAATTGTTCATGCACTAGCAACCATCAACCTGAACGTGTTGCTACAAGTGGAGAACGCAGTAGGACACTCTGAAATAAGAGAAATGCTATTGTGGAAATTTATTTCTATTATTTTAATTTTACAATTGTCTTCTTCTTCTTCTTTTACAATAGTAAACAACTTGATAACATATGATTGATTTTCGACGATGTTGCCATATTGAAATAGTTAAATGCAGTATAAATTTACTCTGATTTTGTGCATTTACGTCTAACCTAATGCGCATTAGAATGCGGATAATTCACGAGTTAATTTGAATTAAGACTGCTAATGCAAATTAACTGTGTCATCTGTCTACGCTATAAAGTACATATGTTTGTAAATGTTTGAACATACAATATTTATTTATTATTGGTTGGTTAATATATATATTCCATTCATAACGTTATTACAAGTATTATTATTTCTTTTGTTTTAAGTCTGTGTTTTTAAGTCTGATTGGTATCAGTAAGTCTGAGTATACCTACTCGTGTATATACTGTTTAATGTCTATATGTACGTGTATTTTAAATATGTATTAAAAGAAGAAATAAACAGACTGGACCTTCTAAAAGGCCTTATCTATCAGACACTATTTCTATAATTATGAAACATTATTCATATTGCCGTCCAGAGACTTTCATACTCTATTTCATTACAATTGCATAAAGAAGATCTAAGAAGAGTTGAAGAATTCTTATTAAATGGTAGGTCGTGAATGTATTATAAAGAAAATTTTTAATGAAGAAAACAAAGTCTGCTTAATAATTATGTTTTGTTAACTTAAACATTAGCAAACCATAAATAAATAGGAGAAGGTGTTATTTTGTTTCATGCCGCTGAAGCTTTTATACATATGTACATTAAAATAAATAATGTTCAATAATTAGATCAATTATCTAAAAACAAAATATTAATTTTAGCATATTTTGATGTAATTTGTAAAAATTAAATTATTATTCAAAAATCATTACATCAAACTCAAAAGACCCTAAACTCCATTGTATTGATTGTAACCATAAAATATACTAGAGGCGCAACAAAAACAACAAAAATTGATTTACCTGTATTTTTTAGTTGCAAGACTTATGCTTGGTTTTCACTATGTCATTTTTGTTGTCATTTTTATTGTCAAATTGTCCAAATTGTTGGCAATTGGCGTCATCTATGTTTGCAATCAGGATTGCAATCTCATTAGACGCCATAGACAACCCGTTTTCATACAATTGCTAATAATTTGGACAACTTGACAACAAAAATGACATAGTGAAAACCAAGCATTAAAGGTTTTTGGTAGCAGACTTAGTGTTTTTTCCCTCTGAGTAACGTTCTACTGCATAATCAGAAATATGTTACGATTGTTTTATTATTTACACAGTTTTTATAAGTATGTACATATGTATCTCATATAAGCACTACGAATTGTTAATATTTTAAATATTGAATTTGATCAAAATTCGATATGTTTATGTTGTGGATTCTCTTGTTTTCACACTGAATAAAATAATCTTACAAAATTTATTCTTTATTTTTTACATCCTTGTAATATTTCATGAATTCTGTTTTAATTGAATTGACCTAAAGTGTACGAGTATATTAATTCATCTTCCATAAATTTTACATTTGTATAAATTTTAAAAATTTAAAAATAAATGTATTTTCTTAAATATTATTTAAATTTATTTCTGATATAAACTCGCTCATTTTAAAGGGAATTAAACTACATACATATGTATGTCAAAATAAAATCCACGTTTATAATTTCAAGGTTGAAGTTGTGTATTCAAAAAATAAAGGAATTAAATCAGGAAAACCCTAATAAAAGGAAATATACAGCAAACATCTAGAAGAACTAAAAATACAGAACCCAAAACAAATGTAGTACTAAATGGCTGCCAGCCACAGAGACAGACATTGAATAAAATTGTAAACAAACGCCCACATATTTATATGTATATGATACATACATACATATGTATGTATAAAATGTGAATTGTTGATAAAGTTAAACGGTAAAATTTTACACTCGTCTACTCATCGCTGTTGACATAGGTAATTATAAATGATTGAGTATAATTAAATAGTTTTTTTTTTTTGTTTGTTTATATAGAACGATTTATTGGGTATTGTATTTATATATAGATGTATCAACAATATTTTTAAAATTGTTTTAAATTACAAACATGTTTTCACAAAGATTAGGACTTAATCATAGTGTTTGGATGTTATCTGAACAATGTGTGTGTCGATAGAAGAGTTTGCTCTGTGATTGGAATAATACTATCATGTGTTTAACCAATCTTAATGTTTTTTTACAACATTTAATAATTTATTATAATGCATATTTTGTCACCTGTAAACTCATTTTCAGTCTGTCCTCGTATACATGAGTATGAAATGTAGTACGTTAAGGCATGTGTTAATAATATACAGACTTCTATCAACATACATGCATACATATATTATTGTTATCAACGCCACCATGATGATAATGATGTAAATATGTATAACAGGTACTCAAGCACTCTACATACATATGTATGTATAAATACATGTACTCGTACATACGAAGCATGTATTTTACATGCACAGAAATGATTTTACAAGTAAAGGTGCAAAATAGTGTCAGCCGCCATTAAAGCCTTTGAAACACAAAAATATTTTTTTATTGTAAGAAATTGTGAAATAAAATGAAAACACAGGAAAATATGTCTGGGTTACAAGAACTTAACTTTCATTTTCAATGTTACACTACTGCTACCAGCAGTATCTCTACACAGCTATCGTAAGAAAAGAAAAAATACTATAAATTGTCATTACCTGGATTATTAGTTTGTACCATTTTCATGATTATTTTGCTTGATTTGTTTTCTGTTTTTTTTTTTTTTTTTGAAAATTTAGTTCTTTAACACTATGGAGCACAGTTTATGTTTTGTAACTTGAATTTTCTTTTAAATTTATTTAATTGAAATTTTAAATATTTGTACACTGTGTAAATATACACAGAGGACACACTCACATATGCAAGTACATATATACAGATTTTTTAGTATTTAGATGTTTATATTAAGTTTTTCCTGTTGTTCCCGTCAGAAATGTATACGTGTTAACGGTTTTAACTATCGCCAGCAACTGTTAATAATGTTCGTAAAGTTACCGTATTGTTAACTCTGTTTAGAAGTTTTGCCATATTGTTTCTTCGTTGTGCTCCTTCTCCTTTCGCTTTCAACTCTTAGTTTCATTATTTGTGTGTTTGTAACGCATACTCAATTATGTTTTGTTCTCTCAATTACATACTTACTATCGCTCTTTGTATCTTTGTTTTGCTTTATGAAATGTAGGTTGTGAAAGGTGTTCTTTATTTCCATCTTTATTTTCCATTTGGGTAGGTTATGCGTCGTGCATGTGTATGTTATTATTGTTTATACTCATTTCTATAATAGTCAATAGGATTAGTGTTGGAGCTGTTGTGCATGTGTTTTTATCTGGTTTTCATTTTCTTCATTTTCTATAGTATTTTTACCCAGTTTGTTTACGTTTATCCACGTCACTCTTGATGCTTAACAATTTTTTTTTTCCTTTTCGCTTTTTGTATCGTAATGACAAAATTTGTTGCTTTATTATTTATTACTATCTGAGCACTGTGAAGCAACAACAATAACTCATTTCATTTCATAAGCATTTCTAAATGTTTTACAGTGGGAAAAATACGCATTTTTTATTTGATATATTTTAAAATTGTATATACATACATATTGTTAAATCTACTTAAATTTACTATTGAAATATTATATATTTGTTATTGATTAAATAAATGCATTTGTTTCAAATATATTATAGTGTACTCTCTACTAAAAGACACTTTTTTCAGTACCAAAAAAATTGTAAGGGATTTTAAAAATATTTCTCTCTTAAGCGGACAAGCCCCCCATAACAGGACGCGGACACTTTTTTCCACGATGTATGACATTTTATTTCCCCATAACCGGACAGTTTGACAGTGAAAAAAGCTGGTTTTAGAGAATATTATAGCCCAAATGATGCTGGCTGTTGGACTGCAGAAGATGAGCTTCGACTATCAGCGCTTGCTCAGTTCTCCGATATCGTTAATCGAATTCATAGCCAGATACATCAATTTAGATAATGAAATAGTTATTAATGATGAAGATGTGGAAAACATTAGTACTGAAATGTTAATAGCTTCCGAAGAAATGGTGGAAAGCTCGTCTGAAGATGAGCTAGAAAATGAAATTGAAGACAAGTTAACTTCTTATAAAGAGGCTTATTTAGTCATAAGAAAACTTAAATCTTTATACATATGTATGTTTTTGTTTTGGAAATAAAAGTGTTTAAAGATAAATATATTTATGTACAATATTACAGATTATTGATTACTCTTTTTGTGTTTCTTTCATAAACGGACACTTCTCATAAGCGGACAAACTCGTCAGTCCGCTTAAGAGAGAGTACACTGTAAATCAATCTCGCTAAGTAAATTTAGAATTCTTACAAATAAGATTAAGAGTTCTTCCTGTAAATTTGTTTGATTTAGTATGTATTTTTATTAAGGAATACTGTAATACTGTAGTGTTTTATAACTATAAACGCATGTAAGAAAAACATTAAGATTTAATTAATTTATTTTGAATAAAAACTTCCATATCTTAACAAGCTTTGAAATTTTTTTCATTTATTACCAATTATATATGGATAACAGCTTCTTTTATGTAAAATAAGAACTTGTGCTCTAAATATTCCAGATCAACTTAGCGGAATGTTATGGAATTATGGGATATAGTTTTAATTTTCAAAAATGTAGTAACTTGTAAACAGCACCAAACAGTATTCTTCCTAGTTGTTCTAGAAAATGATATGACGAGAACATGCTACATCCATTTGAATTAATATTTTATTTACCAAAAATTCTAAGCGATAACTTTAAACAACTCTTTTTTCAAAAGCTAAAAAGCACATTAAGATCCTATAAAAAGTTTGATCAAAACATGTTCATAAGTTGAAAGATGAGATGCGTTTATATTTGCAACACGCAGTGTATACATATATATGTATGCATACATGTAGATTTACTTTTGTAACTTTTTCCACTTGAAAATAAAACAGCATTTGTTTTCTTTATAAACAATAACATATATTTTCCATTTATTTTTTTTTTTTTTTTTTTTTAGTTTTTTGTTTTCTATCATTCATGTATCTAAAGAATGTATTTGATTAATCCATTTATGCATGTTTGTTTGCTAATTTATTGTATATTATATTATTATTTTTGTAAATATAACAAACATATGAGTGTGTATGTGTATAAATATAAATATTGTATGTATGTATAGGTATGTACGTACATATATATATAATTACTTACACATTTTATTTAGATATACATATGTGTATGTATTTATGTACATTCATACATATATGTATATGTATATATATATTTTTTGTGAGTAATTGTATGGGTTTTTTAAAATTATATGTATTTCTTTGTATGTATTTGTTCTCGTTTTGTTTAAATATTCATTGTATATAATTTAGTTAAATAATGTAATATATATTATATTTTAATTTGTAAATATGTATCGCAACTCATATAAAAATACTATTTAACTGAAAAGAAAACTATAAATAAAATTTGTCAAGAAACTCTTTATTTTTTCGATTAATTCGTTAGAACTACTGAAACTCTTAGTTTATTTGTTGTAAATATTTAAATATAGTTTACAATAGTTGTGTTGCTGCATATTCAAGATTTATTTGAGTTATTCCAGCTCTTGATACCTAAAATCTATTGTTATTAATCACAGAAACACAACTATTACAAAATATTTATTGTTTTTTTTCCTATAATGATAAATATACAAATGAAAACTGTCGTTCACATCAACAATAATAATAATGCAATTTAAATATTTAAAAGAATTAAAATGAAATGTGCAGAAAAAGAGTGAGTTATTACTGTCATCTAAAACTTTCATATAAATTGTTTACAAAATTGCCTCAATAAGTTTTAGTTACTAAATAATAATTATAATCTTTAGCGACAATAGACAGAAATTGCCCTCTATATTTGGTATATAGCCATACCTATTCATTTATTGCATTATAATTCTTTATATATCTAATTCAAATTATTATTATAATTGGCAAAACGAAGAAATTTAAAAAAATATATATCTCTATATATACACAATTTAAATATATTCGGTGTTTATTGTTTTATTAATAAGTATGTAGTAGAAAAATTTTCTTTGAAAATCGCTTTAACATTTTTTTATAAAAAATGTTTTTTTAAGGTTTTATATAAAAAACACAAACAAAATTATGTTTATATGTAGGTATGTATAAATATTTTTTTTTGTAACTTTTACTTTTGTTCTAGGTATATAATATAAGTATATATATTTATATAATATATTTATTTATTAGTAATGTATAGTAGTATATAAATATTTGTATGTATGTATATAATAATTTAATTTTTAGCTTTTTATATATGTATATATATTTATATAAATGTATTTGTATAGATATAATTAACAGATAATTATTATTTTTTTTTATATTTTGGTAAAAAAGCAACAGATTTCACATTAATTTATTTACTTATTTATGCGTGTTTTATATACTCGTATATATATATATATATCTACTTATATGTTTTTGTGTAATTTTACATTAATATGTATTTATGTATGTAAGTGGATATACAATTATATAACAAACAATAACAATGATAAAGTTATTTATAATAATTTATGTACTTGAATCGATCATTCCCTAAAAGTTTCTTTAAAAACAACAGTGGGTCTAAAGATTATCTTTATAAAAGGCTCATAAATGCAAACTTCTTTGCAACTTCATTAAAACTTATAACATTATGTATGTATTTATGTTATATTAGAAAACCTGCATGGTCGTGCGTGATTTACAAGTTTTCAAATCATAACTTTTGATACCCAGACTTTGTAGGACTGAAAATCTTTCAAATATTATACCACATTATGTAGGAATATGTTGTCATGGGATAAAATACAAATCGTTAGTGGGTCACTTTTATGAAAATTTAGATTTGATTACGAAACGTTAACGTATGGTCACACGCGGCAAATATTTACTCAAAAAGGCGTAACAACCTGTTTTAGCACAAATATAACACAAGAGCTTTGCAAGATCAAACAGCATCAAATAAAATAAGCCTAAATAATTATTGTGTCTTGTTCTATATAAACGAAGTTTTTTTTTTAAATAAATAAACGTTCTCAAAAATATTTTATTTAGTGGTTACGTCTTATTCGGCAAATATTTACCAAGAAGTGTGAGCGTACCTTTAGAATATGAAAAATACACTGTTGCAAACACAAACGTTGCTCCATTGCATATTTAAGAAGATTTAGTGACAATAGAGATTCAAATCAAATAATATAGTTAAAATGATAAAATTAAATAAAAACTGTTATAAGAAAATGTGTCAAGTCTGCAGAAAATAATAGAGTAAAAGTACAGACTGCAGAAAAGAAAGAACGTTTAGAACGTTTTTGTGTCTTTTTTGTTGCACCTATTCCTTTACAAAAACGTGACATTAAAGTTGAAATTGAATTCAAAATATAAATTTTGTTGTAGTACTCGTGTTTGTTGGTGTGCAGCTTTCTCTAACGATCTGGAAGTAGCAGATTCCATTGTGTTCATGCAATCTGATCTGTTTAACTACATCGAACTGGTGGTCGTTCATAATCAGCTGTTCAAATTAAGTTGGAATACGAGTAGGTATAATTTGTAAGTAACATAAGTAACTTTGTGTTAGATATAAAGATACATATAATAAAATTCAAATATAGTTATTTAAAACGCACTATTGGCTATGTGCGCACCGAATATAAAGAAAATCTATAGGCCACGGGTACATTTCACGGCAATATATCTTGAAATGATCGATCGATCGATTTTTTTATTTTTTTTTTTTTTTTAATATTCGCATGTGAATTAGTTTCTACTTTTATTTTTTTTAATTGAATTTTTGTTTCTACATATATTTTTTTGTTGTTTAATTTTTTGTTGGATGTTTAATAATGACACTAGTCAACAAAAAATGCGTCTAAATCCATAAAAAGCCAGTCAATCTGGGAGTAACTTACTGGGGAACTATTCTCAAAAATATATAAATTGGTTGTCTAAATAAGCTTTTATACGCGAGTTTTTCGTTGCAATATTTTTACCCAACATTCATACATCAGATAGCAGTTATGATAATTTTTTGCAGCCTTTAAAAACACACCTACATATATTACACACGAATATATATAACTGTACTTTTTAACTTTAATGTAAGTATGTGTATAAAGAAATATTTTCAGAGTTTCATCACTATCTACATATGTCCCTATGCCAAAAACTTTGTTGACTAGTGTAATGTTCTAATAATACTGTACAGCAAATTGAGGATCATCAATTATTGCTCAATGATTACAACACGAATAGAAAGATTATCATCAGAAAAGCAAAACACCTATAAAGTTTTCAAAAGTTATTTAGAAATTAATTTTTACAGCCACTACAAGTAGAAAAATACAAAAATACAAAAACTAAACCATTCATAATGTTAAACCAATATATTTTGGATACAAACTAAGATTTTTAATTTCCCCGACCTTTTTTCATACCATTGAATTGAATTTATCTCCTTGACGGGAACTGAAGAGAAACTTTTTGGAGTGTAGTTTTTCTAATTGTATACCTTCAGTTCGTGTTGGAATCGTTAAGGTAATAATTTATTGTTGCATTGCACAGTGAGACAGAATCGAAATTTGTTTGAAATAATACTGGCATTTCTAATTTGGCAAATACGTAGCTAATTAGTACTCGAGTTTAAGTTTGGATGATGGTCCCCAGAAACATCAAAAAGATAAATAATAAATCTTATATTTAGATAAGATAGTTTCCGATAATATCTCGAAAAGTTTACTTTACAGTTTCAAAACTAATGTTAATTTTCAGCCGTCCTTGAAGGGTTTGTGAGGTACATGTTAATAATATAAACTCGAAAATACCCTTGGCAATGCTCATGCCAATTTTATATCGATCGGAACATACATTTAAAAATGCTAGATTTATTTCCAAAAACATTTGATTCTGTCCCACTGTGCATTGTGTAATTAGTTGTATATCGTTAGCTTAAATGCAAAATCACGTAAATAAAAATAAATCGTAATTGAGTTTTTATAAGATTTTAAAAGTGTCTTTTAAAATATTGAAAGTTCTGGTAGCGAGGTTTTGCACTTAAGCTCAGGTAACTTTAGATTAAAAAATAACTTTCTTCAGATAAAGTGTGTGATATTTTTTTAAATTTAAAAGAAATCCAATCCCAGCCGTTCGTTTGCTAAACTTTTGTAAATAATTTTTTTTTCGGTTAATTAACTATAGTTACTTTGAAGTATTTGTTATGGTTGAAGTGAAGAATTGAGTAAATTTATAATTTCTTGATGTGAATTGATATCGTGTGATGTGATATGCCTTCTACTACGTGAGAGATTTATTTTGTTCATTAATTTTATTGTGTTGATTTTTGCTGATTCCACTTGACAGGATTCAAGATTTGTTTTGCAAAACAGTTCTACTTTGTTAAATTTATGTTTGCATAATGTACTTTGTGTTTTAGGTATAATTGTAATGAGTATTTCTTTGTTTTGTTCACTTTACATTGGGTCTCCTTGTTGAGTAATAAGTTATTTATTTATTCTCAATTATTGTCTGCAACTGCAAAACTAAGCTACGCGACAATTGCAATATTGATTGCGCATTGTGACGTTCAGCCATTTCTGGTAATAATACAGATAATATATTTATTTAGGTTATTCAATTTTAATTATAATAAGCATTTAATATTTACCATTGAAAAATTTTATGACATCTGTAAAATCCATACTGTTAGACAATATTATATCCCGATAAGTTTCCAGTAAAGCCAATGCCAAAAACAATACAAAATGTCCTGAAGCAACCTGTTTGGCTGCCCAAATTACTTCCCAGGTGGCAAATACATCATCGTAAACCAGTTCACGTTTGAAGTCCAACAAGAACCAGCGATAACAGAAATAAAAATGCGTATAATCGCCATTAGAATCCATAAGATCATACATTTCCGAGTCCAAAATTTGTATAAGAGACCTATGGTATTAATATCGTAAAATTCTATATCACATCACCGATCAAATATTACTTTTACTTACCTCATATTGGCGAAATGCATGTCCATAGCACCACCATTGGGAAAGTTTTCGATCATGCGTTCCATAAGTTTACAAAAACAACCATAGGTTAGGGCTTCATCATCAAAAATTACCAGTAAAGGAGCCACCAAGTCGCACATTCCCTGCATATATCCCACCTCCAAATGTTCCCATACGTAGCTTTAAAAAATGAAAACATTTTTATTAACACAAAATATTTCTAAGCTCAAGATTTCTTATAAGACATTGAAAAGTATTCGATTTTCAATTGAATAAATGAAACTTACGTAGTTATAACATTTCTTAACTTGTCTAAATTTTCGTTAGCAAAATACCAGTAGTTACGATCACAGCGCTGAACATCCTTTTCAATGCGATGTAAATTTAAAGCAAAGTTTTCTAAAAATTCACACTACAACAAAATAACAAAATAAAATTAATAAAAAATACATTTATACTAAACATGATGTCAGTCAACTTACACTGTAGACACCTCCATTTGAACTGGCTGGCGAAACACAGGCTGATTTAGGTTCTGGTAGAGCATCTAGAGAGGCCACCACTGTTATGTCTTCATTCATGGGGGAAATTAAACTAGTTTTACGTGAAATATCTTCGGTGGGTTCATCAGTGCATTCTAGGGCATCATTTGATGCTGCTTCTGTGATTATCACAGCATGAGTCATCTTGGTCATTTCTCTAACATCCTCGACGCTGTGATATTTACGCGCATTATTGGCGCTATCTACATTTTCGTTGAAATCATCATATTTTTCCACCTCATGTAGCTCAAAAGCTTCCATGGCTTCTTCTTCGTCCAGTTTCTCATGTTCACGATGTTCTGGTATATCATGATGTTCTGTGGCTTCGTGAATATTTTCATCTACAGACATTCCATTGTCATGCGCCATTTCTAACATATCGGTAAATTCATTGCCTACAGTTTCGTAAGATGATGTAGAAGGAGAACTTTTGATACTTAAAAGTAATAAACCGCCTTGTTCTAAAGTTTGCCCAGCTTCCTGATTCAGTTCAGATTCAGCAAAGCAGTGTTCTTGTAATGAAAGTGGTTCATTTTCATCAAATTCCAATACTACATTATCTTGTTCGCAAGTTATTTCTAGCTTATTACATGTTTTATCTTCATTAGCGGCATTTACTATATCGTTGTCTTGATGTTCATTACTTAAATATTTAGTTTCTTTTACTTCATGCAACTTCTCTCCATCTACTACTTCTGTTTCATTGATTTTGTCTGCCATTTCTTTTGTTTCTTCACACTCTTCTTCCACTATTTTATTTTTTTCGCTTTCAGTAATTCGTCCGAAAATATCCGTGCTCTTCCTTTTTTCTTCCTCCTGCTGCTCTTGTTCCAAGGTTTCTTCGATTATAGTCCTTCCTAAGCTTTCTTTTTTCAAATACTCTTCTTCATCGCCTTCCAAGGGATCTTCTTCATCTTCACAATTGCCTGAATCTTTTTCTTCCTGTATGCCCATCATAATATCGTCATCAAAATCCATGCCAGGATCAGAGATATCCGAGAAATCATGATCATCGAAGACATCATTCAATTCTGTTTGACGACACACATGCTTGCCAGTGTCGTGTACTCCGTTACGTTTGTTTTCTGCCGAGATTTTAGCTAAAGCCTTGGCATTTTTCTCTTTTTCTCTTTGACGTACTATAGCCTCCACAGCCAACCATTCACTCATGGTAGTTTCATAATAGTGTTTAATAGTGTCATCTAATTTTCGTCTCTCCTCAATGGTTGAGCCGAAACTGGAAGCATTGAAAATAATTTTAAATTAATTTACACATTCCATTAATAACAATTATTTAGTACCTATAATGACCCAGCAAATACGGCCAAACTTCTTTGCGTATGTCGTGAACTACACCGCCAAAATATACCAGACGGAATAACTCTTCCTGACCGTTGATAACTCCATTTTCGTGTAAAGCCTCCCATTTGTCCTTCGTTAAACCTGTTTCATTTGCAGCCACTTGAACAATTTTGTTTTTAATATTTATGAAAAAATAAATAATATTCTCTTATTACGTTATATTATATATCTTACAGTCTGGAGTTATTCGACCATTTACCAATCCCGATAAATGGGTTCGTACAGTTGATAAATGTCTGCAATAGGCCAGCCAGCCATAAAACGCTCTGGATATAATCTGACGTCTCATTGTAGAGCAAACAAGTTCAATGCTCGCCGTTTGACTTGCCTGTATCTATAAATGATATTTATATTTTTAAGCAGGATTTGGAAGTAAGCTGACTTCAAGATAAAGTTAATAAGTTTTTAACAAATCACAAGACATAATTTTCTTACTGTTTGCACATACAAATTTATGCTTACGAGTAGGAGACAGAATCTTGCTATAGGTATTGACTCGCCTTTTACAAACATGTTTTATTACTTACTAGTGGTGGTTCCGTTGTACTTTGATCCATCGATAGACTTTTACTAGAACAATCACTACTACCCGTAGTTGAACAACTGCCTAAATGTTTACGTCTAGGACTAGTACGACCCAGTTCCAGAATAGGATGCGTGGCTACTGCAAGAAAATATTATGGACTGCAGTTAATATTAATTAAATTGAAATATTCTTCCGCCAGAACTCACAAAATTCTTCATGTTGACTTTTGCTAACAACGCGGAAGACATAATCGATCGGTGTTTCATCGGAAGATTCCATAACCGATGGTAATATACGACGCCTTACACTTTTTGGCCAAGGAAACATCTTTCCAATACCTCTTTGTGACCACAAGGGAGGATCCAATTGACCGTGCGGCAAAAGTCCGGTTTCTAGGCAACTTAAAAATGATTGCAAATGGCCACCCTCGGGAAAATGTATAGGTGGCCTTTGTACTCCATCCTGACCAACCAATATAATAGTTCCGCCAGTATCTTCGCCACGATTTTGATGGCAGTGAACATACACAATTTCATCTACGTTGATGTTGAGGGCATACGTCCAATACGAACTCATATCACTGCCATCAGTGTCTGTATAACCGTTCATTAATTGATTAGGTGTCCATTTAATGGTCAATGATTGCACAGTTTGATGGAGACTCAAGTAGCCTGGCATTGGCTCACTTACATCTTTCTGCAAGCGAAATAAAAGAATTTATCTATTATGAGAAGTTTTAATTGTAATTATGAAACATGTACCGGTAAAACGAGCACATTATTTTTGCCATAGAGTAATGTTGTACGTGAGTTTTGATGCAGTGATTCCACATAATCTTTGGCTACACTCGCCGGTGAGCTAGCTTTAAAGGAATTACTGCTGGTATCTTCAGAACTTGTGTGCAAGCTGCGCTTGAAGTTAATAATGGGACGATGGCATGTGGGTGGGGTTCGATTACCCGAACTTATGCGGTGTCTTTGTACCTGTAGAACACAACATTGAAATAAGTACTTAATAATAATGTAATTCATTATACTAATACTAACCAATTCATCAGCCGGAGGATCGGACCAATAATGATCTACAGTTTTGGCTCTAGTAAACTCTAAAGCACAGGGACCCACCAGCAATGAACTCAATATGGAACCATAATCGGGATCTGCGACCAGCGCATCACGATCATAATAATTGTTAGCATTGCTCACCAAATGCTCAATGATTTTGGCCAATCGTTTTTCGTACAAAGCCACACGTATCCACAAATACCTTGTGAGTAAAACGAGCTTTGTTATAGCATTTTTCTGTCAAGGGGAAAAATCTGTCGTTAAGCTTGTAATACTCACTTGACCACCGGACTACCCGAGGCAGAAC
Organism: Bellardia bayeri; assembly: GCA_950370525.1. Classification (NCBI taxonomy): domain Eukaryota; kingdom Metazoa; phylum Arthropoda; class Insecta; order Diptera; family Calliphoridae; genus Bellardia; species Bellardia bayeri. The sequence continues at coordinate 100,736,269 of OX493266.1, forward strand.
TTATGGACACTGTATTGATCGTTGTAACCGAACTGCTGCTGCCTTTGCTCAGTAGTTTGGGTTTGATAATGCTATCGCTACTAGAGGAGCAACGTTTACCTGCCACCGTCGAACTCTCAATGGCGATTTCTATTTCCAGCAAACGTCGACTCACATAGTCTGCTTCTGGGCAGGCTTTAGCTATTTTCTGAATAAGTGCCGTTGTTGATGATGTCTTGAAAAGACCCAAGGCACGCCTACGCAAACCATGACTCAGACAAGTTTCCACAGCACCACACAGCGATGTGATCGAACTACTTTCTTCGTGTATATATTTTTTTGTTACAGCTTCTTCCATCAGCTGCTTCACCTCCTTCTTAACGCAGGCAATTAATCTTTCTTTAAGTTCAACATCTTTAACATAAAAATTAAAAACAAAATTTATTTATTATTTAACCTTGATGGTACTTCTTTCGCTACTCTACTTATCAATGACATTTAAAAATGTAATGGAAATCGTATTTAATCCTTATTTAATGATTATTTACTCTATACATACTAATTGATGCTACTACATACAATTACATACTCTTCATATGTATTTACATATGAATTTTTGTTATAAATAGGTGTGAGCAAATATTATTTACAAGCAATAATTAAATATACATAGTTGGCTAAAATTCTAAAGTATTTCACATGTTGGCACTGGTTGCATGTGTAACTACTGGGTTTATACAAAGTGACTTAAGCTAGATTTACACGATTGAATTTTTTTTCAAAATTGCTCTTCAAAATGCCTCAAACTCGGGTAAACAGCAAAATTTCTTCAAAACTTATTTATTTCATAACTATTAATAACTATAATAAATAAATTTTGCTGTTTACACGAGTTTGAAGCATTTTGAAGAGCAATTTTGAAGAAAATTTCAATCGTGTAAATCTAGCTTTAGAATTTCGATTCATGTTTCCTACATATATATGTAATATTTAGATGGTAGGAATTTCCAATTCGATGTTCTCTCATTTCGCATAAATATTGTGAAATAAAAGTAAGTTGGATTGAAGTGGATTCATGTGCACATATTTTCGATCCCTCTACTGTTAGGTGGGTTTAAATTGCCCAAACATTTTATTTTTACTTCTTTTTTATTTCAATCGTTTTCCGCAAAATCCGAAAAGTCGCTGCAGCCATAACTATTAATATTACATTTTATTCAATAAATAATTCTAAATTATGAAGATATACATTATACCTATAAAATTTTTATAAAAGTTATTTTTGATTATTTAACTGATTGGAATAAATAAAAAAAAATGAAAATAAAAACAATATTAGACCTTAATTTCGAAAATCAAATATAATTGTTTTCTAAAATTTATTTATAATTTAAGTCAAAATAACCATTATTATATGATATTCCCACGTTACTGCAAATAAAGAATAGAAAAGGCATATGTTGAACGAATTATAAAGTGATGAATTTAATAGAAATTGAATGATATGTCGAAACGGTGAAAATGTAACGATAACGCTAATTTCATTGCGGTAACGGTGTTTTAATAATAATTATATAATTCGTTCAACGATATGATTTTTTCTATTCTTTATTTGCAGTAACGTGGGAATGCCATATAATTACTCACTTGCAGGGAAACCACATATATGCTCCATAAAACAGCCTAAGAATAAAAGAAAACTTGTAGCAATAGATAATATTTGCTCACTGATGTAATGAAATCTAATTTAAAAGTCTAAAACAATGTAATTTAGAGAAATCCATAAATTGAAATATGTTGTACATATGTATATGTATAATGTAAAATACGCTCTTAAAAATCCCAAATACACTGTCATACCAAATGTAAAAAAAGTGAAATATCCAAAAATATCGACACAAATTAATTGTTCTCAAACCAATAAATACTTATTGAATCTGCATGACACAAAAGCAATAAACAGGCAATTTCGTATTTCCCTGCTTATTGTTTATTATTTATATGTACTATATGCATATGTATGTACATTAGACCTGCGTTTAAAAATAGATTTGTTTTGGGTGCCTCTTACTCTACTGCTCAAAATTAGCTAAATATTTTAGGACAATAAGATAACGAGAACCCGTGCAGGAAAACGATTGAAATCGGATATTGAGAACACGCCCTGATGACCGATTTTAAGTTAGGAAATTGTATCAAAATTACTAGTAAAATTACTTTAATAACTAAATTTATAATTATTTAAAAAATTTTATAAAAACCTCAATTGGTTTAAGATATCAAAGCGTACTACATGCATACGAGTATATTCAATTAAAAACCAATTCTAATAATTTGCCATAAAATGAAAGGCATATTAAACGTATGTACATACACGTGTATTATGCATGTCCATGTATTTGTACATTATATCGATGCATACATATGTATGTATGTATATAACTTTGTACATGTGAAGTAAACAGTCTGGGTATTAACCCATGTCAATCATTGTCAGTGTCATCAGGAAGCTTATACATTCATACATATAAGCAGCACGTATGAATTGCCATTGTGTTGTATATATATTTTTAACAATACAATAGTTATAATACAAGAAATACACAAATGTATATATATATATGTACATGTAGACATTTATATATATATATATATATATTTTTAATTAAATGGCATCTTTCAAATTGTCCTTTAAGTTAATCCTTATTTAATTTACACATATTTGTGGATATCAATAGATAATGGGGTAAAAATAAACGATAAAATTAAGTTATTCCCATCGATTGTGTAAAAAATTTTACTCAATAATTGATTAGTAATAAATAGCGTTTTACATATGCGTACTTCTGTATTGTGAATTTTAAATTAAAGTGCTTATCAGATTTGTTCGCATTTATGGGTATATATTTACTGAATATTTAAATTTATTATCTATCTGATCCATACTTAAAAGTATATATGGTGTATATTACGAAAGTAATATGTACCTTAAATATACATATCTAGCTGATATCCTAAATAAATTCCGTGATATCACAATAAGACAAATGATCTAAATGTAAATGTAGACAATTGTCAATATTTAAGGCCAGTTTATATAATCTCACAAGTACTATGATCTGTAAAAATTGTGTGTATATTACGAATGGGATAGTCGAAACGTTATTTGTACTGAAACCGTTTTATATTTAGAGAAAATACCTATCATAATAATTGAACAGTCGTATAATTGTTAACAACATGAATGTGTTTTTATTAAAACACAAGCAAGTCCTATTATATCAACAGCTGTTTTCAATACTTCGTAAAAGCGAAAAGGCAACAGTCCAAATACTTTCATTACAATTTTTAACATTTTCATTTCATTTATTTGCAACTACATACTCGTAATTAAGCAAAATATTAGTTGCAAATAAATATAAATTTAATTTAGTACATACGAGTATTTGAAATACTTAATTACATACATTGTACATACCAGTTTCGAATAAACGTGGATGAAAATAACGCATTACCTTAGCTGTATCGATTTGATTAAAGTGATACATTTGAAATTAACTTTTAAGAGACTTTATTACTCATAATTAAAATTGTTTAAAACTTTATACATTTCGCCAGATAATGACTCAATTGACAACATTGTATGTATACCTGTAATATAACCAAAGTAATCATAATTTTGAATATTTGTTAACACATCAATTTATTACATTACAAAAGGTTATTATTTATCTAGTGGTTACATTTTTCTACAAAATTTTTAATCAAAATAAATAAATGAAAAGAAAGCGCATCCAGACATAAAAAGTTTCCGAAACAAAATGGCCCCATTAAAAGCTCATTTATTATCCTAAACTACTTTCTTGCGTTTGTCCTCACACGAACAACAACATGCACAAAGCAAACAAACTTTCAATATGTATGTCATCATTTAACCTCGAATCATTACAACAGAACTACAGTAAAATCTAAAATTTTTATATTCAAGCTAAAGAAATAAAAAATATTCGTTGTAAAATAAAATTAAATATACGAAATCACTGCCAAAATCATTAGGGAAGAAAATACAAATATGTAAAGGAAACCTTGACTTTCACAACTAATAGAAGAACATGTTGATAAACTCCCTTGAATTAAAAAACAAAACTACTACAAACTAATAAACCGTTGTCTCAAAGAGAGTAACGGAATGAGAACTAATAACGCCATTTTTCTGATGCAAGGGATGTTGATAGTGTTGCCAGATAAACTTTAACTATTCTCAACCAATTTTTATTTTATACTGAATATATAAAAACCAATTGCTTCGAATATAAAAGAAAAGCACAAAATTAGACTATTTTTAAGAACAGGTTCGGAATACCGAATTCGGTAGTACCGAAATTGCTGAAATTTACCATTTTACTATATTCGAAATATGAATTTATTGCAATTTTGGTTTTTCATTATGTCTAGATTACTTAATAATACAACCATTTAACATGGAATATAATGAAACATTAAAAATAATAAATTATTTGGAAGATTACAATTAAGAAACCTTTTTTATACACTTTATGCATATTGTATTAACAAACAGTATTAAATTATAAACATTTGATAAATTCAAACATGTTTATGAATATGGGGGATAATATTTAAATTAAACAAAATCAGACGTTAGACAAAATTAATATATTTTATATCTACTCAATGTTGATTTTGTTGGGAAATTTTAACACTTTTAATTCTCGGGGTTTATAATGAAACAGTTGGCATCTTTACTTGTTTAAATATAACAGTAAATAATACGAAACAGCTGATTTTTTTTTTTGTTTTGATTTGGTTTTGTTTAAATGTGTTTGTGTTTTTGTTTTTATAATTTCTTTTACCGAGTACCTCTTTTTTAGTTACATTTGTATGTACATGTTTTTATTAACTGTTATTCTTGTTTTCTTTTTTCTTTGATGACAGTTGACCATATGCTTGACATTAAAAACCGTTACGTAGTAAAATCGTAAGTGCTGTTATACATACACCAAATATGCAAAACAAATACAAACACACATGTATGTATAATGTATATAAAGAGTAAAAGTATTTTTTTTTATATAAACTATATAGAAACAATTGTGTGTTTATGTATGTATTTACATACATATATTTATGTGTTTAATGTTTGTATGTATATGAATAAGAATTGCAACTTAAATAAAATTGTATGTATTGTTAGTAGATAGATAATTTAATTATTTCCTATTTTGATTGAATAATTTTGTTATATATTAATAAAACTTACCACCGTCACTAACACCAAAAGAATTCATTATATTCATATTTAAAAAATATTGGTATTTTCTTTTAATGAAAAAACGTAATAATCACTTTAAAAAATAGTATCTGAAACTAATTTAAACTATCAGCTTTTAACGGGGTTTGTTAATAAATAAATTATTATTCGTTGTAATATTTCCCTTTGCTTTTGTTTAGCAAGCCAACAAATATTATTGTAGTCCCCTTCAAATTATCCTTAGTTTTCCACTAAAATGCCATTTTTTCTATAATTTTAGTTGTACAAAAAATATGCTTAAAATTTTACAAAATTTTATAAATATAACAACACATATTTCGTTGTTTTGCAAACACTCAAAAATGATTATTGCGTATTGTTGAAAACTGAATTTTATTGGATTTCTTGAAATAAATATGTCGATTTTATTTTTTTTCTTTGGTATAAAAAAATACTTTTTCACTTTAACTTATTTTTTCCTTAACACAACAGTAAATGTCTCCCGTATTTTTTCTGTATTCTGTGGTGTGTGCATGTGTATTTGAATGTGTCATATCCTTTCTCAACTAAAACACAAAATCCAAGTTAAGCAGCAACACCAAAAACAACAACTGATTAAAGTTTACATCTGTTATGATTCCTTTGTTTTGGCAGCTTGTTGTGGTTAGAACCGATGTCGCTCGTTCGTTCGTTCTTCCGTTTTTATGACCGTTATCTTCGAGTTATGTTTCATTACTGATTTCTTCATTGCTACAACAACACGCAGTATGTTTTTATTTGTCTGAATGTATGTACATACATATGTACATACATATGTGTTAGTTTGTCTATTAAATATGGCTGCCAGCTAATTTTGCTATTCAAGATTACCGTTATTTTTTATTTTTGTTTCCATTGTTTATTATGTACTTGACATTTGCTTTCATATGGCTAAATGTCGATTTATAGAGTTTTATTTTGTGTTCGTTTTTCTTACGTCTCCGTTTATTGACCTTTAAATTATTGTTATGAAAATATGTTTTAATTTTTACTTATTAGTATTTAATATTTTGAAAGGATTAAAATTACCCTAATATGGTAACGCTTATTTAAAAATTTCAATTTGACGTACATAGTTATTTTTCAGACAATGATAACGAGATACATATTTTAATAAAGCCTCAGACAAGTGAAATATTATAAATTTTTGTCTACATTATTTTATTTGTTTATTTTAACAATTTCACAATTGCAATTTGAAATTTAAAATATTGTACTGTATTTTAATAAAATAGCAATAGTATAGCATTGGACTTTTCCCGATTGTAAAATACATTTATTTTGCACAATGCTAAATTTGTTGCGTTATGTTTAAAAATTGTTTTTTCTATAAGTAAATACCTACAGAAGAAAAAAAAGTGATACATTTGTTCAATGTAACAATACAATTTTTATTTAAAATGTTACAAACATAAATTATAGTTTTTTCTAATTTTGTTCATAACAATTGTTGACTTGTTTTAATAGATTACATTTCATATATTAATTCAAAAATTTCCGTGTGCATTTACTTACTACACAGAAAGAAATTTAGTTGAAATATTAATAAATTATTTTTTATTTCTCCAAAAGTATTTTTTGGAGTAAAATAGTAAAAAAAAATTTCGAGAAAAAAAAAGTTTTTATCAAGCAAATTATGCTAAAAAGCATTTAGAATAATTTTTAAAAATTTTAATGCATTTTCGAGAAACAAAATGCTAAATCTAGCACTGAAGTGCTAAAATGGCAACACTGACCATAACTGATGCCAATATATGTACCTATAGTTATTGTGATGAAATAAAACACGTTATTTAAGTCACGAACTATTTTTAATACTATTTATTATTAATTACTATATTTTATTTATTACAAAAAGGAAAAGTCTTAAACAGCGATTTCTACAGCTGTCGTGGCGAACACAACTCGAGGTAATAGTTTTTGTTTTCTTCTATCATGTCTCTTGCCTGTCTTGCCAGATATGTATGATTACATAAAAGTTGTTTAAAATTTGAAGCTACAATTTCGGTTTTAATGTGAAGTGATACCAAGTCAAGTAAATATTGGGACAATTATTCATTAACCACCCTGTTGCTTAAAAAAGCTTTTGTAACTTTTGATAAATTATGCTGTCATCTCGCTTACTCTTACAAAAAAAAAGCAAAGCTTATGCTGAAAATGGCTTTCTTGCAAAAACAACAAAAAACATATGTAATTTTTGCCGGCTGTTTGCGCCATTTATAAAGCAAAAAGCAAAAGTTTCTTTTGCAGTCGCAAAAATTGCCATTCTTGAATTTTCATTTGCGCGAGACGGACGTGTTAAATCGTAGTCGCGTGTTTAAAACTAAAGTGGAATATATTTCTAATATTTAAAACCAATAAAATACTTAATTAAAGGTGAGTGTTAAAAGCTCTTAATAAATTATTTAATAACTAAAAAATCAACATTGTTTGACTGGAAATAAACTACTGATGTAATAAGCTTGAAATTAATATTTGTAATTTACGAGACGTGTATTTATTGATATTTTATGTTACAATTTTATACTAATATAATTTTAGTTGTGATTCGGTGTTTTTTAAAAAGTTCATAGAAATTATTAGAATTCTATCGAATAGGTATACTTATATCGTATTTTCAGTTTGTTCTGTTTTCATGAATGTGTCTCTTTTTGTATTTTGCATTGTCATGATTTCACTAAAGAAGGGTGAGAAGATTATATTGACGCGTTTTTACCCTTCCGTTCCCGTCCGCTTGTTTTTTTTTGCAAAATATACTGTTTCTATTTCCGCAATCATGTTTTTTTAATTTTCTTGTAGAACTGAAAAGTTCTTTTATACAGAGCCCGATGTGACTCAAAATAAAAACTAGTTTTTGTTTTACAATGTGTTACAAAATTGTTTCGTAATTAAAATTAATCAAGACGAATCAAAAGATGCTATCAGAAATCATATCCAGCCATTTGGGTGTTACAATAAATGTAACAAATTTATTCGTAACTTTCCTTATTAAATCTCCATTATTGAATTTGTTGTTTGATAACAATTGTATGACAGCCACAACTACCAACATAGACAAATATTTAATAAATCTATGAAAAGTTAATTACGCAAACTTCAAACTAAAAAAACTTATATACATATTGTTATTGATTTCTAATGTTTCCCATTTAATAAAATCCTAATATTGATATTACTAGGAATAATGGATATATTGCAGATACATTAAAATTTAATAGGTATACATAGTTAATTAAGTGCAGATTTCCAATATCAATTTCCAATTAAACAGCAGCATGAAAATATATGTATTTGTGATAGTTGTACATACAGTCAAAGACTAAAGTTTAAATACACCTCAAAAATTGATTGTTTAAAGAAAAGTAAACGTTTCAGGAAAACATAAAATACAGTTTTATTTTTTTTATAAATAACAAAAAATTAAGACTTGGATCCCGTTTGATCTTTCAACAGGATAACGATCCCAAGCACACCGCACTTTCTCTGAAAGAGTGGTTGCTTTATTCTGCTCCCAGACAGCTCCCTAGCCCACCTAAATCGCCAGACTTAAACCCAATTGAGCACGTTTGGGATATAATGAAGCCCAAATTATTAGCAACTTCAATAACGAGCAGTCGCTTAAAGAAGCTCTTGAAAAAAAATCTGGTCAGAAATATCGCCTTCTGAAACAAAAAGCTTGGTACTTTTTATGCCATGCCGCTTGCAGGCAGTTATTGATAGCCATGGCGGTCCAAAAAGTATTGAAATTCTTTTCTAATTTATCTAAAAAAAATTATTAACTTTCCAAGATGTATTTAAACTTGTCGAGTGAATTTTATCGTATTTTTAAGAATTACCGTTATGTTCGTAATGAAGTCTTAATTTTTTGTTATTTTATTTTGTTATTTATAAAACTAAATAAAACGGTATAGGTAGGTACTTTTAAGTTTTCCTGAGACGTTTACTTTTCTTTAAACAATCAATTTTTGAGGTGTATTTAAACTTTAGTCTCTGACTGTAGTTCTAAAATGTTATTAAAATTGTTTTTAACAAAATACTCAATGTCTCTAAATTAAAAAAAAAATGATAAACTATTTTTATTTTCTTTTAAAGATGCCCCAATTACAAAAGCCTGCACCGCAATTCAAAGGTACTGCCGTTGTTAACGGAGTATTCAAGGACATCTGCTTGGCTGATTACAAAGGCAAATATGTTGTATTGTTTTTCTATCCCTTGGACTTTACTTTTGTTTGCCCCACTGAAATTATCGCTTTCTCCGATCGTGCTGCTGAATTCCGCAACATTGGCTGTGAATTAGTTGCCTGCTCAACTGACAGTCAATACACTCACTTGGCCTGGATCAATACACCACGCAAACAAGGTGGTTTGGGTGAAATGGACATTCCATTGTTGGCCGACAAATCCATGAAAATCGCCCGTGATTACGGTGTATTGGATGAAGAAACCGGTATTCCCTTCCGTGGTCTATTCGTCATTGACAAAAAGCAAAACTTACGCCAAATGACCATCAACGACTTACCCGTTGGACGTAATGTTGATGAAACCCTTCGTCTAGTGCAGGCCTTTCAATTCACCGACGAACACGGTGAAGTCTGCCCAGCCAACTGGAAGCCCGGACAAAAAACCATGGTCGCCGATCCCAAGAGGTCTAAAGAATATTTTGCTGCCGCTTCATAAATGCTGTTGTAACAATCGTGTTTATGATGAACAACATCTACATTAATCACCACAATTTATACCACGTAACATCCATAGTGTAGTATTAAAAATATCAAATGTTTTAACTCTGGCAGCTAATTACGTTTGGTATTTTATTATAATATTTATAATTCTATCGAATTATAAAAAATATCTACATCAACATTTTTACACACACAACTATTAACTAACTATTTTATAATTATACTTAAACATACTTATATGTATGTATATCAGACCTAGTAGAGGCCCTTGACAAAGTTACAACTTTGTTAAGGTTTGCAATTTGAATTATTAATAAAATGCTGTCATGTTGTTTAATTGAATGTTCTTAACAATTAATATTCCGAAGTTGCTTAAATAACCGAATGGCAAAGAAGAATAACAACATGATAGGTACCTATAAATAAATTGTATTTGTGGCTTTTTTTTAAGTTGCAAGTAAAATCACAAATAAAAGTATTTAAAAACAATAAAACATGTGTTTCTTTCTAATCATTTCAATTGCAAGTTTTATTTTATAATTCCGTACTCGTTTCTGTAATACATAATTGACTTTGAACTTGTTTTATTAATTGTTAGTTTTTTTTTGTTGCAAATGTTTTCTTGCTGATAGCGTAAACGAGACATAAAATTATCAACACTTATTTTACTGATAAAATAAAATATTTGTTGCTTCAATAATTATGAGCGATAATATTGAATATTTAAAAGCGTTTTCGTTTTTGAAATCAATATTTTAATTTTTAATGAATTTATGACGAGCCTATTCTGTAGCGTCATATTTTACAAAATACTTGCATGCTTTATCTATAGGCTATAGCATAATTTTCCGTCCACAAAGTAGGTATTACCAATTATATCTAATTGTGTAATTATTTCTCTATTTTTAAAAATTCTACTACATAGTTGTTAATAATAATGAATAGTGCTATTGTATAATATTCAAAAGGAGAATAATTTGCATTTATGGTTTCGATGCATATTCATTCACACGATCAGCTGCTCAGTTTTTTTCTCTTTTATTTTCCATTCTTATGAGATTGACATTTAAAATACAGCAATCGTAAACACATTCATGTGGTTGTATTTTAAATTTCCTTATTCCATAAAACATCTACAAAACGACTTTCAATGTTAAGTAATATTAACGGAAAAAGGTCGATCGATGTTTTTTTGCACTCGGAGTAAAACAAGAATAAACGTGTTGATATACTCTAGCTTGCGTGACAATATTCATCTATGTATTTTGGTCAAACCCAATTTAGAAAACTGAACGGAATGAACGTTGGTTGGTTTTAATATTTGTTACTCATCATAAAACAAGTTTTTTTCAATAACACGGTATTCACTCAGTCTGTTTTAACAACAATTCAGCTGTATTATATACATTATGAATATTCTAATGTAAATTCTTATTTAATTGTTTATAATGACGTTATCTAAATCTTTGAAAGGTGTTTGCAAAAGTTATTCTCCTTTTTATTTATTACATACCTACGTAATAGATTAATATAAATCCTCTCAGACAAATGAATTAATACACATAACTTAAATACAGTACATTTAAGAATTTAAATACAAGATAATTTTTCTTTTCACAACATCGTTACTATCGGATATACAAATGAATCTATATAATATGGTAACATTTGTTAAAGTTTTCAAATATACGGCGAAAAGGGTCGTTGTTCTGTAGTAGATCTGTAGTACATTATTCTCAATAATTGAAAGTTGTGTGTTGGTCTATTTGGTACATTAAAATTAATTTTACCAAGCAGAAACTCGGAATTAACATCACCACGAATTAACCCAAGCATAAATGAAATACCCAACATTACTCGATGACTTCATAGGGTAGGTAACTTAATTAGATAGAGTCTACTCTCATATGACGGTAGCACGAGTGAGTTCCATCCAAGGCTTTTGTACAGATTCAATACTATTAATTTAAATATTATAGCAAGGATCCCAAATAACTGCTCCGAATTCAATATGGAAAAGTTAACTTGATACAGTGTTATAGTCGGTTGTGCCAAATCTTATATACACTATTTCATATGTATGTTTATTTAGAAGGAAAATATATTCCCTATTCGGTAAATATAAAATCAAATCAAAAACGAAAAATTTTACACGATTTTTGTAGGTTAAATCAGACATATTTACTCGAAAGCGATGCTAACCGATTCGAAACGGGTAACACTAACTTTGAGTATTTCGATTTAAATAATTTAGTCATACTTAATTGAAAATTAAAAATAAGGATGACCTTATTTATAAATTAAGTTGATTTCAACAAATTCAATTATGGAAATCAAAAATTTTATAAGGGTTTTTTGCTTAAAGTCTAATATAAAAAACTCAAATGAATTTTGAGAAAAATAAAAAAACAATATTTAAATACAAACTAATTGTAGTAGTGCAGTGCAATTATCAGTTTCACACATTTTATATGAATGTGGAAAAGGTACAATAAATATAGCAATTAAATATAAATAAGAAGTATAAAACATGTGTTTACCAAGAAAAGGGAATTGATAATATGTACCAATTAACTATGTACATACATATAGTATATACTACATATGTATGTACGTATTTAAATATAATAAATCAAAAATCAAAACATGCTTTATTAGAATAAATAAATAATTGATTAATAGTTGTATTATTTACGTTTTTTATATTCAATTTATACTAATTAGAAAATAATAGATAAGTAAAAAATATGGGAACAAGTCGTTTTTAGTAACATTGCTCCAAAACAAATCATCAAATAGAGTTTTTAAAAAGTATATCCCAGTAGGCGGGTCTTCAAAGTTGAAAATATATAAGCCTATATTTCGGATAGTACTGGGTGTCTTATAATTCATAATACATCAAATTAAAGATATTATACCATGATTATAAAATATGGACTGCCTATTGGTTAATCCGAGAAATGTATTCTTTAATCCGAATTTTTTTCAATATCTAAAAAATCATAAGTGTTATTTTTTTTAGTTTTTAAATATGAATAGTATATTAAGATTTAATTTTAAGTATGATATACATGCATATCGCTCCTTAAATACAAAACTCACACATTTCAAAAAATATAAAAAATTAATATTTTGCATAAAATGCTTCTTAAGCGATGAAACTTTCATGTTTCGCTAAAACAGCCGTCATTTTATGATCGAAAACACACGGAAACGCAAAACCGTTAGTTTTGTTTTGTAGTAAAAATCATAAAATAATTAGTTATTTTTAAAAATGACGCTCCTGCATAATTTGCTTATTTTAACTTGTGGTGCTTTTGTATTTAAGGAGCGATATGTTTATTGTAAGTATCATAATCACATTTATAAGATTTGAAATTTAGGTACATACTTTGAAACCAAATTTCTTACTTTTATTATAAATGTCATACACAAGTGTTTAATATGTTAAATTCAGGATTTTTTCTTCTGTGATATACAGAAACACCGGCTGCGCATAGTAAAGATTTCTTGTATTTTTTGGTGAAATGTCATAAGTTTTCTTTAATATCTTCGGATCTGTATTTCCTACATGGTTATACCTTAATTAAAGTTTAATTTCTTGATTTTTAAATATGGTGAAAATATGCACATGTACGGCATTAAATCTGACGAGTGGTGTGGTCTTTTAAAACGGCGTCCCTTCGACTCTACTTAAGTGTTCGCACTTAGTGAACTACCACGTAAACCAACCAACCAACCATGCACATGTACATGCCGATCTCTGGTTCGCACCATGGTGAAATAACTCTACAAGGTGATGGCAATATTACAACAATACAAAAGCAACAGAAACAACATGGTATTTTTGTTTTTGCTTTCATGTTTGTAATGTCAAAAACAACTGGTTATTGTTTACAAACATTTTTGCAAGAAAAATAAATACATACATACATACATACATATATACAATTTCTTTAATTTCAAGATGAAAATAAAAATAATTTATAAATTTGTTAATTTATGAAACATTTAATTTATGGACAATTGTTTTTTTCACTTTTTTGTATAACTTGATACGTTTGCTATTTTTTTAACACAACTTGAGCATACATACATACATATGTATATAAAGTTTGACATAACGAACATGACTAAAAAAACAAACAGCTGGCGTTTCAACACCACCTTGTAGAGTTATTTCACCATGAACAGAGCAATACTTCTGCAACATATTTTCATGAAAATTTCATGTGATTTTTTTAACATGTATTTTGACAGCATTCCACTTGAAATTTTCCTGGTGCAACTATACAAGGTGAGTGCAAATCGGCAACAAGCACAACAACAGGTATTTTGTTTGTCAAAAACACTTGAAAAAGTGTTAGATTTGACATAAGTGAATTGTAAACAAAGTCAATCAGCTGTGAAATACCATCATTGGGATAGTATTGAAAATTTTTATAAGCAAACTACCCAGTGAACTAAAATTAGTTCTTAAGTCAAGAAATCCACATTCTTTATAGAAGGCAAAATAAATTTTAATTGAAACAGAATATGTTTACAAAAAATATCAATCTTTTCAATATTTTTCATCTAAATTTAATAATAAACAGAATCAAACATTTTTTAATAATACAAATACATAATATACTTCATTTAAAAATTCCCAATCTTTTTATCAGACAAGTAGACTAAAGTCTGGACAATATAATCATCAAAATTTTCAAAATAATAACAAACATAATTTCAATAAGCAGAATAATGCAGAAACTTTTCAAATGGTCAAGATACTTTTCCGAATTCAGATCAATATAGACAAAATTCAACTTGTAATTTTCCTAACCAACAGCATACTTTTTCAGATCCTCAAGATAGGCAACAAAACTCACGATCATTTTAGCAAAATTAGCGATGCTAGCAGATCTTCCCAGTTACTACTATGTATGTTTATGTCACCAATGGTGGCAAGTGTGGTAAAAACAAACATAATTATTACAAGACAGTGATTTTGAAACCGTACTAGATTAAAATAGTAAAAATACTCATATATGGTATTCGGAATTGACAACACTGGTAACAAGCTTAATATTGCATTGGATCACCTTCTTTGATTTTTTGGCTACGGGTTGACTCAAATATTTTTTTGACATCCTTAAGTTATGCTGTAGAGACTACTTTTAGGATGACAAATTTTTAATGACCTTGAAAATTTGGAAAACCGGTATTTGTGGTGAAAATTTGGAATAACGGTATTTGTGGTGAATTTCTAAAAACTCACCACGATTTTTTATACTCAGCACCATGGTGAAATTAAATACAAGGTGACAGCATTGCTACAACAATTACAACAAGGCAAGAACAACAGGCATTTTTGTTTGTGTAATACTTTCGTTACTGTCAAAAACATCTGGCATAAAATAAAGAAAACAAACATACAAACATGGATAAAAACAGAAAACAATAGTAGTGAAAAATTGTTTATTTTATTTTCTTAAACAATTTCGAAACTCGTGATGATTTTGTTCGGGGCTGAGGAAATTCTAGACAGTCGTATCTGTGTTTACCTCTTGCCACGCGAACAGTATGCTCGAAAGGTGAACAATTGGCTGATATATTGGCAATTAAGACTGCTGCTATAAAAATTATGAAATTACCTCTGAAACAGGATGAAAGTGATTACTTTTCCAGCAGTGATGAAAAAGATTCACAACCTTTTTCTCCCCTACCTGACGATGCCAATAGTGAGGCCATTTAAATAACAGATTTGTATAATTTTGTTAATACAGGCTACTTTATTTTTTAGTTTTCCTATCGTAAGTGGTTGTTTCTTTGTCCAGAGGTTTTCAGGAGAAATCAAATCCAGATTTCTATATACCCGAAATTAATTCTTCCCGCTACGCGTACAACATGTCTCTCAAAGAGGTCAACTTTAATGTGGTTAAGGCTATTTTCAGTTTGCCCACCATTAAGGAACCTCTAATAATAATGTTTTAATTAAAATTAATGCAGTCTTATTCTTCCAAAAAAGTTTTTATTTTTATTCAAATTTTAAAATAAAAGATTGGAAATATACATAATAAACAAAAATTTATAGTGTGTTCTCGAACTGGCTTTATTGGAAATAAAGCTGCTTGGAGTAAGATTCTTTTGGCATAATTTACTCCACTGTTCTCTTTTTCTTGGGTCTTGAGGAACCTTAAAGAAAGTACCACTTCCAGCTACTCCTTTTTTACGGCATAAGATGCAACAATGAATTTTTCTGCAGCAAAAAAAAATCACGTTTAAAGAGGAATCTTAACATTTATCTTACAGAAAAAAACTAACACTTTTAGTAAAACAACTCAAAAAACAAACACACTATTTAATATAATATAGTTTTTTTTTAACACTTTTAAGCTATTTTACTCAGATAAAACGGCGAAAAACTCAATTTTTCAAAAACAAAATAATTTTGTAACGTTTATATATAAACTTTGACTATTTGTAAACAACTTTTTGACATTTTCAATTTCACCATGAACAGAGCAAAAAATAATTAGCTGGCGCTATGCTGTCACCTTGTATTTATTTTCACCATGCTCAGCACTATTTTTTACTCACCATGGTTTTTTATACTCACCACGAAATTTTCACCACATTTTTAAATTCACTTACTACATATTTTCCGCTAGAATTTATACCCCACCTTTTTTAACTAGCTAGCTACCCCACCACACCTTGTTTTCCTGTTTTTTCTTTCTTTTTTCTTCTTCTCTTCTTTCTCTCTCTCCTTCCTACTCATGCACTCTCATAATTTTTTCTTCCGTCTTGGTTGCTGTGGCCGTTGAAATTCTTAGAAGAAACCGCGTTCGTTGTATACATTATAGCGAACTTTAAAAAAAGAATATGGGAATTATAAAAAAAAATAAAACAAAAATATAATTTAATAGTTTCTTTTTACAAGCAATAAGGTCACTTAAATTTTATATAAAAATATTTAATTTATTTCTATATATTTATTTCCAATATTTCGCTATCACAATGGATAGCTTCTTCAGGGATAATATAAGTTTTGAATTATAATAAAATAATAATTTAAATAATAATTTAATAAAAAGAAACTATTAAATATTAAAAAAGGTCAAATAAACGAACTAAATATACAAAAATACAATTTTATACAATAATACATTTGACAAATAGATGTCGCTCATTACACTGTTTAACTATCATCAAGAACGGATTGAATCGACATATACAAAGTTCATATATAGGTGGAGCCATTCATGACAGCTGTTTTTGACATTAATGAAATGTCAAAAAAACAGTACTGACAACTGCAACAAAATGGACTTCCTCTTTTTCGATACGTTCGCGTTCGTGTAAAATTGTTAAAAATTTTCACAAAATAAATCTTAGGTAATCTTTGTGAAAATTTACTAAATTTAAGTGAAATTATGCGCAATATCATGAACATAATGTATTCTACAACAAGAAAATATAATTTTTTTACTAAATTGATGTGAAACGTGAATAATTTGCAAATTTCTAGAACCTTAGTGAAGAAGCTACTCAAAATCATTGGTGTTTGGATATGTTTTGTAGACACTTGGTAAAAATTAACGTTTACAGTTAAAAGAAAACCGATTATTTGTTTAATTTAAATCAAGTTAAATATCAAAAAAGGAGAAAGGTTCCAAACAAATGTTAACGGCCGGTGTAATATTTTTGTTCATACAATTGTTTCTCTAGCAAGCTGCCAATAAAATGTACAGGGAACTACCATGCATTATTATGTATTTGATTTATAAATAAATAGTTTTGTTCCGGTAGGTACATTTGCACATGCTTTACAGAAAATCGTCCGCGTACTCAAAATTGTAATATATTTATTTGATTCTTTTTTCTGACGAATTCTGGCAATTGTATTCTTTGGACAGACTGTAACATACCAAACATATACGGCCCAATCATGACTAAAAAACTACAGCGGAATTTTTATTCAGTATTGGGCTGATAAATCTATGTTGCTTATTAGTGTGGCTTCTAAAATTATTTGAAAACTGCAAATTGTTTACATTAATAAATATTTGCTATTTTATAAAAAAAAAAGGGGGGGAAAAGCGTGTCGTTATAATAACTATGTGTGTGACAATATAACTACATATTTAATATATTTTCAAGTTAATAAAGTTTTGTTTTTATTTTTTTTACAGCCATGGTGCGTATGAACGTATTGGCCGATGCCTTGAAATGCATTAATAACGCTGAAAAGCGTGGCAAGCGCCAGGTCCTCCTCCGTCCTTGCTCCAAAGTCATCATCAAATTCTTGACTGTTATGATGAAACATGGTTACATTGGTGAATTCGAAATCGTCGATGACCATCGTTCTGGCAAGATTGTTGTCAACCTTACCGGTCGCTTAAACAAGTGCGGTGTCATCTCTCCCCGTTTCGATGTTCCCATCAATGATATTGAAAAGTGGACAAACAACTTGTTGCCCTCTCGTCAATTCGGTTATGTTGTATTGACCACCTCCGGCGGTATCATGGATCACGAAGAAGCCAGAAGAAAACATTTGGGAGGAAAGATTTTGGGTTTCTTCTTCTAAATTACTAAACAACAACATCGATGCATCATAAAATGTTTACAAGGCGGCATTAACAAACAACAACATGTGTTTGTATGTGACGCATGTGTGTTTTTTTTAATTAAAAAAAAAAAACAAAATTTTATATTAATTATAAAAGAAAGTGGTTTTGCTTCATTTTAAGCAAGGAGAATAAAAAATTTTAAAAAATATCTTAATATGGTTGTAGTGAATTTAATTTTGAGAAATAGTATGTTTACCTATCTGTACAATCTTTAGTATACAGTGAACTCGCGAGGGTGTTAACGTTTTCGATATTTTTCACGTTTTAGATTGCCTTTTATTCTATAACATATTTTAGTCTTTTTTTTTATTTAAAATAAAGTATTTACGTTTTTCACCTGTTCAACATGTTTTGTAGCTAGATTTACACGATTGAAATTTTCGTCAAAATGCTTCAAACTCGCGTAAACAGCAAAAAAAGAAAATTTCAATCGTGTAAATCTGCCATATTTAAATATAGGTACTACCTAGCTACTATGGTTTGCAAAAGGGTTTCTAAGATGGAGGTTTTTATTGAAAAGGAGCAACTACAAAAAAGCAATGAACCTCTCAGTAGTTTTTTTTTGTAAATAATAATGAACAAAAAAGAAAATGTAAGATAAAATTATTTGAAAAACTAAAAAAATATTTCTAATTGTTTATTTGAGGATATACGTTTGTCATTCCGTGTGAAACTTTTTTAATATTCATCTGGGACCCAACAAAGTATATATGTATATTATTGGTCCTTATAAAATTCTAAGTCGATTTAGCCATGTCCGTCTGTGTAAAACACTCACGTCCAAACTATACAACTAAACGAAATTTCCAGAAAAATATTTCTTATTTTCCGGGTTTAGGCCAACCAGAGTTTTGGACCAATATGTGAGACAGCCTACATAAAAATTTGATATTTTTTGTCCATTTTATTGCAATATTTTGAAATATATTGCATATAATACCATGCAATTTTGTATACGTTGTTTTTATGATAAAAGAAGAAAGTGTGCGGGAAATAGCAAGAATCGGTCCATCATTTCTCATAGGCTCCATACAAAAATCTTCCCGAAATAGTGCTCAATTATACATAAATGCCTATAAAATTGGAATATCAAGACAAAATTCAGCAAAATAAGTTTTTGCAAAAAGAAATCGCAAAACGAAATATTTTTTTAGTTCGGTCCATGTTTGACCATAGACCCCATATAAAGTTCACTTCCAAAATTCACCTTAATACGTATAAAACAGATATAAATAATGTTAAACGGCTAAAATTTGACATAAATAATCTTTATAGGTAGGCAAATAAATTGTTGTACTAAATTTTAAGGTGGTCGGCCCAGAAGGACCACATCTGATAAAGACATTTGCACAGATCATTTACATACCTATACAAAAATCATCCCACAAAATTTTGTGAATTTCGTCCATATATGACCGTATTCCCCATATAAATCCCTCTTCCGAAAATCACATTAATACTCATAAATTTCTTTTAAATAACGGTACCGATCCAAAATTTTACAGGGATCGTTTACATACATGTCAAAATCAAACTGCTGGATTTTGAGCATATCGGTCCATATTTGACTATGTCTCGCATATAAGGTCCACTTCCGAAATTCACGTTAATACTAATATGTATCTTAAATATACCGTTATTACGTTGAAATTCGACGCGAAATATCCTACTATGCATAAAATTCGATGTTCCGAAATTTAAGAAGATCGGCCCATGATTGCCATATAAAGACCATTATCGAAAAGAATTTAACCCACAAAAATGTACCTATAATACCATTTTTGATACCATTTTTCTCTAACTTTCCGTAAATAAGTAAAACGAGACAATCGGGTAATGTAAACAAATAAGCGTTATTATACATTATTAGTTCATCAGTCCTTCTCTTGAAGCACTCATCATATTTTCCTCAAAATAGTTTAAAAATATATTCGTAGAAAAATAGAGTAAAAAACTCTGAAAGATAAGTAAATTTTCTAAAAAAAATAAATACATTTTAAATAAATTTCTTTTATAAATATGTTTTATTTTTAATAGTTTCTTCTTTTTTCAAGCAATAAGGTCAATTGCATTTTATATACAAATATTTTATTTTATTTATATATATTAATTTCCAAATTAATATTAGAAAAGGTCAAATAAACGAACTAAATATGTTTTATTTTTGTTTATTTTCATATAAATACAATATTATATACATTTCTATAACAGTTAGTATAAATTTCTTAGCATAACTCTTTTAAAAATGTTGGTATCCAAATAATATTGAACACAAATATGTCTCGTACATATATGTACATACCTATAATACGGTAAAATTTTATGATGATCGGTTCATAATTAGTTGTAGCTCCCATATAAGTCCCACTTCCGAAAATCACTTAAAAGAGCATAACTCTTTTAAAAATGTTGGTATCCAAATAATATTGAACACAAATATGTTTTGTGTATATACATATAATACGGTAGAATTTTATGATGATCGGTTCATAATTAGTTGTAGCTCCCATATAAGTCCCACTTCCGAAAATCACTTAAAAGAGCATAACTCTTTTAAAAATGTTGGTATCCAAATAATATTGAACACAAATATGTTTTGTGTATATACATATAATACGGTAGAATTTTATGATGATCGGTCCATAATTAGTCGTAGCTCCCACTAAGGCCCACTTCCCGAAATCACTTTAAGGACCATAAATCTCTTATAAATGTTGTTATCCGAATCAAATTTAACAAAAATGGGTTTCTTATGTATAAATAGGATGACACCTAATTTTATAATAGTTAGTTAATAAATAATCAAAACTCCCATATAAGACTCTCTTCGTAATTCACTTTAACCTCCATAAATCTTTTAAACGTATTTATATCGAGATAAAGTTTAACAAACATAATATTTATATTCACGGAAGTCATGGCACTAAATTTTTGGATGCTCGGTCCATAATAGGTAATATCTCCCATAGGTAATAGCGCCCATATCTGAAAAACTGTTTTATTGATACACTGGGTGTAGGATATTTTATGGTCGGGCTTGACCGACTATATTTTCTTACTTGTTTATTTTAATTAAATACTGTGGGGTAACACACATTATTTAATTGTGTATATTTAGCCCGGCTAGCGGTGTACTTCAAATAATCAAGAGAAGATCCCGAACGGTTAAATTTTTAATAAACTTTATTTTTCTTATTCTTTGCAACAAGTTTCAACAAATTTGTTGAAACTAGAGATAAATTGCAACAGAAAAATTATAATTATAAAATAAATTATAAAATAGCACAATAAAAATTTAATAGATTTTTCTTACGTTTTAATAGATGCTAATAGTCAATATAAATCACGTGTCCGCTGAGATATAGGAGATTGTTGTTTTGCATATACACATATATATGAACGAATCTGTCTGTACCTTGGTTAAAAGTTATTACAAAATTTTGAATAAAAAAATTGCTTACATTTTGCAGTTATTATAGCAATACATTTTCATTAAAATGTCCTTTCAGAACTGTATATGTTAGATAAAAAAGTTTTAAAGATACCACATTAAAGACCCACTTTCTAGACCATAGAAATTTTCTACAATTTAATTTCGGATTTCAGTATTAAGTGCGACTGGGCTAACAATATTGGGAAAGCATAATTGTATAACTTTTGTTTTTTTATGAATATACATACATACATATGCAATATTTGCATTTAATACTGAACTACCTTTTGAGTAATACAAAAGTTTTTTACAATTTAAATATTATAACTGTAATAATAATTATCGTTATTATCGTTAAGATGTCTAATACAAACATTTAATTTATGTTAACAAAGTTTTAGGTTTTACTTGGTGGCATAAAAACCGCCTTTGCATGAACATTTTTTATTATTATATTTTTTCCAGAAAATGTGGGATTCAGTGTTAAATATGATTTTGAAGGTTTATAAATTCTGAAATATTAGGGTGCACACAAACATTTTTACATAATCATTAAGTCAAACAAAGTTAATATGTAAAAATCTCCACTTATATCCATTGTCGATTTCTTAGGTTTCATGTGGAGTACCTCAAGGTTCAATTCTGGCACCTCATTTGTACAATATGTATTTTCATTTGCGATTTTCCTCACAATTTCTCAAACTCAACTGGTGTTCTCTATGCAGATGGTCATCATGAATCTCCAAAAGAAGCACTTAAAATAGTGTCGAGATATTTAAGTAAAGTTAAAGAATTTTATGATTTTTGGGGAATAAAAATAAATGCTTCTAAAAGTGAGGCAATTTGTTTAAGAAATGCTTCTGGTAGATGTGCATACTATGTTGTCCCAGAGAGTAAAAAAATAAAATTTAGTTTAAATGGTGTTGAAATACCTCTTAAAGATAAATTTAAATACCTTGGTATTTATTTTAATAAGCTATTTAAATTCAATGACCATGGTAAATTAATGTTAAATAAAGTCTATAAAATAGAGGGATGTTTTGGAAGAATTTTGACTCATAGATCATTACCAATTAGGACAAAATTATTAACTTATAAAACATGTTTAAGGCCTGTATTGTTAAACGGATTTCCAGTTTGGTTCCATATTTCTCCCACCCTAATGAATAAATTTGAAATTTTTGAAAGAAAAGTCTTACGATCATGCATTGGTAAGAATTTTGTTTCAAGAATTAAAAGATTCTCAATTGTTGTAATATACAAAGAGTCAGGGGTAATACCATTAAACTGTTATGTAATTGATATATGTAATTAGGAAATATATTAATAGATTAGATTTTCATGATAATGACATTATAAAAGATGTAATTGATTCTCAAAGGGGATACTATTGACTAATTCTCCTTATATGTCTTCTCTTGGATTACAAAATGAAAATATTGTTATCAATATGGCTAATTCTTCACCGGATTTTTAAAAAAAAAACTCTTCCTGGATCTCACATGGGTTAAAAAATATATTTGAAGTTCATTTTTTTTACTATTTTTTTTTTTGTTATTTTCTCTAGTATGTAAGTATTAGTTTTAAGTTTATTCTACTATGAGATATACTCTCACGACACTGTTAGCCTCGGGAGCAAGGACATTTGCATTAAATTTTTCACAAACATTTTTATACATTTATTGTTAAGTTTGGTACTGTATTTTCACTTTCACAATTATTTTAAGACATTACATTATAATCTTAAATGTTTCTTTAATATGTGTTTTTTTAAACCACAATTATTCTTGAAAAAAGTCTCAATAAAAAATTAAATTAAATTCTTAGATTTCTTTCTTGGGTATAATAAGTCCCGACAGAACTCAAAAATTTTTATCACACTAGTAGTTTTAAAAACGTAAATATGTAGTGAAAATTTCCAATTTTTTAATATACTTTAGGTTTTGAATTTTTAGTCAAAGTAAACAGACACTTTACTCCTAATTGACTGATGTCAAAATTGCTACATTACAATTAATTTAACCCTTGCGAAATTAAAAGTAGAGAAATCGTATAACTACGTAAACATATTTTTATAACTATGCAAACAAATTATAAATTACTGTCATTTTGATCATTTATTTCTGTTTTTTTTAGTAATTATGTAGACTTTATCAATCTTTTGTAAAATAGTAATGAAAGCAAGTAATTTAGCCCAAATAATTTTTTTTTTAAATAATTGTTGAATTGGGATCAATACGTTTAAAATAAAGAAAAGATTAAAGCAAGAAATTTCTTATAGGAATGCCTTCAATGTAGATAGAACTAATGGAACTTGAAAATAATGGAAACAAGCACTTTATTAAGACATTGAATTCATTAATAAGATTGAAAAAATAAAGTCTTATCCAAGATGTTCTAAGGTTCATAAAAAGGTATATATGTAGTGGTTTCTTCATGTTTCTGATACGTTTTATAGTTTATTTCAATGTATTCCTAAATATATGTACCTCTAATTATTTTAGAATAACATAACGTAATCTAATAAAACGCTTCAAAAGATGAGCAAACTCAATACATTTTTTAGTCAATATAAATTATGGAGAAAATTATAAATATTAAAGTATGGTAATTAATTTGTACAATTTCTTAATAAATTAAAAAACATGCGTATAATCAATGTTTTTATACCCTTCACCTTCATGAGAAGGGTATATATGTATGTATAAGTTTGTCATTCCGTTTGCAATTTCCAAAATATAATTTTCCGACCCTATAAAGCATATAACGGGTCCGCCATTTAACTTTTTTTTCAAATAGTGCTTATGGTAACACTTAGCTCATGTCTGAATTGACAGATAATTAGTTTTATTCTTCCGCTGAATGAATATGGTTGTGTATACGCTTGTCTTCGCTTCACTAAGTGGGCCTGCGATCGACTTACAGAAGATGCCGATTTTGCAAAAAAAAAATCATCTTTTCAGATGAAGCTCGTTTTGATCTTGGCGGGTATGTAAACAAGCAAAAACCCGCACGCATACATTGAAAAGCCGATGCACCCAAAACGAGTCACTGTTTGGTGCGGATTTTGGCCCAGAGGCATAATTGGGCCATTTTTCTACGAAAATTAGCAAAAAGTGGTCGTTACAGTCAATGGCAATCGTTATCGGGCCATGTTCACAAAAATTGAAGAGGATGATATTGGCAACATTTGGTTTCAACTAGACGGCGATACGTGCCACACAGCTGAAGCTACACTCGATGTTTTGCGCCCTGCTTTTGAAGATCGCATTTTCAGCCGCAGAGCTGATGTTGTTTGGCCACCTCGGAGCTGCGATTTGACACCGTTGGACTTTTATTTGTGGGGTGCCGTCAAAGATAAGTGTTACGCCGACAAGCCAGAGACATTTGACGCTTTAAAGGACAATATTCGTGAAGGCTACTGCATGGCCACCCGCGGCAGCCATTTGAATGAAATTATTTTCCATTATTAACCGGAAGGATTGTACTTTCAAATAAAAAAAAAATTTGAGAAAACATTCAGAAGTTTTTTTATAGCATTTTCCGTCTGTCTGTCTGTTGAAATCAATTTTCTGAAGTCTCCAGATATCTTCGGGATCCAAATCTTCAATAATTCTATCAGACATGTTTTTGAGAAGTTTTCTATTCAAAATCAGCAAAATCCGCCCATAAATAACGGAGATATGAGCAAAAATCCGAGACAAACTCTGAAAATTTCATCAAAAAAACTATCAAACAAAGTGTATTAATATTGTTACGAACAACTATGTATGTAATGTAATGAACACTTAAGAAAAAGAAAACATGAATAAAAAAACACTTTATCAACAGATGGCGTGTTTATCGACATACAATTTGTTTAGCATATGTAGTAGTTTTGATTTATAAACATTAATGTTATAAACATAGCAATATGGCAACATTGAGTTTTAACGACTTTGGCTAAATATTCTAGACACGAACATTCTAGACTTGCAGTCACGAACATTCTAGTATCTTAGTTGTGAACCTTCCAGAAATTATGATTGCTGTATAGATAGACTAACACGGCCAACCAAATGAATCAGTTTATTGTGAGTAATTGTTGTGTAAACATCAAAGTGTTTGAAAACATTAAGTGTGTTCTTAAACCGTAATATAAGTGTGTAAAAAGACAGTGTATTCATTTTTAATTGTGTTTGTGTACATTTAAATATATAAAGACTCGTTATATTTTCTTCAAACTACTTGAAAGGAAATAAACCACCGTTAAATGTAACAATATAATATATATATATATATATATATGTATGTATATAATATAATTATGCATCCACAACAAAGGTGAATGGTATATAAATAAGATTCGGCATAGCCGAATATAGCATTTTTACTTGCTTTTTCCTTAAATTAATAATACATTACATTGCGTTCAGGGTGAAATATTATTTCACTGTTTACTAACTATAAATCCTGAAAGTTTCTTTAATAATTGGAGTTTCTCTCAAAACTTACACAATTTTAAATTTTTAAATAAAAGAATTTGAACTACTTATTACTTTTATTTTATTGTTACAAAAAATAAATAAATAATAACATAAAGTTTAGAGCAAATATAAAAAAACAAAACTACAAACAATAAAATAAAAATGTAATAGTAAAAATAGAAACACACATAAATTAATTAAAATTAAAAAACTAAAAGAATATTTTCTATTAAAACCAAACAAAGTAAAAATTATGATTATTTAACATCTTAAATTACTTAGGTAATTATTTTAAACAGTTTGTTAATATTAAAAGGATATGTGTGTATGTGATTTAATTATTTTAACTTAATTAATTGTATCGATGACTATTTTCTTTATTTTATTGTTATTCATATTTTCATTATTAGCTTAAAAGTTAATACAAAAAAAAATATTGTTAATTTCGTGCGTATTTCACTTTACTGGGGTCAAAGGGTTGATTTATAATTTATTGTATTGTGTCCAAGTTCTCCAAAGATACGATTTAGTTGGCATTATAAATTGAAATTGCTTATATTTTGTTCTTATTAGTATATTGTTGATATTTAAGCTTCGGTGTACTTTATGTATTTAAATGAGCGAGCGTTTCATTTAAAAATGCCTGCCAATAATTTTTATTGAATGTTAATATGAGTGTATGTTGGTTACACTTATTTGAACAACTTGCTTTTTGTGTGTTTAGCAAAGTGGCAGAGTGTATTTTATTCTTCTATTATATTGTGGAACCACTCTTGTGTTCCAAGTACAGGAAATATGTACCAGCAGCATAGGCTAAGAAGTTGAATAAACCAAAAACACCAGCAGCAATATTTGAACCATAATAACTGTGACCAAAATGTGATGACCACTTGGCCAATTGTACCACGAAAGCAATGAAGTAGAGAATAGCTGCAATGCCAGTATTGAGGAGTTCCTAAAAAATAAAAAGAATATAAATTAAAATAATTACTAGTTTTGTTAAGTATAGTATAGTAACACATAGAGAATAATTCATAAGTGCAAACTACTGTATGTGGGCATACAATAAGAAAAATGTTGGACAACTTTAAGTTTTTTATTACAAAAAACCTGTTATAATTTTTTTTTTATTAGAAACGATATATAATTTGTTCAAAATATTAAAAACCCCAATAGACGAAATTATAATGGATGTTAAAACGTTGCTTTGGTTTGTTAAGAATTAATTATTATTATTTTGTTGTTATATTAATAAATTAATTGAAAAATACTTACTGTGAATATCCAATTAATGGCTACATTAAGAGCTTCTCTAATACCCAAAAGGTATGCAAAGATCCATAACAGTGTTGCTATAAAAGAAACTACCACAACAAACAAGAAGAAAGATGTGGCTGAAATAAGAGCAGGTGAAGCGCAAGCCATACAAATTATACCCAAGACCTGAGAATTAAAAAAATGTAACAAAAATTATTATATGAATTAATAAACTTCAATATGTATATTAATCATTAAATCTTTCAAGTTAAGCATATAAGAAGTAAACTATTTTTCAATGAAACTTCATATAAAAAAAATTTTCATTTATAAAACTGTAATTCATATAAATGTTATTTGACACCAGTTTTACACGGGATTGCATATTGTTTTTGTAGCTAGGGGCCAAGAATGCTGAGAACTTACTTTGATTATACGTATATGTATGTATACATATGTACATATATGTAATATGTACGTTATACTTAGCTAAAAATTAATTCGTATTATTAAGATTATTTATTTATTTTATTACGTTTTGAATTTTTGGAAAGCAATAAAATTAGTAAATATTTCTATAATAATAGATGTGCGTACGTATGCATGTAATTTATAACAATTACTCATAAACTAATGTTAAGTGTAGGTGGTTCTTATTTAAATATTCATTGGACAGCTGTAGGTGTTTTAACAAAAAGTAGAAGTATATGTATGTAATACGTGCATACGTGTAAAAGCTCATACATACATATATATGTATGTAAGTATGTATGTAACTGTATTAAACTTGAAACAAACAGACACAATTCATTCATAAATTCCAACCCAAAACAACGAACATAACGTATAGGTGATTCTCGAAATTTTTGTTTTATATATACATACCTATATATATACCTACTATACATATTTACAAAATAAAAATAATAATAACTTGTTAAAAAGCTGAGCTCATCTACTAGCAAAAACAAAACACCAGACATTTTGCATTGAAACCTCTTATTTCGTTTTTGTTTGAGAAAAAACCTGTTGATTTCGTTTCTGATTTAATGTTTGTTTGCAACAGTATTCGTGAATTTGTAAACAATGATTTAAGTTTTTTATAGGTACGTTTTGTTTTAGTTACGTTTTTATTTAATTTTGTTGAGTGTAAGACTGTGTGTGTAAAGTATGTTAAAGTTTACGTCACACCTGTTGCACTATTATGTACATGGTTGTAGATGCAAGTACATAGGTACAAATAATATACGCTTTTATTTATAAACATTTGTTTAATAAGATTACTCTACGCCAACATTGGTAGAATATATAGAGCGCTTATTTGCAATTATTTAAAAAAAAGTTATACCTATACAGGCTGTCACATAATTCGATCGGAATGGTTTAAATTCCGTATTTGCAAATCGATCGTTGTTACTTTGAGTTGTCTAGCTCCCGATCGGTTTTGTTTATTCCCAAAAAAAATTTATACCTATCTCGGTTTTTAACTTAAACATCATGGTGCAACTATACAAGGTGAGTGCAAAGCGACAACAAATACAACACAAAACAGAAACAACAGGCATTTTGTTTGTGTACAATAATGTACTACTGTCAAAAATATTTGAAAAAGTATTACTTTTGACATAAGTAAATTGTAAACAAAGTCAGTCAGCTGGGCTACTGCACTCACCTTGTATAGTTGCACCATGTTAAACATAGTAACGTTGTGTAACCAAAATAAAAAAACATATGATTTTTGTAATAAAAAGTATAACAAAAGCGAACAAAAAGAGCGCTAAAAAAGAAATTTTAAGTAAAAGTAAACAAAATTTTTTAAAAATGCCTGGAATTTCAATTGTTGCTTTTTTAAATGAACAAAGACATCAAAACGCAGTTAAAAAGCTAAAAAGAAGAAATTTAAGGGATGCATTTGATCCTCTGTCATATTCCAGTGCTGTTTAAATATTTTTAATTTTTGTAATTTTTTGACAAAAGTTTTCTTGTTGTTGGTACCAACTTTAAAATGTTTAACATTTTATTTAAATATCAAAGAGATAATTAAAAAAACAATAAAATTAAATTTGATTGTCATAGTAGTATGAGTTTTTTCTTAGTATAAAATCATAAAAAATAACAATTTGATTTCTAAAGTGGTTTCATTCCGAAAAAAAATCGTTTTTCGGTTTTTATAGACTCAATTTACGGAATCAAAAACATTTTCGATCGAAATTGAGTTCTGTGACATGGCTGATAGTAGCATTAAGTTTTTTTCTCAAGAACGAATTTATAAAGAATTGTACCTGACGAAATGTGTTTCTTTTAAAATTCAAATACGGCGATCTTGTCGTGTTGTTAACAAAATTGTTGTTGTTGTTGTTAGAACAAATGAAATATGGGATTGTACTTATATTATTCTAATAAGTGCTAAGGCTAAATAAAATTTGTTCTGATTTGTACACATTTTTATTCACATACATATGTATGTACGTATAATTTATTTTTTAAATAAACGCTTCAACAAAACCACCTGAATGCATACATACCAGTTTTATTAACAGATATTTATTTATTTATTTTTGCAAAAAGTATACATATGTATTGTAGATTTTTTCATACACTTAAATTTTTTCATAAATTACTAATTTGAACTATTTATTAAGTTCTAATCCAACCTCAAAATTTTGGATTATTCTTTAAAAACGAACACTTAATATGTACATATGTATGCATGTATATTACATAACTTTTTATTATATTAGAAAATAAGAGGTTATTTTATTCAAATCTGTGGGATATTATAAAACAGTGTAAATTTACTTATTGGTAAATTAGGTATTTTACACATTAGATATCGATTTGCTGAAATTACGGATATTATTGCATGAACCCCTTAGCAAACAGTTTTATCAGAATAACTTTAAATGTTGGGCGTATTTATGAAATCTGTAGGACTAATACATGATGTACTTACTGTAACACAGTGTATTTATTCTAAATTATAATTTGTTTTGTAATAGAGTCAAAACCGCAATATATTTTTTTGTTAGATATGCTTGCATGTTACAAAATTCCCCAATCATTTTTTTTTATGACAACGTCTCAATGTTGTTTTGGTTTTGTTGGTAATTTTAATATTTACGGCTATAAAAAATATGAAAAATCTGAATCACAACTGCTCTCCAAAAAACGTTTAAAATACCATTTTATACCATTAAAACACCTACTGGTATAAGACAAACAAAACGTCATGATTTATATGTATGTATGTATATCCGTCATCGAATGTGGTTTAATTTGTTATACTACAGAAGAAATTCGATATTTAGCCTTACCGCGTCTATGTGTAATAGATAGGTATACTATCTGTAGAAGTCTTACATTTGTAAGAAACTTCAAATGAAATTTCACTAAAACTGCTCCATTTAACCCCTTCCATAACTCTACTGTCATACAATAAATTGGACTATATTTGTATGCATACATATTTGCAACCTGTGACCTAAAGTTATATATTTACTGTCACACATGTTAAAAATTTAATCAAAAAAGCACAAACATAATTATCGTTGTTTACTTTTACAAGTGGTTTGCATCAAAATAAAATAAAACTAAATCTAGGTATTTATATCATATGTGACTGAACCTTAGCTATAAAGCTAGCATTCGGTTTAATACATTTTTATTTTAGGTTTAATAAGTTTAAAGAGTGTATGATGGTTATAATCATCGTAGAATTGACATCATTGCATAATTTGTAAATATTATAAAATGAATCTTAATCATTGTTTTAATTAGAATTTCTTATATTGTGATGTAACTCAATAAGCTGAAATATAATTTTTATTTGAACAGTTGTTCTTTTCAGACAGATGAGCAAACTCATAAGTATGTATGTGTGATTTTGTTTATACTCGTATGTATGTATGTAATATAAAAGTTTAGGGTAAGTTTAAAATACTAAAGCTCCAAAAGGTATTTTCAAATTAATCACTAACAACCAAAACATATGTATGCAAAATTTTTATTCTAAACAAACCTGTTTCTTATGTTTTTCCATTTAACTTATAAATATTAAAAATAATATGTACATACATACTCGTATATACAGGTATGTACATATGTATACACCGAAATGCCTTAGTTTTTAAATTTTATTATTTAAAATAAATATACATATGTATGTACACATACGAGTATGTATGTATATAACTTGTTAAATAAATTTGTGGAATCATCAGCATGTTTCATTTTCATTATATATTATATATATTTCATTGTTGCCTTTTATTTAATCTTATCTCAGTAAACTGATAAATAAATAAACGTATACAAATTACCAGTATGTATAGGTATGTATGCTTTGCAAAGGGACTCTTTTTGTTAAAGTTTTCAGAAGAAGTCTAATCGAAAGATCGATAAAGAATACAACACATTTATCATTCTAGTACAAATGAAATCACAGGTAAGTAATTTTATATTTTTAATGAAATTTTAATATTTTTGTTTGCATTTTCGAAAATAATTTCCAATATGTATTTTAAAATTAAGCAATAAAAATATGTTCGAAGAATATTTATGCTAGAAACAAATTAGTTATTGCTATAGGTATTATTATTATATTATATGATTTCATAATTCTTTTTATTGTTTAAACAAACCTCTAATTCAAAAAAAATGAGGGGAAAATCATTTTAAAATTATTGAAAAAATTAATTAATTTTCAATACAATTTTGAAAATAAAACCCTAATACAGAAATACGAGAGGAAAAAAAATTACAAATTTTTGTATGAAAAACACTCAAAAATAATTTGAAAACTGATTCTTATAAATCTTAAACTTTCTGTTCGTGTATCGGAATTTAAAAAAAAAATATAGTTTTGAAATTATGTACGAGTATGTATGTATGTACATACATATATATACATATACATATATAAATAAAAGTATTTAAAAATGTCATATATACGAGTACATATAAATTGAAGTTGAGTTGCTTACAAATTTACTATAAATTAAAGGAAAATAAAGGTATGGCAAATCAAGATATCGAGGGCAAATTAATAGAATTGTGAATTAGTTTTAAGCTTATTATTTAAATTGTCAAAAATATGAGTTATGACACTTAATGACTCATATTTACTATATAGCGTTGAAAGATAAAAGTAGTTTTGAATGAAAAATTAATCACAGAAATTATCTGATTTCGACAATTGATTAGTTCTTATAATTATAGTTAAATGGGATGAATATATTGTATAAATATGAGTATTAAATTTAAATTAAACTCATAAGATATAAAGGTAAACCACCTAAATATTTATTTAGCTAAAATTATGAGCACGATAAACCGTAAAAATATTTTTGAGAAGACAAGCCATTGTTATGTTTTTTTTATATTTTATATAATTTATAACCCAAGACACAAGAAAAACATAAAGTTGAATATTTGCGATCCCCTTGCTCATAAGTTTTTATATTTTTTATTGTATAATGTAAAGCGAATGACTTTGACACTGAATTTACAGTAACAACAATTTCAACAAATAAAACTAAATCATAAGAAAAGAAAAACTAACTGAATATTTCTAAAAATAGGGTTTGGTAACGTAGTTTGTACTCTTGTGTGTAATAACAAGTTATGGTCTACTACTCAAGCAATTTCTATTAAATAAAAAATATGCATTTGTTATATTGTTACTTGTTGTAATTATTCCTCCTCTACAGTAATTTGACACGTTGTCTAAACCTACTTTTGCCAAAATAATCTAACATAGTCATCGTAGGTATCTATTAATAACATACATACATACATTACATTCATATTTAAAGACTTATAAGGCATCATTACTTGTCCTTAACCCGTAAACTACATGCATCTAAATAAAAGTTTAGAATACGAATAGAAGTTCATTCGTAGTAATACATGCAGAAATATTTGAGGGATTTTTTTTTTATAAATAAAACTCATTTCATAGTCTTATTTGCGAATCAGAACTTTGCAACAAACAAATTGTCGGTATTGAAAGGGTTAAGAAGTCTTGGTAAATCCATACATTAGGATATTAGAGTACAAGTACAATTTGAACTATTGAAGCGTTTCAATTGTATGTTTTTTTTCAAAGTTAAAGCTTCATATTTTATAATTAATGTCATATCGTGAATATGTATCGAATTGTACTGACGTAATATTGAAAAGTGTATATTTTTACCCATGTCTATGCTAAACACTATGAGACTATTTGTATAAGAAAATCTCATAAACATTTTCGACTTTTATGTGCGTGAAAAACTAGGACCGTCCAAAAGTAAATACAAAATAAAAAATCTACTAAAAATCTACCAAAAAAATATGTCATCAGTTGGCATTTGGCCAAAAAAGTTGGTCTATAAAAACTACATTACCAAATAACATAAAATTATAAATATCTTACTTAACGTATTACAATTTCAAAATCAAAACCAAAAAACAAGTGTTTGTTTTTGAGAAAAGAAAATTTTTTAAAATATATGTATGTTTATCAAAAATGTTTAAAAAAAATATTAGTCATATAAATTTATTTATAATAGATTCTTGAAATTTATCATTTGCACAATGTTTTCAACTTTAAAATTTCAGTAAAATATATGATATTCAAGAAAGAGATTTCAATAATTGTTCTGTATCAAAGATACCTTTATCAGTCAAAATTAACCGGTTCTAAAGAGTTTTAAAAATTATATTCAATTTGTACTTCAACCACAAGGATTACATGGTCGAACATCAAAATATCATGAGGTTATTAAAACAAAAATCAAATCAGATATGACAGTATTTTCAGCTTTACTTTGAAAAAATTAGTTTTATTAATCACTAAATTTTGTTGACGGTTAATCTTTTACATTTTCAGTTCATTGCACCATATATCTATCTGTCTAACTCTGACGCATCTAACGCATGCGTACAGATTACGACTAACTATTAATGTTTGTATGAATGCAAGTCATGTTCACTGGCTTATTGCTGTTGTGGCTGTTATCGTCTCTGTATGTAATAGTTTTGTTGTTTACGTTTTTAAATAAAAACAATTTCTTACTTTCCCATTTCACCCATTGTTGCCGCTCTTTTCCTTTTGTTTTGTCTAAGTTGTTTTTGTTTTTTTTAAACTTAGACTAGTCGGTCTAATTATTCATAATGAAAGTTGTTAACTGCAGTTCAGCATTTAAAACATTAGTCAAATGGGGTCAAAAGAATTAATTATGTGTGAATATAATATATACATATATGTACTTATATTAGATGCGATTATTAGATTAGATGCGATTAGCGGGAATTTAAAATTTTGAAAATTGTCCCAAAATTTCCTAAGACGTCAGATTTTTGGTGATAACAAAAGAGCTAAAGAAAATTATTTTTTTGCAATATAGCAAATAGTTCTTTGAAATGATTTTATTTATTTTTTATATGTCAAAAATTAACTCAACAAATAATATTTCATAAATCAGGGTTGGCAAATGCTATACTTTTTATACCCTTCATCTTCATGAAAAGGGTACATATAAGTTTGTCATTCCGTTTGTAATTTCCAAAATATAATTTTCCGACCCTATAAAGTATATATATTTTGGATCCTTATAGATAGCGGAGTCTATTAAGCCATGTCCGTTTGCCTGTTGAAATCAATTTTCTGAAGTCCCCAGATATCTTCGGGATCCAAATCATCAATAATTCTTTTAGACATGCTTTCGAGAAGCTTGCTATTTAAAATCAGCAAAATCCGTCCATAAATAACGGAGATATGCGCAAAAATCCGAGACAACCTCTCGTTAGCGTTGTTCAAACAAAGTGTATTAATATTGTTACGAACAAATTCATCAACAAACGGCGTTGATCAAACAAAGGGTATTAATATTGTTACGAACAAATTCAGCAACAGATGGCGTGTTTATCGACATAATTATGCATAATATAATTATGCATCCAAAACAAAGGTGAAGGGTATATAAGATTCGGCATAGCCGAATTAGCACTCTTACTTGTTTAGATACATTTTAGAGTCTGTTGGTAAGTACCATGATACTACCACAAGTCATTTGGTAGAAATAGTCCAATACTTGAAACAGACAGTTTGATTTAAATGATATATACATAAATTTAAATTTCTGTTCGCAAAATTCTTGCCAATTAAAATTAAAATTTGTACATAAATAGATTTATTGCCATATATTAAATGATTTGGGACTGAATCCAAAAACGATAGATTAATTTCATTCATCAAACCCGTCTTATAGTTAACCTTTTTAAATCTTCAATATAATTTTATATTAATAAATGTAGTAAATTTTAAAACGCACGAATACAATTATTTTTAATTTCATATATGTTTGTTTAATTATTATTTAATATATATTAAAAATGATACCGCAAAGGTCCAAAAAGTACACTTTATTTTATTATATTTTATTTTCTAGCCCTGTTATAAATGCTTGTGCGTACTCGTAAATTGATTGTGAACTTAATTAGTTGTCACACTACATTTACTGTAGTATTATGAATTACTGTATGTTACTTATTTGTCATATTTTTTTAATGACAAACAAAATAAGCTCTGACATATTCTGCTATCTGATATTTCAGTGTCTGTTATTACTTTCAGATTTTGACCTAATCTTTTAAAACAAAGTAAATTGAATTATACCACCCAAAATAAACTTTACGTGTCTCGGCTGTTTGGGACAGGGGACATAATTATTTTTATACAAAACTACATAATTGTTGATGGAGCTCCTGTACTTAGGATTAAATGTTAGCAATTATATGTGTACATATGTATGTATGTTTAATTACATTTCGATGAAATTCAGCTTTAAATAAAGCAAACAAATATTGTTTTATAAGTTGCAGTAAACTATTTAATTAAAATGCCATTGATTAAAC
Source organism: Bellardia bayeri (assembly GCA_950370525.1). Lineage (NCBI taxonomy): Eukaryota > Metazoa > Arthropoda > Insecta > Diptera > Calliphoridae > Bellardia > Bellardia bayeri. Next base: position 100,772,907 of record OX493266.1, read on the forward strand.
AATGTTATTAAATTTTTAGAGTAATTGAAGTTAAGGTCAATAGCTCAATTAAGAGTAATTACGTAGTATTCAAGTATGAAACCTTATGAATACATAACTAAAGCACATACATATGTAGTTGAAAACTCAGCAGTTTTCGTACTTTTCTGTGCTGGTATACAAAAAATTTCACTGTCATTTGTTCTATTATTAACAGGAACTAATGAATACAAACATTATTAGATAAAATAATGCATACATAGTATGTATGTACAGTCTATCACAAAAATATTTTGCATAAAATTTTTAGGAGAAATTAGTTTTTCATTCATACATAAAATTGTAAATTTTTTTTTTTTTTGCAATTGATATACATATGTAGATATATATAGAATAGGAAAACCAAAAGACTTAAGAAAAATAAATTTTTATTTAGTTATTGCTGCATTTTATTAACATATCTACATCATAATTTGATGGTCACACAAATACATATTTTGCTTTTTTTAATTCCTGTTAATTTTGTTGAATTTTTTAGTGTTTTTTTTTAAATTTTTCATTATTTTTTATAGGTAATTTTGTGGTTATTGTCCTCGGTTGTGAAGATCTTTGTGTTAAACATGCCGAAAGGAAAACAATTAAACTTTTTTGAATCTTTGTATACCATTTTTCGGCACTGGAGTTACGATTTTCTCTCGAAATGGGCCAATAATAGTGATGGTCCATAATATTATTGTTATATACAAGATTACCAATACCATTGGAAGAAATCGTTGGTTTTATATTATTTATATTTATTTATCTCCCACTTGGTTCTACGTCGCCCATCTGAACCAAACATTTTTCTCTCGAAATGGAATATAACATATTGTCACTTAAAATTTTTATTTTATGGTTCTCAGCGAATATCTGCTAATTTCCGAAATAAATGGTTTTTACCTGGATGGATGGTTTTTATATGGATCTCAGCACCCTAAGGAGTTGTTTACATTGGTACATAGTTTCTTTTTAGTTGGTCGTTAATTTCTGGTCCCGATAAATGTAGAATTATACGGTTTTCCCTGGGTTTTGGTATTTTCTCCCTGCTTTCAATGATTTTGGACGACCATTTCGTGCTAAATTTGAAATAAGTCCACCAATATCCACCAAATTGTATATTACTTGACAACATCTATTAAACATATCACAAATGTATTCAATTTAATTATTTGCCCTAGTAGTAAAGTTATAAATAATTTTTAATTCGGAAATGTTAAATTTTTTTCCCTTCGGTCTTTTTAGTGCAAATATCTTCACACATGTGCACAATAAGGACGAAATAATTGCAAATAACAATTGGATAATACATAACATGTATCATTTTAAGAAAAAACGGCAAAAAAAATTACTGGTATTTAAAAAAACTTATGTGACCTGCAATTTCTGATGTAAATTAATAAAATAAATATGCAAAACAAAGTACATTGTTGCAATTATTTATGTATGAACGAAAAACAATTTTCTTTGAAAATGAGTAGGCAATATAGTTTTGTGTGCACATACTTACATATGTACCTAAGTATTTTTAAAACAAAACAACAAACGACCATATTCGAATAGAATAATAAAGTAAATTTAACAAATAGAAATTTCAATAACAATGTTGGCGGGGGGAACTTGTTGTCACGGTTTTTTTTATACATACATTAAATATACATATGTATATGGATTTTAACTAATTATTAATAAAAATGAATATGTATATGTATATATAATATATATGTATATACAAATGTATGTATGCACAATAAAATAAATTAATAAATCATAACATTTTAGCATTCGTCAACTAATACACATTATTAACATAACTAACTCGTTTTCAACCAATAAATATGTAATAAAATATACCCTATAAAATTTCAAATATGTACATATGTTTTCTTAAGTATTGTAGATTATTACAATTCTTAAAATTAATCTTCCAAAAAGATTAATCATAAAAGAATTAGCAGAGAAAATTAAAATATAAAATTTTTTCGAAACACTAAAAAAATATGTAGAAAATTAAATAAAATATAAATTTTTTGAAAATACTAAAACTTTTTTTTTATTCGAAGTTGCCTTCTAGTTAAATATAAAAAAATTGAATTTGAATAAAAAAATTTTATAAAACAATTTTTTACTCGCAAGAGGAACAAATTCTCATTCAAAATACTAAAACGAAAAAATGTATGCTAAAAGATGTACAAATATTTACTATTTAAAAATAAAAAAATAAAAAATATGCTATTAAAAGTTAAGTACGTAAAAGGCCAAAATATCTAAAATGTTCCCTAATAAATCGATGACAAAAATATTAAAAACTCATTAACTCAGTCTGCTCAATCCTGTTTATAATACGATTCTTGAACCTGATTTTTTTATTTTTTATAGTTTGAAATATAGTTTATGAGATAATCATTTAACATATTTAATGTTTATAAATACAAACAATTTTGCTTTTTAAAGGCTGGCTATAGATACATGTTATGGCATATGTACAGTAAGTTTGCATCATCATACATTTTTAGAATATGAATGATTTATTTATAAAAAATATTAAAAAAAAAACGTAAAAAATGTTCATAACAATCGATTACAGTAACAATAAATACTATTACATACTTAATAAAAGATTCTGTCATTCTTAAATATGTACACAGGCAGAACAATTTTTAACATTACACTGTGCTACAGAGAAAAATTAAAATTAACGTAGCACAATTAAGATTTCTGTGGGTGTCTTAATAAAAATATGAGTGCATTGAATATATTTTAAATTCACAGTCTTTAGTTAACAATAGTTAGTATTTTAGTTTACCAATAGTTAACTAATGACTGAGAATTCGCCCATAAATCGGAAAAGTATCACAATATGCAATGTATACACTGAAAAATTAAAGGCTTGTGATTTTTGCATATTTTATATTAATTTTCTAAAGAAAAATAAAATAATCGATAAAGATAAAATTAATATGAGTAATGTAGATTAGTTTTGTTGATACTTCTAAATAATATTTAATAAATTTCGATAACAAGTAATCGATTCACATTGAATCTTTTTTCATATTGATGCTAAAAATTTGATTTAGCATGTCTATGCATGTACATACATACATACTATTAAATTTGTAACAGTGTAATCTTTCTTATAAGCAGTCTAAAAATAAGCAGAAGTATTTTTAATTTAACTACGTCTTCGTTTTCACAAAATGTATGTATGTATGTATATTTGTATTTGTATGACGTTTGTGTAAATACAATGTTCAAGTATATGATCTAATACTTAATAATCGTCTGCTTACAAAATTATTCGTATTTCATTTTTTAATACATAATAAAATAATTAGATAAAATTGTGCATTTTAACTGCGCGACTAGGGTATCCAAATAACTAGATTTTTTTTTCGTTTTATTCAATTATTTTACATAAAATTATTTTTTATTCAATAGAAAATTGTACTTTTTTTCAATTATTTTACATAAAATTATTTTTTATTCAAAAGAAAATTGTACTTGTACTCTCCAATAAATAAAATGACTTAAAAACGTGATAGTCGAAAAAAATGTGACAGACAGCCCTTTTCGAAATGAAGGGTCCAATTACAAACGTACGAATTAGCTGACTCAGAATACAAACTATTTGTATACATTTGTGCATATGTATGTATATGTAGACTTTAAAAAAGCACAATAATTAAAAAATATTAAAAAGCAGTTTGTGTTGTCACATATTTTGAGAGCTTTTCTTTCTATTTGTTTGCCTTAATTTTTTTAATGTCTAATACATACATACATAAGTATATTTATACTACATGTATGTATATGTGCATACATACAATATTATTTAAGTTATCAGGCCATAATCGTGTCAAAAACATTTTAAATTAGCAACATGAAAATACGTGTGAGTGGGTTACTTAAGTTTTGCCCAAAAACCACAAAGAATTTGTTGTTTTTTTATTTAACTCCAGCATGATCATTATAATAAACAACATTATCGTATTCATATTTGAGACAAAAAAAAAAAAAAAAGGAACATTTCGTTAGACAAAAACATAAAAGCCCCAAAAGGAATAAAAACCGAAATTAATAAGACCCCGAATACCATTCACAACACTAAGTATTTTGATTCACAGCACTTATCGGCTTAATCGTATGAAAAATGCATGTTGTGTGTAGTCGAGACAACACAACATTTTAGTGTTGTGAACGATAATCGGGCCCTAAATTAAAGATTTGGCAGTGAGCTCATTTGAAAATATAAGTATATCGTCGCTGCATTTTGAAATGGTTTATGAATTTGTATAAAGTAAGGGAGTAAAGAAACAAACTAAATTTACGCATTAATACTTTTAACATAAAAATAGACTTTTTTTAAAATTGTTTAATCAATAAGGATATCCGGTGGTAAAACAAAAACAATGTTCTTTTTGCACGCTTAATACTGATACTGAAGACTCATCCAAAGCAAAAATATTTTTTAAGAACAGGTCTAATATACATTTATGTATATATAGTATAAATGTATATATAATTATTAAATTCATATTTGTATTTAACCCTTAATAAATCCGTTTATATGTATATAGAAGGAGGACATTTTTATTTATTTTTTGATATTAATGTACTGTTGTAGTCAGTTTTATATACTTCAATATGGATATGGTGAGTAGGTTGAATTTGTTTATTGCGTAAAAAAAATTTACGTTTTTTGTGATTAAATATTAATAGAAAACAAGTAAGAAAGTATAGTCGGTCAAGCCCGACCATATAATACCCTACACCCAGTATATGTATAAAACTGTTTTTCAGAAATGGACGTTATATGGGAGATATACCTATTGTGGACCGATCAGCCAAAAATTTAGTGTCATGATTTCTGTGAATATAAATATTTAAACTTTATCTCGATATAAATACTTTTAAACGATTTATGGAGCTTAAAGTGAATTACGGAGAAGATCTTATATGGGAGTTTCGACTAATTATGGACCGATAATAATGAAATTGTAGCGTATTATTTTTAGACATATGAAATATATTTTTGTTAAATATTATTTGGATATCAACATTTTTGAGAGAGTTATGCTCTTTAAAGTGATTATCGGAAGTGGGCCTTATATGAGAGCTACGAGTAATTATGGACCGATCTGCATCCATCCTTGGGCCGAAAAAATATCACGTACCAAACTTTATCGAAATATCTTCAAAGTTGCGACCTATACGGACGGACGGACATCGTTATTCGGAGTCGATCGGTGTACTTTAAGGTGGGTGTCGGACCAATATTTCTGGGCGTTACAAACATCAGCACAAATCCAATATACCCTCCCCACTATGGTGGTGTAGGGTATAAATAATTATTTTCTTGTACACGAAAAGTAAACAACAACAAAAATCAATAGTGGAAAAATTAAATGTAACAATAACAATATCTAAATGCCCATATATAGGTAAATAGGTTTAAATAGGTTTTTAATGAAAAAATGTTGTTATATGCACAATTACGGATTTAAATCAATAACTGTACATAAAGTCGAACAATAAAAAGCGGTTACAAAAAACGCTCTGAAGACCAGTGTTATAGGCTAAAAGTAAGGTTATATAGCTAAAAAATAAATATTCTTTAATTAATTTGTTTTGATTTTTTATATACATATTTATGCATGTTTTTCTTTCAAGCATAGCAAAAAGTTTTATAATTTGTATGACACATTTTTTTGGGAGCTCGGTTAGAAAAAGAAAAATTGTATAAACTTGCATCCGTGTGAGTAAAATATCGTGACTTTAAAATAAGTGGCTGTTTATATACTTATGAGGATAAGTCATCAAAACTGTTTAACAAAATACATCTATTACTCAATCAATATCATACATGCGACAACGAGTTAGTTTGCCATAGGGTACTGAATTACAGAGAAAGTTCCCCGCATATAAATGTTTATAAACTAAATTTAATATCCTTATAATTGATAACCCAGTATTTTGAATTTTATTCTAAAATTTAAGCTTGAAAATTTTCAAACATTGATTTTTTATTAATAATGATTCTTATCACGAACTTGTTTTTTCATAATAAAAAATATCAGTGTAATTTAAAGTTTGCTTCATGTTAATTGGTAAAACATTAAAAAAATTATGCCACTTTGGTAAAATTTATTTTGTGAAATAATTACCATTATATATAAGCAATAATATAAGCAAAATTTTTAAAGTTTAAATTTGAAACACCTAAAATATAAATTAATATTTTTGTTTACTTTATCACACGAATTTAAAGAAATTCATTAAAATTATCTATTAAAAAGTGAAATCTACATGTTAGATCGAAAAACCACTATTGAATCTGAACGAATGTATGTATGTGTGTGGATTTGTTTTCTTATATTTTCTAATGCAATTTACCTACGACCTTTTGCAATAAACTCTCGACTTGAAATTAGCTCTAACAACGGGGCTTAATGTGGAAAATTTTAGCTCAATAATATTACATTAGTTTTATTACAACTAACTTACAGCTAAATTAAAATAAAAAATTAAGTTTGTTCTAACTGTTAACTATCTAATAATTTTTAAAACTTCAAGCTATGAAAAAATAATTATTTAATGGAAAATTTTTTCAAAAAAAAAGAGAAAAATGCTTATTTTCTCCTTGCAAACGCACCTTCAAACTTCAGAGACGATGCGGCGCCAGTTAACGTTATTCTATCATCCTAATATTTATCAGAACATATGTCAACAATCCATAGAACAATTCAAGGAGCGGGGACGGTCAAAACTCGCAATTTTATTTTTTTTTGGGGCACTGTAATGTACAGTGTATTACTTTTTAGTTTGTAGGGGAGACTCGTAGAATTTTAACATTGAATAAAATGACAGCTGATTCATTTTATTGTTTTTAAAATCTTATCATTTGATTTTTATTTTGATAAGTTTATTTAAAGATAAGTGAGTAAATGGCATTTGTTTATTCATTTATTTTTATAAATAATCAATAATTGCAGTTTATGAATTAATAACACTTGTTTGTATGAATTTAATTTAGAAATTCAAACATATGTCCTGGAAAATTTTTAATCATGCAATAATAAAAAAAGGAGCAAGTTTTGCAAATTTAGCAGTAGAAATAAATTAAATAAATACACAATTTAATTCTGTCTTAAAATGAGATTTTTAGATTACTTAAAGGCTCAATTGTTTCATTGAAGTTAAATTTTAGGCACAAGTTTGTTTGAATAAAAAAAATACCTGAAAATGTTTACATTTCTGTAACCATGTGATAATTACATATTCTCAAATCATATCAGCACAGACTTAAATGCATTAATACCCTGCCAGCAATTGGAAGATTATTTCATCGTCCATCGTCAAAGACGTTACGGCAAAAAAAAAATCAAAAACAAAAGAGAGGCGACTTCTTGAAGATACTCAGAAGTGACTTCTTGAAGTTACTCAGAAGTGACTTCTGGAAGTTACGCTGAAGTGATTTCAAGAAGTCACTTCCGGGGGGTACAACTTCTCAATACGGAAGACGCTTTTACGATGAGAAAATGGTATCGCAGAAGATGAGTTTCAACTTCTTAGCGTCACTTCTGAGTCACTTCCGCAATAGAAAATGTTGGCAGGGTATTCTGATAAAAGTAACGTGTTGTACGTATATGTACATATGTACGAATATTCATTATGCATATCAGTGAATTGATATGAATGATAAGACTCGAAGTTTATAAGTTTGGTTAAATATTTAAGCCAACAACAAACAAAAACACCAATAACATTTCTAATAATTTAATAATTTTATAGAATAATTTATTTATTACTCTAGTTTGTTTGTTTAAAGGTATACATTTAAAAGAAATTGATATTAATACGACAAAAATAATTTTCAAATAGGTAGGAGTTAAACTTTTGGCAAAACCATAAAATCTCCGAAATTTTATAAATTTAATTTTAGTTAACAATTTTATTTATATGATTTCAAATATTACTTTAATTTTTTATTGAATTTAAAAAAACATAAAATGTTCTTGTTTCCATATTTACTCTTACGTCATGGATGACGGTTTAAGTTTTAACATGAATAACCTAAAATATTTCTTAAAACGAAATTAAAGTACATATTTACTTTAAACAAATAATTCAGATCCCTATGAATGTAGTTAGGTATAATTTAAATGTATCTATCAGATCAAATATTTATAACTTACAAATTGTACAAGTTTAATAATGCCGGGAACAGTTTGAAAATATCCTATATTAATCCTCAGTGCACTTAAACCACCTGCTGTGGGTGATGTGGTTTGTGTGGTTGTGCGTTCAACGGTTACTACGGTTTCCACCATTATGTTTTAACTAATTAACTTTTTTGTTTATTTATATTAATCAGTTACGATTTTATTTTTTTATCTATATTTGTATGTAGCTACGTAAATATAAATAAAATATTTTACTTTTATATGCCGCTAATTGCAAAAACAAATGTACGTATGTATTTTTATGTATAAATTTATTAAAAACGAAATAATATCTTTTTTTAGAAATTAAATTCACCGTCCTTTCTAACCACCGACCAATGTGAGCGACGCACGTTAAGTTACTACTGTTGCGTATAAAAACTTTAGACGTCTTGATTGTACAATTACTGCGCACGCAATAAGCTCTGTTGTCTCAAAGCTCTCTCTCCCAATACACATAAAATGAAATTATTATATTATTAATTCCGATTCTCACTCTTTCATTTACTTAAATGTATTTCTCTTATCAAATTGAATTTTCACAATTTTTAAATAAACCGCTCTCTAGCAATATTTTGTTTAAAAGACCGTTTGTTGTTGACTAAATTATTGTATTAACTTGGCACGTAATAAAAAACAACACAACTCACTGCAGCACTTAAATATGTCTATTTACAAGTATGTATGTATGTAAGTTTTTGAATGTATTTGTGTTGATTTGCTAACTAGTTTTTGTAGAGAATTTGAAATAATTGTTTTTCAACTTATTAATATCTAATAAAAACAACTACATATATAGTACATACAATGCTCTTCACATACAAACTTAAGTTTTTGTGGAACAGATTTTTTATTACATTGTCCACATGACCCACATTTGCATTTATAATAACGATTTGGAGACTGTGTATTGACAGATTTTTAAGTACATACAAACGTAGATATGTATTTATTTAAAATTGTATCACTTCCTATTTCACCCTTCACCACATTGATAAAAGACATTGTGTTGTATATAAGTTTGTCATTTCGTATGTAATTTACACAATACATATTAATTAATTTGATATATATGTATAATTATAATTTCATCCTTATACATAAAAGTACCTAAAAATTAATTAAAAGTATCTCGAATACTAAGTCCTGTACATAGACAATATATGTGTATAAAAAGTGAAAGGTATTTCAAAGACCTCTCCAAAGCCATATAGTTTTTCACCAAATTCACACAACATATTTTTCTCCAAATTGACCGACCAAAATAATAATTCTTGCCAATCTATCTACGTAAATCATAATTGACTTAGAGTAGATAGAAGTAATAGATATAAAAATTGTTTTTAATGTTTCCATAAATTTTCAAAATTTTATTTATTTTTTTAGTTGTTTTTACATTTAATTATTCTTGTTTGAATATTCTTTAAGAAACGAGCATTATCTTGTTGTTGTTTTCTAACAATTTAAAAAATATTAACTAAAACATTAAGTTTAATTAATATGACTTACGACATTTTAAATTAAAAATTAATTTTTTTTAAGTTGTTAGCAAGAGGAGGTTGATTATGTTAATATTTTAATTACTTAATTAATTTATATAAATTATTAATTGTTTTAGTTAGTTTTGCAAATATTTATTCATAAACATTTTTATACTTTATAAGAGAACACGCAAACAATTTACTTTAAACAAAAAGTTAAGCAAACTTTTCATTATTGTTAAAGAAACTAAAATTAGAAAAATAAATAAAAAATATATATGTATATATATGTGTAATTTTTACATTAAATGTTAAAGTGGATTTATTTCGTTACTTGCACTTTAACACACATCTTAAAGTAAAATAAGGCCTTGGACTCTTTTTAATTATACGATAATAGTATTTATAATTAATTTAGAAAAAGTAAAATCCAAAACAATTACATAAGTAAAAGGTATAGTTGTTTTAAATTATTTAAAAAATGTTGCGTTTTCATTAATGATTTTGTTGTAAACAAACATTTCGCTTTTTGAATTTTTTTTAAATAAAAATTAAAAGTATTTACTGCTGTGAAAAATGACGCCGTTACTTGTATATTTTTAAAATAAAATGAAATTGGTAAAAATGTTTATTTATTTTATTACGTAAGGATTTTAAGGAATTATTATCATTTTAATTTTCTTTTATATATTTTACAGATTATGGAGTGTCTTTTGTTTAAACTATAAATCTACGATGGTTACATTACATTTCGTGTTTTTATTAAACATACAAATCTTTGAGCAACTAAATCAAATAAAAAAACAAATGAATGTCTATTTAAAAAATACTTTTAATTATTAGGCAATATTATTAACAAAGTGGTTTAAAAAGAGTTGATCCCCTTTTGTTTTTTTATTATAAAGTTGTGTACAGTACTTGATATTTTTATTGCATATTAAAAAAAATAAAAAATAAAATATTTAATATATTTAAAAAATGAGCACAACTTTAAAATTGGATTATTTTTTTACTGAAGCAAAAACAATTGATATATGGAGGGCAGATAGAGAAAATTATTCGTATATATAAAAAATAATTTATTTCTTTTAACATTTGTTTATAATAATTATAATGTCTCTAGTGTTTACTAAAGGTTCAAAGTATAAAGAGGATGATAGAAAGGCCTTAATGATTTTAGTATTTAGTTTTAGCATTTTCCCAGTGATCTTTTATAGTTTATGCGTATTCAAATTCAATTTCGATAGTATATTTGTATTTTTTTAATTTTAATTATTACAGTTTATACGAATATCTGAAATTAGTGCCTCTGTTTTATTTAACATTCACTTTGCGAGAAATCTACATCCTTCTTTACACTCCTCGCTAAACGATCCAATTCTGCAGCAGCATCCGTGCGCACAGATAATTTATCGGGAGTCAGCATACTATCAGAACCATTGGTTTTAGGTGTACTCATGGCACCAGGAGGAGTTGCTGGTGATCCTGATTTTTTGTGCAACAAAGAATTAAAGAAGTTCGCCAGAACTCCTTCACCTCCAGGAGTAGCAGGGTTCATTTTAACATCAAGCTGCATAAAAGAAATGAAAAATTCCATTTAGTTTTTAACATTTGTTACCCAAGCTCCTATTTCAAATTAACAAACATTTTATATTATCTATAAAGAAAATTAACTGCATTTCTTGGTAAAATCTGAAGGCATTACATTATGGAAAAAATACAAATAAATAAATGTTTAGTTTAATTCAGAAATCTTTTAATCAAAACAATTTATGTTCCCTTCGAATATTTGAAAACACATTAAATGTTTTTTGAAACCTCATTATGTAAATTAAAGTATCCAAATAAAAATCTTTTTTGCGAATCCTGTATAGAGATACCCGTCGAAAGTTTGATCAAGAATAATTTATAAATTTTCTTTTCTTTATAAACCTAATATTACAAAATGTTAAAACAATATTTTGAACAAAGTGAACTGATTCCGTTATTTGCTAGAAGAGAACTGAAGGCCATATTCCTATAAAAAAAATAGTCTATAGGATACTCTAATGTAGATAATAAAAGATATGATTATAAGTTAAAATTTATAACACTTCGCTTATTTACTTTTGGACTGTCATAAATCAAAACACATTTCTATCAAGTAATGCAGTTGATGTGTATAAATTTCATATATGTACATAAGTAAACGTTTCAAAAGAGAGTAATAAATAGAGAAAAGTAAATTGCCAATTCCATTGAGTAAGTCCCAAACAAAAACAATCTCAAATGATTAATTTCAAGTATTAGAAAAAGTAAATGATATTTTAATATAAAATTTTAAATTTGATTTCACCTTTCTAGTTGGTGAGTTCTGATTTGCAGAACCTGGGGTACGAGGCAAAGCTTTACTAGCTTGGGAACGCAAGGGTGATTCACTACGTACTTGTCCACCGGCCTTAAGAACTTCTTGTTGTCGCGCCAAAAATGTTTGTTCGTCTTCAGTTTGAATTTCAATTTCACGATTTGATACAGCCTAAAAACAATTTTTCTCGTGATAATTACGAATTCATATTTAATTTAAAAGAAAAATTTTAATGTAAATTTACTTTTCTTGAAGGCGGTGCTGTTATAATATCGGTGTAGTAATCCTCAGCTTTACAAGAATGAATATTCTCATATAAAATACTTATTTTCTTTAAGCTATCCCAACCGGCAGGACTAAAATAGATTATTAAAAATTAAATGATATGAGAATCTGAACAAATAATTAGTATTATAAAATATGTGTGTTACATTAAAACCGCATCTTTCTCAACGACTAGGGCAGGAGTTCGGAATGGTAGACCATAGATTCGATGTGTTAAATATTTATAGAGGAGATCACAGTTTTTGTCTTCTTTAACACTTGTGTAAAAAAGTGATGTACCATGCTGTAAACAGAAACGTCTTATCCATTGTTGAATAAAATCGTAATGTTCATCCCGATAATCATATTCTTTTTCCAATGTTGTCATGTAATCAGTCTAAAAAATAATCAGTATTAATAATTTAAAAAATAAAATAAATTGTATAAAATCTTTCTAGTTTACCTTTGTTACAACGACTACAATGTCCAAACCAAGATTTGTTAATAAGGCTCCTTCAGTAAGCGGTAACAAATCATCATCATCTATGGAATTAATTCTCATCGTGCGTTTTACTGGCGAACCAGGATCTAAATCATCTCCAACTTCACAATAACTTTGCCACGAAGTTATTAAACGCTGGCGGGCTTCTTGTTTTTCTTCAGGTTCTAATTTCAAAGTTTCAATATGATCGGATAAAACCTTTATCCAATGATTGAGTTGTTCCAACCAGAACCATGGTTGAGTCATAGATACTGTGAGTATAACCAATGTGTGTGCATAATTGGTTTCATTTAAAGCAAAATGCAATAAATTTTTATGGCCTGGATCACCATCTAAAACCCAAACACTTAAACGCGTCATATCTGTAAATACCACAAGAGCATTACAACTCATACTCAATATTTATACTAAATGACTGCGATATGCATAGCTATATGTGTACTAACCATCTCTGTATTCATCTTTAACATCTATGTAAGCATATTCTAGACCCGAACCTTTTTTAGGATTTTCCACACCCTGCAATTTAGCCACCAATGTAGTTTTACCGGTGGCATTATCACCCAATACTAATACAGATTTATTTGAAGGAAGTTTCGTGCTGCCTTGTTTTTGTACTTCACTCAATATTGAAGACCTAAAAAATCATATAAAACGTTTTAAAATTATATCAGCATTTTATTATCAACTGTACTCATTGCAAACATGACCATATTTATGGATAAAATTTAAAATTTTTTATGGTGTACATTTAATATGTATATAATATGTACATACTAAAATATTTGAATGTCTGTTGTTAAGCGACACATTGTGTGCATTCTGAAATGCGTATATTTAAATGTTTTATTGTTTTGAAAAAATTATCTTTATAGATCTCCTTAAAAATATAATAAATATTTAATGATTCTACTTACGAATAATGATGAGGATAGGTTTGTTGTCGCAATTCTTCTGACAATTTCAATTTAACTATTTCCGTGCGTAATAATTGAAATACATTTAATTCTTCAAAATTACAAACAATATCACATCTATCTACATTTACTCGTATTTGACTTCTTGGGCTTATCATTATTCAAATTGAATTATTTTTTCTATAAATGAAACATGCACGATGCTAAACTTTTCAAGTTCCGAATCTTACCGTATGAAAATGCATAAAAAATAGACACAATTTAATTTAATTGGATTATTTTGAATCAACTTTATATTTCCAATTAAAATAAAAAAATTATTTGACCACTGTTTGCCCTTGTCCTCAGGTAGAGTATTGTATCCTTAAACGTATTTTTGTTTCTAATGTAATACTAGTGGTTGAGGAATAGGAAATATTTCAAGCAAAGTGGTGGTATTGTTTACGAAAAGCCAACCAAACAACAGTAAATTAAAATGAGTGTAAAAATAATCTATTAAACAATTATTTAGCGTGTTTCCTTTCGTGATGCAATAGAATAAAATGGAATCTAAATACAAATGTTGTTTTTTGAGTGCTTAACTTAAATATTTGTTGCTCGTGTGGAGTAAGAAGTAATTTGAATTTATTGATTTTTTTCTAAGCGGTTTAGAACAATTGAGTTAAAAAAATAAAAAGCAAAATGATAATACTTAAACACACAGTGGTGGTTTCGGACCATTTATTCAACTGCATTTAGTTGTCCAAGTGTTGTTACCTGGTTCTTTCAAACAAAAATTTAATTTAATTTAAAAATGTATGTAAGCTTTTAATTAATTGGCATATAATTGTGAAGTAGGGCATGAAAATTTAAAAAATTATACATATTTACTTTTTCGAAGTTTTAAAAAAGTTCAAGTTTGGAATGAGAACCCAAATAAAATATTTGGAATAAAAGATATTAACAAACCACTGTATTTTGGAAAACTATACACAATTTGCATTATTTAATTATATACAATACTGAGGATAGCGAAATTGTATTATCCTGCCGACCATATGAGTGAGTTTGTTGTTTTATTTTATGGCTAACACAAAGAGCGGTTGTTATGGTGTCAATATAAGCCAAACTAAAGACTTCTATGTAAATTTTCTATGTTGCGTTTAAATATTTCAAAAGTAGCTATCAAAGTGAAAAGATCTCAAACAAAAGAAAAATTACATATCAAAAAAATAAAAAAAATACAATCAATAATATTACTGAAATTTATCTAATTTAATTATTTGTTGCAATAAAATTATTGTAGTGAAGCAAAAAATAAACCATGGAATCTAAAAATGATTCCCAAAATATGGGAACATTTCGTTATACACATCAAAATCCTCAAAATATACAACTACCACAACTGGAGAATTTTTTAGTGGGTTTAAGTAGACGAAGGACTTCGGCTGAAATGATAAGTGAAGCGAAGACCTTTTTAAGTGATGTGGGTCCATCACCGAATACTGCAAATCTCAATAAAGCAGCAAGTGGTATGAGTTTTACAAATAAGTTTAACATTTTTATGATATCATAGGTATTAAACGTTTGTCATTTACATATGCAGTTGGTGGTGTTAGAGTTGTTAGTACTAGGCGTCCCATAACGCCGCGAGAACCTGGCAGAGTTTTATATGGAAAAGTTACTTTACCAGGAAGACCTCCCAGTGCTTTTTCGTATGTAAATTTAATATTTAATTTTTGTACATAGCAGCGATTTTACAATAACATATTATTCATAATTATAGTTTGCGTTATTTGCAAAATGTAGACTGTCGTGGTTCTACACCCAAAACGCCCTCATTGGAACCATTGCCAGCAACTGAGGAACGAGACAGAAAGTTTTCTACTCCAAAACAATTGTCTCTTAATAGAGAAAGTGGTGGTTATGATGGAGATGAAACTTATCACACTACATCGTCACGCCGCTCTCAATCTCTGGAATCGCGTTTTGATAGCTACGAAAGTAATAATAATAGCAATGCATTGGGCGGTAAATCAAATAATGCAATTCAAATGCAAACTAAATCACAATTGGTACGCAAATTACCCGCTCTAGAAATAAAAGGAGTTTCCATGAATGTAAAAGGTAACAAAACAAAAATAGACCTACATAAATATGTGTACATTTATATTGTAATTTGTTATCAAACTCCCTTTTTATTATTATTTATACAAATAATTTAGAAAATGTGAAACACAATAAAGAAAGAGCCAAAACAGCTTATAAAGAAACAACTACAAAACAAAGTGAGTCGTTGAATTTAATTGGCCCAATTCCGAAAGATAATTGTGCCATTAACCTTTTGACAACAAGGAAGATTCTTACACGAACCAATGATTTGTTGGGACAGTCATCTACGGAAAAACTTATAGATATGTTAAAAGAACATGCAGGACTTAAAGAGTGTACTGAGGAGACAGCTAGTCATATAAATTCGGTAAAATTATACTCCAATTTGAGTCAAAGAAGCTCGTTTTATGAAATATTTAAAAATTTTAGATTTTAACCGAATTGTACAACCGAGTACGTAAAAATGAAAAACATTTTAAGAAGGGTTTCATACTAGGAGGCCTTTATGGATTAGTGGAATCATCATCGGCTAAAATTTTACTCGCTGTGGCCAGAGTTGTTCTTGCGGTAAATTTTAAATCAGATTTTAAAACAATGAATATCATTAATATCTTTGTATTGCAATTGTTTGTAGTTACGTGTATCCGGTAGTAACCTTACAGGTGCATGCAAACTAATTTTTAAAGTTGCCCGCAACGAACAAAACGATTATTTATTTTACGATAGTGATATATTAGAATTGCTTATTGATGGCTTAGGACGTGCTAGTCCCTTGGAAGATCCGGAGGCTTGCATTTATGGCTATGGTTCAATTCGTTTTCTCACTTGCAGCACAGTACAAGAAAGAGCCGAACTTACCACCATAAAAGATTTAAATCGCCATTGGTCTGAACAATTTGAACTACCATGTAAACCAAGTACTGCTCCAAATTTAGGAGAAGCTCATATTTTACAAACTGATAGACAACAAAAGAATTTTGTTGAAAAATTGTATAAGCAAGATGCTCTGGTAGTACGTTTGTCACACCATGGTGCTGTGCAATTGATGATATTACATTTGCAAATGTTGAACGAAGCAGGGGCAACGCAAAAATTAAATGGACCACCTTTACACTCTTTATATCAGTTATCGGCCGCCTTGAGAGCATTAGCAGATGTAAGGCAAATTTCTTCTTCTATTGAGCAGTTGGAAAATCCAAATCAAAAGTTCAATACAACGAACATACAACTTGAATTGGCTTGTCCTCATTTAGTTAGAGCTGCCGAAGTGACCATAGGTGAAATAGAAGTTCAAGCAAACATTGTTAGAACTCTGAGGTAATTATTAAAACAGAGAATTGCTACTTGATTTTGTGTACGATTAACAAATCTAATTTTAGCGTATTTTTAGTGTTCTTTCAGAAGATCCAGATTGCTGTCATATTTTAACTAATTTTGCTGGACGTATTGGCATGCTTTTGGGCCCATGTTGCGCAAACTTTAAAAGTAATCAGGCTGAAAAACTCCTGTCGTTGATAAGTCGTTTGGGTTACATTTTGGGTAACATTATGGCAAAGTATGACAATGCTAGATTACAGGTAATATCTTATGAAATGATGGTATGCTTGACAATGCATATATTTATTTATATTTTAATTGAAGTTCTATCACAATGATGTGGCCATGGAGTATTTATTAAATATCCTGGAAATCTATTCTAATGAACCCTTAACACTACACAACTCAATGGGTGATACCGTTGTGGATGTTTTAATTAAAATGATAAGAGTCCTAGCGAATATGAGTGTAAATTCTGAAGTTGGTTTTGGTCTAGGGAACGCTCAGTGGCTGGGCAATATATTAATGATATTGCTCAAAGCATCGCAGCAAATCAAAGGCATTAAAATGGTAAATTCATCCCGTTTATATACTACATATTTTATACACAAACATTATCTCTTGTTTTTTTTCAGAAACAAGAATTGCAAGAACTTACTCATGCCACTTTGGGAGCATTACATAATCTTTGTTTCTACCAGGACAAAATTACGTCAACACCAGCTCATGTTATTGAATCCAAAGGGAGTCTACATTCCGTTTTGCCCCATTTAGCATCTCAGCTGTGTTCAGTACTAAAAACGAATCGCGATGAAATCACACAGACTGAAATTACTCGTGTTTTGGGCAACCTGACTAGAAATGAAAACGCTAGAAAGTCATTTTGCAAATCCAAAGGACTTAAACTTGTTGTTGAAATACTTAGCAATGATGCAACACGACACTTATATGACCTCAAAGCTTGCACAATTGGTATATTGGTTAATCTATTGGGTGATATGGAAAATCGTTTACCATTGATACAACTAAATGGTCCAGAAATTTTATTGGAGCTACTGCGTGATGCTTTGCAGCAACACGCTGATTGGTTTTTAGCTACTATTATATCTCAAGCATTTTGGAATTTATTTATTGACACTCCCCACATAGAAGACGTATGTTCAGAAGCGACGTTAGATGAATTAAGTGATTTATTGGCCGAATATTTAGATGAAGAAAAAATTCAAAAGAACATTAAGAATGAATCTTTACCTCAAATGTGGGAAGATTTTGCAATTGTATCAGCTGACTTACTGGAACGTCTGCAATCAAATTATGACCAACAAAGTGATAGCATTGTGTCTTTGGAAGCAAGTGACTTTGAAAACGATGAAGATGATGTTTACATAGAAGGAATGTAAAGCGTACAATATTTGTGGAAATTTAGCAAGTGAAAATGCATGGCTTAATAAAATTTATTATTTTCAGATTATTTACAACTTCTGTTTTATTCTTATTATAATTATGAAATGATGTCAACCTAGGTTAATATGTATTAATACTTTTAAACAGCTGTTAAGTTATACAACGGCCACCACCTTCCATCATATGGATATCACAAAAATGACAACATTTACTTGTTACGTTTGTCTTTTTACGTATCTATATATACATACATATGTATGTATGTACGTAAGTTGTTTTGTTGGTAATCGACTGAATATTTTTTATTCAAATTCGTTTGTTGAATATTAACGGAAAATCATTGAATTACTATTAATTTGACGTCTAAATTTTTATTGACTTGACATCTCTTGTGAGAGTATTATTTTTCGTCTTTGTATGGCTTATTAGTTTATGAATCATTGGAACATAGATTGTTGTTAAAAAATATTTAAATTTTTAAATGCCAAGGAATTATATTTTAGACATTATCCATTTAATGTAAAGAGATAATTGTGATAGCGAAATATTGAAAATAAATTAAATATTTTTATATAAAATTCAAGTGACCTTATTGCTTGTAAAAAGAAACTATTAAATATTAAAAAAGGTCAAATAAACGAACTAAATAGTAAAGAGATAATGATATTTGTATATTCCCAAAAAATTTATTTTTATAAAATTACTTTTTTAATCCAGATCTGTACTTTTTTTTAGCAGTATTTTGTTAATTTCATCTATTAAAAAATAATGTATACCTACATATATCGATACGGGAGATATGCTTTTTTTAAATGTACATTTTCTTTATAAGTAACTATGTACATACATATGTATGTACTTGAATCCACCCAATTTAGTAATTCGACATTAATTTAAAATCGCCCGTTATAATGTTTCCAAAATTATGTCTGCAATTAACAGACACTGTCATTAAAACCTAACGAATTCTGTAGAGTAACAAATATAAATACAAACATAAGATCATATATTACATCAATAGCCATTATATCTAACTGACAAACGACTTGATTTACTTGACTATTAAATATATGGATTTTGGTTTTAAAGAAAAATTCACAAGATTATGTGAAACATTGTATTATTGTAAAGGGTGATTTTTTAAAAGCTATAGGAAAGTTTTCCAAAAAAAAAACATAAATTTCAGAAAAATGCATGAAATCTTTATTTGAATCGATAGTACGGTCCATATAATTTAATGTTTGAAGATTATTTCATGCAAGTGTTGACCTTGACTGCGCCTCAAATGATCCATCCGCTTAGTCCAATTTTGGCATACTCTTTCCAATATTTCGGCAGGTATCTCACGAATAAATGCTTTAATGTTGTTTTCTAATGTGTCAATTGAAGCGGGCTTGTCTGTATAGACATGAGCTTTAACATAGCCCCACAAAAAATTAGTCTAAAGGCATTAAATCGCACGATCTAGGCGTCCAATTGACCGGTCCCGAACGTGAAATAAAATGTTCACCGAACTCGCCTCTCAATAAGTCCATTGTTGCGTGTGGTGTGTGGCATGTGACACCGTCTTGTTGAAACCATGCAAGTCAAGCTCTTGCATTTTTGGCCAAAAAAAATTGGATATCATCTCACGGTAGCGCTCACCATTCACAGTTACGTTACGATTCGCATCATCTTTGAAGAAGTACGGTCCACTGATGCCACCAGCCCATAAACCGCACCAAACTGTGATTTTTTCTGGATGCATTGGTAGCTCTTGAAATGCTTCTGGCTGATATTCAATCCAAAATCGACAATTCTGCTTATTTACGTACCCATTGAGCCGCTTCAGTGGGTCGATTAAACTGACCATAAAATGGAAGAAGCACGCGATGAACTTTCTTAAAAGAGCACGCATTTTGATAATAAAATTCAAGAATTTGCAAGCGTTGTTCGTTTGTAAGACGATTCATGGTTAAATTATAGACCAAACTGAAGATGTTTGACAATGAAACAAAACACGAAACGTGCGTCAGCTGTTTAAACCAGTGTTGCCAAAAAGATAATAGCTAAAAAATCACCCTTTATTATATTATAGCTACAATATGATAAATCTATGCCTTTTACCGATATTTTTAGCTTCAAAATGTATTTTAATGATTCTCAAGTATTGTTACATTTTAATATTGCTAACGAGTAGGTAGGTAGGTAGGTGTAAAACAAAATAAAAAGAAACATAATTATAAATTAAATATTTAAAAAAAATTAGGAGATGAAAAAACTTTAAACAATTTCCCATGGTCATACTAAAAAAGAAAAATATACCTACCTATCCAAAAATAAAACAATAAAAAAGTATAAACGTCAGCTCTATACATTCAATGATGACACATCGTAACAAACCCTACTATAACTGCGAGCAACAGCAGCAGTTAAATAAATTGTTAGTATTAGCCCAAGTGAATAGAAAAAAATTAACTAAAACAACAACAATAACGAAATACATATCTATTTGGAGGGGGAGATAGAAAAGTAAATGAACGTATTGATAAAAGAAACCTAAAGCGAAAAGTTAAACTAGAGGTTTTTGGGGTTAGAATTTAGCTCTTTTTGTGCAAATTGCAATAACATATTATCAAAATGGACCTGCTATAAATATATGTACACCCACACTTATGATCTGATGTTACAACAACAACAACATCGGGCATAATGCAATCGTAAATGTAAAATGCAAGGCAGTGCAAAAAAATTAATTGGAGAGAAACAGGTACATTTTTAATTCTAAGATGAGTAATATTTTTTTCTATAAATCCTTTTAAATTTTAATTTTTGCTGCAATGTTTCAATTTACATTATTACTTACCAAAGATTTTCCTTCTCAGCATTTCCAGCATCCTTTTTCTTAGCAGTAAAGGATGATGTCAGCGCATTGCTGCCATTCACTTGAATACCCATGTCCAACGCCATCTTCACCAATTAAAGACGACGGTGATGGATAGATAAATTGATGAATGGTGTTTTTGGATTTAAATCTAAAATAGTTATTGTATGTAGGTATTTTAATATAAACCAAAATATTTTGCCAACAATTTAACACTTACTTTTTGTTTTTTCCTCAGTCGACTCAGTATTTTTCATATAAGCAAATGTTTACACAATTAATGCAAAGTTTTTCTTAATTTAAAATCTGTAAATCCCTAGAGAGATGGTTAAAATACGAGAAAATATTTTTATTTATTTTTAGCCGCTACGTTAGCCCCAATTATAAATTTGGTTATATTACAGCTATTACTGGCTTTTTGTGTGTTTCTACTGCTTTTCCCTTCTTTCCACTTTGGCTGTTTCTTTTTTTTTTTTTTTTTTGTATTTTCAAGTCCAATTGGGAGTATTCGTTTTTTCTTTATTCTCTTTGTGGTTTTATTTTTTGTTGAACTGTTTAATCACAATTGCTGTTGCATTTGTTGTCGAATTTCTTTGTTTATAGTATTATTGTTTTAATTTGGATGCTAAATAATATACGATAATTATAACTTTTTATTAAAATTTGTTAAAAATTTTAATTAAATTTCACACACGACGAGAAATTACGTTCTCCTTTTCGTAGTTCGTTAGAAGAAGTTGTAGAAAAAGAAAAATTTGCACTTTTTGTGAGGAATAATGTAACAATAGATATCTCACTTAGTCATTGGTAATTTAAAACGTAAGATGCATATCTCTAACTCTTTCTAACAAGACAGCTGTTTAAAAGAAGTAAATAATGTAACATGTCTGTTTTAAAAAAAAACAGTATGACAATTTTCATTGCTTACCAACTTTCACAAAATAATATTTAACCCCCTAAAGTATGATGTACAAATAGATATTTTATTTGCAAATAAAAAGAACAGGCACAGGGTCAATTTAAAAAAAAAGTTTTTTCAATTCGCCTGTAAGAGTGGCCAATTTATATGTAGAAATTGATGAGGAATATGGTGGTACTTTTTTTAGGCTATCAAAAAAATCAATATTTTTGGATTTTTTTTTATGATTTCTTCTATCTTGAGCGTCACACACCAAATATGTAAAAAAAAATCGATAAAAATCCAAAAATATTTCAAATTCAAGTTTACTACGATGTTCTTTGTTTCTCAAGATTGATTTTTGCGAAAATCACTTTTTCGATTCTAAAAAAAAAATCACATTAACCTTGATTTTTTTTTAAGTGACTAGTTATTTTAAAATTTTAAGATGAAAATATGTAAATTTTTGTTCAAAAAAGACTTGAACTTAGAGGTTACTTGCAAAGTAATAGGTTTGTTTGTAACAATGTATTTAAATACGAAATAATATGTATGACAACGAATAATTAACAAATTAAAAATGAAATGAAATTTTGTGACAATTTAAAAATTAAACAGAAATTTTCGAGTAATAAATATAAAATTTTAAATTAATTTTTTATATAAAGCTTTGTTTAAAAAAATTTAAAGATATCTATGATGAAAGTATAGAAAATAACACCTTAAACAATTTATAAAAAAAAACAATAAAGCTTTTAAAGCAAAACAAATTAACCAACAATACTAATTGAAGGCGGTGACAGATTTATGTGTCTATAAATTTTTTATTTTTGATGGTATCAATAAAACTGCAGTAAATTGGGCCCTATTATGAGCTGCATTCGACAATCGATATTCGCTGGCTATCGAAAATCGACTATCGAATGTAAAATTTGTATTATGAGTTAGCATCACGGCATAGCCGAATATAGCACTCTTACTTGGTTTTTACTCTAAAAAAGTTTTTTTATTTTATGTTTGTTTGTAGATGATAAAAAAAAACGACAGGATCTAAAAAGTCCTTTTCTTGCTTTTGTTAACTAACAACTAATTCAGCAAGCAACCACATTGTAAAACCGTAAAAAAAGAAATGCACATTGCCTACTTTTAGGATGACAAAATTTCAATGACCTTGAACAATTTCGAATAACGGTATATTTGTGGTGAATTTCTTATTTGTTAGCTAATTCAGCAACCACCCTGTAAAACTGTAAACAAATTTCAATGACGTTGAACAATTTCGAATAACGGTATTTGTGGTGAATTTGTTGAATTTGCTTTGGTGCCACCAAAAATTAAAAAACAGCGCACCAAAATTTAAAAAAAAAGAGCACCGCGCACCAACTAAAGAATTTTTCCCACCAAAAATGGTGCGAAAAGCACCAAGTTGACAACGCTGCCCACACTACTTGTTTTTTTTCTTTTTCTTCTTCTTCTCCTCTCTTTTTCCCCTCTCTTCAACGTCCTCCTCAAGCACTCACATTTTTCTCTTCCGTCGGTCTTCGTCATTGTTTGTTGTTGGTTGCTGTGCCCGTTGAAATTCTTAGAAGAAAACCGGGTTCGTTGTATATATAGCGAACTTAAAAAAAAGAATATGGGATTATTATTTCGTTTGTTAGAGGGGTTAAACCAATTTAGTGGCTTGGCAACAATGGTTATTACTTCAAAACTTGGTGCCACTGTCCAGTTATTGTGAATACAATGAAAAAGAAGAAGATTACAGTCATATGACAGGTCGATAAAAGAAAAGAAATAGAGAAAAAGTTTTTTTCCTCCCAACCAGTAAAATTTGAAGAAAAATATTTTTCATTTACTGCGGAAAAAAACTATTTACATTAATAAATCCATATTAAAGTAAAAATTTTAAATAAATTCTACCAACTTTACAAATTTAAATAGAAAATCTTGAAAATGACTGGTTCAGGTTTTATGTTCAACATTGATGGTGGTTACTTGGAAGGTTTGTGCCGTGGCTTCAAGTGTGGCATTTTGAAGCAATCTGACTACTTGAATTTGGTACAATGCGAAACTTTGGAAGGTAAGGCTATAAAAACGAATACTACTTGTTGTAGTTCTGGGAAGGAATATTTTGTGAAAAATTACAAGGCCAAGTCATGTGACACATACGCTTTGTTGGTACAAGTATGTGTGTGACCCGCATAATAAGAGAGAAAGAGATAAACTTATTAGAATACTGTCTTGTGATTTGTTTTCCCTTTTTTAAAAAATATAATTTAACAAATAAATTATTTTTTAGATTTAAAACTACATTTACAAGGTACTGATTATGGTAGTTTCTTGGCTAATGAACCTTCACCTTTGTCGGTGTCTGTCATTGACGATAAGTTGCGTGAAAAGTTGGTGATCGAGTTCCAACATATGCGCAATCATGCCGTCGAGCCTTTGGCCAGTTTCTTGGATTTTATCACCTATGGTTATATGATTGACAACATAATTTTGTTAATTACTGGTACTCTTCATCAACGACCTATTTCCGAACTTATACCCAAATGTCATCCATTGGGTAGTTTTGAACAAATGGAAGCTATTCATGTAGCTGCTACTCCAGCTGAATTGTACAATGCTGTGTTGGTTGACACTCCATTGGCACCTTTCTTTGTTGATTGTATTTCTGAACAAGATTTGGATGAAATGAACATTGAAATCATTCGTAACACTTTGTACAAGGCCTATTTGGAAGCTTTCTACGACTTTTGCCAAAAAATGGGTGGATCTACTGCTGATGTTATGTGCGAAATTTTGGCTGTAAGTAATTAGTCATTATAAAATATTACTTGCATATGAAGTAACTAAAAAGGTATATATTTCTTTTACAGTTTGAAGCTGACCGTCGGGCCATTATTATAACCATTAATTCTTTTGGCACAGAACTGTCCAAGGACGATCGTGCCAAGTTATATCCTCGTTGCGGTAAAATGAACCCAGATGGTTTGGCTGCTTTAGCTCGTGCCGACGACTATGAACAAGTTAAAACTGTCGCTGAATACTACGCTGAATATGCTGCTTTGTTTGATGGTTCCGGCACAAATCCCGGAGACAAAACTTTGGAGGACAAATTCTTCGAGCATGAAGTTAAATTGAATGTTTATGCATTCTTGCAACAATTTCACTTTGGTGTCTTCTATGCCTATCTTAAATTGAAGGAACAAGAATGTCGCAACATTGTATGGATTGCTGAGTGTGTTGCACAAAAACACCGTGCGAAAATTGACAATTACATCCCAATTTTCTAAATTTGAAATAAAGGTAGTTGTCTTGAAAGAGAAAGTAAAAGTGATGTTAACAAATTTCCTTTGAAATCTTTATTTTATTAAGTATTTTTGTTGTTGTTCATGTATAAGTTGATTTAAAATTCTATGTATGGAACAATCTTATGATTTTAGTAAGTTTTTGTTTCCATCGGTAAATTGATATTTTAATAATCTATCCTAACACTAAATAAAAACATCATATTCTATAAATTATATACATATTGTTAGCAAATCGTATTGTAATTATGTAAAAATCTAAAATATTATGCAAATAATATATAAAATATATGAAATAGTTTCCAAACATTCCTTTACAAAAACTATATAATTACATATTTTTAATGTGGTTTTAATTATCTCATTAGACTAGAAGTTTTATTTCATTGAAAGCTCATTCTTTGTTTTCTAATATCAGATCTTTTTTAAAATGTTGTAAAATATATGTCGTAAATAATTTATTTAGTACCGTCGGTCGACAAAGGGTTAAAATAGTTTTTCATAAGCCAGCAGATACCATATAGACCCACATGTGGTATCAATCCAGGGGCCAAATTACCGCAGTCGTGATCGAATGAGCTATCGTATCGAAAAATCATTTCGATATCAAAATTATGATAAAATGTACTAAATTTCTTGCTCGATATCGAATGCCATAATTTCAAATAAGAAAATTACGATAAATTTTACTCGATATCTAAGCGGTAATTTGGCCCCAGGCATGTTCTGAAAATCACTTTTTCGTAAAGTGATTTTAAATCACTAAAAAGGTGTTCTGTGCACAAAAATTATTAAAATCTCGTGATTTAAAACCGGTCATCTAACGGCCTAATGATTTCAAATCACTTACGAGTTTTTCAAGCATTTTTCATTGAACTCTTGTAATAAAATTATCACATACACCTAAAATCATTTGTTCTTTATTTGTTTTTGAAATAAAACTAACTGCATATTTTACACAGAAAAAACTTAAAATTTACGAATTTAGTAAGACGTTG
This sequence comes from Bellardia bayeri, assembly GCA_950370525.1. Classification (NCBI taxonomy): domain Eukaryota; kingdom Metazoa; phylum Arthropoda; class Insecta; order Diptera; family Calliphoridae; genus Bellardia; species Bellardia bayeri. The sequence goes on from OX493266.1 coordinate 100,799,531, forward strand.
TATTTTTTGTGGACCATTTTTTTTTAGATTTGTTTACATTTCACGTGATTTACTTTTTATTAGTCAGAACACCAAAATATTCCTCCCGTGATTTCAAAATCGTTAGTGATTTCAGAACATACCTGAATGTATCAACAAATGCTGCTCGGTGAAATCTAAATTGTAAACCAGGGGCCAAATTACCGCATTCGATATCAAGCAAAATTGATCGTTATTTTCTTATGAATATAACAGGGGCCAAATTACCGCATTCGATATCGAGTAAAATTTATCGTAATTTTCTTATTTGAGATTATGGCATTCGATATCGAGCAAGAAATTTAGTAGATTTTATTATAATTTAGATATCATAATTATTTTTCGATACGATAGCTCATTCGATCACGAATGCGGTAATTTGGCCCCTGGACTACCTTGATGTTTAAAAGAGGTATGCTAGGATTAAGAGAAAATATGATTTGTCCAACCAAGAAGAATTCCAGATTATTGTTCACAACACCAAAATGTTGTGTTGTCTCGATTACAACACAGCAAGGCCAACCTTAAGTACTTAACTACATGTTTTATTTACTTACAATTATTTTCTCAGAAAAGTACGCTATACGTTATGATTTTATTATTTCTTTATTTATTAGAATATATACCTTTTTAGCATACAAATTTTTGTTAATCACTTTAATTCATACACATTTACATTTCGTTTTCTAATTGTGTTAAAATATTTGTTTTATTTGCTAAAAAAAATCATTGTTAATTTTTTTCCAATTCATCGTACATACGAGTATGTTGTGTGTACGTACATATATTGTGATTGGTTATTTTAACAACTAATTTTCTTTAAGTAAAAATATGTATTTAAAATAAAATGGACATAAATAGTTTAAATTTGTTGGTTATTTTGGATTTAAACATATAAATACGTCAAATTTCAGTGAATAGGATTATTGTAGAATAATTATAGGGGATGTCAAAAGTATTTTGTTTACTATGCATGTCTTAACAATAAAAAAAAAATAAAAATATCTGTATATATTTATATTGAAATTAATAATTTAATTCCCTAAATTTAATGAAATTTATTAATTATGGCAGTGGAAATTATGAAAATTCTATTTGTTAAGACATGTTTTTCATAGTCAATAAAAATTCCACATGAAATTTGTTCCCTTTTATTTTTTTAACATTGAATTTTAATAGGAAAAATGTGAAAAGGGAACAAATTTCATGTGAAATTTTTATTCACGATAGGGGTGAATATTTCAGTATAATATTAAAAATCGGGTTAAAATTGTTGTTAAATCACATTCATTTGATTTTTATATTTAGATTAATTTTTAATTTTCACATTTGTGTCGTTGTTTTTTATACATGTTTATGTTTTAGTTATTTTATTAAATAAGTATATGTATGTAAGTGCAATAAATGAATATGACATATGATTGATTTCTTTTCAATTTGTTACCCATTTCATGTTTATTTTTGATTTACTAACATTTTAGTTGTTTGTAAGTTGTACTGTTTTTTAAATAAGTAAATCAAAAATATTTGTTTTAATATTAAATTGTGGTAAATTTTCAATACGTCCCTTTTTTATGTTTTCATATTTATATTCATTCGTTGGGATATGCGTGCAGGTTTTGTGTGTGTGTGTGTGGGAGGGAAGAAGGATACTATGGTTGTTTTTGAAAATATTTTTGCAAAATACTTTTTTATGTAATTTGTTTATGTTTTATATATGTTATTAAACATAAATTCTACATAAGAAAATGAAAAAAACGATACATTTTCTTAAAATTTTATATTTGAAATAAAGCCTACATAAATTTTTACTAAGCAACCCTGTAATTAATTTTAATAATTATAAAAGCTAACACGCTATATAATTACTTATTTTCCCTTTCAAAGTTTAAAATAATATTATGTAATATTTAAATTCATAAAATGAAACGAATTACAAACAAACAGGCAACAGAAGTGTGAACATTTTTAATAAATTTTTTTATAAAATTTATTTGTGTTTATTTAACTTGTACATTATTAATTATTATTAAATAAATTTGTTGTTTATTTGTATGTTATATGATAACAATTGACTTTCTTTAATTTTTGTTTAAGAATAAAAAAGTATTAAGAAAATAAAATTTAAATAAAAAAAAAAAAATCATTAACTACTACACTATTGGACGAATTGGAAAATATCATAAGATGGACAAACATAATTCTAATTATGACATTAAACTAAATAATTTAGTTAGTGTAAAATCTTTCCATAAGGAAATTTAGCAGCTGGCTATTTATTTTAGGTTATAATTTGAAAAATAGTACATAATCTTAAATGATTTATTGAATACATAATTAATCAGCCCAATCATGAATAAAAAATCCGTGGGAGTTTTTTCCCTTTTTATTCTTTTAACATTGGATGAAATTTTTATTCATGATTGTCATATAAGAGAGATGATAGCGAATACATATACATATTTTGTTGGGCCCCTAACTAAATTTAATCGAGCAAATTATGCCCGTCTTAAAATTCCACCTTTAACATCAATGTGCGTCCAGTTAGCATTGTCTAAATTGAGTAAAATATTCTGACCCATAAAAATTAAAAATAATAATAATAATTTATATATTTAACTTTAATCTATCGAATCTGACAAATATATGCATATGTATTTTTATAGGGGAATTAGTTCCGTATTTGGAAAAAAAAAATTTGTTCGAAAGGAAACCATTTTCAGTTTTCTAAGGGGAATTGGCATTTGTTTGCCATTATTTGCTTTTCACAAATTATTTTACTATACAAAACTTTTTAAATTATAATTGGAAAAAGAGTATTATTAAATCTAACGGAATTTTATAATAATAATTACTACGAAATTAAAAACAATTTAGAAAATATCACTGTAGTAGGTAGGCTAGATTATTAGATTATTTGTAACCAGGACGAATAATTAAAATCACTTCAGGACAAAATGAATAATTACTAATTAATATCAATATGAATTCGAAATTCAAAGCCAATGTGTTCAAAATTTTGAAAAATATAATTTTTTTATGACAAACCCCAAATATTGGGAAAATTAAAACTGAAATAAGACAAGTAACTAGCACAAACAATTTCAAAATGGAATGCAGAAGGTGCCTTTATTTTCTTTTAGTAATATTTATTTTACTCGTTTATTCATTATAATTAACAAAATTTATTTTTTTTATGCTTATAGAAAGACGTTACTTAGATTTGTTTGTAATTTAAAAACTGCATATTTTTTTTTAAATTTGTCAGGCAGTTATATGTTTTTTCTTCTGCCATGCTTTGATTTGTAATTTTATATTAAAAAATAATAAAAATGAACACAAGTTACATACATACTACTTAAAATAAATTCATATAGTTAATGAAAAATTCGAGTAATTATAACCTAATTTTAAAGAAAATCAATTGAACATTACTGTTGGTTTTATTTTTATTTTTTAAATACATTTTTAAGATTAGAAACATAGTATGTATTTTATACAATTTGTTAATAATATTTATTTTTTTTTTAACTTATACAATGTACACATTTATTTAAATATCAATACTCCTTACAAAATAACTAATATAATAAATGAAAAACTAAAAATCAAACACATATTGAGATTCTTCTTGTCAAATTACATACATACATATATGTATGTATATTTTTTTTAAATATATTATTAGAAGAGTATGTGCATTGTTATTTATGCACTTTAGCCATTATAGTTTCAATTAAATGTATAGACAAAATTTTGAACTCGCACAATTGTTGAAATTTAATTTTATATGTATGTACTTTTCGTACTATAAATATAATTGTAATTATAATTTGTTTTACTTTGTATTTCGTTAAAGGCTTTTGAAAAGGTTTACGTACTAAAAATTTAGAATGTTTATTAGTTTTACTTCCCATTTGTTTAAAAAATATTCATAAAAAGCTACATTGTTAAAAAAAAAATTGTCACTTAAATAAGGTAATACCAAAAAATTTTAATCAATTTTTTATAATTAAGCATATTTGGAAAAGCATATTAATGTTTATTTAAATAAAGTTTGCGTTTTTAATTCTTTTTGCAGAATTGCGCTTTGTTTTTAGGTTTATTTCTTATAAATGTATAAGAAACATGATTAGGAATTACATTTAGACGTAAGTAGCTACGGCTGTTGTAGTATTTGGATTGTTGCCCCCAGCATTCTGTTGTGTCGGAGCTGAAGGCGCCGTGGGTGTATGTGCCGCAGGTGTATTGTTGACAGGCTGTGGACTTACAGGAGGCTGCAATTTACCTGGCACATATTGTCCAATAAAAGAACCATCTTCAGTAAATTGACCTTAAGAAAAGGAAAGACAAACGATTGTAAAAATGTTATATTCACGTTTATACGATTGATTATTACAAATGTATAATAACTTTTGTCGTTTTTTACAATTCCATATACATATATTTTTGTATTTTATGAAAATATAATCTACGTTCTGAGAATGCTGAATCTATTTTTTAAATCTGTAATCACATTGGAACAACAAAAAAAATTTGTTTAACTAGAAAGAATCTTCTTAAAAATTTGTTTAATGGTTTATAAAAAATTTACGATAATATTAGTTATTATAAAAACAAGAAAACAGGTTTGTATTTCTTAATTTTCCATTCTTTTAATCGGCATATATTTTCATTAAGAAATAAAGTCTAAAGTTTCTATTTTTTAAGTTTTAAGAGTTGTAGAACATATAAGAAAGGGTAAAAACTAATAAATACCTTGATTTCAAATGCTAGAAAATCAAAATTTTAATCGTTTTAAAAACAAAACTACCAGACTAGAATTTTTGGGTTTTTACGAGTTTTAATTATTTATTTTGAGTTCTTTTTTTTTCTTTAATACGAAAAGAGGTACAAATTTAACTTAACTAAGTTAAATTTACATAAAAACATTACAAAATGTTTTTTGATTTTTTATATTTTATTACATATATAGTATTTAATAACTAAAAAATTATGTTTAATGTTAAACTTTATTATATAAAAAAAAAAACTATATATTCATTACATAAAAAAATAAAATAAAAAAAGAGAGCGTCATTACATTATTAAAGGAAGGAGGGAAGGACAAAACGAATAATAATAGTTGCACTAAATACTTATACAAAGACAATATAAAAAGTAAAATAAAAATAAAATGTAAAAAGTAAGAATAAAATAGCAAAATTTAAATAAAAAACTTAAAATTCAATTACTTATGTATGTCATTAGTTTGTAAAAAATAATAAAACATATGACGTTTAAATATCCAATGATGATTATTCGTTTCTTTTAAAAATTTTCGAGTTTTTTTGATATGTATGTTTAATAATTAAACGTAAACAAATGTGTAGCAGCTGGCAGTTGATTTTTAATAATAATAATCGTAAAATTTAATCTTGAGAGTGATGATTGTTGTTTAAATTATTAATTTGGAATTTGCTTCATCGCAATATTTATGTAGTGTATGTAGTAGGGGCTGGTGGTTTTTCTTTAAAATTATATTTTTATATTTATTTTAAACTAAATCAGAGTCCTTTACGTCCGTATTGACCTATAAAAGAACCATCTTCGTTCATGCCTATAACCGATTTAAAAAAAATCGAAATGACACGGTGTAGTTGCAATTCATTGCATTATTTAACAGGTGATGATAAAACATATGTTGTTGGTTTTTATTTTTGGTGGAGGTGTTGATTGGTTTAAGGTGGTGGTTGATATTTTTTGAAATCGTAACACAAGACACATAAATAAAAAAAAAACATAAAAAGTAAAAAAAAAAATGAAAAAACAAAAATTAAATAATTAAATTTATAACAATAAAAATGCTTGAGCTCTTTTGCATGATGATGAAAATGAGCTTTTTTTATTTTTAAAACATTGCAGTTGTGATGTGATATTTTAATGTTTTCTGAATGTGTATGATGTTGCTTCAAAGCTGGAGTGTTAACAAACAAAGCCATATAAACAATATGTATGTAGAATTTTAACGATTGCAATTAAAGAAACTTCAAAACAATATTATATTAATGTCAGTAATTGTGATAGTGGTTTAAGTTATACATAATTTGATTTGAGATATTAAAAGGTTTTTATTTTATTTATTTATCTTTATCGTTTTAAAGGAGATATCATAAATAACAAAAACATAACGTCGATACACACAAAAAGTATTTTCCAAACAACTTTGCAGAAAATTAAATTAATTACAAAAACTATTCTCTAGTTTCGCAAGCAAATGAAATGTAGATCTTTCAGATTATCAACAAAAAAAAAAAAAACGTAAGACTTTTTGTTGGAGCAATAATTATGTATGTGATTTAACTGCTTGGATGTTGAGAGACTAATTTTGATGTGAACAGAGCAACAAACATTTTAATGAATTATGTACATCACTTTCAAAATCAATGGCACTTTTACAACCACATTTTATAAAACGAAACGAAAAACGTTCAAAAATGTGCATGGAAATATTTTGCTTTTAAAACGTTTGCCAGTATTATTAATAACAATTTCTAACGATTCGATATATGTATAATAAGAGTCAATTAAATTTCACAGCAAGTATGTTTCATATATGTAGGAGTTTTTATTCAGTTAAAACTTAAACTGTATAGATATGTACATACATATGTATATGTATGTGTTTAAATAATGCAAAATTTTCCGAGATTTAACAATATTTTAAATTGCAAATTTAAGAAATTTATTTATGTATGTTACTATTAGAAAATGTATGTAAAAAATTTATTTAATTGTGACGAAAATGAACAAATTGTTAAGCAGGAAATTACATATTTTTTTCATTTTCTAGAAAGCTCTCGAATTCTCTCGACCAACATTTTAAAGTGTTGATTAAAAAATACGTTAAATGCAGTAAAACGTATAAGAAAGTCATCATCATGACATCATCATTTGTTGTTTTCTAGTAAAATTTAATATTCGGTGTAGCGCAGTGTATCATACGTCGTTAGAAATAAATGTGTCAAATAAATATAAGCAATTACTAACTGAAGTACTAAATAGTATTGCTTTTGTTAGTTAACAAGATAAAAAACATATTTGTTTGTTATTTATTTTATAAGCCGTGATTGAATTTTATCTCATTTCTTTTTTTTGTTATTCATGCAATGCAAACAAAATTGTTTAACCAATATTTTACCTTACAATTTTTACAAAATTTATATATGGTATAGATACAAAAACTCTGTTATTTCTTAACATCATACGATGAAGCCTCATCTATATGTTCTGATAAAGTGGGTAAAGTTTGATTTACTTTACGTGCACCTGCTGAGCTCATTTTCAACACAAATGCAAATAAATAAAAATCAAAGAAAAATTAAAAATAATAATTAATAAATAAAAAACATCAATAAACTTCACATAGTAAATGTATGTATTGTACAATAAGCGTATATTGATTAATGGGAAAACATACCTGTATCTCCATCACCGTATTCAGCCATTGAATCTGTATCACTTTCCAAACCTGGCTTTGCCGAACTTACAGATTGACGACCAGCGCTCTTATTGTCCAAGCTAATTTGGGAACAAAAATTATATATTAGCAAATATTGTCTGCATAATATTAAAGTGTATAAACTTACGGCTGAGAGTATTCATGAAAACCACCCTCATCTGGATAGTCTCGTCTGCCATTGGCCAATTCACGATCATGTACATCGTATTTGCCACCACGATTGCGACGGATAATGCATATGATAATAAATAGTATGATAATAATGGCCAAGGCTAACATCATGCCGATAAACCAGCCGGCATTTGCAAGATTTTCATTGGGAACCTTGATGGGACCATCGACACCATTGGTGTCAACCTCCTGTGTGGAACTTTCAGTCATGAAATGACCATCGACTGCCACAACGCGGAATTCATAAACGGTATCGGGATCTAAGCCAGCTACTTCTTGGTAGTCACGATTTTTCTCTTCGGGTGCTTTATTCCATTCTGTTTCACCCTTAATTCTAACGAAAGCAAAGACTAGTTCAAGCTAAACATTCCAAATAGCATTTTAATTATTTTTACTAACCTATACTCGGTGAAGAAGTGTGTGCCGGCATGTCCTTCAGTATTTGGTTTCCAATTAACACGGAACTTGGCCAAACCATTATCTGAGGGTAATTGCTGACATTCGAAGAAGGGCATAGCTGGAGCTTGCGAATCCTCCGACAATGTGCGTTTTTCAATAAAATGTCTGGTAAAGGAAGGTACATTTATAATTACACGTTCATACATACATATGTAATTATTTTTTATGTATACTTACTCTGAACCCTCTCCAATTTTAGTAGTAGCAGCAATGGAGATTCGATATTTGGTGTTTGGTTTCAAACCAGCCATTTTCATACTTGTGACATTGGGGTCAGTAATATGTGGATCATATTCACGTCTTTCACCCACATAGCTGCCTTTCACTTCTTCATAGTATACTTTGTAGCCAGTAAGTTTGCCATTAGGATTTAAGGGTTTTTTCCAGACCAACCAGAATGCCGATGAGCCCATAGGATAAGCTTCTAGCGATTCTACGGGGGACGGAACGCCCTCAGGTGTGTCAAAATCAATAACAGCACTAGCAGGACCATTGAATCGACCATTGTAGGCCAAAACACGAGCAAAATTCTTTGAATCTGGTTTAAACTGTGTAACTAGGGCTTGGTTCGAATCACCTTTGACGTGAATTTCACGTAAGCCTTCTTCGCCTTCCTTTTCTGTCCAGGTTTGGATCTTGTATCCCTTAAAGTGGCCGCGAATTGATTCTGCACTGACGGGATTCCAACCTAAGATAGCTGAAGTGGCACCGGTTACTTGAATCATACTGAAATTGGTGGGTGCTTCCAAAGGACCTTTGAAGTGATGAAGTGTGTTGACATTAATCGATAAATAGTAATACAATTATAATGTATGTATGTTAAATAGTACTTACGGTCTTCTCCAGAATAACCAGTAATTTCCTCTGCGGCAACATTTGCTTCTCCACGTTCATTAATGGCGACAACTTTGATGATATAACGAACAAATGTTGGTTGATCTGTAATAACCAAACTACTTTGCTTCCAATCATAAATGTCCTTGTTTTCCCAAGATGCTGCTGGAATGTCACGTTTCCAAGATACACGGTATTGGAAGTTGGGTGCATTGTGTTCTAGTTCAGGCATTGGAGTCCATGTGATTACCAAATTGTTGGGTTCGGTACCCTGACCAGCAACATTGTCGGGATTTTTATAGGGAACATCAGGTTGTGTTGTGCAAGTTTCACTATGTCCTGATGGAGGTGATGCGCCAATTTTGTTAAAAGCAATTACACGGAAAGTGTAATTGGTCCAGGGCGACATGTCAACGGTAAATGAGAAATCAGTAGAAGGTACCTTTTCAAAGGCTACATCCCAGGATGCGGGAGTAAAGGATGTATTGTATTGAATCGTGTAATGTAAAATAGGAGAACGATTGTCGCCTTGAGGTTCCCAGTTGACTTCAGCATGTCGTTCCATACATCTGACTCCGGACAAAAGAGGGGCATTGGGAACATCTTGCACAATAAGATTAGCTTTCGCCGATGCTTCATCTAACTCAGTTCTGGCCACACATGTGTATTCGCCGGAATCTAACTCAATGGTTTTGGAAATCGTGAGCGAGTTATCATTGGTCTTTACAAAACGGGCTTCAGCTTCGAAATCAATTTGTTGGGAATCCTTCCACCACTCGATTGTCAAATTTAATGTATCGTCATGAGCTTCATTACAACGAAAAGTGGCCGACTGACCAGCCGCTACTTCGTAGTTTTGAGGTTCTTGTGTGATACGTGTGTGCTCTTTTACAATCAATGAACCATTAGCAGTTTTCTCGCCAAATTTGTTCTTTGCGAAACAAGTATATTGACCGGCATCGTTGAAGCTAACTTGCTGGATTTGTAAATCTCCCGATGGTAATACTGTGTAACGACCACCAGTCAATTCGAGACCATTACGAATCCATTTAACTTGAGGCTTGGGAGCACCGAACACGCGGCAGCGCATGGTTACGTTTTTGCCGTCAACAGTAGCTTCTTTGCGAGGAGGCTCCTCAATCTCTGGCGGCAAGGCCAAGACATTCAAGTAGACATCTTTGTAAACATAGCCCAAAGAGTTGGTAGCGTTACAGCCATAATTACCAGTGTCCAATTTTAACAATTCGCGGATAATAATGCGATTGGTTTCCACAATACGTCTAGGATTGGGAGGAGCTTGACTAATTGGTTTACCATTATGAATCCATTGAATAGTAGGTTCGGGAGATCCAGCAGCTTCGCAACGGAATTCGACAGTCTCATCTTCGGCAGCATTTTGTATTTCAGGCTCCACAGTAAAATAGGGAATGGCATTGATTTGTAAATTAATCGAATAAGATTGAGCGTTGCCCACACCGTTGGAAACGTCACAAGTATAAGTACCATTATCATCAAAATTAATATGACGTATTACTAACGATTTGCCATAATGACCTTGAGTTATTCGGTCACTCCACTCTATCGGCCCACCATTTTTTTTCCACACAGTCTGCGGCAGCGGCGTTCCTCCATATATGCAGAACAGTTCCGCACGTTTACCTCTTAGAGCCACTTCATTTTTGCGTGTTACATATTGTTTTCTGGGTGGAAATTTATTTTGAGAAGCACTAATACCGGTTTGTTTAACATCCAAGAGCACACGATTACCGATCTTGTACTCACTACGGAATACCGAGGTGGCAGAGCAAGCATAATAGAAATCATCACTAGCATCCTCTCGTGTAACATTCGAGAACCACAATGTGCCTTCAGGATCCAAAGTCATCCGAGAGCTGTTTATCGATTTGATGTTACCATCAATTGACTGTTGAATTAACCAATTGACTGTGGGCTTTGGCCAACCGTCAGGGGCTTCACATTGCAGCGAGAAGGGTTCACCTTCGTTGGCTTCTACGGTTTTAGCAGCTTCATCTTTAAAAGCATTCAATTCAGCCTTACGTACAAACACAGAGTTTGATGTAGCTATACCGAATTCGTTTTCGGCAAAACATTGGTATTGACCCAAATCTTCATCTTTTGGCGAGGTAATCACCAAGGTACCACGTCCAGGTTGCTGCAACATACGATTATCGTATGCTTGCCAATCGAATTGTTTGCCGTTTTTCACCCATCGGTATCTGAAAAGTAACAACAAATTATAGGTATTCAATTATTATTTTCCAAATTTAAGTATACATACATACATAAATATAATCAACTTTATGTTTATTTTATTTAAAAAAACTGACCGAATATGTTGTTCCCGAAACGTTCAAAAATCGGCCTAATACTGAAACTTTCATAAAGACATTTTAAATGAGAAACAATGTTTTGAATATAATAAAGAACTTACATTTTAAAGTAAAATGTCTAAATTTAATAGACATTTGAAAAAACACCAGAAAAACTATTCCTTAAAAGAACCTTTCTCTGAACCAACGAGTAACCGAACATTAGCTGAATGAACGTAGAGCATGTTTGTAATTATTATTTCTAAAAATATTGTTATTATTATTTCGGAAACTAATAGTAAAATTAAAAAGTTTCGGTTTGTATCAGCTTAGGTATAATTATTTTTTAACAGAATATTAGGTTCGATTTGATTTCGGTCAGACTCTACTAATTTTTTATTAAACAATTTTGTTTATAAGAAAACCGCTTAAAATTAATGTAATCAAAATCGACCAATAACACTGTGTTACAGTGAAAATACACTATCGCAGGTTATAAAGGCCTTATTGTGTTCATCGCAAAAGAGTCTTAATAATCTCAGAAACATCCTCAATATTTTTGTTATTATGAAAAACTGTTTCTGAGTACGATTTCCGAAAAATCACAATTTTTAATGTTGTTTGATACATTTTAAATTTTTATTGTGGTTGGTACAATCTTACCAAAATATGTGTGCTTTTATGTGTGCCAAAGCTGAAGAGCAAACCCTTCACGCTTACAAAAGACCTAATTTGTTATGGTGGGGGGTTTGCACTTAGAAAACAAAAAATAAAGTTGTTACAAATTATTTGATTACAACTAGTACATACTACATTGGACAATACTTTTTGAAAGATTATATTTGAGAAAAAACACTTAATACTAGTGGGGCAGATATATAGTTTATTAAATGATAACAGCTTTATTGATTAAGTGATTAGATACTAACGCAATCTGATCATGGTATCAAAGCAACTCCATTTTTCCGGTCAGTTAGAAAATTTACATGGAATCTACTTAATAGAAGAAAATCAAATTCAACAAAAAAAAAAAAACAAAAAAAAAAACATAGTTTTTGCCGCCACAAAGCCATGTCGACCCCAATTTAGCCTTGATCATTACAAATAAATGTATGTACCTACATATGTAAAATACGTAAAAAATATATGTATATATGTATATGTGTATAAGTTTAAACATAGATATACATACATACATATATATGTATATTTTATATACTCGTATGAAAAAAAACCTATTGTGCTTTACTACTGCTGGCTGCCATTGCGTTTAATTTGAAGCTTTCAAACAAACATGGGTTTGAGTAAGTAGGTCAGGGAATACAATGCAGTAGTTACACGTAAAAAAACGCATATGAAAATCTTTCGGAAAATTTATACATATGTACGCATACATAGATAGAATCTAAAAAAAACATATGTACATACTACAAAAAGTGAGTTATGCATTAATTTTTGACATCTACTCGTGACTGTAGACTAATCATTCAAATTTTTAAGTAACAGCCTGATTACAATTGGAACCATAACCACTGTCGACAGTGAGTTTACATACATTTTGCATGCAAAACAAAAAATCAACTTATAGCTGACCACACTGCCGCCAGAATAGATTCCCAGCATACCATTCTAGGAGCGCTCCGAAAAAGGAGTCAGAAAAGAGTCCAACAAAAGAGCATTTTCGGAGCGAAAGAAAAATTTGCTTGTTACTGTCCTGAGTCGGCACGTAGTATGACTCAAAAATTCAACTTAATTATGTGTGTACCAAAGCGTTGTTGTCTTGTTATTTGTGCTTTGAACAAAAAAAAAAACCTATCTGTACCACACATATAATAAAAACAAGATTACACAGAGCCCAAAAATACCCTTTTCTGACATTATCCAAGATCTCTTTAAGAGCCCAAAAAAATCCTCATAAAAGACTCTTTTCTGACATTATCTAAGAGCTCTTTCTGACGGACCATTTTCGAATGTAATGACCCTCTTTTCTGAAGAAAAGGTGTCAGAAAATACTCTTTTCGGACTCATATGGCTTTCTGGGTTCTATTTTATTTTTGTTGCTCTCACTGGTGATCATTTAATTTTTTTCTCGTTTTTTATTTGTAGAGTGACCATGTGTTCAAAAAATATTGCGTGCAAATGTGCATGTGCATTTATAAAACATACACATATGTACCAGTGATGAAAAATGGGTTTTTGGATTTCGTAGCAATTATATAAATAAAATGTACTGTTTACACCTCCACGACACCATTTGTAATATTTGTTAAATAATAATAAAACTTTACCACAAACTTACTTTATTGAAAATTCGATATATCTTATGGCAACAGTTTTAATATTACCTTATATAACGAATGTTTAAACAATTTTATACTCGATTGCTATTATCTAACTTCTGGTGATATTATAAATGTTATAAAACTGAAAAATGCTATCAGATAAAGCGTTTGTTTACCATATGCAACTAGTGTTCCAAAAAGAAAGTTACCAAAGCATACTCCAACAATTTTATTTTAATGCAACTGAATCAAAGAAAATTAAACCTCTTTTTATTAGAAATACAAAGAAACAGAGCTCGTTTCGTAATAAAATGTTTCCTGTAAATTATATTCATTTGGGATTTGTCTGTATACACGTATATAGTTAGACGGCTACTTCTGAATTTTTAATAATATTATTTGCGTTAATTATCGCGATTATCTAAAATATTCTTATTTACGAAGTATCGGTTTATTTGCAAAAAGGTATGTATGTACATATATATATATTCGTGCATCTTTCGATTACATTTCCAAAATACCTAGATTTATTATATCAATAATAGAAGAAATAGAAGGGTTAATTTCTAACGATTTTGATATCCTGATTGAGTGCATTTTAAGCTTTAGTTTTTGAATTCAGTCTCGAAATCATATAATGTAAACTAATATGTCAAAGGCTGCCATTGTTCGATAATTCAACAAAAATTTCTTGTCGTAATAATCATCTTATGGACGCGTATTTAAAGATCAAATTGATATCAGTTAAATAATGTCCATGAAGTTTATATATTTATCTATTTGATCTGAATTATCAAATTTTGAAATTGTACCAAATGAATCGTGGTAGTACCACGGTACCAACTGTGTCTAAAATGTATCAAAAAAGTACAATTGTACCATGTTTGCCATCACTGATATGTACATTAATAAATGTTTTACAGTGAGTATGTGTGTGTACAAATAACGTGAACGTGTTTATACCAAACAGAGGAAAATGTGGTTTGCAGACAGTCGCCCTCTCTTTTGCCATTGCCTGTGGACAATGGTTCCAATTGTAATAAGGCCGTAAGGGATATATAAAGTTGTTACACTGTATTTGCTTTAGTCATCAATTCGACTTATAAGTGTGTATATTAAAGTTCAAAGAAATTATTATTTTTTGTTTAAAGTGCTAGTTTTTTCCTTTGAAGAAATATTTATGCATTCATTAATTATCAAAAATTATGTTTAGATGTGATACTGAAACACAAATTTTTGACCACCGACGATATACATATTTTTAATTTATCTTTAAGTGTTAAAGGTTTATATGTATGCTTCAAATATTGCATTACCATTGCAATTTATATTCTTTTGCCACAAACAAGTTTCAACACTTTCATTTTAAACGAGAAAATGAGAGTTGAAAACCACATTTAAGTGAAACTCAAAACTTTTGTCGTTTTTATTTAACAATTCTCGACACAAAAATATCGACACTTTTGGTATATAAATGAATATTCATTCTGTGATTAATTATCTATGTACGAATGTATGTCTGTCCATACGTCATTTAATCCAACAACCATTAAGACTTGTTTTATTCGACATTTTCATTGTTAAACAAACGGCTCAAACAAAAGTTGAAATAAAAAATGTTTAATCTAAAATGTGTTTTTTATTTAACTCAAAAATCACATCCCCCCATATAAAAATACACTATATATTTATTTACTACAATAGAATAAACTTTATTTAAAAGGGTTTTTGTAAAAAAAAAAAAAATAGAGCGACCAACCATAATGTCGCGTGTCTACTTGTGTTTATGCTAATTTAGTCCATAAACATTAAATAAAAAAGAAAATAGCCATTGTAATTAAAAAAAAAATTATAAACATCGGTCGCCAGAGTTTATTGCCAAACAAAGGAAATTAAATCCAAATGAATTTATTTTTAATAATACATAAATGAACTACTTGATATTAAGGTTTTTTCCTACTTGTAGTAATGTAGTATTTCGAACAACTAAAAGTTCGATTAGTTATGAGTACGAAGTGATCCAAAAAAAAATATTGTAGTTACAAATTCTGAGATCTGAAAAAAATTTTCGGGAATTAGTAACAACTTAAAAAAATAGTTGCTGAACCGAATTAGTTGCCAATGGAAATAAGTCGATTCTATATACATACATATGTATATGTAGTTTATTTCGGTTGTAGCAATATAAAGTCAGTTGATAAAGATAATTTACATTTGAAACACTTATGTAAAGTCGATTGGCAACAAATTCGGTTGACACAACGAAATTGTTTTCTCGGTGTATACATTACATTAATATTCACAAAATGTTTGCAAAAACTCAATATTATTACATACATATATTTCTTCGTTGAGGCGTACAATCTTGGAGCACTTTAGTGTATATATATAAAATTATTATTTTGAGTTTGTTTTTGCTTTTGTACGATTTCTTTTTTTTTTTTTGATACTGTACATACATACATATATACAATGTATTTCTTATAACCTAAGCTCCATTAATCGAATGTCTATTGAAATCATAGACTCTTTTCTCCAAAGGATATACATATGTATGTGTATACATATGTAATGGTAATCGAATGTACTTTTGTATTTTTTTTTTATCTGTTGTTATTAATAAACCGCACTGTGGCTAAATTTATCAAATTTCAAAGCATAAACTTTAAAGTTTTTATAAGGAATAATATTTTGCGGTTGAATGGTTCAATGATAAATAAATATGTTTTTACTTGATCGATGTAGTATTTTCATAAAATATTTTAATTAAGTTGCTTTTCTGTTGGTACAGTTAAAGTTCCTAATTTGGCGTCATCAAGTATTTAGTAGGTAATGGTATGGTCAAACATGACAAATATTTACTCAAAAAAGCGAAACCAATAGTAATAGAACTCATAAAAAATGTGTCCATGTCTGAAGTCGATTGAAATTGTAACATTGAGTAAACAATGTTTTTTATTTTTAAATCTTCCATAAAAAATTGTATTTGTAACAAGGTTTTACCTCGTAAATATGAATATCGATTAAAAAAAAACTTCGCAATATATTCACGTATTTTTGCATTGTTTACCCCTTTTTTTGTATGAAAAACAAACATAACTCTGTTATTTTTATTTGAAGATACGGTTTAATCTAGAAGATAAGATTTATTTCAAACGTATTAAAAGGGCTTCTTAAGGGCCAGTTTAATATATGTATGGAATATAGTAGTAATAATATAAACAAATATACATATTAAACTTGATCCTATTAAAATAAATAAATTTTTGTATATTTTTAAATAATTAAACAGTCATCTGCATGTCTGTGTCCATTTGGTGTGGGAACATCTTTTTAACTAAATAAACATTTAGCTGTTTTTGTTTTTTCCCTGTGAATCAACAAATTAGGCACCGCCATCAAACTAAATTTAAACAACAAAATATTTCAATTATTCTAATAACAATGTCTTATACTTGTACGAATACAATTTTATTTTCAACTAGCTGTACCCTACTACGCTACAAATTAAAATAAATTTTAAAGAAAGACATTACACAAATATTCAATTCATTTTAAATAATTTTATTGATTTTATTTCGAAAGATTCCGTTAAATTTTTAGTAAGATCTGGTCTGGCCTTCCCGGCAGGCGTTGTCCTGCAAGAGAAAGGGCGAGAAGGGGGCGTGGAGTATGAATCTTAATTTTTACCTCACCTAGAGTAACATGTGTATTCGATTTGAAGTAAATATGTTAAAATTCGAGTAGAATCAATTACACATTTAAAAAAAGTAGAGGTGGTCGAAAGAAATAAGAAGCTTTGGCGGAATTGTTTGAAGTAAATCTGTAAAAACCCATGCAGAAGAAATTAATCAATTTAAAAAAGTGGGCGTTAGAGTAGGCGTGGTCGTACAACAACTTTGCCGAAGATCATGATCAGACGCATAGTTTACGATTCCATAAAGGACATACTTACAAACATTAATTTTTATATATATAAGATTCACTTTGTATGGGAGCTGCCACGCCCACTGGTATGATCCCGCCCAATTTTCCCATGACTATTCATAATATAATCAACGTACATAAATTTCTAAGACTCTGGCTATTATAGAACTGTAGATATACATATGTATGATATTAAATATTTACTTTGTTGGGAGCTGACACGCCCACTGGTCCGATCACGCCCATTTTTCCCATGACTATTCACATTAACAAATAACTAACGTGCACAAATTTCTAAGACTATGGCTATTATAGTACTGTAGATATATGATATAAAATATTTACTTTGTATGGGTCCGATCGCGTCCATTTTTTTCCTGATTATTCAAATCAGTAACATATGGGATACTGCAATGTTTCAAAACTCTTGCTATCACAATAGTCAAGATATATGATGTTATTCAATTTATGTGGGAGGGGCCACGCCCACTTGAAATATATATATAGCCGAAAACCTAATGAAACGGGTTTGGGCCAAATCGGTTGGATAGTTTTAGAGTATATAGAGGACAAACATATAAACATTGTATTTTATATATATAGATTATTCTTACAATTACGTTGCGACTCTGTTCTTGTTTGACGTTTTTTTTTACGTTAAGATGAATTGTTTTGTTTTTATGTCGTTTATAATGGTATGATGCGTTTTGAATTTTAAATTATTTTAAATTCAACTCTATTTAAATTTCATTCCAAAATAAACTCTCCATAATATAGAGAAATTGTGAACATGAAAAATACCAATATTTCCAAAGTAAATCAATCACAGTTTAATCCGTTTACTATATATTTAGGTATAAATTAGCATTAAATTTATTTAAAGTACAAACGAAATCATAGATTTTATAGTACCTCCTTAATAAAGATAGAAGATTTTACAGCGATTAATACTTCTGTATTCAAACAATAGTTTTTCATACAATGTACACCTTTAGTACATTTAAGAATTTCTATTGTATTCACAATAATAATCATTAAAGTTTTTGTGCATTACATACATTATTCATAAAATCTGTATTTATTGTACATATTTAAATGTTTTACGAGCTGTGTCAGATTTAAGTATTAAAATAATACAGTAATGCTAAATAACCACTTCTTAACAACAACTTAGAAATTAAAATTTAAACAAATATAAGCTTTAGGCTCTCATAACTATGTATGTATGTTTACTTGTAATCAAAATATTATTAGAGGACGAATTTTTATGCATTTAGTATTAGAAAGAACTGACTTTCAACGATGATTTTCTTTTATAACATAAACTTTTAAAACAGAACTGTTACATACAAATTTTATTTTATTAATATTTTACCTTTCTACAGAAGAAAATAGAGTTTCCAACAATGCTAATTATACATACATACATAAATAATTCATCACATATTGGCAATGAATGTATAGTAAAGCTGTTTTAGTTTAGTGTTACATGTGTAAGTTTTTTAAAATTTAAAATTTTTGTTATTCTCTTTAATACATATTTTATTTCAAGAACAAAAAAGAAAGAGTATACACTTTAATGTAAAATAATGTTTATCTTAAAATATCAAATTTCAAATGTCATTTTTTTTTCTTTAACATCACCCCTTTTCCTAGGCCATGAGACCTCACTACAACGCAATTATTTGACTACTTTAGAAGAAAAATAAATGATTTATGAAATAAACTTGTTGTATGTCTACATAGAGGAGCACTGGTAGGAATGTATTTGGCTCTACATCAATTTTCACAACTTTAATACAATAACCCAAGTCATAATGACACGTGTCTGAACGTTGTTCAATTGCACAACACAATTCATCTACAATAATCAGACAATACAAATTATAATAAAGAAAAAAATTACAACAATGAATAGTGCTAATGCACATTATTATCCTTAAATTCAGCTTTAAATGTTATTCAACTAAAAGAAAAATAATGGAAATATTATCAAAACAAAACACTTGAATTATTTGTATATATACACATACATATGTATGTATATACATTTACACACCTACATATGTATATAACATCCAACCATATAACATCATAAAAGAAGGAAGAGAAGCGGAAAATTGTCCTAATTTGAAATATAATGTTTTTGTTTGAAATAACTTATACTTGCTATGATTAAAAGTATAAATATATATTTATTCGAATTTTTAACACCGACATTTGAGATGTTTAATCAACCTATAAATATTGTCTTTGTACTAAATAAATACAATAAGTATAAAAGAATACGAACGTGTTTGGAGAAGCAGTTCTTAAACTACTTATTGAAATACTCGAGTATTTTGCAAGTTTTATTTTATTTGCATGAAATTGGAAAAATATTACAGGAGAAGAAAATGACTAAAAACAAAAAGCATATTGTTAGTTGAAATGCAAAATATGTAATGTTACATACTAAAATAGAATTATAGAATTAAATCCCAATATTTTTATTAATTAAAATGTCTGTATTTTTATCGGAAATAATAAAAACTGCAACCTTCTCATAGACATTTTTGTACTACGCATTTTTGGCTTAAGTTAGGCATTTTTTTTTAAATATTAGTTATAAAAATGAAAAATTAAATTTTATTAAAACAAAATAAAAATATCTTCAAAATTCAATTGTTTAATATCCATTAATCTTCTAGTTCATTTATTTGATGGGAAAAACCACAACGATTTAAAAAAAAATGATGCAAAAAAGAAAAGAAAAAAGAAAAGAATAAAACTTTTCTTTGTGTTTTTTTTTGTTGTTTGGCTTTGCTTCTCTTTTGTACTTGGAATAAGTATGAGGATGTTTAAAAAAGCAAATGTTTTTGAATTTAAATGTATTTAGTCACTAAATTTTAGTGCAACAGCCTAGTATATACATACATATGTAAATGCATTTAATGGAAAAATTTCAGCAATGTTGTATTTAAAATAAGGGAAGAAATAATTAAAAGCAATTTCGAGGAAAATGCTTAGATAATTTGGTTGTATTTCTTTTTATTTTTTAAAAGCAAACACAATTCCATTGTTTAGCTAACTTCATATACATATGTATACTACTTCACATTGCTTGTGTAGCTTTTTTTGTACCAAACAAAAAAGGATAATATTGTCTGATATAAATGGAAAAAATGTGTATGAAACAAATACAAGTGGCAAGTAAAATACTATATGTTATTCAATGGTGGAGAAGAAAGCGTGTATCTAAAAACTTATGACAACATTAGACCTTTTCATGTTCTTAAAGAAATTTTGTTAAGAAGAAAATATGTATATATGCATGGTGAAATTAAATACCAGGTGACAGCATTGCTACAACAATTACAACAAGGCAAACAACAGGCATTTTTGTTTGTGTAATACTTTCGTTACTGTCAAAAACATCTGGCATAAAATAAAGAAAACAAATATACAAACATGGATAAAAACAGAAAACAATTGTGATTGTTTTTGTTTCTTTTATTTTCTCAAATTATTTTCTTTAAGTTACGCATAATATTTATTTAAATATACAAGTAATACGTAATTTTGCAAAGTAAAACATGCAAAATTCTTTATTTTCAAAATTAATGTATGTATAGGTATTGTATAACAACAACGCATTTTTCTGCAGCAAAAAAAAATCACTTGAAAGAGGAATCTTAATATTTATCTTACAAAAAAATGTTAATTTTTTTTTAGCAAAACAACTCAAAAAACAAAAACACTATTTAATATAATATAGTTTTTTTTTAACACTTAAGCTATTTTACGCAGATAAAACGGTGACAAAAACTCAATTTTTCAAAAACAAAATAATTTTGTAACATTTTTATATAAACTTTGACTATTTGTAAACAACTTTTTAACATTTTCAATTTCACCATGAATAGAGCAAAAAATAATCAGCTGGCGCTATGCTGTCACCTGGTATAATTTCACCATGTATATATGCATGTATGTATGATGAATGTAATACTCGTTGGAATATAATAAATACATACTTTAAAGCAAATATTATGAAGAAAAAATTGTTTAGTTTAATTTGCATTAGATTTGAATTAATAAATTTAATTATTCTAAAGTTAAATGAATTTTATTCTGAATTAATTCCGAATTTGGTAAAGTAGCTCATATACAAGTACTTTTATATAAGATTATATGCAAGGCATTACTAAACTACTTATAAGTAATGCAGATGGTATGAAATAGTCATTGAAAAGTATGTTGTTTAGTAATTGCAAGTCATTACCAAGTTTTTGCTGGGTTGTTATAGACAAAAATAAAAGAAAAATTATTATAGGATTAAACTTTAATATAACTTTTTGTATTTGTTTGCTAAATGTACAATTTTATGGCAGTTATAGAGTTTAAGAGACTTACATGGAAACTCTTATGTATGCACAAATGTACATAAATGCATCTTTACCCTGCCAGCAATTGGAAGATTCTTTAATCGTTCATCGTCAAAGGCGTTACGTCTTACTCACTTCCAGACGTTAATTGGAAGATAACAATAACAATTTACATTGCAGTCGTCTTTTAGTCATCTAGACGACGTTTGGAAGGTTGTTTGTTGTTTACAACACCAAAAATGAAATGAAAAGAATGCAAAAAAGACGTTTTCGACATCATCGAAATTAGTTTTATTTTGTCATTTGCTGTGGTCGGTCAGTTGTGAAGTGTGGTTTTGTTTTGTTATTGTTGTAGTAGTCAATATGAGTGTATTATCTGTAAAGGCAAAAAAAATCAAAAGCAAAAGAGAGGCGACTTCTTGAAGTTACGCTGAAGTGACTTCAAGAAGTCACTTCCGGGGGGTACAACTTCTCAATAAGGAAAACGCTTCTACGATGAGAAATGGTATCGCAGAAGATGAGTTTCAACTTCTTAGCGTCAATTCCGCAATAGAAAATGTTGGCAGGGTTAATAGAAAGTCAAAAACCAGACATGTATTAATTTCTTCTGTTGTAACTGTATTTATTTATTGTAAGTGTTTTCAAAAAGTTTGGGACAAATGTTCAATTGTTTTTACATGCTTATAAAATATTTATAGACAAATAACCAAAAAATAAAAACAGTAACAGTAAGTTTGGTACAATTTATGTATGCATATTTCTAAATGCAATTTTTCTTTGTTATAATAACACTGGAAACGTGAAAGTAGAAAGTAGAATAAGTGTGAATGTACAAAGGTGAACATACAAATAATTTGTCTTTCTGAATTTTCTGTAATTAAGGATCTAGAAATATTAAATTCTACTTGGAAATATAAAAGTACACAATTCCATTTGATTCAAATCTAACTGATGGGAATTAGATACATTTGTTGTTTATTTCAAACATTTTAACTATATACATAAGTCTAAAAACTTGACACATTTAAACCTGAGTTTTATAAAGTTTTCAAGTTTGTAAGTGTGCTATTTATTTGAAATATTGCTATTATTTTATACAAACAAATCCCAAAATTTCATCAGCAGAAGCTTATATCCTTTTTAAAACAAATATATACATATCATTACAAATTAAACGTATTATTAAGCAAAATGAAACACATACAAAAATATAATTAAAATTTCTTGCAGTTTTATTGGTGGGTAATTTTTAGCATGTAACTGAAATGGTTTGAATAGTTTTGCAAATGGAACAACTATTCTAAAGGAATGTCAGCAACACTTACATCACACGAGGCGACTGAGAATTAAACTTACATATACATACAAATAAAATGCTGTCATGTTTCATATATTTACTTAAATATATACCTACATATGTATATACAAATTAATATGCATACTAATCTACATACATATACATACATTAAAATTTAAATATTTGAAACATTTTCATGCCATGCACAAAATGATAAAGAATCTCTGAGTCAGTCAGGCCGACAGTGAGGCGAAAAAATGGGGGATGAGACACAATTGTATGAGGATGTTTCTATATATACATACATATATACAACAAAAGTAAGCAAACATTTAAACCTATAAACACTCTGTAAATCGGAAGGGTAATGACACTCTAACATGTGTTTTACCTTTATTAATGTGCGCTAAGGTGAAGAGACAAAAATGTTAAGACGAAACGCAAGATAAGGGGAAAAATTATTCATTTTCTCCTTGTGGTGGAAAAGCAGCGTAAAACCTTAGTTAACTGGGTTATATGTATGTATTTACATGTGTAAAAATATGCTATAGCACAAGTCAACTTGCATTAGTTTTATGTTAAAGGCTTTTTTCTTTCATTTTATACGAAACTGTAACAGTCTCATATTACACCCAATTCCCAAAAGCACATCCTTTATTGTTATTATTGCTGTTGTTTCTGTTATCGTTGAAAAATATCGTTTCTTTTCATGAGCCTTGAGAATTTCCATTTTGTTATAAAATTATTCAACTCTGTCTATACAGCAAAATGAATGTATAAAACACGCAACCGGAAAATTAATTTACTTTATAAATCCTTCTAAAATTATGACATTTTTTCCTCAGTTCGTTTTTACCTCAATTTAGCGTTTTTGCTTTCACAGAGGTTAAGAACCTTCTATGTTTTACTTTATTATAGTTTTAGACATACATACATATTTCCAAATGCAAAAGTTTAGGTAGGGCTTTAGGTTTAGGTATATGTACGTAATATTAATGGTCTTTTAGTTGTTATTTTCAGTTTTATTTATTTGTCATTTCGGGTTGAATGTTCCTTTGCCGTTGATGTTGATATTTTTTCACTAAGGAATTGAAATTAAAAAAAGTTTTAATCACATTTTATCATGTAATGGCCTCATATTTATGTATATTTTTTATATATGTATGTGTTAGGATGTATCATAATAATGTTGTCTATGCTTTCAAATAAAATGAAAGTTTAATTTATTTTAGGGGGCTTCTTTAGGATTTTATTTCAAAGGAACATCCAATGAAATCAAATTTACTTACGAAAATATCTGGCCTTTATCGAAATTAACCTAATATACGATATATGTACATACTACAAAATTCTTTTTTTATTATTTTTAAATTGAATCTCTGACAATAGTAAGCATATTTTTCAATTAACAGCAATAGACTCACACTCAATTGAACAAATGAAATACAAAATAAAGAAAAAGAAATGCAACCGATTAACATTTGTAACAAAAGATTCTATTAACCCGGGAATTTTAATTATATAATTGAAATAAGAAAGAAAATATCCCGCATAATTATGCTATTACAAAATTTACAAATTCTGTTTCATTGAGACAATAATTAATTATTGAAAATAGTGATGCCAGTTTTAATACAAATAATCGTAGATAATTAATTTATCGTTTCAATTAAACCAACAGTAAAGCAAAAGTAGCCAGTCAGCAAGCAGCCATTAAAAAATCCACAGAGAATTGTTAAATTTATTTAATTAATTTATAGATAATTTCGCAACAGCAATAACAGTCAAAACAATGGCAAACGATTTTTTATATTTTGTGCCAACATACTAAATATTTTTGATGTGTCTGTAGCGATAAGAACTTTGAGGTTTTAAATTTTTTGCCACAAATAAACTTACAAGTACTTGTTGTAGTTATATTTATTATCCGCCGGTTAATTTAGACATTTTATTTTGGATTGTGAGGTTCGTTTGTTTCTTCCACAAACAGATACACACTCGTACTCGTATGTATGTATTTAATTTATTTATTTCCTTAAGTGACTATTTGGTAAATTATTATGCGTTTTTTATGTATGTTTGTTCGGTACCTTTTATTTTTGCCCCAAATTTATACATACACATAATACGAGTATCAGAAAAAAAACCCATAAACTCCCCGAAAAGTAAGTGTCATACACACACACAATGACACGAATTATCCCAGCAAGCCATATGAGTCCGAAAAGAGTCTTTTCTGACACCTTTTTCGGAGCGTTAACGCTCTTTATGAGACCAAAAAATCATAATTGCTCCGAAAACCTTCAGAGAAGAGGGTCATTACATTCGAAAATGGTCCGTAAGAAAGAGCTATTAGATAATGTCAGAAAAGAGTCTTTTATGAGGGTTTTTTTGGGCTCTATGTAATCTTGTTTTTATCATTCTTGTGTGGTACAGCTAGGATTTTTTTTGTTCAAAGCACAAATAACAGGACAACAACGCTTTGGTACACACATAATTAAGTGGAATTTCTGAGTCATAATGCGTGCCGACTCAGGACAGTAATAAGCAAATTTTTCTTTCGCTCCGAAAATGATCTTTTGTTGGACTCTTTTCTGACTCCTTTTTTCGGAGCGCTCCGAAAATGGTCTTTTGTTGGACCCTTTTCTGACTCCTTTTTCGGAGCGCTCCTAGAATGGTATGCTGGGATATTACGAAAAAACGTTCTTATTTAACAACTACAATTAAGGTCTTAAGCATTACGCTGTGATAATAATTTGTTTTAATATGTTTTTAGAACTTGTCTTTGCCATTCCATATAAATAAACACTTACCTGTAAATATGTACATGAAAAAGAAAAAAAAAAAACAAAAAATACCAATTAATTTTATGATTCTTTTTTTGGGGAGATTATGATTATTTGTATGAATTGGAATTAGTCTTAAAGCTAAGAGAGCTTTAACTTATTTAAATGATTTTAATTATACACAATACAAAAGATGAAACGAATCCACACAATACAATATAGGGGTAGTTTCAATATTTGTTTTACAAATTCTTAGTTTGATATTTGATTCAATACTTCAAACTTCCCTTGTTCAAATAATAAATGGGCCTTATTCAATCATTAGTTACCATATACGCTTGCAATGAATGAATTAAAAGTTAAAAAGGAATTTTTAATGCTGGTGGTGACATGAGAGATTTATGTTGATATTTGTCTAAATAATTAAAGAATCATTGATACCATGTAACTATTATTATTATTTTTGTTTTAACAAACAAAAATAAAACTACTTACTTGAAATCTTCGAAATTATAAATTGTAATTTATAAAATATGATTTTCAGATTTAAGACATTTATAGTATCCTTAAGTGATATTTTGCATTTTAAGATTTTTAAAACCATGATAATTTTATTAATAAAAAGAAAAATACTACGTTGAACATTTTTATGGAATATTCAACAAATAACATGTCTTTTAATAACTCCTAGACAGTTTTCTCGTATATTTCAAGCTGAAACATTATTTATTGATTATTTTAAAAACAAACTTCTTTTGAAATGCATAATCATACAATTCGTAAGCATTTTGTTTTTTAACAAGCGAAATTAAATGGTGGTATTTTTTAACTTTTTGTGATTTTTAAAGCGTAAAAAATGCCTTTACAAACATGAAACCATATTTATTTTGCCAACATGGGGATGTGTACTAAAAAACATTCATTCATATTTAAAAACATTATTTTCCAGAGGAATTATAAATATAATAATGCAAAAAAGAAAGAAAAAAACAGGGAAAAACACTTAACAACCAGCATGTTGCTGCATAAAGTCCCAGTTCTACGAGTACTACTCTTTTGACGGTATTTGTTAAGGAATTTTATAAAAAAAAACATATAAAACAAGAAGAATACTAGTACAAGTATAAATAAAAAGTACTGAATACAAACACCCCCCATCATTAAAAAATGATGAAAAAGCCAGACTACGAACAATATTTCTCAACAATTTTGTCAATAAAACAAGCAATAAGAGAGAGTTTTTTTTATATTATTTTCAGTTCTAAAACAATATACTAACGTCCTTGTCCTTTAAGGATGGTGCAATAAAATAGAATAAAAGAGACAGAGATTTTGTATGCGCCACAAAGATGACTCATTCGTTTGCAACTGCCAGTATTTTCCGCACTTTTTTTTCTGTATCATGAAAATGACGAACATTCTTGTTTGTACCAAAGCCAAGGATAACCTCACTTTAAATTCGGTATTTTGAGTATTTATACCCTACACCACTGCCGAAAATTACTTTAAAGAGCATAACTCTCTTAAAAATGTTGGTATTCAAAACATATTCAACATATGAATACTTTAACATAAGCCTGTTTCATATATACAAAAATCATTTGGCCCAATGTTATGATGATCGGTCCATAATTCGTCATAGCTTCCATATAAACCCATCTCCCAACATTACTTGAACAACCATAAATCTCTTAATAATGTTATTATCCAAATAAAATTGACATAAATAAGTGTTAAATATACAGAAATCATGACAACTAATTTTATAACGTTCGGTCCATATTTAGTCATAGCTCCCGAAAATCACTTTTACATCTATAAATCTTTTTTAAATGTTAATATTGGGGATGAAATTTAACACATAATATTTATTTTATATGCACAGCAGTCATAGCTCGTATATAGACCCAATTTCTGAAAATCTGTTTGTAGGGTATTATATGGTCTCGCTTGACCGATTATACTTTCTTACTTGGTGTTGTTGTTGTTTGTCTGTACATAATTTTAAAACGTTGCTGTTGTGTACTTGAAACATACACATTTAGATTTATTTGCAAGTGTGTGGATATTTCTGAGTTTGGATGACATGGACATGTGTAGGAATGTTATAGATAAACAATTTGATATAATTTTTGATACTATAATCCCTAATTTCACAAATTTATACTGTTTACTCGTTAGAATAATCGAGGAGATTTAAAAATTAGTCGATCACTGGAATAATAAACTTTTTACGATCAAAATAAAAATTGAATCATGTCAAATCCAACTAAAAAAATAAATCTCTCTGTTCTACAATATATGCGCAAATCCTTCCTACTGTTAACTTTTTCGCTGCAGATGGAGTTTTTTTTTCATTATTACTCACTGTACGTATACATATACCCATACATACATCCATACTTAACCCCATGGAAGTGTAAAATAGAAGTAGTAGAACTTATACAAGGTAAAATTAGTAATGTTTGTATTTATTTTACTTTTTGTTGTTGCTATTATTGCCATTACAACACATTAAGTACATATTTTCCAAGTACAAACTGTAGTATGTTTGTACTTGTTGTTTGTACTTGCTTGGCTGATTTGACCCTGCACTTAACCCTTTATTTAAGTATTATGGATTATTCTTGTACCTTTTTTTAAGTTTTGTCTATTACACATCTTTTCATGGCTTGCTCTTCGTTTTCTACATCTTCCACATCTCTCGTCAGGTTTTAACATTTTAAGGACACGAGTACTTTAACAGTTCAATCCTGATAAATTCATATACATTTTTTTAAAGCAAAACTGTGGAAGTAAGAGGTATTTTCATATTAAATATTTTGTATCTAAGTTTTTACTTCTGACTGAATAGGGTAAGTGCAATTGGTAGATTCGAAATGTCAAGTTTACAGCTTTCTATATGCAGCTACATATTCTTGGTTAATTTGTTTTAGCTACTGTAGAAAAAAATATGAGCAATCCAATGCAAATGTATTTTTAAAGGTTGGTCTTATAAGAATTTTTTTCAAGTAAAATAATGAAAATTTGGCACCATTATCCTACAACTGGCTTCATTTTCATATGTTTTTCCAATTAAAATTTTTCAAATGGTCGAATTTTTACTTCAAATATACATATGTATATACAATGATTCAGAAGTTAAAATAAATATGCTGGTTTATTTTTTCAGGACTTTCATATTAAAAACATTTTTTCGACTCAACGACAATATTTATATGAAAAATAATTATGGTCAACCAAAGTAAACATTCTCTTTCACATAAAATAAGAACACTTAACTTGTAAAACTTGGCAACAATGTTGTTGCAACACAAGTGATAATAAACTCTAACAATATCAAGCCACACTAAATAAAATTTAAGCTTTAAGACAAGCCAGTAAAAAAAATATAACCATTTATTTTCACAAAACCATGATGGAGAAAAATTCAAAGACACCGTTAAGGTTAAGTCAAAATATAGTAAGTGTAAATTCAAATTGTACATTTGTGTGTCTGTAATAAAAAACAAATAGAAAGAAAAATAAAAACAAATAAGAAAGTATAGTCGATCAAGCCCCTACAATCAGTGTATGTATAAAACAGTTTTTCCGAAATGGGCACTATATGGGAGACCGACCATCCAAAAATTTAGTGTCATGATTTCTGTGAATATAAATATTTAAACTTTATCTCGATATAAATACTTTTAAATGATTTATGGAGGTTAAAGTGAATTACACAGAGGGTCTTATATGTGAGTTTCGACTAATTATGGACCGACCATTATAAAATAAGGTGTCATCAATGCTGTATATATGAAACTTATTTGTGTTGAATTTTATTTAGATATTTTTAAGAAATTTATGGTCGTTAAAGTGATTTTCGAAAGTGGGGCTTATATGGCAGCTATGACTAATTATGGACCGATCATCCTAAAATTGTACCATATTATTCCTATGTATATGTAATATTTTTGTGTTCAATATTATTTAGATACCAACATTTTTGAGAGAGTTATTCTCTTTAAAGTGATTTTCGAAAGTGGGCCTTATATGGGAACTATAACTAATTATCTGCACAAAATTTGTAGATCTGATTTGGCTTTATTTACCACTCATTTGTTGTGAAATTTGTTTGCACACTTGCATAATTCAAACATTTATGATCGGTAAACCCCAATTTCGGAAGACATTTGTAGAAATAATGGACCGATTTCCACCAGTTTCAATCCCATCCTTCCTAGGGCTAAAAAAATTTCACGTACCAAATTTTATCTTAATACATACATATGTATCTTCAAAATTGCGACCTATACTCTGCGCAAAAGCTTTACATGAACAGCCAGCCAGACGGACGGACGTTCGGAAATCGTTAAATCGATTCTGAGTCGATCGGTATACTTTAAGGTGGGTGTAGGACCAATATTTCTGGGAGTTACAAACATGATCACAAATCCAATATACCCTCCCCACTATGGAGGTGTAGAGTATAATAAAAAGGCCATGACTTAAAGAGAGACACTTACTTATTTACTCACTTGTCTGATACAAGTATAAAAAAACTAAAATAAAATATTAAAAGACCACGAACATTTTGAACTTTTTTTTGTTTTTAAGTTGCAAGCAAAAAGT
This sequence comes from Bellardia bayeri, assembly GCA_950370525.1. Taxonomy (NCBI): domain Eukaryota; kingdom Metazoa; phylum Arthropoda; class Insecta; order Diptera; family Calliphoridae; genus Bellardia; species Bellardia bayeri. The sequence continues at coordinate 100,830,117 of OX493266.1, forward strand.
AAAAAATAGGGTTAGACAGACAGCGACCATAAAAACATAATAAAGTTCAAATATATTTTATTTAGTGGTTACGTCTGTTTCGGCAAATATTTGCCAAGTGTGACCGAACCTTTACAAACGGTTTGGTTGTCAAATTAATATGAAATTAACCAAAAACATTCAATGTTTCTTTTGTAAAGATTTATTTCAAAACAATTTCCAGTATGACCTCGTTAGTAGTATGAATATACGTAAATGTGTATGAAAGAATATACGCGTTGGGTCAGTTACTTTGTCACAGAATTTACTTTAAAAAATATAGGGAATATGTGATATCTACAATGTACATATATACGAGTACAAACATATGTACATGTGTCGTATGTAAAAAAGTAAATTTTTTAGCGTAACTTTAAAAGTAAATAGAAGACATACACTTGTGTATTCAAATATAAATATCGATTTTTGTAATGTATAGAATAAAAACAAAACAAATCAATTGAATGTATGGAATAAAAACAAAACAGAAAGAGGTACAAAATGCAAATCAATTGACATGTTTAGTATAGAAACGTACTCGCAGCCAGTAGTAGACAGGTGTTCATTGATACTTAAACACGTTCATTTAGAGGGCTAAAAAAAGTACAAAATAGAAAGAATAAATAAGGAATCAAACCAAAACCAGACATAACAACAACAATAAATAGGTTATATTGCAAACGATTAGGGGGTGTCGGATATACGCAGGGTGGGATGTGCTTTATCTTTTCTCCAAAAACGTGCTTTCATTTCCGAACGGATGTTATACATACAAATTGATTTGCCACTGTAACATTGAAATCGATTTTGTATTTCTTTTCGTGTTTTGTTTGTTTCTATCTGTCTACGATTCCCTTAATGGATGATAAATCATGGAGAAATAAAATAAAAAGTAAATAATAAAAGTTAAGGAGTTTTTATATTATTTTTTTATTTTCATTTCATCATCAAAAATAATATGAAATTATCAAATATTTATACGAATAAATTCATATACATACATATATTATATATATATATATATATTTATATGTATTAAGATCTGAATTTTTTAGTTAACTTAACCACCCTTAATAGTGGGTACGTACAACAATCTTAACAACATTCGAAGGGCGTGTTTGGAAAGAAGTGTAAAATTTGCTTATCATCAGTCTTGTAAATAATTTATCCCAGTTATTTCCTTATTGATGGCGTTTTAATAGGAAATTAAGCTTGAGGCACGCTATGGGCATTTCTGTCTGTGTTAGCATTTTCAAGCTTTAAAAAGGGAGGGTGCAAAAGTAAATTCTTTAAAAGAATTCATGCAGTTAACTTTTGAAATTGTAGTTTTATTCATATTTTTTTCTTTACTAAATTATAATTTTGTTTTCATCTACACTGAATGATTTTCTAACATACATACTCGTATATCGGATAAATAATTTCATGTTTTAGTGAAAAAAAAAAAAAAAATTCAAAAGTGGCGCTATGTGAAGCTGTTAACAATTATGGACCGATTATGATACAAGTAGCATGAGTTCTGTGCATATACAAAATGTTTCCATTAAATTTTACGTCGATATCAACACTCGTAAAAGATTCATGTAAGTTAAAGTATACATTTGTGAGATGGTCGTTAAAGTAATTTTAGGCTTTATATGAGAGCTAAGATAAATTATCGACCGATTTTCAAAATATGTTTAAATATAATTTATTTTTATATTAAACTTATTAGTGGCGAAATTTATGTGGATTCTTATAAAAATCAGATATTTTTGACCGATAAAGTCATATTTCGGGAGCAATGTACCAAATTTTATCGAAATACCTTCAAAATTGTGGCCTGTACTTTGCGCACAATATTTACTTAGACAGAAAGCCAGACAGCCAGACGAACGGAAATCGTTAAGAGATTCTGAGTCGATCGGTACACTTTAAGCTGAGTATTGGACTAAATTTTTTGGGCGTTACAAACATCAGCACAAATCCAATAGATATATAATAATTGTGGGCTATTATTTTGAACTAATATTTTTATGTTGGTAAAGTTGTCTTTCTTTTTTCTTTGGACAAGTAAATATTATTAAATATTACAATTACCACTTTTTTTAAACATTTTCATAGGCTTTCTATTTCCTTTTGTTCTAATTGTCCAACATTGCACAGTGGGTCTGTAGAAAATAAATGGTAATAAATATGTAACTTCTAAACTACTAGTCACTTTTAATTGAACAAAAATAGAGAAAGAGGCAAATATAATGAATTTAAGACGATTTGAAACGTTTTTAAATTTCTGAATTTTGATTGGAAAGATTTTTGATTTCGCGTTTTCTTAATTTTGCTTAACTTATTACATTCTTGTCGTAAAGCGAAATTCTAAAAATGTTCTAAAAAATATGTATAACTTGAAAACACCAGAATGTGTTATGGTTTATAATTTTTGTAATAATACTATTTTTATCTTCATCGTTAATATGCACAATTTCCGCACGAATTATTTTAAACAGACATTTTTAAAGTTTAGAATAATATTGTTGTCTGAACAATTTCATTAAATAAAATGATTGCTGTTCCTGTTTAGACGCTGTTTGTAACTGTTATTTAAATACATACAACAAAAAACCCTATAAAAAATTTCACATTCACATTGAAGTCATTTTGATTTTCAGTCGCACTAACTGTATGTGCTTTAAATGCATGAGTGTCGTGTCTATCAAATTGTCTGCCATAAATTCAAAGTCATTCATCCTTTTGGCGCCAGCCAACATTAATTTAGCACAATGAAAAGCAAAAGGATAATATACGAACGACCTACGAGTGGTAATGACTAACCATATGGTGGTCGTCTAACTACAACTACTACTAAATAATAATAAAGTAACACAATTTTTATTTGTTTTTTGTCATATTAAAAGCCAACTCCACCTTATGAACCATTTTTATTAGCTGTAGCAGCCTTAAGGTGTATTAACTTGGTTTGAATGTGAAATGGAAATGGAACTCTCATCATCAACAAACAGCTGTTTGGGATACATTTATTTCACAAATTCTTACAAAGCCCAACAAACAATTTTAGTATACACACTTGAAATAAACAAAATACTAGCACTTACTAATACATATGTACTACATACATATTTATGAGGAAAAATCAATAACTTCAACAACAAACGATAGAGAAATTATAACTTTTACAAAAATTTGAATAAATTGAATGAACATTATGTTGAGAGAATATTAGAACATGAACTTTGGTCTGTGTGAAAATACAGACCATCTTTAAAGACATTTCTAAATATTTAATTTTACAACTGAAAGTGCTTGAATTTTTTGGAAAGAAATAGAAACGTACGTTCGCACTTTAAATACTCGTGCTTATTTTAAATAAATTAAATAAATATAAAAACTTTTAAAATATTGGGTTGATTTTGTACGGTTACACAAAACTGTAAATATGTAGTTATTTTGGAAAACATATAGTGGTTACGCTTTTCTGAGTAAATATTTGCCATTCGTTACCGTACCTTTAGAAATATAGTTGATAACGAATGTTCATATTGCTCATTCACAAATATCTTGAATTCAAATTAAGATTTGAAAAGTGTTTTACGGACAATCACTTCATTTTAATTTGTTTGAATGATATTATGTTGGCACTTTATAAACTGATTAAATTCTAACAATTATATTTAAAAAAAATTATTTGCATAGAATAATTATTATTTCTTAATTGAACTGTTAATTTTACTTTCTTGATAATTTTAGCCAGTTAGTTAGAACGCAAAGAATTCTGATGAGAGAAAGTGGGATTTCTCGAAACATATGTAAATTCAACAACCCAGGTTCGAATCCCAGTCAAGAAAAATTATCAAAATTTTTAATAATAAAAATTTTTCAAGTTGTCATTCCTAACTTCAGTAAAAATAATTTAATGAAAATTAAATTTAATGAACTCAAGCCTGACTAAAATTATCAAGAAAGAAAAATTATTTGCTTTACAAATAATTTACACAAATCCAAAATGACATATTTTATATCTATTGTAATTTAAAACTTTACATTTTAAATTTTAAATAATGAAAAATTCGGAAAATTCTAAATTTCTTCACATCTGATTAATTTTTAGATCTTTTTATTTCGTAAATTTGTTGTTTTCATTTTATACAATATTTGGGGCTACACGTCTCAATTTAAGTTTTTTTTTTTATAAGAATTAAATAATATTTTTTATAAAAGCTTAAGACTTAAATACTACTGAAAATAAATTTTCATAAAACTTCCACCTGGTCACACAGGTCAATATAATTTTGGTGAATTTAAAATAGAAAAAAGTGTAAATCTTCAAGTGAGACCGAGATAGAAGAGGGAAAATCGCTGTAAAAGAAAATACACTTCACTTAATGTGTGTCATGATGTCAATAAAATGTTATTTATAAAACAATGTTCATTTCACATTTAATTAAAATTCTAATTACAACAATCCACGTATTCACACAGATTCACATACGTAGGCTTATTTGGTCTGTGTATTTGTTGTTTTCAAAATAACTTTAATGCAAACAAACACTTGTCCGTGTATTTTAATTTTTTTTCATATTATACAATTCTTACGCCAAGTTATGTACATTTTTATTTTCCTTTCTTTTTTCAAACTGCTTTTCCAAGTTTTTTTTTTATTTTTATTAATAAAAAAAATTAAACTTTTACACATATGTATGCATGCATGTATGTATGTATGTACATAGCAGCAGCAAATCATGAAAGTAGTATTGAGAAAAAAGAATGAAATCAAATAACAAAACTAATAATAATGAAAATAATTGTGTCATATGTGCCGGCTTGGCATTCACGGCTGAATAAATGAAACAAATGATTTTTTCATTTCAAATAAAATGCTGTCATTGTTGTTGGTTTTTCTTGGCAAAACGATTTATGATTAAAAAAAAACGAGATTATTATTATAATGTCATTATTCCACAAGGTATTGAAGTTGAATGATTTAAATATGTAAATATAACTAGACTAAAGTTGTTTGCTTAATGTTATCAATTGAAAATAAATGTAAGAGTAACTCCTATTTCACTGTTTCAGATTTTGAACTCTCCCATTATTATGTTGGGATGATATTCTAAAATCGATTACTTAGCTGAATGAAGATACAAAATTTAAACGAAAAAAATATCCGGACAAATTTTTTAATCAAATTAATAAGTTCAATTCTTCATATTAAACAAATTCTGAGGACTTTAAATAAGGTAGAAAGAAAATGTGTTCAATGATATAAACAGAAAACAAACTATTTTTCATAAATAAAATGTGAAATTTCCTCTGTTGGGTTGCTGTGAATACAAAAGTAATACCTTATTAACTTACAATAGCTCAATTCACAATCTTGTGCAAATGGTATTGCATTTGCAAAAAGGTTTAGCATATTTTTGCTTTTGCTGTGTATTTTGTTAGTGTAGAGAAAAAATATGCCTAACCCTTTTGCAAATGCAATGATGCAATACCATTTGCACAAGATTGTGAATTGAGCTAATAATTCATATTTATTGTCTGCTAACATTAACTAAGCCTCCACATTCATTTGCCAACAATTTGCAATTATTGTGTGTTGCAATAATAAACTAAGCAGAATTTTCATTTTAAAGAGATAATAAATATTTATTTTAAATTACTCCATATGTATATGAAAAGCGAATATATGTGCATATAATATGTGTACGGAAACTAATATTCAAAAAAAATTTTTAATCGATCTAGTCTAAATCTTGGCGATCTTTTTTAATCTACCACCTGAAATTTTGTCAGAATACTGTCCAAAACCGATTATTATGCTTAATTTATGACTATCGGAGCTTTTGTGTTGTGCATATGTAAATAGCCGATTGCGTTGTGTCTCGCTTTCTGTGAATGCCGACCATTGATCTGACACATTATTTGCTGGGTATGTACGTTAAAGGCACATGCAGGAGAATTCATGAATTTTCACATATGAGGTCGAGTGACCCTTATAAAAAGAATTGCTTTAAACGGGTCTTATTTTGTTATTTTTAACTAAAACTAATTGCTGCAAAATTTGAGGCCAATAAGATTAATAAAGCCCGTGGGGTGATATGATATGTTTTGCGTTTGCTTAAAAAACTTTGGTATTTAAATAATATTTTTGAAAGCTTTTAAAAAAGTTAACTTTTTTCAAATGTTAGATATATGTACCTATAAGTAATCAAAAAATTTAAACTTTTTATCCAATTTAACAACTTTCATTTCCAATTGGCAAGTTTTGTAGCAGACCCATCCCAAGCAAATCTATTTCGGAAGAGCTGTCTAATACACAAATAGATTTAGAGCATTGTGTTTTTGTATTAAAACTCAATATTACAAAATCAACAGTTTGTCTTATATTATACATACATACGAAGGCGGTTCGGAAACTTCTTTGACTAGCACAGAAAGAGAATAGTTAGTTTTTGAAAAAACATTTCTATTTTTCAAAGCAATCTCCTGAAACTTCAATACAATTAGTCCAACGCTTATCTAGCAATTATATCCCTTGATTAAAATAGTTTTCCTCAAGGCCTTCAAAATAGTGGTTTACAACTGTAATTGCATCTTCATTTGAAGTAAAACGCTTGTCAGCTAGGAATTTTTTTTAAATTTGGGAACAGGTAAAAGTCACTACTGGGAGCTAAATCTGTAGAATAAGATGGGTGATCAAGCAATTCGTACTTTAATTCTTGTGCGCTGGTACGTTGTCTTGATGAAAAATTATTTTTATGTGTTGTAAAAATCTTTACATTTAATTGATCCAAAATGTTGCAATAGTATTTTGAATATATTGTTTTACCCTTTTGCAGATAGTCAATCAATAAAATACCTTTGAAGTCCCAAAAAACCGTTGCCATAACCTTACCACCCGGTTGGATTGTTTTTGCCCTCTTTGGAGCACTTCCTTCAGTCCATTCAGTCCATTGCTTGAATTGTTTTTATGTCTCTAGAGCATAGTGGTGGATCCATATCTCATCAACAGTTATGAAACGAGGTTTAAAATCCATTTTTTTAAACGAACCAAACAAGCTTCAGAAATAAAAATGCGGCACCCACCTTGCAGAAAGCCTTTTCATCTGTAGTTCTTCATGCTAAATTAAATGGACTTGGGTCATTTGAGATGCCCATGATATTAGCTATTTCAAGCACTTTTATTCGTCAATCATTTAATAACATATCATGTACTTTGGATACAATTTCTGTTGTTGTTGCTGTTGTTGGACGTCCACTGCGTGGTTCATCCTGAATGCTTGTACGACCATGTTTAAATTCAGCAACCTAATTTTTACTGTTGCATATGAAAGAGCACTTTCACCTAACATATTCACCATATCATTATGAATTTCTTGTCCCGATAAATCTTTTTTATATATGTAAATATTTAATGATACCATGATTTTCTAATTTTTCCATTGTAAAAAAATCACGGAGGCGTCTTTTTTGAACACCTTGCCAAATCGAAAAGAAATTTAACATGTGTTCATCCATCGCAGAAATGGAAGTTTCCAAAACACTTATTTTTTTTCTATTTATACCGCGCTTTCTGTTCTACTTTAGGAAGTTTTCAAACTACCCTCGTACATACATAGTAGATAGGAATTTGTTATTATTTTGTAAATGCAGGACATTTAAACAACTTGATATTTAATTTTAATTAAATTATTTGAGTTCACATATGTTGAGTTTAAAAACAAAATTTGGGGTTTTGACCAGTATTTGCTGTTTAGTCAAAATTGGACCAGAATCAATACCAAAAATATTGAAAATGTATTGACAGACATAACAAAATGCTGAGGTATAGTGTGATAAGAAACCACAAAGAAAAACGGTTTACACACAATGCTGTATTGTATCACACAATATTGTGTATAGTATCACAGTTGTCCTCGGGCAAAGATGGTGATGCATGTGACCTAAAAATAGCTAAAACATTTTATAGATCATTACATAGGCTTGGCTAGAAAAAACAGTTCTGTTTCGACTTGGAAATCATTCTTTAACATTCTGGTTACTGTAACTCATTCAACATCTTCCGTGTCTATTTATTATTTTGTATTTTTTTGAACATTGTACATTTGAAATGGTGTTTCATTAGAACGTTGACCTAGTTTTTCATTGCTACTGTGAGAACATTTATTTTTCTATTTCAATTTTACATGAAACAGTGCAAAAACAGATTTGTTTTCTTTTCGTATATTTATTATTTATTTTAGAAAAATATTTATAAATCGATGATGATGATGTGTAGTCAAAAAAAAAAATAATAATAAAGAAATGTAGTCGATAAATTTTAGACATATAGACAGACAACTAACTATACAAGCAATTAAAACATTAAAAAAAATGTTTCTTTAAATGACAACAATCACTGCATACATATGTACATACATATGTACTATGAGCTTCAAAAGTGAGTAAACACAACAAATTATTTTATTTTTTTAAGATAATGAAAATCCTAAAATCTATCCATCGATTACAATTTAAAAGTTTCGTTTTGTTGGATATTTGGTTGAATAATAGATTCGGTTATGAAAAAAAAATTTAAGTTGAATTCACCGGTGTTTACACACTTTTGAAGCTGTGTGTATATCATGCACAATAGTGTAAAGATTATAATGAAAGACGAGGTTGATTGTTTTCAAGTCCTCAGAAATGATTGTTGGTTAAAACTTCTAAAATACCAATTACTTCATTCATTATACAATTAAAAATTACCTATGTATAATACATATATTCAAATATCGGTTCAAATAACGCGTCGCTTACAAAAACATTTTTGTATGAATTTCTTTTTAAAAACAAGATCTATATACATTTTTAAAGATTAAACAAAAACACAAATATTTAATTGTAAAAAACAAACTGGTAATAATAACTAATGTATGTACATATGTATATTCGATCTTGTACATGAAGATACATGAGATGATCATGATCTCAAATAATACAATGATAAAAATAAAAAACAAAATTACAAATTGATAAAAAAAAAATGCCTATAAAATTAGCTTTTTAAGTATCAATGAACGTTAGATATAATCTTAAGCAAAGCCTGTAATTTAAAATCTTTGTTCTAAAAAAATTGACACATATGTAAACATTTATTTACTCAGATATAATCTACATACATATGTAGATGCATTTGGAAACTAAAATTGAAGGTCAAACAAATCAAATGAAATAAACACACATAGAATCTAATATCAAACGTTTGTTTAAAAAAAAGTTTAAGAATTGTTTAAATTTAAAATTAATACACGAGTAGATTTTGAGGCATAAAATTATTCATAACAATAAATAAAACACGTTTTGTATTAAATCTACACACAAAGAAGCACCCACCTCTTTTCAATTTCAAACTATTTAAAACGAGTATTAAAATTTAAATCAAATTCATTCCCCAAGTACCCACAAGTTGGTTGTCAAGGTTTTAAGTTTAAGACCTTGAACGGAAATAATATTTGATGAATTTTCCTAAACGCATAGAAATTATTAACCTTTTAAAATAGATGATAAAACATAACGATTTACTTATAAATGAAAATTCTATTTTTGTTTTTTTTTTTAAAGTTAATTAAATTTTGTAGTAGATATTATTGATTCGATCATTTTTAACTCAATATCATTTTGAATGAAAAAAAGAGAAAAAAACCGATGATGTCATTAAATAAGATTTGTCATATTAATGTTTGTGGCTTTTAAATAGAAAAAAAGTTTTTGAGTTTTTTTCTCTCTTGTCTGTTGTTTGCAGTGATTTGCCGGTAAAAAATCTTTTAGTTTATTTTCAAGCGTAAATAATTTGTTTATTTGATATTTAAATGTACATAGGTATATAGTATATGTAATTTGTTTAATTTTTATTGTTTCCTTTGAGTGGCAATGTCTGTCTATGCTAAATTTCAGAATGTATCCATTCTAAACGCATTTCCTTTTTAGTAAAATAAAAAATGAAATTTATTTTTTAAACTTAGTTTTAATTCGAGTTTCCAAAGGGAAAAGATATGAGTGGTACTAAATTAATATCGCAAAAACTCTTTGGACTTTAATGGAATTTTAAAAAAAAATCTTTTATCATTATGTGCCTGCTGCATGTCTTTTGTACTGGTTATGTTGAGTACAAAAACTATAGAACCTTAGTTGCTGACTTACTGGTTATTATTTCATTTAAATTAGGAATTTCAAAAAGTACAGGCCAATTTAAAAATTTTTTTATTTGGATTTGTTGTCAATGTAATTTATTGTGTAAGGCCCGGTTTACATTACGATTTTTACGACGTCGTTTTTCATTAATTCTCTTTTGAAGATGCTACGAAAATTTGTTTGCATTTACACTGCGTTGTTTTTTCGACGTCGTTTTTTTTACAAATTTTAATTTTTTTTTGTAGTCAGGGTTGATTTTCTTATTGAATCTTCTTTAGTTTATTGTTCGTATTAAAAATTTTCTTTATCTTTTAAAAAATAATTTTAAATTATGGATACAATGTACGCACAAAAAAAAACCATTTTTCTTGTTTACAAAAATATTCACCTTATTTATTTATTTTATTTTTACATGTTGAATTTCTAAACGAACATTTCAACTCAAAATAAGAACAAGAATAAAACGAAACAACAGAAACAGAAATGAGTGCAAAGAGAAATATGAAAAAACAACATGAAAACAGAAATCGTGTCTTTTTTTCTACCCCGCTTGCTTCACTACACCGCTCGCCTACAAACCAACAGCAACGTCTAAAAAACGACGTCGTTAAAATCGTAATGTAAACCGGGGCTAATAAACAGTAGAGGAAAATATATATGAAAACAGTATTGCAATTACTAATAAAGTGTCATATAAAGTGGAAATAATATTTTATATAGAAAATATAAAAAATTGATATTTATCCGTTGTTAATAGCAAATAAAATTAATAATTCATTATATATATGTACTCGTAAATCTGATTAATAAGAGTACTTGACAAATGTTTCTAATATGATTTAATAAGAGAAAAATATTCGATTTTTCATAATATGGAAGCATTTACAGGTTATTGGAATTTTAAAACTCAAAAATGGAAAAGAAAAACTGAATGTTTCTTCGACTCAGAACCGTTCTAATTTCCGAGAGCGTTTTTATTTTTGGTTTGTTTTCAGCACTGAAAAATTGTTTTTATGGTTATTATTTGGCTTCCACACATTAAAGAAGGGGAATCCCATGTTACTAACATGCATATGTAATTTTTATTGTCAGTTAATTTTTGTTCATTATTGTGTGAAATTTGAAACGCGTAGTCATATTTCGGCAGCGTTAAGATAAAATTTTTATACATATGTATAGTATACGTATTTTTAAAATACGTTTTTTTCTTTAATCTGTAATGAATTTTAATAATATTGTATGAATTAAAAAAGAAACAATAGTGTTTCTTTTTTGTGTATTTTCTAAACGAAGAAGTGCATGTTGCTTTTTATTAAAAAAAAAACCTTTGGAAATTAGAATTTTTCGAAAATTAGAATTAACCCAAGAAAAACAAAGTGGGGTAATTCTACTGTAATACAATTTCACCAGACGCTTTTTCATTTGATGAATATGTTGAGGGCATTCATTTGATGTATGTACGCGCAGAAGAAATTGAAGATACTTTTTCTAATTTAAATGAAAAATGGAAAAGTGTGCAGCCTATTCCACAAATAAAAAAGCAACATTTTTTTTCATTCATCGACAGTCAACGTATAAATGTTGCTCGAACGGCTTACTCATTACGAAAAAATGTTACAGTTTAGTTAATAAGTATGTAATGAATTAATATTAATAAACTTTTTATGAATTTGATATTATTTTTATTATTACACCGTTTTTTGAATAAGTAAACACTTTTATATTCTTTCCCCAAATTTATGTCTAAAATTATTTACAAAATACATTTCATTATTTATATACGAGAAAAATTGTCACGTACGTTATGTCACGTACGTTATTATGTTTTTCTTTTATATAAAACGAACCAGAGATGATTTCTCTTTAAATATTAAAGGATTTTAAAGTTACATTATTTAGCTTATTTTAGGAATTTTTAAAGAAAAGAAAGAACTCCCATGATTCGCAGACTTTCGCATGTACGTAAATATGCCTTAAAACCACTTCCGTTTTTGTCACGTACGCTATCACCTTATTTTGATCGGATATTTTCGACACCACAGTTTCGAGGATGCCCATTTTATCTCAAACATAGAAGCTTTTGATTGCAATATAATTGTAATATTGTTCTTCATTAACTTCTATTTTTGTAAGATTTATATTACTCCATATGCGTACGAATGTCACGTACGGCTGTATGAAAATACCCATATGCAACACGTAAATAGAAAAACACCTTAAATCATACAATAATAACGTCAATATGTGCTGAATAACAAAAAATGGAATCATGTAAATGCAAGTTTTTCCTCTATGTTCCATGAATGTGGTATTTATACGGTCAAGAACATTTAAGAATTTTGGATTCGATTTATTAGTTTATATTTTGTTCTAAAGAGCATATTTTTCATTTATTAACCTGTACAGCATATCTCTTAATTATACGCCCATTATTTGTTATTTTATTTATTTTTTTTTCTGCGTATACGAGTATGTATCTATGAAATATTTTTTCTTTTTTTTTTTTTTTTTTTTTTTAGAAAAAAAAAATAATTTGAAAATTAAATTTATTTTTGAGTTTTTCGTAAAGCTCAACAACAAATTGTTGTGGTAGTCCCAATTAAATTATAAACCTGCTGTGAATTATTTAATTAACTATAAACAGTTGGGTTGATTGTTTATTTATTTATATTAAATTAAATAACAAAAAAAAACTTTGAAAGATCTACAGCAAGGTTCTCTCTAGCAGGTCATTCCTAATAAATACAATGAAACATTTGTAAAATACGAACGCGATCTAAGAATCTAAAGACTCTCCACATTATTCTCAATAGTTTTTTGTTTTGAAAGTATTTTTCAATGAAAAATTTATATGAATCATGATTCATGTGTAGAAATGTACAGGTTTCTATACGAAATAAAAGCATCTTTAAAAGGAAATATACATGTAGTGAATCATATATACATACATTAATGAACTTGACATCAATTAAAATGATCATTTAGAAATTGAAAATATTATTGTAATGGTTTATATATGTATGTAGTAGGTATATTATAAATAATATGAATGAGTATTTTTAATTTCTCAGCGTCTTAGCTCTTGTGCACGTTTTTCCAGTAAAAAGTCTTAAATTTTCTTGAATCAGTAAAACGTTTACAGGAAAATCAAGTTAAAATTTTAGTAAAAAGAACAGAAATTACGCTGTTACAAACAAAACAAAAACTGTCATTTTATGTAAAATGACAAAAAGTAGAGGAGGAAACATTACAACAAATGGAATTCATTTCGTAATACAATGATTGTGGTTGGTTGTGTAATCTGCAGCTCTTCTTCACCAGATAAAGTAAACAGTTGAATGTTTCAATTTGTTGCAGAGTACATTTTCCAACCGAGACTCCCAAGAGCAATGTACTGCAATACACTGCTGCAATTTTATACTCCACAGACGAGGACAAGGATAAAAAACAAATATAGGTTTTTTATTACAATCTGTTTTATATTGTGAATGAAATTCTATGCAAGTGCAATTGTCATGAAGTTTTTTTGGTATTCTAGCTATTTTGCTTTTGTTTAATCTAATCCATAATGTAAAGTGAGGGATTGGGGCTTTACGGTAAACAGCCTACGTTTACTTTATCCTCATCCTTCAATTATATATACATAGATATTGTTGCCTTAACAAATCAAATTTGTTTAAAAGATACAAATATTTGTAAGATTTAAATTGATTTACCGCAAATTAAAGTTTATGACATGGATTAGAAATAGTCCTTTTAGTTTTGTTATTGCTTGATCCGTTTTGAGGATGCAATTGGAAAAAGGTATTTTTATTTCAAAGAGAGTTCTATATAAAATATAGCTTTGTTAAAGAAATTTAGTTTTGTATCCAACATAGTTAAAAATATATTAAATACATAACTGAGGTGGCAGTTAATTTCTATATTTGCAAATTGCAGTTAGTCTTTAATTGGTTTGATTACAATAAACCATACACAGAAAAAAAATCAGGTTTTTTTTAATTAAACCTTTAACTGATTTTAAAATAGTTTTCAATTAAAATTTTTCTGATTTCTCTGATATTTTTAATTAAATCTCACATTTTTTTAATTGATACTATCATTTTGTTTACAGGTCCGATTTCAATTAAATTTTTAATTGATTCCACAAATATTTTAATTGAAACTCATTTTTATTTTTTTCTGTGTATCTGACTGACTATTGCGGGCCCATTAAGTTGGGGAACAGTCAAGAGGTTTGGAATTTAGCCGAGTCAGCAGGAGCCATCAAATAACTTTTTTGAGATCAACTTCGAATGTATGAGATCATTAATTTTTTTTATAGACAATTTTCTTGAATTCAAACAGTTAACTTTAACATATCTATTAATTTATTTTATGGTTTCGCTATTTTTTGCCTTAAGATGTTGTATAGACACAATTAAAATCAACAACATTATCAGACAAATTAAACCAGCCTACTTTAAAATGCTGTTTGCAAATAAAAATAAAAACACAGACCAATTCAAATTAACAATTATTTAACTAAGAAAACCAGTCATAATACAACTTCATGTTAATAAATTAAAAAATACTCGTAAATACAGTTTGTTTGTTGTGTGTAACACATCCGTTTCTGTTTAAATCTAAAGATCCATTCCAGGGTTGGCAAAATTGATACTATCGTACTTTTTTTGATACTATTTGATGTTCAAAAGTACCGTGGTACTCCCGAGACTCATTTGATACGCACAAAGCACCTTCACTGTTTAATACCAAATTATAAACTTTGTTACCATTTCCCATACCTTCTTTTATTAATTTATTTATGGCAATAACATTTAACGTTCTAAATTCGACTTGCAACTGGCAATACTGCACTTTAGTTTACTAGTGTGCGTGCGGAGTAAAACAATAAAAGAAGTTAAACGTAAACACAATGACAACAACACTTTAAAGTTTGACAATATTTTTAATATCATACAAAGTTAGAAAAATGCATTCGTAGTTTGTCGCTTTACATTCCAACTGTGTTTTTATAGACACATATTTGTTTTTTGTTTTCATTCACTAGAAAAGAAATAAACAAAAGTGTTTGGGAGTTTTCAATATATACATTTATGTATGTTTAAAAGTGAATTTTAAAAAAAATGAGCTGGTATTTCTTAAATGTTTAAATTACTTTATTTAATATGGAATCTTGTAAAGCCGGGTAAGTAATTAATTTTTGTTAAACAAGCACATAGTTAATTTCCATATATTTTGTTAGAAGCAGCAAACAAACCAAACCGTATGTCGTTCCCTTTAGAGATGAATGGGGAACTAAATTTTCATGGCTGCAAAATGATGGTCACGTCAAGAGGTGTATACTATGTAATATTACCATTGTAGGTGGTTTATCACACTTAACTCGTCATAATGTAAGTGAAAATCACAAGAAAAAACTTATTTCTGCCAAATCCACACCAAAAATTGACAGCTTTTTGGAAAATGTTAAAAACTGTCCAATTACCGAAGCTGCAAAAAAAATTGAAATAAAATTGAGTACATTCGTTGCTGAACATAATATTCCTTTTACTGTGTTGGACCATCTTAATTTACTTATAAAAGAGGGAATAAGTGACTCTAACATTGTAAAAAAAATTAACATCAATAGAAAAAAAGGACAACAGATAATAAACACTGTTACGGGCCCTAAAAACAGTGAAGAAATTTCAAATTTTTGTCAAAATAGTTATTATTCGCTGGCGATAGATGAAAGCACTGACAACAGTGTCTCAAAAAATCTTGCAATAATAATTAGAATTTTTAATGGGCAGTGCCAGGACCGATTTTTGAGTTTATTAAAATTAGAAGACAGCACTTCTAATGGAATTTTTTCGGCCACGGTGGATGTTTTAAAAGAAAACAATATTCCTTTAAAAAACATGATTGCCATTACCACCGACAACTGTGCTGTGATGACAGGTTCATCAAATGGCGTACAAAGAAAATTTAAAAATATTATCCCAAGCCTTTTCACCAATGGATGCATTTGTCATATATTAAATTTAGTATCCAACTCAGCTTCTAAAGTAGGAATACCGGACACTCTTGACAATTTTATTAAAGAAATATACTTTCATTTTTCTAATAGCTCGTCCAGGAAAGACGATTTTTTAAAATTTCAAGAATATTTTGACACCGAATTACATACAATTCTCAAATATGCATCAACTAGATGGCTATCTAGAGAACAAGCAGTAAACAGAATTTTGGAGCAATGGGAGCCCCTACAGTACTATTTTACCCTACAGGAATTTGAAGGAAAAAGTGATAGAATTAAATTCATATCAAGAGAGTTAAAAAACCCAATGTTTAAAATGACACTTTTGTTTTTACAATATGTATTAAAAATAATCAACTCTATAAATTTGGAAATGCAATCAGAAGACGCAAGAATGCATATATATTTACCACGATTGGAATTTCTTTTTCGACAAATTGCAAGAAATTTTATAAATAAAACTGTTCTAGATAACAGTAAAGTATCTGTTCTAAACTTAGATGAACACAATCTTCCGCTTGAAGAAATTTATTGTGGAACGGAAATAGATGTGTTTATAAATACAAATCATATTGATACCGACATTGTAAATAATTTCAGAGAAAATTGCAAAAAATTTTATAAAAAGTTTTGTCAAAATCTAAGAGAACGTTTAGATTTCGATGACGATATTTTGGTTTGGTTTAACAAATTTTCCCCAGAAAATGTTTTGAGTGGAAAAACTAATAGTATTATTCCGTTTTTAATGAAAATGTTTCCAAACGAAAAAAACTCATTTGAGTCAATTAACACTCAATATAGAACATTGGCTGATATAATTGAAATTAAACATTTAGCTAATGAAAATATATGTAATTTTTGGTTAACGGTATCGCAACTAAAAAACGAATTAAATGAATTAATGTTTCCTGACATTTCTAGAATCGCGACTGGAATTTTATCTATACCTCATTCATCGGCTAATGTCGAAAGAGTATTTTCAATTCAAAACATTATAAAAACAAAAGAAAGAAACAAACTTCATTGCAAAACATTGTCTAATCTTATTCAAACCAAAGATTTACTTAAGTCTTCAAATACTTGCTGTTTCAATTTAAATGTTTGCAACAAATTATTATCCAAAAATACATAAAAATTTTATATTTGTATTTAACATTTACAACTACTTATGATCTCAATTTGTTTTATGTTATTTATATAATTTTTTTTTATAAAATATGTCTATATGAATTATAAAAGAATATTTCATAAACAAAAATGTTATAATTACACAGAACTGAATTAAATTTTAAGTTATTATTACTATGCTTTAAATGAATTGTTATACGTTTTTCTTGTTTTTTTTTGTTGTTAATAAATATTTAAAAAAAAAATTGTTTTAGTACCCTGGGGTTCAAAAAAGTACTCTCAGTTAAATATTTTGATACCGAAAGAAAAAATCATTTACCATCCCTGATCCATTCATCTTTGCTTAATTTTGAGCGGGACAGAAAGAGAAGCGAAAAGTGAAAAAGAGAAACATAAATCAGGAAATTGTGCTTAATAATCGCCATAATTTTCATCATAAATAAACGTGGTTTTAAAACAGTGAATATTCTTATACAATAGCTCAGCAGCATAGACTAATAGTTAAACACACTTTTAAGTTTTCTATAAAAAAAATTATTATGAGTTCCTTCATTTAAGCCGCATTTTATTATAAAAAAAAACTGAGGTTATGTCAATTTAGTACAGATCGGAATAATATCCAGTATCATAAATTAATTTCGTATGAGAGTATAAATTAATTTCGTTACAAATTGAATGAATAATTTTCTTTCCCACTATGCATATATAAGTTAAAAAATGGTTTATTAAAAAATGCACATAAAATAAATTTATGTGGTAGATACAGACAATCTTAAATATTTTTATAATGGTCCATTAGCATTCGAGAATGAATAATGGTATTTTGATGTAAAAAGTAATTGATACAAATGATTTTGAATTGAAAATTTTACTGATAGACTAAAAGAAAAGTCAATACGGAAAAGAGAAGGAAAATTACAAGAAAATTAAAAAGAAATATTAAATAACTACTATAAAAACCAGCGGCTAATATAACAGCGAAGATATCGTTATAAATGGTCAACTCCCAACAGCAAACCGGATATAGAAGAAGCGTTATGTGGTGATGGAAAATATACAACAAATATTACAGTATGTGAACAAAATATGAGTTATAAACTGTGTCATGTATGTTACCTCTAAAATATGTTCGTCGCCTGTTACTTAAAATAAAGTTTTGATGAAAAAAAAATCAATAAGTCATGTTGAATTTGAAATAAGAGTATATCTATGTATGTATGTTGATATAGAAATTACCACAAAAAATATATAAAATTCCAACTGAAAATTAAATACTTTTTAATCTTTTATAGTATTATGTAAAATACTTTTCAGGGCATAATGAGAGGAATTATGAGAGTTTGTAGAGTTCGACCGAATATTCGGTGCCGGTTTCGGATTTTGCAAAAAATCGAGCTCTTGAATACAATAATGTATGAAAACAATAAAAATGAATTTCGTATAGTTAACTAACAAAGTATAACATGGCAAAAAAAGTTACTTTACTAATTTGCAATTCTATTGTCTGCTGTCATCTTACAACTATGTAGTATAAAGTATGGCATCATAATTTATTATTTAGTTTTATTACGTAATAGTCTGACTCTATTTTTTCTTTAGGTTTCTGCTTTTCGTTCCTTCGTTTTATGTTTGTTATGTACGTATTTGTTCTTTTGTGTCATTTTAATTTACTTTTTTATTTATTCAATAATTTTCTGTATTCCATCAGACACGTTCTCCTAGTTAAATTTACTAACAACAAATTTATTCATCAAATAAAATATAATCATGTTTAAAACTCTATACATTTCTGGGTATTCCTTTTATGGGAAAACAAAATCTTAACTACATACTTGTAGTAAATAATAAATATAAATAATTTAAAAATAAATCCAGTTTATCTCGTTTTTAAATAACGATTTTCAAACACTTGCTCTCTCACATGATTGTGGATAAAACTAGATTTTTGGTTTGTTTGTTTTTATTTTTTTTCAAATCCAAGTTTATAATTTTTGAAAGATTTTTAGTTTTATTAATAAACAATAATCTTAAATTGATCATGACCATGAACATTAACAATCATATTAGTAGTTTTACGAAAACTTGAAAATAGTTTTATGTCTGTATATTTAAAGTGTAGCATTTATTTAGAGAAAGAATTGTTTACTTTAGTCCACATTTTATTCTCACATATTTTTTTACATTGATCCGCCTGTGTGTTTGTGTTGTTGAATTGTTTATAGCAAGAGTACCTATTATAAGAAACAAAATGTACTTAATTTAAAACAGTTGAGTATCGGTACGTTACAGAGTGTCTGAAATGTACAGACTGCCGTCTGTCTGTCCCTGTCAGATGTTGTCTATCGAAATGCCACTTGTTATACTTTTGCCGAACAGACATTTCTGTTTCCTTTCGTCTTACGAGTACTCACATACAAATGTAATAAAATAAAATCAGTTTCAGACCCACCACTTGTTTTATACTGCAAGTAACTTGCGTAAAGAAAATTTGCTACAGAAATTCAAATACACTTAAAGATTTTGTTGCAAAATTAATCACCCCTATCGTGAATAAAAATTCCACATAAAATTTGTTCCCTTTTCACAATGTTAAAAAAATAAAAGGGAACAAATTTCATGTGAAATTTTTATTCACGATAGGGGTGAATATTTCTAAAGCTCTGCTGGCACTGATATTAATGTGTATTCTTCACTACATAAAAAAAAAATCAAATAGCAAATGCTTTTTCTAAAATATTTGTGCAAATATGCTTTAAGAAAGTCTGACCAAAAATATATTATTGCATATTTTTCATTATCTGAATAATCAGAAAAACCATCACAAAATTTTACAGCTTTTAGTTGGCCGCAAATTGAAAAAAAAAAAATTAAAATTTTCTACTATATTTCTATCAGTGCATTTTATATGTAAAAGAAAAATCTGATACATATAGATGTTGTTGCATACATAGTACATACGTAATGCGATATTAATTCAACATCATTAAGCCAACCAAATGTAACAACATTCACACTACCGATGCACAACTTGACACACTGAATAGACGCGGTCACTGCGAGCATAAAGCAAAATGTTGCATCACAAAGAAGATGAGAAATAAAATAAAAAATTTATGTTGTGCAGCTGATGTGTCATTTTACAATACTGTACACAACAATAACAACAAGAAATAACTAAAATATAAATAAAGAAATCTTTAAGGAAAAATCGAGTTAATTTAGGCACTGTAATATACTCGTATGTGTACTCGTATATGTTTCAATTGATTTAGTTTAAAAATTTCACTAAAATTAATAAACTGAATGTGAACAATTAACAAAAACGTTTGTAATGTAATCCGAAAATATTTTTTTGGCGTCTTGCGAAAATGATCTCATAATTAAGAATCTCCTCGGAAATACAAAAAAATAAATAAATAATATTTGTGGAAACTCAAAATATTATGGTGCGTGAGTCAAATAAGAAAATATCAAAATGAAATAACTAACACAAACAAACATGTTGCAATGTGAAAGATGTTTGTTGTATGTACCTAAGTTGTTAAAGAACTACAAAATAAAGTCTTGTTAAATGAAAAAAAGAAATAGTAATAAATTTGTTGAAATTTATTTAAATTTAAATTTAAAGACTTTTTCTGTTCAAGTATGTAATTTCAAAATGTATGATGATTTAACCCAAATTAATTAATGTAAGAGATTTTTACGTTCTTAAATTTCTTTATAGAAAATATAGAAAAATCTAATTTCTTATTTTAAGCTGGAAAATTTATGTTTTTCTTGCTTTAAGACTGTTTTAATGAATAATATTTACTTACGTGGGATCAGGTTGTCCTTCTGCTTCACATTCGATGATGAAAGGTTTATCACTTTCTTTATTTTGTTGAGCAACTTTAAATAGAAGTTCATCTGTGGGCGGTTGTTTGATAATGCGAGGCGGTGAATTGACTGAAAATTAATAATACAATAAAATAATGAAAATTTTTTTAAATTTGACCCATTTTCATTAAAAAATGCTATATGAGCTCTCTTTTTAAAGTAAATTTATTATTTACAAGTTTCATTAAGCAAAACCGGCCAGCAAATCATTATTCGGCCTAATCCGAAACTATTTTGCCAAAATACCAAATACTGGTATTAATTAGATCAAGTTTTAGGCTAATCTCTAGTAGCAGATTGTTAATTATATTGTTGGTATAATTACATTCATAAGCTAAGAAATCAAGCCTAAGTGGATGTTAATCTACTACCAATTTCCGAAATAATTTTTGTTTTCTTATTTTATAGGCTGTTGCTCCTTCTTTAAATAGTGAACTTTTTCTTAATTCAATATTGTGTAGAATATATTAACGAATATTTTAAACTTTTGCCACAATCTATGCGTTTTCTTTATAAATGTTTTAATAATTGGCAACATTTTTTCCAAATAAATATATGTACCTAAAATTTCATATATTATTCGAAACAATGACGAGTGAAAATATTATTGGAATAATTTAATAATCTGGTTTACTTAAAACATTGCTATCTCTAAAAAAAATCATGCTTACAAAGCATACGACATTAACTATTCACCCACCTTGTATTTTAGATTTTCATCTTTATTTATTATACAAAAGCATATTAACAATAGATGCCAATTAAAGTACTTGTGATAATTTTTTTTATAACAATTCTGAGAAGAAAACTGTAGCCTAAAGTAAATAAAACTGTGTAGAAAAAAATCATTTAAAATTTCTCTATCAAATAATAAAAAAGTATAAAAAAAACTCATGCATGAAAGTAAGTAAACTTTTTTTAATCATAGGACTAGAAAAGATTTGACATCAAAAAACTATATTTGTCTCCATATTGGATGTTTTGTGTGTGATATGGGGAAAAACTGTGTGTGTACATTTCATCGATGCAGTCAATATAAAAACTAAATAAATAAAAGGTAGACAACTACTATCACACAATGCGCAATAGACTAATTTCCTAAAGTGCATCAGAAATATATGAAATTCAATGAGAAACTAAAAAATAGATTAAATAAAAACACGGACAGACAACACACACACACAAAAGTTAAAAAAAAATTACTATTGCCAAAGATGAATAGCTGATGTCGATGGCGACTACAATTATGTTGGAGTTGTTTGGCAACGGTACTGGGTAAAACAGTCGCTGCAGCAGCAGATGCTGCGGCTATAAATCTAATTTAGAATTATGTTGCACAAGTAAAGAAAAAAAACTAACCAAAATACTGAATGCTGCAATTATGTGAGTATGTATATGTTTGTATGAAGTTTGCAACCAATGGTTGGAATCTACTATTAATTGGAGCAAAGGGAAAAAAGTGGTTGTGTATTTTTAGACGATCTAAATCTATTGACATGTGTAGGTTAAACATAAAATTTTTGTGTGTAAAATTCTTTTTTGAAGTCAATGCCCATCGTAGAGAAAGAAACTTGATGAACACATCTTTAGAGAATACCTACATATATAAAATTTCAACACAACAGCTATGTATACGAGTACATATGTATGCCACATAAATGTGTAACATAAACATATATTTAGTGAAATAATAAATGTATTTTTATTTATTTATTTTCATTACAAATGTGTGGAAACATGAATTTCTAAACAAACTAAAACAGCAATTAATACGGGTGATTGAGTATCCAAGATGTTTGATTATAAATGTGGCATGTAAATTTTGTTACAAAATTATTCAGAAATTTCAGTAGACGTGTAAGCATGACAATAACAAAATTGTTAAGTATTTCACAAAATTGTCAAAAAGACTGCATTAATTTACAAAATTATAAATGAGTCCCTTTTTTAACAATTGTCTTTGATCATAATAATATAAAAAATGTATATTTGTTAGGATTTATTATGCGACCGGTACCATAGTGCAGTACACAGTTTTCCAATTCAAAGGGCAAAAATCAAACAACTACCATTCTTTCTAAAAAAAAAAGATCGGAAATAAAAAAAGCCTCACAAAGGAAATAAAAAAAGTTGCAACACAAATTTTTGCTATCCACAAAAACGATGACAAATCCCGACAAAAGCCTTGTCAAAGGTATAATAAAAATATTGCATTGCTGTTTAGTTTTTTATTTGCACTGTAAGTTACAGGAATATGGTCAAAAGGACTATTAGACAAAGACAATAAATATTGAATGCAATAAAAGACACAAATTAAGAAGGTATGTATGTACATAGAAAACACTTTTATTTTAAGAATTCTCATAACATCTTTAGATATAAGATTTTACTTGCTTCAAATACTAACAATCAGCCATTTTTTGAGAGAATACACTTTTAGGTTTCATTAGCGTTTTAATTACCTTTTCTGAGGTGTTACAAACGGAATGACAAATCCAATGTACCCCCATTATTTTGATGGTGGGTATGAAAAGTTTACCAAATAATGATTTTATGCAGTAGATTAACACGTGACTTGCATTTTATATAGATTTTACTTTTAAATTAAAAAAAAAAAACAAATAAATCAAAATATATGTATGTATGTATGTATATGTACTTACTCATTGCCGCTGTGGTACCTAAGGCAGCAAACAGCAGGACGACGGCCAGCGTACTAGACGACTGCCGCCCCATTTTGTCGAATTTTTGTGTGGGTTTGTTGTGTGGAAAGAACTTGCGTTCCTTAACTGTAGAGATTTTAAAACTAAACCCCTTCCTTAAATGAGGGGTGATTTAAAAGTTATTGGAATGTCGTTTTTCTTAAATTTTACTTTGACTTTCACTTTTATTTATTTTTTTACTTTAAACTTTATACACATAAACATAAAGATTTTGTTGAAAATCTGAAAAAAACATACGTTGGTTAAAAGTTGATACTGAAAAGAAAGACAAATGATAGAAATGTATTAATTTAAATTGTACAGAAAAAGTGTGCAAGTCAACTAAACTTAAAAGGAAAACTACTTATTTACTTTAATGATTTTATTTTCTATCTATGGTTTATAATGCGGTCGACCGGCAATACATTTAGTTTTGCTTAGATTGTATGAGACTTAAACATAATGTATGGAGGTGGGGTGTTTGATTTGTTTAAGGTGTAACAAATGGTCAAAGTAACAGCAATTCGTATTATGTGAAATACATTTGTTGATCTGGATATACGCTTGTGTGTAGACTTTGACTCTGCTGATGTTAAACATTTCAACACTGTGTATACAGAGACGGATATTTTGAAAGGTGAACTATTGAAAGACACGCAATTAAACTTTTGCTACGAAGATCTAGACTAAATTGATAGATTTAAAAGACACAGAAAATTGGATTTACATTTTATACATTATACATTAGATATTGCTTTACTCTGATCCTGCCATTTGAACTATCCTTTTATACAAAAATAAATCTCCTCCTAAACAACGACTTCCACCTACGCTTGCATCAATGATTGAAAACACTCGTATAATTTAAAACGAAATAATACTACTACTAATACTACTTGTCGGCTCTTCGTTACCTTTTCAATATTCTTTACATATTTGTGTGAAAAAAATTGAAATTACAGTAAGAAAATTCTCTACAAAACAAAAAATGATACAAAAAAGAAACAAAAAAATCTCAAACGTGAGATGCAATGGAAAAGGAAAGCAAATGAAAAGAACAAACATGTTAATTCAATTAGTATTAGATACCGAAAAAAGAAAACCAAAAATGCATTTGAAAAACAGACGAACGCAAAAAACATAGAAGGGGCACAGCACTAATATAGATTCGTTACAGAACGGTACTAGTAATACAATCGGTATAGTTTTGACATTATTATATTAATAATAATTTTAAATAATTTAATGCTAATTGAAACCGCAACAAAAGAAAGCAATATGAAATAAAGTTTACAAATCAACTGAGAAAAAGTTATCATTAAACCATCAGAAGGAAGGAATTAATTAAAAAAATGGATTTGCGTAATATATGTTCAAAAGTTGATGTGGATTCAATAAGAGGTTAGTGTCGCAGAAACTCACACAAATGTATTTTATAAAATCGATATACACTAAAAATTTTGATTTTTTTTCATTATAATGTCACGTTTAAAGAAACCTTTTAAATAAATGTTGATTACTCAAGTACTATTTACTCTCAATTAATTAACATACTCAGAGGGAAATATTAATTGGCATTTTGCTATTTCAGCTAAAATTCCACCTTTACCACATATGAAATTACCAAAGTCAATGTCAAAACTCAAGTCTCGTAAAATTTTTCGCAGTTCGCGGGAAGATGTCAGTTCGGTTTCACAACACTCCTCTTCAAAACGCATGCCAGATAATTCTGAAAATATACCTCCGTCAGGATTTATAAATCGAACGCCAACTCGAATCTCGACGATATCCTCGTTGATGGACCAAACAGGTTCAAGAAAATGGAAATCACAAAATGATGACGACAATGAAAATTCTTACCGCAGTGCAGGTGGTATCGACGACTATCCTTCTCCATTGAGTCATCGTTTTGAGATGCGTTCATCAAGGCCCATAAGCCCAATGCGGACAACATCTTTTACACAAGAATTCCAGGGGAAATCTGAACAAAATGTTAAAATGTCATTTGGAGAAAAGTTACAAAAGGGATACAAGGATGTAACGGAATTCAAATTGAAACATTTATTTGCCAAAAGAACTGTGGTACATGCAGATAAAATAGAAATAACCGACTACGTTCACAGCTTCGATGAAGACCGCAGGCGGGATGAAAGAGTACAACAAAAAATAGATAACGATATAGCCGATAATTACAAATTTCAATTTAAGGTTTCCCAACAAAAGTCTGAAGAATCGTATATTGATGATAGTCCACCAAGTTCCCCACAGCAAAATATTGAGCCAGAAAAGAAAAATCCGAAAACTATAAGCGAGCAAAGTGGTGATGAAAGTGGTATGGAATCATCCCCACCGACTCGAAAAGCCGGCATTGCTTCAACAAGATTTTCTAGAGTCCGTAAAAATCCTCTAAGCATGTCATTGGAGTGTGATGGCGATGACAATGACGGTGACCATGATGATGGTGAGATTGAGTTAGATGCGGTAGAAGTGGATGCACCAGCAATAAAACAGAATGCAAGTTCCATTCATGGTACTAAGAAATTAAAATCTCCTGAAAAGTTTACTAACTCACGACAAAGCCCACGAATATCTGTAAAAGGCTTTCGAAAATCTACAAATACCTTTTCAAATGATCGTCCTCCACCTCCTCCTTCGCGTACTCCTCTTAACATGTCTCTAGAGGAAGATTACAATGACAGTGACAACGACTATGATGGCACAGATGACAACATTGACTTAGACGTTATTACAGTAGCAACACCGAAGAACATAAAACCCAATACTAGTACACTGTACGGTATAAAAAAACACAAATCTCCTGAAAAGTCAACAGATTTACAACAAAATCATCGAAACTTGAAGAGTATTAGAGAGCGTTTCAACAAAACAAAACAAAAATCGGAAGATGACGAAAAAAATACAGTTTCCGAAAAGAAACGTAGAGCTCCTTTAAGTCCTCAACAATCCGATGAGAATGAGGCTAACATATCAGCTGTCCCAGTAAAATCCGATAAACCATTTGACACCATCATACAGAACTTCAAACGAATACAAAAGTCTGTTAGGCTACCACAACAAATGTCAACGCAGTCAGGAGACACACCAGAAAATGATGAGGTCTGCTCCGAAGGCAAAGCAAAACTGTCGAAAAGCCAACAATTCACAGAACGTCTTAAACGATTCCGTTCAATCGACAATGTTGATAAGAATACAGAAGACATTGACAATAACGAGTCTCCCATTAATAAAATTACAAATAAGTTACAGGATTGGAGAAAAAGTTTTAGGAAAAAAGTGGACCCACATAACATAGACAATGACTATGATGCTAATTCTCTGCAGAAGCAGGAAAAACCTGTTGGATCTCTGATGAGAAAATTGAAACATATAAGATCACGTAAGCGCGATAGTATTGATGATCCCGATGATGACGAGGAAGGTGGAGAAACTTATAAGGAAAGCTTAGCGGCTAGAGCAAAGTTCCAGTTGGAGAAAGGTAAAGTAGTCGCTAGTCAAATGCCTCAGATAACAATGAAAAAAATATCGGAAACTAAAAAGTACTTTAAGAAGAAACAAGATAATGATGTTAAAAACAAAACGGATAAGCAGCAATCTGATGAGGAGGAAATAGAGGATAATCAAGAGAAGATTACCGCCAAACCGGTAGTGAAAAATATACCGCGACCTCCCCCACCTATTCCCCGACCATATTTCCATAACAGTTCTGAGGACGAGTATGATAATGATGATGTTGATAACCATAAATTTATTAAAAAATCTCTAGCCGAATCTCAACTAATTGCGATGTCTACGGCTACAGCTGTTTGGACTACGAAACCTATATTATCAGATGATATGACAGATTTTGATGACGATTTGCCAAGAGTTCTTCTACATCAAGATAATTCTGATATTTTTGAATCCACACTTATTATATCTGTCACGCGTCCCATATCTCATACTACATCACCTATAATTACTGAATTGCCATCGGATTCGGCAGAGGAATCTACACCAGATACAAAACCAGACGATTGGATACCAAATCAAGACATGATAGCAACCTTTTTGCAAATGACTCCACCTTCGCAACGAAAACTTTCCAAGGACTCAACCAATTCAAGAGGACACTCTCGGGAGCATTCCATCGACTCTAGTTCTGATGACTCTTGGATTAAAGATATACCTAAAGGTCCATCAACTGCTGTTCTAAATAGTGTACACGAAAACGAAGAACCCTGGAAGATTCAAAAAGTAAATGCAGACGAGAATCTTTATAAAACTAAGAGCATTGACTTATTCGAAATGCAAAAAAAGCAAGGAGGAGTTTTATGTGCTTTTGAAGATTTTGATGATGAACTGAAGAATACCCCTGTTGTTAAAATAGAAGATGAAAATACACATGTTGTTGAAATAGAAAACGCTCCTACTATCAGAATAGACACGGCAAATGTTCCTCTTGTTGTAACAGAAAACCATGATAACAGAATTTATGAATCTCTCCGAAATATTGATATTGAAAGTAGTAAGGAATTAGAAAATCCGGAAGATGATAATTCATCTAACAATGAAAAATTAGAATATGTAGACGATGAAATTTCATCAAGAGATACAAACAAATCTCTGCATTCTCAAAATCCTAAAATTGAAGAATTAGAAAACCGTTGCAATGACATCTCATCTAGCGTTACGGAAATATCTGCACCTCCAAAAGAATCTAAAAGCAAAGAATTAGAAAACCCTAACGATGATTATCTTAAAAATAATGAGAATATGAAACAAGAAACTGAATTAAAGTCTCAGCTTTTCGGAAACAGCAGGGAAAGTCTTACGGACAAAGATGGTAAAGATGTGATCGATAGTGGTGAGGAAAGTGATGATGACGAATACTTCCAAGAAAGTGAAGATGATCAAATTGAAGTTGATCGTCCACCCTCAAAAACTCCCTCACCACCTCCATCTATGTCACCAACATTACCGCCTTTACCACAAAGAAAACCATCAGTAAGTCAACTATCTCCCAGCCAGTCATCTTTAGATCTTTCTTTACTAGATTGCCTGTCGCTACCACCACCAACAATGCCTACAACAAAGCCACCTATACCACCTAAAAGACCGACTCCTACACCACCGCCACCTAAAATACCAGATCGCAATCCTCCAACGACACGAATCTCCAAACCTTTAGTAAAAACTGCTTCACTACGTCTTGCCTACAGTGAACAAGTTAATCCTGAAGACGTAGGCAAAGTCAATAAACTTATATCACGATTCGAACCTGAAGGTATTAAACAAAGACCTAAAATTATTCCTCGAAAACCGTTGATAACCTACGAATCAGATGAATACAGTGATGAAGAGGACTTAATACAATTATTACCAACAAAACAAAAGGAGAAATTTAGAGATGTGACACCAACCAATCTTCCAAGAATGCGGAAATCGTACTCCATAGATTCGACCGATATTCCAAACAATAATGGCAACACCACAATGAAACTAGAAATTCACACACGCAAGGCCACCTCACAACTTACACTAGGTAAAAGTGGAAATGCTACAACAATACCCAGCATTTCCATATCTTCTAGTTGTATGGATGTAAATGCCAATTTCAGTCAACCAAGTTCTGTATACAGTTCACCTCTTGCATTTCCTTCGAGTCTTGTAGGATCTGCAGAAGTCACGCCGTTAACAATTCGAAAAAATTCGGAATATCTTGGCACTCGACGTAATCGTCGTAGCATGGCACGGGACGATGAACATTTCTATTCTTTCGATAGTGATGAAGGTTAGTTAAATTGCTAACATTATTCAATTTAAATTTTAATACAGTTTTTATTCTATTACAGAAAACAGTTACTATTCGTTAAGTTCTACCAGCAGTAATCATTATGTTGTGGATTTGTAAAATTGAGCGGAACTGTAAGATTTAATATTAAATTTAATAAATTTATTGATTTATATTTTATCAAAGATTGTTAAGTATTAAAACTATTTGACACAGTAAAACTAAGAGCTTTTTTCTCTTTTCTGGAAAAATATTTTCAAGTCTAACAGAAAATTACTTATTTACTCTTTATATATATGTATATGGAACATAAGAGATGTATAGTTTTAAAGAACTAACCGCCTGGCCCACGATGTCGAACGATAACGTTCGCTTAGATAAGACTTAAGACACAAACTTTTTATCGTATCTATTTTTTAATCAATCAAGTTTGTTTATTCCACAATCAAGTGTGTGTCTTAAGTCTTATTTAAGCGAACGTTATCGTTCGACATCGTGGGCCAAGGGGTAAATTTTAGAGGATATAAATAGAATAGATTCTATCTATTCTATATGAATTATTTACTAAATTTACTGAATTATTTTCCAAGGGAAGTTATAGGAGCCTGTTTTATTTATTTAATAAACTTATTCAAAATAAAACTTTAAATTTTATAGTGAGGTTTATGTATTTGAAACAAACAAACAAATATTTTCACAAACACAAACAATTTATTGTTTCTTGTCACTAATTTGTTAAAAGTAATCGGTTTTTCACTGGTATTGCCATATTTTAGAACAAAAAAAATTATTTTATTTTACAAGAAAGTTGTAATAACGAAAAATTTTAAAGTTCACTTTATTCCTCACTTTAATTAGAGTTACCTTTTACTATTAAGAACATTAGAGGCAAGTTGTAATAATGGCCCTTAGTGTATAAAAATATAAAATAGAAGAAAAACGTATCTTTAAAATAAGATAAAAATAATTACCCTTGCTCATACTTTAATAAAGTAGATTTGCAGAAGCAGAACAAAATTAAGCCGTAGAACAAACAGTATCAAAATTAACTTCAAGCTAAAGTTAAGAATAAATATTACTAATACTCGTATATCTGTTACGATTTTATATATCACCAATAATTAATTAGGTTTATACTTAATACAAAACGCCACATTTCGACATTTGATTTATGTACGAGTATACATGCACTATGTTTTATATAAAAAACTTAATTAAGCAAGGGAAAAATTGGCTTAATGGTAGATATATCCTGCAGATTCATCCCAGAAAATGTTTTATCATAGTTGAATGAGTGAATAATAAAAGAAATTATGGACCGAGTCTAACTAAACTAAATAAGCAATATCAGTACCAATAAGTAGAAGATATTACGTAAAAAAATATTTTAAGACATACCTATTTCATGTTTATTTTGCAATTTAACTATTATAAGTAGGTACCTATCATTATCTCTTTTCTAACACATGTGTACATATGTATATAGTACATATACTCGTACTCTATTCTTGTCTTATGTGGCTAACTTAACCACTTTTAATGTTGGCCAAATTCATTGCATTTTCAAACGCTTGGCTTATCAAAGCAAACATAAATCTGCCATACCACCACAATTTGGTGGTAAGTATGTATCTAGTTGAAGTCGTTGTTGAAAATTGGCAACATGGTAAATATTTAGATATTGCATTAAAAATTCCCATAAGTTATAATACCTAAAATTCCATGTCAATTTAAACAGTTGCAACACTCGGCTGTCGTCTTGTAATGTACTGTTCCAATTGTTTGCTTGTAGCTGTTTGGACGAGTTGCATGGGTGGTGGTACGTCGTACTTTCGGAATAACAGAGAAAAATCATCAAATAAAGAAATGACTGCATTCAGTAAATGGAACAATAGATAATAAGAAAAAGAGAATTTTACTTACTCATTGTGGGCAACAGCAATTGAGAGTAGAACTTTATACTTTCTACTACTCATATCAGATGCCATTTTTCAACCCCTATAAAAACAAGACTAAAATGCAAACTCTCACACAAAAATATTCTACTGCTATTTTTTTTTAATGGCACGAATCATCATCATTGTATTCATGAGTAGGTACTTATCAGTGTTGCCATTTTAGCACTTTCAGTGCTAGATTTTGCATTTTCTTTCTCGAAAATGCATTGAAATTTTTTAAAATTATGCCAAATGCTTTTTAGCATAATTTGCTTGATAAAAAACTATTTTTTTTCTCGAACAAATTTTTACTTTTTTCTCCAAAAATACTTTTGGAGAAATAAAAAATAAATTTTATTGATATTTCAACTAAATTTCTTTCGGTGTGGTAAGTACATGAACACGGAAATTTTTGAATTAATATATGAAATGTAATCATATAAATTAGAAGAAACTATAATTTATATTTGTAACATTTGAAATAAAAATTGTATTGGTACATTGAAAAAATTTAGCACTTATTTTTTTTTTTCTGTAGAACATTTTAGCACTTAGTTTTTCAAGTCTTAGCATATTTTTAAATTCATTTTCTGGCAACACTGGTACTTATGTGTGTAAGTAAACAAACAATTGCATGTATACTCGTACATAGTATACACAATAGTGATGAGAATATGATTTGTTCTCCGTTATTTCATGACACAATACAGTATTATTTTACAGAGTAAACAATGACATTCTGACTACATATTGGTCACTAATCGGTTATCCAATTAATTTTATTTTATCATTATTCTGCCTTATCCGAAACAAACCGAATCTTTTCAAATGTGCTACAAATTTTCTAAAAAAAAAAATAAATAGGTGTTTGAATTATTTTTAGCATCTACCCTTTTTTTATCTTGATCTAAGGCGATTTTTTGAAGAAACAGTTCTAACTGGATGCTTACATAGTTTACAATCGAATATAGGTTTTGTATTCTATTTACATATTATATTCAAAACACGTTAACTCCTTTAAAATTCCATAATCTATGTTTATCCTCTTAAAAAAATTCGGTTTCGGTATTAGGCCAAATTTCAAACAAATGGCAAATTATGTTATTAAGCCGATTTTTGGTCTAATCCGAAATCGAAAATAGTTTAACCCTTGACATTTATCTATATATATATTTATTTTTTTTTTATTAATAAAAGTTTCAAGCTACCTACTATAACCATAACGTGTATATGGGCTCCAAAAGTATTTCTGAATATCATAATTTTAGTAAATATCTGAATATGTAGGTCCCAGAAGAGTAAAACATATTATTGTGAACTAAATTCACTAAAGATAAGATTCATAATTAAGAATTGTTTGCAAGCAGAGTTTAAAAGAATAATAACAAAGGTAAAAAGCGCAGTTGAATCAACGAGTTCATAAAATAAAACTGTTTGCTAACTTTCAACACCCTTATTAAAAAAAAAAAATAATATTTAATTTTTATGTACGATTACTATATATTATTCCAAGAAATATTTTAAAGGTCTAGATATGAAATATATAACGGTTGTTTCTAATAAAAATGTTTTTGTAATAAATTTATAACTAATGCATTTTTTTTCAATGAAAAACTAAATTAATGAAATGCATTTGATTGCACTTGCTCATAATTCAAGCATTTCAAACAATAATTAACATAATAAAACTATTAAAAATTATGACCAACCAAATACTCAACTCAACTGAATGTATGTGTAACTACTACCGTCTTTCCATCAGTCTGCTACAACTTTATGCTCCCTATGGAGCTGTGAAATTCAAACTAAATAAACAGCAGGCAATTTCCCATATTGTTTGAATGCTAAAACAGGATATATCAATGAACTCATTTCATTTCACATCGGACCATAAAGCATGTGTGATGTAATCGAATAAAGAAATTTAGTTGACGATGAAGAAAAAAACACACCCTTACTAAGTTAAATATCCACTCACTCGTACAACTGAATATTTAGCGTGTGTCAGCTGGCACGTTACATTTTACGTTGGGTTTTGATATCACAACAAACTATTAAATTAAAAACAGAATTATAAACCGAAAAATGGAATTTGCGCTTGCGTAAAACACCCCTAGGTTTTATTGTTTATATTTTTTTCTGTTAAAAGCCTTAATCAATCACTATATCAGGCAGACACCCAAGCCAACTGTGTATGAAATATATGGGTTAATATTTGTATAATGTTAAGAGGGAGGGGTGTTTTAAAATAATTAAAAATTTACTATAAAATTAAACAGAACCGTGTGGTTCATTAACTAAACTCTTGTTAAAACCTAAAAGAAAAAGAGAAAAAAACTTTGCCGCTTAAAAGGGTGTTATATCCGTTTCCTTATGCCTTGGATCGTGTCAAATTTGCAGTTATACTTCTATAAATAAACACACACACACACACTGGCTAATTTAATCAACACTCCTTTAAACACGTTTATTTTAATTTATTTTTCTAAAATGCTGGCTAATTTATTATATTCGTAGAATAGAGCTGCCTCAAATTGATTTGCCTATTTTTACTCGAATTCACAATAAACTGACCAGACGACATTGTGAAGCCCAGAACGTTTCTGTTTGATTTAATGTGGTAAATTTAAGTAAATGTTTTCTCCCTTCCTTCCATTTTTCAATTGACTATCTATAAATATATTTTATGGTTTAAGTTTTTGTTAAAGAATTAATTGATATTCTTGTGTGGTTTTACTGGTTGGTTGTTGTCTTCTTGCTGATTGCTGAAATCACGTAGTTTTCATCTTTGCCTTATTTCTTCTTCATCAGCTTTTAAATAAGGAAGCCTTTGTAATGTGTATTTGTGGTTTTAATCTGTATCTGTACGATATATCAGGGTGTGTAATTATGCGAATGCCATGTTTTGTTAATATTCAAAATAATATGTTATATGTTTAAACGTTACGCGTAAAAATAATGGAAATGTGTACCCTAAAGAATTAACATTGTGACTGAAACGGAACCAAACATATTAGTAGGCCTAGTCCTAAACAAACCAAATCCTAATTTTAGAGTATATTCGGTTTCTGTTTAGAACTAATCTAGAAAATGTGTTTCGGCATAAAATGTTTCCTTGCTTTGCATGATTAATCATAATTAATAACAAAAATTAAGTATTACACTTAAATGGTTCTTCATTTATAAATACGAGTACAAATGACTATACATATGTATAAACGTCGTCTTGGGATTGTATTAAAATTTTGTAATCTTTTTTAATTAAAGAAATAAATTACGCCCTTAATTTGAAGAAAAAACAAGAAAAATTAAATTACTTGTGTTTATATATACATAAGTATGTTAATTACAAACCAAAAATGTTTAATTACATATTAGGATGTAAACGACAAATGACACATTGAGTACTTGCAACAAAACAACAAATATGTACAACTTCTCAAGAGCTATCTATCGACTAGTGTCGTGTATGTCAACAAACTATTGAAAACAAATTTGTTGAACAAAGTATGGGAAATTGTTAACCCAGCAATAAAGCACAAATATAAAAAATAACTGAATAGCAATGATGTGTAACAAATTATTTAGTATGAGGGCCTGTCAGTTTGTATAGCTTCTCATAATGAATCTTTACTAGTTTTAGGAAATTAAGAATTACATTTTTAATTATTAGTAATAAAATTAATTATAAGGGTCAAAAAGCAACAAAATAAATTATCCACTTACATGTACAAAATTAAAACAAATTTTTCTCATAAAAAGCAAAAAATAAAATATCAAAAATTAAAAACAAAAAATCATCATTGATTTGATGACTGTCTGACGATGACGATGGCGATAACGATGGTGATGAATAAGCCTAAAGAGAAAACTAACGACAACAAAATGCTGCAGACTCTATTGTCATCGTTATGGTGGTTGAGTTATCTGATGCCTTTAATGGGATACAAAAAAAAATCATGTGTTTTTTTTTTTTAACTGAACAAAGAGTCACTCGTGCCAAAACACAAAAGGTCACATAAATACTGATTTGCAAATGGCCAAGGATACCGTCAATACAACACCATCAAAAGGAGGTTTGAAGAAACTCATAATTTATAGGTCAAGGATTTCATGTATGTAAGTGGAAACAACTTCAAGAAAAATTTAAAAAAATCTCACTTTAAAACTTAATAGAAATAGAAACATTTTATTAAACACATAATCAACAATTCTCATGATTGATTTTTTTACTTAGTATTTCTGACTAACTTTGTGATGTTTACGTTCATTAAGTGGTATTTTTTAATTTAATTTTTGAAGTATTATTCTTCATTAAAATCTTGACAATACACAAATCTAAATGTGTGTGAAGTTAGCTCCGTTTTTAACATTACCTATGTTAATGTATAAATTAACATAATTACTACTGTAAAGGTAACAGAGCTGCAGTTTTTCATCTCAGTTATCATTTTATTATTAAAAACTAACAAAAAACGTCAGTACCGATTATTCAGATAATATATAGAAATTTGTAGATATTAAATAAAAAAAAATTTTTATGAAGAGTATCTGCTTGTACAGAATTGTCTTAGTAAAAAAGTGGTACATGAAAATGTTCAAAAAACTACCAAAACTAGAAATTGTGCGCGATCTGTGCTATATAGGGTGGAAATCCATCACCTCAGAGATATCAGAACTGTATAGCTTATATTCAGAATATATATCAGATCGGAGATATATAATGGTAGTTTTTTGAACATTTTCATGTACCACTTTTGGCAGAATGTTAAATTTCTCCATTTTGAAAATTATATATCTCCGATCTGATATACATTCTGAATATGAGCTATACAGTTCTGATATCTCTGAGGTGATGGGTTTCCACCCTATATATCACAGATCGCGCACAATTTCTAGTTTTGGTAGTTTTTTGAACATTTTCATGTGCCACTTTTTTACTAAGACAATTCTGTACAAGCAGATACTCTTCATAAAAATTTTTTTTTTATTTAATATCAACAAATTTCTATATATTATCTGAATAATCGGTACTGACGTTTTTTGTTAGTTTTTAATAATAAAATGATAACTGAGATGAAAAACTGCAGCTCTGTTAACTTTACAGTCGATGAGTAGTAAGTATGTTAATGTATATATTAACATAGGTATTGTTAAAAACGAAGCTAACTGACGGAGCTAACTTCACACACATCAAATCTAAACTCTTTAAATTTTTTGAGTGTATCTTTTAGATATCCTGTAGATTTCTTTTTGATTTTCAACTTTAGTATTTCCAACATAATCCATATTCTTCATTACAAATAATTAAACTAGTTTCGAAAGTGAAAAACTTTAAAAACTACTAATTACCCACTCATCATCTACTTGGAAAGCTTTCGGATGGCAAAAGAAAATTGCTTTATAGAACAATATGTGCTTTAATATGACCTTTATTTCTAATTTTAGTATTATTTATTTATTATTCTTAAACGATGGTACAGTGAAATAACTCCCAAATGAAATAAGTCCCAATGAAATAACTCCCATGAAAAATTAAATAACGCCCAACTGAAAAAAATTAAATAACTTTCAAAGGCAAAAATGAAATAAGTCCCAATTTTTTGGGACACAATTTAACAAACGTGATTATATTGTTAAGAATACTATGGCTGACTTCATAAATGCAGTTTAAAATGCAACACTGCAAAAAAATTATTTGTTTAGCATTTGCTCTCACTCACTATATCTTTATCAGTTTATGGCAACACTTCTTTGTCAAATAATGAAATGACATTTCAAAGCATTTATGAACGCGCAAAATATTTTTTTCCTTGTGTCATTAAATAAAACTTTTTGCAAAATTTAATTAAATCCGGCATTTCTACCACAAATAACTTTTTTCTTATTCTTTTTTATTATTCTGTCAAGAAAAATGCAAAAATTAACTTAATCAAACACAAAAGAATCCCAAATGAAAACAATGCAAAAATTTGATAAATGTTGCGCGTTGAAATGCATTGGCATGCAATAATGCACTTTCGGCATCGCCAAAACTAAGTCTACTGTATTTCTGAACAGTATAACACTTATTTTAGTAAGTGTTACATTGCAATATGTATTTATTAAGTCAGTGAATGAATTTTCATAATTCTGAACTAAATTCACAATTAATCTCATAATTCTGAAATTTAAAACTGAAAATTTACTCGTAAAAAAATTTGTGTGAAAATTGTTATTAAAAATGGGAATTAAAATCATTCATTTAAACTCTGGTTATAAAGAATATAATTTTCGATTGTAAAATATGCCTACGTCAGTTAGTCTATGCCAAGCCACTTCTATCGTTCAATGCATTAATAAAATATAAAAAAACACACAGATGGACAAGTGAAAGTTTGAGTTTGAGTACAGGGTATAGTATTCAATTGAGGTACTTGATGTTGTTGTTATTGTTGTTTTAATATATTGTATTGCAAAATGTAATAATACCCGTAATAAAAAAATCTGATTGCCAAAAAAAAATATATTTGTAACAAATTGCTGACAAATGACTTTGTTAAATGTAACAGCAACCACCCACCCATTGTACTTGCAAAACACCATAGGTACACTTTTCGTCCTCATACTGACTGGTGATATCATATACCTCTCTCTCTCTCTCTCCCCCCCCCCCCCCCCCTCAATTTGCTTAATTTTGTTATTAAAATCGTTCACATTTTGTTTTTCCTTTTTAAATGTGAGGCTGAATAAATAAAAATAATTACAACTTAATCATCTTAGCTATAGAAGAGTTCAAAAAATATCTCCAGCTGTTTTTTGCTGTGTAAGGGAGCAGCTTTGCACCGCAAAATACTGCATTAAAACCAGTCATTAAAATGAATCGAATTTATCATTATGTTCGTACATTACAAAAGAATATATGAATATATAAAAAAATGTGTCAATTTAGAAAATACTCTCAAAGTCGTATTTATGGGTGGTCCTTAATAAGTACGAGTACATGCAAGTACTTGTACCACAACTATAATACAATACTTGTTTCTTTCTTTAAGACATTGCTTCAATGATGCATGTAACCCAATTTTTTCACTTCTTTACTAATTTTTTATTTCTATTTTTTTTTTTTGGCTGGCTGCAAACAAACCACTTGTAGAAATAAGTCCTTGTTATAGTTGTAGTTGTTAGTAAGTAATTAGCATTCATTGTGTCAGCCCTTTGAATAGCAGGAATATAAAAAGTGTATACTCGTAGATATATACACGTCTATTGTCATAGATTTAAGATTTTTACCAATGGGTATTTGCTCCAGTTGGCATATACCCCAGAATGAATATTGAAAGGATTTTTTCAACCGTTTAACAAGAGGCTTTTTAAATTATAATTAGTTTATTTGCTTAGCTTAGGTTCTTTGGCTTTCTATTTCAAATATTTGTATAGAGTTCGAAGAAAATTCAAAAAGTTGCGGGTCTTTATTATTCTTTTTTACTTACATACTTAAAATAAATTTATTATTAAAAAGTTTTTATATTTTATCTTAAAAACAATTTAATATATAAATATATTGCAAGTAATATTGGTACTCAGCTTTCTAGATTATGTTTATTTGTTCATACAGTGATGGATACAAGCTTAGTCCTCTCCAATTCAAGCAAATATTTTCTGTTGTTCGTTATTTTTTAAAACTTTTTATTTTTCACATGTGTCAGACCAGGATCGGTCCATTATTTTACCTAGTCCCCATACAAATTTCCTCTGAAATAAGGTTTTATCGGTCTTGGTTTTTCTAAATGCTAATGAGATAAAGAAATCCGGGACTGTAAGTTCTTTTTGGAAACATGTGGCTTATACTGAACAATGCACACATGGAAGTTTTTTTCATTGAGTCTTCTTAGACACTGAGGCTTTGTACAAAGAGTTATCTTTACGGGTTTTACGGTCGTGGAGCCTGTATAACATTTTTATAAGTATCATTGATTCAAATATGGTATAATGCGTTGTGTCCATCTTCCTTGAGAAAATTAAAATACTTGCAATCTCGCCAGTGGTGCTCCCTCTTGTGTTTATCTGGTGAATAACCTCACGCTGTTCCAATGTGCACCACTTTGTTTAGTCATGTCTAAATAGTGTTTTTTTATTTGCAGAACTAATTAATTCCTAAAAACTGCGAAATACTAACAAAATATATATCTAGATTCACTTTCATGTTCTAAATTTTTGTCCAGCTTAAATTGTCTATTAACTGCAATTAAAGAAAGATTGCAACAAAATATAATGGAACATACTGGTAGCAGTATAGGCTACACCAATCATAAGAGAAAAATATTTTTCAAAACAGCATATATGAAATGTGCTAACCTTATATGCACCACTGTACATAAAGTAGTATTTTTTAGGTCGTAACCTTATTTATTATGTATTGCCAATTGTTAGAATATTTGAAAACAGAAAAAGTACCATTAGAAGAAATAAAGTAACATAAAGTCCCTCTTCCGAATAGTCTCTCAAAAAGGATTACACCAACCACATTGTAGTCTTCCAGAAAATAACCAGTTACAAAAAACCGAACATTTGATCGGGCTCTGAAAAATTTAAAACATTGGTTGCTCCAATTTAGTAATAGAACTCGAGTGAAAAAGTGGTATTCAGTCTTCGATCATAATTTGTTTGAAGTATATTACACCAATTGAACCACATGAAGATAATTGTGGCTTTTAATGAAACTGTTTTTCTGGTTAGTTTTTAAATACATACAATAAAGTTGCATTCCAATATACATACATATTTTTCGAAACTAGTTTTTCTTACAAATTCTCATGTTGTATCTTTTTACATTTTTGAAAGTACTATTAGGTTCATGGTGCAACTATACAAGGTGAGTGCAGTAGCCCAGCTGACTGACTTTGTTTACAATTTACTTATGTCAAAAGTAATACTTTTTCAAGTATTTTTGACAGTAGTACATTATTTTACACAAACAAAATGCCTGTTGTTTCTGTTTTGTGTTGTATTTGTTGTCGATTTGTATAGTTGCACCATGATTAGGTTTTTGTCGAATTTAAAATTTTAAATTTTGTCAACGTTTATTTTTTTTCTCATCTTATTATTGTATAAAAAACACATTTACAAATATACAACTGCCATAAATGATTAATAATGCCAACTGTTTTTGGGTGGGTCTGGTGTCTCTCAATGAATGTTCCAAATAAAAAAAACTTACTACACACACACACATAGATACAAACACAGTTATAGATATAAATATGTACGTATGTATATTGAAATAAAATAAAAATAAAACATACTAAAGTCTTGAACTTTGTTTTCAATAAGAAAAAATAAAAGCAAAACTAGATGTCTGTAACATGAGAATGTTTCAATGTACATACATATGTAGTTAATATTAATGTGTAGTTTTATTTTATGTAAAGAATCAAACTTTAAGTACGAAATGAATGTTGTTACAGATGAAGAATGTATCTATGTAGAAGATACAACGAAACAGCACTATACAAATAAGAAGAAATAAAAAGCAACCTCTTAAAAGGTCAACATGTTATTATTGTCTTTTTATACGTAAATATTTCTAGTATTTAACACACACAGCGCTTGCTTGCTGCGGCTGGCTGGTCGCTTCGCAAATTCGGTATAGAAAATAAATAATTTTATTAGAATTTTTAATACAAAAAAAACTTTCAAGCAGTTCTTTAAATTAATGAAATTATATATGCACGTAATACCGTAATATTTCTGTTGACATACATAGTATGTATATACGTGTAAGATACTCTAAGGTAAACAACATCTGTCGTAACAAATTTTTAAAATAATAAAACAATAATTGTAATTCGACCAAAATTGTATGTTAATAACAATTACCATAATATACTTTTACGGAAAAGATAGATACATACATACGTATGTTCGTTTAACTTTGCATAATAAATATTTCTATTAGTAAGCTTCATTTTCTTATATGTTTATGGAACTTAAAACTAACTGTTATTCTCTTTTAATTTACAAATATGTACTCGTAAGTATAATAAATATTATTTAATTTAGCCTAAGTACTTATACACGCGGACATTGTATTGTTAATTGCAAAATATAAACATTCGAGGTCTGATTAAAAAATAACCATTATTTTCAAATTTTGTGAGTTACGTACATATGTTCGATTTTCGCATTTTTTCTGTTATGTTGGCACACATGTCTGTTATACATACATATATGTATGTTGGTAATATCAGCCATTTTGGATTTTTTATCTGATTTTGACAGATAAAAAGGTTAGTCGTGTTTTGGTGTGCTCTTAGATTTTTTACTATTCGAAAAAATGAATCAAAGAATCTGTATTAAGTTTTGTGTAAAAAATGAAATTAAATGTGCAAGGACATTTGAAATGTTGACTGTGGCGAACAAAGTTCAATTGTGGTATAACCGGTTTAAGGAAGGCCGAGAAGATGTCAATGACGATGCTGGTCTTGGTCGGCCGAGCACGTCAACAACCGATGAAAGCATTGAAGCAGTTAAGAAAATGATTTTGGATAATCGTCGAATCACTATCGTTCGGCTCATGCCAAGCAATTTTTACGGATGTTTTAGGCATGAAACTTGCGGCAGCGAAGATTGGTCCAAAATTGCAAAATTTTTAGCAAAAACAACGTCGCATGGGCATCGCTCAGGAGCTGTTGAACATCGTCAACGACGATCCAGATTTCCTCAAAAAGGTCATAACTGGTGACGAATCATGGGCTATGACATTGAAACCAAAGCCCAATTATCCCAATGGAAATGTTCAGAAGAGCCAAGACCGAAAAAAGCACGACAAGTTCGGTCAAATGTGAAGGTTTTGCTCACTGTTTTCTTCGACTGCAATGGCGTGGTGCATTATGAATTCTTGCCACAAGGTCGTACGGTCAATAAGGAAGTTATGAAGTTATGCGCCGCAATTCGTCAGAAACGCACAGAATTGTGGAAAAATCAATCATTGATTTTGCACCATGATAACGCACCAGCTCACACATCTATGCTTGTGCGTGAGTTTTTGGCCAAAAACAAAACCGTTATCATACCTCAATTACCGTATTCAGCGGACTTGGCCCCCGCTGACTTTTTCTTCTTCCTGAAGACACAATCGTAACGTTTTGCTACGATTGAGGAGATAAAAGGAAAATCGAAACAGAAGCTGTTGGCGATACCAAAAAGCGCGTTTCAAAAGTGTTTCGAGGATTGGAAAATACGCTAACATAAGTGTATTATATCTTAGGGGATTACTTTGAAGGGGACAAGATAGTTATTGATGAATAAATAAATACTTTTTGAAAAACTTTAAAGTAACGGTTATTTTTTGATCAGACCTCGTACATCTATTTGTTTATTCAAAATTACTTTTCGCTTAAAGTCATGGCAACAGATGCCAACCACTATCACAAAAGTATTTCTAAGATATTACACATAATAAATTCTAGCAAGAATAACGTCGAGGATTATAGCTATAGTTACTTGTCAAGATATAATTTAGCGTATCTATTGTGCGAAAAAAGTTCATGTAGACAAATGACTAATACAATTTATTAGAGGTATATTTACTTTAGTAGCATTCTTATGAAGTACGGATGTCAAACGAGACTAGTTTCGCAAATCCCGAGATTCGGGATTTTAAAAGTGTAAATCCCGGGATTTTTCGGGAGTTCGGGGTTTTTGTTTCTTATTAAAACAAATTAGTTTATTAATAACACTATGCGACAGACAAAATCGGGATGGGATGAAACCAACGGGAAATGTTATATCGGTAAAAACGGAAGTTAGTAAATATTATATAGGGGAAATTGTCACCTTTGGTGAACATAACTGGAGAACCACTAGTCCGATTTTGCTGAAACAAACAAAAAATTAAGAATTACAATTCCTTTAATCTGTTCATACAACGTTCGCTACATAAACAACAGTTTCGCAGTTATAAATAAATGTATGAAGAAAAAAACTATTTTTTGCCTAAAAAATTTAATTTTTTTATTTTTAATTCATAAAATATCCAAAACGGTAAAAAAAAAAGTGTCAAGTCCTATTACTTTCACGTAAATTCTCATAACCTATGAACAAAATGAAAATCGATGAACGCGATTCGCTTTTATTCACAATTAAGTAAAGGTATGAATTTCAAAAATTTGCTCGAGATATGCACAAAATTCTTTTAAAACCGGAGAAAAATTAACTTGTACATTTTGTGCATATCTCGAGCAAATTTTTGAAATTCATACCTTTACTTAATAGTGAATAAAAGCTAAACGCGTTCCTTTGTTTAAAAAAAGTAACTTATATTGAATATAAATATGTATGTATGTATGTATGTTTGAAAACAAACATTTTCTGTCCTCATGCCTAAATTTTTAAATTTACTAAAAGTATTTTTTTTTTTTAATTTTTATTCTTTCGCCTTTATTTATTTGTTGGTGGATTTGTAAATAATTTTAAAATGTTTTTGTTTGGTTTGTATATCATTGTGTATCATTTTACATTCATAACGATGTTTATACGTGTTCTATTATTTTTGGATATCTTATATGGAATCCATTACATGTTATAGGACGATCGTTATAAAATATTTTACAGTGATTTCTATGTACCCATATAAGTCTGATGGTGAATTTCATCTCAAAAGCGTTTTTTTTTTTTTTTTTGACTTTTTTAGGTATTTCAGTTATTCTTGGAAATGCCCATTTTATGGGAGCTATGGCCTATTATGGACTGGCCTTTACAAAATCAATAGTTAAATTTTTACTTACACAGAACTGTGTAAAATTTCGGTTCGATATCTATAAGAATAATAAACATTCCGATGACACAAATTATGTTTTGGGAAATTTTTCATTGTTCTAAGACTTTTTTTCGAGGTGTCTTCAACAGACGAAAGAATATACATATGTACATA
Organism: Bellardia bayeri; assembly: GCA_950370525.1. NCBI lineage: Eukaryota > Metazoa > Arthropoda > Insecta > Diptera > Calliphoridae > Bellardia > Bellardia bayeri. The sequence continues at coordinate 100,874,677 of OX493266.1, forward strand.
TATACTTTTTGGTTCTACAACCAATATTTCGATGTGTAACAAATGAAATTATAAACTTTTTGGTGGTGGGTATAAGAAAACAATTTATCAAAATGTTTAAAACTTTCAAAAATGAACCAAAGTGGAATAAATAAAAATAATAATAAATGGCAAATTGTAGTCTTAAACAGCTTAAAGCAAACAAAAATCCTATAAATGGAAAACGGAGTTTATTTTCTATTATTTAATAAATTTGTTGTTTAGAATTTAACCAAGCCTTTTTTTACTTGTAATCTTTTGTTGTTTTAACTCTTATAATATAAAGATCGGTGCAGTAATGTGCAGTGATCTGTGGGAATGAAATACACAGCAGACAACATCATAAATAAATTATTTCTTAACATTGTGTGTATGTGTAAGTGAAGTAAGTAACTACATACATATTTTATTATTTGCCAACAAACTTTTTCCTTAAAGCATAAAGTAACGTTTCTTGAGTTTAAATTTATAAAAGACTCCAGCTAAATATTCTTGCAGTTATATTTTTTACATTTACATACATACATACATACATACATACATACATACATACATACATACATACATACATTGTATATATAAAATAAAAATATTTATTTATTGTACTTAATACATTTAGTAGAATTTATTTATTATTTGTTAATTATTAATCACCAAAAACATGATAAAACACAAATTTATTTATCAAAACTTAATGCTCTAATAAGATGTCTTTATTTCTAACGATTCCTTACACACTATATTAAAATATTATTAAATTGAATAAACTTGTTTCAAACGTTAAAAACGTTCGATTAATAAACTTGCGTTCAAAGTATGTATACATTTTTTGAAAGTTGAGATTTTAATACAAACCGTTGGAAGGAACAAGTTTAAAAGGGCAGTCAGTAAGCACTGTTTGCTTAGAAAACGTTCACAATTATTTCGTTTTTTTTTTTTATAACGTGACAAATTTATTTTTTTTTTTTTCAAAATTAAACAAATTAACAGGAGAAGAATTAACAAAGCAATTCGTTCTTAAGTTTTTCTTCTTCGCATAATTGGAAATTAAGAAACCGTTCTTATTATTTTTTTCCAGCACTGTATTTTAATAAAATTTTTCGGTCTAATTCTAGAAACGCGTTGTGGTAACGTTTCTAGAATTGTAACATAAATAAAACTTTTAAATATTTTCATACTTCATACATTTTTTTTGTTAATGCTCTCTTATTTTAAAAGTAGAGCTTAAAATCTACACAAAAAATTTTAAATGGAAATGAAGAAAGAAGTTGCAACATTTATTTTTTCATTCAACTTAAAAAAAACGTTTTTAGTAAAACAAAAATGTTAATTCTTTTTTTTTTTGCATCTGGTAAGTGGGCAAAGCAATTAACCTGATTTTTTATATGTATACATTTTTTTCTTTGTTTATAAGCATTTTCTAAATCATAAAGGTGTCTTTCTTGTCTTTACATTAACTATCATTCATTTATGCTCTCATGTTCACAGATAGTTTTAGTTTCTGTAGGAAAGCATAATTTCTATGAATATACCTTTGTAGGTATGTACTAGTACTGAATCTACAATGAACGACTAGATTTTGTACCTTAGTACCAGTGTGAATTGTAGATACATGTGTAAAAACAAAACAAACATAAATACCGACTAAAAAAGTAACCAAGGAAAATTTTCATTTCATAATAAAAGCCAAAGCTTTAGCCAACTATATACAACAAACATAGATACTTTTTAGTGCAATAACCTCAGAAGCAAAAACAACAACAACACTACCACAACACCGTCAGTCTCAACAACCAGTAAACAATTTTATTTATGAACAAACATTATTATGAATGAATGCAAAAATAAAACTAGTACAAAGATATCGAAATAAATCGAAGAGAGCAAAAGAAACTAAAAATAAAAATAAAACAACATCGAGGAAAATCACCTGCAGTTGGTTAATAGAAAAAGTTAAATAAATAAAAAAAAAAAAATACATATCGAATAAATCATAAGGAAGAGTGTATAAATAAAATATATAAACAATCAAATGTTTAATGCCCCCGCCGTTTTTTCATTTTTTTTTTTCATTTTCATTACGAATGAATGCTAATTGTAAAAGTGTAATTTAATAGAGATTGCATTTATTTTCCAAATTGATTTAATATCATATTTAACGCCATTTAGTTGATATTCAGCTGTTAAAACTAACAAAATCAAATTCTCTTATAAAGTATGTAATTCCATAGTACAGTAGTAACAAATTTCGGAATGACAATGTAAAAGCCAAATTTTCATTAAAAAATTAAATTAACACATAAAAAATGTTCGAACAGAAATGTAGTTATATTTATGTATTTCTATTTTCGGAACAGTGAAGAAATTTATCTGACACCGCTGAATGTCATTGTAAAAATTAAAATTTGGGATAATATTCATACATAAATACATACATATGTATTTATGTATAAAAAAACAATATTTTTAACAATAAATAATTGTTATTAATTATATAAAGATTTTTTTCATTGTTTTATTTTATTGTTTCCTTTATAAAAACTATAGTTATACAAAACAAACAAAATCAATAAATTAGAAAGCAAAATATCGTACCCGGCGAGATGAAATGCTACACTTAGAAAAAAATTGTTTTAAATATTGGTCATAATTATTTCAATACATTTAATTATCAGAGAAATACGAAAATGAAGCTCCCGATTTACAATAAATGCAAATGAAATTAAGTAATAGCGCTTCAACAGAGTATAGAATTCGGCACAAAAAGTATACCTATATACATAAATATTAATAAAATAGAGGTATCTTCTGCCATTTTTATAGTGATTTTGTTGATTCCGTATAATTCAACCACACAGATATGTGTAAAGCACGATGGCCACGTATCAAACTGATTTGACAAACTCAGTTTTTTTTGATTGTGTTAGTGAAAAAAATCTCACACGTATATGTTGATGTGAGTTTGACGAAAATCAAAACAATTTAGATTTCACTGCCGCTGCTACTTCAAACTAAATATTACCAATACATACATGTTATTTGTCAAATCAGTTGGACCGATCATCATGAAATTTGGTACGACAATTTAGATGTGTCTACGGATTACTTGTGTTATATTTTGGTACTGATTTTTATAAAAGATTTATTGGCATTTAAGAGATTTTCGAAAGTGGTTATTGTATGGGACTATGGTCAAAATAAAGACCGATGCAAACAAAATATCGTTTTGAAATTTCAATTTGCATGAAACTTATTATTGCAGAGTTTTGTATGGATACGGCGTTTCTTTAGACATTTATGTACCCATTAAACCATATTCCGGTAAGACATTTGTGTGTGGGCTATAAGAACCCGTGGACCGATTTCTACCATTTTCAACAGAGCTTGTCATTATATAATAAAAATAAAGTGTAGAATTTCATGGTATTATCTGCATTATATTTGAAGAAAATAACAAAAAATATCTAAAAAAATATCGAGGTAGTGTGAAACTTTAATCTATAACTCGAATAATACTGGACCGATTTAACCCAATTTTCAATACCAAACATTTCAGTAGATCAAAGAATGTTTGATAAAAATTTCATCTATCGTGATTTCAACAGTCGGACGGACATAGCTAGATTGTCATAGAATCTTATAAGGACTCAGAATATATAGAATTTATGGCTCTACGACCATTATTTCGGTGTGTTACAAACGAAATGGCAAACGTATTATACCCCCCCCCCCCCCCCCATCTTTTTGGCGGTGGGTATAAAAAGGAGACAGAACTCATAATCATATAGCACATACAAATTGCCCCATTTATTTTAAACACGTCATAAATATCTGCAAGAAAACCAATAAGTTTAATTAAAAAAAAATCAAATTGTTGCTTGTTATTGTTTGCAGAGCAGTTTAACGTCCCAGTTAGTTTTATGTCTAACACAAATTCTAGCACAGTTCTATTGGTGAATCTTTCCTTATAGTTTTTGTTTATTTCAATTTCTAATAGTAGAAATTTTAATGGTTTGTTGCAAATAAATATTTATTTTTAGGAAACTCAATTGTTAAGAAAAACACAAATAAATATTTTCATTTATAAGCAGTGGAAATAAAAGCCAACAGACGAACCAACAACTAAACAAATAAATACAGCAGCCAAAAGTTAAATACCCCGCACATTTGCACACACTCAAACAGAATAAAAAGTGGCTAAAATCATTTACACCACCCTCAATAAAAATGAAAGAACAGAATGTTTATGCCAACAGGCAGCGACAACAAAGACAGCAAAAATGTGTCTTCATTTCTATATTAGGAAAGCTGACTTGGCTGGCTAACTTGGTAATTGGCAATACTCTTCTTCATTGTCATATGAAGTCATGATCATCTAGAGACAATACTTAATTCTTTAAAAAACTGAGAGTGAAATTGAAAAGAAGAAATCATTAACTTAAATAATGACACAAAAACTTTTCTGTGGTTTTAGGTTTTCTTTCAGCCTAGAAAATGAAAATAAAAATTTTGCCTGCATTTCATTATTTATTACAAACATCCTAAACTTTAACTGCCGTATTTATAAAAAATTAAAGTAGACTTCAAGTGCACTTTAAGAAAATTTGGTATGAAAATTTCGTCTTAAAGCACACTTCAAGCGTACTTTATTTTTTATAAATACGGCAGTTATTCTTATGTGCATACATATGTATGTATGTATAATAAACAATAAGTTCAAGTTCCAATTTACACGAAGCAATTTTTGTAGAATATTATTTTCTTGAAATTTCATCGGTACACAGTACCGAGAGTATACACACATTTGTATACACAAGAATTGCTAATACAATCTAATGTGTATCTTCCCCTCACCCCGATGTCTAATAAGCTAAGCTTACAGAATTGCTTCGTGAATATTGGGACTAAGGAAAGAGGTAAACATTATTTCATTTCCGACAAACAAAACAAAACAAAGAATAAAATTATAAACGAAAACCACAAAAAATTTACTAAATACAGTTAATAAGACCGGTTAGTAGGAAAATGACGTCAACTTTCATGGTAACAACTTTTGTGAACCCTGCAAATGCGTGTAAAAAATTTTATCGTTTTTATTTATGTGCTTTATTTCTTTCAGAGAGTATATTTCTACTGAAGCCCAAAGGAAAACAACTTAAAACATTTTCCTTTTAGATTCTACTCGTATTTATTTTCAAGTGTGCTCGCTAAAAACCAAGTACAAAATACAAATGTACTCGTACTTATGCCTAAAAAGGACATTGTTTGAGGCAATTGTTTCTGAGAGAAAAGGAATATCACTCACTCGTACAAACATTGTTTAGCATTGAAATGAATGTAGTATTTTGAATTGTTTCATTTTCCGTCAAAATGACATCATTTTCATGGAATATAAAATAGTTGAAAACATTTCCATATGTGTACAGATTTTTTAATAACTTATAGAAATAGTAATTTCAATAAAGTATTTTTTTTTTCTTCTAAATAATAAAATTTTTGATAAATACAATTAGTTTTTATAAACAAAACAATGAATGCCTTAGTTGCCAAATAGCATAACTCCACTTTTTTTCCATATCATTGATTTTCGGAGCAGGGCCATCGAGTATATTCAAAATAAAAACATTTATTTAAGAATTAATAAATGAGATTTGTTAATTATAGAACAATTCTTTTTTCATAACTTAAGATTTCGAATGTATTCACTATGAACAATTGTCATCTCAATACATGAATTTGCACAAAATTTCGCGTGTTTCTGTATATATTGAAACATATTTGTGTTGATTTCCATTTAAATTTCAATAAAATTCAATAAAAAAAACTAAATATTTTGTTGCTAGTTAATCTATTTGGCAATCGAAGAAAGCAACTGAAACACAAATAACTTACTTGTTAATTATAATCAATTCAAGGCCCACTGTTCAAACTTAACTTAAAATTTCAATTTGACTAAGTGATTGCAGGAAAATATATAACGCAACTAAGTAGTAGTAAATAAATAATAAAAATAAATAGTTTCCCAAGTATATGATGTATAAAATTTTCTAGAGTATGTATTAGGGTTTGTATTTATAGTCATTTTTCGTTTCGGGGAAATACTAAAGTGTACCTACATATATTCCCAGGAATTATTATTATTCATATAAATATTATCCAGTATGTATTGGATATTAGTAAATTTGTAATGATCCTTACAATCCTTAAAAACTTTAATATTAATTTTGTTAGTTAATTCAAGAATCTCAATCTGATCTGGGTCGCGAGCCATATATTTGTTCATATATATCGAAATTAAAAATTTTAAAGTACATATTTGTAATCACAAAGATTTTAAATTTCAAAACTTTTTAAATTTTTTTTAATAAAACTAAAGCGGGAAATTTCGCGTATTTTTTTTTTTTTTTTTTTGTGCACTTAGAAACCCTAGAATGTATGTATAAATAAATAAATGTACAATTAACTACAATTGCAACGACATCTTAAGAAAAACTACTCTAGTGTTAAATTAAGAAAATGAAGGGATGATTGACTCTTTGTAACCATTAAGAAATCAAACAAAAAATTGGGCAAAGATCGTGACGATGTAAAAATAATAAAATAAAAAAAAAACAATTGCGGAAATGAATGAAAAACCACTTTAATTGATGAAAATTAAACAACGAGATTAAAAAACTAGAAATACTATTACGTACATACATATACAATACTTGGGCTGCAGTGTTTCCAGACACAGTATAAATTGTACGTAGTTGGAACATATTCTATAATTTATCGATTTTATAATATTACATATTTATAAGCAGTTAAAAAATAATTTCGGATTAATAGCTTTATCAATAATTTGTTGAAATTAAAATAAATTTTATTTTCTTAGATTTTTTATTTTTGATATTCGATTTCTGATGAAAAAATCATATCTATAATTTATGTTTGATTGCTCCTTTCAAGCATATATTTTTCAAAATCTGAGGGTGCTGTAGCTTAATTGATTAGCGCATTTGATCATTAAGCATGAGTTGGTATTTGCAGCCCGGGTTCGATTCCCAGTCGCTGCCACTCAAACAACATCAGTTTCTGATAATTATTAATATTCTATCTATCATGACTAACATTTACCACAGCGCCCTCCTTCGGTGGTATAGCATTGAAACGCCACCGAAGTAAAATAATTTAATAAAGGCTATAAAATCAATCAATGCGCAATTGCAAAGTTGTGATATAAAAGCTTTCTTCCTTCACCACCTATACTTCTTCAGCCTATCTATCCCCTTTCCAAAGAAAGTAGGCATATTAATTGGCTGAGTGTTACTTCTCTTTAAAAAAAAATCAGATTTTTATACCCATTAAATATGTATAGAACAAGGCTTTTTGTTCAAAATTACATAAATTTATTAAAACGAGTTATATCATTTTTGCAGAACTAGTTTAAACAAATAGTTAACAAATAAAATTGTTAAAATAATTTTCTGTCAATTATTTTTGTTGTTATTTTTCAAGTAAAAATTAAAATTAAATCCACAACATAAATTCTAAATCATCTATTACTACAAATGCATGACGTAATCTTTTCAACATTATTAACACAACAATAATAAAACTAAAAATAAAGATACAAATCCAAACACAAATCCCAAAACTCAAATACTCGAGGTAGAGAGACAGACAAAAAACAATAAAGCAACTACAAAAACAGCATGTTATAGAAACAAAAAATTCTGAAAAATATTCAGCAAAAACAGAATACAAATGAACTGAAAAAAAATGATCATAAGTTGGTTATAAAAAGCTTTAAAATTAGATACAACAATAATACCAACAACAACAAGAAATTACGAAAAATAAACTTAAGCGCTCCGAAATTTATTTAGTTTTGTATACTCGTACAATAGAACCACAAAACATTTTCAAATAAGCAAAGAGAAATCAACAAAAATGTTTAATAAAATATATATTGTGTTTTGGGCGTGTGGCTGAAAAAACAAATACAAGGGGGTAAAGGGAAGGGCAGGGCAGAGTAAAGAGTTAAAGTAAAGAACGCTTGAGCCTACAAACGCTGCAAACAAGGAACTCCACTGCTGTTTATCGTTTGCGGGAGAATTAATCTAAATTCCCTTGATGATTTGTAGCTAGTTATGAGTTTAATGATACAACAACAATAAAATGACACATCATAAACATTTCAGTGACGGCCCAGTATTTTAGCACTCATCATTAATTGCACTCGTGCCAAACAAACAAGTTAAATATAATAGCGCAATTCACAATCTTGTGCAAATGGTATTGCATTATTTTGCATTTGCAAAAAGGTTTAGCATATTTTTGCTCTACACTAAAAAATACACAGCAAGAGCAAAAAAATGCTAAACCTTTTTGCAAATGCAATAATGCAATACCATTTGCACAAGATTGTGAATTGCACTAATTATTTTTATAAAAAATTATTTATTTATTAATGTACAAAATTAAGCACATTATTTTGGAAATATTATTTTTATATGGCAACAGAAACAATTATTTAAATAAACATGACTTCATTTTAATAAATATGTACATATGTATGTACATATGTATGCATGTATAAATTTGCCTTTGTCTTGGTTTATCGATTAGAACAAATTTTTAAATTATTTAACAATTTTAAAGATAATTATCAAAAATGGATCGTATGTTCTGTTCTGCTTTTAGTGGAATTAGTGTATACCCGGTATGATATGGACCTTTAACCGCCCCTGTTCTCAACGTAACCTATTATTACATTTATATATGTATGTATGTATATATTTTTTTTTCAAATTAGCAATTTAATTATTTAGCTGTTTATATCACTAAAAATTTTAGAACTTATCGGAAATCTGTGCCTATTAGGTATTTAGAGAATTAAGTTTCCGTTTTGATGGTATTGATAATTTTAACGAAATTATAAATAAAAAACAATCTGTTAATCTGTTTGGTAACATGGACTTATTATATATATACTTATGTACATAGTCCAAATATTTAAAAAATTTCCCATAAAATATTGGATACATATTTAATAATCTATTCTTAACATAAATACATCTTTATTAATTAATACAAGCAAGACAAATTTATTAATAATTTTAAATAAAAATTAAGAAAAAAACGACACGAAAGAAATTTCTTATTTATAAAAATAAAACAAACGACCCCAAAAACTTAAAATATATAAAAATATATAAAAATCATCACGCAACAATACGCACTAACACACAAATACCAAGCAAAATTTGTATAAATGCCAAATATGTTTAATGTTGTTGATTTTTGTAGGCTGAATGAATGCTTTTGTTTGTACTTTTCAATAGCTGACGTCATTTGTGATGGTGATGATGTTAATGTTGATGAGAGGAGTCTAGAGGCCAGTCAGTAAGTTGTCAACATACAGTAACCAATTTATTTGTGTGGTTAGAATAAAGCGATTTTACCCACGGTTAGCCACAAACATATATAGTGCCGGCAAAAATAATAGCACCTCGATCATTGATTTGATATCTGATCATACTACTAAATGCCGAAATATTTTATGGACGACCGAGAGTAAAATAATAAATATTTTTGTTTTCTATTTTAAGTACTTCTAATATTTCATTGACCCTATTCAAGAAAATTTGTTAGGGCTTCACTGGGACCTGGTCAGGCTACACAAGAATTTTTATTTTCATGTTTAAAATGTTAATTTTATTTTTAAACAAAAATTCTCATCCTATTCAGCTTTAGAAATAACCTTCATGTGACGACTGTTGGATTATCATACATTCGTATATAAAACGCATTCAATGGGGTCATTTTTAATCGTATAGTTTTCATCATAATGAATTATTAAAAAATTGCAATCAAAAATTAGTAAAAATAAATATTTCATCACATTTTCGGAAAAATTAAAAAACGCACCGAAATTTAAAAAAAGCTCACCGTGCACAAACTAAGAAATTTTTCGCACCAAAAATTTAAAAAAGCACCAAAAATGGTACGAAATGCACCAAGTTGACTGTAGACGGTCTTAGTAGCTAAACGGGAAAAAATCGTTTTTTTTTTATACTCAACTGATGACCGTCGTTAAAGGGTTAATTAACTGCATGCCGAAGCGCTGCGCCGCCGTTATTGCCAATAAAGGAAATGTAACAAAATAGTAATAAGTTACTTGATTCATCTGCTACATTTTATTTGTTTTTTGTTTTATTTATTTGAAATATATGTACCTATGTAGTTTATTTTTTTTTAAATATATAATGAATAGTGCTAATTTTTACAATCAAAATTTTGATAATTCACCTGAAATTTTAAATCTTTTCAATAAAAAGTTACACAAATCTTTTTTATGTTAAATAAATATTTCAACTATTTGTCACGGGAATAACTAGGGAACAAAATCAAAGAAAAAAAATCATATGTACAGTCGAATCCTGCCTTCCGTGCTATTTTTTTTACCGCAGCTGTACATACATACATAATTATTTGTTTTTTTATCAAATTTTCCATTTTGTTTTTAAGCAATTGTGCTAAATTTAAAAAACCATGAAAAAAAGATCATACAATTTGGAAAAAAGCTCTAATGTGTTTCTTGTTTTCTGTAGCTTCAAGCGTGATTAGAAGTTATGCACTCAACTTCATAATGAAGTTACTACATATAAATATTTAAACTACATTTCCATAAACCATATCATGATATCTCATTACTTACTGGTGGGGTTAGTTTTTTCTTCTTTCAATTTTTGTTAATGATGGCTTAACTCTAACTATAACGTTTTTACATATGCATATCATTAACAAACATATTGACTGCCTGCCCCACCTAAGGTCTAAATGAGTGTGAATCAGTTAAGGTTCTCTATCGCTCTTTGTTTTTGCACTCGATCTCTTTTAAACTCTTTACAAATAGACTCAAAATGATGTTAGAAAAAAACCTGTTTTATTACAAAAACTCAAGAATTACGTTTAGCATTTCTCTTCGGAGGGGAGGAAGGAAGTGGTCGGTGATTTTTTCGATGTGTGTATGAATAAACATTAAAAAAGTGTATGAATGCACTAGTGCAGAATTATCTTTTGCTTTTTTTGGTCCAAATTAATTCAATAGACAAAAAAGTAACGCAGGCGAAAATAAAAAAAGAACTTGTTTTTATGGGAAAATTTGTACTTGGAGCGAACTCTCTCTCATACCACCACCTGTCAGAGCTTCCATTATACACATTTGTTTGGGAAAACAAACAGAAATAGCACGAGTTCAAGCAATCTATCTATCTACATTTCCTTTTTTTTTTAACTTTTTCTTCTTTTTTTCATTCTAAAATATGTTGCCGAAAATCATTGTCAAAACTTCTATAATATACCTACCTACCTCAAAACTAGAAATTGACTCTAAAAAGAAAAAGGTTAAGAACGATTCGATCTGACTTACATAAATAATAAAATTTCCAAAAATGTACCTATAAAAACAGTTGTATTTATTTATTACATTTTAACTTTTAAATTAGTTAATAAAAAGTATTTTTTTAAATAAAACATTTTATTATAAAGTTTTATAAATAAAGCAAAGGATTGAATACAACGGTAGTTTACAATATAATAACCTGCCAATACCTATCTGTTAAAAATTCGGAATCTATTTCTGTATTTAAAAGAAGATTAAAAGAATATTTGCTTCAAAACCTCAACATGCTTCTACCTACTACCTATAATAATTAAATTAAATACCTACAACACATATACCTATTTGTTAATTTCTTATTATTGTTATTAGGTATAGGTATTATTATTTTTTAATTCCTATAAATGTAGCTAAACATATACTGTCGTATTTATAAAAAATAAAGTAGGCTTGAAGTCTACTTTAATTTTTTATAAATACGGCAGATAGTAAATAATTGTTGCCAGATAGCCTCAACAATGCCATAATGGCGCTGAGACCTTAATTGTAGTTTTGAAATGTGCTAATAAAAAGTACCTATTAAAAAAAAAAAGTGCAAATGGTAATTTCAGTTTATCTGAAAGGGTATTTTTGGAGTAAGGCTTAGTATGCGCTGAATAAAAAAAAAAATTATTTTAATACATAGTAATTAAGGCCAATTTTTTTATATCATTGTAAGTCATTTAGCCCTATTGGAATACAAATTATCATTAATTTTTTACAACGAGCTCAAAATTACGAACTTTTTGACAGCCATTCCAATATATTTACAATTTATTTGGTCAAATTATGATGATTGATTTTTAGTTTTTCATTTATTCAATAAATACATCAAACTGTTATACTGATAGGATAAGAGACAGTCTTTTTTTAAAAGGACAACTGTAAAAAATGGCAACTTTTCGAAACAAAGTACCTACCTACATGTAAAATATGTACGTAGATACAATGCACAATGGATTAATAATATTGAAATATAAATATACATAAATATTATATATATGTATATATATAAATAGACGTAAAACTTTAATAATACAGTAAAAGAACTTACATACCTTCAAATTAATAGAAAAGGGAGCACTCCAGAAATTTTAAGAAATTCCTTTTATTTTGTAAAATGAAACGCCTTTAATGTTTATTTAGATGGCAATGCCTTTAATAGAGAGTGACATCAACAAAAATACAAAACCACGCACTCAACTTCTATATTTTTACACACTCTCATCATCATCATACACTCACTCCACAATCATGACAAGAACAACAAAAATTGCAATACATTAAGTCATCACCACATCAACATTGTTGTACGAAATAACAGTTATTTATATTTATTCAATTAAATAACTATCATTATTTATAAATTAAATTATTATTTAATACTTAAAATGTAGATTATTTTTGAATAATCCGACAAAAAATTAAAAGAAAAACCAAAAACTACATTTTAATCAAAAACTCACTCACACAATTTTTTTTTCTGCTTATAAAGTATCAGGGACGGTAAATGAAATTATTTTTCGGTAGCAAAAAAAAACAAAATTTTATACAACATTCTTTGTTCATCCTCGGGATATTATTTATTATTATTTTTCTAATACAAATGATAATAGAGCACAATATGCCGAGGCTGTTCCTGAAAATTAAAATCTAAATTTAGATTGAATAAATTTTTAACATTTTACTCATCACAGATTTTTTAATTTTTCCAGAATTCAAATATATTTTTTCGCAAAAGTTTCAAGTGTAATTAAATACTTTAGAAGTTTTAGCCTTAACTTTTTTGATAATCACAGAGAAATTAAGACTTTATTAATTAGGTGACTTAGGAAGTATCCTATTCTATAATTTGGTTTACGAACTGTATAAAACTATCTTCAGTGGCTTTTTTTAGTCCTTTAAACAAGGCAATTGGGAATATTTTAATTTTTTTATATAAAAACTTAGATACAATCAATCAATTTGTACATAATATATGTAGTTAAAAAAAGTCAATACGTTAAATATTTCCAACCCTGCAAAGTACACAAAAAAGATGAGCAGATAAAGCCATGCTCAGGTGAGCGTGAGAAATTGTATTTTCAAGAGAGTAAAATTTCATTAATTTTGATTTTAAGTTTTATTTTGCAGCCACAACAACAACAGCAATTTTCGTAGTTTTTTCTTGTTACTTTTATACGACTTTTTTTCTATATAATTTATTTTATTTACCTCGTTTCGTTTACGTTATTTTTTTATTTGTTTGTTGTTGTGTTTAGTAGAAATGTATGATGATGATGATATTCGTTTAATAAATGAACAAAATATTTTGATAATTATGATGTTTGCTGATGATGTTTTTGTTGGTGTAGAGTTGTGTAGTACTAGTTTTTTTTTGTTTGTTTTTTGTCAGTACAGCCACTTGGCAATTGAAATAATACAAAAATATAAATAAGAAAAACTGTTACTGGATATTTTTCTTGTTTTCATTAAAACTCGTTCATAGCTTTCTATTAAATGTGTTATTTATACTTAATTTATTTATTAACATATAGCTTTTTTTTGGTTTTTTCTAAATGTGCAATTTTTTTACTATTCCTTTTTGTAGTTTTTAGGGTGCGGTGCCCAAAAATTTTATAATTTATTATTTTAATTAATGCCACGATCTTTTATTATTATTTATTATACAAAACTAAATTTAACAACTCACTTTATTAGTTTAATCAAGACGAATACAATTTTTTGATGTGGTACATATATATTTTTTTGTTTCTTACACAGACACTATACACATACTAACGCGCATACGTTATTTCCGAAAACAGTCCGCCAAACAAAACCAATGCGTATCACGACCAAAAACGTAATGAACAAAACGTTTACATTTTCTACTCAATTTGTTTCTAAAAAATAAAATGGCACTCTCAATTACTCAAAGAGCAAAAATATAAATTCACTCACTCAATCTGTTATTGATTGAATTTACGTCTGGCAAGTCTGAAGAATTTTTTGTTTAAAAATAGAACCACAAAAATTCCCATATTCTTTTTTCTAAAAATGTTCGCATAAAGAGAACATCCGGGGCTGTTTTTCAAATCAACCACACGCACAAACGATTTGCACAAAAGGACGACACAGCGACAACGACCAGCGACCACGGAGGCGACGAAGAACGACCACGACGACAACGAGGGCGACGATTGCTCAAAATTATGAGTGAGGAGAAAAAAAAGTCGACCGACCGACCCTGAAGAAATTTTTTTCTGCCATGTGGTGAATTTAAAAAAGGTGGTGAAAAAATCGTGGTAAGTATAAAAAAAATCGTGGTGAGTATAAAATAGTGGTGAGTTTTTATAAATTCACCACAAATACCGTTATTCGAAATCTTTCAAGGTCATTGAAAATTTGTCATCCTAAAAGCAGGCAATGGATGTGCAGTTACAGTTTTACGGGGTGGTTGCTGAATTAGCTAGCAAATAAGAAATTCACCACAAAAATCCCGTTACTTGAAATTTTTCAAGGTCATTGAAAATTTGTCAGCTTTTGGTGCAGGGCGGTTGCTGAATTAGCTAAATAAAAAAGAAGTCTTTATTATACCCTTCACCTTCATTAGAAGGGTATATATGGGTGTTTCCATGGTTATGCACGCGACATTTGTACACATTTAATTGTCTTTGAATATTGCGAAAATGGAAATGGATTGGAATTTTAGAATGGAATTATAGAATCGTTCATTGTATGTGATGAGACTTTTCAAAAAGTATATATATTGGAAAATTGAGCACTGGGTACCGAAGTTCCATGCAATCAAAGTTGACTTACGCACGTGACAAAAAATGGAAGTGCCTTTTAGAGCCGTAAGAAAAAGTGCGAAATTAAGCGAATTGTAGGAAATTTTTATTTCGGAAAAAATGTTTTTATAAAGGTTAATAATGGACCTTTATAATCATGCTTTGTTCAAAAACAACTATTCATAAATTTGCTAAGAAAAAAATAATTTGTTGATTACGCACGTTACATTACGCACGTGACACTTTTTACTTTCATACATATTTTAGTAATTTTATATACATATATCTATGTATATATATTTTTTTTTTACCAAAAAATTAAACTTTTATTCAAAAATGAAAAATAAAAATATACTACAATTAATCTAATTTAATTTTTTCCTTAATAAAAATTATGCGAGCGTTGTGATTTTTTAAGTCACGGTGGACCATTTCATGGAAATACCCATATAAGTTTGTCATTCCGTTTGTAATTTCCACAATATAATTGTCCGACCCTATAAAGTATATATATTCTGGATCCTTATAGATGTCCATGTCCGTCTGTCTGCCTCTCTGTCTGTAGAAATCAGTTTTCTGAAGTCCCCAGATATCTTCGAGATCCAAATCTTCAACAATTCTGTCAGACATGCTTTCGAGAAGTTTGCTATTTAAAATCAGCAAAATCGGTTTAGGCCAACCAGAGTTATGGACCGATATGTGAAACAATCTCCATAAAAACTTGATATTTTTTGTCCATTTTATTGCAATATTTTGAAGTATATTGCAGATAATACCATGAAATTTTGTATACGTTGTTTTTATGATAAAAGAAGAAAGTGTGCGGAAAATAGTATGAATCGGTTCATGATTTCTCATAGCCCCCATACAAAAATAAATCGCAAAACGAAATTTTTTTTAGTTCGGTCCATGTTTGGGTACCAATCCAAAATTTTACACGGATCATTTACATACATGCCTAAATTAAACTGCAGGATTTTGAGAATATCGGTAAATATTTGACTATGTCCCCCATATAAGGTCCACTTTCGAAATCCACGTTAATACTAATATATATCTTAAATATACCGTTTTTATGTTGAAATTCGACGTCAAATATCCTCATATGCATGAAAATCACTGTTCCAAAATTTAAGAAGATCGGCCCATAATTTGTCATAGCTGCCATATAAAAATTTCCAAAAAAACAAATAAATTCGGGTCAAAAAATATTCTTTTCGGACTTAACCCATATTCGGTCTATATTTAATAATCATGATATATATCGTTGGAAAGGTATTTAATGTATTACAAATTATCATACACCTAGTAGTTCCCGAGATATAGGCCTATATATTTTCAACTTTACGGGTCCGCCCCCTCGAAAATAGGCGTGACCGCCAACAATTTTTTTTTTGCTGGCATCTCCTCTAAAAGCCCTATTTGATGAAGTTTTTTTTTTTTTTTTTTAGCAAAGTCACTAAAACCGAATGTTCCCTTTTTATACTCTGTTTGTTAAATTACACTCAAGATTATTATGAACATCAGACAAACTCTGTAAATTATGGTAAGAATTGGTAATTAATCAATAAAAAATGGTGAAAAATAAACAAAATTTCAAAATATTTAGCATAAATTATGTTGGTCGTAAAATTGTCTTTCAAACAATATATAAAATAATAATTAAATTTGCACTAAAACTGAATAGAAAACACAGAATAAGGATATTCTAGTCCTATAACCAGTGTAGTTTTTTATCTCTTATTACGTTTAGGTGGAGGGTATTTAAGATTCGGCACAGCCGAATATAG
Source organism: Bellardia bayeri (assembly GCA_950370525.1). Classification (NCBI taxonomy): domain Eukaryota; kingdom Metazoa; phylum Arthropoda; class Insecta; order Diptera; family Calliphoridae; genus Bellardia; species Bellardia bayeri. The sequence goes on from OX493266.1 coordinate 100,891,686, forward strand.
CACTCTTACTTGTTTTTTGTATATGGTTGAATTCCACCGTTTTGTGGTAGCACAAATCATAGTACAACTAAATAATGTTGTTTGTTTATGCCAATAAAATAAACATTTCATGAATATGATTGATTTATTATTTATTGATTAGCCCCACTGGAAAATTGCAAAAGAAGGAATAACAAATTTGGGTAAATAATGTAACAGATTGTTGATAATTATCAATTATAATTAACCTTCTGCAACTGACGTGGTAATCTAACAGACACTAACAAACTTAAAAAAATCATTTGCAAATTAATGCTATGACAAAAAACTGGATTTAACGCGAATTGTCCTTTTTAATTAGAAAAATTGTTATTTTAATAACACTCAAACTAAGAAACAAAAATAGTTTTAAAAATTTTACAAAACTAAATTAAATTTTGATTTCTTCGACCTTTTTTCTTTTAAAAAAATAAAAAAAAGGCCAATTATTTGTAAAAATTTGTATATTATTTATTAAATTATTTTCTCCAATATTTCGATATCCATCGGATATCATTATCAAGGAATGAGTTACAATTATATTTGTAAGATACGTATTATTATCTCCACACTCATTATTGAGCCTCGAGCTCGAAAAAACTTTTTTATTTTATTAATATTACAAAACAGTATTTGGAAAATATGAGTCATGAAAACAAAACCACGTCATGGTTTTCAATGCGGTGGAATAAGTATGTACAAATGTTCTTTATATATATGCAAGCATATTTGTTTTAAAATTAAATTAAACTATTGTTGCTATTAGATATCAATATCGTATAAGGTAATCAAAGCTGCGGTAATTTATCAAAAACATTTTCGCATTAAAAACGATTTTTAAAACATATTGCCGGTTGGATTTCAACTAATTTTCAAGACTGACGTTAATGTTACTCACCGCTAAGCTAAGTTATTCCAGTTGCAGATAAATTAACATTCTATAAATAATTTTCACAGAAAATTAAAAAAAAATGATTTTAATTATTGAAATCTACAGGATATTACCGTTATCATTGAAATGATTACTTCAATTATACAAATTAGCGTTATCGTTACCTTTACCCATTATCAATCGGTATGCAACCTTGCTAAGCTTTCAATAAATTTTATAAATTCTATAGCAACGTCTTGTAGAGGATGAAAAGGATCTTTTCATTATTATTATTATCTTTTTTTTCGCAATAATTAAAAAAGTTGACTAAGTTTTTTTTTATATATATTTAATTAAATCAATTACTTACGTACTACCTTTTCTATAGCAGCACCTACTATGAATATACAAAAAGAATTCTAAATCTCTTCACTTCCTATTTTGTATAAAGTAAAATGTATTTATTATAATTTTTTTGATAGTTATTTTTATTGGTAGTTATATCTTTATGTATTTATTTAATTTTCTATTATAATATCCTATACAATTAGAACAATCAGTTAAGAATAATTAAATATTTTAAATTTATATTTCACTAATTACGATTTCATTTAAATATTTAGTATAATAACACTAGAATCGAATTAAAACATTTTCCTTTCAACAAGCTGAATACAATTTTGAGAACAAAACTATTTTTAAAATGTTATGGTCATGGTGCAACTATAGTATAGTTGTATAGTTGCACAATGGTTATGGTTATGAAATCAATTTAAAATCATTAAAATTAAATATGTAATTGTATGCTATACATATATGTATGTATGTATGTACTATTAACTTTGAAATCTGTTTAATTTAAATCAAATTTAGTATTTATTCTTATGCAAATTATTAAGAAAAAGAGTTGGCATTCGATCGCAGTGTAATTATTTATGACAAATTTTTACTTTTTTTACATGACATTCAAAATGAAACATACACGCTATGGTATCAATAGTAATTTTTTGTTTGAAAAATTTCGTCATAATTTCATCAATAAATAAATGGAATTAATATTTGCTTTCTTCACTCACACATATATAATATATACACTCATAAAAATTATTAATATTTATGTTTTTATAATTATGTATTATAATTTTATTTTATCTTAAACATTTAATTTTAATAAATTAAAAATTAAATTTTAATAAATTTAGTTTTAATAAATTAAAAATTAAATTTGAATAAACAAACACAAATAAATAAAGTAAAATACAAAAATACTTAAACTCTAGCCTCACACTAAATAATGTCTTTTATTGAAAATTTGTATGTGTAATTTACTAAAACGGGTTTAGTTAAGATTTTTAATGTTTATTTTAGAATTATATAAGATTTAGGATTTGGGGTTAACTTAGCTAATGATTTAAATACTTGTTTCCTTAAAACTAATTTATTAAATTCATATTATTTACAAGAGGACACAAATGAACATTAAAACTACATGTTTATTTCCTTATTTTTGTGTGCAAAGCGTAAGCGGGAAGTACAAACTTTTTTCACATTTGCGGTCGAGTCCAGAGTTCACTTAGATCTTTCGGTCTCAATTTTCCAACGTCTTAAATAATAAGAAAAAACATAATTAATATAAAGGTGGATTATGTATAAAATAATACAAATTTTAATGAGAGTGTGTTCGATTAGTATAACCTACCTAATTGTCCCGGTTTGGGTGAGGGCCATACAATATCAAATCTAGGTTGCACAGTTAAAGTACTGCTTTGAGAAGGCCTTAAAGATGTACTGCTATAAATTGAAATAAATTGCAATCATAGTGCGTTGAAATAGATTTTGAATATGTAGTATGTTTTGTTACTACTTACCTGTAAGGGTGTTTAAGGCAGCCATATACTTCGCGATAACGTCCATACAGAGTGCCATATGACACTCCCAAAATACGAGCTGCTTTTTTCATTTCAAGTCTTTTATTCTTTATGGCATCAAGAACCTGGGAATAAAAAAAACAGAATATCAATAAAATGTATGGAAACCAATAAGAGGATATACATATGTATGTATGATTGTGATTTAGAATCGAGAGTTAGTTCAATCAACATTCATAAAATCGAAGGTATGTACCAATTTTAAACATTATTCGCCCAAAGTATTTCAGTATTTATCCTTACGTAAATTATTTCAAAGAAAAATATCATCTAGTAAGTGTATTCTAGTTCAACTTTCAGCAATTTAGGTGTAATTGACCTTATGTAAAAATTTAACAGGAGCTCTGCTCAAATCTCATTAACATTTATTTTGTTATAAATATTGATCAGTGGTGGGCATGATATACAATTTATTTTGAATTTTTTTTTTTTTTTTTTGTTTTAACTTTTTTCGAAAATTTTCATATTATTTGCTTCCAGAACATTGGCACTTAGAATTTTTTTTATAGAATAGCCCTATCAGCGAAAATCACTATTAGATAAACATAAAAACTGTTGATCATAATGTTACTTAAGCCTACTGCTCAAAAAAATAATTATAGGTACATATATAGGGCGACATACATTTTTTTCTGCGGCTTAACTTTTTGGATTCAATATATGTACATATGTACATACATATATACATGCATGTGAAATAAAGTTCTAATTGACTATAATTCTCCTGATACATAGTTCAGCACAACTCTTTACTTACCCTTCGAGTAAAAGGTTCCTCCCAGAATTGTGGCCGCCTGCCTTTAGCCAAATAGTCATCCATTTTAATGACATCCTGCCACTGAGACATTTCTTCAGTTGTCAAACGTAACTCGGCCTCAGTGAATTCTTCCATTTTGATGTCGACATAGTCGTCTGGATGATGACCATTGGAAGCCGATGTCGATGATGTCGGTATTGAAGCCGTCGGAGCATGTATGAAATCGTGTGTCATTAAGATGCCATGTTCATTGATCAAATAACCTTCGGGTACGTATTTGCCATAATGATGGGGATGATGTAAGGGCGGTGGTGGAGGAGGATGATGAGAATGTGAGTGGGAATGATGAGAGTGATGAGAATGATGGTGGTGTGATGAAGCTGAAGATTTATGAGCTGCACTTGTAGATGGTGATGATGCCGATGAGGATGTAGCTGAGGCTGATGAATTATTAGTTGTAGTTGTAGAAGAAGATGTGTTTGTTGCACTTGCAGATGATTTCTCTTTTGCCAAATGTTGTATTGTCTCAATTTCCTCCACAGTTTGTGGCACAGTTGCTGAGTCTACTGTCTCTAGTTCATCTTCGTTTTCAGATTTGTGCTGCTCCTCTTTGGAACCTTTACGTTTCAACGCCTTAATTTTGGGATGTTCTGGTGTAGATTCTTTAGAACGTTTTTCCGATGTCCGTTTTGTAGCAGCACTTTCATCAGTTTCCTCTTTAATGGATTGCAGTTCATCTTCCTCCTCATCACCTTGATCTAATGGATCTTTTGGCTCATTTTCATGTTCTAATGAACTTGTTATCCATTCTGGTTCCGTGGCCGATTCGTCATCCATTAGGTCGTCTTCATGTTGGACTCGTGTGGGTCGGTAACGTAAGCGTTGTTTCTGTTGTTGGATATGTTGTTGATAAACAACAGCTGCTGCTGAAGGTGAATTTGGTCTGGAATGCTGAGATGCTGCGCGGTGGTTGTTCTGTTCATCATTGTACTGAGATCCTTCCAAGTACGCACTGTTCTCGCCTTGCTCTGTATAATGACCCAGTTTTCTTCTGCAAAATCAAAAAATATTCGTATTTATTTCATTTTGTTTTATTACTCATTGCATTTTAATTTAAAATCTAAAATTTCATTGAAACAAATTCAAACAATATGAAAGAAATTCTACGTACACATTGAACACATCGTAGGCATCATCCAATGGGGGCCGACCACGTTTACGTTTTGGTCCCATATACGAATCGATTGGAGAACTACCAGCCGCTACTATCGATACTGCCGATGTCGGTATGGGTGTCAATGTAGGCATGCGTGTACCTATGGCTGAATGTTTTGGTGATGGAGATTTTTGTTCACGCTCAGTGTCCGGTGATTGAGATCTGTTTTGTGCTTCGTGACCATAACTATCATAGCGATTTCGAGACTGTGTTGGTGAATGGAATTCTGTTTGTGGTGTGGGTGGTTGTGGTATATCCTCGTCGTCTCGCCAAGTAACTTCGGCCAGACCTTTTATTTTGAGATCATCGGCAGTTTTTAGTAATGATGCTAAATTTGCCTAGAGGAATTAAATAATTAATAACAATAATTTGCATATTGTACATATTGGTGAAATACATACATGTTCTACATTTATTTCGCCCTTGTACATAAATTCAATTAAACATTTGATATCGGCAAAAGTAATATCTTTCATTATTATAATGGGATCTCGTTCACTGGCGTAGTTTGTCAGGACTGTGTCGAAAAATGTACTGCAGGCGCACAACACAACTCTGTGGGCTCTAATCAATTGACCCTCACAGGCCAAAGTTACATCACAAAAACAGCCACGATCCAACAGTTGAGAGAACATGGTCTGTAAGTTACTGTGGTGATATTTCCACCGCAAGCAATACTGTTGAGGCAACATAGTGAAACTATTTAATTGTTTCTTGTTTCAGCTAAAATTAAACTAAAAAAGTGAAACGAATTATTGAAAAAATTACACCTATTTAAACTAAAAGCAGGGAGTATGAAATTAATTTAAAACTTAATTCAATTAAAATTTAGCTCGGAATTTGCTAAAATATTGCAAATAATTTTATATTTTTATTAATTTGAAAAATTGCTTTAAAACAAATATTTAAACTACACTTTAAACATGAAATTTCTGCTGAATATTTTGAAATGGACTTATCACTTTTCAACATTAAGCTAACGACAGACGATATGCTTACATTTTTATATTTAATAAAAAAAAGTTATGCTTAAATAAATGCATTTTTAAATTTCCAGAACCTACAATACCCACTGCCCGTCCTACAATTTTAATAAAAAAAAAAAAAAAAACAACGTAAATAATGGACAGAAAAAAACTCAACTATTCCCCTTTGAAAAAAGACGACCATTAAAGATGAAAAAAGTCCATCAAAACAAATTTCAATATATATTTTTTCATTCAGGATGTTTTCATCCTTTATTTTCTTTAACATTTTTTATTTCAATTTTAAAGCAAAAAAATGCTTCTCGTTAAAAATATAAAAATACGACATAAAAAACTTTTATTAAACCAGAGAGCGAACAAATATACATACATACATACATACATACATATGTATGTACTCGTAGTATGTATGTACATACATATAAACGTAAAAAAGTAAAAACTGAAAAATATATAAAAATTTGCGAGAAATATATTGTATATAAAAAATCTTAGTACTCGAATAAAATATTTGTGCTACTACTACTCGTTCGTACCTTGCTGCCAACCATTCATTCGAACCCAACCAAAATCCTCCATAAACCCCTTCACCACCCACTCATCTTAAAATATATGACAATGGGTTAAAAAAAATTCCACATAATTTTTATGTGTATTTTTTGTAGATGCATTTTTTTAAATAAACCAAAAAAGGGGTTGCCTTTTAACAAATATAATGCTGAATTTGCTTAAAAAAACGAGTTAGAAAAATAAATATTAAAAAAAAATATATATATAAAAAGTAAACTTAAAAAATTATAAAGAAAATGTAGTAAAAAACAAAACATTAATAGGAATTGACATGTTATTCTTTTCCTTTTTCCAATTTGTTTTTTTTTTTTTTTTTTTTTTTTAGTTTTCAGTTTTAATATAATTTTAGGATATATTATTCGTGGTGGCAGTGATGGCGAATAAAGAAAACAAATCTTGGCATTTTATGACATCATCTTATTTTTATGTTTTTCGTAACGTTCCCAATATTATACATATGTACATACTCGTATACACTTAATTATATGTATGTACATTGTACATACATACATACTTATGTACATAGATTCTAAAGAATTTTACTTACTAATGAACCTATATTTATGTATACATATTTAAATATATTTATTTATTTACTTCATGACAGAACATAATTTTACTGTTACGTCCGGAGGCGAAATTAAGAATATTACTTTTGGTACAATAAATTTTTAGCATATAATTTGCATATTTTAAGATTTTTATTGCATATTTTTTGAATTTTTTTTTTTTTTTTTAATTTTAACTTTTAGCGTCTGTGTATAGAATTTGAAAAATAAAATTATTTATATACAATACAAATTTCATTTAAAATTTACGTCGTAGTTTTCATAATTTTTAATTTATTGTAATAATGTTTTTTCTTTTATGTAAAAAGCAGACATTTTTAAATATGTAGTATTAGTACAAAATTCTCTATAAATGCATATTTTTATGAATACATACACTATAATTCTGTCTGTTTTTATCCAGAAAGAATAAATTCATAATTGGAATCACTTTTTTTAATAAATAATAAATTTAATAAAAAATAAATCCCAAAAAATTTTCTTTCAGAATAAGAAAAATATTATAAAATTGTGCATGAGGAATATAATTTAGTTCTACAATTTGTGTTTAATTATGACTACATATATATATTACAAATCTTTAAAGATGTAAACGTCTTAAACGTTTAAAAAATTAAGATATTCATCTTCTTAAAAATTTCAGTAATTTCACGCATATTATCTCTTTTTTTGTATTTGGAAAACAAAAAAATAAAGAAGAAAATTCCATGGTGTAATTATCCAAGGTGAGTGCAAACCGGCAACAAATACTACACAGTACAGGAACAACAAGCATTTTGTTTTATTCGTACTGTCAAAAACCCTTGAAAAAGTATTACTTTTGACATAAGTAAATTGTAAACAAAGTCAGTCAGCTGTGCTACTGCATTCACCTTGTATAGTTACACCACGGAAAATTCCAATAATTTTTCCACATATATTACTGACAATTATTCAAACTTTATACATATGTATTTAATTTGAAAAAAAAAAGAATATGAAAAAATTCCAAAAATTATTTATGAATTTTAATAATAACAAGTAAGAGTGCTAATTCGGCTATGCCGAATCTTATATACCCTTCACCTTTGTTGTGGATGCATAATTATGTCGATAAACACGCCATCTGTTGATGACTTTGTTCGTAACAATATTAATACACTTAGTTTTATTGATGAAATTTTCTGATTCATATCTCCGTTATTTATGGACGGATTTTGCTGATTTTAAATAGCAAACTTCTCGAAAGCATGTCTGACAGAATTGTTGAAGATTTGGATACCGAAGATATCTGGGGACTTCAGAAAACTGATTTCAACATCCAGACAAACGGACATGGCTTAATAGACTCCGCTATCTATAATGATCCAGAATATATATACTTTATATTATATTGTGGAAATTACAAACGGAATGACAAACTTATATATACCCTTCTCATGAAGGTGAAGGGTATAAAAATTGTTGTTCATGAAAAAAAAGATTTCTTTGATTTAGTAAAGTTTCATCGAAAGCTTTTGTTTAATATTTTTGTAAATTTTAATTTAATTACATACTTGTTTTATTTATTAACATCCTAGCAAAAATTTCCATTACCGAACAATAAGTTATAATGCTAAATGCTGGCACAACTTATACAATAGCATTTTAACTCATGATTTTAACATGGAGGTAAGTACATACTTACTTATATACTTCGTAATGCATACGGTATGTAGTTGAGATTAAACATTTTATTTATTCTTTTTTTTTTTTACAGCAAAATATCATTTTATAACACATAATGTAGCCATTACTTAACTACTTTTAAGTAATGCAGATGGAGTGTAACAGACATTATAAAGTAAGTTGATTAGTTAATAATATGAGGCCATTACCAAGTTTTTGCTGGATAGTTGTAAATAAAATGGACAACAACGTATAATAATATTAATTATAATCATGTGTAATTATTCTCTCTCATCACCGCCTACGATGATTGATATAACAAAAGCAAAAATAAAATAATCTCTGTAAAAAAAAATACATTGGGAGTTGTCAGAAAAAACAAACGTTTACAATATTTTTTCTGCTGCTATACATATATTTTGTGTCCTTTATTTTAATTTTAGCTGTAAATTATTTCGAATTTATTTTAATGACTCTGTTTCTGTACTTTTTTTCATGGATTCTTTTTTATTACTATTTGTTTGGTATTTCTTTTTAATGTGAAGGACCTGGAAGCAATGACATTATTTAAAATGGAAAAAAGTAACATAAAATTTAACTTTTTTTATAGAATTTTTTATACGTAGAACGTCGTATATAAAAGTACATAATTCTGTGTATAAAAAGGGTATTTTGCCATACATTTTTTTGTCTTTAATTATGTTACACCTGCAAAAAGTAAAAAGGAATATTTGTTGCATTAAAATGAAAATGTGTACGTGATATAAGATACAGGTGGTTGCATAGAAAACTGGGAAGTGGTGTTGTATTGTTGGTATTTATTGTAAAAGTTTTAAAAATTTAATTTTGAATTTGGTGTAGCCAATTTCTCTACAAAATTTTGTCTAATCCAAATTAAATAAATGTAATTAGCAAAATAGTATGCAGGTCCCGCAGGTATCCAAATAATATTTCGCTGTATTTTTGTTTAATATGGTCAGTCATATTCGTTGCGATATTAAAAACAACAGTGGATTTTTTATTCCACATTTTTAATTTAACTTTGCAGGAATTTCCATTTGATATTGACTTAATGTTTTCCCTTTTTACCATTTTCATTTATGTACCCTGTATTTCTTTATTAAAGCAACTTTTATATAATCCCGTAAATAAATGAAAATTTTTTTAATATAAATTTCTTTTTTTTTTTTTACATACATACATACATATATTTTTTCATTTTTATTTTATGTCAGAATTTTTCATTTTATCACATTGAAACATCCCTTTATCCTTACACTATTAAAAAAAAAAAAAAGTACAAGAAAAATAAGAAAACTCAGTAGAAAAAAATTTTACAAAATGAAATTTTTTCTAGTTTGAAATTCCTCTTAACATTTTTGTTGATTTTATATGGTATTTTTGAAAAGCTGCCAAGGCAAAATTACAAAAAGCTACAAAACACATACTTTTAACTAAAAAAAAATAGCAAAAAATCCAAAAGGATATTTCAACTTTGCCAAAAATAGAAGGAGAAATATCTTTTCAAGCTATAAAAAGGCATGTCCCTTTTTATAGCCCAAAATAATAAAGAAAAAAACAAATATAATAAAAAATAACCACCCACATTATTTAGCCCAATTTTATTTTGGTGTTCGTTCTTTTTGTTGTTTATACATACATACATACATATGTATATTAAACCAATATTTAGTAAAAAGTATGTGAACCACATGAAGGAAGACAGAGGAAGGGGACTGGGCTTAATATACAAATAACACAATTTTCCTGGCAATTTTTTCTCCTTTTTAAATCCCTTTTTTAATAACTAAAATATATTTAATAGAGGGTTACGTCCTCTTAAAAATATTTATTTATAAAATTCAGAATAAAAAGTATCAAACACAAATAAACATACACATACACATACAATATAGGAAAACCCTTAGTCATAAACTTTAGATTTTTGCAAAATATAAAAAAGCGAAAAACGAAAAAAAGATTGCTGATATTCCTACAAATGCCACTCAACCGTTCTTTTTTCAGTTTAATTTTTTTCGTCTAAAGCTTTTGATTTTTTTTTTTTTTGGAATCGCGTGGAAAACATTTCTTTTATATTTTTCCATTCATTACAGCTGGGATGGTTTGTTTGGGCTTTTGTGTTCATTTCTCGTTAAAAAAAAATAATAATAAAAAACACAAAATAATACAAACATACTGAGAACGACGATGAAGAAGGCGACGACTAGGTAGAAGGTGGGGTAAGAAGTTTTTTTTTTTTTTTGAGAAAAATTTATAAAAATAAAAAAAATGCCATTACAACATATAAAAAAATGACAGCTGCAACAACTACAACAGTGGTAGAAAGAAGGAAAAACGTAGAGAGCAACAAAATAAAAAACGACAATTTTTTTGTTATTATTTTTTTCGCTTTAATTTTTGTATGTATGTATTTGTTTTTTTTTCGCTTAAAGATATTTGTTGAGTTTTTAAATAAAAAAAATTTTAATTTTTACCATGTTTTATTTTTTTTTTTGCAATTTTATCCGTTTTTTTTTCTTTGTAAATATCGATTTTTATGTCATGATAATAATGAAAAAGGCGCTCCTGTTTTTTTTTATTCTGCGAATTTACACCGAAAGAATTTTGCGATATCAGTAATTAGAAATTAATGAAATATATTTGGTATTCTCTAAAAATTCCTTAATAAGTCACAATTATTAAAATAAATTTGTTTAAGAAATACCAGTTCAAACCCTATGTTAAGTGAAACGAAATTTAGAATTTCCATTTAAATATGTACATACTCGTCTGTATGTACATATACACACAGCTTTAAAAGTGTGTCAGCACCAGTGAATTTTTTGATTTTTTTAAGATTATGAAAAGCATTATAGTTCAACTTAAAATTTTTTTTTTCATAACCGAATCTATTATTCAACCAAATATCCAACAAAACGAAACTTTTAAATTTCAATCGATGGCTAGATTTTAAGATTTTCATTATCTTAAAAAAATCAAATAATTTGTTGTGTTTACTCACTTTTGAGGCTCATAGTACATATGATGGATAGATAGATTCTTTTCGAATCGAATTACAAATAATACTCTACTAAGTAGAATTGTGTATATTAAAAAATGCTTGCATAGATAAGTTTAGCAGGTCGCCGATCAGAAATACAGTTCATTTGGGTTCATGTGTTTGGTCCCTTTGGTACCTGAGAAGATTATGAAGAAGGGAGAGATAGAAGGGGGGGCGATAGATAAGTTCAATAGTCCAATAGTTATAGATGGATAAGAAGTACCCCTAGTAATTTCACTGACTGATTCAAAGTCACCGCTTTGGGGTTCGAAATGACTCGTTGTATTAGCCAGTTACTGTTCCTTGTTAAGGTGTCGATTTTGTAACTTCATATCCGATAGTACGGAGAGATTGCTATAGAAACGGTGTTCCAGAAACCTAATTCTTAAGTTGTAAAATGCTGGACAGTGACAGAGAAAGTGAGAGATAGTCTCCTCTTCTTTTTCATTGTGGCAACTTCTGCAGAAGTCATAATTGGGTCCTATTCTTGTAGCCTGATTGCCAAATTTGCAGTGTCCGGTGATTACTGACAGTAAATTACATAGTTGAGTGCGTCGCGTGCAGGTGGTTCACGTTCTTATCTTAACTGAACAATTTCATTGTAAAAGTTACCAATTTACTGTTTGCATGTGAACAACGGGATAGCACATACCAAATCTTGACAATACAGTTGCCTATAATGTCTTTATGTCTACGTACCCATATGAGTGTGACTGTTGAATGTCTCGCCAACCTATTTAAGGACGCCCGGCATGGCATGGACCAATCTGGATGTTGTGTATACATAGATAATTTATTGCAGCTCGACTATCAGTATATGTACGGATATCCCTTCCTGACATTCTGTTATATCTTAGCCAATTATCTGCTCGTTCATTTGGGATTCGGAAGGTCATCCGTGTCCCAAATTCGGATAAATTTAACAAGAACTTATAATCGTTATAATTTTTATGGTGAATTTTTTAAAACGTAACTATATTAATTAAATTTCTTATTGTCCAACTAAAACATACATATTTATGTATATCCATTTTATATGAGTGTTTATTTTTTCAAGTGTATAAGCATCTTTTTTTCTCACACAATTTGTTTAATACATATAGAAAAAAAACGTCAAATTTGTTCATTAATGAAAAAATATGTTATTTTTCTTCTAGTATGTATTATATTCACCAATACATACATACAAATGTAATAAATGTTATACTTATGCAAAGTAGAAATATAAAATCTATTTCTGTAGTATATTTATCGTATGATAGCTGAGTATAAAATCTGCTTTAATTCCAGGAACATAAGGTAAATTTTTTTCCAGAAACTCAAAATATATTAAGCCCTAACAGGGGCATGTTTTAGATGTTTGTTTTTTTTTTATAAAAAAAAAACTATAATTAAAAATCATTTTCATCATTTGATTAATTTCAAAGATGGACAAAGTACCCATACGATTCAATAACAACGCTTTGGTTTTTGACGATAGACTAAAAGGCTTTGTCTCTATATTTTTCTATGATTACTATTCGTTATGAAAATGCCCATAATAGAAATACTTAGAATTTCTTTAATTTTTAATTGGTATAAGAAAACGTAATTTTATTCATTTTGAATGACAACAAAATTAAACAAATTGTTAGATAAATTAAGAAGCCAATACATTAAATACATGTATGAGAGTACCAATAATAAACTTACATTAAGTATTAAAAAAATTTAACAAATTTGTTCGATGAATGTTCGTACAGAGTCAATGGTGCATATTCAGAAATCGTAACTAAAGTCGAAACTTATTGAACAGAAACTAAAAAATAGTTCATAATAGCAACTGCTTTCAGCTGTTAAAAGAAATGCAACACTGCATTTAGTAGATTTTTGTTAAAAAAAAACACATCTCTAGTTTGTTTTCTTTTTTTTGTGATTTTTTTTTTTTGGTCAAAATTGACACAATTAGCAAAGAAAATAAGGTGAAATTATTATTATTGTTAGAAAAAAATATGTATTTATTGCTTTGTGTATTTTAGAGAGACTCAAATTGGTCGCCAGATGAAAAAACTACATTTAAAGAATTGATGGGCAAATATGTTAACATCATCGACGACAATAAATAAAATCAATCAGCTGTTTTTTAAATGCATTTGTTAGTTGACATTTAGTTACAGCTTTACCCATAATTAAGTTGTAACTTTTTGGGCTGAAAGTAATCAACTAAGAATAACTTAAGTTGGTACTTAAAAAAGTTTAAATTTAGATATCATTTCTGAATATGCGCCAATGTTACTTAAACCAATTATGGTTGGATATTTCAAATTCGCTTCCATTCATTCGAAGAAAATTAATATAGATAACGTTTTAAAATGATCGTGGCATATAATATTACGAGTAGTTTGGGAGCATTATAGCTGCCATATAAAAACTAAAATATATTCGATATTGGAGTCCCATTCAAGTTTTAAATTAGATCTTTAAAAAGAGTAAAGGAAGCTGATAGATTTCAAAAGAGAACAAATTGATTCCTTTTAACTATTAACGAAAAGCAGATATACTTATATCTTACAAATATTGATTCTACATTTTACACAGAATAACAATATTCATATTTTGTTCTCAAAACTAACCAAATTGGGTGAAACAGATAGATAAATGTTTTAATACAAAAGGTACAAAAATCTATACCCATATTATTTTGGTGGTGGAAATACAAGATTCGGCAGAGTCGAGTATAAAACTCTTACCTGTTTTAAGGTGCTTTTGTCAAAACACCATGGAGTGAGTATGTGTACATTAGAGTGGCCGAAAAAAATATATCCTTAATATGGATTCCAAAGTTAAATTCTTTGTTTTAAAAAATATTACGATTTTTTCTTTTGTTATCGCAGTTCTAAACTTCTGGACCGTTTTAGTTTTATACTAGATATACACTGCTCGAAACTCTGAAATGGTAAAAACACACTTTGTTCAAAACGTATGGATTTATAAGCTCCTGTTCACTGCAGTATTTGAACTTTGTTTAACAGTTTTTATCTCGCTTTTACAGTTTTTCTTTTACTACAAACGTACAAAAACGTATGCATATAAGTATGTAGGTATACATACATACGTATAATTTAAAATGTTGTATCTAGTACAATAAACCACGTATAATTCATATATGTAATACAAATATTTTATAATTTTTTTTTTGGAAAAACACACAAAAACTCTGAATATTTTTATGTATTACATTTTTGGCTTTTGAAAAAACATTGAAAATAACCCTTTTTTCGCTTAAGTTTTTGTGCTTTGTTTTTATATGTCATTTGTGTAAATTACAGAGTAGACACAAACAAAAACAAAATTAATGTCAACATAATGAAAATGCAGAAACCAACCAACAAATTTTACAAATAAACAACATACATAGTACTTTTCTTTTGTTGTTTCTGTTGTTGTTGTTATATTATTATTGTTTTATCGGTAGTGGTACACATAAAGAAAAAAGTACACATCCCACCATTATAGGAGCGCTCCGAAAAAGTAGTCAGAGAAGAGTCAAACTAAAGAGCATTCTAGGAGCGCTCCGAAAAAGGAGTCAGAAAAAAGTCCAACTAAAAAGCATTTTCGGAGCGAAAGAAAAATTTGCTTAAAAAATTAATTTTTTTCCATTTTTATATATTTTATTTAAATGAATTCAATTTTATTTTTTTTTACTGTAAATACAATTTATTTAATTTTTTCCATTTCTAATTTAGTTGATTTGTAAATGAATTCCCTTTTTGTTTAAGTTAAAACAATTTTAAAAAAAATAATAAATGCGACTTTTATTGTTGTATTTAAAATTGCAATGACTCTTTTTGACATGATGTAAGAGCTCTTTCTGAGCCCAAAACCCCTCATAAAAGACTCTTTTCTGACATTATCTAAGAGCTCTTTCAGAGCCAAAAAAAACCCCCTCATAAAAGACACTTTTTTGACATTATCTAAGAGCTCTTTCTGACGGACCCTTTTCTAATGTAATGTAATAATGATTGTTTTTTGGGCCCATAAAGAGCATGAACGCTCCGGAAAAGGTGTCAGAAAAGACTCTTTTCGGACTCATATGGCTTGCTGGGATTTTATTGCCAAACATGAAGACGAAAAAAATGGTCTACAAACTTGCCAACCACATACTCACTAAACTTAATTGAACACAAACTCTAGCAAACAGTCTTTGCTTCCCTTATTGTACTTATGTATGTATGTATGTAGTTTATTTTTCTGCTTTTCTGTTTGTTTTACAAAAAACCAAACTTTACATACCACGTTTTTCATCGTTTACATACTGAGTGTTAATCCCTAAAGCACTTAAGTTATTTTGGTTGTTTTTAAGTTATAAAAATATCTACATACATACATATGTATGTGTATGTATATACATGCATGTTTATGTGTATTTACATAGTTATTTATTTCAAGAAAAACTACACATTGTGGAACATAATGTCTTTTTTCTAAAAAAAAAAACAAACAAACAAAAAACCAAACAACTTCAGGAAGAAATCATATTTTTATGCATTACATATTTTATTTTTATTTTCATTTTGTGTTTAAATAAAAATGTTGATCAATTTTGTTTTTTGCTTCGTTTGAATATAACATTTCGATTTGTGTGAAGCCCCTTTTGTGAGGCCAAAGAAACAAATTTACAATTTATATTTCTTCTTGTTAATATTTTTTCCGGCATTACATACATTGTGAAATGTAGAGTTGGAACTTTGAGTTTTTTCAATAGCGCTCCTTGCAGTATGACACGAAAAAGGTGGCACATGTGTGAAAAGAAACCTTTTTATAATATCGGTCTGTCTACTATACTTTAGAATGAGAACCAATATTCAGAAAATATATAATATATATAAATATATTCGACTGTGTATAACATTATAGTGCTTAAAAGAAATGTGGTTTTAGTGTAAACAGTTTGAAATACTTACCTTTCCTAAATTACATATTGTTTAATTCACAACTAATGTTGTATATTGTACATTTTATGATACAACTATCTGAGTGCGGACACAATTTCGGTCAAAGTCGTGTATGTTTATTTTGTCAAGAAGTCAAAAGTAAAGTATCAATAAATATATGGGCAATTTCGTGTCAAGTGACCCAACTTTTAAAAGCGATGTCTTCCGATTTGGTTGAAATTCAATTCAAGAACTGCCGGAGTTAGAGGGTGTCAAAGTTGGACATTTTGGTCATACAGAGTTTTTTTCAATGAGTGTAACTTTTCACCTATTGGTCCTAGCAAAAATTGTCCAAAGGTCTTTAGATAGCTATTTCTTCAATCATTCCAAAAATAATTTTTCTAATTTTTAAAATTATTTAAAATTTTTTTTTCCTCAAAAGAAAGCTTATACAATTTACTTTAAGGCCTTTATAGCCGCTTAATGGGATGCGAGTGGGATATCTATCAAAAAAAATTATTTTTTAACACAAGAATAAGATTTTTCAATATTTGGCACATGTATAATTTTCATTTTCCACCATTTTTTTTCAAAATGGAGATTTTTTTATTTTTCCTCAAAAGAAACTTTAGACCATTTCCTTTAAGAGCTTTGTGGTCACTTAGTAGCAAGAGGCATATCTATAAAAAAAATATTTTAACTCAAAAAACAAAGTTTTTGAATTTTACCATATGCACAATATTTTATTTTCTTTTTTTTAATGGATGTTTTTTGCTTTTTTTTGTTGCTCAAAGAAAGTTTAGTTCTTTTCCTTTAAGAGCTTTGTGGTCACTTAATAGGATGCGAGTGGGGTATCTATAAAAAAAATTTGCAACCCAAAAAAGAAAGTGTTTCAATTTTTACCATATGCACTATTTTCATGTTTTTCGTATTTTCACCAACCCTGGTGAAATTAATTTACAAGGTGACAGCATAGCGCCAGCTGATTATTTTTTGCTCTATTCATGGTGAAATTAAAAATGTCAAAAACTTGTTTACAAATAGTCAAAGTTTATATAAAAACGTTAAAAAATTATTTTGTATTTGAAAAAGTGAGTTTTTGTCGCCGTTTTATCCCTTTAACTCCGGTAGTTCTTGACTGATAGAGCTGAAAATTTGTGTCTGGCCTACTATCCAATAGTACTAACCTTGGTGCAAATTTCATCCATCGGAAGACATCGATTTTAAAAGTTGGGTCACTTGACACGAATTGCCCATGTACATATATAAAATAAATAATACAAGCGAAAAAACTAAACAATTTATGCATTGTATGAAAAATCTCTTTTCATCAACGCCTGTCTGATGAACAAAGTTAAAATTCAGAACAACTTTCGTTTAAGTATGGACTTATTGTTGTTCTTATTATTTATATGATCGTAAGTAATTTCTGCAAGTGGGAACTTCACAAGGCTCAATATTGGGACCTTTTTTGTTATTGTTGTATATTAATGACTTGTTTCAGAGATTATCTTTTTTGGCGACTTCACATATTTCTGATTTGATACGATTTCATAACTGTATTAATGAGGATCTTGATCGTGTAGTGGAATGGTTCAGGGTAAATTTTTTGGAATTAAACCCATTTTAAATGTAAAGTCATGATTTTTTCTAATAATAATTGGGATGTTAACTTAAGAATATTAATCGATAATGTTTCTTTTTAGATTGTGTCACAATATAAAACATTTGGTGTTATTTTAGAAAATTATCTTTAATTTAATAAACATGTTTGTTTGACATTACGCGGAATTTATAATGTTGCATGTTACTTGCCATTGGCTGTGAGATATCGTGTTGCTGTTTCGACTTGTCTTCCACTTTTCTGTATTGTTTGGAGATTTACTCGGGCACTTCTGCCATAAATATTTTGAGACTACGAAGATGTTTTAATAATATAATTCGATATATTTACGGTCTAAGTGTTCGGGTACATGTTTTAGAATACCAGAAACTTGTTTTTAGATTGTAAATTTATATAAATATGAGGAAAATGTTATTTTTTATGAGACAGTTAAATATGAAAATCCGCTATATAAGAACACATACGTTAATTATAGTTAGAAACTTCTCAATTGTTATGAGTCGATCGTATTGCGTGACTATATCTAGATTATAGAATTCAATGATTCCGTATGAGGATCGGAGATTTTTACACAGTTTGTCAAATTTCAAACTCATTTTCTTATCAAATTTATAAATGAATATTGAATAGATGTTTTTCTCCATTTCAAGCTACCATACAAACAAGTAAAATTGTTGCATTCATTGTTTGTAATGAAAACTTTATTTTTTAAATTGTACTTATGTAGTTTGTTTTATAATTTTCTTGCAAATATACATTTTCTTTTCAATATTTTTTATTTTTATTCTCTTCTAATTTAATAATTATTTTCATACATACATATATGTATGTACTATGTATCTAAATAATTGTATTAATATTATTTACTAATATAATTGAACTGTTAGTAGTACTGCTAAGCACGAAGCACGGGCTTCGACATTTTTTTTAAATAAATAAACTAAACCACCGTAATGTTCATCTAGGATTGTCAAAATTAGAAATAGAAATATGTAGAAATTACCTACAACATTTGTACAACTATTGTAAATTCAGACAACTTACAACTCTAACGACACTACAACAACAGTTGTGAATGTGTATGTACTACACATACACGATTCAAAATCATTTGAGCTTAAATTTTTTGTTAAATTTATTTTTTGTGAAATACGTTCATATCACTAATTTGGGGAAATTCCCTTTTAGTGCATAGAATCAAATGAACTTGTCATACATTTTTTATATTATGTACTTTTAAGCTTTAAGTGAATACATATGTATGTATTTTTTTTTCTTTAATAACTATGTTTGTGTAAAAACACATTGTACCTATATGTGATTTATATTATAAACCTGAATAGTTGTTCTTAGAAAATCCTTGTTTTTCACTATGTAATTTCAATAGGTTTTAGAGATATGGAACCAATCACCTATTTTGCATACGATCAATGTCTTTTCTTACACGAGGTTTCCTGGAACCAATTGCCGTGTAAAACAGAATTACGTTTATTTTAAATATATAAACAATAGAATGCCTTTAGCCGTTTTTACGATTTTGCAATATGTACCAAAATTCACAAAAAACCTGAGGTATTCAGAAATTTGATTTCAATCGACATACGAATATTGTCCTATCAGCATTTCTAATAAAAAGAATCAGTTTGTTAGTTGAAAAGGTATTCCGAAGCCCTCAGTTTTGTGATATGTTATTAAAATGTTTAAATATTTTTGGCAATATTTATCAAATCAGAAGCAGAACAAAAAATCTGAATACCTGAAAATATATGAATACGTACATATGTACATATGTATACATGTATATATGCATTCAGTTTTCAATTCGGTTATCTACCTAACAAAATATTCAGCCAAATCGGCCTACATTTTCTTATTTTGTAAAATTTAGCTTTTTATGTCAATATTTTCAAACTCTTAACAAATCTATCAAATGCATACAAAGTCCAAAACTTTTCAACTGAAAAATATTTTTTCATTTAAAATATCTTTATAAACAAATCAAATTAATCATGCATTTACAAAGTATTAACAAAAATTTCCATGAAATAACACAAATTATCAGAAAATAAAAATAAAATAAAAAATGAGAGAATTATAATTAAAATTCAACTTTAAAATAAAATATTTTTTTGCAAAAACAAAACCTTGTCTAATTAACAATTTTCTTTGAAAACTCAAATAATGCAAAAAATATTTTTTGCAGAAAAAATAAAATAAAAATAATTAACAAAACATGTGAATTTTAAATAAATATTATTTTGTTGTTAAGCTTTTTTTGTAGCAAAAATTAATTTGAAGTTTTTGTTAATTACATACTTGTAAATTCTATGAATTAATACTTTAAAATGTTTATGTTCAAGAGATTTTTACCTCTGGCACAATTCTACTCTTTGTTAATTTATTTTTTATTGGTATGTTTGAAGCGCTTTAATTTCGATATTTTGACGCAATTCCAATGATCTATCTCTGCCTGGTTATTTTCCAATGTTTGTCTAACATAATGACAATTTTTTTTTATATTTCATATACAAAAAAAATCACAGAAATGACATGATATTTTCAAAATTATTACTAATTTTTACCATGGTGCAACTATACCAAGGTGAGTGCAAATCGACAACAAATACAACACAAAACAGAAACAACAGGCATTTTGTTTGTTTAAAATAATGTACTACTGTCAAAAATACTTGAAAAAGTATTACTTTTGGCATAAGTAAATTATAAACAAAGTCAGTCAGCTGGGCTACTGCACTCACCTTGTATAGTTGCACCATGATTTTTACTTTTCATTTACGTACAGTTATTGTCATTAATATTCGGTTTTACTACTTATATGTATGTATGTACATATGTATATTCAACTGATTCGTTTTAAGGCACATTTGCATATTTTTATAATATTTTTTCTTTCGATTTATTAAGAACATATAAACCCATTTGGGAATTCACTTTTGTATTTATAAAAAAAAAACAATAACAAAATAATAAAAAATATATATGTACATATATGTATGTATTATATGATGCCAATATATTGTACGTCATTAATAATCGGTTTTCCCTTAGAGAACATAACAAATAACAATAACATAAACAAATAACACTTTAATACTAAACGTTGTTTAATAACTTCACTAAGACGATTTGACATGTTTTTCACTGTTTAGCTGTATAGGCTACCGGAATTCGTCCTATTCTTCTTGAAGTCTCGTTTTCAATTCATATACTGATGTTATTGTGTGTTTGCGGATACGCCGCTCCAATTCATCCCACAAATTCTCAATCGGATTGAGGTCTGGGGACTGAGCCGGATATAGGTATGTTCCTCATAAATCGAAAAAAATATTATGTGCAAATGTGCCTTCAAAATGAATCAGTTGAATATATATCTTTAGTAACTCCGAATATTAATGACACTAACTGTGCAGACATAACTTGATGTTCATTCATTGTTACAGTAGTTTCTGCTTAATTGACCCCCGCTTTATTGATTTACCCGCTTAATTAATACAAACAATCGCAATATACATTTCCCCATAAAAACTATATGAAGATAAATGAATCGGATAAATTAATTTTCGGTTAATTGATCCAAAAGCTATGCATTTTCGGAAAATCAATTAAGCGGAAATTACTGTAGTTGTTTGTGTATGCGCAAATTAATGTTTATTTGAATGCTTGTGTCTAAAATACAAATTTCCAATGGTCATAGAAAAAAATACATAGGTACTAGGTACTATTTTAAAACTCTAATTAGTGGTCTGCACGCAAAGCCACCAGGGGCTGAACGCTTTCATATAAATGAGCAAATAAAACACAAACATTATCTACATTAAGAGTTTTCAATTGTAGCTATCAACAAGTCAGTAGATGACGTTTGTACTGTACACTGAATAAATAAAAGTTCATGTTATTGTAGGTACATGGTCTTTCAGTGTAAATACACAAATCAGGGGCCAAATTACCGCATTCGATATCGAGTAAAATTGATCGTAATTTTCTTATTTGAGATTATGGCATTCGATATCGAGCAAGAAAATTAGTACATTTTATCATAATTTCGATATCGAAATCATTTTTCGATCCGATAGCTCATTCGATCACGAATGCGGTAATTTGGCCCGAGGCGTCTTCTCTTTATGCCGGCCATAACACGCACATCCACAGTACATCTGTGTGGAATTTTATGTATGAATGTGTCTGTCTGCATTCTAATGAAAACCAAATTTAAAATTTATTTGAAAATAAATTTTTACTTGAAAGATGTTTATAATTCCTAAAAAATGTTCAATATTTACAAACAAAAAGGTAAACAACTGTTTTTAATATAAATATTTTTTGATAATTTCTCAAAAATAAAGTAAAACAAATACAAAAATATCAATGCAAAATTTGTATTTTATTCATTAAATTGATAAAAATATTGAATCAAGACATGTCACGCCGCCTGTGCTATTATTGTACCCGTTACTGTATGTTATATTTTCAATAAATTTCTCAAAAAAAAAAAACTTTTCTAAACTAAATTCCAAAAAACCCCAAAAACAAATAATAAACAGATAAGACAGAGAAAGAAACCTATAAAAAAAAATTTGTGCTTCAATGCATAAAAAATTGCGTTTTTTTAACTGCTAGAATTAAATTTTTGTGTTTCTGCTTAGTTTGAAATGTTTACTTAAAAATGAAACAACAACAGCAAAAAATTATATAACGAGAAAATGTTTTTTTCGGTTCACATATTTTGATGATTTTTTTTTTTTTTGCTTTTAGCAGGAACAAAAAAATTAAACACAAATTCCAGACAAACTCAAAAAAGCCCAATTCAAAATAACATACTGAGAAAAAAAAAACATCAAAAATAAAATTCAGAGGAGCTCAGCTACAGCCAGCAAGTAGCAACCAACCAACAACCAATAAGAAACAACAACTACAAAAACAGCAACACCAAAACATAGAAATTCTTTTGAACAAACAAAAAACACAAATTAAAAAATAAATATTTGCCGCTTTTTCATAATTCGAAATAAAAAAAAATCAATAAATTTCTCGTATACGGTATTTCAAGAATTTGTGAAAATTTGTTCTTCTTTTCTTATTTTTACTTATATACATACTTATTTCTACATCAACAACAAGAAAAGAAAATTTATTTATACATATGTACATAAGTATGTATGTATATAGAAATATTGTTTGTAAAAATAATTTAAGAAAAAAACCAAAAAAAAAATTTATTTTATTAATAACATTTTAACATTATTGTTATTTAATTCATCACATAATTTACGGGATATAAATATATACGAGTACATACATACATATATGTATATGTATGTATGTATATATTATATATGTACATACCCAGCATAGCATTCTAGGAGCGTTCCGAAAAACGAGTCAGAAAAGAGTCACACTAAAGAGCATTTTCGGAGCGAAAGAATAATTTGCTTAAAAAATTAATTTTTTCCATTTTTATATACATATTTTATTTAAATGAATTCCATTTTATTTTTTTTTTTCTGTAAATACAATTTATTCAATTTTTTCCATTTCTAATTTAGTTTATTTGTAAATGAATTCCCTTTTTGTTTAAGTAAAAACTATTTAATAAAAATAATACTTGCGACTTTTAAATTTGTTGTATTTAAAATTGCAATGACTCTTTTTTGACATGATGTAAGAGCTCTTTCTGAGCCCAGAAAACCCTCATAAAAGACTCTTTTCTGACATTATCTAATTGCGTTTTCTTTTCTGGCAAAAATGTTACACTTTTTACCCATTTCCCATATAAAAAAGGAAAAAAGTGTAACATTTTTGCAAGAAAAGAAAACGCCATAAGATCTCTTTCAGAACCCAAAAAACCCTCATAAAAGACTCTTTTCTGACATTATCTAAGAGCTCTTTTAGAGCCCAAAAAACCCCTTATAAAAGACTCTTTTTTGACATTATCTAAGAGCTCTTTCTGACGGACCATTTTAGAATTTAATGACCCTCTTTTCTGAAGGTTTTCGAAGCAGTAATGATTGTTTTTTGGGCTCATAAAGAGCATGAACGCTCAGGAAAAGTTGTCAGAAAAGACTCTTTTCGGACTCATATGGCTTGTTGGGTATTAATTTTAATAACTATTTGTATAGATGAAAATAACCGTTACATTTTAAGCTGTTTAGCCTTTGCAACAAAAACTAAAAGACATCTAAAAACAACAAATCGTTTGCTATTTTAACAAATTGTTTTTCTGTTTAGTGTAAGAATCGTATCAAATCGTTTATACACAGACTTCTTCATTCTTTTCAAAATATGTAGTTCAAAGTGAGACAAACACAGATTTTTAAAAAATAAAGTAGCGTTTTAATAATGCAAATTACTTTTGATAATCATAAAATAATTTTTGTGAAAAAAAAAATCAAATTTGTAAACATACTAATTTTCAAAAAGTTTAAATCATTTTTATAATTTATGAACATCTATTGTATGTGATGGTTAAAATGTAAAAGAATTATTGTTAATATTGTTAATTTGCATGTACATATATAAAAAACAAAGCATTGGCTTTCTTCATATTCTTAAGAAATTTAAAACAAATTATTATTTTCATTTTTTTTAGTTAAATATTTGCCCCTTTGGGACTTTTTTCTTAAGCTAGATTTACACGATTAAAATTTTCTTCAAAATGCTTCAAACTCGTGTAAACAGCAAAATATCTTCAAAATTTATTTATTTAATAACTATTAATAACTATTAATAACTATTAAATAAATAAATTTTGAAGAAATTTTGCTGTTTACACGAGTTTGAAGCATTTTGAAGAGCAATTTTGAAGAAAATTTCAATCGTGTAAATCTAGCTTTAGTTTGTGATTTTAGGAGAAATTTTATAATTTTTTATACTGTACAATTTCGTCGTGTAACGCAGCTCCTCAATTGTTGCAACAGCTACATACATACGAGTACATAGTTCTTACATAAAATAGGGTTTGCACAAAAATACAATTTGCAAAGGTTTGCTACCGATTCGAAACTATCAAAAGTTAACGATTAGATCAGATGATGTTATAGTTAGTTAGTGAAGTTATAGTTAACGGTAACGCTAATTTGAATTATTTTGATAACGATATTTACTGATATATATTTCGGTAAAGTAACAAACATTTGAAAAACCTATTTATCCTAATAAGTGCAATATTAGATTAGATTATTTAGTTTTAACTATTTGTATTAAAAACTCAATATTAATAAAATGTATTCTTAGCAGCTTTACCTTATACTCTATATAATTTTACTATTATATATATATATGTACATACATATGTACAGAAAAAACGAAAAAAGTGCCAAATTTTGGGGTCACATTTCACTATGAAATTTAGCCCTAATTGTTTTATAAAAAATCACCCCAAAGGTTATGAAAAAATACCCCAAGGCTAAAATTAAAGGTGGCCAACATGAAATGTTGGGGCCATTTTTAATAGCAAAAAATTCCCAAATATGTTAATGAATTTTCACACCAAAATTTTTAATTTTTATAAAATATTTCTAAATGAAAACCCCAAAAATTTGTAAGAGTTTTTTGGGGTAATTTCTCATTTTTATATTTTTACCCCCTTATTCATAACAACTTACAACAGGTTTATAAAGCCAATTTCTATACAAAATTTGCTTTATAAACCTCTTATGAACCTGGGGGTTACTCTCTATTGCGATGCGAACGCAAATTCGATGCGTAAGAGTATCAATTTGTACGGTTATCGCCTCGAATTTGCTTTCGCATCGTAATAGAGAGTAACGCCCCTGTTGTATGTGTATATGTTACCTAAAAATTGTGCCTTGCGTTTGTTATTTTAGATATTATTGTAAGGATGTATGTATGTACATACATATGTATATACATTTACAAATAATAACAATTTCGAAGACGGTTATTTTAAGGATGGTTTTGTAAGTTTGTGAAATTACTAAAAATTTAATTTTTTTTTAATTTTTGTGATTGTTATAATTCGAAAAAATTTGAAAACTGTATTTTTTATTTAACGATTTATGACAAATAAATTAAAATAAAAGCAAAATATATACATATAAAAGATTTTTTCCAAGTTTTAAATAGGTTCTGTCAAAAGTTATTGTTAAAAAAAAACAATTTTCTGTTGCACAAGCAAATATACACACATACATATGTACATATGTACATACATACATACATACATGTACATGTTTGTGTTCATGTCACGAATTTAATTCGAATTAAATTCTTGTGCTCGTTTTGCATTCGTCAGAAAACTAATTTTAAAAAACAAAAGTATTATTTTTCTTTCGCGGCGAGAAAAAAAAACTAAGTATTGATAGGTATAAAATTATGCCAATTGAAATCCTTTACAGCTTCAGCTGAAGGAGCAGCTATTAAAATATATCTTCAAGTAGGGCAGAAATAATATATTGTATGTTCAAACTAATCGATTTGTAGTTTACATATTATTACTACTGTTTTACATATTTGGAGTTTTATGAGTAGCAAAAGTTTTACTAAAACTAATTGCTGTCGGCACATAGGTACAATTATTTCGTATTATCGTAGCAATTATAAAAAACAATGGTAACCTTTGAGAAGAAAAAAGATATTGTCATAAAAATTTTGAAATAGCTTGTAGTAAATGTTTTACCTAAACGTGTTATTTTTGCCTCATACATACTTACATACATACTACATATGTAGGTACTTATTTTTATTTTGAATTATAAAATGTTCTTTAAAATCTTACAAGTTCTTAAAGAGATCAAATAAATAGAAAAATTGTTATAAGAATGAGAGAAGTAAATAAAATAAAAATTTCATGTGAAATGTTTTTTAACGATTTTTTTACTTCTACACATGAATATTTCTTTTACGAGTTTTTAAGACATTTTCTTTTTTATTATTATTTTTGTTGTTGCTGTTTTTTTTTAATTTGCAAGAATTTTATAGACATATAAAACATCTTTGAATCTTTCTAAGATGTAACAAAAAAAAAATTAAATAAAAAAATAATAGTAAACGTAGAAGAAATAAAATAAGAACAAGAAAAGAAACTGGTCAATACGTAGAACAACAAAATCAACAATTACTGGGATTTTTAAACCTCCCGCCATCACAAGCAATTCACACACAACACACACAAACGTTTATACTTTTTACTTGCATCCACAATTTCCTTTCATTTCCTTGTAGCAACATTTTTTTATTCATTTGTTTTTTTCTTTTTTCTAAATGGTTAGAATTATTTTCTATTTTGGAAAAAAAAAGGAAAAAGACAAACGCATTTGTAGAAAATCTCAAAAAAGTAGTTTAGCAACATAAATACGTTTCCATAACGATCAAGGGGAATGGACTAGAGATGATGATGACGATGTTGATGATTACGAAAAATAAAATAAACGTTTTTTTTTCATAACAACAGCAAATAATTTTTATTTTTGTTGAGATAGGGTTTTGCTTATTGCTGTTGTTGTTGTCTTTTCTGCTGCTATTGCTGATGATGTATGAGTATTTAGAAAATATTGTATCCTATCCCAGCAAACCAAACATAAAGTTAAAAATTCACAATTATTTATACCTTATATGTACTATAGAAGCAATCAATCAATTTGTAAAAAATATATGTATGCAAGTAGTTACGCTAATTGTTAACTCTGTACCATGCATTGATTTCAAAGAGTGTATAACGATTGAAATTTTAACAGAAAATTTATTAAAAATTTTGTTTTGAAATCAGGATTAAGTCTGGATTAAGATAGGTGCAAGTCTTGTGCAGCGAAAAATTATTTTTCGACATTTGACAAATCTTACATATGTATGTATCTCTTCAAACAAAATGTTTGCTGGGATATTGTACATGTATACATACAGGATGTTTGTACATACATACATATTATGTGTTGAATTTAATGTGCGTAAAATATATACTTGTGTGTATATACATAAATAGTTAAGAATTCATAGAAACCAGATTTGGTTTATTTTTTATTTTAGAAAACTTTTTTTTTCTAAAATATTAATTTTGTAATAGTTTGTGGTTGGAGTGAAAATATTTAATGCAATAAGTTTTAGTGCACGACTAAATGTCCCAAATATCAGGAAACCACCAAATATAGGATGTTAGGATGTATAGGTACAATACATACTTTTTTTGCTAATAACCCTGAAATGGAAGTTATTGACAACCATATTATCATAAAGTTTTGGAAGTTTATCCTATCCTATTTAGATAAAAATTCATATCAGAGCTTTCATTTATCTTTATAAAAGTTTCGTTTTCGTTATTCGGCCAATTTTTTACTGAATATTGGGCAACCCAATTGGCGGACTCTACAAACGAGTAAATTTAAATCTATTCACATGTTTTATTAACAGTTTCAATATTTTCAAATTGATTTTTTACTTTTATGTATTTTTGTAAAAACTAAAACAAACTTTCCTAATTTGGCTTAAATTTTAAAAGTTGGACTTAAATAACATTCCTTGAAATTCGCCATAATATCCATCTGTGACTTTTTTTCCAACATCCGGTCTTCAAATAGTTCAAAGTTGAAATTAGAAAAAAAAACTGTAATAATTTTTAAAATACAGCTATGGGCTTTAAAAATATCGCTTTTAGGAAGTTTACAGTACATACTTGAATATTATATTTTGCTTAAAATTTATTATTCTACATATATTTTGTTTCTTGATGGAAGGTATAAGAAGAATGTCTAACATGGTAGAAGAATGAATGTGTTCATCTTAACTACACTTCGAAAACTCTTATTCAATTTACAAACAAATTTAAGACAAATCTTTTTACAAAATATTGCCGGAAAACTTGTAGGTATAAAACAAAAAAGTAAAACGCAAAAGCAGAAACAATTAAAATTCTTAACTTTTTTTCAATACTCGTACAATTTTCTTTCTCCAAGAAAGACACACACTCCTGTAGAAGATAAAATGAACAAAAAAAAAATAATAAAATTAGAATCAAACACACAACAAAACAGAACAGAAGCTTTTTAGCAATTCATATAGGAGCATCCCAACCAACAAACATAATATGCAACCTCATCATGATGTTGGATGATGGAACTCGCATCAAGCCGCACAAACGCCCCCTTGTATATTTTGTTGTGATTGTTGTTGGTTACTGCTTTAGCTTGAAAGTACATGCATACGTACATATGTACATACATATTATATACATATTTACATTAAGAAAAATGTCGTTGTTTTTCAACTTTTTTCACACACAATATCAACACAGCACGTGTGTAATACATGTTTGCATGTGTGAGTTTGTGTATGTGTGTCTGCTTATTTGTTTTTAGAAAACATTATCTAGAAAATCTAAATGATAAAAAGAGAGTTTTGAGCAATTCAAAAAACAACAACTAAAACCCCAATGGAAACTTTTTGTTATTAGGGAACACACAAACATTTTATTTTCATCCACAAAACCCATTGAACATCTCAGACTTTTTGTGTACCTATAATTAATAAAGTTTAGGATCGAATAACTTTAAACGCGTTATTAAATTTTAACAAGTGTAGTATCGACTGAAAACATTAAATTTTATTTTCACAAATATTTTATAAATATGCATTATAGAAAATGGACCTCTAAAATAGAAAAATATCCTACGTCGATCGTGTTTTATTTGACCTGTCACATTTGATGCTGTCATATCAGAAGTCTGA
This sequence comes from Bellardia bayeri, assembly GCA_950370525.1. Taxonomy (NCBI): domain Eukaryota; kingdom Metazoa; phylum Arthropoda; class Insecta; order Diptera; family Calliphoridae; genus Bellardia; species Bellardia bayeri. The sequence continues at coordinate 100,921,543 of OX493266.1, forward strand.
AAACTCTTAAACTACAAGTGTATTGAATCTGCTCTATTACCAATGTCGCTTTTCGGTACACATATGTAACTAGGAAGTGTATTTTACCCAATAATATCCAAAATATGATACTCTTGAAAGTACTATTTGTTAGAATGGCAAGAAGGATGGGAAAAATCAAATTTAGTTTGTAAACACATTTTCAGACATCAGAGCCGATGCAACATGGATTGCAGTTTCATTCAAGTTTTTCTTGCAATTATGGAAATTAAATAAGAAATAGGTACTAGGAAAAAATCTAAATTTTTAATTAATTTGAAACAGAAATTTATTTAGAGAATAATGATCTTCAAAGCCGGATGTGGTAATCTAAAGTTTTTGAACTTTCTACTCGGTCTTTTTTTAACGGTTGGGCTTGATTTTTATTTTCAGTTCTGAGCAGTGCGTTAGCCTCATTTGCGAATAAAGTCTCTGGTCTTGGGTTCTCTAGTAATTTTTTTTATTTTGTTTTCTACTTTTTAGTTAATTTTCTGCAGCAACATTTATTTCCAACTGTTATTATTTCATGTCTGTATGGATTTTATTTATGAGCGAGTACTTGTATGTGAGTTTTAATTTTTTGCTAAGAATCTTGACGTCAAATACCAACTTTTTTCGTTCTTGTTATTGTTGTTGGTTTTTACAGCATTTAACAAACTACAATATTTTTCTGCAAAACCGAAACAACAAAACACAAATAACAGAAACAGAGAAGAATAAGAAAAAATTAACTACTAAATACACCTAATTCTGTTTTTACGAGATAGATACGTTCCTCGAAAACTCGCGTAAAAAAAGATAGAGTATCCATGTGAAATGAGGGCATTGGTTCCACGTATGAAATATCAGGTAAAATAAGATAAATAATTCATATTCATGTTGCTTTATAGGTACACAAACATATTTTATTTAAACAAAAAACAATAGAAAAGAGAGTTCATTTAGAAAAGTACATACATACCTACATGCAATATCTTTTCGTCTTTAACACTTAAATTTGACTGAATTCTTACACTCTTACTTTCAACTAAATTTATTTGAAATAAACAAGGGAAATCCCCTGTTTCGATAGTGTTGTTTTTCGTACCAGACGATTTTTAGTGCTGCCAACTATGTGTTTAATTTAAATTTCTTCAAAACCAGTGCAAACAACGTTTTTCTGGTAAAAATACATACATACATACATTTTTAGATCGCGTTAAATCAAATCGAGTCGCATAAAAACAGAATAAAATATTTATTTGGAAACGCGTTAAATCAAATTCTCGTAAAAACAGAATTAGGTGTACTTGCTTTAACTTTTTGCTGCAGCTTTGTTTGCCACACACATGCTCCTTTCGTTTTAAATCCCCCCTCCTTCTACGGTTCTTATCTAAAAAAAGTTGTAATATTTTATTTTCTTTTTTTTCAGTTTGTTGTTTTTTTCTCACCTTTTTTCACATTTTTCGAAAGCAAGTTTTTCTTTTTGCTTTTTTTTTATTTTATGGCGTTTTTTTGTAGTTGAGTTGGGTTTTTTATTATAGAATTTCAGCCTCTGAATGTTTTTAGTTCTAAAGCAACGATGTTAGTTTTTTTTTTGTTTGTTTCTTTGCAATATAACGATTATTTTATTTTTCTAAATAATAAAAAAAATCTAGTAGAGTCGGCCGCAGCACTAATGGCGACGTTAGCCTTTCCTTGAATTTTTTTTTAATTTTTTGTCTTTAAGCTTACAACTGCAATTTATTTATGTGTATATTTTTTGTAAAAATTACTTTTTTTACAGGCACTGAAAAAACAATTTTAGTTATTTTTCATACTACAATAACAAACATGTATGTATGTGTTGTTACACCAAAGGCAAAAATGTTTGTAGTTTTAGGGATAATTCAGAATTTACATTTGTTAGTAATGTTCCTCAGCCAGAAAGGTAGAAAATATTTGCATCCTGATATTGATTTAAAGAAAACATAGAGGAATCTAATTTGTACCAAACATTTTTTGTTTTACCGAAATTTTTGCTATTTAAAATGGTTAAAATTCAGATAACCTCGATATGTTTTACATTGAAAATTATATAGGTAATGAAATTTTGCACATATTATTATTATTATAAAAGGAAAACTCCTGTCTAAAATTGTTAGAATATGTCCATTAGATCTCATAGCCCCCATATATTTAAATGTCTTTCCGGAATATGTTGCATGTAATAAGAAATTATGTTGCATGTAAAAAGAAATTTTTCAATCTGTAGGTACATAAATATTTGAGTAAGGGCCGAAAATCACTTAAATACCCATAAATTTGTTATAAAAGTAGTTATCAGGTTAAAATTCAAGGAAAATAATCCTCATATACAAAAAAATCGACGAACTGAAGCATAAATCTCATATAAACTTCGTTATAAAGATGAATTTGATATTAGTAATCCTATATATAAAAAACGAGTTAATGGATTTTGTGAATATCGTTCCATATTTGATCATAGTTCCTATATAATGTCCACTTCCGAAAATCACTTAAATCTGTTATGAAAATCGTTATCATGTTAAGAGTCAAGGCAAATAATTCGCATAAAACTCTTATTAACATCGTTATCAAGTTAAAATTCCGAATTTCAAAGGTCGGCCCATAGGCCATAGCTCCCTTATAAGGATCGATTTCGATAAAAACATTAAGCTTCATATATAAGTACATATCTTTCTTATAAATATCGATAACGAAGCAAAATTTTGCACATTACATTTTACAAAAGCGAATTCAATTTTTAGCTTGACGAATTTTTACATACATATGTACATATGTATAAAATAAACAACTCTAGGAATTTAATTTTTTGAAGCCGCCTTTCAACCACACATTTGATAACTAACTTTTACCGTCCAGTGTAATTTAGCATACAAGCTAAATGTGATTTTTCTTTTCTATTGAATTTTTCGTTTTACAGTCTTTGCCTTATTTTTAATCATGAAAAAAGAAAAAAATACCTTCACTATAAAAAAATTTCTTATTTTAAGTACGACCCGAAAGAAAGAAAAACCCCAACGACCGACTACTGCAAACAAATCTTATTTACCATAGAAAAAAATTAATAATAAAAAATAAGGCATTTTTTCTGTCTGTAGTTTATAAATTGCAATAAAAAAAGTTGGTGGGTTTTTTTAGGTTTTAATAAAAATAAAAAAAAATAATGCCCTTCGCCACGATGAGATCTTAGAATTCAAATAAAAATTACATACAAAAACGTATGTATGTGTAGGTAGGTATATGTACATCTACATATATACTCTCTTACTCTTTATGGTGATATCATCAAACTAAAAAAAAAAACAATATTTATTTTAACGGCTTTTTTAATAAAGCAAACCAAAAACAATTTTAATAGTATTAAAATACTAATTAAGAAGAGAGAGAATTTTAAACTACAGACTGAAATAAATAATAAATTTCAAGCTACAGTAGTCGCTAGGTTATATGAACTAATTCAAACAGAGCCTCTTTATTATCATCATCACCATCGGATAAGCTAATACATATGTACATACCTTGCGCTTCATCATCGATACACTATGTAACAAACACTAACCGATTTTAATATATCACTCAAAACTCAAAAAACTCAACTCTAAAAACATTTAAAAAAAAAAATCAACGGTTGCAGGTTCTTTACATATTTCGCAGAAGAAAGCTGTTCACATAATAGAGATACATAGGTTGTGTTCACTCTTTAGAACCTCATGCGTTTAAATAATGTTTTTCACTATTCTAGATGTTTATATAACTGGATTTCATATAACCGAACGACTACTGTATTATCAAACTATTTGATTAATTAGTAAAAAATATAAATATGTAATATGTTAAATTTTTAAAATTTAAACAGAAATCTTATCAAAAATATTAATACTGCCTGTCCTTGTATAAAATTCTTTAGGTAGGTTGTTTTTAAATAAAATTTATGTTATTGTTTATACCCTTTAACTAAGTAAATATTTAATATTACGAAACGAAAAACTAGATTCATGCAATTCGTTTGTCAATAAATTCGGTTGTCACAATGAATGTATGTATTATATTTCCAACTAATATTTTCGACATAGCTTTGTTAATTCCGCTTTGCCATATAAACATTTACTTCTAATATCTGTTTTCGATAGAGAATAATAAGAATTATTTTTGAAGCGATTAAAAAATAAAAAACACATCTCTTTAAATAATAATAAAAAATCATTATATTTTTGAACAAAATATATAAAACTCATTTAAAAAAGTTAAACATTTTCTAACAAACACTCTGGGAGTTTTCAGTCGAAATTAAGAAAGACAGCCACCATTGTGAAAAATATCGTATTATAGGCTGGGTAATAGAGTGGCTGTCTGACTGTCTGCCTTCTTACCAACTTGACTAACTGTCAATATTTCTACAAGCATCATGAATCATATTTATGGGTATTTTTATTTATAATTTAAAAATTTTTTCTTATCTTGTTTTTTATGAAATTGTTATTTTTTTCTTTACTTTTTGGGTTTTATATTTGTTTTTTTTTTTTTTTAATTTTGTATAATATAATTGTGTGAAACCGCAAGGTAACAAAAATAGAAAAAACAACTAATAAAAAAAGAAACACACTTATAAAAATAATTTAAAAACCAAAATATTGTGTCTAAAACTTTAATCAAAGTATGTATGTATGTATGTACTCGTATGTACATGCCATACAAAACAATTGATGGTTTAATTGCTGGTAGCAATTTTTTTTTTTTTAAAGATAAAGATAAAGTTTATTAATACATTTTGTATTATTTTTAAATGTATATTTTAAACTAAATATGAAAAAGGACCCCATTTAATACATACTATCAAATTCGTCACATGAAGGATACTGCTAAAGGTGAATAAGGTAAAAATTTTTGTTTGAAAATAAAATTAACATTTTAAACATGGAAATAAAAATTCTTGTATATGGTTTGGTCTACTGAACTGTAGACGAACAGCCAGGCTTAGAGCCCAGTGGAGCGCTAACAAATTTTATTGAAAAAATTCAAATAGAACAAAAATAAATAAAAAAGTACCATATATGTACTGGAAATTAGCCCTTTTTTACCAATATGTACTTCAGTTCCGAAAAGCATATTGTGAGTCAAGTTTTGTGTGGTTAAATGCTTATTTTATCTTTATTATCTTGTTTATTAAAAAAGGCTTTTACTATTATTACTTTTAGTATAAATCGTTGATATATTTTTAAAAAGTTTTATATAGAATTTATGAAATTAGAAAAATGTAAAATTAATTCAATAAACATCAAGCGACAGCTGTATTAGTGTAAAAACACAAGATTGCAGCTTTTAATGACGATTTCACATCTCGGAGAAAATACAAATTATATGAAGCGGTGCGGTTCTATTGTCATTTATCGTTTAACAAAAAGATGTTAAAACAACGTTTTTTGTTCCCTCTAAGAAATTGCAATGAAAATAAAATGATTTTTATTTGGTGTGGCTTTCTTGCGCGATTTATGTTGTCAAAATTTCATATAAAAAAAAAAACAACCGCAAGCTTGTGTTTCTACACTTACCCAGAATTTTTCTCCAGGAAAAAAATTTTGACGACAGGAATTTGATGCATAAGCAGAGTAACGTTGTTCAATGAACAAGATTTTCGGGCTCTTACATTTCCATAGCATTGTTCGTTCTTGTCGGTTTTTTTTCAAGAGAAATAAATGGTACAGAATCTAAATTTTTTGGAAATAAATCAGCCATTTCTAATGTTCAAAATATAAACTCGAATACTCCTAGGCTACCCTGCTACGCTAAAAAAATTTTTGGTGAAGTCAAAATAAGTTTCATATTCGTTTCACATGATAAAAAGTTGTCACTGTCGAATTATTTCGGAATATATCATAATACCAGTTTCTAATTAATGATTCTTAGTATTACGAACGGCATTATTATGTGTTTTTATTGTATTTCTTATAGGTATATTCTGCGATTTAAAAAAATTCTGTTTTCATTTTATAATATTTTGCAGCAAAAATTATGAAAGAACCAGGATAATGAAAATAAAACATCGATTTTTTACTTCATTTCTGCTATTTTAAGCATTTTTTTAAGTTCTAGATTGGCTGTGACAGTATTTTCTGTTGATGAATGTGCTTTGCAAGCAGAACAGTAGTTTACTTGGAATCGTGGATTCTGCTGTCTTGAGTGGATAGCGTTTATATACTTGTATATATATGTATACGAGTATATATTACGCTCTGTTTGACAGCGTCTTGTGATAACACAATGAAGGCTTATGGCATAATGTTGAGACCATTCTGTTAAATGTCTGAGGGAAATTTAGATAAAAGGATTTAAATGAGAAGCTACATATGTATGTAATTTACAATTTCTAATTTAAAAAGTAAAGTAAGAACTTTCGTATGCCTTTAAACATAAAGCAGCAAGTTGGTAAAAATCGAAGGTAAAAAAAAAATTTCTCACTAACTTAGAAAAAAAAACTAAGTATGTATGTATGTATGTACGAGTATATAAATAAGTATACATATGTATGTGTAGCTATATTATTTATGACATTATTTTATACATTATCGAATATACATACATACATATACAAAAACCTTTTCAAAGGCATATGTATGTAGGTACATATTTGTTATGAGATTTTTTTGCTTATAAAATTAATACTTTTTCAAAAGGTTTAAAAAATTCAATTAAAATATTATTTATCTGCCGTTGTTGTTTTTCTTTTTGTTATCGCTGCTGCTAACAAAATGCTTGAAAAAAGTATTAAAATAATTGCCTTGTGTGTTTTTTTCTTCTTAATTTTTTATTATTTTCCATTTGAGTTTTTTTTTTTCGAAAACAAAAAAATTGTACATATTTCTATGACATACTCAAGGGGATTTTATTTTGTGTGTGTTTTTTATAAACAAAAATAAATTTGTTTAATTTATTCTGTACTTTTTTTGCTGTTTTTATTGTAGTTTTTGTTTAATTTTATATTGAAATAAAAGTGAAAAAAAAAAATAAAATAAATAAAGAACCAACAACAAAAGTATGTGTGCGTGTTCATGTATTTTGTTGTTTTTTTTTTGTTAAAATATTTATTTTTTTTTTGTTTGTTTGTTGCTGTTGTTTTTATAATAATAATTTCAATAAAATTGAGGTGATTTTTTTGTATTGTTTCACTTTTTTGTTGTTATTGTAAAAATTTAATTAAAAAACTTAATAATATTTTTGTTGTTTTTGTATTGAGGGGCGATAAAACTTTATATTCATTATTATAACTTTTTTTGTAGTTGTTGTAGGCTGCTTTTTGTTATAGCCAATGATTAAATTTGTTATTTTTTTTTTCAAGGAAAATCTGTTGGTTTTTTTGCAGTATTCAAAAATTGTTCATACCTACATTTTTTTATTTATTAATAATATACATTTGTATGTATGTATACATATATGTATATATACATGAAAATAATATATTTATATTTATTATTTTTTTAAGAGCTAATAAAATATTTCCTGTACATAAAACTTAGCAATAATTTATTTCACTCAATACAATAAATATTATATTTGTTGTATGTAAGTAGGTATATTTTTTTAATTTTATATCATTCTAACATAATAATAGTAAAATATTAAATTAAAAACTGCATAAAAAGGAAAATATAATAAAAAACCATTTTGTACAGCTTTTTTGTTTTTAAATAAACTTTATTTATTTAAAAAAAAAAAGAAATATAATTATTTTTAAACACGTAAAATGTAATTAGTTTAGTGTGTATTGAAAAGTAATAGAAACAAAAAAATAACAATAATTAAATGTATTGTTATATTTATATCAAATGTTAAAAGCGTTAAAAAAAAAGCTTGAGTTGAGGTGCAAGGATGTCATCTTGTTAATTAACAATTTAATTGTGTTATTATTACATTTTTTCATATTCTTATATAGCTGTATTTCTGAATGTTAATTTTACTATTGAAAAACATAATTTACATACATATGTATGTATGTATGTATATATCAAAGTGGAGGAATCTGTAGCTTGTTTTCAAAAATATATAATAAAAAAAATGTGTCAAGTCCATTTTGGAAAAATTTTTTCAATTATTTTCTAATTTATTCCAAAAAATATATGTATGTAGGTATGTACATATATTTAAACCAAATCATAAAAGATTTGGATTTTCCATTAGTAAAAATTCGGTATCGAATTCGGAACATTTCATTTTGTATAAAACAGGTTCTGATTTCATTATGTGCAGTATTATATCGGTATTTCTTTATTTTACCTAAAAATTAAAAAAAAATATTGCCCGAGTTCGTGATACATTTTGCTACAAATAAGCATATAATCAAAATGATTTATTTTTTAATTTAACACTCAAATGGCCGAATTCACAGTCTTTAGTTAGCTAATGACAAAGGCTTAACTAATGATTCTTTATTCGCAATGCTTAGTTTGCCATAAGAATAACAAGTAATAATTAAACAATATGTAGTATTTTATTTTAGCAATGGTTAACTAATGAATTCGGCCATAACCCTCATTGTTACTCAGATCAAGAAAAGGAAGGATAGATATTGTTCTTTTTTCACATTTTTTTTTAATGAAAAAGCTTATATAGGGTGTTTTTTCACATGTATAAAGTTCTAATCATCTAAAAAAACACACATACATAAAAGAAAATACTTTACGTGTAATCTGTAGGAATTGATCTTGGAACCGATACAAAAAAAAAACGGCAAAACCATTTGGTTTTTCAAAAAGAAAAAAAAAACGGTTAACCAGTTTGATTGTGAGTGATATAATTTAAAATGAGTATTACACAATATTACGATATACGATACGTTGTTAAAATTTTGATTTTTACTAAATTATAGTATGTATATATAACTGTTTATTTGCTACAAAATTGCTTTAACCCATCGATAAAATTATAACAATTACAGGAGCATTCATGAATTTTAAATGATTTCAATTAAAGGCCAATTAATAGATAAAAGTTCAAGATATAAATTAATGAATAAATCTCAGAAATATCTTTACAACAAATCAACATTAGATAAAACATAAACACGCATTATAACACACATATATGTATGTACATATACATATATATATACATACATATGGATGTAAGTATGAATGGATGTATGCACAAAAAGTAATATGTAGTTTAAAAATTGATGATGAATAGAATAAAACGAATAAGAACAACAACAAAATAAAATTAGAGCAAATACATACAAACAAGAATGGAGACATAAACAAAAACAAACAAGAAATACAAATAAAAACACTTGTTGTATCGCCAATGAACAAAAAGAGAGAAATGATAAACACAATCACACAGATACATTCAAATACAAACAACCACGATTAGAAGTAACAGTTATACAACGTACCTACCTACATTTTGTTTATATACTATTTCAATTTTGTATTTGTTGCTGCTTTTTTGTGGAAAAGGAAGGCAGTGGTGTGAGCAGATTTGAATGTTTGTATTTGGACAATGAACTTGACACTTTTGTTTTTGTTTTGCACGCTTTTCAATTTACATATTTAACATGTAGAACCAAAAGCCAAAACTGTAAATGCTTACTTTTGAATGTACACATGCACGTAGAAATTTGCAACATGCACACTAGACCTGCAATTGAAACAATTTGTCTTGAATGAATTATAATTGATGGTAATCCAAGCCGGAATCGATCAAATGAACGTTTTTTTTTTTTTTTTTGTGGAAAGAGTAGTAAAGTTGGGTAAACAAATAAAATTATTAGATTTTTACTACGTTTAAATTAAATCGTATTAAGGTCCATAAAGAAGCGCACATTTAGGCAAGAAAAAATATGTACATATGTTTTTTAAGGGGGTCAGATACTATTTTGCACCACTTATTGCTGTTCCATCAATCCTCTTGACATTTCCATTTCGAATTCATTCTAATTTTATTTTTATTTAATTACGACGATTTAAAAAGATTTGCTTCGTTATATTGGACTATAACATGCTTTTAAGATACCTTGTCCTAACATTTCATTTAAGAGAACCGAAAAATACTGATTAAATGAACAACTAGAACTTTAATTTAAATTTATTTTTTTAATTTATTTGTGAAAGATTTTATTTCAAATTTGTAATCAACATTTAATATTTGTGCATTGAGCAACAGAATTGAGTTAAACGTCGCAACGTAAGAACGTACAGCGCTACAAATACGCTACATTTTTACATAATGACAGGCAAGTTCAGGCAAATTTGAACGAATTCATTTTCATTATCAATCAAGTAAATGTCAAACTTCAGAAAAAAAAATTATATATAAAATATGTATAATTTACCTAAATTTGCCTTAGTAGTGACCTGTATAAATTCGCCTTTAATTTAGTTTTAAAATTTCATTGGCTACTAAGCCTAAAGGTGGATTCACCCATTTGTTCTGAACAAAATATTTGTTTGGGCAAAGTTTTTTTTTCATATAAAGTTTGACGTCTCTCTTTTTAAGAGAGAGAAAATATTCATATGAAAAAAACTTTGTCCGAAGAAATATACTGTTCAGAAAGAATGGGCTAATACACCTTAACTAACCAATTTTAAAACAATTGAAATTTAAATACGAAACGTTATTTTGTGTTATAATGTAGTATAAAAGATTGCTAATATGTATTACAAATTTGTCTGGTGTGATGTTATTTCGGTGAACTTCCTTGATGTGTTTACTATCTGGGTAGAAAATGGCTCGGCTCGAAACGGGATAGGGTTTCTTTGTTTACTCATTTAAAGACTCATCTGGAACGACGGTTATCAGTTCTGAGCCTTCTGGGAACATAGTCTAAAGCCTCAGTTAGCCGACTGTAACGGAATGTAATGTAATGTCCTAAAAATGTAATGAAATTCTATTTCTTACAGATTCATACATTACGGTGTTGCGTTACCTTTACATCTCCATAACCATTTGAATTACTTTACGCATAACAATATCCATCAACTGTTTCTTACTGTTGCAGTTACATTTCGTTACAGTCGGCTAACTGAGGCTTAAGGCATGAGTGGTCGATGGGTGGTAGTGGTCGGTCGACGGATTGCTGGGCTAGTGCCAGCCGGTGTTGTGCAAATAGGGCTGACTCTATTCGCATCGATAATTTTCTCAGGCTGTGTTATTTGACTTAACTAAAATTGGTTAAGATAAGATAGCTCAAACACTCTAGCAAAGTGTCCTTGCATGTACGAAGGGATGAAGATTATGTGATGGAAATCGAAAACGAAAACGAATGAGTTTTAGAAGTCAATTTTTTCGTAATATTTCTGTATTGAAAAACTTTTATCACATAAAATATAAAGATATTGGGCTACTAAAGAGAATCATAAAGCAACAATATTTAGTTCGTTTATTTGACCTTTTTTAATATTTAATAGTTTCTTTTTACAAGCAATAATATATAAAAATATTTAATTTATTTCTATATATTTATTTCCAATATTTCGCTATCACAATGGATTGCTTCTTCAGGGATAATATAAGTTTTGAATTATTATAATTGATTATTTTAATATAAAATTCAAATGACCTTATTGCTTGTAAAAAGAAACTATTAAATAAAGCAACAATTTTAAAAATTAGACTATAAATGCGTTAAAATGTATTCCCAAAACTGATTCGTTTTCGATTTCGATTTCCATCACATGCCTGATAAAAATTGCATATTCCTTGCAAGTCATGCAATTCGTTGGTTGGCCGTTAGTCAACCCGGTATATAGTTAAATTATTATACATATTAACTTATTATATAAGGAAAATAAGGTAATATTGGAAATTATAAAATTTATTTTTATATCTACTACTGATGACTGCCCTCATTGCCTTTGCAGAGTATCTTTGTAAAAGAGGCCATAGCATGGTGTAACTATACAAGGTAAGTGCAGTAGCACAGCTGACTGACTTTAATTACAATTTACTTATGTCAAGAGTAATACTTTTTCAAGTGTTTTGACAGTAGTACATTATTTTACACAAACAAAATGCCTGTTGTTTCTGTATTGTGTTGTATTTGTTGCCGATTTGCAGTCACCTTGTATAGTTTGGCATTTCAAAATGAATAGACAGGTTCTGTTTTTTAGATGTAGAAACCTTTGAAATTAAATAAAACAAAGATGATTTTTTTAAATTGACATTCAATTTATTTTATTCGAAAAATAATCTTCTGGCATTATAATTTAAATAATTTATTTCTTAATAAATAAATCGAATTTATTATATATATAAAAAATATAAGTGTTTATGTTATTTTTGGACATAAGCGCTACAAGAAAAAATTGCCGTTCAAAGCTGCCCCGTATGTGGACACGTTTAAACACAATGACTTCATCCATTAAAAAAATAAAAAAAATATAAATCGAACTAAAAATAAGTTACTTGTAGACTTAAACTAAAGTTTATTTCCATAAATATTAGTTAAATTATGTAAAAAGTCAATAATTCAAAAATATAAATTTTTATGTGGCTTGAAAGCAAAAAGTGTTCAAAGGTGCCCCCTTTCCCCTACTACTGTCGAAAATACTTGAAAAAGTATTACTTTTCACATAAGTCAGTCAGCTGGGCTACTGCACTCACCTTGTATGGTTGCACCATGAACCAAACTAAACATAAATCAGTGGACTTGTCAGGCCGCCAAAGTATTGCCAACTTAAAGTTCTATACATCTAGAAAAAAACACCCTATACATAGTACTCTATATTTGGGTATTGACAAAACAATGGAAACTAAAATTGTACTTCAATAAAAATAGTTGACCGGTTATCAAAACTTAATATTTTTTGGATATCCTTTATTTTTGATAACTGCATCACATCGACGATGCATTGACCCAATCAATTTGTCAACTATGTCTTTTGAAACTTTTTGCCATTCACTTAAAACTTCATTAGATAAATCCTCTTTTCGTGTGAAATTACGGAATCTTATTTGGCGATCTACAATTTCCCATAAATTTTCTATTGGATTGAGATCTGGGGTTTGGGCAGGCCACTTCAAAAAAAGAAACTCGTTGGGTTGTAACCAGTCAGCTAAAACTCTAAAGGTATGTTTTGGATCATTGTCCTGCTGAAATCGCCAAATTAGTGGAATGTTCTCTTCTGCATATGGATGCATTATGTCGTTTTAAATGGCTTTATAGCCTACACCAGTTAATGTGTCTTTTATAACGTGAATTGGGCCCCATTCCTTGCCCAGACCATAATATTGCCACCTCCAAACTTGACTGTCTTACATGCATATTTTGGGTCGTCTCTTTCCCTTTGGCCGCCTCACAAAAGACCTTCCATAATTTCCCCTTAAATTATATTTAGACTCGTCTGAGAAGATATCAGAGGTTTTTTCACAGGGTCAAAGCATCCGAGACCAGCCTCGCGAGCTCGACGGCAAACTGTTCGTGAGCTAATATTTAATCCGAGAACATCTTTAACTTCTGTCGAAGTCATTTGCGGGTCTTTTTTAAACTCCCTTGCTATTAATTTATCCTGTTTTGCAGAAGTCTTGCGTGGTCTTCCTCCTGAATGCGGAGTTTTAACAGTACCCGTTTCACAAAATTCCTTAATTTTCTTCGAAACTGCTGATTTATTCATTGAATATTTATTACAAATAGTTTTTTGTTTTAATCCGGAATTAAAATCATTTATTATTTTTACTTTAAGGGCTTCACTTATCTTTACTTTAGCCATTTTCACTAATTATATACTATAAATTTTTGTGTTTAAATTATTTAATTTTTTTACATTTTGCTTTATTGTCTCATCAATTCGCTCTGTTTAAGACATCTTTCGTGCAAAAGTGTAAAAGTTTCAAAAGCAAACCAAAAAAACAGTGAAACAAAGAATGTTTAATTTTTCTAAGTCTATTTTTGGAAGCTCTATCGTGCCTTGACAGACGACATTGCTAGATAATCTAAGGATCGCCTTAGAATGTTAGTAGGACCCAGGTACATATAATTTTTGACAAACTTTATAAAAAAATTAAAAGCTGAAAATATGTATATATAATATGTTTATCCCCAAAAATTCTCCAATAATATTTGTTCATCTCCACCCAATCTTTAGATCTTCAATGGGATACAACCTATTTGCCAAAAATATTCCCCTATTTGGGAATAAGTCTCCTTAACTGGCAGCACTGTAACAGACTTAGGTTTTTTCGCTTTCAATTCCGCTTCTATTGATATATTTTTCTAGACTTTTAAATCAAACAATCTAAAACTCTGCACGTTTATTATTAAAAACCATACCTAATAAGTTTAAAAAAAAACTATTTAACCGACTTCAAAAATAATTAAAACAAAGTATTCTGAACGATTTTTGTGTTTGCTGTAAAATCTTTTATTTTTATTTAACTCTGCGAATACGATTTCTTGTTTGCGTAGATTCTAGAATGGTACACAGTTCTAGATAATATGTGCATTCTAATTCGATAACGTAACTAATTTCGTTGTACGGGTTTATGTAAATATGACGCTGAAGGAACATACATAAGTTCTATTCCATCTAATAAACTCAGAATTCTTCTGAAACAAATTAATTTCATTTCTATTTATTCAAGTCCAATCCAGATTAATTTAAAATATTTTTTCTTCGTTCAATTTGTTTTCTTTAAATAAATTAAGAATATTTTTGTAATACATATGTAAGTGTGTATACTAAATAGTAATAACTTATTTCAGACTCCATTTTTAAAACGATGTGTTAATGACTTATTTAACTGAATATTTCTAAGCATTTGTGGCAAGTACTTGACCTCAATGACATCATGAGTTAAAATGGCTATACATATATGTATAAATAATTAACATTTTAACTATTACTTTGCAATGTAAATTTTTCCTGGTAGTTATTAATATGTTTTATGATTGCTTTATAGACTCGGATCTAGTACCAAATTGGACAAAAGTTTATTATAAGTTCTATGAAGCTTGAGATATGTTTTCGAGGAATGTTGTGTTGATTCGATAGGTGAAGCAATATACACACATACACACACGTATATGAGGTTTAAATTACATTTAAATCAGCCGTAAGTGCAGTACCTATAGAATAAAAAAATACGTTATTAACTAGGCAAAATTTGGACAACGAGAATACGTTCTGAAAATAGATTGAATTTTTCTTTAAAATCAACTTTTATATCATTTTAGAAAGACAATTCTTTATTAAATACTAAAATAAACTACCTTGTGAACGCTTTTTCAAAAGTCTTAAATATTCAGAGCACACATATCCGACCCGAGATTCCCAAAAAAAAAAAAAAAAAAAAACACCTTACCCATTGTGATTACTTTGAAATGACACATAGACAACTTAGTTGTACAGAGAGAGTATGATGTATTGGTTGTAAAATTAGAAGTGTGTGTGTCAAGTTTATATTGTACATGATTGCAATGGTATCGGCGAAAATTTTTATTTGTTTGTTGACTTTGATGGCGATGGCGCTACAACAACACGCATACATACAGACTTAGGTATATTTATTATTTTATTTGAATGTTTTTCTTCTATTTTGCTTTTTTAACCGGCATAAACAAATCTCAACGAATTAAGATGTAAAAACAAAAGCCAAAAACTATACATGCATGTACATCCATATGTATATGTATGTATATATAGGTATGCATATGTGTACATATTTACTAAATAAAATGTATTCGCTAATAGAAAAGTTTTTAGATTTTTTTTCATTTTACAAATCACAAACAAAATTTTTAAAAATCTGTTTTGTTTGCATTCTACAGTAAAACAAAAAATAAATGTTTAAATGAAATTTTTAGCTTTATGAGATATGAACTTTAAACGATTTTTATTCACTGGCATTATTAAAATTTAATTAATAAGGAAGTATATTATAATAACGTTACTTTTTATTATTATCAATTTATTACTCACCTGCCTTGTGGTGGCGTTGTTTTTTGTATATTTTTATAACAATTAATAAGCTTTCAAATTAAAGTATAAATATTTTTGTTAATAAAACAAAAAAAAATTAGCAGCTGTTCATACACTGTTCAAATTTGTGATCCACAAAAAAAATTAAAAACAAGCAAATTTAAATTAACAACAAAAATTACTTTTTTTATATTTTTGTTGTTATTTAATACATAATTGCAAAATAAAATGATATGACTTTTTTTGTTAATTTATTTTTGGTAGGGTTTTAAATTTAATTAAAAAAATATTTATTTACAAAACAAATCATTGATGTCAGAGTCATTAAACCCGGAAATGTACAGAAAACGGTTTTAAAAAATGCGTTTTTTATTGTTGTGATTTTATATGTACATACATATTTCAATTTATAACTTTTTGTTTTTGTAAATTATTTTTAGCAATTTCAGTAACTTTTTTAATTTCTTAATTTATTATCTATTTTTTATTGATATTTCCTCTTTGCTCTTTTTGTAGCTTAAAATGCTAAATTGTAAATTTTTTTCTTGTTGTTGTCACTCATAACTTTTTTGTGTTTTTCGTATTTCCGTTTTTACTTATAACAACAAAAAACACGGCAATTTTTTTTCTTTCTTTAAAACACATTCACATAGATCAACTTTTTTTATACGTTCGTAACAAGTGCTTTCTGTTTATGATTTTCTTTGAAGGCTTTACGGAAATTAATACAAACGTCTCTAGCAACCGTTACAAACCACCGCTAATAATCAACTGATTTTAAGTATCCAATTGGAGTTTTCTGTTTCAGAATTTCTGTTAATGCAAAGATGGCGTTTTATTTAGTAAGAGAACAAAGCGAGAAAAAAAAGCAGACAGATAATACAGTTTTCAGCATGGTTGCCAGATTCGACGATATTATGGTAAATATTTTTATGAATTAATACATGTTTAAAAGCATACATTACATACATTGTGAAAATAAATTCATTATTTTATTTGGAAAATATATGAAAAATACTCATTAATAGTCTATTTTTATAAAAAATAAGAATAATTAAACTTATTTGGTTTGTGTTTATCATAATCTTGACGATTTCTTGCTTTAAAATGCTATTTTTTCTCTAAATTTTCTGGCAGCTTTTGGTTGTAGTGAAAGAAAAAACTATCAGCTGTTTGTTTAAGGTTGTCTGATTAAATATTTATCTTTAGGGTTGGTTCAATGCGCATTCATAAATCTGTTCTACAAATCGACATTCTTTTGGAAATATTCATAAATCCATTTTTGTATATTAGAATAGACTACTTACTATATAATAGTTACATGGGACTTCATACTCTAAAACAAACCATGTATAACTTTAAAATTTTAATTATCAATCGAACTGTTTAAATAAAGACTGTAATTCATTTCAAAAGGTTGGTTAGATAACAGAAATTTAAAAAACAACAAATAGTCAATAGTTTAACAAACATTTTGTTAACCTATAATTGATATATAATTTCCGTGATCTAAGGGTAAGGTAAAACTATTGTTAAAACTTGAAATAAAAGGATTTTCCTATTTCTTTTTATAATTAATAATCTATCAGGCATGTGATGGAAATCGATATCGAAAATGAATCAGTTTTTGAAATACATTTTAATGCATTTATAATCTAATTATTAAAATTTTTGTTTTAAGATTCTCTTTAGTAGCCCAATAGCTTTATATATTATGTGATAAAAGTTTTTCAATACAGAAATATTACGAAAAAATTGACTTCTAAAACTCATTCGTTTTCGATTTCCATCACATGCCTGTATAACTTGTGCGTGTCGTACAACCATTGACTCAAAGACATGGTTTTTGAGTAGGTATAATCGAATTTAAAAAAATATATAAAAAGTTCCTTTAAATTACAAACTTACCATTTTTATTTTAACAAAACTTTACTCATCATATTCGTACATACATATTTGCTTTTATAAGAAATATATTAGTATCTTTATTAAGCTGTTTGCATTTCAGAAATCTTCTCTTGTAAAATACCAATAATATTAATTTTTATATATTCAGTGATCTGTAAATAGAGCAATTGTACAATTAGAAATATAATCTGTAATTTTTTGCAAAATAATATGAACTCACTGTCATTCTCAAATCAAAATGATTATCTCCTGAAATGCTAATCTTTAATAAACTTGTCAAGCGTTCAGAAAATTTCTTTAACTTTTCCAACTCTCGTTGTGTATAGGAAAAATAATTACGATAGCCGGCCTTTTTAAAATCGTCATTTTTACCATAAACTACTGCATTGATTAGGAAACCAAGACATTGTACCAACACATACACAATACGAATATTATCTTCATCTTGCAACATCTCATCATCTAAATCATTAATCATTTTTATTAATTCACTAAACTCATGAAAAGAACACATATCCACATCAGTTTCCGTGATCTCACAAATTAATGTCCATACCAAACAAATGGCTATGGCTCTTCCAGTTTCACTGGCTAACGATATATGATGACTTATTGTCAAAATATTGAAGACAAAATCTATACCCTCTGTTTGAAATGCATTCCATAGGCGTTGTGTGGCCACATGTAACTGTAAGTTATTAAAATAATTAACAAAAACAAACATTTTGAACACAATTCTTTTACAAATCAATATTCTTACATGCATTGGACTTAAGGTGTCAACATACTGAAATGTTTTTTGCAAAAGATGGGAACGCCATTCAAAATTTTCAGGAGTCGCATTCACAAAATAAATCATACCAGCCGCCACAAAAAGACTGGTGATTTCGTCAAGATTTAATTCATTATTTTTTAACAGATTAATGAATTGTTTACAAATCTATTGTAGGTGCAATTACTTAAATAAATTATACTATAAATTTATTTAAAATCCTTTTACCTCTTCTACATCCTCGGAATGCTGCAAAAATTCACACATGTGTGCCAGGCAGGATTGCTTCATAAATTCTTGCAATGTTGGTAAGCCGTAGGAAGTTTCAACTACCAAATACATTCCATCATTTTTATCTTTAAAATCATCGGGATTCATGCCTTCCATAATTTAAATTGTTTATTTTAATAATAATACCACAGATATGTATATAAATAATATGTACTCAGATGATAAACAAATTATCTGCATTTGTTTAGCCCTTCAATAATTCTACCACAAATGTCAATTTTACCAGATCAAATACAATTTGTACAAGAGTACTACCAGACTTATTAAGTAATTGTGTAAAAATTAATAAGCACTAAACACATTCGCCACAGCAGGCTACCAACTACAATATGTCAAAAATAAAATACACACGATTATAACTGAATGATTAGTTTGCCCTGCTGTCGTCAAAATAATAGATTAAGGTAAAGCTATTTTTTTAATAAAAAACAAGTAAGTGTGCTATATTCGGCTATACCGAATCTTATATACCCTTCAAATTCACCGAGATATTTCTAGTATCACGAGATATTTCTAGTATCACGATATTTATTGAACGTGTAGCAGTGCCCTATGACACCAAAGCATTTTTTCTTGTCGGTTTTAAAACCAATTCTGACAATATTGGTTTCTATAACACCCCTGGCTGTCTTTTTACACACTTATATTACGGTTTAAGAACACACTTAAAGTTTTCGAACACTTTGTTTGATGAACACCATCTGTTGATGAACAATATTAATACACTAAGTAGTTTTTGATGAAATTTTCAGAGGTTGTCTCGGATTTTTGCTCATATCTCCGTTATTTATGGACGGATTTTGCTGATTTTTAAATAGCAAACTTCTCAAAAGCATGTCTGACAGAATTATTGAAGATTTGGATCCCGAAGATATCTGGGGACTTCAGAAAATTGATTTCAACACTCAGACAGACGGACATGGCTTAATAGACTCCGCTATCTATAAGGATCCAGAATATATATACTTTATAGGGTCCGAAAATTATATTGTGGAAATTACAAACGAAATGACAAACTTATACCTATATACACTTCTCCTGAAGGTGAAGAGCATAAAAATACTGTAAATAAAATATGCCAATGCATGTATTTTAGCCCCGCCGCATTGGTTCTTTATACTCTAGCGTATGTCAAAATAATCTTTTCGAGGTAAAATAAGGGAGATCGTACAAAAATGTTTACACAACGAAAGGTGTTTTAAATATGCAATTATAATACCAAAACACAATTCAAAAATATTTTCAGGCTATCGCTATCAGATAATGAAATAAAAGTTTCGAAGGAAAGCATGTTTCAGTCAGTTTCAGTCCATACCCATTACTACTTACATACATATACATATATATGTACGTATGTATGTATATACTTTCTTCATATACCTACTCTCAACTCTACTTTGTGAGCATACATAGTTTAAAATAGTCTTGCAAAGCTTTACTTGAAATTTTATTAATCCATAAACAATTTCCCCATTTTTAGTGTTACTTTTGTTTGTTACTTGTTCTCTGTTTTGTTTATATAAAATACAATATTAGGTATCATCTAACGGTATAAAATCATCTATTATTATTAACATGAACATCAAAGCTAAATTTATGAAATAAATTTACTTATTATAAGCCACAACCACAATCAGCCAAAACTCAGTCGAAATAAAGATCAAAAGTTTATCAATGAAGACCACTAGCAAGCACTATCCGACTACATAAATGAGAAGAACCTTATCAATACGAAAATTTAATAACACAAAAGGAAGGATCCACGTAATGTAAGCACATACATTCATTTATTGTCCAATGAGTTATAGAATAAACATATTGCTTTCAGTTGATTTAATCCCTTCTTGCTGTTTGGAATTCTTTAAGTGGTCTGAAAAAAGTGTCAAAAAAAAACATAAAAATTATGTATTTATCATTACGTCAAATATCAGCTGCTGTAAATAACAGAACCATAGCGTCACTTCAAATAAGATATTATAACAGTTTTACCAGCAATGTTAAATGTAGCAAACGCACTGGAATTTTAAACAATCGTGTATCTAACATCGCAGATACTGGTCTGTTTTGCAACAGCGGTTATTCGACATTAACGAGTGGTATAACTCAAGGAATATATATTCAAGAGCAATTTGGTTCCCATTATTCAACAGTAAGTTTTTACATACTTTCCTTAATTGCTATTTCTAATTGATAAAACAAACAAAAATGTAACAACGTGTTCTGTGTGTGTAATTTTCCGGCTGTGTATACATACTGTGAGCATCAAAATAAAGTGTACAAAAGTATTTGTTATAAAATATTTTTTATTTCAGCCTTTAAATATACGATTACATATACCATTTTTTATTTTCTAAATCAGTATTCAGTACTCTACCTAAATATAAAAAAAACAACAACAAAAAATTACAACAACAATAGTTTTAAAACAAAAACAAAATTTATACCATATTTTACGCGTCAAAAAAAAGTGTACATCTTAGTTGAGTTGCATTTTATCAATGTTGAACCGCAAAAAATGCCGTTATATTTGGTTGTTTATTTACTTTTCTGCATTATTTTGAATCACTATTATTGTTTTATATTAGTTAGATGCAATTTACAGATTAGAATCTTTTTGTAGAACATAAATTATTATTTTTTTTAAAAATGGGCAAACAAACATCCACAGATGTCAGAGAACTTGTAGTAAAATTTCGAAACGAAGGTAGGACCCTTCGTGAAATTGAGTCTATTATAAACAGAAGCCAGAATACTGTAAAGAAAATAATTGATAAACACAAAAAATTTGGCAAAGTAGAAAATCGTCCAGGTGCAGGTAGACCAAAATTTTAAATGAAAGTGAAATAAGGGGTATAGTGCGTGATGTAAAGAAAAATTCGTTTAAAAGTGCTGTTAAAATATCCGAGGAAGTTTCAGCAACAAAAGATACTAAAGTAAGTGCCAGCACAGTCCGAAGAGCACTACACGAAAGTGGTCTACATGGGCGATTACCGCGAAAGAAACCACTAATATCGCCAGTGAACCAGAAAAAACGCATTGATTATGCAAAAAAATACGAAAATAAAGAAATTTCTTGGTGGAATAACGTTATTTTCAGCGATGAAAGTAAATTTGAGATATTTGGCCAGAAAAAACCTGTGAAAGTATGGAGAACAAAAAATGCAGACTATGCCGAACAAAATGTAATATCTACGGTTAAACATGGAGGGGGTTCGGTGATGGTCTGGGGATGTATGGCGGCAAGTGGAGTTGGGAATTTGGTTTTTATTGAAAATACAATGAATAAAACGGATTATCTGAACATTTTGAAAAACAATTTGCCATGCAGTGTGGAGAAATTTGGCTTACAGGGACCTTGGATCTTCCAACATGACAATGATCCCAAACATACTGCAAGGATAGTTAAAGAATGGCTCCTGTATCACACCCCTAAAACATTAGATCATCCTCCCCAATCACCGGACCTTAACCCAATCGAGGATTTGTGGGAGCACCTCGACCGCCAAATACGAAAGAGGACAATTACTAATAAGGATATGCTAAAATCTATTATAATGGAGGAGTGGCAGAAAATTTCATCTGACATAACCCAAAAACTAGTGGAATCGATGCCTCGAAGACTGAACGCCGTAATTAAGGCAAAAGGAAAAGCAACCAAATACTAAATCACACAAACTTTTGTAACAAATACAATTTGTACACTTTTTTTTGACGCGTAAAATATGATATAAATTTTGTTTTTGTTTTAAAACTATTGTTGTTGTAATTTTTTGTTGTTGTTTTTTTTATATTTAGGTAGAGTACTGAATACTGATTTAGAAAATAAAAAATGGTATATGTAATCGTATATTTAAAGGCTGAAATAAAAAATATTTTATAACAAATACTTTTGTACACTTTATTTTGATGCTCACAGTACATATTTTAATATCGTTCAATATAACCTAATTAACTGGAGCTAAGAAAGTTTCTTTTATAAGATACAATATGTAATGTAATGCCATTAAATTTATGGTTAAAGAGGAAGGGAATAAACAATTTCACAAATAATTAATTTTAATTAAAATAAATTTAAAACACTGTACGAAATAAAAATAAGTTTAAAATCTGTCAATATTGATGCTAACAAACGTGTGTGTCTTTCAAAAAAGAACATGTGCTGATCATTAAAGGGATGCCATATTTTTCATAATAAATAAAATGTAAATTAGCGTTGTGTATTAAAATTAAATTTGTTAATGAATTGAGCCCTAGACCAATTTTGGATGAAACATATGCAAATGTACATATTTGTAAAATTAAAACATTTAGGAATGGAATCTTAACTTATTGTTGAACTGTGTTAATTAAGGTGACCATACGTCCTCTATTTTGGAGGACAATCATCTATTTTAACTCACTGTCATCTATAAAATTTGTGTCCTTTCATATTTTTCATACTCAGTCATCTTTTGCCATCTTTAATTTTAAATGCATGATCAATATTTATTTTTATTGAGCTTAGAGTATGAACAGAACAAGCACAGAACGGTTTCTAAGTAGAATGAGAATCGCCCGCCACCTTTAACAAATAAAACAAATTTTACTTCACAAACGCCGTGTCGTGCTTGTTCTGTTCATACTCTTACTGACTGAACTTTCGCTTTGCAAAATAGTAAATGGTAACAATATGTAAAAAATGTAAACATTGAATTGAAATAAATTTTTTACTATTTTTCTTAATGTCATCTTTTTTCAAAATCTGGTCGCCTTAGTTAATACAGTTGAACCATACATCTATTATCTGTGCTTTAGTTTGTTTCACTGTACATTTTTATTATCTCAGCACATATTTATTGGCTTAGTTTTTATATACAAATTAACGGCTTCTATTTATCTAATTTTAAAATATTTGAATGGGTGTAATGTGTGCGTGGTCAATATGTATAGAAAAATAAAAGTTAAAAATATGTACATACATACATATGTACATCAAATAAGAATTTACAAAGGCGAACTTGTTATTATAAACAAAATTGGGCAGACAATCACCCCTATCGTGAATAAAAATTCCCCATGAAATTTGTCCCCTTTTCACATTTTTCCTATTAAAATTCAATGTTAAAAAAATAAAAGGGAACAAATTTCATGTGGAATTTTTATTCACGATAGGGGTGAATATTAAATGTAAGCACACTGCATTTTCGGAACTCAACACCATTGGCTGAAAATGACCGATTTTTTTTTAAATGAGCGTCAAAAACATGTTCATTTCAAGTTTTTATGGGCAAGAAGCTTTCGATATCTCTGCGATATCTGAATCGATCCGGGTAATACATTTGAAAGTGCTCTGAAATACCTCTCAAACGATGTATAACATGACTGTTTTTATTAACCCATTAAAGCACAATTGTAAAAAATGTACTTTTTCTTAGGCAATTTTTTACAAAACTCCCGTTATTTCGAGAATTCATAGATATAATGGTACAAAAAAAATATCAAGTGATGAATAGAAAACATTCCAACCTTTCATTTGACATATCTTTTATATCTATATCTTTGTAAATGATGAAGATATTTAGATTTAAAAATGGAAAAGTTTTTAAAATTCGACAATATTCTCCATAAAATAGTGTTTAATTTTATTTTCAAAATATAATTAAGAAACACATCCCCTGTATTGCCGGCCTATGGCCGGACTAAAGAGTTTTCTCCTCTATGGTATACAGAACACCGGCTTCGCATATTAAAGATTTCCTGTATTGCCGGCCTACGACCAGGCTAAAAGATTTTCTCCTCTATGGTATAGAGAACTCCGGCTACGCATAATAAAATTTTTTGCAATTGTGCTTTAATGGGTTAATGAAAGGGGTCAGAGATATAGTAATATATACATATATCTAAGTTTTAAAGCTCTATAACTCCCTAACTGAAAGCTTCTTGCCCAAAATGCATACATCACTAAACTTAGATTTCAAAGCCGTATAAATGGTAAAAAATTGTAACGACATAAACTCAACATAAATTTAAGCCATATTTTCTTTGGTATTGCCAAATAATAAGTTTTCAAAACTTACTGACCTTAATATTTGATCTAATTAGCTATTGACTAATGATTTTACCTACATATTATGTATTTTCTCTTATTATATTATATTCATATTATCCAAAAGTAAAAATCATGAAACTGTGTGGAAAACTCGAATATATATATATATGTATATATGTACGTATTTTATACGAGTATACATATACATATAGCGTTAACTAGATATTTTTTCTATTTGAAAACAGAAAAATAAACTGTAGTTAGTTTAAAAACCAACTCAAGAGCTGCGATTGTTTTTTAATGTTTGGCAAAACATGTTGACAAAGTCTACTGCTTTAATCACAGAAACTACACCGTTTTTAATAATTTTCGATTTACTTGGAAACATTTCCAAAACAAGTTTATGTACATATGTAGGTGTGTTTCAACTTTAAGTGTCAGGATTAAAATCAATATTGATCAATGATGAAATAAACAAGGCTAGTTTCAGTCGCTTTTTCTTGTTTTAAACAAATTTTTAATTAATTGAACAAGTACTTAAATCAAAATTATTAATTATATCATTATTTATTTTAGCGTTTGCTCTTACAAAAGTCAAGTAAGATCAAACAAACATTTGCTTAAAATTGTTGGTGCGTTTTTTTGTGAAATATTTGAGATAGTATAAGTGTATGCATTATTTTCATGTTTCCCAATTTAATTTCGGATTCTTTATGAAAGTCTACGAAATCTTAATTTTAAACTTTTTCGTTTTAATTAATGAGAATAATTTTTGGACATTTCTAGTTGAAATAAGGCCATTAAAAACGTCTTATCAATAATAGGTATATTTAAAAAGTAAAAGTATTTTATAAAATACATTTAGTTGCAAAGCAGTACTCGCTGCAAAACAGTCATTCACGTTCCCGAATACATATCAAAGAAAAAGGTATCATATTATTAAGTAATTTTAAACATAGCAAACATATAGCAGATAAGATAATTATCAAACATTTATTAAATCATCATATAATAACAACAGATATTGTTTAGTGACAAACAAGCATCACGACAGGGGGTTTGTTTTGTTTCTAACCAATAATACTCGTACGATTGGCATTAGTTATCAGTCTCTGAATTATCTTGGTTTTAACCTCTGATCTTGGATTGGAACTTGTGATTTTAATTTAATGATGTTCGTTCGTATGTATAAATATATTTTTATATTTCGCAAAATGTAAATTGCAATATGAAATTTGTAAACACAATAAATAAGAAAACATGATTTCAACTCATGGAAAAATTACACTTACATTCGAAATCTGGAAATTGAAAAGACAAGATCTTAACAACATTTGCAAGTTCCTCTAAGAAATTGTATAGCTTTAACGAAATGGTTAAGAAAATGGTTGCTAATAAAGTACATATTTAGAAATCTTAAAAAGTTTAAATTTACACAAACATTTTTCTAATATTACTTTGATTTATTTTGATGTAGATGTCTGGAAATTGTAAAATTTTACAATCATCCGTTGAGGAGCTTGACCCTGAGCTTTTGGGTTTAATCAAGGAAGAGAAACAGCGCCAAATTAAAGGTTTGGAAATGATTGCTAGCGAAAATTTCACTTCATTGGCTGTTTTGGAATGTTTGAGTTCCTGCTTGCATAATAAATATTCTGAAGGTTTACCTGGCAAACGGTGAGTACTACCAAGGTATACATCATCATAATTTCTGATTGAATTTTGAAATGCATACTAATTTCAAATGCATGTCTTATTGCTTGATAATATGAATTTAATTCTAGTAACTATTAGAACATTTTAGTATATGACGGAACATTTTCAAACCACTCATTTGTTTATTTTTTAGCTACTATGGCGGTAATCAATTCATTGATAAAATTGAAGTGTTGGCCCAAAAACGTGCCTTGGAAACTTTCAATTTAAACCCCGAAGAATGGGGTGTGAATGTACAGCCCTACTCTGGCTCTCCAGCTAACTTCTCTGTCTACACCGGTTTATTGCAACCCCATGATCGCATTATGGGTTTGGACTTGCCCGATGGTGGCCATTTAACACATGGCTTCATGACTGCTAACAAGCGCATTTCAGCCACTTCGATCTTTTTCGAATCGATGCCCTACAAGGTTGACCCTAAAACTGGTCTAATTGATTATGATGGCTTAGAGGCCAACGCAAAATTGTTCAAACCCAAGGTTATTATAGCTGGCGTATCTTGCTATTCAAGATGTTTAGACTATGCTCGTTTCCGTAAGGTCTGTAATGATAACGATGCCTACTTGTTTGCTGATATGGCTCATGTTGCCGGTTTGGTGGCAGCTGGCCTGATTCCCTCGCCATTCGAGTATGCTGATGTTGTAAGCACTACCACACACAAGACATTGAGAGGTCCCCGTGCTGGTGTCGTATTCTTCCGTAAGGGTGTACGCAAGGTTAAACCCAATGGTGATAAAGTAATGTACGATATCGAAGATCGTATTAACAATGCCATTTTCCCTGGCCTCCAAGGTAATTTGAAATTTTGTCTGTCTTTATCTTTAAGCTTGTGTAATTAAAATAAAAATTGTTTATGTTTCAAATAGGCGGTCCTCATAACAATACAATTGCCGGTATTGCCACAGCTTTCAAGCAAGCTCAATCTCCCGAATTCAAAGAATATCAAACCCAAGTTATTGCAAATGCTCGCCGTTTATGCGACGGTTTAATGAAAAAGGGCTACAGCATTGCCACTGGTGGCACTGATGTTCATTTAGTTTTAGTTGATTTGCGTAATGTCGGTTTGAGTGGATCTCGTGCCGAATACATTTTGGAAGAAGTTAACATTGCCTGCAACAAAAATACCGTACCTGGTGACAAATCGGCCATGAATCCTTCTGGTATACGTTTGGGTACACCCGCTTTAACCACTCGCGGTTTGGTCGAAACTGATTTTGATGCTGTTGTCGAATATATTCATCAAGCTCTCGAGATTTGCGCATTTGCTGTAAAGAATTCTGGCCCAAAATTGGCTGATTTCCATCACACTGTTCACAACAATGCCGAAGTTCAAGCTAAAATTGCTGAATTACGTGCTGAAATTGAAAAATTCAGTGAGAAATTCCCTCTTCCCGGATTTAAAGAAATTTAAATATCTATGTGTTTATTTTAACACCCCATCATAATGTTAGATTTTAAGTTATAAAATAAAAACTTTTAATTTTTTAAATAAAATAATATATTTTTTATTTTTAAAACGCTGTTGTGTTTTTTTTCTCTCTCAATAACAAACATAAACTTATTCCATAAACTCCATTTTAATACATTCCTTTGTTGGTTTCATATCACGATGAAACCTAGAGTTATGTGTCGATAATGACCATTTCGTTTTGAAACCTTTATGACACACTGAGCAATTGAATTCCTTGCCCATTATTTTCGAGTGTTTTGAGGCAATATGGCGTCGCAGAGCATTGGGGGAATTCAGCTTTCGTTTACAGATTTTGCACAATAAAAATTTACCTAAAAACGAAGAATAAAGTGATGAAATAAATGCAACGAAAATTTAATTTTAATTTCTATTAATTTTTTATATTTTAAATAAAATTACATTTTGTATTTATAATAATTTGCGTTTGTGTGTTTTTTTGTATATGTCTTTCCATATAAAAAATTTATCATTTACTGTTTTTTTAATTTAAAATTGCTGCTTTTTATGTACATTTTTTATAATAAATTAACAAGACATTTTGAATACTTCTTTTTAACCTTTTTAGTTTTATATATAGCGATTGGCAATTCAAGACCTTAAAATTATATAAAAAAATTGAGAACCATTATTTGTTTGAGAATTTATTACGGTATTAGCTGTTTATGAGTACCCAGCCAAAGAATGTTGATTTTAAAAGTGATGTTCCGATTAAATTGAAAATTTAATTTGTTTAGTGAAATAATTTTCAAATACATAGTTTTGTTTTATAGTTAGACTTTGGTGAATTGCATCCTTTTGGCTAAGGAATGAATTGATTTGATTTATAATCAAATATCTTTGGAAAATAAATCGAATGACATAAAGAAATAATTCGATGCGAAATATAACATTACACTGATTAATTTTAGGAGCGAATACCTGTTAAATAAAAGAACTGGTGTGGTGAAATTTTTATATTAGTTTTGGAATTCAAAATATTTAATCTTTTTTTCTGATAAACACAAATCACTAAAATACAAATATTTTCTCTAAATTAAGGAAATTATAATACAGAATATACATAATACAACTTAATTTCAAATGTATTTTTTTCTTTTTAAATTTATATAAAATGTTCACATTTTTTGTTACTAATAATGTTTGGCATACAGCCATGTCACAGAGTTTGATTCCGTTCGGTAGTGGGATTATTTCCGTATTTGACTTCTCTAGAAAAAGTATAACGGAATTAATTCCACTTCTGAACGGAATTAAGCTCTGTGACATGGCTGATAGTTATCCGCTACAAGGTGTCAATATGTGAATTCGTTTTCTTGCTAGTTTTTACTATTTTTACCAGGATTGGGAATTTTGCATACAAAAATTAAACAAAATATTGAAAAATAGTAAAACTGGCAGGACTTTCAGGTTGGTTTAATGTTGAAGGAATGTATCTTGATTTTTCTGTAAATATTAATAAATCTCTGGAAGTTCGTTTGAAAATGTAAAATACTGAATCCTGATGTGAACTTTTAATGACGAGATACGCCCTTTCTACATTAAACTACACTGTACGAAAAGTTTTGGTCACATTTAGTATCAATGATGCCAACGGGAAATGAAAGTTCTGTAGTGGACAAACAAAACCCCTGAAAGATTTTGTAAAGTTGATTCGAATTAAATTTTTAGCAGTTTGATTTTTTTAGACCATTTTCCATTATAAGAGAAAAATTAAAAAAAAATTATATATTTATTTACCAGTCTTTTTAAAACCAATATTAAAGAATATATTTTTTAAATTATTTCTGCAACATTGTTAAAATTTAGAATTTTAATATCTTCGTTATATTTGATAAAATTAATAAATATATCATGGTGCAACTATACAAGGTGAGTGCAGTAGCCCAGCTGACTGACTTTGTTTACAATTTATAATACTTTTAGTAATACTTTTTCAAGTATTTTTGACAGTAGTACATTATTTTACACAAACAAAATGCCTGTTGTTTCTGTTTTGTGTTGTATTTGTTGTCGATTTGCACTCACCTTGTATAGTTGCACCATGAAATATATTTTGTGAGATTTTATTTGATATGACAATACAAATATTTCTTTTTTCACTCATAATTGAAAAAATGTCATAAAAAATATTAAATTTGAACCAACTTTACAAAAACCTGTCACGTTGGAATTATTAAGGCTGAATTTGTTGTTGCACAGTGCCATCCTTGATGTGTAAGTATTGCAAAATATATTGCAAAAAATAGATTAGGAAAAAGAATATTATTAAAATAAAATAGAAAAATATTTAGTATTTACATTAAACTACTTAAATTGTATATCTGTATTTATAATATGGATTTAATTTCATACTTATAATTTACATTCATACTATGTATTATTGTAATTTATGTAAAAGTGTACTTTTATCTGTATACAACATAAATGTATGTATGTATGTTTATAATTCAGTATTTTTTTTTAATATAACATTTGAGTTATATTATTATTCTCTAACTATGTATAATAAAGGTATTAAATATATTTATTATTTGTATGCTAAATTATTATTCGTTTTCTTTTTTTCTTCTTTCTTGGAAATATTTTTTGTTTGTTTAGGTATTCTTTTGTGAATAATATAGAGAATAGTTATTTTTTTAATTGTCTATGATCATATATGGCGACTAGCTTCTTAGGATAAAATATTTACACTCTTTAACTATTGATCAGTTTTCCGTCTTAAGGGCCAACTTTTGTTCGTGTGAAATGCGTATGTGCTCGCGTAGACTGTATTTGTTTTTGAAATTTTTATTACACAATTCACATTTACGCGGTGGCTGAGGTGTATGCTGGGTACGAATATGTCTCCAAAGATTAACTGTTGTTATAACCATTTTGCAAAACTGACATTCTGTCCATTTGTTATTGGGTAAATCTAAAAATATACAGAAAGAAAAATGAAGAAACAACCAACAACAAAACATTTTATTTTCATATTTTTTAATTTACTTCGTTTAGATCAGAAATTAATTGCCCGTTTTTGGATGTCGAACGAATTGTTTTCGTCGAAAATTTGTATGGAAAGCACTTTGCACTTTTTCAAATGATTTTGAGTGATTTCTAGACAAATTGTTTTGGCAGAAAACAGGCAAGTAAAAGTAAAAATGTTATAAAACTTATCTTTTTCACATACAATTTCACAACACATAAAAAGAAAATATTAAACACATAAATTATGTGAATAAGAAAAGAAAGGCAAAAAAACAAAACAGTTCAAATAAATAGTACAAGCTTTTACTTTGGAGACATATTCGATGTTAGACACAAAGATAACTTTTGCTATGTATTCTTTAACTACGTGGAACAGAAAATAAATTATAAAATTTATAAAAATACACAGGTGTCTTTTATATGAATAATACTTAAATAATTAGGTAAAGTAATGTTATAAACTTAAATTAGTTAAGAAATAAAATTTCAAATTTTCTCATACAAATTATACTTCTATTTAAAACAAAATCTAAGCGTACGGTTTTTATGTCTATATATACATACATATGTATGGAAATAGTTTACTAACCTGTTGAACTGACTTTGTTTTCGGTTTTAATTGTTGTTAACACATTCGAACTGGAGGTTGTCGTATCATCTAATGCATTTTGTGACGTGCTGGTTGACGTAGTTGTCGGATTTAATAAGCGGCCTTAAAAATTAATATTAATAATTATATCAAATTTTAATAAAGAAATATGTATGTATAAAGGTGATTAATGTTATTTTTTATACTTACCCATTTCTAGTGTCATTTCGGAGTTGTCTCCTTGATGGAATTTGTCATCTATTTCAGATTCTGTTAATATCTCATATTCTGATGGATATTGATTAACATTCTGTCCACTGTTTGCCGAATCTTGATTATTTCCCGGTGTTCCATCAGCATCGGAAAGTCGATCATCGACTTCACTTACTATATATTCGGGTATATCCATTTTAATGGTCCCTCTTAAAAGTGTCATATCTGCAGCTACAAAAAAATCAAATAAAAAAATACAACGTATTTTACAATAAAATGTTATTTCTACCGATTGTAGACTAAATTACAATTTTTTTTTCATATTTATTAAGATAACTATAACTTATATTTAGATAACATAAAACTATAGTTTTGTTAAATAAATTAAATAATTATAATATGTCGGTCTATAAACTTTTTAAATACATATATCACGTTAAAAAAAAACAGAAAAAATTATTAATATAGTTTTAGTTAATAAGAGAAGTAATTAAAGCTTGTTTGTATTATTTCAACAATATGTCCACAATTTTCTCTGGTAAAAAAAAAACATTATTAGCAGTATAACATTGTGTATTGAACTAATTAATAAACATTTATAAATACGCACTTAATTTATGAAAATTACAATCAAGGTACTTACTCTTTACGATAGTTTGTTCGTCCACCGTTTCGGTAGTGTAAATATTATCATCATCATCGGAAAATGTTATTTTACGTTTTTTCATTGAATTGCCTGTTGTGGCCGGCAGTGTAACAATATTTCCACTCAATTGTGTAGGTTGTGTGTTCACTTGAACTTGCTGGGTTTGTGATGATTGCTGTTGTTGTTGAACTTGATGCTGAACCTGCAACTGTTGCTGATGCTGAACAGTACTTACTTGATGGGTTGTCGTAGGCGAAGTGTTTTGATGGACTTGTATATGCTGGATTTGTGTTTGAACGTGATGATGCTGCTGTTGTTGTTGCTGAGGAACTGATGTTGTCTGAGTTTGCGTTTGTAGCTGCGGAATTTGAATTTGTTGTGTGGTGGTGGTGTGAAGCAGGGGAATATCAATAGTTTGCGTAGCAGTAGTGGCATCATTTACAGCTCGTATAGTACTGGGTATAGATTTCATTAATTTCTGTTCTTCGATGAGAGGAGCAGGTGGCTTTGGTTTTTCTTTTTCTTCTGCCGTTAGACCCTGAACTGCCAGCAGTTCAGCAGTTTGTAAAAATGATTGCAGAGCCTCTTGTTGAACATTAACTTCACCCTGAATAACAAAAGTTCGGAACTTTAAAATAAAAAACCTAATTTTTCAAATCAATTCTCTTACCTGATACATAAACTCTATAATCGAATTGAGATCTTCATATTTAATGAATTTAAATATAATGACGGGATGTGGATGGGGATTTTCGGTAAATATCTCCTTAAAATATGAACTGCAAGCGGATAAAACAACTTTATGGGCTTTTATTTTACGACCGTCGCACAATAGGCTGACATCGACGAAATCATCGTTAACTCGATGATTGTCCAAGGCATAAGTTAAATGGCGAAAGTAGTTGTTCCAACGCAATGAATACTGTTGAGGCGCTGACATTGTGTAGCTACTGGTACTGCTGCTTCAAAAATGCTTTAGAGAGAATTACCTTTATTTGATTACCATTGATTATTATTAGCGAGATTGATTGTTTTGTTTTTTAATTATTGTCTTTACATAGAAAATCCAATTAAAACATACAAATTTTTCTTTTTTACCCCAAAAATTTTACTCAATAAAATTATTACACTAATGTCACTTTTCCTTAAAAAACTTGTTTGTATCTCATTTTACTGCAAGTAAATAGAATGTAAACTTTAATTTAATTTTGTTTATTTTGATTTTTTTGTATTAATCCTAGAAATTTTTCTGCGTGCGTGAAAAATTCTCTATGTACGCTTTAAATAAAGATGCTGCCAAGTTTATTATTGTGTTCTTTGCAATCTGCTGTCAAAAACAAATCAAATCTGCATTATCGACACAACTAGACGCCATGTTTGTTGTTTAAGAGCATAGCTGCCAGATTTGACAGCTAAAAACAAAGTGACGATTTGACGATTTTTTCATAAAAAGTGACGATTTTCTGAATTATTAAAATTTTTATCATTTGTTTGTTTTATAAATGTTTCTTTTTTTTGAGACAACTATTTTTCTCATTTAATGTCATAAATATTAAGAAGAACATGACATATTACAAAAACAAAACTAAGTAATAATATTGTTATTACTTATTTATCTGTAAACATAAAAACCAATTTTAAATGCTGAATTCCATGAACTAAAATTTTTAGAGGAAACAATTTCTGAATTTCACCGGGGGGAAAAATTCTACAAAAACTTCTCATATTTTAACAAAACGTCAAAAGAATATTCAGCCAAATAAATTTAAATAACAAAAATACGGAATTCTTTGATGGATGAATTGGATTCTATACTCAAAATGTTATTTAAAACTTAATAAACTAAATTGTTTTGACATTTTAATTTAATCTGAATAAATAAAATATGCTAAATTCAGATAATTATTTATAAAATACTGTAAGTCTTGCTTCACACTTTTCAGTTTTAGCTGATCATTTTTTGGTCAATTTTCTTTTGAACTTGCCATTTCATTTACATACGTCAATTCTCGTATTTTTTTAATGCAAATTGACATTCCTGAAAGAAAAAAACAAAAGGAAATAAGAAAATTGATTAGTACCGTCAAGTTTGTACTTTTTTTGTTCTCTGGTCCCTTCTTATCCAAAAATACTTGCCTTAACGAGTCAGAATTGAAAAGTATGAAAGCGGACTAAGATATTATAAAAATATTACACAAGTTGTGTTTAATATTATATTTTTTGTGCTTTCTTATTTAAAAAGTTAAAATTTATGTATTTATACAGCTGATTCACGTTTGAGTTTTTTTTTTCAATGTCAAAGATCTTCAGTTTGGTCTTGCAAACTAACAACGCTTGCAAATTATTGAATTTTATTATCAAAATGCGTGCTCTGTTAAGAAAGTTCAATTGTGTTCAGCGACGAAGCTCATTTTTGGCTCAATGGGTACGTAAATAAGCAGAATTGTCGATTTTAGAGTGAATATCAGCCAGAAGCATTGCAAGAGCTACCAATGCATCCAGAAAAAGTCACAGTTTGGTGCGGTTTATGGGCTGGTGGCATCATTGGACCGTACTTTTTCAAAGATGATGCGAATCGTAACGTAACTGTGAATGGTGAGCGTTACCGTGAGATGATATCCAACTTTTTTTTGCCCAAAATGCAAGAGCTTGACTTGCATGACATATGGTTTCAACAAGACGGTGCCACATGCCTCACAGCACGCGCAACAATGGACTTATTGTGAGACGAGTTCGGTGAACATTTTATTTCACGTTCGGGACCGGTCAACTGGTCGCCTAGATCGTGTGATTTAACGCCTTTAGACTATTTTTTGTGGGGCTATGTTATACAGACAAGCCCGCTTCAATTGACGCATTGGAAGACAACATTGAAGCATTTATTCATGAGATACCGGCCGAAATGTTGGAAAGATTATGTCAAAATTGGACTAAGCGGATGGACCATTTGAGGCGCAGTCAAGGTCAACATTTGCATGAAATAATCTTCAAACATTAAATTATATGGACTGTACTATTGATTCAAATAAAGATTTCATGCATTTTTCTGAATTTTATGTGTTTTTTTTAAATCTTTTCTAAAGCTTTTAAAAAATCACCCTTTACTATTAGAAATAGTGACTTTATTTTTCCGTTTTTTTTTTTGAAGACTTTAAAATTAGAAATTATGACTTTTTCTTTTTTTATCGGAATTTTGACGATTTTTTCCGAAATTCATCTGGCAGCCCTGCGTAAGAACTAATCAAATTAGTTAGTGTTGTATTTGTATAATGTATAAGTCCGTAACGATTGCATTATTTTAAATTTATTTATTATAAAAAGATCTACTACATCTTATTACTTTAACTAAGCTAAATTTAGATAATATTGAAACCCAAAAATATGAATTTGTCACTATTTAGAAAACAAAATTTCAAAATACATGTAAATCACTTTTCATGACTTTTTATAAATCTTGAAATATGTTACACGATTGGAAAAAAATAAACTGATAATATAATATTGCTAATAATATAAAATTATTTTAATTTTGAGTCTTGTATTAAGTAAGCGATATTAGGATAGCTCCAAACAAAGTTATCAATATTTTGTTTAAAGCATAATGTGGTGTTGTCTTTCTGTTTCAAAATTTTGCCTTTTTCTGACATTGAAATTGGGTAGAGATATTTATTACCTAGTTGTTGGCTTGTACTTAACCTTTTTTCATACATTGAAATGTACAAATTTATTTAGTGCTAAAGTTCGTTATTTTGTATAATTATATGCACACATTTGTACATACCTACATAATAATGGACAATTCCAGTCTTTGTTTTAAATTTTAATTAAAACTTATTTATTTTCTGAATAATTTTATGTTTAAATGCCTTTTAAAAAGAATTCTTCAAATAACGTATCAAAAAATTGCCAATTAGTAAAACGCCAACGAATTGTATTAAATAATGAAGTACCAAAAACATTTTAAAACGCATTTTTGCTTGGCTTGAGGCCTCGGGTGGTTCATTCAATAGAAATTGCTTGGCCCCTCTAATTCCATATGATACAAATTCCTCGTGATTGATACTCGAATAGCACATAAAGCCTAGTTTTTTACTGCAATAAAAATGACAAAAATGTGGACGTATGTTTATTAGTTTATCTTTAATTCAATTAAATTGACTTACTAATCTTCAGTTGGTATAAGATTCTCCAACTTTATAAAATTTTCATTACAGAATTTCCATTCAGTGGTAATAAATACATATAGGGCGATGTTTGCTGCATAAATACGTCGTTGCAATTTTAACAAGCTAAACAATAATTTATATCAACATTTTAAAAACAACAAATTTAGATTGTACTTACAATGGCTTTTGATTTGCCAAACGCAAAATTAAATCTACTATTAATGCCAAACCAATTTGCAAAGTGAAAAACTATATATTAGAAAAAAAAATTGTGTGAAAAAACGATTTAAGCAAAACCAAACCAAACAGACACTTACCCGAATATAATGCCATACTGCACACTTGGTTATACTACCTTCCGGTAACCAGAGACATTTCTCAAATGGATTCTTTCGAATTTGAATTTTCCCAAGTTTAATGATTTCACCAAGAGTTATACAATTTATGGCAGCATTTGCACAATTTATAACTTCCACTTCGTCCGAAACCGTTCTGAGGATTCTTTGAGTAGTAGCCAATTTAAATGCAGCTATAAGAAGACTTCTGACAGTGACATCGACTGGTATGACATCCGTTACAACATCAGGATCAGCGTGATTTGTACGCAAAAGACCAACACCGCATGCCACCAACATGCCAAGTGGTCCATTGAAATTATCAACCCAACCGGGAATTGGTTCTTCAATACTTGAAACAACTGGAATAGGAGTTCTTAGAAATGAGTACTACTTATTATAAATTAATATAAATTGTACCAACCTATAGATGGTCTAAAGACCATTATGGGCAATTGATAGCGATAATCGTTAATTATATGTTCGGCTAAACTTTTTGTAAATGTATACGTATTAGGTTGATCCGAACTGTATTTCGAAAAAAATACGTTCAGAGTTTCCACATCATAAGTTTCGGCCAGTTTGATTGTGGCACGCCAATCTGCATAAGCAGGATATATCTGGATATAATATAATAATAAAATAGATTAGAGTGCTATATTAAGCTGAGCAGCATCTTATACATCTGAATTTATAGGAAATATTACAAATTTAATGATTAACTTTTATCACATTAAGACTCATGGTGTGTTAATATGCTTGCAACATGCATAG
Source organism: Bellardia bayeri (assembly GCA_950370525.1). NCBI lineage: Eukaryota > Metazoa > Arthropoda > Insecta > Diptera > Calliphoridae > Bellardia > Bellardia bayeri. Next base: position 100,959,354 of record OX493266.1, read on the forward strand.
TTATTGTTGAGTATTAGTATTTTAGATCTACATACATATTTATTTTTCTAAGGCATAAAACAGATTCTCAATTATCAATTCCTTATTTGTAATAAGATACTAAAGAACAAATTTGACTCAATCAAGACTCAAAAACTTATTTTTAAGAATAGTTCCAATGTCAATAAACTTACCCTTTCTTCAACTATTTTCCTATCAGGATTCGAGTATGTTGTTGAAATATGTACAAATGCCTTTAATTGCTTTAGTTTTGTAGCAAGTTTAACCAATTCATGAGTACCACGTGTATTTAATAAAATGGCGGACCTTAAATGATCATCAAAACGAACACTGGCCGCTGAATGAAAAACCATAGTAACATTCTTAATTTTTTCGAAATCCTCACTGCTTATACCCAGTCCCAATTCTTGGCAATCTCCACGAATGGGTATTATGTTTGAAATAGCTTGTGGTTGTTCTTTTCTAGCACGTTCAAATGCGGACGTATTTAAAATCTCTTGTAATCGTTCTTCGGGCGATTTACCTTTTTTGCTGCGCATTAAAACGTACAATTTTGAAAATTTCGGAAAAGACCGCAAAAGTTTTTCGATTAGAGCTTTACCTACAAAACCTTAATTAAATAAAATATTGAGAAAAATATTAATACTCAAAATTTTGAAATAAGTATTACATACCGGAACCTCCAGTAATGAAAATTTCTTGATTCTCATAAAAATTTGAAATCGACATTTTTTGTTGTAAAACAATATTTACTGCCTTGAAATCGATTAAAAAATATATATGTATATATATATATATATATGAATGTGTGTGTATACCCTTTTTCTGTAAAAACTCTTTGTTTGACTGTGGATTTTTACTTTCAAAGTCAATTAAAGACTGAATTCCATTTACAACATTTTCTGTGATATAACTAATAGAAGGTATGTACATACATACATAAATGTGTAATTAATGTACATATTCTCTTTTCAATTAATATTAATTAAATACAAAATATATTGTATTAAATTGTCAGTGCTTTTATCTAATTTTTAAATAAATTACAATTTTGTTTTGTTTTTCAATATACAGTGGCTCACAGCTTATGTTATGCAGTGCATTTTTGTTTGTTTTCAAAGCTCCATAAAAAAACTAACAGGAACTTAAAAAATAAATTGATTTCATTTAAAAGAAAAAAATGTATAGTCTAACAAACAAATAGCATTTGTTGCAAAAATTTTAATATATTTTAAAACTAAAAAAACAAACAAATGCATTAAATTTCTACTGTACTGATAGCTCAATGCAGCGTTGTTGGTTTTTCATTTTTAATTTATTTCTACTTTTATCAATATTTTATTTTTGTTCATTCGCAAAGTAGGTCTGGGTTGATTAACAACTCGCGCGTCATTGTCATTATTTCTTAAGGGCAATCACGGCTCGTTTTTTTTCGACAATTTTGCGTCTCGCTCTGGCGAGTGTGTGATGTTAGGCTTCGTATAACGGTTCCTGTTTTACGCCGTTTACACCAACCACGTGCCTTTTAATTTGTATAAATTCTGGTACAGACCATTAAAAACTCAACTTTAATACTGATGGAGTACACTAATTTGAAGGATTTCCTACAGGTTTCCTATCGGATAACCTGGCAATTTGTGAGATTAATTCTCCACCATCCAAATTTAAGTTAAAAAAAAAATATATTTTCTGTTGAATTGTGAGTCCGATTTTGTAACGTCAAGTGTAAATTTAGATAGAACAACAAGAATCGCCACTCACAGCGAAAAAGAGCAAAAATGGTTAACATTATCTAAAGCTTCAGCAGTCCAAAAAAAAAATCATTGATCGCTTTATCCATGAAAATTGGGCCCACAACAATGGCAGAAAGGCACCAAATAAAATTTTCAATAATCATGATGAGCGACATATTTTAAGAAAAATGTATAGAAACCTGAAAAACAGACTAAGTTTCGCAAAGAACATGTTTGCAAGGAATCTGCATTTTGGAATCGTAGATGAATATAAGTTTAACATATTCGGTTTAGATGGCATGTCGTATGTTTGGAGGAAACCAAATACAGAACTTAACAGAAAAAACCTAAAGCCAACAGTGAAGTATGGTGGTGGCAGTGTCATGGTTTGGGCCTGTATGTCAGCTGCTGGTACTGGGAACTTAACATTTGTTGAAACAACAAATTGGGTCTTGCAGAAGGTTGGTACTATCAGCAAGACAACGACCCAAAGCATACCTCTGGTGTTGTTAAAGAATGGCTACTGTATAACGTGCCTCATCAACTTCATTCGCCACCTCAGTCACCGAATTTAAACCTTATAGGGAATTTATGGGATGAATTAGACAGTCAAGTTAGAAAAAGGAAGATTAAAAATAAACAGGATTTTAAAAACGCTCTACTTGAAGAATGGAATTTAATTTAAAATAATTACACACTAGTATTAGCAAATTCTATGAAAAATAGATTAAATGCTGTTATACAAAGCCAAGGCGGCCCCACTAAGTATTAATTTTGTTGTTTTTTTTTATTTACTTCTAGACCAAATAATTTTTTTATTTAAAGTATGTAGATTTTCTGTGTTTGAAAAATGAATTTTATATATTTTTGTTAATAAATATTAAGCGGAAAAAAATTTTTGGTCAAAATTTATTGTTTGTTGTTCGATTGAATTTGTTTGAAATGAACTTTATTGCTAAATTGTTTATAGATAACCCAAAACCCTGTTTTTCAAGGGGGTATGTATACTTTACTGTGCCACTGTACATATATATTTATTTTTGTTTGTTAGACTATAACATATTTTCTTTTAACTGACACCAATTTCTTTTGAAAACAAAAAAAAATGCACTGCAAAAAACAAGCTGTGAGCTACTGTATGAAAGCAAAACCGACAAGAAGTTAAAGTCGAACAAGTCCGAACATGCAATACCATAGACTATATACAGTGGGGGCATAAATGAGTACATGTTTCTACCGTGTGCACTTTTTATTCCATAAAAATAAAACTAATAAAGAAAATTTAAAAATGTTTTTTTTTTTTGTCATTTATTTTAGGTTTAATGATAAACAAACTAATTATCAATACAAAATTCCACATGAAATTTGTTCGCTTTTCACATTTTTCCTATTAAAATTCAATGTTAAAAAAATAAAAGGAAATAAATATATTTCGGGAAATAAACAATTATGTAGTACAAAAAAAAACTTGCATGTCCTACTCATTTTGTTCCAGTGTGTCTTTTGAAATATTTGCACAAATATATCAAAGTTTACCGTTGGATTTGTACCTATGTGCAAAGCAAGTTTATGAAAAAAACATTAGTTTGATATTAATTTAATTGCATGTGGTAAACACTTTTTACAAATTAACCAACACAAATTTAATTATAATAATTAATGAAGAAACTGTCAAAAGCCATTGAGGTCAATATTCTAGAAACGAAAAAAGTAGTATTGTACCCAAATCAGCAAATAATTTTAAAGGATATTTCAATAATCCACTTCATTCGTGGTACCCTCGATAAACACAAGATAACCCACTCCATTAGCACTCATTACGCGTACTTTTTTTACTAATTGTACTTCTGTCTGCATAAGACCTAAAGAAGTACGCAAATGTACTTTTTTCAGCCTCTACTTTCTTTTTGTACTTTTTTTATTTTTTTTTTTTAAAGAACAATTTCTTATTTGATAGCAAATATTTTGCTTAGTGTATAAAAGAAGCAACTTCAGAAGATGGTAAAAATGGAATTGTTAACCAAGTCCAAAAAAGCGATAAATATTTATAATTTTTCAAGTTGCCAAAAAAAAAACAAGTTATATTTAAACATTTAATATAGAATAGAAAAAAATAATTTTATTTTTTAAAAATAAAATCTAATACACCTGACCAATTTCAAATTATTTTTTATTACACAAAAATATATATGATCTCTTATTTTGTTTTGTTTTTATTATTTGTTATTTTCTTCATTGAATTGTTATTGTTAATACTGAATTTCCTAGTTCTTAGTTACATCAATTATTTCTTTTACTGTACTGTAATTTATAATTTTTTTAAAATAAAAAGTGTACTTTTTTTTTCTTATTTGTACTGCTGTTTTTACTTCGATTTGATATCTGTACTTTTTTTTTGTCGATTTTTTATCTGGCAACCCTAGCACTCAAACACCCCAAAAAAAAACATTGCCGGCACTGTATATTGAATATTGATTCATCTGTAAAGATTAGGTACATTTTACCAATATGCAATTTTTTTGTAACTAGTTGGCATAGACTTTTTTTTAATTAATATTTGCCTTGAAAGTAAAGGCTTCTTTCGAATTGTGTATGTACTCACTTGTGCTCCCCCATAAAAAATAATGGAAATCATACCTTAAAAGCGACATCTTAATTACATCCAAAATAGCTCATAAATATTATTTTAAATTTTACCTTTTAATAATCAATATATAAACAATTTTTTATTAATAAATTACTAAAATATTATTGAACAAATCAATATCGAGTAATGCTGGTATTAGACGGTATGTATTTTGCAGTGTGCTTGTCAAATTTCTGCATGCATGAAATGCAGACATTTCATTTTGGCACCACGAAATTTATCGGTTTTAGGCATGAAAAAACTATACCTATAATGTATAATATTAATGATTTTTTGACAATATATGTACATGAAAATGAAATAACATACTTTTGCAACAACAAATGTGTTATGTATAGTTGCAAAAATACGTATTCTATTTTATACAACACAAAGTTTGCTAAAAAATAGTATGTTTTGTTCACATCGATCAAAAATTATAAACTGCCTGTATTACCAATTTTGACAGCCATGCACAATTACATACATATGTATATATCGTACAACTGACAATTACACTGCAAAATACATACCGTCTAAAGGTAACTTAAGCGACAAGAAAAAAAATCACTATGTATATTACGTACGATTTTTACAATAGCTAACACTAACTATTAGTAATTTATCAACATTTGGATTTGTTATTTTATTGACCGTATATTTTCAATATATTTTTTAAGACATCATGAATAAAAATTTACAAAAATGTTTAGAATATTTCTGGATATGTAATAAGATGTGCACTGTTCTACAATTATGCATACATATGTACATACATAATAGGACATGAAGTTCAACAAACACCAGGGGAGTTATTGTGTACCTATTTAAATTCGAAAGCAAACATTTTCGAAATACAATGTAGGTATGTATAAAGTATATAATTTCGGCGATTTTCTTTTCGAAAAGAGTTACAAAATAATCCCCCAGATTTTAAATTTAGACCAAATCTGCAAGTTAAGAAAATCGAAGGCCAAGAAAGTAAATAAATTTTAGTAAAAAAAAATCATTTAATTTTAGAAATAGTTTTTATTTAGTAAATTATTGTTTTAAGGCAAACCGTTACATTCCATTATATTATCTTCGAAAGTTAAACACACAAAAGAAACTGTTAAAAAATCTATGCACACAGATTGTTGATAAAGAGAAGTACTGCAAACCCATAAACGTAAAAATCAGAATTATTTTTTAACGATTAATAGCAAAATATGTATTGGAAAGATAAAGATTTAATTAAACAAAATAATTAGGGCGATAATCTGTACGTTGAACTGTCAGCTCAATCATGAATACAAATTTCGTGGGAGCTTTTCCCTATTCAATGTTGAAAAAATAAAAAGGAAAAAAACTCCCGCGGAATAGTTATTCATGATTGGGCTGTGTAAAAGAGGGTGATGCTGAGGCGATTACAAAAATTGTCATAGCTATTAAAAACACCGTTTTTTATTTTATTTTTAAGATTTTTTATTGACAAATTATTACAATTTCATTGATGTTTGTTTTCTTTTTATATGTTTTAATTATATTTTGATGATTTTTATGATGTTAAATAAAACACGATTTTTTCTTCTTCTAGTGATCATTTTAAAATTATTACAATGAGAGATCGTGTATTAGTTTTTTGTTTCTCAAGATGTTTTTAAAACACTCTTCTTTATTTTAGTTTGTTTTATTAGACAATTTTGGCATTTATCTTTTTGTTTTGTTTTTAATGTGTGCGATTGTTGTTTAAGGTTTTAAATAATAAAAAAAAAGAGTGCTTTGCAAAATTAAGGAAGGTGTCCTTGTGAAGTCTCTTAGTCTTGTGTAATTTCTTTTTTTTTTATAGTGGATACATTTTTTTGTTTTTCTTCAAATGTTTGCAAATAACTGAATTTAATTAACATTTTCAAGCGTAAATTATTTCAACACATACGCATGTAATTAAACAAAAATTATTTATTATTACGATTACATATAAAATGATGAATGGTAAAAATAGAGATAGGTAGCTACTAGTTTTGTTGTTCATGGAATGTTTGTTATTCATGTTTATTTGAAAACAACTCTTAAATGAATATGTGGACAGGACTTGGAGAAATCAAAAAGGTTATAATTCAAATTCATAGAAAAAGGGATTTAAGAGAATGCCTTCTCTTAATATTCACTATCTCTCTTTTCTTGTTGTTTAGTGGTTTTTGCTTTGGAGCAAAAATTTTAAACTATTTTAAAAAGATTTGAAATTTAAGAACTTAGATGAGTGCGTGATAATGAAGATGTTGATGTGTGTGAATTATGAATGATGGATGGATGTATGATAATTTTGTTTTGGATCGAGAGAATAAAGGAAAAAAGACAAGTTGTTTTAAGGGTTTTTCATCTTTTTTTATATAATTATATAATAATAATATTTAAGAAATAATAATACATTTGCGAGTTGTTTTCAAAGAAAAGAAAAAATTAAATAAAAAAAAATAATAAAAATTATTACAATTTGCAAATTATTTTTTGGGATGTTTTTTTTGTAAATGTATGCTAAAACACCTCGCAAAGAGGTGCAGAAGCAAAAGATGGTAGTAATATAAAACGTAAACATGTGGTGGTAGTAGAAGGTGAAACCGCTTAGAAGCACTTTCTGTGTACAATGGAGGGGCCGGACTCGTCGTATTCTTGTTTGGAGATCCACATCTGTTGGAAGGTTGAGAGGGAAGCCAAGATGGAACCACCGATCCATACGGAGTATTTGCGTTCTGGGGGAGCGATGATCTTGATCTTCATGGTGGATGGGGCCAAGGCGGTGATTTCCTTTTGCATACGATCAGCAATGCCAGGGTACATGGTGGTACCACCGGACAAAACAGTGTTGGCGTACAAGTCCTTACGGATATCGACGTCACACTTCATGATGGAGTTGTAGGTGGTTTCGTGGATGCCACAGGCTTCCATACCCAAGAAGGAAGGTTGGAACAAAGCTTCGGGGCAACGGAAACGTTCATTGCCAATGGTGATTACTTGACCATCGGGCAATTCGTAGCTTTTCTCCAAGCTGGAGCTGGATGCGGCGGTGGCCATTTCTTGTTCGAAGTCCAAGGCGACATAGCATAATTTCTCCTTAATGTCACGGACGATTTCACGTTCGGCTGTGGTGGTGAAAGAGTAACCACGTTCTGTCAAGATTTTCATCAAGTAGTCGGTTAAATCACGACCAGCCAAATCCAAACGCAAGATGGCGTGGGGCAGGGCATAACCTTCATAGATGGGTACAGTGTGGGAGACACCATCACCAGAATCCAACACAATACCGGTGGTACGACCAGAGGCATACAAGGACAATACAGCTTGAATGGCCACATACATAGCGGGTGTGTTGAAGGTTTCAAACATGATTTGTGTCATTTTCTCACGATTGGCTTTAGGATTCAATGGAGCTTCAGTCAACAAGACGGGATGTTCCTCTGGGGCTACTCGCAATTCATTGTAGAAAGTGTGATGCCAGATCTTTTCCATATCATCCCAGTTGGTAACGATACCGTGTTCAATGGGGTATTTCAAAGTGAGGATACCACGTTTGCTTTGGGCTTCATCACCGACGTACGAATCCTTTTGGCCCATACCAACCATCACACCTTGATGACGTGGACGACCCACAATTGAGGGGAAGACGGCACGGGGAGCATCATCACCAGCGAAACCGGCTTTGCACATACCGGAACCGTTATCAACAACTAAGGCAGCAACTTCTTCGTCGCACATTTTGTTTGCTGTAATAAACAAAAATAAATTTAAATAAATAAAAAATTTATAAAGTATTGTTTGTTATCCAAAAGCAAAGCCAACTTTTGTGTGATTTTTTTCGATCCTTTATCAAAAATATTTTATTTTATTACCGTTAATAATTTCCCTTTCGAAGGCTGAATAATCAGTATCAATTATTTATAACAATATGTTTGAAAGATTCAATAATTGTTACTATTAAAAAATATGAATTTCGTACTTTAAATTTAAAAGAACGTCCGACTTAAATTTGTTAATGACAGAAAAACCAAATGGTTTTATAAACTTCAATCGAAAAAGACAAAAAGTCGGGAAGAATACAAACAAATATACAAGTACTAAAAATACCTTATAACGACATCGTTATCTACAATGCGAAAAGTTAAAAGGGCAACGCCCTTGAAACCTAAAAAAGAATAGCCAGCTTTAACCAAATTAAAAATGGCGTTCTAATTAAAAAAAATTATTCTTGCAAATTATTTTTAAAACATTGGTTTAATATGGACGGCTCACCTTTTACTTTTAATTCACACGAAAAATTTATATAAAAAGATAGACGTTTTCTTCAAAAATCCGCCTGCCTATTTTGTTTGGAAATAAAAGAAAACCACTAATGTCTAACAATATCTTCAACACTGATATATTTGTTGTAAAAGTTGGCAAAAAGAAAACTGCACCGTCGAAATCACAACCGAAACGTTTGATTGACGAACTAAGAATGACTCTACAAAGCAAATGCCAGTTAAAATTTTTATTGTTAATGCCGGTGCATGAGTGTGTGAATTTCCAGATAAAAACAAGAGAGGGTTTTTATATATACAATTGACATATTTAGCAAAAACCACAAAGCCCACATTAAAAATTCTCTGGCTCTCTTCATCACAGAAAGAGTAGTATATTCATCTCTTTCTGATATATAGATTTAAATACATATCGCTTTGTAAATATTTTGAAATATTTAACCAATTTTTGTGACCATATATGGTCATGTTTTGTTTGAAAGCTTCAACTGAAGAAAAAATCGTTAGCTATTTTGAGAATTTCCCCTTTTACCACTTTGCTGTCTTTACAGATGTTTTTTCTTTCTTTTTTCATAATAATGAGAATCTGAAGGAAGTTAAAGAGAGTTTTAGTGTATATTTTACAAAATTAGTAGGTATATATTTATTTATTATATAGCTAACACACCCATACCCTTACATAGTTAATGGGTTTACAATTTTTAATTTTTATTCTTTTGTGTTGCTCTTTAGTGTTGTATTGCTTTAAACCGGCATTTTCGTGTATGTAATTAAATAAAAAAAAGGTGTACGGAAGCGTAAAAATGAGTCAAGTTCAAATTGTGTTGTATTTGTATCGCTCGTTATAATTGTGATATGAAAAAAAAACAAATGACGTGTTCTTTCTTTTAACAAATTTTTAACTATGACGTGATTTCGTGGACATTTATTTTAGTTTATGATTAAAAAAAAAGGGAAAGAATATATGTATGTACATATGTATGTAGGTGTCGATGGAATTACATCGAGATAAAAAATCTTTGTGGAAAGTACCTGGTACCTATTAAATTTGCTGCAAATGTGAGTATGTACTATTAAGATATACAAATGTAAACTCCATGAAAAATGACAAAAATATTGCATTAATTCGCAAATGTTTGTACCTATACCTACATACATAGGTAAAAGTCTAGGTCTTAAAAATATGTGTCTCACAATGTTTAACTCCCCAAGACTTTAGGTAGATAGTTTTTAGGGCCCTTGTAGCCCTAAATTTGAATGTAAACTTTCAAATAAAAATCTTCAACTTTTAATTGTTGTAATTAAAAAAGCATTTTTGAAATCTACAAAAAATTGTGCAGTTTTTAAATAAAACTAAACGCTAAAAATTGTGAAAGTTGTAAATGAAATGTTTGTTGTATTTTTATTTTAAAATAGAAAGTGTGTGAATTGTACACATCATTGAATTGTATAGGTATTTTTTGCATAAAAGAAAACAGTTATTTCGGTCTTTGTTTAAATTAAAAATAAAAAACAATAGAAATTCGTTAAAAAATGAAAGTGCATTAATTAAAGCGCTAAAACAACACTTTTTAATACTTGTGCAACAGCACACACTGAGTTACAGATTTAAAAATTTAACGAATTTTTAAATATTTCACAGAATTGATCACATTAACACTCATATAGGTGTTTTTTATATTATAGGTATCTAAATTTTTTTAATTTCTTCTTTTTTATCTTATCATTAACATTACTATGAGACGATGTCGTAATAGGTATATTATTTCTTCTACATGTTTATTATATAATATAAATTTTTAGAATATTGTATAGTATTTCTTTCGAATTTATAATAGAATTGCCAAAATGAAGACAGACACTTTAGGTTTTACAATTTTTGACACTTTTTTGTTAAATTAATTCACAAATTATTGTTGTTGTTTGTGTTCATTTTACGTTTTCTTTGAAATGTTTTTATTTTACATTTATTTTCTTAGATTTGCAGTTTTTTTTCATGGTTTTAATTGTTTATAGGTAGTTATCACACAAATTTTTCTTAATTTTTTTTTAAACCTTTTCACTAGTTTTCTTTTTCAACTTGTTTGTAAAAATACTTACTTTGTGTTTTATTAAATTACTAAAATTAAATAAATAAATTAAGTCTTTTTGTTGGTTTGGGAGGTCTCGCGTTGGTATCCACACAGCACAAGAACGCAAACTTTAATGATAGTAAAACTCGTTGTTACAAGCGTTTATAAAGGCGACTACCCTTATCAAAACTCGTTTCATATGGATTCTCTAGCGTTTTTCAGACATTTTACCATATATGGGTATGGATGGCATCCATTGGATGCACAAAACATGCAGCATTGTTGCCATATTTCTAGAGAATTTTATATTTTTGAGCATTGAGAAACGAGAAATGAGTAAACCCGCATTAAAAATATATACACACACATGCACATTCAGACACACGCTCGCGCAAAGCAAACAGAAAAACCGATAAGTTTAATCGCCATATAAGTTTTTCATTATTTATACATTTATTTATTTACTCTCTTTATAGTTTTGTTTTAAATACACACACACAAATACCCACTTAAATACATGTCCATAAAATATATCTACTTGTAAAACAATAATAAAAATATAGGCGAGTCAGTCAAAATGCGGGCTTGCTCATATTTTGTTTTGAGTCTACTTACGTTTTATTCCAACGGTTTTTTTAATTTTTTTCTTTCTTTCTTTCTTTTGTGTAAGTGAGAACGTCAGCTTATTGTTTGTTTGACTTAACTTATATTTTGTTGTTGTTGCTTCTGTTTATTTGTTTTTATTTTATGTATTTTATCTCTCTTCGAAAAATATGGACTCTTCAATTTCAGTTTATTTTGGTTATTTGTTTTTTTTTTGTTATCAAACGTCTGTGACTCAGTTCGTTTTGCTGATATGTACGTGTATTTTCATACGTTAAACTTTAAATTTTTAAACACATTTTTTAAACAATATCCAACTGATAAAATTTTAAGGAATTTTGTTTGTAGATAAAATTCTTATAATTAATTTAATTAATAAATAAATTGTATACCTACGATTGAATTTTAGAAAAAAAACTAAAATTAACAAAAGTGAATTAAAAGAAACAAAAGTCAGATTTTATTAAAAAAATGTTGTGAAAACAGAAAATTTTTTTATGGAAAAAATTAAAATTTCCTAAAAATAAAATCCTCATTTTGTATTCTTCATTGCTATTTGTTTTATAAAAATCGTGTGAAAATCTTGTAAAAAATTTATTTAAATATTCTCACATTTAAAAGCCTCAATTTGCAAACAAATAAATTTCCACACACAAAAAATACCTATGTTAAATTTTCAAAAAATCATAGCTATGTACCTATGTATATGTACATATGTATATGTTTTCTTCATAAGATTTTTTTACAAATCATAGGTACTTACTCGTTCATTCTATGATATGAATTCTATGCACAAAACTTGTTAATTGAAATTATATAGGTATTATAGGTACATACATTTAAATTAATTTTTAAATACCTATTGTACTTATAAAATTACTCAAAAACTAATTTCAGTTTTGACACCAAGCGTATAATAAAATGATTAATTTTGAAAGTTCATAATAAAATTCCCTGTCTAATTTTAAAAAAATTCAAAAATATTGTGTTTTATAAGAGTTTTTTAAAAGTTAGGTTTATTTAATTTTTAGACTAGGTATGGAAATTTGTTTACATTTTTTTTAAATCTGTCAAATACAAATTAATTTGATATACCTACCTACCCACCTACATATATTTATAAATTACCTACATAGGTACAGACATTATAAAAATGGGAAATATTTAACAATATTAATGATAGTTTATTATTTTGCATCACAATTTGTAGGTCACAAAAATATTTTATCTTTTTTAAATTCAAATGCAAAAATTACATACATAGGTACATGTATATAAAATTTTTTATTGCATTTTATATAATAGAACTTTATTGTACATACATATATAAATTAATAATAATAAAAATAAATTGCGTGTTTATAGGTACCTACCAATAAAGTTAGATAAAAGTTCTGTTTGTTAAAACTAATTTTATTTATTATTAATTCTTTTATTAAAAATTTGGAAATTGTGCGTTCATTATTAGTATGTAATGAGTTTTTGTAATTTCAATCTTATAGGTACATACATACATATATGTATCTATGTATGTATGTATATGTACATATGTAGGGATGTATTTTTAACAATAAGAAAATTTACTTAATCGACTACCTTTTCCCTTGTAAAAACGAAATACCTAGTATTTACATTTAAAAAACAGCAATATTAGGCAAAAATAAACATCAACATTTTTGTTTTCATTTAGCATCAAACATACAAAATCCATATAGGTACATACATAGGTACATACACATGTACATGTGTACGGTTAGCTCGAATTCTATTTTAAAAAACTTAAAACGACTCGGAGCATAAATTTATTTCTAAAGCCGGTTTTAGAAAACAGTAATGAGCGGAGAGAAAAAAGGGGAAATTTATCAAATGTTTTCTTTGATGCAAACAAGCCATGTAAATAAATTTATAGATTGATATTGTTTAAGAAGGGGTAAAGTAAAAGAGAGTGTGAGAGGTGAAGTACTATAAAAATAAAGCCGACTAAAACTTGAAACTTAAAATTTTTTTTAAATTTTGTATGACTCAGACTGTTTATGGTTCTATTTCAATAACAATATTGTTAGAAATTTGAAGCTACACATGCAGTAGGTATGTGTTATTAGTAAATGTGTGTTTGACTTACGACTTACGAAAATAATCTAGTCTAAATTCATACTTAATAGTTATTACTATTTTCCTACTATGAGTTTAATAATCATATGACGTGTTCTTTTTAAGAAATATTTATGAATATTTCAGCGATAAGATAGGTACATATGTATGTAAGTATTATGTACAGTATATCACAAAACTATGTATGCATACCCAAAATTACTTTGCAAAACAACAAAACATCCTACCTACATATATAGTACAGTGGTGGACTTATAATTAGAAACGACTTTTCAGCATGTATGTATATATATTCATATATTTTAAAAATTCATCATTATTTCGTGGAGTTTTGTCCTTTAGGTCTCTTTTTACAATTGCCCATAAGTTTTCAATTGGTTTATGATAAGGACTTTAGGGTGGCCAGTCAAGAACATCAATATTTTGATCCAAAATCCAACACTTTACTAACCGTGAAGTGTGCTTTGGGTCATTATCATGCTGGAAAATGTATTAGACAGGCATCTTCTCAAAGCAATACGGTTCCATTACATTTTCCGAAATGACCCAGACCCAGACCCACCACCGTCTTTCACTGTTTTAACAGTATTACCTTGGGTCTAAGACTTTATTTGGAGGACGTCTTAAGTTAAACTTAGATTCGTTGCTCCAGAGAACTCTATTCCAGGAATTTTTTGAGCATTTCTTTTGCAAACCGCAACCGCTTCATGATATTTTTTTGAGACTTGAGTTTTTTTTGGGTGCAATGCACCCACGAAGTCCTGACTCGTTTAAGCGTCTTCTTATTGTACGTGTGGACATTTCTGCGCTTATTTGTTGTCCAATTTCAGCCTTTATTTCGCGCTCTATAAATAACTCTATCTAGCTGGGGTTGTAAACTTCTTTGTATTTTTGTACAAGTGAATTGCACCAAATACCATTCTTTTTGAGCAAGAAAACTTTTGTGCAATAGCCGACAATGAAAGTTTTTCATTTTGGTAACACTGTACAATTAACCGTCTCATTTCTGGAGTACATGACTTGTTTTTGCCCATTTTCGAAACTAAATCGTTTCAAAATCATTACAAGTTATTCTATTGTTTAAAATCATGAATTATATTCTTTGAATACTCACTTTGTCACTAATATTCAGCAAAGTTTAAAAGTTGAAGAAAAAAATGTGCGTTTCTAATTGTGTGGCCAGAAAAAAAAAAATACAATTGTGAAAATAATATTTTTATACTTTTTTAATTTAACTTAGAACTCAACGTGTTGTGCATCAACAACAATGTTGATTGTTTACTCATTGAAGCTAAAGAAGCTACACAGCCATCTTATTATATCAAATCATCGTTTCTAATTATATGTCTGCCACTGTAGGTGCATGTGTTTACATAATGAAGTCACTATATTGCATTGATTTTGCCAACTAAAAAACAATACACGCAAATCCTGGTATAACATTATATGTATATGGTAGCAATTTCCAATAGAAAACAAGTAAGAAAGTAAAGTCGGTCAAGTTTTTCAGAAATGGGCGTTATATGGGAGATATAACCTATTGTGGACCGATCATCCAAAAATTTCAATATAAATACTTTTAAAAGGTTTAAGCTTAAATTGAATTACGGAGAGGGTCTTATATTGGTGTTTCGACTAATTATGGACCGACCATTATAAAATTAGTTGTCATTATTTCTGTATATAAGAATCTTACTTGTGTCAAATTTTATTTGAATACCAACATTTTTAAGAAATTTATGATCGTTAAAGTGAATTTCAAAAGTTGGCCTTATATGGGAGCTACGAGTAGTTATGGACCGATCTGCATCGGTCATCATTTCTGATGAAAATTGTTTGGATACTTGCATAAGTCAAACATTTATGATCGGTAAACCCCGGTTTAGGGAGGACATTTGTATGTAGGCCAGGTGAAATAATGGACCGATTTCTACCAGTTTAAATCCCATCCATCCTTGGGCCGAAAAATATCACGTACAGCTTTTACGTCAAAAAGGTTTTTATACAAAAGTATATTTCACTTCTATATTTAAAATTAAAGTCATAATATGTGTAGGTATTTTTTAGTTTTGTTTTTCATTTCATTATCTTATCAAAAATTTTATATTTCGTTTTTTATAAAGTAGAATGATTATGTCAAAAGCTTCGTTCATTATAGATGGTATTTGGACTTTTTGCTGATAGCGATCGATGAACATACCTATAAAAGTATATAAGTATGCACCTATAGGTAACATAGTTTGTTGATTTGTATACCTACTTTAAATTTAAGGAATCAAAAAAGTTGTCGATATTTCAAATGTAGATGTTGCAAATTAGAATACTGTATGTATTACTAAACCAATTACTAAGAAGTATTTAAAAGTAATAAGCGTGACTAAATGTTGTTTGTATATGAATGAATAGCAATGTGTATGCAATATACATAGGTATACATATTTAAATTTTTACGAATTTCAAACCTGTGCAAAAAATTTCTACATACGTATGTATGTACATATTTTAATTTATTATAAATTTATTGTCATAACGACTGCTCAGATTACAAAAAATTTAGTTCTACATAAAGATAATTTTGTTGCCGAATTTCGATTTTTTTTTATTTAATTCAATAAACTAAACAGTTTTCGAGTTACGCGAATATCTATTATACACTATATCCCGAAAACTAGACCTAACCTAAAAAAAAACGGTTAGCACCACTGGATTCAGCGTATGTACTTGATTTAGCTTTACCCACTAAATGATTGCTATTATCATTTATTTTATATGAATGGATCGAAGTTTTACATTGACACTCAAAAAGTTATTCATAGTCGATTGGTATACGAGTATTATTGATATCAGTACAAATAATGATTCTAGATAATGCTGCTACTACAGCACCTAAAATAAGCTAAAATATGATCTAAAATTAAATGATAACGTAAATTGATAGAAACAAGTTTGGGTTTAGAATGAATATTCGGTTCGCTTTTGATTTAATAAAACAATCTCCAACAGACTTTTAAAAATAATCGTTAACCGTTCTGATGGGTTAATAAGAATAACTATTTTTCATTAAATTTTTTGTGATTTATATCTTGTTAGAGATATATTTTATCCAGAGTTTGTTAAAAAAATATTATTTAATAATTTCTTAATTTTTTATTATTTAATAATATTTACGATTTCTTTCACAATATCCAATATTCCATGAAAAAATTTTGCATCAATTAGTAAAGTAAAGAGGGGGAAAAATTGTAATTAAATGTATTTTTAATTTACAATATAATAATTTAGGCCCAATTAGCTTATACGAAAATAGATATCAAATACAACAAATTACAACATATTGGCCAAAAATAAATAAATAAGATTATTGAAAAAAAATTGCACTCATTTAAGAGAACATTTTTAAGGGGCATAGGCAGCGTTGCCACAACCAAAAAAAAAAAACTTGTAACCAACATTGAAATAAAAAATAACCAAATTAGAATTAACCATTTTTTTTATTCATTTATTTATAACAAATTCAAGTTTTAATAAAAAAGAAACATATAAAAATTGCTAAAAACAATAGGTTTATTTGGCGACTAAAAACTTTTACAAATTTGTAAAAATTGTTACAAATATTTTTAAAAAAATTTCTTCAAAATTTAATTTTAAAACTTGTCATGCTAATTTGATATTTACTAAATAAAATATTCTTACATTTTTTATTATCAATAAAAATAACCAAAATGAAAAAAAAAATTACACATTTACACACTGAAAATAAAATTAACCAAATTTGGTTAAAATTAACCAAAACGGCAACGCTGGGCATAGGTATCTAATGTTCATTTCAACTTAGATATGTAAATTGCATTAACTTCATTTTCTCTCTTACAAATACTTACATTTGTTGTCTGTGTGATATTCTTATGTAGTTTTTTTTTATTTATAGGAGTTTGCACGTGCCTCGTTGGTTTTTTAATTGTATTTAAAATACCAAGTGATTTAAGGGGAGATCTAATGTACATACATAAATAAATACATATGAATAAAGGACGTACAAGTATTCATATCATTTATTTGCATTTTTATATTTTGAGCTATAATATATTTTCTCTCTTTATACAAGTCAGACCATAGATAAACTGTACACTCGAATTTATCGTTTGTTATTATACCCTACACCACAATAGTGGGGAGGGTATATTGAATTTGTGCTGATGTTTGTAACACCCATAAATATTAGTCCAACACCCACCTTAAAGTAAAGATCGACTCAGAATCACATCCTGAGTCGATTTAACGATGTCCGTCCGTCCGTCTGGCTGGCTGTCCACGTAAAGCTTGTGCGCAGAGTACAGGTCGCAATTTTAAAGATATTCTAATAAAATTTGGTAGGTAATATTTTTTTGGCCCAAGGACGGATGGGATTGAAACTGGTGCAAATCGGTCCATTATTTCATAAATATTTAAATTATGCAAGTATCCAAACTGAAGCTAAATCACATCTATAAATTTTGTGGAAATCGGTTCATAATTGATCATAGCCCCACTTCCGAAAAACACTTTACAAAGGATAACTCTCTTAAAAATGTCAGTATCAAAATAATATTAAACACAAATATGTTTCGTATATATACAAATAATATGGTACAGTTTTATGATGATCGGTCCATAATTAGTCTTAGATCCCATATAAGGCCCACTTCCGAAAATCACTTTAACGACAATAAATCTCTTTAAAATGTTGGTATCCAAATAAAATTCAACAAAAATAAGTTTCATATACATATACATAAATGATAACACCTAATTTTGTAGTGGTCGGTTCATAATTAGTCAAAACTCCCATATAAAACCCTCTCCGTAATTCACTTTTACCTCCATAAATTTTTTAAAATAAATAATAATAATAATAAAAATTTATATCGAGATACAGTCTAACATACATAAAATTTATATTCACGGAAGTCATGGCACTAAATTTTTGGATGATCGGTCCATAATAGGTCATATCTCACATGTAGCGCTCATTTCTGAAAAACTGTTTTATACTTATACTGGGTGTAGGGTATTATATGGTCGGGCTTGACCAACTATACTTTCTTACTTGTTTTTATTTTTTATTCCTGCATTAATGTCTAAATTTTTTCAGTTTCCCTTTTAATTTAGTTTTTGTATGTTTCATTTGTAGGGTATTTTTTAAAACCTATTTAGATATTCTGCTTCATACCTTTTTTATATGAAGCTTTTTTCTCCTTCATGTGACGACACCTAACATTTAAATTGATATTTTTTTTTTATTATTTTTAGTGTATTCACTCACGCGCATTTGTATAATTATAAATAAATAGATTTAAGTTTTAAAATCTATACGATTGGCATCCCAAGATGACTAAAATAGAAAAAATTAAACAAAGTAATTATGTATAATAGAAAGGGCTCAGCAAAATATGTTCTGAATGTGCCATTATGAAACTGCAAACTTAAATACAATTTTTTCTTAGCAAAACCCGAAAAAATAAAATGTTCCTGTTTATAAAACATTTAAAATTTGGCTCTGTCTTAAAAGTTCAGAGTTATATTATTTATTAAATGTCACTATAAAACGTAACATCATAAATTTCACTGATTTTAAAATATTCTTAACCAACGTTTTACCTACGTATGTATGTATGTACATGTTCATTAATTAGTTACCCATTTAATATTTGATACCTTGTTAGCTACCAGCAAGTGAAAGTGATCATATGCCTTAAAGAAAACTCATTGCTTTAAGAAAACTGGTTTCTATCATATTTGACCTCTTACAAAATATATCCTTGCGATCATTTTAAGGTCGTATGTATTTCTAATTGCCGTTGTCGTCTCGATCAGGTTTGCAAGTATGGTTAATTTAAAAACTATCGCTGTTGATGTCTGCAAATGGTCATTGGATATTAGTTTTTAATTTTTTGCTTTGGATTTCTTTGTGTCTGTTAGCAGTGGCTGCTGATTGATGTCTTATTTCGCCAACTATATATTACCTTAGCACTGAATCGTGACTTGGTTAAAAAAACAATTGAAAATATTTTAACTATGCATTTAAAGCGTACGAGTGTATGTGTATATTATTGTACAACAGCTGGATGGTTGAATAGATAGATGGACGGATGGATGATGATGATTTACAAGTGATTGTAAATCGTTAGTGAAACCTGTGATGGAGATAAATATTTGAGTACGCGTAAATGTATAAATATATATGTACATATGTACTCGTATGTAAACCTACCTACTTGCGTAGAATAACTTCTGTTTGTGGTTTTTGGTGTGCACTTGTTTCATTTATAGCTACTTAACAGAAGATGCAACATTATTAACGATTTATTTTTTTATAATTTAAAATGTTGAAGTTTTTATTGTATGTATGTAATTGTTAAACAAAAACTTAATTTTACACCAACATTTTCACTTACGTACAGAGTGACGAGTAATTTGTCAAACAAATAATTAGAACTTGTATGATGGCACTCCCTCAATAACACATTTTCAGTATTCTTTACGAGTTTTAAATTAACATTTTTATAATTCTCAGTTTTTTCGAAACCATTTTTATAAAAAAAATCGGATACCCTTTATTTGTTTGGAAATTTCTTTATCGGGTGACAAATTTTTTTTTTTTGGTAAGTTTATATACATGTAGTATGTTTCAAGAAAAGTTTTATCACATTTAAATATTGTTCAGAGTACCATGAAAAATATTTACACGACTTTCTTAAGTATTAAACACATTCGAGACAGCAGGCTACCGACTACAATATGTCAAAAATAAAATACATACGTTTATATGAGAGTGGCTATATTGACGACAGCAGGCAACTACAGGTTGTTGTCCATGCTAATTTTTTCGTCGCTGTCAAATTAAACTAATTTCTATTTTTGTTGGCGACAAAACAAAAACAGTGTTGACCATATAGCAAAATATGTAAAGCAAATTAAGTAAAATAAAAACCAAAATACAAAATTAAAATATTATGATCATTGATGCATCAAGAGTTGATAAATGTATCAATAATATTATATTATATTAATAATATTATATTTTATATTAATAAAAATGTGTGAAGTTTATTAGCATGTCTGGAATCATGTACATATGTTTTTCATGTTTCATAAGTAAAACGCTACTTACAGCTGTTTATATTTTCATTGTTTTGTTTGATTAAAGTTTGTAAGTGTTTTATTGTTTAAAGATTTATTATTTTTAATGTTTTTATTTACTTTTTGGTTGTATTTTAGTTATAGCTTCTATAAAATAAGCAAAATTCTCTTCAGCCATTACGTTATTTAAAAACTTCGAAGAACAGATTTATTTTTTATTAAAACGTCAGATTTCGGGATCAGCTGTTGACTATGTAGCTGTCGTTTTCAAAATAATTAAGTAGCTGGCTACAGGGCTGCATAAGTACCCAGAGGCATTTGCACTCGTGTAGTCGTGTAGCCTGCTGTCTCGAATGTGTTTAATGCTTTAATTGAAAATTTTAGAATTCTTTAAAAAGGTACACAATTGTAAATTTTAATTTATGTGTGAAATATACTTAGTCACTCTAAAGACATGCATATTTTTTGGTGAGTATTTTTATTCATATTTGTTAACTCACACACTCCTCATCCACACTGCAATTGTTGCATGTTTACACAAAATAAGGCTTTAATTAAAGAAGACAAATAAAATAACAACAACCACTACAATTTACGGCTTTTTATGCGCTACTTGTAATTTGGTGAAATTTTTTTTCGCATCTACTACTTAATACTCATTTCTATACTAGTTCGTTGAAAAAGCAAGAAGCTAAAAAAAATAAAAACAACAATAAAATACTTAAATGCATAACTAAATATTAGGGCGGCTCTAAATTGAAATCTAATGGGACAGCATTATTTAGAGGTAAATTTAAGAGAAACTGTTAGACAGACGGACATATGTAGGTACATAGACAAATTTAATATATTTAACGCAAAAGTTGTAGCTGTTTTTTTAAATTTAAAACAAATAAGTTATAGAAAATATGATAGTGATCGACCACAATTATTTCAATGTAAATATCTTGTATATTGTATACAATTGCTTTCATTCTATAGGATGACTTTCAAAGATCTTTCACATGATAGTCCCGGTTTGCATTATGAAATTTTTGCCGCTGCGAGTCGTATTAAAATATGCATGTACGACTCACCGCTCTCGCCTACAAAGCAAGAATCGCAGCGACAAAAATTTCATAATGTAAACCGGGACATACTTAAAATAATGAACATATTTTAGTAGAGCTCCATACAAACGGTGACCCCTAATGTATCATCAATTAATACATGTACATATACGAGTATGTAATTAAATAACAAAATATAAAATAAAAACTAGTTCCAGACACTCTCAGCATGTATGGTAAAAATATCTACAGCTTTTTTGCTGACTTCTTCTATTGATGTTGTTTTTGCTTTTTTTTTGTTCAGAGCTAAAAACAAAATGAAAAAGAAACAGTAAACAGTAAACATTTCTTTTAGTGAGTACCAAAACAAAAACTACAATAAGATATAAACATGAATTATTTGTTGTATGTATGTACATTAGGGTGGCACCAAAATAAAGTTGCGGATGTTCCCGACTAATATGAAAATTTAATTCATTTTAAGACTACGTTTCTCAATTGTTTTGTCCTGGGGTCAATATATGGTGAGCTGGATCAAAGGATAAAAAGGTCCCTTTTAGAGGTTTTGTGATTTTTTTTACATTTCTTCCAAAGGAACTATATGTAAGTTTGGTATCACATGAAAGGTCTTTGAGAGGCGCATTCAATGGGTTAGCAAAAGTTAAAAAAAATTTTTTTAAATTCAAAATTCAGACAAAATTTTTTTTTATTTTTTCATAAAATTTACTTAAATAAATAGTTGAAATTTCTTGATTATAAACATCATGCAATTTAACCCAAATGGTTTTTTCCGTTTTTTAGCTTATAAAATTTACGGTATTTTAATATCCATTACATTAACGAATTGAGTAACAGAGATTATCAGATAGGGAAGAATTTAGGTTTAAAAAAATAATTAATAAAAATTTAAATAGATAGAATTTAAAAAAACGGGAAAACCCGTTTGGGTTATATTGCATGATGTTTATAATCAAGAAATATCAACTATTTATTTAAGTAAATTCTGTGAAAAAATTAAAAAAAACTAAAATTTTGTCTGAAATTTTCAAAATTTTTGAATTTAAAATATATTTTTTTTAAAGTTTGATAACCCATTGAATGCGCCTCTCAAAGACCTTTCATATGATACCAAATTTAATTTGGAAGAAATGTGAAAAAAATCAAAAAACCTCTAAAAAGGACCTTTTTATCATTTGATCCCGATCACCATATATTGACCCCAGGACAAAAAAATTGAGAAACGTAGTCTTAAAATTAATCAAATTTTCATATTAGTCGGGAACCTCGATACCTTATTTTTTCTCCATCCAAACGGGGCCACCCTAATGTACATACATATGTATGTAATTGTTGCTAGCATACAATGACCTTGACAATTGGCAAGTAGGCATATTGAGTGCTGCACGAGTGAGTGTTAGATACTTGTATTAAAATTAATAAATATGTACATTACAAATATGTATTTGTTGTGTATGTCAGTGCTAACTCTTATATACATACATACATACATACATACATACATACACCTGTATGCATTGTATATACATATGTAAATATGTATTGTGGTTTTTACATTTTATCATATCTCTTGGTTAATTGTTGATTTTGCAAAAAATCTTTATTTATATCTTATCGTTTAATTTTGGATGCGAAGAAATGCAACTTTTAAACTACGAAATATAATTTTATTACGCATACATACAGTATTGTTCCTACACATCATAACCATATTTTTGGTTTTATAATAATTATAATTTCGGTTTAATTTAACACGCTATCCTCAATCACCAAAAGCAGTGTATAGAACTCTCATTTATTATTTAGTTTAGTTTAATTTTTATATCCACGGTTTGGAACACATCGAAATATTGATCGTAGAACCAAAAAGTCTATATATTCTGGGTCCTTATAAGATTCTAGCCGTGTCCGTCCGTCAGTCTGTTAAAAAAGATATAAAACAATGAAATTTTTACCAAACATTCTTTGTTCCACCGAAATGTTTGGTGTTGAAAATAAGCAAACTCGGTTCAGTAGGATCCGAGTTATAGACCAAAGTTTTAGAAGACCTCGATATTTTTCAGATATTTTTTGCAATTTTCTTCTAACATAATGCAGATAATATCATGCAAGTTTGCAAACTTCATTTTTATTATAGAAGAACAAGTCCTGTTGAAAATGGTAAGAATCGGTCTTAGATTTCTCAAATGTCTACAAAATACAAATGTCTTCGAGGAAAGCCATATGGTACATAAATGTCTATACAATAGAAGTATCTATACACAATTAAGCAGAAATAAGTTTCATGCTCCGAGAAATCTCAAAACGGTATTTTGTTGCATCGGTCCATATTTTGACATAGCCTCATACAAAGTAACTTCCGACAACCACTTAAATGTGCATAAATCTCTTATAAAAATTACTAACCACTTGAAATGCAACACAAATACTCCATTTATAATCCATATAATTCAACACAAATAATTCATTAGTAATGTCGTACTAAATTTCATGATAATCGGTTCATATTCAACCGTAGTCCCCATATAAAGTCCACTTCCGAAAATAACTTAAATGCGAATAAATATCTTATAATACAACACAAAAAATGCATGTATATATAGTTACATGAAAATTCTTTTGATTTTACGGAATTTGTGGTTAATTTTTTTGTAGTTAAATTATATAAAATAACTGAAAATTCTTTTTTTTTTCACATAATTCGGAGTTGAATTTTTGACAGTAAAAATAGCAGAAACAAATAAAAAATCTTTTATTTTTATGGACGTCATGACTTGTTCTTTTGATAGTTAAATTAAATGCAATTATGGAATGTCAGTTATTTTTACGGGTTTAAGTCAGCCAATATTTTAACATTTTAAATTAAATGAACTTTACGTTAAAATTAAATGAATAATAAGTAGACCGGCTTTTAACTGAATATTCATTTATTTTATATTACAATTTAAGTTAATTTTACGTACAGAATTTTTTGAGTGTACATATTAATCGTCGTACCAAATTTCATTCTGATCGGTCCATACTTGACCGTAGCCCAAATATAAACTCCACTTCCGGAAATTACTTGAATACGCATAAATATCTTATAAACATCACCATCAAGTTAAAATTCAAAATTCATTCAATACTTATGCTTGGTTTTCACTATGTCATTTTTGTTGTCAAATTGTTGGCAATTGTATGTTTGCAATCATGATTGCAAATTGCAAAAAATTACAATCATGATTGCAAACATAGATGACGCCATATGACAACCCGTTTTCATACAATTGCCAACAATTTGGACAATTTGACAACAAAAATGACATAGTGAAAACGTGGCCTTATGCATATAAATCGTCGTGAAAGAAAGGGATAAATATAAAATGTGATTATCTTCCGTCTCGTGACACCTCCGTATACTTTGTAGAATATAGATATATAGATCGTATTTGTTATTTAGTTTAATATATAACTATTTTAATGTATAATTAAATGTATTACATGTAATAATAATTAATGTACATACAATTAAAATAGCACCTATAAATAAAACTTATGAGTATGAGTAACTTGACCTTAGTTAAATAATATTTGTTAATGATTTTTAAATAAAATTTAATTTGTTAATATGTACTTTGATGAGATGGTAGAAAAGGCAATAGACTGGGTGAGTTTGATCCAAAAGTTGAGAGTCTTTCTTGAGTGAAGAGTAGGCAGAAATCAAGGATATGTATTCTGGTTATATGCTTAAATTACTTAGATCAGATTTTCTCCATTAAACTGAACCAATATTGACTACGTGCATTAACGGTGCTTACTTTTGTGCCACCTAGAAGTAGTAAAGATCTATTAAATTCAAAGCAACGGTTTTTTGTTTTTCTTTTCTTCTTTAAGTTGTATTCGATTTATGCATGAATGCATGTGTCAAGTATTCATGTGAGCATTTATGTCTATTACGTGTAGCTTATTAAAAACTGTTACATTATTATCCAAAGAATAACAAACGTTTTCTCCTCTCACTATCTTTTAAATGAAATATCTTTTTAATTCAAGTTTTTGAATTAATGCATGAGTGTGTGTGTGTGTGTGTGAGAGAGTGTGTTAGTATGCATGCATTTGGTTCTTCACACATAGCATGCACTTCCGTTATAATGGAAGTGAATAGAAAATAAAAAGTTGAATTTAATTTTTATTGCGGCATTCATTCATACTACCTACATAAATAGTGTTGGTATGATTATAAAAATGCACGCATGCATTTTTTGTCAAATTATAATGTTCCCCAACCGAGTACCAATTACATACTTATATGTATGTACATATTTATGTATGTACATACGAGTATGTTGCGATTTCGATGTAAAATCAAAAAAATTATTATTTATGATAGACAATTCACAATTGATTTAGAAATTTTAACCAAAAAAGTTTTACAAGTAAAAGTTTTCCATTTATTCATAAAAACCTGTTTTAGACAAAAAATGTCATTTAAATTAATGTTAATTTTTTTTATTTGTTTCGAAATACTGAGAAATAAAACTTGTACGGGGAACGTCTCATTAGGACATGCATGTGTTTAATGTTTTTAAATTTATCTAATGTTAACAAAAATATTTTTACAGAACTTGGAGTTCTTTTACAACGATTGTAACTAAGTTTTAAGTTAATAATTATGGTTTTTAAATTTTACTTTGTATCTAAAAGTTTAATAATTTTAAACAGTAAATCTAACACGTTTCTAGAGATAGATATTGGTCCAACTTTTATTTTGACTACCGAACTACATATGTATGTATCACAGAATGAAAGTTGACTTGACATATTGATTATCTGTTGAAGAAACAATAAACTTTTTATATACAAACATATTTTTTATAAAACAAACTTGAATATAGTATGAGAAATTTATAGTCACAAAGAAATAACATACATATGTAGGTACATAGATTTTTTTATAAAATGTTAATAATTCACAATGTAATTTTGTCAATACAAATTTGAAATACATATGCATCTTTTTTAGAACAATGAGCTACAGCGATGATTTGTATGATTTCCCTAAATATTCAAAATAAGCGGTTGAGTTATGAATAGAAATTTCTTTCTCCAGATCACAGATACAAAGAGATGTGTTTACGGCAAAAGTTAATGATCGATACATTCACTTTAATTGTTTGGACGTATTAACTAGTCGACTTAGTAAACATATTATGTGAGAGTTGCTCAAGAAAGAGGCGAACAAGCAAACGACCGATCAAACCCACAAACAAATATCTTTTGTATCTAATTTTATTTTATTTCAGTTTTTTTTTTCGATTTAATGCGATTCAGCATAAATTACCAAAAGTATTCCCTCTAAACTCAACAAATTTGTTGGAATATTTACATATATTGAAACTGATTTTATTTTGACCATATGTTAGATTTTTTTTGTATTTTAGCCATACAAGTCTAACATTTTTCTTGACTTTTAAACGTGTAGTAATTTATTTCTACATAAGTATATAAAAATGAATTTGAATTAATTTAATATGGTTATAATGCAAAAATAACAAAAAACTGAAATGAATAAAAAAAACTTTCGTGTAGGATTACGGTTACATTTGGTTTGCAAAAAAAAAAAAACAACAAAAAATATACAATAATGTAAAGACACCAATAATATAAAATAAAACTAGTTTTAAAATGTTTATATTTTACTGCGTCGAGAGTGTATTGCGGGTCTAAGTACGAGTACTTTTGCACCAGTAACTACGACAGCAATGCATACATATTATGTATGTAGATATGTATATAGATGTATGTATGTATGTATACACAGACACTTTTGCATTGTACATGTATGTATGTACATTAGGGTGGCCCCTTTTGTATGGAGAAAAAAAAATAAGGTATCGATATTCCCGACTAATATGAAAATTTTATTCATTTTAAGACTACGTTTCTCAATTTTTTTTGTCCTGGGGTCAAATTCTATGAAAAAATAAAAAAAAACTAAAATTTTGTCTGAAATTTTGAAAATTTTTGAATTTAAAAAAAGGTCTCAGAAACCTTTCATATGATACCAAATTTACATATAGTTCCTTTGGAAGAAATGTGAAAAAAATCAAAAAACCTCTTAAAGGCCCTTTTTATCCTTTGATCCAGCTCACCAAATATTGACACCAGGACAAAAAAAAATTGAGAAACGTAGTCTTAAAATAAATCCAATTTTCATATTAGTCGGGAACATCCGCAACTTTATTTTGGGGACACCCTAATGTGCATATGTATGTATGTATCTATCTCAATATCGTGTTGCCAGGTATTTTCTTTTGCAATGTTAGAGAATAAATATTTTTTTAATTGTTTATTTTCTTGTGCCTATGTTTCTTCGTAATTATGTCATGTTGCTATTTTGCAAAAAGTAATTAATTTTATTATTATTTTTTTTATTTTACCCTACTTTGAGAAGTGTTATTGGATTTTTGTTTTTTTTTTTACACATACATAAATAATTAAGTTGAATGACTTTATAGAAAATTGACTTAATAGGTTTGATTTAATAGGTTTTAATATTAAATATTTTGGTCTTTTTTGGAATACATACATTTTCAGGCATATACATATTTTTTAATGATTTTACTTGTGCTTACACGGAACTAGTTGGTTCCAAAAACTTATCTGAATATTTTACTTTGAAATAATTGTTGTTCATATCTATGAATTTTTTAAATTTATATTTTGAGTATTCCGAAAATATCATAAAAATCTCCAGTTTTGTTTTATAAAATATGAAAAACAGTTAAAATAAGATAAATTTATTTGTCTTTAATGCACATTAATTTTTTTTAACAAAATTTCCGTGTTCAGTAAAAATGCCAGAACTATACAATTTTTAAATAGATTTTGGTAAAAATTGTCTGAACTTTTTCCACTTTTTAAATTGAAGTCCAACTTATGCAAAATTCGTAATACCTATACTGTTGTTGGTAAAGAATTCTGTAAACATTTCTCTATTTAAATTAACATGTTTAGCCAAATATCAATTTGGGACAAAATGTATACACACATTTTATACAAATTACCTTAATACTTTCTCTAAATTGAAATTGTTTAAGAAATCACATTAATTCATATAAATAATGTCCTAATAACTCGTCAGTCGTCCAGTGAAATTGGCAAAACCATTGTCTTTAAGTTTTTGATATTTATTCAGTCGGGCTCGAGTTCATTAAATTTAATTTTCATTAAATTATTTTTACTGAAGGAATTGTTTTACAACATGAAATCTCTATTAAAATTTTATTGCTAATTTTTCTGGCTGAGCTGGGGATTGAACTGGGGGTTGAATTTACATGTTTCGAGAATCACCACATTCTCTCATCAGAATTCTTTGCGTTCTAACCTCTGCACCTCTGCCTGCTAGCCAACAGTGTATATAAGGTGCTGAGAATCTATATATAGTTCAAGGAATTCAATGGTTACAAATACTTAATACTGAGATCAATAATTTTCTGGAAATGCTTAATAAAATTCTGCTTTACAACAACCAAACCCGCAAATCGAGGTGAACATAAACTAAATTTACAAACAAAAATAAAAATCATGATACAAGGTGAGTGCAGTAGCCCAGCTGACTGACTTTGTTTACAATTTACTTATGTCAAAAGTAATACTTTTTCAAGTATTTTTGACAGTAGTACATTATTTTACACAAACAAAATGCCTGTTGTTTCTGTTTTGTGTTGTATTTGTTGTCGATTTGCACTCACCTTGTATAGTTGCACCATGATAAAAATGTTATACACCAACATGACATTTCAAGTTATTCTGTGTATCTTAAAAACACACTAATAAAGTTGATTTTTTTTGTAAACTTTTTCAATGTCTTGGCCAATGACTTTTTAGCGCAAAAACGTGTTAAAAACTGAGCTTTAGGCAGTTGTTATTTATAATTTAAAATTGCTTTAATAACAAATTTTTAATATTTTGTTTTTAATAAACTGCTTTGGTAAACAAAAACAAAATCAATAAAATAACCGTGAATAATTCTGGTTTAAAGAAAACTTAAAAAATACAAATAATTACATTTTTATTTAAATACAATATTTGTTTATGTATTGCAGAATTTAAAAATATTCTAAATAGTTTCTAGGTTAAAAAACATATTCAAATTTATTGTTCACTAAAACCAAGAACCCACATAGGAAACCATAAAGTTACCTCACTTTTACGATATGTCGGTTGATTTACCATTTACATATGTGAATGTTTTAGACGAATATTTTACATTTGGTTGAAAGTAATGGGTGTAATAAATGTACAAATATTATTTAAACCTCAAGTAGCAATTAATGATTTTGTTGATTTTTGTTTCTAAATATGAAAAAGTGTTTACATAGTATTTGTTTCTCTAAATAAAAACTGAAAACTTTAATGTTTGTTAGGAATTTCTTAACAATTATAGTTAATTAAAATAAGTTGAGCAATGAAAGATTTTTTAGAAATAAATAACATCATCGGAAACACAGATCAAAAATTTTTTTTTTTTTTTTGTAAATATGCTGTTGTTATTATATTATTATGTTAATAATTTATTTTATATATTTATATATAATTCAAGTTCAATTTATATATTTACCAATACAAAATATTAAAATTACTTGTATACTAAGAAGTTCCTAATATGGTGTTCACACATGCATTTTTAATTGAATTCAATTATCCATACAAAATTTCAATTAAGATAATTGCTCTAATAATTGTTAAACTTTAAAATACAACCCTGTGACTAGTAGTAACTAAAATGGCAGTTGTTTTGCTTTTAAATTAATAAAGAATATTTTTAGGCTGAAAATTACAATATTAGAACCAAATACAGTGCACTCGGGAAAACGTCAACTAATTAAAACCTCGGGTGTTGACGTTTAACAAATTGTTGACGTTTTAAAAAAAATCTGTTATTTTTTTCTGCTGTTTTTTACTTTCCAACACTTGGAAGAGAGACTTCTCTCTATTTATTTCAGAACATTTTAGAGTAGGTAATGTAAAAAAGGGTTGAGGTTTTGTGATGTTGACGTAAACGAGCGTTGACGTTTTCCCGAGTGCACTGTAAATGTATTCTTTTTTGTCAGCTGCTGTCAAACGCTAATTCAATTAGCAATATTGAGCATATGAGAACACTTTTTAATTAACCAATAATTGACTCAATTAAAAATGCATGTCTGAACACTATATAAGCTGGACTTTTTGGTGCTATTTTAATATCAGCATTTTTGAGATGGTCGTTCAAGTGAATTTCGGATTATAATAAAATTGGGCCAAATGATTTGTGTATATGCCTATGAAACATATTTGCTTATTTGGATACCAAAATTTTTAAGAGAGTTATGTTCTTTAAAGAGATTTTTGGAAGTGGGCTTTATATGGGAGCATTGGTCAATTATTTGTAGTCTTTATGTACAAATCAAACATTTATGATCGATAAACCTCTATTTCGGGAGTACATTTGTATAGGGTCTAGGTGAAATAATGGACCGATTTCGACCAATTTCAATCATAACTGTTCTTGGGCCGAATAATTTTCATGTACCAAATTTTATCGAAATATCTTCAAAATTGCGAACTTACTGTGCGCGCAAATTTGCATGGACAGCCAGCCAGCCGGACGGATGGACAGACATTGTTAAATACACTCAGGAAGTGATTCTGAGTCGCTCGGTATACCTTGAGGTGGGTGTTTGACTAAAATTTATGGGCGTTTCAAATACCAGCACAGATTGGTGATGTAGGTTATAAAAACATGAATATTATTAATAAATAATTTACCACTCATTACCAAGTAATGCTGAAATAACCTACTTGTCAGTAAGTACTTACTTTTGTATGCTAAAATTGCCCTTAAAGAATGCGTAAAAAAATCCGTTTGGAACATTTGACACAAACACTAAAAATATTCATATAAATTATGTATATGTAAATACTGTTTTTTTTTTTCATAAAATAATAAATAAAGCTATTGAAAAGTGTTGTAGTTTTATGAAATAAATTTACTTTTCACCAAGTAAACTATTAATTTTTTCGTCTTTATTGTTTCTCTCATTTATCGCCTTTATGGGTTAGCAGTAGTTTTTTTTATGATCAAATATTTAAATATTTTTTGTTTGGTAAAAAAATAACGGCTCACATTTCATTTCTGGCGGCAAATAGTTATGAATAAATTTGCAATTCTTATTTAACTATTGTTATTTATATCTTTTTATTTCTATTTTCGCTTTTTTCGTATTTACATAGATATATTTATTTGCTAGTATCTATTAAGTATGTGTTGTTAAACATGTGTTTGTGGCTGATTTCAATATGATGACCTGCATTTAAATTAGTACAAGCATTGTTACGATACTTTTTTTTATTTTATATACATATTTCTCTTAATTTTTACAAAGAAATAAAAAACAGATTGTTGGATAGAAAGTTGTTTTTCTTATTATTTTATTTTGTTCGTACAATTTTTATTCACTGGTTTGAATTGCATAGTCTTATAAATAAATAGAAATGGGGAAAAAGCTCAGAAATAAAAAAATTAAAAAATTGTTTCAATTCAAAATAACACAAATATTTTTTCAAATCATTCTATAAATAAAACAATTGATTAATTCAAATTTCAAGATATGTATACCAATAAATGTTGAAAATAGAAAGAATTAATAATTTAATTCAATTGGAATTAATGCTTTTATAATTTTTTAATAACAGTTTATTACTATTATTATTAATTTAAACAATTTAATTTAGACTGTGTAATGTTTTAATCAACTATGGATTTAATTATGATATTGTTAATCGCATGTTGAACAAAATGGAAAACGTGGTTTTGGTATTGGTACACACAATATTTCGGCTCAATTTGTTCGTTTTTATGAGATCGAATAAATGACAACATATATATAGATGGGTATAATAAAACAATTACAAAGTTTGTTTAAAAATCTTTATATATTTTATTAATGTGTTTTATTTGTTATTTTTTTTTAGAGAGAAATTATGCGATTTCAGAAACTCTAAAATATGTGTAATATTTGAAATTATTGTTTTCTTTTCTCAAATGTATTTGAACAAGATATAGTGCTATGGGCGTTAATTGTGGTTTATTTTATCTCAACAAAAAAATTTGAAGAGATTTGAGATATATTTTTCTGATGCAAACCTGAGAGATATACACAAATATGGGCCGAACCTTATTGGATAGATATTTAAATGTTTTTGTTTTTCAGTTACCACACATTTCTGTTATTTAGTAATTCACGATACCAACATCTATTTGTGAAAGTCTTGTGGATTTTAATAATTTTGAAGAGATTTAATATGAAAGACTGCTTTATTTAATTAAACTTCACCTTGTGGCAAATTTAGGCTAATTCGAGCGAAGTCATTAATATTTTGTACATGTTTTTTGACACTCTTGAGAATGTCAACAGATGAATTAGCTAAAATTTTCCAAATAATAATAACATGAATTTCGTGGTGTTGCTTCCAAGATTTCTTAAAAAAAGTCTCCTCTAGTTTATTCTAATAAATTCATTAATCTTCACTGAATAAAAAAAACACTTGTTTAAAAGTAATAAACTTTGAAATATGTAACATTGATATTTATATACGAGTATGTATAAAGAAAAATAATATAATAGTTTTATTAACTATTTTTCATAAACTTGTTTGCTAATTAATAAACTCTCATCTATAGTTAAATTTAAAAATTGACGCGTCACATGTCTAGCCTGTAGTCTATAAATGTAGGAAATATTCTACAAGCATGTAATCTAAAAATATGCATACAAACATACTGAATTTATATTCAGATGGGGGAGAAAAAATTTTTAAAGTAAATTTTTTTAAGCCACAAACGGACAGTCATTTAATGTGAAAACATAAATTGTGGATGAATTGAAAAATACTCTTATAAACTTCTCATGTGATGACATTGAAAATTTATTTATACATATGTCGTATGTATGTACAAGGGTATCCATTAGAATAATGATCGTTCGAATAATCGAACAATTTCTTACGAATAATTGTTCAAAGAATTTAAAAATTACCATTTTCGAATAACGAATAACATTATGAATAATAATCGTTTTATGTTTATGTTAATTTATCGTTTGTTTTTTTTAACTTTCATAATTTGATAATTAAAATTCATAATTTACACGAATCGTTTTAATTTTATTTACAAAATTTAATTAATTAAATTAATGATGACCTTTTAAATTTCAAGAATCTAAACATTCGTCTAGTGAAAAACTACAATACGAAATTATATTAAATATTTTTATTCCCAACGAAAATTAAATAAAGTTTTTCAATCGCTATAAATGAGTGATGCTCATAGCTCCTTATACAAATATATGAATGTTATTGCAATAAGTTAAAATTCTTAAAAACATCTGATATGTATTTCGAAACAGATATTTTAGAGTCCACATTTTGGCGAAATATTATTAGTTATTTGCCTCTCATTGATAGCTTTTAAGAAAATTATATTGAAAGTGATTGCACACACAATTCTTATACATATGTATGTATATTGTATAATGTGGGATGAATCGAATGTCAAATACAGTAATAAGCATTTGGAAACACGAGGATATTAATAAAACATATCAATACATCAAATTGAAATACCAACAATATAAAAATGCATGAAATCTTTATTTGAATCGATAGTATGGTCCATATAATTTAATGTTTGAAGATTATTTCATGCAAATGTTGATCTTGACTGCGCCTCAAATGGTCCATCCGCTTAGTCCAATTTGGCATACTCTTTCCAACATTTCGGCCGGTATCTCATGAATAAATGCTTCAATGTTGTCTTCCAATGCTTCAATTGAAGCGGGCTTGTCTGTATAGACATGATCTTTAACATAGCCCTACAAAAAAATAGTCTAAAGGCGTTAAATCGCAAGATCTAGGCGGCCAATTGACCGGTCCCGAATTTGAAATAAAATGTTCACCGAACTCGCCTCTCAATAAGTCCATTGTTGCGCGTGCTGTGTGGCATGTGGCACCTTCTTGTTGAAACCATGCAAGTCAAGCTCTTGCATTTTGGGCAAAAAAAAAAAAAATTGAATATGATCTCACGGTAGAGCTCACCATTCACAGTTACGTTACGATTTGCATCATCTTTGAAGAAGTACGGTCCAATGAAGCCACCAGCCCATAAACCGCACCAAACTGTGACTTTATCTGGATGCATTGGTAGGTTTTGCAATGCTTCTGGCTGATATTCACTCCGAAATCGACAATTCTGCTTATTTACGTAACCACTGAGCCAAAAATGAGCTTCGTCCCTGAACACAATTGAACTTTCTTAACAGAGCACGCATTTTGATAATAAAATTCAATAATTTGCAAGCGTTATTATTTGTAAAACGATTCATGGTTAAATTATAGACCAAACTGAAGATGTTTGACAGTGAAACAAAACACGAAACGTGCGTCAGCTGTTTAAACCAGTGTTGCCAAAAAGATAATAGCTAAAAAATCACCCTTTACAAGAAAACATATTAAAGATTAGAAACAGAAATAAAGCAAATGGATGGCTTTAGTTTCAATATACACTGGTTTTAAAATAAAGACAACCTAACCTAAGGTGGTGGTGAATGAGGTTGTTGATAATGTGTAAGAAACTGATATTTAAGATGACATTGGTTACATCTATTTTATCTATTGATGACATCTGACTACTTTCTTTTTGTTTAAACATAATTCGATTAATTTTAAATTTGTGATCAAATTATTCGAACAAGTTAAAATGTCTTATTCGAATTATTCGTTTTATTCGAACAAAAGAAAAGTAGAATAATTTGGTTACTCTAGTATGTACATATGTATGTATATATGTAACTCTAAAGATTTTTATTGGAATTATGACGTATGTCTTGTATAAATATCATTTTGTATAAAGGGTGTGGTTCCAGTTGGGTAATGTTTGTCATAAAATTAAAAAAAAAAAATATATGTATATGTATGTTCAAACAGTTAATGTACATATACATACAATGCATATACAACATATAACATTTTATATTATACATATGTATATGAAAGTAAATTTGTACATGTCTGTGTAAATACTATGTAATATTAGTGATGAAATATGTATATAACATACAATAATATAATGAGGAAAATAGCGAACTATGACGTATTATTGTTGCATGACGATGACCTACAAAATTTCACTAAATCTCTAATCAAATCAATTAGAAAGATTGAAATTTTCAAATTTTAAATTATGTACCATTAATTGAAAAATTTGACCCAAACAACGTAAGATCATTTCAACATTTTTAAAAGTAACGGACAAAAAACCATTGAATTACGAGTTTGCATTTTTTTTTATAAATATTTATTTTAATCATCATTATTTACGTTGTTACGTTGTTTTGCACGCTTATGTGTCCACCACACCACGTGTTTGTCAAGGGTTAAGTGTTGGGCGTTCACTTCGCAGGCAACCAAAGCCCTTAGTCCATTATATTCATATATATGAGGAGTGGGTTTTTTGTTTTGATGTTTTTTTTCAACATTTTTTATTGTTAAAACTGCAAACATTTTATTTAGAATTTTTTTGAATTGAATGTTTGCTGTGCATGATGTTTGTTTGTTTGACTATATGGCTGTCCATGATGCCCTTTGTTTAAGTTTTGATACACTTGGATAATTAACATAATTGTGGAAAATTGCTGAAATTTTCTCACGCATTTATTTTCAGCTGTTTAAGCGGTTATAATTTTCATACTGGCTTAACAATATTTACATCGAGTTATAGACGAGATTTACGCACTGAGTTTTTTTTTATTTAAACTACATACATACATATACATATATCTATGCATTTACTCGCACCTTTGATTTATCCATTTTTATTTTCAATGAACATTAAACCTACAGGTTTAAATTAACAAAATACTTACTACTCCCTTTTAGCATAAAACAAAAGCACATTTCTCACACATTCGTGAGGAAGTGCATGTCTGTATAAATATGTAGATAGATAGACGTCCATCGACGTCTTCTTTTACAAAAAAAAAAAAAAAAACAGTTAATACACAGCTATTTCAAATGCTATACAATAGTTTATGAACAATAATAAAATTTTCAATCATAAGTTTTCTAATTTATTTTTTGATCAATTGCGTTTACGGATACATTTTCCTTCCAAACTATTTCTGTTCTACCGATTCGGTTCATTTGCAAAACCAAATATTTTTGAAAAAATATTATTAGTTTTCGCAATATTTCAGTTTCTCTTTTTGTTACTAGAAACAATTTCAAATACTGTGTACCTATGCGTTGGTGATATAGGTATGTACATATTTTCAAAAATAAAAAATAACTGAAAGAACAACAACCAAAAAATACTTTAAACACTCATATTAATAAAATGGAGTTTATTTTCGATACGACGAAAATACAGAAAACTGTTTATTTTTTTCTGTTATTTGTGAGTTTTTACAACTTATATATTTTAATTAACGTGAGTGCTTTTGAGAAATGAAAATAAGAAAATATTTGCAGGAAGAGCAAAAACTGGCCTATTGAATTATTCGAAAACATAAATAAAATACTCGACTCCGGTCGGTTTTTCAAATAGATAAAATTTACTTATTAATACTCTAATTGTAGGCTAATAGCAAAAGAACATATAATAGTTTAATTCGTGTCCATAGAACATAGGAACGCATCGACCATCCATAAATTTGTCACCAATTTACATATTTGAGGGTGACACACAAATTTAGGAGGCATATTTTGCCATGTTTTTTTTTTTAATAACTTTTAATAATAACTTTTGCCAACGATAAATACATACGAGTATATATTAATGAGTGTACCTCGTAGATATACGAGGTATGTTCAAAAAATGTTTTCAAGGTTGAGCTAAAAATCGCATTTACATATTTTCTCAATTCATATAGCTATTCTAATACATTCTTCATACCTATCTACAAACATTTTATGAATACATACTATCTCCATGTACATAAACATATATTTTTTTAACAGTCTATAAAAAGCCATGACATATAGGTACTTATATTTTGTACATACTTAAAAATTTAAAAAGTACTTTAAATAAATTGTTTAAAGTGAAAACTGATTAGGTGTTTATTTAGATATTTAAAATAACTAATGGATAAAGAAGAGAGGAGTGAATGAAATATTCTACTTGAACCCGCACATAATGTCACACATATGGTTTGGTGTGTTTAAAATTTTATAGTATACGAATTTATAATGATAATATTTGTGTATACAAAATTTGAAAATAAATAAATAATGGCAAATTAAGAAGTCATAATTGAATAGAAGAAATATCAAAAAAGGATGTAGACTTTAAATACGCATCCATTAGCAATTAAGAAAATAAAAAGAATTTTAAATAATAAAATAAAAGTATAAATTTTATTATCTTGTAAAAATACATACATACGTACATACTACACATGTATATATGTATATATAATATACATATGTATATATGTACATATGTACATATGTACATGTTTAAAAGATATCAATTGTGTTTGTTTGGACGATCACAATATGAATCAATTATACATAAATATAAATATAAATACGATTGGTGTAAGCGATTAACCATTACTCGCTGGGTTCTATCGAAAAATTAATTGTATTATGAGACTTATAAACTACTCGTTATATTTGAAACTTGAAAGTTGAAATTTCCGAATATGTGTTCTGTTTCTACAATATCCATTGTTGGCAAAACTATTAAGACTTTATTATTAATTTAAACAATTTTATAAACAAAATTTTAGAAATTCATAATCAATATGAAGAGTTTTTTATTAAAAAAATTTTCCAAAATTACATTTACACGTCTTCTTACAGCACGTTCTATCAGTAAATATTAAGAAGTAGAAGAACTACTTTTTTAAAAATATTTATGATTTTCTAAACCAATATAAAAACGTTGTATTTCATCTCTCAGAAACTGGAGATATCTTTTTCAACATTAAATCAACAACGATATGTGCTTAATCCTAATGCCAACCTTCAATACAAAGAAATTTCCACAGTTAGTGAAAATACAAATTCTAAAATGTAATTTATACAGTAATTAATGAATGTAAATAACAAAATAATAAAACAATTTTCAAATTTAAATTTTATTGTTATTATTTTATTTCGAAATGACACGTGCCTTCTGAAAAAAAGGGATTTTGCTGCGATCTACAATGAAATCTTTTGTGTAAAAAAAATGCAAACATAAACATATTCTTAAATATTATTTTATTTGATGTGATCATCGTGATCAACGACAGTGCACTTCAGCTTCATCTGTATTCCAAATTTGTATATAGGAAAAGGGGCATAGAAAAACAAATAAACAAAAAAAAATACAGAATTAAATAAATGCATTCGATAAAAACCACCCTCATATGGAAACTGATGTCAAAATTATGCGTAAGTCATCTGTTCAAATGTGAAAGAAAAACTTTGTTTGAGAACACAATTTGCTTTTGGGGTGCGATTCTATCAACATTAATCCGACAAAAACATATTAAGCCCAACAACAACAACAACATTAGAAATACACACTACAGGCAATTCATTTAGTTGCATACAACTTTGTAACTCACAAATTATGTACGATATATATAAGTCCCAAATAAGTCCGTATATATAAGTCACAAGTTACACGAAGCAACTCTTTAAGCTAAGCTGATTACCTTTTAGACATCGGGGTGAGGGAATGACAAGACACGTACAAACTAGAAATTGGTGTTACTCTCTTATTCGTATTACATATGTGCAGTGTTGCCAGACGATTTTGGTGAAAAATCATCATTTAACGAAAAAAAAAAATCATATTTTGGAAAAAAAATCATATTTTTTAAAATTTTTAGTTTTTATTTGTAAAAAATTAAAAAAAAAAAAACAAGTTTTTTACGTTGATTGCTTATCGGGTTTTATTATCATATTTTTACTCAATGTACAATTTGTATTCACAAGGACATGATATAACCCAATACATATCAACCAATTTTTAATAAACTACATGTTTTACCAAAAATATTGTATACTCGTATCTATAAGGTGCAATAAAATACACATGTTTAAGTAACTCATGATTTGTGTTATTGCTTCTATGAATGTCGGAGATATTTAAGAATTTATGTTTCTCACCTCAAATGTCCGTCCGATTTCCAAAAAAAAAAAAAAAATTTGGATTTTTTTTTTATCTAATTAGTAAAAGTAAAGTTTTATAAAGCTTTAAATATTTTTTTTTATAATTTAATTATAATACGAGAGGTTTCATATTTTTTATAATATCTTCATCAATTTTTTAATTATAGCAAGAACATTTTTTAACTAGTAAATAATCATGTGTAAATAAAATTCTTTCTAATGTTGCGTTTTCAAGTTTTATTTAAATGAACTTTGGAAAAAATTTGTTCAACGTTTGCTTATGAACTAGGAAGAAAAATTATATTGGAAACAAATTTCGTCAATGTTGGAACAGCTAAGTCGTTATTTGCACGAGTTATTTTAGAGTTTGTGGCCCAAAAATGATCACTGTTAACATTTTCTAAGGTTTGAAAATATTTTGTGAAATCTAAATGACGAAGTTCTTTAAATTCATCGTCTAAATTTTGAGAATCATTTTCATTAATTAAATTTGGAAATCTTTCCATAAGCGGAGACAATGAAGAAACTTTTTTAATAATAATATTATGTTGATCAAGAGAAGAAATTTATTTTAAAGAAGTGTCGCTAAAATCAAAACGTTTGGCTCATTGCTTACAAAAATAAAGCACTTTATAAAATAAACGGAACGTTTAAAGTTTGCAAAAATGAATTCAGAGAAACAATGAAAACATTGTCGTAATTAGGAGTTCTAAAACACACCATTTATTTATAAAACTTTATTATACTTTATATATTTATAAATCTACTCAACAATGCAACTAATCTAAATTATGTTATATTTGTGTGTATGTCTACCAAATTGTATGTGTTTGTTGTTGTATGTAAATGAAATTGCTACTGATTTATAATGCGTAACTGCCATTTGAAAAGAATGAGTTTTGCATTTGTGTGTACTCAATATGGGTCACTCCATATAATACATAAAATGTAACCGCAACTAGCATTAATTATTTTTTATAATATTCTATCTTTTTAATTAAAAGAAGAAAAGCTTAATTAAAAAAATCATATTTTTGGAAGAAAAAAAAATCATATTTTTGGCAAAAAAATCATATTTTTGGCAAAAAAATCATCAAATCATATTTTAGTTAAAAAATCATCAAAAATATGATAAAATCATCATTCTGGCAACGCTGCATATGTGTATACAAATCTGTGTATACTCTCAATGAACACCGAAGAAATTTCAAGGAAAAATTGTATCAATCTTTTCAATAAAAATTGCTTCGTGTAAATTGAAACTAACATTTGTTAAATTTTAGCTATGACAAATAATTATTAATGGGAGTTTCTATTGCAATTTTGTAGAGAGTTGTTTTATAGTTTTAACAAAATGTGCAACATTTTAAAATATTTATTCTTTTGTTATCACTTTATCATGTAAATTGAATGCTGTCTGAATTAAAATTAAAATTCCATATAATACTGCCGTTTGGTCAGTTAGAATGGTTCACAACGTGGTTAAATTTAGACCTTGAAACAAATAGTTAGTCAGTTGTAATCGCAATTAATGACTGATTTTTTGTAGAAAATATGGGGGTTAGATTAAATTTCTTATCATATGTATCTATGTATGTAGTTTTATTTTGCTGACTAATTTGGAAAACATTTTTTTATGAACTAATCGAAACAAAAATATATAAAATATTTGGATTAAATTTATATTGATTCATAAACACGAAACCAAAATTATTTTTTCGTATAAAATTTTATTGAATTTGAAAAGTCGGTCTATATTTCCGAAAGTTTTATTCTCATTATTGTGAAAGTTTAACTCCTTCTCCATTGGCGTTACAAGTTTCACTGTGCAATGTAAACTATCAATATTTTAATAACAATTTGCAGATTTTTTATCCAAACATAATATTAATGTTCATAAATGTTGTATTAATGTTCATTGTTTTTTTTTTGTTTTGTTGTGTTTACCTTTTTTTTCTTGTTAGGAATACGAAGGTGGTGAGTAGGGTTGGAACCTCCTGAGAAATCTCAATAGCTAGTCGGAAACCTCGCCAACACAAAAGTGTCCGTAACAGAAATGCCACAAACACGTCAAACAATGGTTATTAGTTCACGATCTAACAGATATTGTATGTATAATCGGTCCATTTAAACATTTTTTATTAGGAATTTTTTTATGTATGTACATACATACATATAAATTAATTAATTTAACCGCTACAAAGCAGTTACTACTTGATAGAGTAGTAATTTTTTGTGTTTACATGTTGCTGTGTAAAGGTTGTAAAACTTGGCGAATTAAAACAGTTTAATGTGTCTTTACAACAAATGACTCATTCGACTTTATTTTAATATTTGTTTTGCTTGTGTGAATAATAGATAAATATTTTGTCTTACTGAATTTAAAGAAATAAATGACTTTTTTGATGATTCATAAATATTTCGATTTATAAATATTTAGTCACTAATCGAAAACGCTTATAAATGTAAATAAATACTTAGGTATGGTCACACTTGGCAAGTATTTATCAAAAAAGACGTAACTACTAAATAAAATATATTTGAACTTGTTTATTTAAAAGAACTTCGTTTATTTAGGACAAGACACAACAAATATTTAGTTTTATTTTATTTAATGCTGTTTGATCTTACAAAATTCTTGTAAGAGTATTTTCATTACCTTATTGCATTATAAACTTTCACAATAAGCTAAAAACACTGAAATTTAATAACTATTTATTCGAAAACTTGTTTCGCTTTCAAACACTATAAAATTATATTATTTGAATAATTTGAACATTTTATAAATCTACAATTTTATAAATTTCGAATTTTCGTATTTATTCAAAATAATATATTCCTTGTTTAAATAAAAATATATATAAATTATAACATTAAGGGAATTGTTTTAAAAAAGTTTTGAATCTCTGTTTATTGTGGTATGACGTTGACGAAATTCTAACAAATTTTTTTAATTTTTTTTTAAATTAATTAATTATTATTAAGAGATTTATGCTATAATTGTGTCATTATAGCAAATATTAATAATTAAAATTACAATAAAATATATATATATAAGTATATATAGTATATAGTAATATAGTATCATATGTAATCAATCTGAATAGAAATTTTATAATGTTAAAATCACTAGACGTTGTTTGTGCTTGTATTTATAAAAAAAACTTGTGCTTGCAATAAAATCCAGAGAAATTTAGAGATTGTCAGAAAATTATCAGCATCATTCAAAAACAATTGAAACAAGTAAGAAAGTATAGTCGGTCAAGCCCGACCATATTATACCCTACATCCAGTATATGTATAAAACAGTTTTTCAGAAATGGGCGCTATATAGGAGACTGATCATCCAAAAATTTAGTGCCATGACTTCCGTGAATATAAATCATATGTATGTTAGACTTTATCTCGATATAAACGGACGCGTACATCCGCTAGATAAAAAAAATTATCTTGGACGGACATTTAGCTTATTTTTTCCGAATTTTTCATGTCACAAAATACAAATAAGCTTGCCAAGACTCTTTTAATTTGTTCGCTTTAACAACAGGGCACGGTTTATCATATTTACTACATCACATAACATACATAATTAAATGTGGGTATGTTAAATATTTTCTCTCTTGCATAATGTTTTCAATCTAACGTTTTGTTTACAATTTACGCTTCTGCTTCGGAGAGTTGACAACACTAATTCTTGCAATGTTTGTGGTGAATACGTATTGTGTACAAACCTGTTTGACCAACAGCTTGTAATCTATGCCATTACTTACATATTTCTGTTCAATATTTTTTGGATACCAACATTTTAAAGAGAGTTTTAAACTTTAACGTGATTTTCTTATATGGGAGCTATGATCAATTACGAACCGATCTTCACAAAATTTGTAGATCATTTACTACTTATTTGTTCTTATTTTGGATACTTGCATTATTTAAACATTTATGATTGTTAAACTCCTATTTCGGGAGGACATTTGTATGTAGGCCAGGTGAAATAATGGACCGATTTCTACCAGTTTCAATCCCATCCATCCTTGGGCCGAAAAATATCACGTACCAAATTTTATCAAAATATCTTCAAAATTGCGACCTGTACTCTGCGCACAAGCTTTACATGGACAGCCAGCCAGCTAGACAGACGGTTTGCCCGA
This sequence comes from Bellardia bayeri, assembly GCA_950370525.1. Classification (NCBI taxonomy): domain Eukaryota; kingdom Metazoa; phylum Arthropoda; class Insecta; order Diptera; family Calliphoridae; genus Bellardia; species Bellardia bayeri. Next base: position 101,003,300 of record OX493266.1, read on the forward strand.
TATTTATGGCTGTTACAAACATCAGCACAAACCTAATATACCCTTTCCAATATTGTGGTGTAGGGTATAATAAACAAAATTTCATAAAAGTAAACCATTTGTCATTGTTTTAGGAGCGAGCATACGATTTTATGTCCACACGTGTGAATACGTTTTAATCTTTAGTAAACGCTTCCATAACTGTATTTCAATTGATCTTTGAAAGGCTTGACTGCATAAATATATCAATACTAATGACCATATTAAAGTACAATGAAGTTAATTTGAAACATCTAGAGTTGTTGCTGCCACCACCATAATTTCTCTCTGGCCAGACATTATTAATTGGAGTTATTTATCCATTTTATAAATTTTATTTATGTCGAACTTACAGATACAAGTTTTCATTTCATTTAAAGAAATGTTTGTGCAAGTTTTTGTTTATATGTACATATTTATAATTCTAAAAACAAAAAGGCTTGCAAGTAAAACCACTAATTATAGTTTTATTTTTGTTTTTGTTTTTAAATTATTTATTTTTTTTATTTGAGCATTTATTAAGAAAGGAAAATATGCGAATACGAAATAAAGCTTTTATACGATTTTTCACAAAACCGTGAAAATATTTCACACGCTTTTAAACAGCATTAAACAGACCGTAGAAAATTTGAAATTTTAAACAAATAACGAGTACATATGTATAACAATTGTGTTGTCTGTTAAAGTATTTAGTTAATTTTGTAAATGGTTTAATGATAAACAATTTATGCATTGTAACAAAACTAAAAAATTTTTATAAGAAATTGAAAATAGTATTTTTAATTAAATAAGACACCTAATAATACGAGTATAACTTAATATTTTCATGCACTTAATGATTTAATTTGGCTTTTTCTATTTAACTAATTGTTTTGCACATTTTTGGTATGTAAACATTTTTAAAATTGCCTTCCTTTCGATGATTATGATTCATTCCAAACATGAGTAGCGTTAAACAAATCCTTTCTTTGTTCTTCGTGTTTCGTTTAATGCATTAACTTACTCCCTGCCCAAAATGTTTAACTAAAAAAGAGGAAATAAAAGAAATCCGTATGTACGTATAGAGAAATCATTTTAACGGATGTCTTATGACTCATTCATTGGATTTATATTCGTACTGGTAGCACAAGTAAATACATTAATAAAGGGAAGTAAAAGAAATAATTTTTATATTTTTTATTTATTTTTTGTTTTAATATTAAACTGATATGATTAATACTGGTTGTTAGTGTTGTTGGTGGAAACTAAAATGGTGTTTTATTTTTGTTATTTTTTAAATATACATACATATTTTGTTTGATAAGAATAAGTTCTTATAGAGTACATACATATAAGTATTCATATAGATTTTTAAATAAATACTCGTACATACCTATACCTATGCATTTAATTATGACTGTGTACATATAATTATATTTACCACAAAAGAAATATGATTCACTACAATTTCTAATAATGAACTTTTTCTCCGTTATTTTTGAATTACGAAAAAGCTATTAAATAAAACTTAAATTTGTTATATTATAGGATGATCGGCTCGGGTTTTTAACCTATAAAAATCGGGATTTTCGATTTTGTTTAAATGTGGGCTTTTCGAAAATCGAATAAACCAATTTTTTTGTTTTCAAACACTCATCCATTCTGAAAGTCTTCCATATCTGTATTAAACTGTATTTTATATTCTGTTATTTTGTGTTCCTTTTTATAAATTTAAATCAAACTTGAGTTAAAATAAATAAGCAATAATCTGAGAAGTAACTGTGCGTGTAAAATGGATCTCAAATTCATTATACATATGTTTTAATTTTAATTAAAGTTTTGCCCCTAATTAAAGTAATTAACTTTCAGTCGTTGTCGTAATCGAATGAAAATCAATCATTTTGATGCGATTGTCCAATAAGATCTAAATACGATAGAATGCGAATAAAATCTGGCATTCGGATGTGCAATTAGTAAAACACCGGGACGTGTAAAAAAATACAATTTTAATATATTTCCACTTTTTTAAATTCCCCCATTGAACATTGTTAACTGGACTAGACAGGGAAGTCCAAATTAATTTACACATGAATATATGGAGTCAAATATTCATTGGATAATAAACAAATATCTAGTATTTACACTTAATATGTATAATATTATAGAATTTTAATTGGACCTCATCAAAGAAGTAAATGCTGGGAATTTGGACAAATTCGGATAACATTTAGTATAAAATCCTATAAAAGCTTTATTACTTATTCGCATATTTTCCTTTCTTAATATAAAATTTAAACAAAACAAAAATAAAACTATAATTAGTGGTTTTACTTGCAAGCTTTTTTATTTTTAGAATTATAAATACGAGTATGTACATAGTTTTGGTTGTGAATTTCGTAATTTTTCATTGGTCCACTAATTTTGCAGCAATTTTATTTTGCCAATTTTCTGATTTGTTTGTCAAAATCTAAACAAATTCTACTGACCTGTGGAATAGTGAGCCAGCCCATTGTTAAATCTTCCTATTGCGTACAAATTCAATATTTTTTAAGGCAATTTTAAAATGTAAAGAAATATGTATAAATTGAAAGCAAATGTAAAAACCTCGTTGATTTACATTTAGTGAATGAAATATGTATGTATTTAAATTTCCGGATATATGTATGTATATATATTAACTAATTATTAATAATAAATCTTGAAATTAATGATAATTCAAATTTTAACGGATATTAATCGTAATTATATATGCAAAACACATCGAATCAAGAGTCAACACAAAATATTTTTTTTGTCTATTATTATATTAAAAATTCTAGAAACGTGCATCAGAGTGTTTAAGAATATTTACTTATTTTATACTGGCAGGTATTTTATACTTATTGTAAGAATATGAGTTGAGTATGGCTGTGTTTTTCAAAAAGAAGACAAGTACATAAATAAATTCATACATATATAGTATACATACATATTTATATATGTATGTATGTATGTATGTACCTCTGCATCTAAAACGATTTTTATGTGAGTGGAAAAGTATCGTAAATGTAATACATTTATTGAAAAGCCATAAAAGGTAATAAAATCGTGATGTTGCATGCCACAATTTTTATGACTAAAAGGATGTATTATGTACATAAATATATGTACATATGTATGTATGGATGTGAAGAATCCCGGGTATATTGGTGGAAAACGACAATTTATTTGTTAAGGACACCCTGGTACTATTTTGTATTAGTGGTAGTGATTCTCAGATTGAAAAAACCCTTGGTTAGAATTGAAAGCCGGCCGGCCGGTATTTTACCAGCAACACATTCATCGAATCGATAAAAATTTGTCTGACAATAAATGAAATAACGCAAAAGGAAAACACAGAAGAGGGTGGAGTTTTGAGAGTATTTTTTAATTTCGTTTCTCTCTTTGTGGTGGAAGTTCAAGTTCAAATTTATACATTTTTTGTCAATTTATATTCTTGTTGTTGGTGTTTTTTTTCTGTTTATTTGTATATGGAAGACTGACAACTTTAATATAGAAATGGTAAAACATTTTCCGTTTTATTACATTTTGTTATTTTTATTTACTCAACGCCAAAAAGAAGTTTGTGGGCATTATATTTTTGTCATTCCCTTTGCAACACAAATATTTAAAAGCGGGTGTATACAATAACATTTTTGATTCGCTTAAATACAGAAATTAAATAAATTAAATCGAGCAAATTGTTTTATAAATGAAAAACCGTCGTAATACGAGTATATGTCGAAAGTATTTCCTAATCTGTTGGAATCTGTCTTGGAACCGAAAACTTTTTTTTATTTTTCCCAAGGGTTATATTTTAGTTAGTTTTTACAACAAAATTCAAAAAAAAAAAAAAATAAAAAAATTCAGCTCTTATCTTAAAAAAAAAATAATAAAGCTTACTATGGTTAGTTAGTTAAAAATAATAATTAGCACTCAATGTGCTAACTATGGTTTAATGTCAATATATATATATATGTATATATATATATATGTATATATATATATATGTATATATATATATATGTATGTATATGTAATATAAAAAATTACAATTTGACGAGATAAATCCTTCGATATCATTATTAAATTTAAACTTACTAGATTCATGCAATTATATGTTATCGGCAACTAGGCTTGCCAGAAGTAGTGCATTTAGAAGTACGCGTACTTTTTTTTACTAATTGTACTTCTGTCTGCATAAGACCTAAAAAAATACGCAAATGTACTTTTTTTCAGCCTCTGTACTTCTTTTTGTACTTTTTTTTATTTTTTTTAAAGAAACAATTTCTTATTTGATAGTAAATATTTTGCTTAGTGTATAAAAGAAGCAACTTCAAGTTATTTAAATCGCACTGAGTACGCTTGTAATGAATTTTGCAATTTTTTAAAAACGGAAGATGGTAACAATGGAATAGTTAACTAAGTCGAAAAAAGCGATAAATATTTATAAGTTTTTCAAGTTGCCAAAAAACAAGTTGTATTGAAACATTTAATATAGAATAGAAAAAAATATTTTATTTTTTAAAAATAAAATCTAATAACCTGACTAGCTTTAGGTTATTTTTTATTCATGAGAAGGGTATATAAAAGTTTGTCATTGCGTTTGTAATTTCCACAATATAATTTTTCGGCCCTGTCCGTCTGTCTGTCTGTTGAAATCAATTTTCTGAAGTCTCTAGATATCTTCGGGATCCAAATCTTCAATAATTCTGCCTGACATGCTTTCGAGAAGTTTGCTATTTAAAATCAGCAAAATCCGTCCATAAATAACAGAGATATGAGCAAAAATCCGAGACAACCTCTGAAACTTTCATCAAAAAAACTAAGTGTATTAATATTGTTACGAACAAAATCATCAACAGATGACGTGTTTATCGACATTATTATGCATAATATAATTATGCATCCACAACAAAGGTGAAGGGTATATAAGATTCGGCATAGCCGAATATAGCACTCTTACTTGTTTTGTTTTTATTATTTGTTATTTTCTTCATTGAATTGTTAATACTGAATTTCCTAGTTCTTAGTTACATCAATTATTTCTTTTATGTACTGAATTTTATGATTTTTTTTAAATAAAAAGTGTACTTTTTTTCTTATTTGTACTGCTGTTTTTACTTCGATTTGATATTTGTACTTTTTTTTGTCGATTTTATATCTGGCAACCCTATCGGCAACAAAATAGGTAAGTAAGTCCGAACAAAATTTTCAAAACATTTACTAGTTTAACCTATTTTGTTAATTTTTGGAAATTTATATCAACAATTAGAAGTAACTATTAGTGCCAAATTTAAAATTTGAAATTCTACGATTTCTCGATTTAGGGTCAATCGTTTTAAATTGTTTTTAAAATTGTTTTAGTTGTAAAAATGTTTTTGGATAATTGGATAATTTAACTAATTCTTCGACCTTTAAATTTTTTATTATCAAACAATTTTGAATTCTGACTAATCTGTTATATTGATAAATATTTTTATTGTTATTTTATAAATTTGTTAATAAATTTTATTTCCCTAAAGATGCTACATTATTGTACCGAAATATTGGAATAAATAAGAAATTTTTTAATCATGTATAGAACTTTAAGTTGGCAACAAGTCGCTAGTCTACGCCGATAAGCCCGAAACGATTGACCACTTGGAGAACAACGTAAACAACGTTATTGCCTATATACGGCCACAAATATTGGAAAAAGTCATCGAACATCCAGATTAGACTACGTCCGTGCCAGTCATATGCGAGAAGTCTTAAATATGTTATAATGCGAAAAGATTATCTTTAAAATAAAGTAAATTTCATGTCAATTTAAAAAAATCATCTTTGTTTTATTCTATTTCAAAGTTCTATACATCTAAAAAAACACAGAAACATGATTTTCAAAATAAATTTGGACAATTTGGAAGCTTTGTTTAGGCGTCAGTCTATTCATGTTGAAATGCCAAACCAACGTAAACATAAATCACTTCACGGCTGACAAAATAGCCGCCAGTTTAAAAAGTTTAGTCAACTTAAAGTTCTATACATCTAAAAAAAACACCTTATGTATGTATGTTGATGTGTTACAAACTTCTTGCTTTAGACAGATTGTGGAAACGGTTAGAACCGTGACGTATCAAATGCTCTGACTTGACCGATTATACTTTCTAACTTTTTTCTCTGTTTTTGTTTTATTTGCTTTAGGTTGTATAGACACAAAATATCAGCATGCGTGCACATATTGTGCTAGTAAATGAAGGTAGTGTGACTGACGGTGGTTGGAGATACAACATCTACAATGCTTACATTAGTTGTGGAGTAGACATATTAATGGTGGTGTTTAATTTATGTTTTAGAGGGTAAGGTCCTTTTTGCAACAATGCCGTTTTAATTTCTGCAAGTACTTTACTCTACATTAGTCAATATGTAATGCTATAGTCGTTTGTGTATAGGCGTAAATATACATACATACATATACATAATTACATATATACGTAGATACAAACATATGCATAAGTATATATGTATGGGTGTGTACATAAAAGCAGGGTGCGGCTTTTTACTGAAATTTACAAAAACATTTTATTTTTGGTAGCCATTTCTCAATAAGGCGCATGAATGTTTCGTTTTCTTTTCATACAGATAACCGAAAGGTGTAGAGAGAAGAAAGAGTGATAGGTACGAATCTTGTGTATAAAAAGTGAAATTTGTAACTAAATTAATATATGTATGTAGGTACACAGATACACAGATACCAATCTCTTAATATGCATATGGTTGCACAAATGATTATTGTCCTGAAATCGCGAACAATAATACGAAACATACATATGCATATGTATGTATGGAAATAATATGCAGATATCGATGTATGTACATACATATTTATATATATGTATGTATGTAAACATAACCATATACCTAAAACTACCGCTCCTTAATATTTCTTAACAAATAATCTCTGTACCTTTTAGAAATAAGAGAATGACAGACTATCTCTCTATGGCATTCTCTATTTTGCACATGCTTTGTTTGCATACTCTTGATGCAGAAATTAGGCAACAGGGCAAGTATTGCTCTCACGTGCAAGTTGTATCCTTCTTTGTAAGTCCATCTACTACCCTATTGCTGGAATATACAAAGAGCATGCGTTTTCTTGACAAAAACTACCCTTTATTGCTGTGTATGTACTTTTGTTCCAAAGGGCATTTTTCTATTCTACAGTTGTTACCATATGATATTTTTGACTGTTTTTCTTATGTGTTTTTGTTACCTCGTTTGCCGGCATACTCAAGTATTTATTGATTATTAATATGTATGAACTTTTCATGTCCTTTTAGGGAAGTTGTACTTTTCTATAACATTTTATATACATACAATATAGTTTACATAGAAATGTGTAGTACATACATATACATATGTACAGTGAATCACAGTGAAAATTGTCCACCTCGAAGTAAATTAATATCTGTTATACCTACAACAACAATTATATTATTATTGATTTAGCGGTATGCTTAGGGTCGTTGTCCTGGTAGAAGTGAAATATGTTCTTTATGTTAAAATTTTCCGCACTCTGCTTCAGATTATTTCTTAAAATTGTTAAATATTGATATCTATCCATATTTTCCTCAACAAAAAGAGATTTCAAACTCCTGCCGCAGAACTAGCACTCTATTCCATAACGTGACCGCCACCATGTTTTACAGTAGAACGCAAGTATTTGGGATTTAACTCCTCGTTGGGCCTCGTCCGAGCGAAAAAGGTTGAATTTTGAATCATCTGCAAATAAAACATTTTTGTAAAATGAGTACATATGTAATTTGTTTTGTTTCATTTTAAAATAAACCGTTATACGAGAGAGTTTTTTAGGCGGGCAGTTTTCACTGTAAGATAAAAAATTTACATTTTCTTTTTAATCCTGTGTTTTTTTTTGTAGTTGTACATAAGTTGAGATTATGTCGTTTGTTTTTAACACTAACTATTCTAAAGTGTATGTGTGTTTAATCAAACATTTTTGATATCAGATAAGAATTTAAAAAAAAAATATTGTAAAAATATTGTTTTAAAGGTTCGCCATTTTTACTGTGATTCACAATTTACTGCACTTGGCAGCTTCCGATTCTGCACAATTGAAATTATACATCTAAATAAATGCATATCAAGTATTTACATATGCACATACATCCATATATGTACATAAAGGTGCATCCATTTGACAAAAAAACGTAACCACTTGTTTTAGCACAAAGTTGCTTAACGTTGTTTACTCTTACAAGAATTTTGCAAGATCAAACAGCATCAAATAAATTAAAACAAAATATTTGTTGTGCTTTGGCCTAAATAAGAAAAGTTTTTTTTTTAATAAATAAACGAGTTCAAATATATGTTATTTAGTGGTTACGTCTTTTTCGGCAAATATTTGCAAAGTGTGGCTGTACCTTAAGTACATATTATAGAATATATTTTTGAACACTAGTTTCTTATTGCCAATAGTTTATAAATTCTTATCGGAATATTTTATATTAACCTTACTTTATATAATAAATAAATAATCTTTTAGTGTTTTTGATAAATTCACCTTAACGTTTTTGATAATTTTGTTATTTTTTATGAATGGTATCACTTGCTAAACGTGGTTGCGTTACTGATTGTGGCTAAATATCATATCTTAATTACAAATCGTATGAATTTTAGTTGCGTATTTTAACTATACATACCTCCATACATATGTATGTATGAATGTTTTGAATGTTTTTTTAAATTAATGCGCATACATACATACATAATAATTTGACAAAAATATATGTATGAAAGTTCGTCATAAAATTCGGTGGCTTAAATTACGTGAATGTTAGATTTATTTGTGCTGAATGTTATTTTTATATTTTTATGTCCGATTTATTTTTAAATGGAAGCACCTATTTATTTGTGTGGATACCTACTTACATACCTATATAAATAAGATATTTTTGACCTATTTTGGGAGCACATTTATATAGGGGCTAGATATGTCATACGCGCACATACCAAATGTGCGAAATACCTATCTGGTTACAAGGTTGAACGAAATTATTTATTTTCAAATAGGTATACCTTTCTTAAGCTGACTTAAATAGAGGTTTGAACATATTTAATCATCTAATCTATGTGCATACATATGTATGAATTGATGAAATAAGTATCAAGCATAGCTGTCAGATTTGACGATTTTTTTTTTTCAAAAATAGCAAATTGGCGTTTTGAAGATTTTTTTCTTCGAAAGTGACGATTTTCTGAATTATTGAAATTGTTCATCATTAGTTTTTTTTAATAATGTTTTTGGTACCAAATTCTGTCTTTTTTTGAGACAACAACTATTTTGTTCATTTAATATCATAAATAGTAAGAAGAACATGACATATTTCAAGAACAAAACCAAATGATAGTGATGTTTTCTTAATTATTGACAATTGTTAAGTTTAAGTATAATTAATCCAAATAATATTATGAGTCAGGATAGTAGAAATAAATTACTTATCTTATTGATAAAAATGAAAACCAATTTTAGATGCTGAATTTCGTGAATTAAGATTTTTAAAGAAAACAATTTTTGAAATTTAACGGGGAAATTCTATAGAAACGTTTCCTATTTTAACATAACGCCAAAAAATATATGCCAAATAAATTTAAATACAACAGAAATACGGAATTGTTTGAATATAAATGTGTTTGATGAATTCTTTACTCTAAATGTTATTTAAAACTTAATAAACTTATTTGTAATTAAATCTGAATTTGTAAAATATGTTACATTCAGATATTTATTTGCAAAATACTATAACAAATTATAAATATATTACACAAGTTTCTTATTTATTTATATTTCGTTTAAACTGCTATTAGAAATATTGGCTTTTAAATTTTTCTATTTTTTTTTTTCGAAAATTTGACGATTTTTTCCGAAATTCTTTTGGCAGCCCTGGTATCAAGTATAAAAGTATTTTTTAACCTAAAATAAAAAAAACTAAATACGTTTTGATTTACTCACAGAAACGACATTTAAGGAAATTTCTCTCTCACACCAAATTTATTGGTGTTACTTTTCATCAAATTAGACAAAAAAAAAAAAATCAAAAGTTTTTACTTGTACGATTCAAATATTTATTGAGTATAGTATCTATCTAACAAACAGATTGTTGTTTTAAGTTTTTACCAAATTTGTTAAGATTTTTTGCGCATTGAAGTTATTGTATTTGTTCAAAATTCCATTGACAATTTTATTTTTTCTAAGTATGGTTACAAAGTGTAGATTAATTAAATAATTAGAAATTGAATCGAATAAGTTTCAGATTTCAAGACTTTTTGACGTCATATTAAATGATCTTAATATATATAGATTTTATATCCAACATGTAAATACATTGTATGTTTGTATATTTACAATGTTTGTATTTGTTTGTTGAAATCTAAAGTTTGTGTTTATTCAAATGTTCAAACATCAAGAATATAAATACATATACATACATATGTATGTATGTATCTAAAATAAAAAATAAAACAAAAATTTAATTAAAAATATATAACATTTATAGTTGTGTAAGGCCATATAAGGTAAACATTTTTCGACAATGCTTTTTAGAAAACAAAATAATAGGTACATATTTATTTTTGCAGTATTGACAAATTATACGCCTTTTTAACGGCATTAAGCAAACATATACATATACAAGGTGGCGCAAAAGTAAACTTCCAATCAGGTGATCTTGCTGGCCAGTGCAAATCGCCAAAACGGGAGAATAGGCGCCCGGGAAATGCATCCTTCAGCATATCGGCTGTGGCACGTGCAGTGTGTACCGTTGCACAGTCCTGTTGGAACCACATGTTTTCCAATCCCAATTCATCAAGTTGCGCAAAATTTATAGCATTTTCTGATAGGAGAATTACTTTTGCGCCACCTTGTACATATGCACATATAATTGAAAGAAATATTAGTTATTCTAAATAGTGCTCATTACGTTCGTAACAAATATTTATAACATATAAATATGTACATACATACATATATGTATGATAATTCGGAAATCTGTTAAAATTTTTAAGAAAAATGTATAAATTTGTTTAACAATATACAAAATTTTAATTAACTTTTAATAATATCTTTATTAAAAATACATACATACACATATAAAAGTATGTATTTATTAAACAATTATATTTTATTTTTCAATATTTATTTATTTTACCAATTGCTAAATCAATACAATACCGACAAATTTCTATGACATACGGCCATGTCACAGAATTTAATTCCGTTCGGAAGTGGAATTAATTCCGTATTTTGCTTCTATAGAAAAAGTAAAACAAAACCTTTTTTCGGAATGAAATCACTTTTAATTTGCTATGTGGAATTGTACTTTTAAGAATTTCTAGGTTTCATTCCGAAAAAAAGTTTCGCTTTACTTTCACTTCCACTTCCGAACGGAATTAAATTCTTTGACTTGGCTGATAGTTTGTTCCAATTCGTAGCCACTTTCCAAATAACAATTTACTTCAGGAGAACTTAAAATATATATCAGTTTAGAGTTTTAATTTTAAAACTCTAAAAAAACAGCAAAATTTGAAAACTATTTGCTACTCCAAGCAGGGATGCCAGATGAATTTCGGAATAAAACGTCTAAATCCCGATAAAAAAGAAAAAATCGTCATTTCGAATTTAAAACATCGGAAAAATAAAGTCATTATTTCTAACAGTATTTTTAAATATTTATTTAAACGAAAACATATTAAAATACATACATTTTAACTTTTGTACCCTTACAAATTCCCTTACAAAAAACCGTTTATAGTTCTTCTAAGCAGTTTGGTATTGAAAATCAGCAAAATCGGTTTAGTAGAACGGGAGTTATGGTTCAAAATGTGAGACAACCTCCATAAAAAATTGATATATTTAAACATTTTCTTGCTATATTTTTAAATATATTGCAGATACCATGAAATTTTGTATACGTTGTTTTTATGATAAACGAAGAAAGTGTGAAGAAAATAGTAAGAATAGGTCCATGATTTCTCATAGCCCCCATACAAAAATCTTCGCGAAATATTGCTCAATTATACATAAATGCCTATAAAATTGGAATATCAATACAAAATTCAGCAAGAATAAGTTTTATGCGAAAAGAAATCGCAAAACGAATTGTTTTTTAGTTCGGTTCATGCTTGACCATAGTCCACTTCCAAAATTCACTTAAATACGTATAAACTGGTATAATAACGATAAAAATTTGACATAAATAATTCGTATAGGTAAATAAATTGTATACTAAATTTAGTGGTGGTCGGCCCATAATTGGTTATAGCTCCCATACAAGGACCACATCCGAAAAAGCCATTTATTAAAGATATAAATATTGGTACCGACTCAAAACTTTATATAGGTCATTTTCGTATACACAAAATTTCCGAAAATCTCTTATAAATAACGTTGCCGATACACTGATCATTTACATATGTATACACCAAAATCAAACTGCTGGATTTTGAAAATATCGGTCCATATTTGACATATCCCCCATATAAGGTCCACTTCCGAAATTAACGTTAATACTAATATATATCTTAAATATATAAATAAATATCCTCATATACATAAAAATCACTGTTCCAAAATTTAAGAAAATCGGACCATAGCTGCCATATAAAAACCATTTCCGAAAAACGAATAAATCCACAAAAATGTCTAATAAATATTGTTATCGAACCAGAAATCATACTAATATCGGTTATATGGCAATTATGATATTGGATTTTGTAGCTGTCAGTCAATAATTGGCTATAGCTCCCGAATTAAGTCCACTTCCGAGCATACTAACCAACCATATAACTCTTGTAAATAACGTTATTGAGATGAAATTCAACCAAAATACGCCTAAAATACATAGAAACCACATTAGTGGATACTGTGTTTAGAAGCTATCAGTCCATAACTGGTCCACTTCTACTATGCCACCCGTAAATCTCTTTCCAATAATAATATTGAGATCAAATTCAAACAAAAAAACCTCAGCTTATATCTTATCCTTTTTTATACTCTGTTTCTTAACTTGTTGTGAATATGTAAAATGTTCTTTTAATTTTATAAATTGTTAAATTACATAATTGTTAAAGATTATTATGAAAATCAGACAAACTCTGTAAATTACAGTAAGAATCGGTAATTGCATCAATTATAAATAGTCAAAATTAGATACAATTTTAAAACATTTAAAATAATTTTTTTTAATTAATAACTCGAAGAATACCATTGTGAAACTATATTTTTCTAGACAAATGGCTCACTGAAATGCATTTTCTATCCTGCCAAGGGCGTCATCAGCAATGTTTATTGTCCAACATGTACTTGTAAACATCATCTATTTAACTCACCATTTATTAAGAAATAGAGTTCAAGAATTAAACATATTTCTTATTACATGTTATGAGTTAGAACGAAATTTTCTTATGTTTTACAATGTGTGTGTATTCTTCAATTTTTCAAAATTATTACAAATTTGTTGTTATTTTTGCTGCGTCTACCGAACTCTATTTCGGTACATATTTTGTTTATAAAACTATACAATAAAAAAGTCAATTTAAAGTTTAAATTTGAAACATGATGATGCTAAAATGTACAAACCAACATAGGCACACTCGTACATATTTGTACTTATCAAAGTGTTTACATAGTCGTGTTAGTTTTTTTTTTTACTAAAATTGGAAAAATTACAAGTTGATAAAATACACCATAATTATAAATTTGTCAGATCTTTATAAGCACTTTGAAATTGGAATCATTGTATTGAAGGAGAATAATCAAGGTTAACATTTTATTAGAATTGTGTATAAGGTGTATAAAAATATTCAACTTGTCTATTTCCTACACACATATTTTACAAACTTATAGATATGTACCTATGTATATTTTTAAAATCCAAATTCATTGCTACCTAGAAAAATATAGGATTTGGACGAACGTCTTAACTATGGGAATATAGAAACTAATCTTTTAAGCAAAATGTGTTCCTACTAAATTCTGTATGTCCATAATACATCCATACATGTTTATTGTAGCACAAAAGGCAATGATTTTAGAAAGTTTTTTAAGAAAGTGTTTTTGCAGTAAATCTTTGACGAGTTAAGAATTTTCGAGGGTTACAATTTCAAACAAAACTCATTAATTAACAAGTTCCATTAAGTTTCTCCAGAAGTATTGATAAATTAGTTTTGAAACTAATAACATTGTTAACAGAAAGTTTCAATATTTTCCAATATCTATATTGCTTACTTTTTAAATTTTTTTATAGTAAATAACCACCAGCAGAACAGATCAGACAAATATATTATACATACAATTGTGTTAAGTTTAGTTATAAATAAGTAAAAAAACATACATACATATCTGTTTTAATTAATTGTTAATAATTAATAATATTGCTTACAACATTATTTTAAATTTAACGGTTTTTCTTTGCAGTATTATTGTGATTTGCATATGTAATAAACACCACCCTACCATTGTGAATGAATGATTGCAATTGAACAGCTGTGTTGTGTCAAAAATGATAAAGTTTTTTTAAGAGCGTGAGCCAAGTAAGGTTTCTTGTTTCGGTGTATTAATTTTAAAAAAATATTCACTTAAAAATATACTAAAAATGGCTTTAAGTAACTTATTATTTAAAGCCCAAATGCAACAAAGGGTACGCTGCTTGACACCATTGATTTTGGTCAGTCGTCAGGGCCATACTATGAGAGGAAAGCCACCCGGTGTGGCTAAAACGATTGAACAACGTTTGCAAGGTAAGTGAACTGACAATTGGTTTTGTAATCAAATTGTATTGCATTAAAGATCATTTTTAATTCATTGTTTTAGAGGAAAATATAGAAGATACGGAATTGGCCGCCAGAATCAATATTGGGTTTCCAAAATTGAAGTCCACACGTTCGGATCAGTTGAAAGAAAGATTAAGTCATATTAAAGCTCAACGAGTTAATGGTGAACTAGAGAAAAAGGCCAGAAGTAATCAATGTGAGTGGGATTTTAATATTATTTCATGTCGTTTGTTTCATTAAAAAAATTGCATTATTTGGAACAAGTCGGTTTGTGACTGTTCAAAAAAGAAAAATCATCAAATAGAGCTTTTAAAGAAGATAAAGTAATAAAAAAAATTTTGGCTACCACGCCTGTTTTCGATAGGGATGGTTCTCAAAGCTGAAAATATATAAGCCTATATATTGGGAACTACTGGGTTTATGTTAATTTATAATACATCAAATTAAAGATATTAAAAATACCTTTCCAACGATATTTATGATAATTATAAAATATTGACCGATTATGGGTTAAATCCGAAAATAATATATTTTGATCCGAATTTTTTTTAGTTTATTAATAGAAATAGCCAAGACATTAATCCCTATCGTGAATAAAAATTCCACATGATTTTTGTTCCCTTTTATTTTTTTTAACATTGAATTTAAATAGGAAAAATGTGGAAAGGGAACAAATTTCATGTGAAATTTTTATTCACGATAGGCGTGATTAAGCTTTAATTTAAAGTATGATATGCGTCTGTAGGTATTATACACACAAAATTATAAAATCTGAAAAATTAAGAAAAACATTTTTTTTTTTAACAATTTTGTATACAGGAAAGGATTTTCTCTTCTATGGTATACAGAATACCGGCTTTGCATAGTACAGATTTCCTGTATTGACGGTCTATGGCCGAGCCGAAGGATTTATTCTCTATGGTATATAGAACATCGGCTTCGCATAGTACAGATTGTGTTTTTTATTGTGAAATATCATAATCTTTCTTTAATATCTTCAGATCTATATTACATACATAGTCATATTATACCTTAAATTAAAGCTTAATTTCTTGACTCTATAATTTATATACTTACTTATATAGACCTTTTTCCCGGAGTTTTTGATTTTTTAAAAAATATCTGATCAAAAAATAATTTTCCGAAATTGACCTATATGTGGTCTATATAAATATATATAGTTAGAAAAATATTAAATATATTACAAGGTTAGGTTAGGTCAGCAGGCGGCCATACCTAATACAGCCCACTTAGGTCCAAGCTTCGGTCCTTTTGTGTTGCCTAAAAAGAAATGAAAGGAAGAAAACAGAAAGGGGATAGATGTTGTAGAAGTAGATAGAGAGTAAATGTGGATAGTTGGTAGGAGAGAAGTCAATAGAAAATGAAGATGTCGGTCCGGAAGTTTAGATAAAAAGATGGAGTAAAGACTCTGAGCCACCAAGTAGCCAGTAGGTACATTTCACGTGAAGTACCCGATCACTTCAAATTATGATAGCCAATTGCTATTTCTAATGAAAGCATTATACGATCTAATTTTAGATCTGATACTTCAGATAGATTATTGAAGTACGGTTGTCCCAAAAAGGTGTTACGCATTGTGTCTATTGCTGAGCAGTGACATAGAAGATGAGTGATTGTCTCCTCATCTTTACAACTCCTACAGAAATCGTTATAAGGGAGGCCTAATCTTCTGGCATGATTGCCGAATTTTCAGTGTTCGGTGATTATTCATACCAAATCGCTTAATTGTAATCGCTGTAATTTCATATATAGCGTCCGTTCTTTATTTAGCCTAGGCCAAATAAATCGTGTTATTACACAGGTGTGATCATTTGCCCACGTGGTCTAAGCAAGCTCATGGTAAAATTTTTCAATTTGTTGCTTGGATTCTTTTAGTGGAATACCACATAGATGATCAATATCATCATCAGGTAGCATGGATCCACTCTTTGCTAAGTTTTCAGCAACAAGGTTTTCAATTATGCCTTCATGTCCACGCACCCATACGAGTGACACTATTGAATGTCTCGCCATCCTATTTAAGGATGTGCGGCATTCCTGGACCAAGGTCGATGTGTGTATACACCAGTTAGAGACTTAATTGCAGCCTGGCTATCAGTATATCCCTGCCCGATATCTTGTTATAACTGATCCAGTTGGCTGCCCTTTTTATAGTCGATATCTCGGATTGTAAAGTCCGCCATCCGTGTAGATAGATAAGCAGTGTTCAGAGCCAGTTTTCTGGCCGTCAAATCAACTGGTATACAGTTCATTATTGTAAAAAGTGATTTGGTCGGAGTTGTACATATTGCTCCAGTAGTCAATATAGCAGTCCTCCTGAATTATCCTATCAAATAGTTCAAATATATTACAAACTTTCGAGCTTAATCAGAATTTAAAACTCTATTAGTGATAAAGCTTAAGCCATTATTTATTTCGGTATAAATCGTGAAATCATCGGACCATCTTAATAACTTGTTTGGTTCTGATATCTCTGCTAATTATATTCTTAGTTTATGAATAATATTAGTTTACAGTCATTAAATTATATATGTATATTGACTATAATATTCACTGAATAGTGCTAAAAAAATAACTCTAATCTGATAATACAATCTATTAATATTTGAGACACGGGAAAACAATTTTCAGCGAAGCGGTTTTCGATACACCACAGAGTAGATACACAAAGTGAAAAAGTTTTTCAAAATTTAACTTTAGATATAGGCAATAAAAAAGCTTTGCGCTCACTACTAATATTATCATAAGCAGATAACACATTTTCAAATGAATAAAGAAACTGTTAGATTGAAAACATAAGCAGGTGTTTCGACCTACCGACTTTTCGTATAATATATTTTTGTACTGGATTACTAGCTTTAATTTTTTTTAATTCTCTGATTTTACTGATTTCATTTTATCCAGAACGAACATTAAGTGCTTTTTGTTAACTTTTTATTCTAAATTGAAATACTGCACACACTTAACAAAAAATCATCATTTAACAAACCTAAAAAATATGAAGTTTAATACTTAACGAACCAACAAAATTTTTAGTACTTATCGACTTAAGTGAAGTTCAAAAGGATTATGTTAAGACTACACGTGGTTATGACTTGCGTGTCTTAGCCGACCATTATGGAATTTTTGAAGATCTTTTTGGTGCTGCATACTTTCTGCCACGAGTCAACTTAAATATACAGGTATGTTGAAAAAAATAGATTTAGTCATGTGTTTAAACTAAATGAAAAAAAAAAATCTATTAGTACCAAGCGACTGAAGATACATTGATTCCAGTCTATAATGGCAATATTATTAAGCCTTTGGAAGCTAGACAAGCTCCTAATGTAACATTTGATGGTACTACGGACCCTATTACAAATAAATCTATCGATGGTGAATCATATTGGACTTTAATTGCTACAAATCCAGATGGTAATTTTACTGAAAATGATAAGGAATATATGCATTGGTTTATGTAAGTGTTAATTATTAAAATTCTATGCTAAATGTTTAAAACATTATATAATTTAAATTAGAGGAAACATTCCCAATGGGGATGTACAAAAAGGTGATGTTGTAGTCAACTATTTGCCACCATTTCCACCTAAAGGCATTGGCTATCAACGCTTTATTTTTGTGTTGTATAAACAAAATAAGAAAATGGACTTTAGTTCATTGAAATTGTCAGCCGAAGACAATGTTAATTTGGAAAAACGTACCTTCAAAACATACGATTTCTATCGTCAGCATCAGGATCACATAACACCTGCTGGTTTAGCCTTCTATCAAACCAGTTACGATAAATCTCTAACCAAATTTTATCAAGATGTTTTGAGTAAGTACTTCTTAAAAGACGTTAACTGATTTAATCCATTATATATATGTATATATATTATATTACCTTTGTCAGATTTAAAGGAGCCCATTTTCGAATACGATTTCCCTGAACCATATTTGGCCGATCAGAAATTCTTCCCATTAAAGCAGGCTTTCAACTTGTACATGGATCGTCATCGTGATATAAAGCAAGTGAATAAAGAATATTTGGAACGTAAATTGGCCAAAACGCATCCATTTAACG
Organism: Bellardia bayeri; assembly: GCA_950370525.1. Classification (NCBI taxonomy): domain Eukaryota; kingdom Metazoa; phylum Arthropoda; class Insecta; order Diptera; family Calliphoridae; genus Bellardia; species Bellardia bayeri. The sequence continues at coordinate 101,022,228 of OX493266.1, forward strand.
GACCCGACAAACCATTGAAGTATCCAAATGCTCATCCCATTAGGGACACACCATCTTGGTTACGTACCGAAATTAAAAAAGAACGTTTGAAAATTGGTCGCATTAATGATTATTGAATAGAGTGATGAGTTTGTTATACATATTTGGTTGAATCATATTAGAATAAAATAACAATATTTAAATGTCATGAAAATTTTGTGTGTTTAATACAACGAACCAGTCAAGGGATGATGAAAGAGCCTGTTTTTATAAAATATATAACAATTTTCTTGAAAACAACATACATGTAAAAGTGAGTATTGTTTATTGTTTTCCATACAAATTTACGAAAGAAAATTATCTTGTGTTTTACAAAAACGTCTTTTAAATAATAAAATTGTATAGTATGGGAAAAAATTAAAAAGTTCTTAAATATTATTACGAATTTCTAAAACACAATTACTAAATTTTGAAATATAGTTGAAAATAATGGAATTCTATAGTTTATTTGTAATCGATTACCCGCAAATCATGTGATTTATTACATGCTTTATATTTTTAACATTTTATTATTGGTATTTAATATTTGGCACAAACGTTTTCGATAAAAATATTTTAAATTAAGCTTAAAACAATAAAGAAGTTATAATATTTATAAATTAAAATTGTTTAACAAGAAAATAAATTTTTTACATAAAAATGTTTAACAAAAATTAATGTAACCACATTTCGAACTTAAATCTAAATATTTTTGACTGTTTTTTAAACTAAAAGTACATGTGCATTAAAATGTTGGTTTTAAGCGTAGTTTCATCTTAAGTTCAATCTAAATTCTTAAAGATTTTCATTAATCCATTGGTTTAAAGGAGATGACGTGTATTTCACTTTATGTTTCTGCCTTACTATAAGCCCCAACCGGTGGCCTATACATGGCTGGCAAACTTAAAACTTGAGGCAAATTGAAAGCATATTTACGTTTATCAATATTTTTATAGACATTGTCCATACGGCATCCCTCGCTCCTCATAGTATTCAGAACATATGGGACACTTTTTGCAGGCAATTGAAATTCTTGTACCAGCACTCGACACTGTTCCAACGTTACAGACATGCCAGTGCGATCTTTGGCACTTTTGCACGAAGTGAAACGCAGCCCAGACATAAGACGACATGCGTCTTCGGCTAAATGTAAAATTTTTACATTTTTCGATACATTGGCTTTCAGTTGTTCCTCCATAAAATTCAAAAGATTCAATAAGAGTTCAGAGGCTGGTTTATTAGGTTCATTCTTACTAGGCGTCTCAGGTGCTCGTAGAGGTAATTTGCGGAAATGTGAATAATACTGCTTCAGTCGTACATAATTATCCCAATTTGAACGATGCTGCTCTCGTGTACGACCCATAGCCTCGGCAAGAGTGGCCTTTTCGTTGATGCCAATGTTAAAGAAAACGGGTGTAACCTTAAAGTTGACCGTTTGTCTGGTGGGTAAAAGAGCGTAGACATGTTCGGGAATCGGTAGATGAACACTTAAAGATTGTCTAGAGCCGTTTACGCGAGGTGTTGGAATGAATGAATGATCGTTGTTTGGTAAATTACAACGCACTAACACAAAGTCCACAGCTAGTAAATCTTCTATTGCTATACACATGTCACCCCACATGTCTATTTCGCCACCGTAAAGCGACAACAAACCTTCAAAGTAGGCCAAAGGACCCAAGTCGCATAGAATTTTAATGAAGTTATGCGTTATTTCATTGCCCCACAATTTAGCCATTAAAGCACTGACAAGTGCAGTTAATGCTTGAGAGAAACAAACATCTCTCCTATACATGATTTCTAGATTTATACTAATTCGATCCATATTCTGCTGCAAACGTTGCACTGAATGCATGAGACGCGCTGTTTTTAATAAACCATCCATAGCATGTCGTAATTTACGCATGGAAGGCCGTAATTCGGAAGCCCAATCGGTAGTAAGAGATAAATCAAGACCTAAAAATGTGTTTGTAATAAATATTAAATACATTTTGATGTATTTTTATACCCATCTAACTAAACACTTACCGTCAGTAAATTTATTTCCCTTCCTTGTAGACGATGTCTGATTATCATTACCCACTATAGGTTGTGTCAAATCCAAATTTAATCCATTACTATTTCTATTGGGAGAATAACCTCTTTCGGCATCATCTTTATTGCCAACACATGAAGTTGTTTGAGAATTGCCATTATCCACGACATCTGGAATGGGATTGTTGCTGAATCCTGACCTTTTCATTGCCACTTTAGGATGCCTTAAACGTATTGCTGGACTTCCACAGCGGCCACATAAAAATTTAATCTTGCTTACTAAACACATGACACTGGCTTCAATATTTAATTGAGTTAAATCTAGAGGTTCTGGTTCTTCAGTAGGCCTATAATAATTGGCCGAAGGAGAAGTGCTCATCATTCTGGTGTCTAAAAATCGTGCAGTACGAGTTGAGGCAAAAACTAAACAGGTCGATTCATAATCATAATTCCCTTCCACATTAGCAGACCCAGGGCGTGTTTTAATAGGTTTGGAGCAATTGGATGAAGCAGCTTCATCTAAATCAATGAGTTTGATGGACGTAGAGTTCAATTGATCTTCATCTTCTTCATCAAAATGATTTTCGTTATATTCAAAATTTGAATTAAGATTCACTGGTAGTGATTGGAATGTGGCTTCGCCGTTATCTACTTCAATGCTTTGGGATATTTTTTGTACTTGTGAGGACTTTTGTTTGGCTTTTCTTTGTAATTGTTCATTGTAAGCTCGCACTGTGTGCTGCAGGTTGTGTATGACATCAATATCCAGTGTCAATGAAGGTGAATTCTTCAACTGTGTCAAACTGTTGGAGCGCACAAGTTTATAGTTGCAATTTGTTGTTGGTGTTTTAGCTCTAGGCCATAAATCTGGTGGCGCTATAACTGGTGTGGAGAAATCCTCTAATTCGGGAGACTTCAGTTCTAAGTCGTTCAGCTGTTGAGTGATTTTGCGAAAAGGTGACAAGGGCTAAAAAAGTTTGTTCATTAATTACTAATCAAAGTTTAAAATAGATATTTTAAGTGCGAGCATGTACCATTAAAACATTATCTGGTTCTTCGATTATACGATGTTGTTCTATGAATGAAAAGGCTTCTTCTATTAAATTTGGCTCCCAAATATTTAATAAGGTCTTGGTTTTTGTAACCATTTCATTGCACAAAGGCATCATGCCCTTTTGGTTTTTCTGCTTTGCCAATGTCAGCAGTTGGGACATGATTTCGACGATCTCTTTACGTAATTGTTTGATTGCCTGCACTGCATCATTTGCAGCTTGTACCTTACAACTGTTGCTTACTTCAAACTTCGAAGGAGACTCTTTTGTATCTTGTAAAAGTCTAGCGGTTTGAAATAAAAACGTTAATTGTTTTATTTATATTACTTGTTTTTATTTTCGATATTACCTAATTAAACCTCCTGTTTTGCCCATTTTACCAGCATGTCTAGTAAATGCTCCCACCGTTATAATGTCCAAAACACCAGCGCGATTCAATGAGTCATTCTGAGACCACATGCGTTGCAAATGTAAATTCACTGGTATGAATTCCAATGATTCATCTGTTTTTACCGAAGATCTTTTAAAGAAAGAGCCTAAAAGCATATTTCAATAGATTTTAATAGATAAATATTGTTAGGGGTATTTTATGTTCGTTATTGTTACCTTCATCCCTTATAAGTTGTTGAAGATTTTGTTTAGCTTGTGAGTAGTCATTTAGAAGCTTTAAATGTTTGTCTAACAAATCCATTTGTTTACGTCTCCACTCTCCACCAAGTTCACCCATTCCTGAAATTTCCTGCAGTAATTCTTTTTCACGTAAAATCCAGATAGATCTGCAATAATTTCTTTAAATATAATTAACGTTCAGTTTTTAAATTTTTCTTCTTACAATAATTGTTGTGGTATGCTAAAGCATAATTTTGATTCCATTAGAGTTTCATGAACACTAATATCAGCACCTAGGCTGGAGTTAAGGCGATAAGTGTGTATCTGTAATATAAAATTCATAATTCATGATTAAGGTTTATGTTATATTTAAATGATTAATTTAACAAGTCCGATCAATTTATTCGCACCATCTGATATTGACCAGATACTTTAGAACTTCTTTCTTACTTTTCCGTGCAAAATACATGTATCTCTTAATTCTTATTAAGCTACCATTAAAAGTATACATATGAAATACTCGTAGGATTTTGTAATTTGGTCAAGATAGTTCGCTTGTACGACGTATTTTGTGTTTTTCATTAACAAACATATTTGCCAAACACAGGAAAGACTCAAGGTGCCGAGTCATAACGCGTTCGATCGTTAAACAACTTATAAGAGTGTTTTCTGTAATGTATGTATAGATTTTTCTCCCATATACATAGTTACATATGTATATCAATTGATTTTGTCGGATTTCGTTGATGATTAATGCATATATTACATAATTTAATTTTAAATACAATTTCTCTCTAATAACATACTGACCTTTGGATTCACGAATATCCTTTGTATATTGCCTTGAAATGGCACAAATAATTTCACACCTAATTTTGGTGGCAACGATTGTGTTCTTCTATGGCCTTTGGTTTGTTGCTCAAAGACCTGTGTGGTAGAACGCGGTGGAGGTTGCAGTTGTTTATCGGTATCTGGAGCCCAAGAGGCAATATTTATGAAACCACATTTACCATGCACAGATCTTAAAGGTATGCGAAATCGCGTTGCATCCTAAAATATTTATAATATCAAAATAGTACGAGTATGTATCTGTGTAAGTCTGTATAAAAAAATTACCTGAATTGCGCCCAAAACAACTTCGGCATAACCGATGGGTACTGATGTTGAGGAAACTTTTTCTCGAACATCATAAACAGTGAATCTAAGGGGAGTATCGGCATTAAAACCATCACTACTTTTGAAATTTATGGTGCACAAAAATTGGGGATTTTTACAGTTTTCTATAATTTCAGTGCGAGCATAATCGCGCCAAATTATGTCATCTCCCGAGATGAGAACAGCACACACAACTCTTGGACAGGGCAGACGACCATTATCAGCACATGGTAAATTATCGCATGATAAAGCTGATTCACAAATCGGTATCTCCGATAAATCTAAAAAATAAAAATAGGTAAAACAAAAATGCAAATTAGAATTCAACAACTAACTGCAAAACAAATACTTTTGGGGATTACCTTGAAAAAATTAATAATTAAAAACTCTGGTATTTAGTAACATTAGAATTCAAATATTTTTATTTCAATTCTTATAAAAATATGACGTTTAATAAAAAATAACGCTAAAAATTAAATAATGCTACAAATATTCAGACTGATAATTTTACTTGACAAATTTTTTAACCAAAACCATACAAAAACAAGAACCATATAAACAAAATATATGAGTTGATTTTAATTTTTGTTAATTTCAATTTGTTTCGAATGTAGGTATATAATATAAGATGAATATAGTGTGTAAATATAATACAACCAACCAATTTCTCTGCTTCTCAATCAATAACTTAAACTAGTTTGTACAAATTAAAGGCACAACACAAGAATTTCATATAGAAACAAAATCAAAATTATAAATTCGGAACAAAGTAAGTAACTGAAGAATTAATGAAACAAAATTAAAATTGTATAAGATCACCTTCTTCGACGTTTGTTGTTGCCTTCGAACTTTTGGCAGAGTTCAAATCTAAAAGGCCAGCCAATAAGGTGGCGTCATTAGCGGGCGCATATAAGGGTAAACCCTTTTCGATGTGATTGCCCATAGTTGCCGCAATTTGATCTTCTAAATATTGTATTTGTTTATTCAAGTAAGAGTAAGAGGCCAACTGAATACACTTGACCCAATCTAAACGTTCTTTGGCTGTGCGTGTTGAAATACGTTGAGGTAAACTCCCTTCGAATTCTGTAATAAAAAGACTTATGTCAACAATCATAAATTACATTTAATATTTCGTTCATTTCAACTTTCCTAATAGAAACACAAAACCGTCAAATTCCCTTTCTTCACTTCGGATTAAAGGTCTGCAGTTTTCTAAAACCAATATACCGGCAGGCTGTGACAGAGGATCGTGATCTTTGAGATAGAATAACAAATTGCCTCTTAGTTTACACCAACGAGGATAGTTAACTGGAAAAAAACAAAGACATTAAAAATAAGTTAAACTAAAAACAGTATAAAAAATGTGTATTTAATTATCTACAGATAGTTTGATAATTCTATTGGTATATAGAAGAGTGAAGAATATTTTTTATATTGTCTTAAATTCTTGTAAACATATTCCAATACTGATAAATATTCACCCCTATCGTGAATAAAAATTCCACATGAAATTTGTTCCCCTTTATTTTTTAATATTAAATTTTAATAGGAAAAATGTGAAAAGGGAACAAATTCCAAAGAGTATATGATGAAAATATGCTATAAATTACACACAACTTATAAACTAGGTCGAAACTGTCTACTATAAAACTTAAAAAATGGACTTAAATCTTTTGAACTTTAAGCTAACGGTATAATTATTCTATAGATAATATGGCGTCAAAATATTAATTAAAAATCAATATTTTACTTATTTGTATATTACACTATTTAATACACACAAATATATTTGAATATCGCATTTATTTAATTTTAAGATTGCCTACAATATGGAAAAAGTAATTTTCAATTAATATACTGTTAAACAATTATATTTTATTTTCGAGATAAGGGTCTAATATTGTTTTTATTTTTATTTTATATTTATTCCGATATTTCGCTACAACAATGTGTAGCATCTTCAGGGGAAAAAATAACAAAATTTAAAATTAAATATTAATTAATATAAAATAAAAATAAAAACAATATTACACCTTTATCTCTAAAATAAAATATAATTGTTTAATAAATAAAAAGGTCGAACAATCAGTTAAATAATCAATATACTGTTAATTTACAATATATTTATATAGTAACAACTAGTACGAGTATATGCACAAGTAATTATATAAATTATTAAAATGTTATAATAATAATATTGTTAATATTTTTAATATGTTGTTGTAAATTTATTTAATATAGTATACATGTAATATTAATAAAGCTTTTTAATATATTGGAGGTTTTATAAAATCATGCTAATAATTACCATCTGTTTTGCGAAAGAAACCCTCTTGTCTTTCAGTTATAATTAATAGTCCTTCCTTTTCAAATTTTGTTGTGGGATTTGAGGCCAAAGTCGCTAGTTCGGCCTTATTGAAACGCATATTTTGGTGCTGGTATGTAGATGGTATGTGGTATTGGCACAAATTCGAAATATGGCAAAAATACACAAGCCAAAATATTCTCAACAACTAATTTCTCTACAGTAGCAAAGTGTCGATCAACTCTTAATTGTCATTACATTTATAACGCTCAACTTCGAAGTGTTTAATTTTGAAGTACAGAAGCTGAAAACAAAAAAACAATGAAAGAAAAATTAATTCATATGGAACAGATAAAGCAAATTGTTTATAATTTAAAAATAAACTTTATGTTACTTTAATGTAAACACATACGAGGTATGAAGGAGTTTTAAGTCCAGTAAGCCCCGATTACCGTTAACAACACTAAGTAAACTGCGATTATGATTCACAACACTTATCGGCTTAATCTTAATAAAATGCATGTAGTGTTATAGTCGAGACAACACAACATTTTAATGTTGTGAACGATAATCGGGGACGTAATTTATAAATGCAATTTATTTATATATTTGTAAAAGTAAATGTGTTTGGTTAATTTTATAATATAAGAAAATAGTTGTTTTGTTAAAAGACAATGTGTCTGTGTTTTTATACCCTACAGCATCATAGTGGATTTGTGCTGATATTGGATTTGTGCTGATGTTTGTAACGCCCAGAAATATTGGTCCAACACCCACCTTAAAGTATACCGATCGGCTCAGAATCACTTTCTGAGTCGATTTAACAATGTCTGTCCGTCTGGCTGTCCATGCAAAGCTTGTGCGCAGAGTACAGGTCGCAAATTTGAAGATATTTCGATAAAATTTGGTACGTGATATTTTTTCGGCACAAGGATGGATGAGATTGAAATTGGTGGAAATCGGTCCATTATTTCACCTGGCCCCCATACAAATGTCCTCCCGAAATTGGGGTTTACCGATCATAAATGTTTGAATTCTGCAAGTATCCAAACAAATTTAATCAAAAATGAGGTAAATGAATCCAAATCACATCAACAAATTTTGTGCAGATCGGTCTATAATTACTCGTAGCTCCCCTATAAGGCCCACTTCCGAAAATTTCTTTAAAGACCACAACTCTCAAAAATGTTGGTATCCAAAATTGAACGCAAATACATATACATATGTATAAAAATAATACGGTACAATTTTATTATGATCGGTCCATAATTAGCCGTAGCTCCCATATAAGGCCCACTTTCGAAATTCACTTTAACGATCATAAATATCTTAAAAATCCAAATAAAATTTGACACAAATAAGTTTCTTTATACAGAAATAATGACACCTAATTTTATAATGGTCGGTGCATAATTAGTCGAAACTCCTATATAAGAGCCTCTCCGTAATTCAATTTGAGCTCCATAAATCTTTTAAAAGTATTTATATCGAGTTTATAAGTTTAACACATATAATATTTATATTCACAGACACTAAATTTTTGGATGATCGGTCCACAATAGGTTTTATCTCCCATATAACGCCCATTTCTGAAAAACTGTTTTATACATATACTGGGTTATATGGTCGGGCTTGACCGACTATACTTTCTTACTTGTTTTTAATTTTGTTTGCAAAATACAGCAGTTTTAAGATAAGCTGGGAAGTTCACTTAGTGTTTATAAGTTTACATAACTTTTAATTACCATTAGTAAATATTAATTATTTCGTAGTTTATACAAGCAACAGCGAACAACTAGAGCTTTTCACAAATACATACATATATACATATAAACTAACAAATACTGTTTTTGATTTTGTAATTATTTTTTTAAAGCCTCGTAATATCAACAATTCTTTTCTTTTGGTTAAAAAACAATAAATTTTTATCATAAATATTAATTTTAGTAAAAAATGCGAAATTTTAATTATTTAATATGAAAGTATTAAGGCGATAAGAAATCAGAGCCCTGATTTAATTAAATTAATTAAAAAATAATTTGATTATTTCAGATAAAAAAAAACAAAAGATACTCCAAAATATGTCAAGATCTTTATTTTTAAGGACGTATTCATAATCAAATTTAAAATTTATAAGAGGTTTATAAAGAACTCTGGAAATTTTGTATAATTATTAAGGAGTTTCCTTCAGGCTAATTTGGTCAAATGTTTGTTTCCAAACGTAAATAAAACACTTGTTCGATTTTTATTTTATTTACCCAACGTTTCCTTAGTTTTATTCTAGCTTCTTCAGGGGTCTCGTTCTAAATAATAGCTTTGATGTTTTTTTATCATTGGATATTAATTTTTATTATTATTTATTATTTAAAAACTAAAAATGAGACATCACGAACAGAATTTTGGTATAAATAATCAAATAATTAATAAAAATATAATATACAATACACGACCACAAAACTTAAGTCAAGTTTAACTTAAAGCTAAGATCACAGAATTTGTTTTACAAATTAAATTTAAAAATTTATAACGTAAATTTGGGTTAATATTTAGCAGAAGAAATCCTTTCAAATGTACCATATTACAATATTGTAGAGGACACCTAAAAATTAACTGAATATTCTTTAAAATTAATAAAATAATTAATAATTTTTGGAAAATTATTGTCTGTTCAGTTTTGAGCTGACAATAGCAGATTCGATTCCAAGTTTGTAATCGATTTTTTTTTTACATTAATTTTATTCCAATCTTACATAATATTTAGTTTAACTTTATAAATCAATTAATTAAATAATAATTAATTTTATTTTTATTATTCCGCATACGTAGGTATAAACTTCCCAACATACATTGATTTTATTCTTCGGATTGTCTGACTTGCTATAGGTATACCATCATAAGAGCCAGAACCAAATTGCACTTCGAATGGCGACTAATACCATCATGTAAAAAGCTAAAAAATTAAACTTAGTACCGTCAACTCAAATTTTATTATTATGAAAAAGTAGGATTTTAATAAAAAAAAAACGTACATACATATGTATATGCTTTATAGTTAGGACTTTTTGCTTCATAACATTTCTATTTAAAATATCTTAAATTAAAATATCTTTAATACCTATGTAGACTTTAATTTTTCAGTTTAATATTTTTTCTATTTATTTTAATTTTTTTGTCAGTACTTTTTAATTATTTTAACAAATTTGCGATAATTTTTATTTCTATACTTTCGTTTAAAAAAAATGTTCTTCTGTTGTAAAGTTTACATATTGTTAGCAAGGACGTTTTACATTTCATGAGATTATATAGGTACATATGTATGTAGGTATGTACCTAAATATTATTTTTTGAATAGGTATAAACAAACCAATTCCACATGGTATTAATAAAAAGATTTTATAAATTCATTATAAAATGAAAAAAATAAAAATAACAGAAACATGCAAAATAAAATTGCCAAAGCATGTAAAATTTACATGGAGGAAAAGAAACATATGTGAAAATGTGTAAATAGGAATTGTTCAATCCATGGGTATGACAACAGTATAAAATAAACAACGTAACGTCAACAAAATAAAAAGTATGAAAATTGGATATGTTAAAGTGGGCAAAACCACAGCTACACCGACCGACAAACTGGGAAATATGTACCTACATATGTATGTACCTATAAACAGAAAAAATCAAATTACTCGTAGATAAGTTAGTAAAATGGAAAAAGACAAACAAACATATATACATACCTATAATATCTACCGAGTACAGTGTATGTAAAAGAAATGGGTTGTGGTGAATTGGAAATAAAAAGAAGTTGTAGAATGAAGGGTTCACAAAAGAAAACCACTAAATGTTTATTAATAAAAATGACATGAAACCGAAACAAAAACGTCAATTCGGGAAAAGTACATTTAACATACAAATAAATATATGTACGTGCATAAAACCTTTATTTCAGTGCCACATTGGCAACATGTAAACAATATACATATGTATATAATTGACGGCATATAAGTATATCTTGAAAATAATTGAATTATATATTATTATTTTGTTAAATTCTTTTTTGAAATAATTATTAAGAACACAGCAGTTGAGGTATAAAAATTACATGATGTTGTCGATGTGTTTTGCAGACAGAAGAGATCAACGGATTGTTTGTTTTTATTGTTAAAAAATTAATAACAGGAAGAAGGGAAATCAATATATACAGATGAATAATGTGATGGAGGTTACATATACATACATATGTTTTTTATACATAGGTATATATATACCCATGTATAATATAAACTTTATTAAATGTAGTTCAGTTTATTTAATTACCATGTCATGTCATCTACTGCTTGTTTTTTTAATGCCAATAAATTTACGTTTTTTATTCACTATTTACTATGTATTTCTTTATATATTGCATGAACAAAACGTTAATTGTGAAATCTGATTATATGCACATATGTATACCTATAATATCTCTAGATTTTACACTTTATTTATTTGCAAATCTTTTGTTTTTCGTTTAGTTTGCTATATATTCAAGTTATTCATTTATAGATATTTATTTCAGTTTTTTGTTCAGAATCTTTCTTTAATACCACCAGTATGCCTCTAGCATTTTACACACACTCACGGCCTGTTTAATAATAAATTTCATCTGCGACTGAACAAATTTTCCTTATTTTTTTTTTTTTTTTTGCAATTTTCATCTATCTGTTTGTTTTTCTTCATTTGACATTTAAACAGCTTTTGCTACAATAATAATGATGCCATATTTTTTAAACTGCACAGTTGTGTATGAAAGGTATTGAATTCAGTAAAATTTTAAAGCAGTAGCACAGCTGACTGACTTTGTTTACAATTTACTTATGTCAAAAGTAATACCTGTTCAAGTGTTTTTGACAGTAGTACATTATCTTACAAAAACAAAATGCCTGTTGTTTCTGTATTGTGTTGTATTTGTTGCCACACTGGTAAGGGAAATATACGAGATGAAAAGAATACTGACTGGCCCGGATCTACTTACCTTTCCCGTATTGGAATTTTAAATGGACCCTCTCTCATTTTATCTGAGAGCATCCTCCAACAACCACAGGGGTTGAAAATTAAAATTAAGAATTTACAAATAATCAAATAGTTAAGAAGAGCTCTATTCAATGTGATATTTTTTTTTAATTTTATACTTATAAGTACCTAAATGTTCATGCATATCTGTTATATATTTATGTATGTGCCATCGTATGTACGTATTTCATATTTACTTAAAATTACACTTACTGTATTCCGAATATTTTTGTTATTTTTATTTATTATTTAGTTTTAGGTTACTCTATTATTACTCTATTATTTTAGCAAAGTAGCGTTATATACTCACTTAAGTATTAAAGTAAGACAACTATAGCTCTAAGAATTATTGTTATTCTATTTGTTTTATTATTAAATGTTATCGAAAAAGAAGAAGACTTAAATAAAAAGAAACTTAACTTGTATTTGTTGCCGATTTGCACTCATCTTGTAGATTTACACCATGGCTAAATCGAAATAAAAAGCCGAAAAATGCTAAAATGGTCACACTGCTTGCAACAAAAAATATCAATTATTTTATTCTCTTTTCTCCTATTAAACGTAGGACTATATAAAATGTACCTTTTCGTGTAATATGGTTGTGTGTTTTCCAAAAAAGTACTAGACGGTGAAAAACAACAACTGTCTCTTTTGTAGAACCTTTATACAAACAGTTTTCAGTGTTGATCAATTAATAATGATGTATTAAACGGTAGGAATTTTACAATAGGAAACGAAACGTTGAGCTTGTTAATGTAAAATTTTACAGCTAAATCAAAATAAAATTAAAAAGCCGCAAATACATATGCTGCTTCCAACAAAAAATATTAATTATTTTATTCTCTTTTCTCACATTAAACGTAGAAACTAATGTACTTATTCGTGTAATATGATTGTGTGTTTTTCAAAAAAGTACTAGACGGTGAAAGACAACAACTGTCTCTTTTGTAGAACCTTTATACAAACAGTTTTCAGTGGTTGATCAACTAATAATGACGTGTTAACCGGTAGGAGTTTTATAATAGGAAAAACGTTAATGTGTTTGTGTTATGATAAAAATAATTGTTAAATTTAGTAAGAAACAATAACAAAAAAAAAAAAAAAAAAAATATTTAGTTTAACTCCATTGTATTTGAATGAAATAAAACGAGAATAATAAAAAAATAACAAGTGCCCAACCACATTTCAATATGATTTTCAACAAATACCAACAAAAATAATAATAAATAACATAAAGAGATATTATTTAACATATTACCTATATTGTTTATGACTAGTTCATTATTATTTTTCGTAATAAACATTTAAATTGTTTTAGTACCGCAATCTAAATGTATTAAAATGTTATTTACATCATCATAATTATGCTAAAAATGCGTACGTACATGGATACATATTTGTAACACGAAGTATTGTAATAAAGCAAATGTAATAAGAGAAATCCAAAATCTAAAAACAATTTCAAAAATCCACTACGACAAATAGAGAATTTTCAAAAGTGAATGAATAAAAGTAAATAACGAAAGAAGAAAGTCAGTCTCAAAGTGCAAACGCCAAGAATTTAATAGTATTTTAGCTGGCAATGGAGTAGTTTTTAAATAATATACAAAAGCAATAAAATATAAAAAATAAAGTGCAAAAAAGTAAAATTACTGTGTATTAGAGGATTTTTGAAATATTTTTGGATAACTATAGAATAGAAAGGTAAATTTAAATTATTAAAAAAAATATTTGTAGGTACATATGTACCTATATACAGACAGTTTTAGTTTGTAGTTGTTATACTTATAAAAGAGTTGTTAAACTCTAGTGAATAGTGGCAACAAGCCAGTTTCTTTCTAGAACTATGTAGGTACCTGTTGAGTGTAAACTACTGTGCCTTTAGATTTTGTGACAAAAATCTCGTTTTATGTTTGAAAAAGATGCGAAGTCACACCACAGAAAATTAAACTTGTGTGACATTCTTTCTTTAAATTGAAATAACGTCCAAAATACATACATACATATCTATGAACGTAAAAAACTCACACATTCAGTAATACACAATAAAAATACAAAAAATCAACAATATCAACGTTAGTTACTTTAAAAGTGACTGTCAAATGCCGGGGAAACCGGTCCATTCAAGTCAGTGATGGAAACTGGGTTTTTGGATTTTGTACCAACTATATAAATAAAATGTACTTTTTAAACCTCCACGGTACCATTTCATACTCATTTGGTATTGATTAATTGCAAGTGATAAAAAAGTAAACGGTGTATGAATTCTTCAAAGCATCATTATCTAACTTCTGGTCTGTGTTGAAAAATTCTACCAGATAAAGCGTTTGTTCAAGTGTTCCAGGCAGAAAGTTACTAAAGAATACTCAAGCAATTTTATTTTAATGCAAATAAACAGAACTCGTTTCGTAATAAAATGTTTCCTGTAAATTATCTTGATTTGAGATTTTTTTTGTATTTGTTTAAAGTTAGTTATACAGCTACATTTAAATCTTAAGGAATATTACTTGCGTTTATTATCGCGATTATCTAAAATATTCTTATTAATGAAGTATCGGTTTATTTGCAAAAATTTAACCTAGTTAAAAAACGGGTGATTCAAGTCATGCTGTCATGTTATTTTTGTTTAGTATTGTTTGGCATTTGATAATGGAAAGACTTACGCCTGAACAACGTTTACAAATCGTTCAACTTTATTACGAAAATTCACATTTTGTGAGGAATGGTCAACATAATCGGCCTACTGAGCGTACTATTCGCAACACCATCACCCATTTTGAGGCCCAGCATTCATTATTGGATAATATTCGACCGATTAGACCACGTCCAGCATGCTGTGAAGAAAATATAACTGCTGTAGCTGAGAGTGTACACGAAGACCGTAAAGAGTCGATTCGGCGCCGTTCGCAGCAGCTCGGACTGACGTATGGAACAACTTGCGCATTTTACGTCGAGATCTTAAATTGAAAGCGTACAAAATACAGCTTGTGCAACAACTAAAACCGCTCGACCTTCAATCAATGGATTTATTGAGAGAACACTACGGTGAGCACATAATTTCAAGTTTTGGGCCGGTTTATTGGCCACCAATATCATGTGATATCACACCGATAGACGTTGTCCTATGGGGATATGTAAAGTATAAAGTTTATGCGAACAAACCCACTTCGATTCAGGCCTTGGAGGAAAACGTTTTCCGCGTGTCATTCGCCAGTTACTAGTTGAAATACTCGAACGAGTCATCGAAAATTGGACTCAACGGATAGACCATCTGCGACGTAACACGGCCAACATTTGATAGACACAATCTTCAAAAAATAAATGCCAAAGAATGTTCTTTCAAATGATAATAAAAATTCCCCATTAAATTTGAATTTTCCGTATTTTTTTCTTTAAAAAAGTTGGGAAGCTCGAAATGGATTACGCTTTATATATGTATGTATATATATTCGTGCATCCTTGGATTGTATTTGCAAAATTACTAGATTTTTTTTCAAGAATAGAAGAAATAGAAGGGTTAACTTCTAACGATTTTGAAATCCTGATTAACTACATTTTAAGCTTTAGATTTTGGATTCAGCCTCAAAATCATTTAATGTGAAACTCCCATTGTTCGTTAATTAAAGCAACAATTTCTTGCCGTAATAATCATCTTATAGATGCGTATTTTAAAGATCAAATTGATACTAGTACCACAATGTTCATAAAATTTAATAAAATCTCTTTGCATTATAACATTGCACTATTACACAAATAGTAACTTAAATGATTAATTTATCTACATATTTTATCTGAAACACCAAATTTTGATGCAACAGTACATATTTTGAAATTGTGTCAAATGACTCGTGGTAGTACCACAGTACCAACTGTATCTAAAATATATCAAAAAAAGTACAATTGCACCATGTTTGCCAACACTGATTCAAGTGTATCTCCCATAAAATGACTGGAACACGTCTCTTTATTTAACCCACTGTAAAAGATGCCAGACCTTGTGTAATTTGGCGCCTTTTTATATTGTGTATACCTACATATCTACATACATGTAGAATACTTACATATGCACCACATTAGCTTTATCAGCTGGTTCATAGATTGATTAACAGTCTGTTTTAAATAATAAAATAAATTTTTTACAAATGAATAGTGTATAAACAAATTCGTAAAGAATTACAAATATTTTTATACCAATTCTTTTTATGTCAATATATTGGAACAATGATTTATTAATCAGGTGAGAGCTGTACTGGTACTGTCTTCTTTTTAAAATCTGGCTGCAACATAATTGATTTAATTTAACTATTCCTATGTATTTGATTTGTTTTATTTTCAAATAACTTTTTCCAGAACTAAATTTTCACTTTTTAATTTTTTATATGCAACAAAAAATATAAACAAAGTTAGACAGTAAAGGATACAACCATTATGTAAATATACTAGGTGAGTGTAAATCGGCAACAAATACAACATAATACAGAAACAACAGGCATTTTGTTTGTGTAAAATATTGTACTAGTGTCTCAAAACACTTGAAAAAGTATTACTTTTGACAAAGTATTACTTTGTAAAGAAAGTCAGTCAGCTGTGCTACTGCATTCACCTTATATAGTTACACCATGGATACAACATAAACAAAAAACTAATTATCAGCTGCGTTCGTAACTTCACCTTGGTTTGGAAATTAAAATGGGAAAAAATACTCTGCATTTTTTTGTTTATTGCAATTATTAATTAATTAGCTTTGTACACTAGTATATAGTTTAAAAAATTTGCCAATAATCGACATATTATAAATCCATATATGTATAAAGCAAATACAGGCACTCTTAATTTAGACGTTGATCTGCAACACCTTAACACTCATTCTTGTTACTAAATATCACTAGATCTCTCCTTTTTCTTATTTATAGCCTATGGCCAGTGCTGCCTACTTTTTTTTTGGAGAAATCGTCAATTAAAAAAAAATCGTCAAATTAAAAAGAAAAAAATCGTCAAGACAAAAATACGTTAAAAATACCAAAAACATTTTTTTATTAACTTTTGAAATAATTTATTTACATCTAAATAAAGTTATTATTTAATAAAAAAAATAATTAATTTAATTTGGTATTATATGACTTTATTCTGGTACATTTCTGTGTGACATTTAAATTAAGATAATCTTTTGGTTTTTGTTTTATTTCAATTTACAATATTAAAAATTCTTTTAACGTTGGCCGACGAATGTGGTAGTGGCATTAAACTCGAAACAAATTGTGTTAAAATTGGGAAGGCCTTTGCATTATTGACTCTCTTTAAATTAGAAACATTTTTCCAAAACGCCAATGTTTCGAGTTTGGTGAATTTCATATTACGTAATTCTCGAAATTCATTATCAAGCCAATTAGCCAATTGTAAAATTGAATCATATTTTTTGTTTAAAGCTACGCTTGGTTTAATGGAGTTTAATCATTCTAAAAGTTTATCGCCACAATCAAAACGTGTTAAAATTTGTGAAACCAATTCAACATAAAATTGGACGCAGAATTCAACAAATTTGTTATATTGACTATATTCAATATTTAAACTAGATTGGTTCTCCTTCACGTAAATGCCATTCTTCATTTAATAATATGTCTTCGTTATTAAAACTTTGGATTTCAAAATTAACCAAATACTCTTCTAAAAAAATGTCCAGTACAGATAGTCGTGTACTACACCCTCTACCTCTTCAACCTCTCGCCAACAAACTTTATCTGTCTGCCTTGCAATTTCTACATTGCAAAAGGGGACTTACAAAATTTTAATTTTAGGAAAAAAAGATTACCATAAGTTTTGCTTTTAAAAAAACGTCATTTTTGTATGCGGGAAAAATGAAAAATCGTCAATCGTCATTTTAATAAATTTGGCTTAAAAAATCGCCAAAATGACGATAAATCGTTGGCAGCGCTGCCTGTGGCTTAGGAATATTTTACTTACGCTCAGCTCTCTTAATAAGTGTCCAACTGCCAAACTCTAAAATGTATTCTTGTATTGAATACTAATTAATTGGCCTGGGTCTGTTCGTCCTCCCATACACTCAGTTCAATCATTATTGATAATTCTTGCAACTCATAAATTCTACCATGCAAAGAAACAAGTCATTTGATTACACTCTTGTCCAATGTATGAGATGACATATAAAAGTAGTACATATATGGCTATGGCTGTTTTACCGGTTTAGGTTGTGGCACATTTGGAAAGAAATAATAAAAAAAAAACATCATTACCAACAACACCAACATTATATTTCAATTTAATACACATGATGTCTTGTTTGTAGCATGTAGATTGTACAAGTTTTATACGTGGACGCGTAAAAGAAAAAATACGAATACTGAAGTGAGCTAAGAAAAAGAATAAGTCACACACCCTCATTTATTAAATGTGAATTAAAAATAGAGTACTCAAAAAACCGACTTTTTCAGAAAACCGGATTTCGGGTTATTTGAAAAATTAAATTTTGAAAAAACTGGTTTCGACTGAAACTGAAAAAAAAGGTTAACCGGTTTTGCAGCATATGCGGTAATATTTAAGTTTTTCTTTATTTTGTGTCCGAGCTCCTGATTTGTTTTTACATTTTCGAAGGATATCTAAATATTTTTAATATATGTACTTCGCAAATTTAACCTAATCTGATGGAATCGGCCTTAGAACCAAAAACTTTTTATTTTTTACAAACGGGGGCACTGTTAGTTTTTATAACATACTTTATTTAGCGGGAGATTCACGATTCCGAAATAAGAAAATAATCGGCCCTGTTCTGTAAATCGAATCGTTTTTAAAAACAAGAAATTTCTAAAACCGAATAAATTGCTTTTTGGTGTTCTGCAAATTACTCGTATTGATATGATTCAAAATTAGGTTCGAATTTTTAGTTAAACGTCAAAGTCAGCTGTTGATTAAAAAATTTTACAATTTGTAAATAAAAAGAAAGATATAAAAATGCCCGTAGCGTTTGTGTTAAGCTACAATTCCATAAAAAAAAAAACGTGAAATACGCCAATTAAACATACAAAGAAGACAATTAAGGGATGATTCCAATCCAATGAGTGTAACGGATGATAGCTAGGAAAAAGCAAAATTTGTTGAGATGATTTAATAAAAACTTGATTACAGATTTATTGAACTTTACCGCGTCAATAAGGAAGCATTTTCAATGATTTTGGACAGTATTGCTATTTAAATACAAAAAGGATCTATTCCGGAAAAATTTAAGCTGGCAGCCACACTTCGCTTTGTAGCAGTGGGATCATTTCAAGGCGCACTTGCAAATGATACTCATGCTAGTGTTGGGCGTAGTACCATTTCAAATGTATTATGGAAAACAATAAATGCTTTAGAAAACATTTTATGTCCATCATGGATTTCTTTAAGTCTTACAAGAGAGGAAATAAAAGAATCTAAAGTGCATTTTTTACAAAATTTGGATTGCCGGGCGTAATAGGTTACATCGATGGAACTCATGTGAGGCTTATTAAACCAACAATTGACGAATCGTTGTTTTATAACCGAAAAGGCTATTTTAGCATAAACGTTTATATGTAATGTTTACTATTATTACAAGAGTGTTGTTTATTCACATGCCTTTTATATTCTCTATAAACAAGTGTTTTGTTCATTAAAGTTTTTTTGTTACTCTTAAAGCAAAAATATGTAGAAGTTTTAGGGTGCTTTTAAAATATATTTTTTTAAAATTCAAATATATTAAAATGCATGTAATTTTAATAGAATAAATAAAAAAGACTTCATATTTTATATTGCACTTGTTTTTTTTTGTTATTTTTGTAGTCATTTATTAAAATAATTACACATTCGATTTCTTTTCGACTAGGTTTGTTTACTCGGTTTCGAAACGAGAAAAATTATGTGAATTCGGTTTACAGCACACCAAAAAATGTGAATTCGTTTTAAAACGAGAAATTTCCTCGGATTCGGTTTACAGAACAGGGCCGAATGTCAAAATCTATTATAAACAGGTAATACAAATACAAAAAGTTAAACAAATATGATATTTTTGACAAAATAAAAAAGTTCTTAGTTGTAAAAACCGGTTAACCGATCGAAAAAACCGGATTGTCGAATAATTCAAAAATATAAAACATTCGAAACCGGTCGGGGTTTCAAATAGAAAAAACCGGTTAACCGGTCACCGGTTTCGATTTTTGAATAATCTAGTTAAAAGGTTTTATTCTATTCTACACGATAGGTACATACTTATCAGATCGTTAAACATTTTTATTTGTGTCTGAGATGATTTTCAAAGATCATGGTCGTCAACCTTCACCTACGCATTCCTTACGAATTTTTATTTTTCGAGATTGTTGTTGTGGTTGGAATTTATGTTGTTTACAATTTAATTTGCTTGAGGTCTGTCTTGTGCTCCTTATAAATATATATTAGGGGTTTTTCGATTTTTATTTTGTTAAATACTTAATTATGAAGTCTGTTTATTTTAAGAAGCAACGATACCAATTCGTAGTTTTATTGCTTCTTTTAAGTGCAACATATATGTACATATAACTATGTATGTATGTACTTCTAGTAATTTATGTATTTGAGATTTTTAGAGTATCTTTAAACTTTTGTTTTGTTAATGACTGCATAACAGTGGTTGCAAAATATGTTCTTGTTTCTTTATAATTCTTTTGTCTGAGTCGTGTATTTCCTACCTATTGTCTGGTTGTTGGGTTTTACTTAAATTTTATTTTGAAGCATTTATTGCGAAATATTTTTGTTCTTTGCTCCTATATAATTAGGTTTAGTGTATTATATATTTTATACCTTTAATTAATATGTAAATCAATTTAATAATATTTGTTTAAGTTAATTATGATTTAGGTATTCCATAAAAATTCATAAATTCACTCACATTTAGGGCCCGATTATCGTTCACAACACTAAACTGTTGTGTTGTCTCGGCTACAACACAACATGCGTTTTTCATACGATTAAGCCGATAAGTGTTGTGAATCTTAATCACAGTTTACAACATACAACATCAAAATAGTGATGGTGAACTTAGATTTAAGCGAATAATGTAAACTTCCTGTCACGTGTACATCGTCTACAGTACAGCTTCGTTATATCAAAAAGCTGGAGGTCCACAACTCGAGTTTTGGCGTCAATGCGTTTTAAGCTTCCTAAACGTTTTAAGCGTCAGGCATTTCAAGTTACATGCGAAGATTTTTCGGGTCAATATTTTTTTTTATATGTATGTACTTTTGGATGTGATGCCGTATGCCCAGCTGATTTTTTTTTTATATGAAGTTTTTTATCGGTTTGTTTGTCAAACTCATATAAAAAATGTTATTTCAACTGTCAGATCTTCTGGTGACATCATCTTTAAAATAAATTTGCTTTGCATTTGTCAAAGTCAGCTGTAACGCGTGCACCGAGTTCAAAAGTAGAAAGTAAACGAACTTTTCGCGTTTCAAGCGTCAGCCCGTCCTACGCTTTTGAGTGTTTAACTTAACTCATACAACTGCATTGATTCTACTTTTTTGAAAGTTCCTTAAAACGTGTGAAACGCGTAGACGCTTGGTGTGGACCTCCAGCTTAAAGCAGGAACGATATATAAACATAGCTACGAGTACATGCAATTGTTTATTCATTCCGTCCGGCGTTATTAAAATCAAAATCTTAAAACTTAAACGTTTTAGTGGAGTTTTTTGAGTAATATATGTTGTATATTATTGTTTCATGAGAGAGAAATTTATATAAAATTGTATTTACTACAAAAAATCATGTAATTTTTTTACATTGTTCCAAATAAGTTACAAACATGATTATACATCAATATATCGTGTGTAGACCTGATGTGATTGCTATTTAAAATCGGGCAGCAAAGATGTAAATAAAACACGACTGACTACCTCTACTACTTGCTTTCGCCAAACAATTAGTTTTTATCAATATTATTGTGTTAAAATTGTATATTTGTAAATAATTTCGTGAATGCTACATATGATTCGACACAGCTTATATCAATTTAGGAATAAAATCGAAATCGATTCTCCAGTCTCCAAAACTCCTTTTAATTTCGGTTAAGTCTTTTGTCGTAAACAACAACACTAAAATTTTGTTTATGCACTTATGCTAAACATTTTCATATGTGCAATTCTTTTTTTATACTTTGTGAAAAATTCTATAATTTCTTTTTTCAAGCAATTAGGTAGGTCACTTTTAATATTTATATAAAAATGTTCTATATATTTATATATATATTATATATATATCACAATGGATAGCTTCTTCAGGGATAATACAATTTTTGAAATAATACAATTTATATAAAAATTTATAAATAAAAAGAACATTTTTATATAAATATTAAAAGTGACCTAATTGCTTGAAAAAAGAAATTATAGAATATTGAAAAAAGGTCGAATAAAAGAACTAAATAACTTTGTGAAAAATATTTTTTTTAACAAAGTAACTACAATAATCTTTTGAATGTAGTTATGAAACTTTATACATACTACTATTTTTTACATGAAATATACATACGAGTATTGCGAAATTTTTTAACAATTATTATCTGCAACAAAAATAAAATGCACTGACTTTGTGTGAGAATTACTCGTATCTAATTTATATATTTATAATCACACATATAATTTATCATGCAAAAAAAGTATCATCATGATGTAGAAAGTACGAAGACGCCGACATTAGTCTACATACATACATATGTACAGCTGCGTGCAACTAATTAAGGACAGTAGTATTCAATATTTAGTACATAAAACGCTAAAATTTAACATTTTTATTAACTTTTTTTTAGAAGTGTTTTTTATAATTTGTGAAATAAATTAATCGTGCCTAAATTAATGACATTGATAAATTAATTAACATTTTCAAAATCAGGTAATTTTTAAAAGTTAGATTAAATTAATTATGATAAGACAGAGTGTTTTTCAGTATATGAAAAGCTCTTAATACTTGCTTACCTTGGGTAAAAGCAAATCCTGTGATGACAGTGTACTCGAAAGATTATTGTACAAATGCATCAGGATCGAAACACTTACCGGAAAGAAGAGAATCGAATTCGCAAAGAGATACCTTCATTGGACGAAACAAAAATGAATATGGTCTCTCCAGAAAATATATACGCCGGCCAAAGATGAAAGAATTTGATCCAAAGTACAACCGCGCTACTTTGAAGCATGGATGAGGTTCTATATTGCTTTGGGGTGCTATGTCGTCATGTGATGTTGGACCGCTGCAGAAGATTGAGGGAAATATGGATAAGTTTCAGTAGGCAAGCATTCTAAGCGGTACAAAGATGCCGTATGCTCATGAGAACATGGCAGTAACATGGATATTTCAACAAGATAACGTTCCAAAGCATATACTCATCACGTCAATCAGTGTTTTTTTAACTATTCGGTTATTGTTCTTGACTGGCCTTCATGCAGTCCTGATCTCAACCCGATTAAGATCCTTTGGTAAGTTGTAAAAACCAAAGTAATACTACGTTTCCACGGTACATGCTTCGCTCTCTATTCATGCTTCACACCCCAATCATGAGCGAAACAACTTGCTTCACCATACAAAATTTTAAGAGCGAATCAAGTAGATTCATATTGAAAAATTGCACTCTTCTCTAATTTTTATCGCAAGTTTATCTGCAATAGCTGTAAAAATTTAATATTATTGTAAACAAAGCATATTATTTTCTTGTTGCTGGAAGTAAAGAAAGTAAATATGTACGAATGTATGATTTTTTTAAATAGGCTAATTAATTTCCACTCACTTTTTTTGTCTATTAAGAAATTATTTTCCACAAATTTAAATTCGGTTTTTTTTATTCTGTTTGTTTATTAAAAACAACTGTCAAATCGAATCAAGTTTATTAGTCATGTAAACAGCATGATTCATAAACATGATTTAGAAAGCGAAGTCAAGTCGTCGCGGAAACTTAGTATAAGCAGATGTCAAGCTGTTATCGATAACAATGGATTTGAAACAAAATATTTTTTTTTTTGTAAAATTTGTGGTATGTCCTTAATTATATGCACGATTGATATCAATCTTATTTGAAAATATGACTCACAGATTCATAAATAATAATTAATTTGACACAATATGCGGTTTTTTTTCTAAGAGTAAAGCTAGATTTACGCGACTGAAATTTTCTTCAAAAACAGCAAAATTTCTTCAAAATTTATTTATTTAATAACTATTAATAATTATTGAAGAAATTTTGCTGTTTACATGAGTTTGAAGCATTTTGAAAAGCAATTTTGAAGAAAATTTCAATCGTGTAAATTTATACTTAAGAGTTAATTGACAAAATTTTGAGCATATCATAAAACCTTTCACATGTTAGTATCATGTCCTCAATTAGTTGCACGTAGCTGTATGTGTATATTAGTGTGTCCTAACCTAAAAGCAAATTAAATAAAATAAGAAAATATGAAAATATGTAGGAAAATTGACGCACAGTTTAAAAGCTTATCGGTGCTAGCGCTAATTACTAATCCCAATATTTAATTAATTTGATAATAAAATTGAATATTTTTTGTTTTAGAAAATTTTCGAAATACAAGATTACAAAAGGTGGCAAGAATATGTATTAAATACTTATGCATTAATTATACATACATACGCACTACATATATATGTAGTAAGAAAGTAGTGAGTGATAACATACATACAATAGGTAGAAAAATTAATATTTGTGTTTAATTGTAATAATAGTGTTAAGTTGCAAATAACTACCGTGTCAAATTAGAAATTATTACAGCCGCATCATTTAATTTGTAAAAAATTTTAGCCGCAAGTTGTTTTAAATAAAAATTATATATTAATTGCGATATAAATACTTAAATATTTATGTAGTATAGGGCCGAATAAAATTAAAATCATTTAAGAGATTGAAAGTTTTGTAGCAACTAAAATAATTGAAATGTTTGAGTGAACTTAAGGATACACTAAAAAACTGGCTAAAGTATAATTTAGAAATAATATGACTAACAGGTATAAATTAATTCAATAAAATATAATAGCAGCAGCTGTATCGAGTTCCAAATTTACAATTATATATTTATCCAAATTCTTAAAATATGCAATAGTTAATTATGTATGTATGTAAATTAGGGAAAATGTAGTTAATTTACAAAGAAATTAAATGGAAATTCATTAAAACATTATTATTGTTAGAAATGGTGAATTTATTACAAAGTTGCTCGACTTGTTAAATTTGCACCATACACATACATACATATTGATTTTCGTATATCTTTAACCAATTGCGAAATGTGAGATTCTACTCGTACTGCATGTGTAGTCTACATGAGTAAGTGTTATCTAACATTTTAGACCCTCGATTCAAAAAAAATATACTTTAATGATGCAATAGCCGTTGCCAATGCTGTATCAAAGATCAAGAAATTAATGAAAAATACTCTTTTGCAAAATGAAGATATTGAATCTGACTCAGAAAAATCCGATAAAAGTGAGGATACTTTTTCATTATGGACTAGCCATTATAAACTGGTTCATAGAAATTGGAAAAGCAACAAGACTGAAGATATATTGTCTGAAGAACTTTCAGTTTAGTTGAGGACTCCTGTTGGAAGACTGAAAGAAAATCCGTTGGATATTTGGAATGATTATGAATCGCAGTTTCCCAAGTTTTACAAGATCTCTTTTAAATACCTTACAATGGTGGGAATATCGGTTCCGGTGGGAACATCGGACTCAACAAAGAAACAGATTGAGTGGTGAAAGACTTGGTTAACAGTATTGAAAAAAAGTATTGGGAGATGTAAAATAAATTTAAGATTTTTCGAAAATATAATAATAATAAATATTTAGTTCGTTTATTTGACCTTTTTTTAATATTTAATAGTTTCTTTTAACAAGCAATTAGGTCATTTTAATTTTATATAAAAATATTTGATTTATTTTTATATATTTATTTCCAATATTTCGCTATCACAATGGATAGCTTCCTCAGGGATAATACAATTTTATAAATAAATAAATCAAATATTTTTATATAAAATTAAAATGACCTAATTGCTTGTTAAAAGAAACTATTAAATAATAATAAATAATTAAAAAAAACAATCGATGTATAAAAAACATCGATGTATTTTATGAAATATCGATGCAACATCGATGTATGTTCGTGATGCATCGCATCGAAAAAAACATCGATGTTTTTTTACAGTGTCCATCCCTAGTAAGTATACTCACACATAAATACTAAAATAATTTACGGAGGGTTTATATTATTTTAAAATCTCATTTTTTATTTTCCGAATTTAATTGTGTTTTTCATTATAAATGATTTAGCTAGCACCTTGAGAGATTATCTTTTATTTTGAGCAGGTACATTTCACACAGTTTTCAATTAGAATTAAACAAACAACTGATAAAACGAAACTTTTAAACTAAAGATTGTGCAAAAGTCTGTTTAACGTAATTTAGACTAATTTGATATGGCTGTCTATGTCGCATATCATATCATTAGAATGTACATAACTACGTACTCAAGTGATTACAAGAGTATGTATCTTTGAAGTATGTGTAACCAACCATGTTTAGTGTTGCATTTAACGTCATTGTATTTGGGTTATCAGACTCATTCTGTTAAATCATAATCTAACAGCAAGAGCATTTTAAATTAATATATAGATACATTGTTGTTTATAAAAAAAAAAACATTAACTAATTATTCTTAAAAATAAATACATACATAAGTATACATACATATGTATGTATATGTACATATGTATGTATCATGTATGCATGTAAGCGAGATTTTTTTAATTTAGTCTTGACAATAGAGCATGAACTAAAAAAAGTAATTGTTTTAACTTTATTTTAACTAATTTTATACTATAATATTCTCATTTTGAAATATTTTAATTTTATCTTATCTTTAATAAAAATACAATAAAAACAGAAAAATAAAATTGTTCTCAATGTTTAGTGATTTAAACTCTAAATAGTCACATATATTGTATATAAGTATGTATGTATATTAGATAGGAATCAAATTGATCTGTTTTGGATTTGTCTTATTTTATTATTTAGTAGCTAAAACTAACTGCAGCAATATTTGAGGCCAATCGGGTGTAGATATAATCGTTTATGTACGTGTATAAACAAACACTAAATAACAAAATAAGATTCATCCGAATTAAATCTATTTTTAAGGGCAGATCTAATGTACACATATGTATGTATGTATTTTATATAGAAATATATGTATATACTACTTACAAATATTCTTACTCAATTTTTTAGTCACTGAATAGTTTATTTGTTGTCTCGTGTTGATAACATTATCACAAAAATTAAGTTTTTGGAAAAACAAATTGAAAAGAAAAAGTTATAACTATGTTGGTAACTTATTTACTTTGATTTCCATTTACTTCATTTGTTTTTTTTTTAGTTTGATTTTTGTTTTTTTTGTGGAAAAAATATTCTTGGTATATGGATAGGATTCTTTTTTGGCAATTGTTTTTAATAAAATTAAAATAAATTTATATTTTGTTTGAGACAATTTTA
Source organism: Bellardia bayeri (assembly GCA_950370525.1). Taxonomy (NCBI): domain Eukaryota; kingdom Metazoa; phylum Arthropoda; class Insecta; order Diptera; family Calliphoridae; genus Bellardia; species Bellardia bayeri. The sequence continues at coordinate 101,050,002 of OX493266.1, forward strand.
ACAATATAAACCCGTTGTTGAATTAAATAATAAAAATTTGAAAAATCAAATATGTATATATACATATGTATATCCATTTGTAGACCAACGAACCAGATACAAAACTTTGCAAAAAAGTAAAGTTCAATAAATTTCGATTTCTCAAATGTACAAATACTTTTGTTGGCGACTGTGTTAGTTGCATTGCATATTGTTCTGTTTTATGCTGATCATCTCGTTGTCTCCGTTCATTGCCATTATTAGCTTAAATTATACAGGCAAATTGTCATCAATTGTATCCAATTTAAATATAAAAGAAGTTTTGCATTGTTGTACATTTGTTTGTTCGGAATAACGCAATATAAAGAGCAATCCAAATACATTTATAATTTTGGGATGAAAATGAAATGAAATTAACAAAACTTTATTTATTTTGGATTATTATAGCTGTATTCGAAAGGACAAATATTCGGATGGCTTCGCAATGGTCATCTAGTGATCGCAACTAATCCCTTGTTGAATGTTGCTGCATCTGAATTTATTATTTGACAGGTAATCGTCAACATTAGAAATGTTTATTATTTGTAATAAACTCATAATATACCAATAGATATTAAGTTTTTTGAAAAACTGCCTTTTTTAAAACTATGTACACCTGTATTTGGATCACCCTGTGCTATGTGTTTTTGTGTATTGGTATACATACATATAAATGTATTACTATGGAAAGCTTATTCAATTTCTCAGAAACCAGAAAAGCTCTGGTTTAAATTATTAACAAAAAAAATTAAACTGGTCAACATAAAACATATTTGTAATACAAAATCCAATTTAATATTTGTTTTTCATTTAGTCAACATTCATAGCCTGTAGATAAGATTATTTTGATTTTGAAATTATTAAGTGATATCTATCAAGATTATGTATGTGAAAGTTTTTTTTCATTAACTAGTTTTTAATTAGAATAACAACATAAACATATTTTCTATTATTAAAAAAAATATGTGGATTTTAGGTTAAGGTTTTGTTTACACGTCAATTTTACTTTGTAAAATATTTGATTCAAAAGTTAAATTTATAAAAAACCCTAATGACTTTTTAATCGTTCGTTTTGAAACTTAACATAAAATTAAAAAAAATTTAATAATTTGTAATGGGTTTATTAATAATAAACAGTTAATTAAAAATTATACGCAGAAACAATTTTAAAATTTTTCTATAAAAAATGTATGAATCTTTAAAATATAAATTTGATGTAAATATTACATCCTTCTTATGATTTCAACAACAATATACTGTAGCACGACTATACTTTCTTACTTGTTTTTTATTTTAAATAATATTTAACAAGACCGTGAGCTTAAATAATTAATTAAATAAAAGTCAAATTAATTATAATAACTGTAAAATTCCATTATATTTTCGTATATTTACAGATCTATTTTAATTACAAATTACTCTAAACGGAATATGTACAATATTTGAAAAAAATAAATCCACAAATGAATTAATATTTTCAACAAAATGAATCCAAATCAAGGAAAATTTCGACCTACCATAAGTGCCATTGATGAAGTTGATGACCGAAATTTAAAGTTAGATGATGCAAAACAGCAAATAGAAGGCAGTGAGACGGCGCCGTTGACGACAAACCAATTGAAACTAAATATAGATCAAAATATAGGTGTTGCCAAAGATCTTGACTCACAAAATGACAGGCATGATAATGATATTCAAGCGGAGACACCAATATCAGGTGGTCCCGGATCTGTTAATGGCTTCAGAGGTTGGTACTAAGATATAATATCATCGCCATTTCGTTGTCACTGTAGAAATGTTTCAAGCACTTACTCACACTCATTCACGAATGTTTTCTGTGGAATATTTTCTCCATTGTAGCATTTTTAATTCCAGGTCGTATGTCATTCGATGCCTTAATGAGATTATCACGTAAAAGACGTATTATGTATGTGACCACGGCATGTTTGTGTGCTGTTCTCCTGATTATCATCATTATGATGATTGCATTTTGGCCCGAAGTGCCATTTCATCTAAAGGCTGAATTATGTTTAGAAAAGGAGTGTGTTCATTCAAGTCAACAGATCTTGCTATGGTCTAATACTTCTAAGAATCCTTGCCATGATACTTACCAATGGGCCTGTGGCAATTTTGACAAAGAATATACTGAAAATGATTATTATGTAATTAAGAAAGGGGAGTGGAATTACAAGACTTACAACGAATATCAAGGTGAGTTTTTGTTAAAAATACTATTTAGAACAAATATTAAATAAATTTATATATTTTATTTTAAATTTAGAATTAAACGAATTAAATCGTTTTATATCAATGTTACCAACGTCGTCTGTGTCATATTCAGTAGAATCAATGGTAACAAGTTTATATCGGGCTTGTCGAGAAATCGATACACTAGATAAATCACAATCTGACTTGTTACTGAAGAAAGCTATAAATTCAGTGGGTAAGTCACCAATTGGATAAAACTTGTTTATATACATACATACATACATACATAAATAATACCTATATTTATAAGACGATAACTCTTTTGTCAATTGAAAAGAATAGGTTATATTTAGATTTAAGACAAAAGCCAAAGTATAAGAATAACAAAACAATCAGGGGTGTCATAGAAACCAATATTGTCAGAATTGGTTTTAAAACCCACAAGAAAAAATGCTTTGGTGTCATAGAGCACTGCTACACGTTCAATAAATATTGGTTTCTATGACACCCCTGAATGTCTTTAATTATAATACACTTCGTGTGCTCATAACTATTACAAACCAAAAATTTTAATGAAATATGAGTTTATACTTTCGTTTGTATGTACGGCTTTTTATTCGTTTATTTTTAATAAAACTTAACATTTCCTCAATACAATTAATACTTTACGAGTGTTGTAAAAACCCCCTGTAAAAGTGTCTAATGACCAGATGGAGGCAAGTAAGCCGATGATTTGGCGGCGTTGTGGTTAGTAGAGCTTGCAGAACTACGAACAAAAGAACCGGAAATACCGGAACCTGCACCAATAGCATTACCAGAACCACCGAAATCAGCACCAGCACTATTGCCTGAGACTCCACCATTAACTCCATCCAAAATACCAATAACTGACTGTTGGGGAGCAACACCAGCATCAGTGTGTTCAGAGGAGCCTTGAATTCTATCGTATTCAGCTGAAGAATTATATTTTTGTTAGAGAAATATTTCAAATAAATGATGAATAGGTCTTATTAATATATTACCTTGAATTTGTTTTTGAGCATGTTGGGCTTCTTCTTCCGTCTTGTATTTAATGAAGAATACTTCAGGTTTGCTGGATACAGATGGAGCTGGAGTGGCGATATCGCCGACTTCCAAAGAGCTATCCTTTTTGGACAAAACGTAAATAACGGTTTTTTCTTCTTGAGGAGCATATTCAGCAGACAATTTGACATTGGCATTGCTGGAAGATGGCGCTTTAATGAAAACGACACGATAGTTCTTTTGAGGGCGACCAATAATTAAATGTTTGGTGCGTTCCAAATTTTCGTTATCTTCTGGAGCAGCAACAGTAATGAATTGTTTGTGCACGAAAGGAGTTTCAAATTGGGCAGAGCGCTGTTGTTGTTGCTGTTGAGAAAAACCACCGCCAACAGAACCAGAACCGAATGACGAACCACTACCAAAAGAGAAACTTCCACCAGTAGATCCAGAATCAAATGACGAACCACTTCCGACAGAGGAACCACCACCAATAGATCCTGAAGAAAATCCACCGCCACTACCACCCTGGAATTTTATTGCACTACCTCCAAATGAGCCTCCAGAACTACTGCTCAATCCTCCAAGACCAAGACCGATTAAGCCACCAACGTTTCCATAACTTCCCGCAGAGCCTCCAAAGCTTCCCGAAATACCGCTACCATAATTGTATTGTGGCTTAGCCAAAGTTAAAGCTGCCATTGAGCATAAAGTCTAAAATTATCAGGAAACAGTTAATTAAATATTGTATGCGACAATCCAAAAATGGTTGAAATTTATAGTCAAGTCATTTACCAAAAATACGCGCATCTTTATAAATGATTTAAAAAAATCTTTTCAGTTGTAGATTTGTACAGTTAACGTGAAACTGATAGTTGATAATCAAATCATCAACATTTTTATACAAAATCATCTTTCAAACTGTTGTCTTCGGAAACCTTAACAAATTGTATCTTCAAATAACAAACAAAATACAGCCAACAGCAATGTACATACATACTCGTACAATGATTTTTGGGGTGTATCTATCAACTTTTCCTATATAATTTTTATTTTATTTTATTGTAGCTTCTTGTACTATTTTATTTTTATTTCATTAATTGATCAATTAATTTTCTTAGTAAGTCATTGCTACTGACACTACTATCTTAAAGTTCACACGCAAGTCTTTGAGATGATAGCTGTCTGTTCATATTGGATTTTTGTGGAATACCTGTTGTTTTAATTGATATTTGTCAGTTTAGTTTTAGATTTTGTTTCGTGTTTGTTTGCATATTTAAAATTTGGTTGTATGTTTAGTGTTATCAGTTTTATCTTTTTTTCTGCTTTATTTGTAAACTTTACATTTATGTAGTTACTTTGCTGAGTTTTTTGACACTTAAAATACAAAAAAATACAAACAAAGTGTTTACACGTTTGATAATATACTCTATTTAAAATGTTGCACAAAATTCAGATCAAGTTAAGTCATACATTTTTTATAAAATAACATAAACATAAATATCTGGTTGAAAGAAATTACAATCTGAGTTTTCATCAATTACCTAATTGCTCTTAATAATAATTAAATAATCAGAAAATATTTTCACTTCCAGTTAACTTTTTTATTAATTTTATCCAAAAATATGTTAATTATTTTTTGAATCTCATAATAGCGCACTGTGTCACCTCGTACATCTTCATTTCAAAAATTCATATATAATTTTTTTGTAGAATTTTTTTATTTGTGTTATGTTATTAATTATCGTCTACTGTTTGTAATCGTAGACATTTAAATTTGCATAAAATCAATGCAGGCACAACTTATTGCAAAAAATGCAAATTTGACTTTGTGGCGTAAATGGCACTCAATTTATCATTTATTTTTTTATTCATATGGTACTTCCTTAAATTTGTATTTATAATACAAATAAATAATCTACACCAAAAATATGTGCAAATAAGTGTAGACATATAGTTGGTAACGTAGAGTTAGAATTGGCCTTAACTTTGAATTGGAGTGTTCATTAACATCATAATATTTTGGGTGACAACGATAGGAATGAAAATCTATTCTGACACTGACAAAATCATAACAAATATAAACAATTAAAAAAAAAAATGGCATTGTTGTTATTTGTTTTGGGCATAAACTCAAACGGTATCTAATAATGTACTGACCACGTGAAAAAATTAAAATATATGAATTCTATAGTTCCATAATACTGATTAAAAATCCCGGCTATACTTAGTACAATATATCAAAAACTTTTTTTTAGAGTTTTGTTTTGAATTTGTTGAACTTTTAATTTTTAATATTAGAGAATTTTCATACTGACTTGAGTTCATTTATTCAAGTAATAGTTCAAAGCATAGAATAGAATAATTTAGACAATTGGTAAGTTGAAATGCAGTTTCTACCATCTGTTTTTTGCAACTACGAAGCAACCAGAGATGGTGCCTTAAATATAAGATGCTTACAAGTTGATCTCGGACAATGAACATTTGCTGATGACGGCACTGGCAGGGTAGAAAATGCATCCCAATTTGCCAATTGTCTAATTTACTTTACTATTGTATTCTTTAAATTATTACAGTAATAATGAATTCAAGTCAGAATAAAAATTCTCTAATATTAAAAACATTGGAATACTATGTTAAATTAATATTTTTGAAATATAGTTCAAATGTTTCTGTGGGAAAGAATACAAATTTATTTCCCATAAAGCTAGCAAGATTTATCATTTTCATATTTTGTTTTAATTGTTAGTACAAAACTGTAACATAAATTCTATAATACATATGGGTAGTTCCATGAAAATGTCAACCACGACCAAAAAAATAAGAGTTCTTGAAAAATGTTGCTAATATGATTTAAAAAGAGAAAAATATTCGATTTTTCATAATATGGAAGCATTTACAGGTTATTGGAATTTTAAAACTCAAAAATGGAAGAGAAAAACTGAATGTCTCTTCGACTCAGTTTTTGCAAATAAAATAAATTATTTTCTCTTTGCTATTAACTAAATTAATTGGTTTGAAACATTACAATTACATCTTAAAAATAAATTTGCAATAACAAATAACTATAATAATGAGAAAAACGAGAAGTTAGAGCTCGAATAACGGTATTTTTTTTTGATTTGCTTTTGATGGTATTCTAATGTCACGTACGTTATGCAAAAACATTGTTTAACTATGTTGTCATTTGTATATGGGCAGTAGCAGGTAAAGAAGATTACAATTCTAAAATAAGAATTCTTCCAATTAAAGATATTAACTAAAATTTCCTTTTCAACTGAAATAAAAAAAGTTAGTTTGTCGCATACGTTATTGTAAGTACGATTATTTAAAATAAATGCATCAAAATCAATGTTAAATGCAAATTTTCTATTTAGATTATTTTAAATAGTCGTAAAACCATGAAACAGTGACGGGAAGAGTTAAAGAAAGAACAAGAACAATTTAAGAACCAGTTTATTTTAACGAGCATTCCTTATTTTGTAAGCAAGTTCAGCTGTAAATATTTTGAATGGAATTTCTTTGCAACTTCGCATGGCAAGGGGCAAGTGGATGGAATAGGTGCTGTTGTAAAGAGGAAGGTTTGGCAAATAGTAAAAACAAATAATATAATTTTACCAGACGCTTTTTCATTTTATGAATGCGCTTGGGAATATGTTGAGGGCATTCATTTGATGTATTTACGCGCAGAAGAAATTGAAGATACTTCTTCTAATTTAAATGAAAAATTGAAAAGTGTGCAGCCTATTCCACAAATAAAAAAGCAAAATTTGTTTTCATTCATCGACAGTCAACGTATAAATGTTGCTCGAACGGCTTACTCATTACGAAAAAATGTTACAGTTTAGTTAATAAGTTTGTAATGAATTAATATTAATAAACATTTTATGAATTTGATATTATTTTTATTATCACACCGTTTTTTGAATAAGTAAACACATTTATTTTCTTTACCCAAATTTATGTCTAAAATAAAATTATCTACAAAATACATTTCATTATTTATATACGAGAAAAATTGTCACGTACGTTATTATATTTTTCTTTTATATAAAACTAACCAGAGATGATTTCTCTTTAAATATTAAAGGATTGTACAGGTACATTATTTAGCTTATTTTAGGAATTTTTAAAGAAAAGTAAAACTCCCATGATTCTTAGACTTTGACATGTACGTAAATATGCATTAAAACTACTTCCGTTTTTGTCACGTACGTTATCACCTTAGTTTGATCGGATATTTTCGACACCAAAAATTCGAGGCTGCCCATTTTTTTCTCAAACATAAAAGCTTTTGATTGCAACATAATTGTAATATTGTTTTTCATTAACTTCTATTTTTGTGAGATTTATATTACTCCATATGCGTACGAATTTCACGTACGGCTGTATGAAAATACCCATATTCATATACATATATGTATGTATATATTCGATGGTGCCGATTCTTATTATACAAAAACTAGTATTTGCAAAAAAAAAAAGAAAAGATTTTCTAAGGATATTGTTTTTGTTTTGTGAAACATATGTCCGGAAATAAGCACATCCAGAGTAGTATTATTTGGCTAATAAGTTTATCTGTTGGCTTCGTAAAACATATTTCAATTAACACACGGAAATCCCCAAATCGACTATAACCCTTTTGAACGCTGCATTATTTACTACACTCATAGTTTTTATACATTGTAAATATATACATAGTAAAAAAGGGAACACAATCATTTTAAATAAAAAGCAGTTTAAAAATATTAGAAAGCATTAATTAGAAACGACTAAGAAACATAAAAACCAGGAAAGATAAAGTGCTTAAAAATCAGACAAAAATTGAAATTACTTTTTTGATTTTTTTTGGTTGATTGATGCATCGCGATGTACTCGTCAGCATACATCTTCTGCAAAATTCATAAATTTTCTAACAAAATCAAATAAGTTAAAAGTCTGACTAGGTTTATCATTTAATTAGAAGAATATATAGACAAAATACTATATATTAGTTACTCACTTAATATTCAAGGACGTGGTAGAAATAATTTGATTAATTGTACAATTTCAACGAATTAAAATGTTTATCAGCGTGTTTTAAATACTCATTAACTTATTATTAGTTTTTTTTATACAAAACACGAAACCATCCATTCATTTGTTTATTAAATATTAGATGTATTTAATATATAAAAATGAATTATAATATTAAGTGATTAAATTTAGTAGTTTTGTAGTTTTTTAGTTTAAAGTTAAGAATTTAGTGTTAGTGTTTAGTTTAATCATTGTTTTATGTTGAATCCACGTTTGAGTTGTGTCAAACATACATAAATTTAATAAAACAAGTTTTAAGAGGTTTGATTTATTTGTTTGCTTGTATGACAACTCTTCTGGTTGTCTTCTTTTATTTTGATTTGTTATTGAAATATTAAAATATTGTTCTATCGATAGTATAAATAAAATAGTAGGACAATAAAGATGTTGCGACGGGGGTTTTTTTTTGAATAGTTCTTCAATACGGTTTTCAAATTGCATGTTATAGTCGACAATAAAACCAACAAGTAGTCGTATGTGTTTTTTACAACTTTTCGGGCTTTTAGATGCTTAAATATTTTAGAAATTACAGTTACTACTATAAATATTTGAGTAACGACGATGTGTATGTACGTATATTTGTATTTTGTACATAGTAAAGTATGAAAATTAAAAATAAATGTACTATATACCATTTTTCACGGGCGTTAAAGAATTATCATAAATAATAAAAAAATTTAAACTACATATTACAATGATAAGTCCCAATTTACGCGAAGCAATTTTTATTGAAAAAAATTGATAAAATTTATTCCTTAAAATTTCTTCTGTTTTTATTTGAGAGTATACACAAGTTTGTATACACATATGTAATACAAATAAGAAAGTAACACGAATTGCTACTATAATCAATTGTGTACTCGTCTTATCTTCCCCTTACCCCGATATCTAAAAGGTAATCAGATTAGCTTAAAGAATTGCTTTGTGTAAATTGGTACTATTATAATTTACTATACTGTATATTATTAACACAAGAAATACTAAATAAGCATATTAAAATATAAAAATAGTTTTTTTTTTACATTTACATTTTATGAGTTACTTAGAACGAAACTAACATACGTTTACAGTGTGCCTGTGTTCTTCTTATTTAACAAATTATTTTTTGATTTTATTACAGTAGACCTGATGGTTGATAATATCAGCAATCTTATTTTCGATTATTTTGACATCGGTAATTGCATTTATTTTGGTAACGGCGTTTTAGAGGAAACTTTTTCATAACATATGAGAATTATGGATAAATATAGTAGAACAATTTCGGAATTATAAAATCGTTCATAATTTGCCTTGGTATTTTTGATTGAGAATTTCAATTTGAAATTGAAAAAATTCCAAATGAAATTGAGCAAAATCCAAATGAGTAGACTACGTTAACACAATTACATATCGATTATTTCAGTTGTGGAAAGCAAGTGCTCTGTCCTTTCGATACTAAAATTATGTAGTAATTATCCAGAAATGCGTAATTAAATATTTACATTTCGAATTTTTTATTGCCAAATATATTGTTAAAAACAAATCTTTGAGTACAAATCGCAGCCAATTTGTATGCATTAATAGAACCTCTCTATATCATGTATTATATTTGATGAACATTGTATTAAACTTACCCATATTTACTCTTTATTGTCGTTAAACTTTGTATTTTGTACACATATATTTATTTTAATTATTTTTTCTACCAATGATTATATGTACATCTTAATATCTCAACGTAACCAGTCTTAACACAAACTGAATTCATTTGAAATTGTTTAGAAATTGAACTGATAATGTCAATAGATAGAGCAATAATAAAACAATAACAACTGTTCAAAATCAATAGTATCGTTGACACGAGTATTAAGTTTTAAAGTAAAGAAATGTACTCTTGTATAGGAATCACTCAAGAGCACAAAACCTACTCAATCTAAGAAAGAAGATCTAACTGCTAAGTATTTGAGTGATTTCCCATCTAACTCTTGACCGAACTGACTGAACGCATAACCTAAACGTATTAAGTTATCTATGTCTATCTATTTCTTTTTTTTTTGTCTGGAATTTGTATGAGTGTATTTGTGGTTTTAAAGGTATTTAAAAAAATCCACAATTTATGGTAAATTAATGCAAATTCTTTGTATGATGAAAAAAAAACAAGTTTTTTTTGTTGAACAAATATTTGAACTTGAAATATTTTCCTTTTTTGGTCTTAATTAAAATTTATTTATTTGAAAATAATTGTTATTGATTTTATATTTTACGAGTACATGTTTTATTTATTTTTGTTGTATTTAGTTATTTTTTATGATGGTTCTTTTTCATTTACGAATATGATTAAATGATTCGGTTTAGCTAAGATTGGGGCATAGCAGTGATATCGATGGTAATGTTAATTTTAGATGGCGGTTGTTATCGGTTTTTTTAAATTTAAGTCTACTTGATTTATGTGGCAGTTGTACCTTGGATCAATTTTAGTTTAAATACATTTCGAAAAAGAAGTGAAATTCCAGAAAATCGGCTTTGCTTGCATGCGTGTATGTGTGCGTGCAAGTTTGTATTGTATGCATGCTTGTGAGCTTATTGTAATCGTTAATTTTATTTATTATTAAATGTATTTATTTACAATAAATAAAGTGGGTTTTCAAATTATGTAGAAAATAATCTTTTGTAATATAATTTGTTTGCAGGAGACTTTTCATGCAAAGAGGATAGATAGATTTAATAACACCGAGTACGACAGATTTAAGACGTCTGCTTCTTTTGTTTGCATTGTTAAAATTCATTGAAAATATTTATGTTTTCTCATTTGCAATTTGATTAGCATTATGACATTCATTTTATTGTTTTATTACTAATAACTACTTTGTCGGCTTTTAAAAATGGTTTAGTATTCAAAAATCAATTTTATGCATTTCAATAAGAAATATTCATTTTTATTTAACTATTGATTCACTGAAGAGATTCGCTTTTATTTTATTTTTATTAATTTTTTAAATATGTATGATTTTAGTTTAATTTTTTTTAAGTTTAAGTTGAATACGGCATTATAACAAAATAAAATATTTATGGGGAGTGAAACAATTATGATGCTAAAACCAAATGCTGCCGGCTTTATTAAACAATAGAAACAAAAACAAACAAAAAATTATAGTTTTTATAATTGATGCAAATGTTTATTTAAAGTGTGAAAACCCAATGGGCGGTAAAGTTAAAGATATTTTTTTAAATGTTAATTATTATTTTATTCAACATTTTGTTATTTTAATTTAATTGCAAACAATTTAGTTTGAAAAACTGAATTAAAACTTGATTTATTCTTCACAGATTTAAATTCTTCAACTTTGGAATTTCGGATCCACCTACATACACAGAATTTAAACGATTTAAATAAATTAATATATTGTTTGATCAAAAATGCATTTTATTTGTCTTGGAAGAAGTTTGTTTTTAATTTTCAAAAAATAAGCTTAGCTTATTAACAAATCGACATAGTGTTCGAATAATTTGTTAACAGATCATAAATTATATGATTTTAAAATATTATAAGCTGGAGTTGCAAAATGCAAATTTCTTTTATTATTTGTTTTTTTTTTTGTATTCGGATATAAAAATTTATCATTTTTGTAGCTTTTTCTGTTTATATTTCATTTATAACTTTCTTATTACTAGAAACAGTTTTTTATATACATATGTATATTATTATATATGCAACATAATTAGAACTTGTGTTGCATTAGAATAATTACACTTGACGTTTGCTATTTGTTGTAAAGTTACAAACACTTTTTTAAAATGTGTAACATTTTTTATAGTATGAGCTTTTTTATCCAAAATTTGAAACACCACTTCATTCATTTAAGAGAGAAATTGTGCATTAATATATCGTTAGTGTTTCATAACTATAATTACATTTTATGATAAACAAAGAAGAAGACTATAAAAATAAAAGAAAAACTGTTATTTATTCTTATTATGCAATTTTCAACAATTTGCTTTAAAAATCCGCGTGTTTCGTACCTTAGTGATTTTGAAAAAAGTAAAATTTCAGTTTATGTATATAAAAATATATATTTTGCAAATAATACGGATTATTAAGATAAAAATAAAAATGGCGGGACGAAAAAGCTTTCTGAACAGGGTAATCGCAGAATTATAAACTGTGTCAGCAACACAATGAAGAGTCTTGGTCAGACTATTTATGAATGTTATGCAAATGTGTCCAAATCAACCATAAATAGACTGCTAACAAAATCCCAAACTATTATTCGACAAAGGCTTTGCTATGGTTATTACTCGCCATAAAACTGCTTGGGTGCCCCGGTAGACTAGGCGATAGTGTGCCGGACTATCAGTCAGAGGGTGTTTGTTATAAAAAAAAAATTTAGGTTGTTAAAAAAAAAGATTTGAATTCGCTAAAAGAAACTTACAAACTAACTGGAAACAGGTAGGCCGATATTCCTCGTTAGTATTTGCACTATTTAAACATACATACGATCTATCCGACCTTTTTCAGTTAGTTTTTTATTTATGTATATCTACTCGTATGTGTCTTAATATAGAAGGTATCAAATATAATGACTGGAGGGTTATTTTGTAACTCGTTTCGAAGAGAAAATCGTATACATTGTATACATTGTATTTTGAAAACGTTTGCTTTCGAATCGAAATTTTCAGTTCGATTGTGATTTACTGCAGTCAATAAAAACATTTCCGATCAATAATATCATAATAAAAATTCAAAAAAGTAAAAACTTTATGTATTTAGCAGAGATATCTGTAAATTATTTTCAAATCTTAACAATTGAAAAAGACTTAATATCTTATTTTAAGATTTTATGATTTTTATTAGTTTTTTTGCGTACATAGGTGTTTTTTCTTTGTATTTAAATTTTTAGTTGGCGTGTGATTTGAGTTGTTTTAGTTTTGAAGTAATTAATTATTGTTTTCAAAGTTGTCAAAACATTTGTTTAAATTGTTGATTTTATGGTGTAATACGTTAAAATTAAGAAATGAGAACAAAATATACATTTTTCTCTTTTTATACGAATATTTTTTACTGATTAACAAGTTGTAGTTAATTAGATTTTGTTAACAATATCATGACATTTCTTAATAATGTTTTCATTAGAGCTGATTATTAGATGAGCGGTTTTCTGCAACATCATCAAGGCTATCTCTTATTCATCGGTTTTAAATTAAATTGCCATTAAACTATTTTCTAAAAACGTCAGAGGAAATAAATTTGCATTTGAATAACCAACCTTATTGTGTTTAAAACTAATGACTTATCGGAGTCCGTGTAGATGTTTGCAAACAGTTGCTTGAAGTTCAGATAGCATTCCTAAAAATTGTGTTCTGATACAAAAAATATAATTTAAAATAATTTTTAATTTTTTAAAGGATTTTCGAATTTTTTAGATTTAAAGAGATTAAAAATCTCTATTGTCACTGTAGTTGCTCTCAGAAGACAACATTTCCTTAAAAATTACGTTTTACGTTTTTTTTTTTTTTATTAAAATAAAATTAAATTCCTTTGCAAACAGTGCATTTTACTTATTTTAATGCTCAAATCTCATTTTTTACCAATTTAAATGTTTTTCGATTATAATTTACATATACATACATACGATTCAATGCAGTTATTACTAGAAAGGGGTTTAAATGTTTGATATGGTTTAGAATAAAGTCAAACATCACAATTCTGATTAGATAAGCTGGATCGGAAAAGCTACATCTAAGGCTATATGAGAATTCAGTTGAATCTCATCTGAGTTGAAAAATCACTCCAAAAATAATCGAATTATTTTAATTTGCTTTAAATTTACATACATCTAGTAAACTTCTCTCAACTGTTGTATGTATATCTGAGATGAGAACTCAAATAGAGGAAAGGTAGCTTAAGATATCTCAAACAATAACATTTCTTTGTCATTGTTAAACGTCTGACTTCCAAATAGAGCTGAAATTGATATTTGTCAATAATACCCGAATGCTTAATAGAATGAACTTCGTTTAAAACAATTTATTTAAAAAGAAACAATAACAAATACTAAAATACTACAATTACGGAATTGATATCCTTAATAATAATCAACAAGTGTAGTTAAAAAAGTCGTTTAAACATTACTTAAATAATCATCCTATTTGGTAATGGGGGGTAAATATTGGCTGATGGCAGATTTTTCTTGAGATTTTGGTGCAGGGGCAATCTGTTGATAATTATATGATCCCTCAGGAGTAAGACCATCCAGAGCACCAACAACAGAGGTAAGAGGAGCAACGCCTTCGTCAGAGAATTCATTGGTACCTTCCAATTTGGCATATTCATCTGAAAATAATTAAAAAACATTAAAATTATCCAATTGCTTCAGAGCATCTTTTTTTATTTAACTTACTTTGAATTTCCTTTTGAGCTGCTTCAGCTTCTTCGGGCGTTTTGTATTTAATGAAGAATACCTCAGGTTTGCTGGGTTGAGAAGGAGGAGGAGTAGCAATATCGGTAGCGTCCAAGTCGTTATCTTTCTTGCTCAATACATAAATGACAGTCTTTTCTTCTTGAGGAGCATATTCTGCAGAATATTTAACATTTCCAGCACCAGAGTTGGGGGCTTTAATGAATACTACACGATAGTTCTTTTGTGGTCTTCCTAAAACCAAATGTTTATTTTTTTGTTGACTGTCATCATCCTCAGGAGCCGAAACCAAATAAAACTGTTTGCGTACTAAAGGTGAAGGAGTCGTAGTGGCTGGAGGCAAATATTTATCACCTCCATGATGACCTCCACTGAAAGTAGCTGTTTGTTGAGCTTCGTATCCATAACCGAATTGAGGAGCAGCTGAAGTTAAAGCTATCAAGCTTAAAGCGATAAATACTAAACAATGCATTTTATTTATACTTTTATTTGTAAATCCTTGTTTTTCGGTTAATATTTTCGTCAAGTGTATTCTATTGATATGAATTCTTGAGCTGTTTGTTCTGCACTGTATGTTTTGATCTAATCTGAATTTGTATTTATTTGTTTATATGCAAAAATTTTCGACAGTTTTAAACTGATTATAATGCAAATCTAGATTGGCCTCTTCTATCTTATTATATTTTTTTTTTCAAATTAAAGTTTTTTTATATGTAGTTGACAGATTTGAGTAGTTTTTATACTTTTATTATATTACCTTCTTTGGTCTGTCAAATTGAGTAATTTTAAAATCAGTGGTCAAAAAAGAGCTACATTTAGTATCAACCCAATATAAATTATTTAAGTTTTTAATTTGGTCTTTTGTTTTACAATACAGTGTGTATTTTGCATATATATTGTTTAATAAACTAATAAGTTCAATAAATAAAAAAGACAATAAGAAACATTTACTCACAAATGGTTTACTATTATTAATATTGTCATTGTAATTAACAAAAGTCTTTGCATATTAATTTAAGGTTTTTTCTTTAGGTCGCACAAAAAAATGAAAAGCAAATATTAAAAAATACCGCAGACAGGCGGTCGGCATTAAAATGTAAATCTCAGGAATGAAATACATATGTAATACATTTTTGGAATTTTTATTATTTTTGGAAAAAAATTATTTTTCTTTTTTAGACTGTTATTGTTTGTTTTTTGAAATGATTTTTCATTAACACTGCGTGTAACTTTTCTTTGAAATCATTTTACTGTCAAATATTGTATTTAATCGCCTAAGATTTATTCGAATAATAATTTAATTTCATTATCACATTATTTAGCATCAATAACAAAATGTTACTGATGCTAACTATTCAATTTTTTTTAACTATGTATTTCTAAAATACATATTTGTTTTTCATTGTTCTTTGAGCTTTGCATATTCTGAAGTTTAGAATTAAAAAATTACCATTATTATAATGCTGAAGTGAATGCTGATAGCGATTAACTAAAATTATAGCACTATTGTTTATTATTGACAATAAAAACGTTATGACTTCATGGCGTCACCCACGCCATTAAATGATTTTAATAGTTTTTGTCTATTGAAGAAATCGAATAAAACTGTTATGTGATATTGTTTTAAGTTGATTATATTGATTAATAATGGTTAATTTTAAGTGGGTTAATAATCGCAAAATCTCCCACAACAACCTTGGAAACTTGTACTGCTTAATCAGAAAAGTATTTAAAATCATTCTAAATTTACTGGTAATATTTATTTCGATGGTGTTAGTATCAAATGTGTAATTCTAATGGCTAAATTCACAGTCTTTAGTTAGCTAATGGCAAAGGCTTAACTAGATTCTTTATTCGCAATGCTTAGTTTGTCATGAGAATACCAAGTAATAGTCAAACAATAGTTAGTATTTTAGTTTACCAATGGTTAACTAATGACCGAGAATTCGGCCATAAAAGGTACTTTTTGTGTACTTAAATAAAACAAAAGACTTAGAGAACAAACATTATTTCACATCACATTACACTCTGCCCATCCACCCATTTATTATCGACTACACATGCAAATAAAAAACTTACTGTAAAAGTAACGAAACTATTTTAATATTTTAGTAATTGTTAAAGCTTAAGGTCTTTTTAAATAAACTTTTATTTTCATTTTCGATATTTCGCTACGTCTTTCTGTAGCATCTTCAGGAATTTTTTCATTTTATAAATTTCAAATCATTTGTGATAGGAAAAAGTATATGCAAATTTTAACATAACAAAATAATAAAAGTAGAAAATATTACTAATTATATTTGTAAGTTGTGTTATTTTTTTTATGTACTAAATATCTGTAAATCTGTGCTACATTTTCAGTATCTGCTTTGTAATTAATTCTTTTAGTTGTAGGTACATTAATTATATGTAACATGTCTAACATTTAACGACGTTTGTAGTTATTTTCAGTGTTTAATACGGACACATTTTCAAAGTTTGGATAGTGATTTCCATTGTCCTATTAATTTATAATGCAATATTTCTAATATTTTCCTTATATTCTCCTTATTCTTCTTATGAAATTCTTTGTGACTTCTATTTAATATTCTTTTAATTAAATTCTTAGCCGTATTAATAATAATATGTGTACTATGTTTGGAATAATAATTAATTATTTTCCCTGAAGCCGTTAGTTTCTGATACCAATCTGTAAGTAAATTCTTTTTTTATTTCTTCTTATCAATAAGGTATGTAAATATGAAAGTTTTCTTTTTCTATTGTACATTTTTATATGTATATAGACTAAAATCATTAAATGTCTTTAACAAGTTCTGCAATAATACAAATTAAATCATTAACATATTTGGTCTTTACTGTTGATGTTATATTTAATTTTTCTGTACATGTATCTAATAACTTCTCCATTAAAATATCCGCTACAATCGGAAAAGCAGGAGATCCCATTGGAAGTCCTTTTTGTTGAATACATATCTTTTCATTGTATTGAAAATATACTATACAAAATGTTAGAATACGCAAAAATATGCCTTTCTCAATTTTTGTGTATTGTTCTATAATATTCCGATTTTCTTCTCTTATACATATTTATTGCTAAGTCAATAGGAATACTTGGAAATAGAGATACTACATACATCAAATGAAATCATTTTCTCATCATCTTGTATATGTTGGTTCTTTAGTCTATTTTTGAATTGTAGTGAGTCTTTGACATTATATTCTGAATTTTTAGTAATATTCTTTAAAATGTTCGTAATGTATTTACATAGTTCGCATGATGGAGAATTAACAAAAGAACAAATAGGTCTTAATGGAAATCTTGGCGCAGTGGCGAGTTTCTCTACAAAATCGTTATTAGTATTCTCTAGTTTATTTTTCAAATCTTAATATAAGTACATATATTTCTATTTAATTTCAAGAATTTTTCAGCTTTATTAACTATTACATATATTTATTATAATTTATCTCTATTTGTCAGTCTTATTTTATATAAGTTGTTAACTTAGTTCTAGCTATTTCTTGGTCTTCTTTTCTGTTTAGTGTCTGTATAAAATCTTCTCCGTCTGTTTACATTTTTAAAAATATAACTTTATATGACAACATTATTCTTATTTGATATAAATTTGATCTATAGTTATTATCTATGTAAAGGGTATACTGTATTAATTGTATTAGTAAAGTGGTCATAGTGTAAGTAAGTACCAAAATAGAAAGACAATGAAGAAACAAACAAGAGAGTTATAAAAAGTAGAGTCAGTTGAAGTATGTACCTAGCGAAAGTTGCATTCAAAAGAGATTTTCTAAAAGCTGTTAATAAATCAAAGTTATTTCTAAAAGTTGTGAAATTTAAAAACTAATAAAAGTTGTAACTATATTCATTAAAATAATTAAATCTACATTAAAATTAAACTTAAATAATTAAATTGTAACAACTAATCCTAAAATATTAAAACTAATGTAAAGAGTATTACATATTTGAAATAAATTAATGAATGGCCTCGAGCTCGAAAAAACTTTTTATTTTATCAAAAGAAAGTTCGAACAAAATCAAAATTTAATTTAATGAATTATCTTTTAAAATAAACTATCTAAAAAAATTTTGAATAAAAATTAAACAAGTTTTTTTTTATTGAAATTAACTTTCTTACATCTATATATATAAAAATTAAATGGTCCATGTATGTAATGGCATCACGTGAGAACGGCTGGAGCGATTTGGCTGATTTTTTTGTTCGATTCGAAATTCTCATGAGATGGTTTGTAAAGAAAAAAAAATTCAAAAACTCGGAAATATTAAGTTTTTAATATATTGCCTCCTTTTCACTTCTCATTTTTCTTAATAAGAGACATCTTTAAAGAAACTTGAAGAACTGGCACCAAAGCCTCCTTTTCACCTCTCATTTTTTAAGTATGAGACAATTTTATGTAAACTCAAAGAACTAAATTTTACTGCTTCATTTTCACTTCTCGATTTAACCCTTATCCTGTACTTCAAAAATAAAACGCATATGACATTAGTGGGTCAAATTTGCCCAATACAAAAAATTTTAATATTTATTTATTTTTTTTATTTATTTTACATACAATATTACATACAATATTGGTCTCAGAATGCTTTTTGCAAATAATTTTTGGACATTCGGAACATTTGTTTCAAAAAAATCCGCTAAGTATTCAAAGAATAAATGTGCAATAAATACTGTTTGGGCAATTTTGACCCATTAATACAGGATAAGGGTTAAGAAACTTAAAGAACTGACACCAAAGCCTCCTTTTCATTCTATATGAAATACAAATCATTAGTAAATACCGAGCGAAGCCGGGGCGGTCAGCTAGTATTATAATATAAATGTGATCACAGATTATTATAATATAATTTTGCACAATTATTATATTATGTAAACTTGAAATCTTGATAATTATTTTGGATATTTGATTATTCTGACAACACAATTATTCGCATCATTTTGTACATGTTGTACACTTCACATTTAATTTCTAAATGTTTTAAGATTTTTTCTTGTTTTTAAAAATGTAAAGCAAATGCACCTAATTCTGTTTTTACACGATAGATACGTGCCTCGAAAACTCGCGTAAAAAAAGATAGAGTATCCATATTAAATGAGGGAATTGGTTCCACGTATAAAATATCAGGTAAAATAAGATAAATAATTAAAATTCATGTTGCTTTATACACAAACATATTTTATTTAAACAAAAAACAATAGAAAAGAGAGTTCATTTAGAAAAGTACATACATACAGACATGCAATATCTTTTCGTCTTTAACACTTAAATTTGATTGAATTCTTACACTCTTACTTTCAACTAAATTTATTTGAAATAAACAAGGGAAATTCCCTGTTTCGATAGTGTTGTTTTTCGTACCAGACGATTTTTAGTGCTGCCAACTATGTGTTTAATTTAAATTTCTCCAAAGCCAACGTTTTTCTGGTAAAAATACATACATTTTTAGAACAGAATGAAATATTTATTTGGAAACGCGTTAAATCAAATTCGCGTAAAAACAGAATTAGGTGTACAATTAAAATAATTCTTACAAAAATTATTTTTTTTAAATAGAATGATAAAATTTAATTTTTACCTTGAAAACTTGAATATTTTTTTAAAAAGAGATGCATTTTAAAAATCTATTAAATAATTTTAAAGTTTTTGCATAGTTTAAGTTCAAACCGAACTTCCGTAATATTTCACACACCAGTTTTTTAGATTTGATAGAAAAACAGTTACTGATACCTACATATTTATTTTACCTATTAAAAATTATCTCAACTTGAAATGCGATAAATTTTGCCATTATTTTTTATTTTGCATAAATGATTTTTTGCCACACAAAAAAAAAAAAAAAAAAAAAATAAACTATAAAAATGGAAATGACCCTAATATGGCGGAGACTCCTAGAATTTACATATTTACCTAATCCGTTCTTTAAAAACTAATATTTGCATAAAAGAAATAAAGAAATCACGAAAATAGAAGATAAATTTATTTAGCATTGAACTTGAATTTCCAAACATCATTAAAAACAGCCTTGTACGTTTCTAAAAAAATCTAAATCTGATCTTAAATATCTAAAAATCTTTATAAATATTTGCAATAAAATTTAAGAATGCACACCAATTTGTTTTTTTTTTTTAATTTTTATATTTTTTAGCTGATCATCAAAATATCAACACGTTGAGACGAATACATTAGCATGATAATGACCAATTTAAGTTTGAGACTCTCAAACGAAAAATCTTATTGAAATAAAAATGTATAAGAGACTTTATTACTTTGTAGGCAATTTTAGACATATTAAACAAATTGGTGATAGAAAACAAATATAGTAGATTTATGAATTTTGTATAAAATAAAGTGACAAAAGAATTTTTGAAATGAAGGATAGCAGATATACAAGTATATACATACATACGAGTATGTATGTTTAAGGCAATTGTTTTATATTTGTTTGTTTTAATATTTATTTAATTAAAACGTGTGTGGTCTTTCTATATACATATTTATGCTATTCCATATTTTATGTCTTTTTACCATCTTAAGGAATTGGTAAAGATACATAAACCTCTAATGTAGAAATTTGCATTTTAATCCAAAGATAATCAAAATCATAAAAATTTTAATGATTTTCCTATCATCACCTGTTGATTAATGTCATTCACCCATACATAAACATAAACACATACTAGAAACACAAAATAGAAATGCGCTAAGAAATATGTACATATACATATGTACATATGTATGTGCATGGTAACAAGGAAAAAATTATAGTAAAAACCTAAACAATATTACAGGCTAAAGTCCATTTTCTTATACAAAGTCTGCGATGAGTAGTCAGTTGTCTGTCTTACTGTCCATGTGTTTAGATCAATGATTTTCAAAGCATCAAAATCATAAACATTATCAATATTTTATGTCATCTTTAGTAGTTTATTATAATCTAATCAAGATCACTCACTTATAGGCCTCTTATTTATTTTCATTTTTTTTTTTGCTATGTTTATTTCTTGTTGACAATTTATAACTGTCAAAATTAACAAATTGTGTGTTTTTTTTTTTGTTTGTTGAAAATTCAAATTTGTATATACATACATATGTTTGTATGTATGTATGTACATGTTTTAAAGAGAATTATAAAATATAAAACAATTTATTGTCAACTTTATGGATTTTGATGGAATTTTGAAAAAGTAGTTAAATCTGAATTAAAACTTGTTTTGGGGAAACCGAATTTAATATTATCACTTGGATTACGAATATTGTAGGATTTTGAACTCAAATGTGTTAATAATGTTTATGTTATTCGTTTAAACACATTATGCGCCTAATTTAAATGTTTCTTTAATTGACAATAAAAATTGGCGCAATTTATATGCTGTTATTTTACTTGAAAAGTAACATTGTCACTGTCATTGTCTGTTGTTGTTGGCTTTGTTTTTGCTCTTGCATAAATTGATTTCTAATAAATTATTACCTTAAATAGGCTTTATTTCGTCTGTCTATCTCAGTGTGAGTGTGATTAAGTGTGTGTGCTATTTAGCATCTATTTTATCGCCTCATATACAGTTTCGATTTTAGAAACTTATTTGATGGACAAGTTTTGTTAGCATCTTCTAAGTTAGAGTGTCTTATTGTGGCATTCTTTTTTTTAACCTTGTTTCTTTTTAGATTGATTTAAATATTGGCTTTGTTGATATTTTTATTTTGAATTACAACAAATACTATGATTTATTAGAATTTTTTATATAAAAGCAAATATGAATTCATATAATTTAAATGTACAATATATTATATTGTACTATTTTTTCGAAATTAGTTTTTTTTTTGCGATTCCAATGCATTTAACGCAAATATACCTCCTCATAAAAATTTATTGCAATAGTGTAAAAAATAATGCTTTTATAAGCAGTTGTACAAAAAAAGTTACATGTTGAATATTACAATTTCTATTATGTTTTTACCTTCTCCTGTAAAGTTTCAAATATGCGAGTTAGGGCCTTTCTACATGAGACCATCGATATGTAATTTGGACAATGAGCATAAAAAATTAAAATTGAACAAAACCTTTAACCAAAGTATGTACATATGTATATTAATTAGGCTTGTCTCTCCTATGGGGTTAAAATTTAAATTTTGGATTATTTAAGGTTTTTCACAAATAAATTATTATTACGCCAATATTAATTGTTCTAAAGATAATAATTTATTAAAATTTAGTAATTAAACCTGTTCGATACAAATATTTACAAAATAAATTAAGTGCTCTTTATTATATTTCAAATGAAATTTAGGAAAGTAGCCTTATAATGTAAAGTAATGGTCATATAATTAGAAACGATGCTTTATATAATAAGATCGCTGTGTAGTTTCTTTAAAGACCGACCCCCTTATTCAAAAACGATCATTAAATTTAACAAACGTTTATTAAGACAGATTTGCATATAAAAATTTGCTTAATAAACGTTTGTTAAATTTAATAATCGTTTTTGAATAAGCGGGCTACACTGTAAATTGTTTTTAACGTTATTCAATGAGTAAACAATCAACATTGTTTAGTTTTGGATATTATCCCTACGGGCTGATTTCGGTCAATTATATTTTCTTCTTTAAATGATGTAAATGAAAACAATTTACTTCATCAATTTGCTCTACGTTTCGTCGATGTGGGTTTTCGACTTCTTCAGGAGCTATTTTATTACGATAATTTATCTTATTTTACATCATTTGTTATTATTTAAAAATATATTGTAATTAAAACGGGAATAACATTGTTGTTGATGCACAACACGTTGAGTTCTAAGTTAAATTAAAAAAGTATAAAACTATTATTTTCACAATTGTATTTTTTTCTGGCCACGCAATTAGAAACGCACATTTTTTTCTTCAACTTTTAAACTTTGCTGAATATTAGTGACAAAGTGAGTATTCAAAGAATATAAATCATGATTTTAAACAATAGAATAACTTGTAATAATTTTGAAACGGTTTAGTTTCGAATCTAAGTTTAACTTATTCCAATCTGATGAAAAATTGTATGCTAGACGTCCTCCAAATAAAGCCTAAGAACGAAGATACGCTGTTAAAACAGTGAAACAGCATTAATATAAAAACGTTTTGGAATATGTAATGGAACCGTATTACTTTGAGAATATGCCCGTGCAATAGATTTTCCAGCATGATAATGACCCAAAGCACACTTCACGGTTAGTAAAGTGTTGGCTTTTGGATGAAAAGATTGATGTGATTCACTGGCCACCCTAAAATCCTGATCATAACCCAATTGAAAACTTATGGGCAATTATAAAAAGAGACCTAAAGAACAAAAATCCACGAAATAATGAGGAATTGTTTCAGTTGGTACAACAAAGCTGGAAAAACATATCTCTACAAACATGCAACCGTTTAATTAAGAGTTTACCAAAAAGACTGGCGAATGTTGTCAAAAACAAGGATTATCCAACAAAATATTAAAGGATAAGTCCGTTTTGTTAAACCTCACTAAAATTTTTTTGCATATATTTTGTTTGGTTTCTAATTATGTGACCAATTTGATATTGCGCTTTTTGGTGTGGTTTCTTTTAA
The DNA here is from genome assembly GCA_950370525.1 of Bellardia bayeri. Taxonomy (NCBI): domain Eukaryota; kingdom Metazoa; phylum Arthropoda; class Insecta; order Diptera; family Calliphoridae; genus Bellardia; species Bellardia bayeri. Next base: position 101,074,325 of record OX493266.1, read on the forward strand.
ACTTAATAATAATTTGTTACTTTACTAGTTTTAATATGTTGAACTAAATTTTTAAAATATATGAACAAATATATATGCTGAAAAGTCGTTTTTAATTATATGGCCACCACTGACCTTAAGGCAAAATTTGTTCACATGTACTACGAAATTATGAGACTTTTAAATATAATAATATTCTCTAATGCGGAAACTTTCACGAAGAGTAAATAATCATAATTTTTTAAAAAGTTGAGTCATCTAATAAATACAAAAATAGGTAAGAAAGTATAAATACTCTACACCGAGCATGTGAGTAAAAACAGTTTTTCAGAACTAGGAGCGTCCACTTCTGTCTTATATATGGGAGCTATGACTCATTATTGAGCGATCATTATAAAATTAAGTGTCATGATTTCTGTATATATAAAACTTATTTGTTTTGAATTATATTTGAATACCAACATTTGTAAGAATTTTATGGTCGGTAAAAGGATTTTGGGATGGGGCCTTATAAGGTTTGACCGAATGATTTGTGTATATAGTCATATATATATAAATATTTGTGGTGAATATTATTTACCATTTATACCATAATTTTTAAGAAAGTTTTGTTTCTTAAAGTGATTTTCGGAAGTGGGCTTAAATGGGAGCTATGATCAATTATGGACCTATCTGCACAAACTGTGCGATTAGGCTTTATGTACAACATATTTGTGGCAAAATTTGTTTAGATACGTGCATAAATCAAACATTTATGACCGATAAACTCTATTTCGGGAGGACATTTGTATGGAGGCTAGGTGAAATAATGGACCGATTGGAACCAAATTCAATCCCAAACGTCTTTGGGCCGAACAAAGTTCTCATTTGATCGAGATATCTCTAAAATTTTAACCTGTAATCTGCTCACAAGGTTTACATGGAAAGCCAGCCCGCTAGTGGGTGTTAGACTGATATTTTTGAGCGTTAAAACGTCAGCACAAATCCAATATACCCAATGGTGGTGTAGCGAATAATATCCAGAAAACTATATTCATTTTAACTCCATGAACTTATAATAACTAATTTTAAAATTTATAATATTTCTATAAGACCGTAATATTTATTACTCATACCTTACGGAATACTTCAATAAACTTTCATAAAAATCTGTTAATAATCGGTGCTTTTTTATGAAAAATCCCATATATTAAAAAATTAACCATTGGCACCGATATCAGTTGAATTTTCTTTATTATTATAATATTCTGAATTTTGTAATATTAAAACTGAGTAAAACTGTATAAAATAATGGCATATTGGCAAAGAAATATTACCAAAAAAATTTTTTTTTGCTGAAATCATTGAAATCAAAAAGAAGCAAAATTACCAGAGCTATTGTTTTTATACTTTTTCTCGTAAAGGTTATTCTATTTACACAAACATTCATATCAGAAGCTAAAAATTGTCTTGCACTTTAAAATATCAACAAAAATATTGTCTCTTTTTCATTACATGTGGCTTCATTCATTTTATATAACTCATTGACATTTTCCAACCAATTTATTATATTATATTAGTAAGATAATTCTGTATAGATAATAATTATATTATAACTAAAAATTAAGATTTCCTCATGTATACTCAGTAAACATTAACTGAATTGATTCAAAAACTTAAACTAACTATATACATACATATGTATGTACATATGTATGTACATATGTATGTACTTGTATAAAATGTCACCAACATAACCCACACTCCTGGAAAATGAGTGTGATAATATTTTGTAGGAATGCCAAACAATTGTCTTTAAAATTATAACCCCAACATTCGTTTGTTAAATACATACATATTCTAAAAATTATATAAAACATTAATATTATAGATAATTGTTAATAAATAACAATTTTTAAATCTCTACATCTAACATATTCTACAAATGCCGCAAATAGTTTTTAGGCTTAACGATTTATTATTATCTTAATTAGAGAAAAATTATTAGATATCTTTGTAAATTTAAAATTAATAAATATATAAAATAAATAAAATATTTAAAGCGGCTTTATAGATAAATAAATAAATATATTTAAATAATTAATGGGTCAACATCTCGGACAGAATATTAAATCGTACACATACCAAATAAGTGCGAATAAGCCAAAAATTCAATCAAATACCATCGAAAATGACACGATGATGCTGGTGGCTTGGCGAAACCCCTTATATGTACGTGGGCAACTTCAACTCAACTGTTTGTCATATACACTTTTGTTGTTTTATTTCGTTAGATATTTTTGTCAACTAAAAGATGGCAACAACAAATACGAGTAGAAGGTGTAAACAGTAAACAAGGTGTTTGTTTGATACTGTTAAAGAGTAGGCTTAACTGAACTTGGTGTTGTTTCAAATGAAAAAGTTGGGCAAAAACATAAATTCAAAGACTAAATCTGCATATTTAAAAATATCAAACAAAATAAAAAAAGACAAGTTTATAATATAAAGTTCGTTTTTGATTTGAGATTTTTGAAAATCATATAATTTTTGTATAAAAGTAACGAGATCATAAAGAATGAGTATGCAGTGCAGTGTTACAATTTAAGCAAGAAACAAGTCCAACAATCAAAGAAGAATAAATAATTTGAAATTTACAATTAATATATAAGTGAACTAGAAAACTAATCGAAAAATCCTTAAGCAAAATGCGTGTGTTCGTAGTATTATCAGCTTTGTTGGGTCTCGCCTGGGCCGCTCCTCAGTATGGTTATCAACAACCTGAACACTTAGGCTCTAGACCAGCAGGCGCTTACAGTGGATTACCTCCAGCCAGTTTGCAGCCTTCATATCAAGGACATGGTGGTGATAAATATTTGCCTCCTGGGCCTACCACTGTCGCTCCAATTGTTCGCAAACAGTTCTATGTTGTCTCTGCCCCCCAAGATGATGATAGTCAAATAAAAAATAAGCACTTGGTTTTGGGTCGTCCACAAAAGAACTATCGCGTTGTCTTCATTAAGGCACCTAACTCTGGTGCTGGTAATGTCAAATATTCTGCTGAATTTGCTCCACAAGAAGAGAAGACTGTCATCTATGTGTTGAGCAAGAAGGACAATGAGTTGGACGCTAGTGATATTGCTACTCCTGCTCCAACCACAGCTAGCAAACCCGAAGTTTTCTTCATTAAATACAAAACTGACGAGGAAGCTCAACAAGCCCAAAAGGAAATTCAAGGTAAGTGCCTTATCGATTCAAATTTGTGGAAATGAAGCAAAACTCATTATAAATTATTTAATATTTTAGGTGAATACGATAAACTTGGAGGCACCAATGAAGTTGCCGATGAAACGACCGCTCCAATCACTTCCGTTATTGGTTCATTAGATAGTCTCAATCCCGATGGCAGCTACAACTATCGTAAACAAACTAATGTAGGCCAAACTAGTGGAAAATATCCTGTAGTTCAAGCTCCCGGTTCTCAATACTTGCCATCCTAAATTTTAATCGAATCGAAACCAATGATCATCACTAATCCCATGCTTTACGTAAATGTTAAATAATGTGTGAAAAATTGTTAATTGTTTTTAATTAGTTTTTAAGTTTAGATAACGTACAAATCACGAATTATTGCCATACTTCATACACAAACATTTTGTACTAGTAGAATAAAAATATAAGTCATTTAAAATATCTTGATTTTTTTAGAATACATACAGTGGGTCAATTAAATTTAGGCCCACCATGATTTCCAAGAGAAATTTCTCAATAACTTTGCTCCTCCTTAACTTGAAACAATAATTATAATATCGTTTTAAAGGTTGATCGTGTTATTGACCATCCAACACAGAAAATATTTCATATTTTATTATTCTTAAGATGCAATGCATTAAAAACCAAAAAACAACGTAAATCTATGTAAAAAAAGTTTAGGCACACATTTCAAAACTTTTAATATATGAGTGTTTTTTTGTAAACCTAATACGTATTTGGTTGGACCTTTTCGTTGCTTCTAAGCGGCGTTACTTCTTACTAGGCAAACTGTTTCATCGTGTGTAAAGATAATGTGTTCCTATTCAACGCGAAGTGCTTCTTTTGATGTTATGTGATGTTTTCTTATTTTTCTCCGACTGCGGAGGTGCTTTAAGATGTTTGCAATGATAGATAAGTCGTAAGATATGACGAATGTTTTGGATCATTATCTTGTTGGAACAAGAACTTTCCATCTAAGCCCAGCTTCACAACACTTAGAACAAAATTTTCTCTCAGAATATTAAAATCAGGTGTTTTTCCATTTTATCATCTATAAAGATAAGATTTCCCACTTCAGATGCCACCATAATATACCCCCACACCAAAACATGGCCGAAGTCTTAACAACATTTTTTTCTAGAGCTCTTTGTTTTTTTTCGCCAAATTTTTTGTAGGCCATCTGAATCGAAAATGTTAAATTTTGATTGATCGCTAAATATCACGCTATTCGAGAATGTTTCAGACTGATTAATATGCAGTTTTGCGAATTCTAATATCTTTTTCCACCACCATGAGTGGTGAATGAGGGTATATTACGTTTGTCATTCCGTGTGAAACTTTTTATTTTCTTGATCCCTATGAAATTCTAAGTCGATATAGCCATGCCCATCTGTTTGTCTGTCTCTGTAAAACACTTTCACGTCCAAACTACACAACTTAACTAAACGAAATATCAAGGAAAATATTTCTTATTTTGCTAGTAACTTTGGTATTGAAAATCAGCAAAATCGGATGGCAAACGAAATTTTTTTTAGTTCGGTGCATGTTTGACCGAGTGACTTTCAAAATTCACTCAAATACTTATAAAACTAGTATAAATAATGTTAAAAGGTTAAAATTTGACATAAATAATCCCTATAGGTAAATAAATTGTTCTACTAAATATTATGGTGGTCGGCTCATTATTGGTCATAGCTCCCATATAAGGACCACATCCGAAAAAGCCATTTATTTGTAAAAATATCGGTAACAACTCACAACTATATAGATCATTAACATATATACAAAAATCATTCCAAAAATTTTTGTGAATTTCGGTCCATTTTTGATACTCATAAATCTCTTAAAAATAACGGTACCGATCCAAATTTTACACTGATCATTTAGATGCTTACCAAAATCAAATTGCTGGATTTTGAGAATATCGGTCCATATTTGACTATATCCCTCATATAAGGTCCACTTCCGAAATTCACTTTAATACTAATATATATCTTTATTATACCGTTATTACGTTAAAATTCGGCGTGAGATATGCTCATATGCATAAAATTCGCTATTCCAAAATTTAGGAAGATCGGCCCATAATTTGCCATAGCTGTCGTATAAGGACCATTTCCGAAAAACAATTTAACGCATAAAAATGTCTAATAAATATCGATATCGAACCGACTTTTATACAGATCAGCACTAAGACTGCACTTTTTGTATTTCTTTTTACGTTTAGGTGGAGGGTATTAAAAATTCGGCCGAGCCGAATATTGCACTCTAACTTGTTTATGTTTACGTCAGAAAGTAATGGCTTGCGACGGTTAACTCTCCCATGATAATCTGCTTTGTGCTGAGTATTTCGTATGGTTTGTGGATTGAAGTTTTCCTGAAAACTTTGTTTCATCTTTTTACAATGTTTTATTATGTTTCTTACACTGGTGTACGACTTCTATACCAGTACGCCAATTTCGCGGTAAGACTTACCTTACGCGTGAAGATTTGTTATAATGTTACGGACGTATAATTTTGAGCATTTAAAACTTGACTAATATGAAATTAGCAAGTTTATTAAAGTCAAAAATTAGTGTTATTATAATACCAAATAATGTATACGAATGTACCTAAACTTTTTTTTAACATATATTTACGTGGCTTTTTAGTTTTTAATGCATTGTATCTTTAGAATAATAACATATGAAATATTTTCTGTGTTGAATAGTCAATAAAACGAGCACTCTTTGAAACGTTCAAGTGAAGGAGAAGCAAAGTTCTCTTGGAAATCATGGTGTACCTAAACTTAATAAATCCAATGTTTTATAATGTTTTCATTGGTGTTCAAATATTTTTTTTACGTAATATTTTATTAAATTTTTCGAAACAATCTGTCAATTAAATTGACAGATAAAAAAAATTATGAAAACTAAGAAAGTATGAAAAGTTAATTTTTATTTCAGATATTTTTACTATTATTCGCTTATAGAAAATAATATCAATCTAAACCATGAAAATAACTTTTCGGAGATCCACATACATAATTTGTGTTATAAATCTTTGTATTGCCATCATTGAACAAAATTTCAAGACACAAATATTTTTAGAATTCCTCCTAAACATATTTTTCAAAAATCAAATTTTTAGTTCAAAATATAATGTAAAATTTAGTTATTATTAAATATGTATGTCTATACATACATACATATGTAAATATTTACAGATCAAATATTAGTAAAATTAAATTGTGTTATCTTTAGTTTATTAATACACATTTTTAAAATTCTTAGTAATCTTTACTTAAATATAAGTTTAAACAAAAAACAAAACGGAGTGAATTTCGTACTGAATACTTTAATGATGTTCTCCAATGATTTTATTTAATTTTAAATCTACGATTGGCTGGTAAATAAGTTTGTTCAGTATGAGTGACAGTATGAGGAATTTCTATTGGAGTGGATATTGTGCGAATAGCGCCATCATTTGTGGATGCGGAAGTGGCGAAATCACTACCTCCCTTTGATCTATCTAAAGAACCAATAACGGATGAGACGGGAATTGAACCTTCATTGGAAACATCACTGGTTCCACCCAAAGCATCATACTGAGCTTGTATGGTGTGTTGTGCATGAACAGCTTCTTCGGGAGTATTGTATTTAACAAAGAAAACTTCCGGTTTGTTGTTAACTGGAGCAAGGGCTTTTACTTCTGTGTTAATATCCAGAGCGTTGGATTTCTTGGACAAGACATAAATGGCTGTTTTCTCTTCAGTGGGAGCAATATCGGCAATAATTTTCGCTTTCGCCGAATGTGCCGAGGGTGTATCTATAAATACTACACGATAGTTCTTTTGTGGTTGTCCAATTTGTATATGGCGTACAACTTCCTGTTGGTCATCATCAGAAGGAGCTGTATGAACATAAAAATGTTTGCTAATAATTGGAGCTTGTAAACTTTGTTGTACACCTTCCCGAGTCTGATAAAATGAGCCGGAATTATATTGCTCATTGCCGTTGAAATTATGATTTAAAGTGGAACCACCAATACCCCCAGTGTTACCGCTTCCATAGTTAGAGCTTTCTTGGTTAAAACCACCAAAACTTATCTGTTTTCTCAACTGTGTAGATGGTATAAATCCTGAGTTTCCAATTTGTCCTACCGAAGGTTGAGAATCAAAATAAGAATTACCTGAAGCGGTGGGAGAATAAGATGTGGAAATGGCTCCGGGAGCTTGTAAAAATGAACCACCACCACTACTATGGCCTTGATTGTATCGATATCCGAGGCTTAAATCAGGTCGAGCATTAGTGTAGCCCAACAGCAACGATGCACAAATCAAAATCTATAATTGATTGAAGAGATGGAAAATGACATTACTTAAACTTATAAATTTTTTGTATCTACATACATATAATCTTCTAATTAAAACTACTGTTGTAACTGTTGTAACTAATATATATTTTTTTTTTTTCATATTTTATACTTCTTTGCTGCTAATAAACTCACCACAAATTTATTCATACTCAAACTAAATATGTATTCGCTTCGAAATATAGCTTTTTAACTTAACAGTTGCTAAAATAATACTGATACAGTCCTCTATAAAATCGAACAATTTTATATTGAAAAATATTACTATTGATTTGTCAAAAATACTTATATGTTGTGTTTTATTCGTATGTTTATTTCATTTAATTAAAACTAATTAAAGCTATTTCAATATACAGATTAATAATTTGTGTACAACAAAAAAAGCTTATAAAACTATAACAAAAATCCGGAATTGCTCAATTTTCTGGCCTGTCATACAACTTATATTAAAAGGTGCTAATTGTTTTGGGGAATTTTCATAATTTCGTAGTAACTGACACAACATATGAAATTATCTTGAGATTTAAAAATGAAAAATGCATATTTCAATTTGTTGTATTTGTATATTTAATTTAATTTTTTAAATTTACCAAAATAAACAAGGATTTTTGAAATTGTTTGAAAATCTGGCAAGTTACGGCACGCAACCTTTTACGTATTTATGTAAACAAAATAGCTTTTTAAATTAGATTTTGATTTTACTAGATATTTATATGATTTCAAATACAAAACAAAATCTATTTCCTAATGGGATTTTGGCAAATTCTAATTAAATTTAATGGTATTTTATAAATTATCAAAATTATTGTATTTTTTTGTGTATTAGAATAGAATACACAACTTATTACCTCTCATGGTGGAGGGTATAAAAAATACAAAAAAAAAAAAAATCCAGTCAAATTATTGTTGTTTTTGTTTTCATACAATTTTCTATTGAATATACTGTCACCATATAGGTTATCTAAAGCAAACGAATCTAGTTTTATTGTTATGATATAAAATCTCGTATATTTTGGACCTCGAACTGATAAAATCTAAAATGAAACTATTACCGCTACATATAGGTAGTACCATGGTGTAACCATACAAGGTGAGTGCAGTAACACAGCTGACTGACTTTGTTTGCAATTTACTTATGTCAAAAGTAATACTTTGTCAAGTAAATTTTTTTGTCTAGTACATTATTTTACACAAACAAAATGCCTGTTGTTTCTGTATTGTGTTGTATTTGTTGCCGATTTGCACTCCCCTTGTATACCTTGTAGTTACACCATATGTAAGTAGTACAACAAAATTTTAATGATTATTTAATTAACACTTGAATGCAAAGTGATTTATAATGTGACACAAAAATCAAAATTTTCAAAATCTTTTACTAAAATTTGTAATGTAATTATTTATTTAATATTTTCGTTACAGATGGTTGGCAAGCATTTAGGGATTCTATTCGCTTACAATATTGGGAATATAAAAAGGCCTTGGTACATTTACAGGCAACTTATGGTATATTCCCATACTATAAAGTTTCCGTTGAAAATCGGTAAGTGGTTGAAAAATTAAATAAAAAAATTCAAAATTAATGGTATTATATCCTATTAAAAATTCTTTGCAAAAAAATTCCTAGTGTGCATAAACCTTTATTTATTATAAGGACAATGAGCATATTGGACTTTTGAGCATATTTAAGATCATAGATCTAGCGTAATTTGCCGATACTAAATCGGACCAACATATTTTTGTTCCTATCGGATATAAATATATTCTTTAGGCACTCTTTCCGATACATACTTACATTACTTGCGCTAGTAGTAATGAAAGAACATACTGAAAAATATTTACTAACAATCAGGCATGTTCTGAAAATTACTTTTTCGTAAAGTGATTTGAAATCACTGAAAAGGTGTTCGTTCTGAGCACAAAAATTATTGAAATTTCGTGATTTAAAACCGGTCATCTAACAGACTAATGATTTCAAATCACTTAGAGTTTTTTAAACATTTTGCATTGAACTCTTGTAATAAAATTATCACATACACTTAAAATCATTTGTTCTTTATTTGCTTTTGAAATAAAACTAACTATTTTACAAATTTAGTAAGACGTTGTATTTTCTGCGGACCATTTTTTTTTTGATTTGTTTACATTTTTCGTGACTTACTTTTACTTTTTAGTAATCAACACAAAGAAAATCAGCTGCTAGCTCGTGATTTAGAACAATCAAAATCACTACAAAAAATTAAAAATCTCGTGATTTTCAGAACACCAAATTATTCCTACCGTGATTTCAAAATCGTTCGTGATTTAAAATCACCGTCATTTCAGAACATGCCTGTATATGACGTGATTACACAAATATTCAATTCATTTTGATTAATTTTATTGATTTTGTTCATTTTGAAATAAAGTAGGCGGTCGAAAAAGTATTCTTAGTCATGCCGGAGTCTTAATTATATCCCGTCAAAGTTTTAGTAAGATCGGACTAGCGGTCTGGCCTTCCCGGCAGGCGTTGTAATTAATTAAAAAAGTGGGCGTTAGAGTAGGCGTGGTCGTACCAACTCAGAAACCTTCCTGGGCTCATGCACAACAACTTTGCCAAAGATAATTACATGATCAGATGCATAGTTTGCGAGAATAGAATAGTAAAAATTAATTTCAAAAAAGTACCAATATAATAAGTGTACTGAAATTTGGCCCTTTTTACACCTTTATATTTGAGTCATGAATAGCATGTTCTGGGTTCTTTTTTCTGTGGATGGAAGAATATTTTATCGTTTTTTTATTTTTAAATTGAATAAATAATATCAAATGTCCATTTTTGTTCCTTTTTTATCACCCGTGAAAAAATAATTTAAAAAAAGTACCTATTAATTATCTGTATTACGTACTATTTGAAAATAATAGTTCATGGAATTTTTAGTGAGAAAATACATTTTGATAAAAAAGTACCAAAAAAGAATACAATTTTTAGGCCATAGGAATTCGAATTTCAAAAAAGTACCAAAAAAATTTCTAGTCTATTGATCTGAGTCAGATGCATTTAATATAGTATTTCTATGTTTATTTATGTAGGAGATATACTATACATGTTAACGGAGCGTTCTACGGGGACTATTTTTACCCCATATGGTCACTTGAATTTCGAATTTCAAAAAAGTACCAGACACCTGTATTTAAAATATTTTTTCTAAGTTTATTTGTTTTTGAGATATAGAGGTACTGGTTTTAACCGTTTTTGCCCCATTTGTCCCCCTTAACGACCGAATTTCCAAAAATTCCTTCTTAGTGGAACCCATTACCCGAATTTAAAGTTTCTAGCTTTAGCGGTTTGGGCTGTGCGATGATGAATCAGTCAGTCAGTCACGTTACTCTTTTATATATGTATATATTAGCACTTTTTTTATTTTGTATAATAAATTAAATTGTAATTAAAGGTTCAATAAACCTCATGACTATATCATAACATTGGACGAGGGAGAGATTGGCTTACCCGATAAATATTTTTACAATCGTGATCAAAATGATGAGGTAAATTTTTTAATTATCTTTTGTAGAGTAGAATAATTTTGAAATTTGTTTTATTTTCTTATTATTGTAGATTGTTCGTGCATACGTTCTTCTATTACGTGATTTTGCGATTAATATGGGTATGAGTAAATAAATTATATAAAAATGTATGTTGAACATTTATTGTTTTTAACTCTTTTTACTTTTGTAGGCATTGTTTCGGAGGAAGCCTATCTATTTGCCGATGAAGTGTTTCATTATGAAAAAAGAATTGTAAACCACATTAATCTGGTTAGGTCGTCATCAGAGGAAAGAGTTTTAAATGAAATAAAAACACTAGCTGAAATGAAAACTATTGCACCATCGGTAGGCATTAGATAAAAATAGATTGTGCTAATTTTTTATATATTTTTTTTAAATAAATTTGCTCAGTTAAATGTTTTAATTTTGTTGTGTTCACAATTAACATTGTATATTGGTCCACATATTAATGAAATATATATATTTTTTTTTATTGATAAAGCTTCCCATTTTAAAAACATTACAAGCTATGTTTCCTCAAACAAAAGTAACAGAGGAAACTGAAATTTTGGTAAAAGATGTTGAGTTTTTCCATCAAATATCAACTGTTGTGGCAACGTCGGATAAAAAGTATGTATAAATATAATTTATTAAAAATAAAATCATTAAAAATCATTTATTATATTTTATCCCATTAGACCAATAAATAATTTCATTATTTGGTCATTAGCCCGTCATTTGTTGCCACATTTATCGAAAGAATATCGGAATTTGGTAGAAACGTTTGATCATGCAATATATGGACGCACGGCAACCTATCCCAGATGGATGATTTGTACCAAAATCGTTAAACAATGGTTACCATTTGCTGTAGATTCTCTGCAACAAACCAAGGAACTGGAAAAGGTAATGTTTGTATGAATTATATGAGTTTTAACTTATATGTATGTTTTCTTTCTTTTTTTTTTGTAATTTTAATATAGTTCACCACTACATTATCAAATCATAGAAGATCATATTCGATTAACAAAACCAGTGATAATGATGAATTTCTTAAACTCATGTATTACAGTTTAAGAAATCAGTTACAACAGTCTGTAGATGAAGCCGATTGGATAGAAAAAGATATTAAACATTTTATAAATGAAAAGGTAGTAAATATTTAATAGCGCTGCTTAGATTATTATATGAAAACAATATAATCCAAAAAATTGATGCCAACGTTTTCAATATTTTCCGAAATATCCGTCTCTGTTTGAAGTACATCAGCTCTTTTCCTATGCAATTTTTATAATATAAAACACGATTAGTTTAATACAAATGTTTGTTATTTCTTTAGTAATTTATAATATGCCTTTTCTTCTTCATAAAATCCAGCTCACAACAATGCGTTTACAGATTGGTATACCAGAAGAAGTCCTGACAAATAAAAGTTACATTAAGGAATATTACAATGATCTTATACTAAACAATCTATTTTTTGTGGAACATTTACAATCTATATGGAGTTTCCGTAAAGCGCGCATGGAAGAGAAGCTTAAGCCTCTAAATATCATTGATACGTGAGTAGAACTAATATTTGAGAAAAAAAAAAAGATTTTAGTAACATTACTAATGACAAATACAAATTCTTTAGAATAATTTCTGAGTTGTATACATACAATGAGTCACCATCTGTGGCCTATTCCAATATGCTCAATATGCTGGTTATATCGCGGGGAATTGCAACTTCTTCCTATTATGATTATCGTTATCCAATTGCTGTTAATTTCGCACGTATGGGCTCGGATATTCTGGAAGTTCTTATCGATAGCATTTCAACGTTTGTTGAACAATTTAAAGCTGACAATATGGTTTCGTTTGGAACAAACTTCAACTTGGCCAAGGTTGATGTGGGTTGTATTACAGCAGATGAACAAGATGCCGACGGATTGAAAGAACTTTCTGAACATGCCTTAAAAAGTTTTCACATCACTTTAAGTTCAGTTAAAATAACTGCAAAAGCCCTTAGTTCGTTTCTTAATGCCATCGATAGTTCTTCTCCCATAATTGGGGCTTCATTTGATCAGGAGCATACCTATGACAGTCTAAGACTAACGGAACGTTTACGGTTGCCAGGTTTAAGGTCGTTCAATGAAAACGAACTTTTCACTTTAGCTTATATGCAAAAACACTGTAGTACTTTAATTGCTGATAAAAAGGATTATGCACGCATCAAACCCCATGTGGAACAACAACTAGCTGAAAGATACCTGTAAGTGTATAATAACATATGGAGGCATTTACTAAATTTTTTGTTTAAATTATTTTTTTTAGATTTAACGCTACTTGGAATCACATTCAGTTTTTACCGCTCTCCACAAGCTGTTCTGTTCCATCAGTACGATGTTCAAATATTTTATAATTATCTCTTAAAGACCTCCAAGCGTACTCTAATCCAAAAACAAATACATACATACGTCTGTAATATTATAATATAGGAAAGATTCACTTGTCATCACAATGTTTCCAATCCCTTCTTTCCGCATACATAGTTTAAGTTCAGGTTAAGTATTTTATTAATTCCACACATCAGCTTAAGATATGTGATTGTAACATATGTATGTAGGTATAATCAAACTTCATTTTGTTAACTATTCCATAGGTATAGATAGAGTATACTTACGTAGAATTCACAATAAAAAAGTAATTTATTTGTAGCATTTATTATCTAGAATACTACACAACATTTAAGATTTAATTTTTCAAGAATAAACACACGATTATAAATAAAATTTAGAAATAATTTATTTATTTATAAAATAATAACAGACTCAAATGTTTTTTTATTTATTTAATATTTGCAGCCTTAGGAGTAAAAAAGGTAGATGGAACTCCTGGTCGACTAATGGCCGAATTCTCGGTCGTCAGTTATCTATTGGTAAACTAAAATACTAACTATTGTTTAACTATTACTTGGTATTATGGCAAACTAAGCATAATTTTCTCTTTCTTTCTCATTGAAAAATAACTTGACTTGACAGTCAGAACTGATGAGTATGAAACAGGTCTTAGCTAATGGCAAATGCTTAACTAATGAAAAAGATAATTTTCTCTTTCTTTTTCATTGAAAAATAACTTGACTTGACAGTCAGAACTGATGAGTATGAAACAGGACAAACTAAAGACTGTGAATTTAGCCATAAACCAAACAAAATTTTTTATTAATCGCCCTGGTTTATTTTATGGTCAATGTTCAGAAATTTGTGGAGCTAATCACAATTTTTTACTAATTGTAATTGAAAGAATTCTAGTAAATTATTTCATTAAATGAATTTCTAATAACTCTTCAGTAGATGACTGAAAACAAGTACTGGTCTCTTAAACCATTTCATATTAAATTAGCACTTAATAACGAATTTGTGCATTTCTTATGTTCTTGTTTTGAAGCCAATGTGGTCAATGATTATAAAAATAGTAACGTTAGATTTCTAAACAGGGAACAAAACAAAACCAAACAAAGAGTACAAATATGTTGTGGGGATATTTTTGTTGTGAAATAGTATTGAATTTTTCCATCACTGCACTCTACATAGTTAAACGCACAAAGGATTCCAGACTAATGAAACTTGGCAGCACTTTTAAGAGGTGACGACAGCACCATCTATTGTTCGCATACAACTCAGTTTCAAAATAAAAAAAATCAATGTGGCAACATTTCTTCCAAATCAGCATGCCACTATTTCAAAAAGTCTGGCAGCATAATAAAATCACAGAGTTGCCTGACTGACCGTAGTGGCTATTGATTTTTTTGCTACCAGGTGAGTGAGACTGCTTAGTTTTTTTTGTCTAAAAATAGAACCACAGGGAGGGAGGGGAAGGAAGCAAAAAAAAATTCGACCGATCACCCTGCACAGAATTTTTTTCTGCCATGTGGTGAATTTAAAAAAGGTGGTGAAAAAATCGTGGTGAGTTTTTATAAATTCACCACAAATACCGTTATTCGAAATTTATCAATGTCATTGAAAATTTGCCATCCTAAAAGTAGGCAATGTGCATTTCTTTTTTTTACAGTTTTACAATGTGGTTGCTGAATTAGTTAACAAATAAAGAAAGCAGGAAAGGACTTTTTAGATCCTGTCGTTTTTTTTTGTGAGAGAAATTTAAAATTTTAAGAGAACTAAATTTTGTTTTTGCTACACTGATAATTTTTGATAAAGAAACATTATCTGTCGCTTTGGTTTGTTCAGCCCATAAAATAGCTTTTGAAAACAGTTCGCTTGCCTCTTTATTGGAGACTTTGTTTTCAGCATTCTCAGATTCCTCCAAAGAATTATCAAGTTCTTCAATATTTTGGTTGGCAATTACTGATTGGACTATATCTTCATCCGAGAAATCATAAGTAAATTCATTTTCACCTCGTGCCCAAATATCTATGTTAGAGAGACAGAAATTAGCGGATGGTTTAAGAGTAGATAATGCAGAATAAATTTTAATCGTCGATCTCTTTTTAAAAAGTTAAAAAAAGAAGAAATTAAAATTACATCTGATACAAAAAACAAGTTTGTTTAGTTTATTTTTTATTTTTGTTAAGTTTTTTTTTTTTTTATAAAAACACTGAACTGTTGAAGACCGTTATATAATATTATATTTTTTATGTGAAATTATTTCAATAAATAGAAACAGAAAATCTAAATTTGGTGCGATTTTTTCAAATGGCGCGTTTTTTTCTCCATTTTGGTGCGTTTTGAAATTTCAAAGTTGACAACGCTGGTAATTAATCCATTCCTTTTTTAAATTTTACATAGTAAAACAGAAGAATACCCTTAATATCACATACTATGACATACATTCAATATCACTGTACCAGTAGACTTTTCAATTTTTATACTACCTATAAATCACTATGTATTAAAATTTCATAGCTAAAATGTTTAAATCATGAATCACGACGGATAACAATTTTATATCTTAGGGTACGGAAATTTGACAAATCCAAACAACTTATGTACACACTAGAATTTTTCAAGTAATTCGTGTTCAAGTATTTCTACGCTTTTTGAATAAAAAAATTACCTACCATTTAAAAATATTCCATGTGATAAATATTAACAGTTTGTAATTTTTTACAATAATTTGTTTATTAATTTTTTGGTATTTTTTTAATTTCATTTATTTATTGTATCATAGAGGAATGCATTTATTAGGACAGGGATGGGTGTGTTAGTATGTCTTTGTTGTATCTTGAGTGTGTAGTATTTGTGTATCTGTATTGGTAGTGATTTGTTTTTTTTTTTCGTTTTTTGTTTTATTTCAAAATTATTAGTTGTTTAATTGGATCAACTACTGCAGTTGCTTGTTTTTGGTTTCGTATATCCTGAAGATGTCGCTTTTTTATTAATTTTTTTTTGGGAGGGGATTAGAGTTTTTTGTATTTTTATAAGTTTTTTTTCATAAATCAGATTTGTTTTATTTTATATTTTTAACAATTTATAAAACTTTCTTTAGAATATTAACAACTTCTTTTGTTTTTTTTTTGTATTTAGCAAATATTAAGTTTTCTATGGTTTTGTTTTTTATTTATTTAGCATTATTATTTTGTTTAGATTTTGTGTTTTGTAACTCATAAATTTTATAATTATTATCGATTTTTACATACTTGATGTTTTTGGTTTTTAGTTTCTTATAAATCTTTTTCATAATCTTCTTTTTAATACTTTCGAGGGATTTTTAAATGATTTTAATTTGTTTACTTGTTATTTTCTTCTAAATTATTGTATATTAAATATTTTTGTTTTTAATTTAATTATTACATTTAAAAAATATCATAAGCATCATTTGTTTTTTAATCTTGCAATCTTACGTTCATTTGCTAAAAAAAGTTGGATTTTCATTCAAAGAGTGATTGATAACAAAATATATTTAAACTAAATTTATTTCAAGAATACTAACGAATTTAGTAGCAAGTTTATTGGATTTGAAAAGTAATTTCAAATTATCAAAATCATATTAGAATGGAAAAATCATATTAGTGTTAGGAATTTTTAAATATAATTACACTAGTAAACATGTTTTTTGCACAAACCAACTTTTTACTGCATGTGGAAAGAATATGGAAAGATTGTTCGATATGAAAATTTCTCTTCAAGATTGAATATTTACTATTTTGTGCAAAAACTAATAGTTTACTAGTATGTATTATTATTTGAATATTTCTTGCTACATTATACATATGTATATGTTATATTGTTCTATAATTCTTAAATTTGGAATTGACTATTTTCATGTATTCATTTCACTTCATACATTGCTTGTTTCTGTTTTTGGTTTTTATTAAACATAATTTTAAATTTAACCAGAATAGTGTTTGTTTTATTATTATTTTTAAATATTTTCCGTTTATTCTCCAGTCTTTTTTAATAAAATAAATTAAAAAATAAAAAAATATTTTAGTTTTTGTTATTTATTTAATATTAATTATTCTGGCAAAGCTCTGTATTATTATTAATAATTGAGTCATAAAATATTTTAATGAACTTTTTTACTTCTATCATTTTTGGCATTTTTATCTTTAATTATCTGAAATCTTTATAAATTTTAGTTTTTATTATTATTATTTTTAATGTTATCTGCTAAACAAGCATTAATTTAAACATTTTATATTAATAACTTTAATTAAATAAAAAATAAACAGATTTCTAAATCGATATGTTATTTTTTTAATTTAAATGTTCTCTAATGCGTCAATTTTTAGGGGGTTAGGTAATTAGGATCAAGGCGGAAATAGTTTTAAAGAAAATAAAGCCATTATAGATATTAGAAAGATTTTACAATGAATAACAAAATAATTAGAACAACAAATTATATTTTAAATTAATTGAAAATAGAAACATATTCTAAAACAACTGTAATTTTTTTATAACCAAAAACGGGATATAAGTTTAAATTAATAATTTTTTAAATATTTCATATATTTACAATGAAATTTTGTGAAGTATTAGTTTTCTTATTGAATAAAATTCTCAAATGGCAGCTTTATGTTTTATACTTGTTATAATTGAAAACTAATATATGTAAATATAATTATTATTGAATGTGATTTGCTGTGCTATAAAAGGAGAAGAATCCTTTCGGCCTAAAAGTATGTTTTCGAGTGAGATTTTTCAGTAACCTAATAAAATATCATTTTGAAGATATAAGCGTAACCACAATTTTCTTTACATAATATTACTAGATTTGCTTATAGGAATAGAACATCAAATAACTGGATTAACATTGCGATTATAATCCGTGTTTTGTGTTTGCTTAACAAATGAGTTTTGAAGCCGAACGCACTTCTTTAGAAATATCTTGGTTTTACAATTAGAATTGCTACAACATATGTAAATATAAATTCTCCACTAACGGGCTTAAAAAATATTTCAAACAAACTATTTTAACGGATTATTTAACGGATATTGCGTCTTTGGCTCTAAGTTATTGAACAGTTTCTATGATGGTATGTAACGAAGTTCGCCTCCGGTAGACCTATTGATTGATTTTTTTATTTTAGGTCACAGCTTAAATCTATTTATGTATTATCAGTTTAGTCTTTGGCAGCAATCGAAACAAAGAGATTCATAAATACTGCTCATTATAGAAATAAGAGTAAAACGATCGTTTATTCGTTCCGGTTTTTCGTAAGTAAAGTGGGAAAACTTCAACTTAAGTTAGAATATATCAATCATTTGCTATAAGCGGGTACTAATTTTTGGACTGAGTTCTACAAAAATTCCCCATATTTTCAGAAAGTTTTATGTTTTTACTACATGTTTTTACTACAAGGTACTTGCTGTTATAAACGAAAATATTAAAACATATGTTCAACTCATATTTAAGTGTAAGACAGTTAAAAATGTTAATAGTACCTATTCCATTGTAAAAAATTTCATTTAAAAAACCTGCGTGTTCATAGTAACAATGTTATTTAATCATATGATAAAAAATTAACAGATATGAAAAAGGGTGTCGATCATTCTACTATGTAGTTAGCAACAGTTTATTATAATTCCGATAAATAAATTGTGCTTTCTATAATACAATTATAAGAGCACGAATATAACTCATTTCAAACTTCAGTCCTCAATAATATAATTGCATTTTAAGAATTTATGGCAGTGTAAGAAATATACACATTCAGAGCAAGTCAGCTGATTGGACTCATATGAAAAGCAGGTTCTTCTGAAAACTTGAATTGTTTTTGAATTCTAAGTTTGAAATGATACTTCACCACACTTATATTTATCACACATATTTTATGGTATCCACCAGGTAACAACGATATAAACAATGCATAACATGCATCGTTATACGATATAAACAGTACAAAATTGATATGCAATACTCGCCAAGTAGAAAATTTGCTATTTATTTAAGTTAAGAAGAAGTTGATGGATGAAGAAACAATTAGAAATGTTTCAATTTAATTTCAAAGTCAAT
Organism: Bellardia bayeri; assembly: GCA_950370525.1. NCBI lineage: Eukaryota > Metazoa > Arthropoda > Insecta > Diptera > Calliphoridae > Bellardia > Bellardia bayeri. The sequence goes on from OX493266.1 coordinate 101,093,867, forward strand.
ATATTGCAACATACTTTTAGGCTTATACTAAGTACATATACATCCATCCATCCATCCATTTATACATTCATACATAAATTCATATAAAGAATTAATTTATTAATTAATGAAATTAAATAAAATGTACTAAAACATACAAGTGCTATACATATTTGTTTAATTAATTGTAGGTACATAAACATACATACATCATACATATATTTTATTGAAACTTCAACTTTTGCTAATTTAATTTGGTTTTTTATAATTTGAAAACTAAACTAAAGTAAAATATTAAATTTCAATTTACAAACTTAAGAAATGTCCTGGCGAATAAAGAAATCCGTATAATATTAAGGAACAAATAAATAATCAATTAAATATTTGGTTTGTCTCTGTGTGTGTGTGTGTGTGTGTGTGTGTTGTTCTCTTTTTGTTTCATTTAACAATCTTTTTATCATGCAATCGCGTGGACGGTATTCAAAGCTTTTAGATAACGTTTCATGTTTTTATATTTTTTATATTAATTTGTTTTATATATATTTTTATTTAGTTTCAAAATTTTGTTTCATTTATAATTTATTTAAATTTTTTACATGATTATCTATATAAATGGTTGTTATTGTTTTAAATTATTTTAGTTTTATTTTATTTTGGTTTAGTTTACATATGTACACATTCAGATATTGTTCATAAAAAGCAAAATAATATTTTTCTAAATTAAAAAGTTTTTGTGTGTTTTTTTTTGTGTTTGGTTCAGTCATTTTATTTTTAGAATATTTGATTTTTGTTTTCTATTTTATTTTAAATGTTTTCATTAATTTTTATTATCTTTTGATTAGGACAATTATCAAAAAAAAAAAATTATGGTCCGAAAGAGAGAGAGAGAGAGAGTTACATATATTGAAAGAGATTATTTTTATTATTGATATTAATTATCTTTATCTTTAATTTATTTTAATTTGATTTTTATTAGGTCAAAAAGTAAAAAACGCTAACTTAAAATATAATTCTTAAATCAAAAACAAACAATTTAAAAAATAGACAAAAGTTGAAGTACATATGTATATATTTGATTTTTATTTTATTTTATATTATTTTATTTTCTTCTGTTTTTGGTCAAAGAGCATGTTTTTGGTGTGTTTTCTGTGTTTGATCTATTATAATATTTAAAAAAAATAATAACAATAATTATAAGAATTCATAAAACAAAGCCTAACTGAAATTTATTCTTTTGTATTATTGTTTAAAAGATATTTTGAAAAGTTATTATCTAGGATTTTATGATCATTTTTATTTGAATGGAAGATTTCATATTGAATTTATTTATTGCATTAAATTATTAATTTTCTAATATTTACAAAATTAAAATTAATTTTTATTTATTTACTGTTTTATTTAAATTTTATTGATGTTTAATTTTATTATTTAAATTAACGGCAGTTTTGTTTTATATAATTAGCATTTATTTCTGTTTTAGTTTTATGTAAAAAATGAACTCCACAATACTCAACATCAGAAATGCAAATTTCGATTTAACGCATGCGCATGACATCTAGCGTTTTTACTTGTTCTAAATATTTTTTTAATTAAAAAATTGCGATCGGGTTATTGTGACACTGAGAATTGAGTCAAATCAGATAATGTAAACCCGTTTTGCACGACCCTGGAATTTAGAAACGTGAACAAATATTTATTTTGTAATTGTTTAATTACCTACATATTAAATTTCACATTCCGAATAAGTTATAACAGAATCGAAAGAAAAAAATCGGTTGGAAAATGTTCGAGTTAATAATAAAAAAATAATGAAAAAGTAAATGCAGAAAATTGTTTATCGTTTGGCAAATTTTATTGTAAATATTATTTTAACCCTTTTAAGATTAATAGAATTTCTGATATGACATTTTCCCCTCGACAGTTTTCCAACCATGTACATATTTTGAAAGGTAAAGAATACAATTCCATTCTTCACTAAATAAGTAAGTTGAAACTTCAGAGCCAGTGCCTCACGAATTATAGTTATCTTATTTGATTTAAATTTTCAACGCAACATTTGCATACATTGACAGCGCGAATAAAATAATAATAAAATGTGTATGTTTCAGATTTCCTTTTTTAAAGAAAACCCTAACATACTTTATTATGAATTTAAAAATTTATATTGTCGCTTGGAAATTATTGTATGTTTCATTTGAAATCTTTGTTGAGTAATGTATGCATGTAAAAAACCAAAATCAAATTTAACATAAATTGATTTTATCTCTTTTTGTTATTGTTAGTGTTTTTGTTATAATAAAATAATTTACTATTTTTGTTTTGTTTTGTTTTGTATTTACTACATTTGTTATAAACCAATTGTCTTCTATATTTTAATATACTATAATTTTTGTGTTTTTTTTAAGCTAATTGTTGATTTAGTATTGTTTGTTTAATTTAGCTTGTCATAAAAAAATTTTTTTTCTAATTATCAACTAAATTTATTTATCTATTCTTGTTTTTTGTTGGTTTTTAAATTTTTGTATCCTTTTGGTTTTCTTTTTTTTACTAACAATGATATTTGCTAAATCTTTAAATTTTTCTCTTTTATCAATTATATTAAATTCTAAAAAAATAATAAAAAAATTATAAATTTATTTTTGGTTATTTTAATTTTCTAAAAAAGAACGTTTTTATGTAATTTTTCATAAAAAATTATTTTTTATACCGCCTTTGATGTCGTTTCTGGCATCCAGCGTAACATCTCACGACGCCAATTAATACTATGCTCCACGTTTTTTACTAAAATTAAATGGCAAATGTGTGGAATATTAAACTACCTGATTGTTCTTAATATTACGGTGAGTACGATTTCAATTCTTAGCGCAGAAAATAATGCAATGAAAAACTTACCCAGTAGTCAGACATCGGTTTCAATACTGACCGCCATAGCGCTATTGTGTCTCTGGTTTAAAGTACTAGACCCTCTTACGCCATTTTGTTGAGGTTGTTGCAGTTGTTGCTGTTGTAATTGCAATTGAAGTTGTTGTTTCTCAAAAGACTGTTGCGTTCTTAGGAATGGAGCTAAATGACGTCCTGGATGATCAGTCAAACCCGGCGTGCCAATACCATCATCTAAATCCATAATATCCGATGACGATTCAGACAACGATGATTTTCGATAATGTTGACCTATTTCAAGCGAAATGATGCGAAATCAAAGAGAACAACACAAAAGAAATGTATTAATGTGTATATGCCAAGAGTCAAGTTATTAGCAGAACAATCAAAAGTAATTAGAACACGTTACCTAAAGCACCGGGCATATATGAACAACTTGTGACATGATTGAAATTTTGGCTTTGCATTTCCTCTTGATCCGTCTCGCGATGATAGAAGTAATTGAAATTACTAACAATAACGGGTACGGGCAAAGCGATTGTCAGGACACCAGCTATCACACATAGCGAACCAACGATTTTACCCCAAAAACCAACAGGTCTAAAGTACCGGAATGTTTTGTTGTAGTTGTTGTTGTTGTTGTTGACATAGTCGTATTTTTTATTTAAGGAAACAATTTACAAATGTTGAATAAGAAAATTTAAATAAATAACTTTTTCTTTCTGGTTTAAATTTATCATTTCATTTTTAGTTTTTTTTTTTCATTATAAAACATCATAAACAAAATTTAATTTAATAATAAGAAGTTTAGAGACAAAGTATAAATAAATAACACCAATTTTACAGAGAAAAATTATGTATTAAAAAATTTAAGAATTTTAAAAACAAATGAAAGTGAAACGTTTAAAAATAAAACAAAAAACTAAGAAATTAAATCATACAAACTAAAAGTCACTAATAGTTCTAGAGTTTGTGTTAAATGTTAAATGATCGATCGACTGATAAAGAGTTAGTGAGCGACAAATGACGAAAGAGTTTTCCATGTCTATGTATGTGTGTGTGTGTGTCTGTGAGTATAAATGTATAATGAATTAACTGCATGTGTATGACTTTGAAGAGCTTTTGAAGAGCGAAAAAACAAAGGTAAACAAAAATAAAAAATAAAACAGAGAGATAGAAAATAAAGTGTGTGATATTATTTTATGAATGATACGTATGATGAGACACTTAGATTGAAAGTTATTTTATAATTACAGTCAAGTCCATCTAGTTTGAAGAATTTTTTTTTTATAAATTTCGAACTACTGCAGTCAAAGTTGTATACATTTTAATTGTTCGTTTAATTCTCTTTTAAAACATGTATTTACCACTATAATTGTAATTATTTTTATTTGTTTTTTATATTAAAAACATAATTTACATTTAATTATAGACATTACATTACATTACATTTGAATTTTTGTTAAAGCTTTTCGATTTTCTCAATTTCTGAAATGAAAAAGCTTTAAGTTGTTTTAAGTATTAAAAACAAAATCGTGCTTTTTAAAACTCTAAGCTATCAGCTTTCAAAAGCTCATGCATTTGCAAAAGTGTTAAGGATTGATGGAATATATTTGTATTTGTAGGCATTTGTTTTGCTTAGGGAGGAATAGCAGGAGAAATATGGATTTAATATTGGTGTTTGTTTGTTTTATTTATTTTATATATATATATATTTTTTTTAATTTTTTGATATTTGTTCTCGTAGTAAAAACATAGAAATTGAAATATTAAAAACAGTGATTGTACAGATATAGAGCTTTACAATAAGTTTTGCTACAGAATAAAAAATTAAATATTTATTAGAAAATATTATATTTAGAATAATAAAAACAATTCAATTTAACTTACCGAATACTTCTATGATGCGTTATGTGAAAAACATATAAAACGTATTAATATTTCTGGGTTTTTAATTATTTTTTTTTTTTTTGCTTTTGCTTTCTAATATACATATATGTACATACAAACACTATACGTTTCTTATACGGCTACTACCAAACACAATTCTAATTTAAGCACTTTATTCTTGGTATTTACGAGTACTTTAAATAATGAATAAGAAACTAACTACTTCTATATTTATTACATTGGCAATCTAAGGCCACAATAATTTATTAGGACTATACTAGGCAATTTCCGGAAGAACTATCTTACTACAGGTTTCAAATTGTATTCAATACATGATTAAAGAAATTAAAAAAAAAAAAAAACAATTCAATATAACAAAAGTACTCTAAAAAATATCGAACTATACTTGACGGTTCTTTATTCTAACAATACTTAAACAATTACGAGTATACATACATACATATGTCTGTACTATACTATACATACATACATATAGTACATACATATGTATGTATTTATATCGTTATCCATAATAATTTTATAAATTTATAAAAATAAATTTTGTTTGAAATTTGGTTTTTATTTAGCACACTCGATCGATTTTGTTAAGGTGGACTAACTATGATTAGTGAAAGTAAAACACCGTTCACTTTATATATAATTACAAACATTAGTTTTATTTTAACGCTCAACGCTTGACGAAAGATTACTGCAAATTTTATACAGTAGACTCGCGGTAACAAAAACACCGCCTTAGGTGAACTACGCTGTACACTATAACGTAAAAAAATTTAAAATGTATTCAATATAGAAAATGTGTTAACAATACATATTCTGGTCCTGGAATGCGGAAGACTTTGAAGTGTTCTGAGCTTCCTAAAATGGAAAAAGCGCTGTACCGTTGGTTCTTAAAAGAGCGACAAAAAAATATCCTGTCAATGGACTGATGGTTAAAGAAAAAGCTAAATTTTTTAATGCAAAAATTAGAGAAACTCAAAACGATTTTAATGCGAGTGAGGGATGGTTACAACGATTCAAGAAGTGGCATGGTGTGCGTTTTTATTAAAATAAGTGGAGAAAAGTTATCTTCTAGACCTGAACTTGTGAACCCTTTCAAGAACAAGCTGCAAGCCAAAATTAAAGAGCTAGGTCTGTCTCACAAACAAATCTCCGAGAAAAGGCCGTGTTCAGCAATTTGCAAAAAAAGAAAATCCAGAAAAAGATAACCCACTTTTTTCAATAATGTTTATGAAAATTTTTTCTTAAAAAACACACAAATTAATAAAAAAAAATATATATGAATTTGATTTAAACACTTGTCTAATTTATTTGGAAAATTTAACCTTCGTAAACATGAACAACTTCGCAAAAGTGAACACGCTCGGTTTTTAATAGTTCACGTTACCGCGAGTCTACTGTATATGCTTTGTTATTATACATAAAAAATACACACTTTCTCTTTTTGCTTGCTCAAGGACGATATGTATGTATATGAGGGTACTTATATCAACCACAATCCATGATAGATGTATCAAATTAGGGAGTAACGAATCATAAACAAATAATACGAAATTTATTGATATTTTCTAATATATATATGTACATACATATTTGTATTGTTTCTATGATTTACTTAATAAAAATATTTATATTTTGAAGTTAAGTCCTTATTGTAAACTGACCTGTTTCAGATTTCATTTTATTATTCATTCTGACCACTCTGGACTCTTATTTGCTGGTTATATGTACCTTTTTGACTCGGTAAAGCAACAACCAAATCAATTGATTGTACAAATTTGAAAAAGTTTTTTCAATTTATCACATTTCGTGAATAAAATTAGTTACAAGAGATTGTGTTTTTAAACAATGCATAAATAAATCTCTTTTAAAGTGTAAAATGGTTACCTGTCTAATTAAAATATTATGGTGTAGGAGTAATCATTTTCGTCAATGTGCCGAGCTCAGGCTGAATGTTGTTCTGAATTCAGATTAATTTCCGACAATACAAAATTATGTATAAAAATGGCAAAAAAAAAAATGGGATTTTTATTCCTTGTCTTCGTTCAGAGTGTCCGTGATGAAAAACTTAAATGTAAAATTAAATCGTGAAATAATTCAAACAGGTATCGCATGACGAATGCATATTTACAAAACTGAATAGCCAGGCAGTTTTCTGTATTTGTAGGAACATTTTTGTTTCGATTTAGAGTGTGCATTTCAAACAGTACTTGTCGCAAACACATTTAAGAAATTCTTAAATAATTCAAAATTAATTCTCCTAAAAAATGAAAAACAGACAAATATAGAAAATAATTCAAAACATTTTCTGCCGTATTCATAAAAAATAATGTAGGTCTGAAGTGTGCTTTTAGACAAAATTTTCATACAAAATTATCTTAAAGTACATTTGAAGTCTACTTTAATTTTTTCTGAATAAGGGCATTTATGTTTAATAAAAAAGGAAAAATAATTGTTTCAAGATTCGAAGAAATTAATTTTAGTACAAAAAGTACAAAATTGTATTAAATTAGATTTTTTTATAGAATGAGGAGCTCTAATTGTATTGAATTAATGAATTTGAAACTTTTTAAATTTTTTTTGTATTCATTGGATTTTGTTTTATTTTATTTTGTTTTTTTTTTTTTTTTTATTGCAATCACTTAATTTGTTGTTTCTGTTTCTGTTTCTGTTTATTTTTTTTTTATTTATTAGTTAGTTTTATAAAGAAATTGTTTCTTGTTTTGTTCACCACTTTTTGTTTATCATTTAATTAAATTTATTTATTTTCTTTTGCACTTGACTAAATAATTATTATTACTTATTTTACATAAAATAATAATGGTTTAAGGGGGTATTAGTTTTAGTTTTTTAGATGCTTTTTTGCTTATTGAAATTAATATCATGAGTTTTGTTTATTTAAATTATTTGTTTTATTTATTAGTTGCTTTTTTTTATTAATAACGATTATAAAACATTTTCTATTTTCAGTTTATTACTTTCTGCTTAGTTTTTTTTTTGTTAATCTTAACAACAATTTCTATTTTAAATTTATTTCTTATTTTCTTTTTAGTTATTAATTTTTAAGGGGAATTTAATTTGAGGCATAATTAATAGTATTTTTATTTTCATTATTTGTTTTATTTGAATTTAGTTTTGCTTTTGCTTCATTTCTTTTAAATAATAATTTAAAATGTTTTATTAATAATAAAATTGCAATGTTGCTGGTATTGTTTTTTTGGGCAAATTTGAATTTGAAATTTTTAAAGTATTTCTGGCTGTTTTTTTTATTTAGAAAATACCTTTTTTTTTATTAAATTTGATGCTGTTTATGTTTGGTTTTTTGATAAATTGCAATAAAATTAAGAATTTTTTTTATTTACTTTCGTTTAAATAATACAAAATTTACATATATTAAAATTTCTGGCTAACTAATAATTAAACATAATATTAAACAAAAAATATATTTTATTTAATGTTTTTTTATTTTAATTTAATTTTCAATAATTATTATATATATATATTTATTAATCTTTAATTTACTTTTACACTATTTTCCAGTCTTTATATCTTTTTTTTAAAGAAATTTTAGGTATTCTTTTTTTTTGTGTCAAAAGTTAAAGCGAATATTTTTCCTTTAGTAAAAAAAAATTATTTTTATTTTGTATTTTTTATTAAAGTGTTTAGTGGAAAACTTGAAACGATTGTATTTAGTTAAATTGTTTATTGAATATTTAAGCAAAAAGACTGTATTGTGTTTTAAATTTAATAATATTTAATATTGTAGTTTTCTTTTTCAAACATTTCAATCAATCACTTAACGATATTGTCTAAAAAAAAAAAAAAAAATCAAAATAAATAAAAAAAAAACATAAAAGTAATCGGGCAACTACTTTAAGTGTAGGAATCAAAGAATTTGTAAAGGAGAGATTGTATTTCTAAGTTCTATTAAATTATTATGTTCAAAGATATGTTTGCTTCTTATTTTAAAATATTATCTTCTCATGTTTGTTTTTAAATGCTAATAGTTTTTGTTAAAGCAAGAAAATTTTTTATTTACGACTCTTTTTTTTTTTTTTTTGTATCATTAGCTACTTACTAAAATTTAGAAAAAAGTTTATAATTTTGTTTCAAATGTACTCTATCATAAAATGAAGTAAACAATTACAAATGAAAAAAATAAAATAAAAATAAAAATATTTAATTTATTATTATTCTTATTAGTTAATTTTTGTATATGTATGTATGTACATTTTTACATTTAACAATGTTTTATTTATATTAATTTACATTCAATTTATTTAAAAAATGGCATTATGTTTTTGTTTGTTCATTCAATTTTAATAAAAATATTCAAAAACTAAACTACATTCATTTACTAAATTTTTAAGATAAGCGTTTCGTTTTATTACCTAAATCTCTAAAATTTAAACTAAAAATTAACTCTAAAATTAAAAGCTAATATTAAAAGAAGTTTAATAAAAAAATAAATAAATAATGTTATAAACTAAAAGAGGACAAAGATGCATATATCGACAGATGGACTGGTCAATTTGTCATTATTTTTATTTATCGTCAAATTTTGGGGACTCAAAATTGACTTGACATGTAATTTATTTAAGAGCGTAACATATTTTTCTTATTCATAGAAATTTTACATATTAATCCTTTTTTTTAAATATCGGGCAAATTTTTTTTGTTAGTTAAACAATAACATTTTCCATCAGATGCGCAGCCATATCTTTTCTAGGTCCATAATAAACTATAACCGGTAAATCATAAACGATCAAAAAAGTCTATTAACCCCTTTTTTTTATTAAAAATAAACTTAATTTAGGAATATATTGTACACAAACCACTTTAATCATATCATATCATATCTAATTTTCCAAAATATGTTGCCACAACGCCCATCCGAATTTTATATATTTTATACACAAATTTTAACTTTAGGCCATATATTCTACAATTCTAAAACTCGGATTACAAAACTGGGAAGCAGTTTCAAAAATCCTCATATATTCCTTATACTTCCTTTATACTTAAAGTATTTTACCAGCCCCTATAGAAATGTAAAATACAATTTTTGGGATTTTCGTCTAATTTTTTGGGAATCTCTAAAAACACTATTTTTATAAAAATGTTTAGAAATTTGCAAATATTTAGCTAAAGTAATTTCCGATCTTTTCATATTTGTTTAAATGTTGCATTCTATCTTAAACTTGTGAAATAAAAAAATATGAACATGCTGGAATGTCAAATTTTGTATAAAATTTTTTTTAAAAAGTTTCCTTATAATTTGTTAATTTTTGGAATTGAAATTTAGAGAAGATATTGCTTTGAAATATTTTGTATCTGATGGGAAATTTTATTGTTTAAGTAAGAAAATAAATTTGAGGAAAATCTATGAACAATTTTCCGTTATTTAAAAGAACAGACTAAGAGGGTTTGCATGTTTTTCAAACATCTAGCTGAGGACTTTGAATGAATAGCAAAAAATTGCACGCGTTTAAACAAATTATACATATAACAAAGATGCCATAACTTTGGCCACCACATCTCCAGTCTGGGAAGGTTTGTAGGGTTCATCTTTGAATACTCCTTGGTTACGCCTTTGTACAATTTTATCTTGATCGGACTAGCCAATGCCCGATTTTTTTTAAATATAAATAAAACATGTAGCTAACAAAAGATTCGGAGCAAAAATAAAAAACTTTCCAACATAAAACGTATGAAGATATGGATTATTTAAACATGAACATGTTTATGCAATCGACGTTTTTCTTTTTTCTGCTTTTTTGCTATAAACTTCGACAGTTGTTGCTCAAAAGTCATAAGAAAATAATACATTTTAACCTGGCTCAAATAGAGAGATTATGTTAAATTTTATAGAAGTTCTATATAATTTATATATAATAGAATCGACCAGCTGCTGTCTATGAAGAGCCAGCATTCTGCCAACAACTTTTCAGTATTAGCAAATTCCAAACCACAATAACCCGAGAAATATGCATAAAAAGAATTGCAATTCCAGCCTTCAGTCCAGTGTCAAGTAATTGAATTATTATAGTTGTAATACACTTTAATATCTTCAATAGCGAATTTATAAAAATTAAAGTTGTTTTATATTAATAAACAAATATTTCAATTTCAATGAAAGTGAATAATACCATGGGAAAGTACTTTTTAATCGAATTAAAACTTGCACCACTATAGCCTACTTACACCTTATGATTTTTTTAAAATCATAAATTTTGTTTTTGTCGACGTTTTAAAAATAATATTATTAAATTGAAATTCTTAATATTTTAAATTGCAGGTAGGCCAAAAGGGAAGGAAAATTCGCGAAGGCTATAAAAGGAAATGATAAAGAAAATATATACAAAAAAAAAAAAAAAAGAAAAATTAAAATTGCTTACCTGAATAAAAAAATTAATTAATTTTTATAAATAATTTTTTATTTTTTCTTATACTTAGTTTATAAACTTAAGTAGTTTTTCTTTTGTTTTCTTATCTTTTCTTTTAAATTTACAATTATATCATTATTTACAAGTCTGTTTAACACTGGATTTTATTGTATTAAATACTCAAATACATCTTTAGTTTATTTTAAATTAATAACATTATATTTAAACATATAATAACATTGGATATTTTTGAACACATTTATTCCAAACTCTCAAAAACACATTCATATTTATTTAATTATTTTTAGTTTATTTTCTAATTTTGAAATCCTTAAAATTATTGTGACTTTAATAATACATATACATACATACTTATATACTCGTATGTATGTGTATGTACGGAAATTGTTTAAAACTCTTGTGAAGTTGAGTTAAAGTTTTCTTCAGAATAGATTTAAAATACAGCGATATGAATTCTATTCATTGCGAGTTTGCAGTAATATATCAAAATGTCAAATTTTTTGGAATTGGATGTTCTGTATAAGGAATAGAAGCACCATGTGTCTGTTCGATATGTAAGAATGTTCCTTTTATGGTTTTAAATGTAAATCAGAAAAGTAACGAGATCGCGAGTAACTGCGATCAAACAGTGCAGTGAAAAGTGTTTGTGATAACTAATTTTATAAAATATTAATCATTATATGAAGATTCGTATAAAAATTCAAATCAATAACACAGCAGATGACCCAATACTTCTGGTGGCATCAATTCTGAATTATCAGTCAAATCTTAATTACCAGTCGTATTGTTCCTGTGCAATTACATGCTTCAGTATGCGTGTGGGTCACTACTAATCATTGTTATGTCCTTGAGCAGTATAAAAAGTATTTGAAAATACGTTTTTTCGTACCACTGTACTTCATCTTCCAGAATTAGTGAAATAAAAAATGTTTGAATGTGAACAAAAGCATTTTGATTAAACTCCACAATATTAAATTTAAGGATTTCTGGTATTTTTGGTTTTGTGTAACATTATAATACTAAAATGTATTAATTTAAAAGTTTCTTTTTTTAATTTTTTTTTACCTTTTTTACATAAAATACTAGATTATTAATAGTTAATAATTAAATTTTAAATTACTTTAAATTAAATTTAAATAATAATACAATTTTAGTTTATGTAGTTTGGTGTTTTCTTTGTTCAATTACAATAATTTTTCTATCGTCTTTGTTGTAATTATGCTTAAATTTAAATTAAATTTGATTTAATTTTAGAATTTTTCTTAATTTTTATTTCCTAAATAATTTTTTATGAGGACTTTGTACAAAAAAAGCAAAAAAAAAAAAAAAAAAAAAAAACGTTTATGCCTTTCATGAGACTAGATGAGGAGCAGCAAACAATTTTGAATGGTTATGAAAAATAAAAATGATTATTTTCCCCTCTGTTCTAACTAATAATGTGCAAAAATACGGAAAATGATTTGGGTGTTAAATATAAAATTATGCAAAACTATTTATTACGTATGTACGTACATTTGTTATAACATACAATTAAAAATGCAAGATTTATTAAATGGAAAAACTTTTTAAATTTTTTAAGAATAGCTATCAAAAGCTATTGATTGTCAACTATTAGAAAACTTATCTATCGTTTTGCTTTTATCAGCTATTTTGATTTGCGTAACATAGAGGAATGTTTGAAAAACAAAACGATTTATAATTCAAACAAAATAAATATTTTATCGCACTTAATATTTTACACAACGAACAATTGCGAAATTTTGTTTTCATATAGTTTTTACAAAAATCTATATTTAAACAAACAATTCCTCGTAGAAAATTTATCTAGATTCTAGATTCATATATTTAAATGTTATTGAGAGCAAAATATGTATAGTGTAATATAAGTCCGAACAAAATTTTTTATATATTTTCATCTATATATATATTTTCAAGAAGAGTTTCTTCACCAATTCAACTTATTTTGTTCGATTTTGGACATTGATTTGAACTTTGACACAAAACTTAATTTTGCTTAAATTTGTATGGATACTATTTCCTTTACCCTGCCTATACACATGCAAGTACTTGCATGCGAGTGCTGTATACAAAAACTTATTCGAAAAACTCGACTAGCTCTGCAAGTGAAAAAGTGTTAATGTATTAGTTAAAAATGTGAGTGTATTGAGTTTTTCGAACTGTTACTTGCATGTGTAAACCCCGGGTTAGGCATTTATGTACATTAGAGAGTCTCGAAAAAAAAACGTTCGCGGTACACCACCGAATATGAAGTATTGTTGCAAGACAATTTTGAAAATTTTGTTTTTGTTTTTTTTGCCGAAAGTAGGGGTCGCAAATACATTTTTTGTTATATCTTCGGCATTTATTGTCCGATTTCAAAGTTTGATATATCGATGCGAACTTTTTTTTTTGTATGTAAGGCGAGACACTCTAATGTACATAGAACCATATTCCGGAAGACATTTGTATGAGGGCTATACCAAACATGTCATAGACAGAATATATGTATATACTCGTACTTTTGGTTTCTATCACCAAAATTTCGAGGGTTACGAAATGACAAACTCAATAGACGCCTCATCTTTTTAGTGGTGAGTATAAAAACACAAATGATTTGGACTAAGGGAAGGCTCAGCTAATGATTTGGTGAAATATAAGGGTGTATTGGAGAGCGGCCTTAAAAACATATTAAAACATGTTTCCATCAAGCTCGGTTTGGTTAATACCTAAAGCTTTAATAAATTCTGACAATAAATTTGAAGGGCCCAAAATAATTATTATCAAGATTTTCAGGGCGATAACAGTTGCCAATTTTACGTAAAATAAAAATTGCAAATCATTATTAATTATACTTTTATCTTAGTTGACCAACAATAATTACAAATAAGTAAAATAAATAAAAATTTTATTCTAAAAATTATGTTTAAATAAATTCTCTGTAAAATTTATAACGATTGAGTACTTGATAAACACCAAATTCGTAAGGATTCAAGGTAGAATTAGCCAAACGTCTACGTCTTCGTACTATAACGTACCGTACTGTAAGCACCTTTGTGTGCTAATAGAGCATTTAAAAACGTGCCCTACGTCAAACAAAAAAAAAACTCCACTTTATTTGTACTATAGTATATAATGTACATCGTACATACATACACTAAAGAAACAGTCAGCTGCTTGAAACAGTTATGGTCACTGTAAAGTTTCTTTTCCTACATGCTTGCTTGAAAAAGTACAAAAATGGCTTTAATAGGAGTAAAATTGTGTGTGTGTGTGCATTTACATACACCCTGCAAATAATATTGGTCTACGTGATCCATTTTAGATGAAATATACTACTTACAACACGGTCCAATGTAATGCAGTCATGGGCCAATGTCACAGTTAAACAAGAGTTTGCAGTTAAACGACATGGTTTCGTGTTAACACGATTGGATATTGAGTTGTTGTTGTTTAAAACTAATCCTCTTGAGTACTCCATGGAGTAAAAGCATGAAGTAGTTTTGGGACTACTCCGATGTGTTATATGGTCCAATCCTAGGACATCGCAATGTTAAATCGACCACCTTTTTTCATATATTTGGAGTAGTTTTGGTGTACTCCTACTCCTCTTTGGTCTAGCCTTTACATGCATGTATGGACTAGTCGCGTTATTTGCAGGGCATAACCTAGCAATTGCGGCACTCTGTATGTAGTCGTAAGTAAATTCCTAAAGAAATGTTTATGCTTGTAATTATTTTGTAATTCTTGGAATGCTATTCTTGAAATATTTTTTATTATTATATTCAGACATACTATTCGAATTGAAAATACTTGATAATTCTTCAATCGATTGGTCACTATTATAGATGTCCGTGCAATGTTCGTTTAAAAGATACTGGCAAATTAAATCATTTGTTACAAAGTCATTTTTCAAATACACATGTCAACGTTTAGCTGATGGATCCAAAATCATGTACACTTGTATTGTAGTTTCAATTAAATAAGCAGTCATTGACAAAATGCAATTGTGTCATTTGTCTGCTTTTAAAGTTGAATAAAGTTTATGTATTCTTAGATGGTCATTAGTCATCTAAAGATGATAATACTGGACATATGAAAAATTAGCTTAAAAAGCATATTCTAAAATTTAGTGTGTTATATTATTCAGAAATTGGCAAGCAAATAAAGCCAACTGTGGACAAATTTAAAGCAAATCGAATACTGGGAACTCCACCGGAAAACGATTACAAGTTTTCAAAAGTTCTCAAAAATCCTTTGGATTTTAAATTAAGAGTTGCAAAAATAAGAAAATGCATTTTGGATGAAAAGCCACATTAAATGTGTTTTTCGATTATGTGAACGTTTATAAACCTATAAGTTCTGCAATTCGTATTTAATTAAAAGACAAACTGGGCGCCTTTCAAACAATTAAATGTTAAAAATGTTATTGAATGTTTAATAGTTTGCAAATAAATCTTACATTTCGTTAAATTTTAATGCCCGTATCGGTTTATAGTTTTTTTTTAATGTTCTTTTATATATATAAAATTTAAGCAACATAAATTCTTTTATTAGTTGTTTTATTCAAAATTTGTGTGCGTGGACGGTTCTCAAAGCCTTTTTTAATATTATTTCAATTAATTTTTGTCTATTTACAGTAAATATTTTAATATTTCAGTTTATGCAAATTAAATGTTTATAATGCATACATATTTAATTCAGTCAATATTTGTTTTATTAAATGTTGTAAATTAACCACATATACAAATTTAATTTACATAAATAATTTTTAGTGAACGTCAAAGTAAAATAATCACATTTATTTAACACCCAAATCTATTTGAAAGAATGTGAAAAATATATGTACATTCAGACATAGATTTATATACATATGTATATACATATGTATGTATATTTATATACATACATACATCAAAAATACATATATGTATATGTATGTATGTATGTATATAAATGAATATCTTTGTTGTACGTGTTTCAGAAGATATACGAGTATAAATAGTATATGTATATGAATGCATATTTACACATACATGCATAAATATTTGTATGTGTATGTATTTAGTGCAACTAAAGTATTATGTATTATAATTTAGATGTATTTTTGCATTTTATTTTGTTTTATGATTTCTGAATAATTGTTGTTGTTATTTGTTATTGTTATTTTTCTTTATGTACTGTTAAAAAATCATAAGAGCGTTGCAATATATTTTTTAAATGTTTTCTTAACTGTTTTTTGGTTTGGTTTTGGTTTTAAAGTTTATTTATTTTACATTGTATTAGTTGTTGTTGTATTAGTATTTGTTTTTGGTTTTTATTTTTACATTTTGTATTTTTTCTGAAGATTTGTACTTTATTTGATCAGTTAATCGGGGGGACATTTTAAGCAAAAAAAATTAGATGGGGAATATATTTGTATTAAATAGTTTTAGATGCCTTAAGTTTTATTTATTATTTAGAATTAAGAATTTAAGGATCATTATACGTAGTTTTAATTTCTTAATTGAGAAATCAAATCCAAAGAATCGAATAGATACCTATTACAAATGTATTTATTGCTTTTCGTGAATTTTAATACATCATCTCATCATATATATTATTATGTTTCTATGTACAAGCTTTAGAAAATTCAAATGAATAACTTTTTATTGAAAAAAAAAAATTATTAAATGCATGATTTGATTTAGCTATTTTAAATATGTTTTTTATGTTTGTTGTAGTTGTTCTGCTATTACGATTTATTTTAAGAAAATTTATCAACTTTACACAAAATGTACAATGTACAATAATCAGTTAATAATAATAATGTGTTTATCATAAATTATTTAAATGAATTATTTTTTTCAAATTGAATATTTAAGTTTATTGACGGCAGTATTTCTATCTACACTGTATTTACTTTTATGCTCTGAATCATCAACTTTAATGAAGCTGTATTTAAAACTTTAGTTTTAAACATTAGTTGTTGTACACTGGTCGGCGGCCATATTTTTCTAAAATTCTAAAATTCACAAATAAACAGAGATAAATTATTGAAATTGGAATACTTCGTTTAACTTTGTTGTTAATATCTTCATTGTGAACTTACATTTATTTAGTTTGTTATACAAATTTTAAATCAAGTGCAATTACTAGCTGAAATGCTGGCACAATCCACTCGTATTGATTTTTGGCAATGAAAACCCATAAAAATTTAAGTGTTTTTTTTAATTTCTCTCTCTATCTTGAAAATATGACAAGAAATACCGATTTATCAGTTTTTTCTTTTTCAAAAAGATTTTATTAAAAATCTTAAAAGTTTATCCTAATAAGTTTGGATATTGCGTCATTTGGCACTATTGATGGTCGATGCTGACTCTTTTTTATATAAAAATTTAAAAATTTTCAGAAAGTTGTTTGATAACCCTGAAAAAGCATATTTTGTATATTTGACTTGAAGTAAAACTTCGAATAACATTTTTTTTTTAAATTTTCAAATTTTCGCAAGAGGAAAAATTCTCAATTAGTACATAAAAAAAGTTAAATATACAAGGTTTGAAAATAAACACTATTAGACACAAAGAATGCTGATGACGGCTTTAGCAGGCCAGAAAATGCATTACATTTTGCTAGTGTCTCTTTGTATATATTTTTGTATGATTTTACATTTATGTTTTCCAACGGAAAGCTATGTGAAACATATAACAGAAATATACAAAAATAAATTGTAGTGTATAATTGTTTTCAAACAATTTGTATATTTGACTTGAAGTAAAACTTCGAATAAAATTTTTTTTATATATTTATTATTTTAAAATAAAATTATTCGTTAAAATTGTAACTTTAATAATTTTAATAAACACAAAAAGGTCGAACAATTTCTAGTTTAATAATGAAATTATTCATGGAACTCGCGGCAGTTTTTTTAATTCCATATTTTGCTATTTTTTTTAAACTTCTTTGAATTTTGAAAAAAAAAAATCGGAAAGTGGACATAAATTTTCAAATATCATGCAAATAAAATAACTAACCTTAACATTCATTTGCCGTTAATAAATGTTTTGTGCTAAGAAACAAAACGTAATTTGTTAAATCTGGGTAGTTATGAAAAAGCACCTCTTCAGTGTACAACGGATTTATTTAGTTATTTATTGTGTTCTTTATATATTTATTACTGTACAATAATAAAAAACTAAAATATTAAAGCTTCAGTTTTCATTAAAGTTGATTAAAATGTAATTATTGCTGTTATGTATTGGTATATTGTGAAATAAAATATATTTATAGGGTGGACCCATCTAAAAAGGGACAGCAGTTAGAGTTCACATCACTGATTTCAGTTATATTTACCATATAGCCATTATGAATCGACTCCAGTAATTTTCTGGTTCAAAAATATGATTTCTTGAACATTTCGGAAATATATATTTTTTTTCATATAAATTTTTAAAAAGTTTACATTAAACATTTTAACGTGCCTGAAATATCCAAAGCATTCAGAAAAAATATAATTGTAGGTTAATTATATTTTATTATACACTTTTATGTAGTTGCAAGGTGTCAAATCAAAAAATAAGGACCAATTTGGCTGAACTTGATTTCTTTACGATTTTTGTATTTGATATGGCACCATCTATCTTCCCTTATTTAAACAGCATGGACACACAACCTATTTTTAAACTAATGTTTGGATGACACTTAATAGTATCTGTTTTGAAGATACAGATACTGTTTTTGTTTCCATTTACTATAAATTTGTGTATCGTCTTGTGTTTGTTGAAACACTGTGACTGTATATAATATATGGTAAAATCGGAGATGAAAAATCCTAAAATAATAATTTGATATCTGTTTTTAATAAATTATCCCTACATTCTTATATCTTATGTATTACTTCGTGTATTATGAGTTTAAGACTGTTATCGAAAGAATGTGTTTGGGTTTGTAAATGAATTGTTGCCATTAACCAAGTGAGAGTGCTATATATTCGGATGTGCCGAATCTTAAATACCATCCATCTAAAAATAATGAGAATTACGAAAACTACACTGGCTTTATCCTTATCCTGAATATCCTTATTCAGTGATTCTAATGCACAAAATTATTAGTACATTTACAAAATTATTTATTTCAAATGTTTTCAAAATTTAACTAATTGTAATCATTTATAATTGATAATTACCGATTCTTTCTTTTTTTTTAAAGAGAATATCACTCAGGCAATTAATATGCCTACATGTATTTATATTGCGTTACTTTCTTTGGAAAGGGGATAGATTGAAGAAGTAAAGGTGGTGAAAGTAGAAGAAAGCTTTATATCACAACTCTGCAATTGCGCTTTATGTTTGTTTTAGTGCAGCATTACAGCGCCTCTGGTGGTGAGTAGACGCATTATCTTTAAAGCTTGGTTTTATAGCCTTTATTTAATTATTTTACTTCGATAGTGTTTGAATGCTATACCACCGAAGGAGGGCGCTGTGATAAATATTAGTTATGATGGATAGAAAGAAAACTAATAATTATCCGAAACTGATGTTGTTTGAGTGGCAGCGGCTGGGAATCGAACCCGGGCTACAAATACAATTAAGCTACAGCACCCTACCGATTCTTATCATTATTTACAGAGTTTTTTTCTGTTTGTGATAACAATATTATGTGTAATTTAAGAATTTATAAAATTAAAAATTGGTTCACATTTTCTGATTGGTTTAACATTTTTCCATATTATCCCCAAGTTAAGGAACAGGTTATAAGCTGAGACTTATTTCGGTTTCATTTCATCTCAATAACGTTATTTACAAGATTATCATAGGTGGCATAGTGGAAGTGGACCGATTATGGACATTCATATCAACAACGCAAAGAGTTTTATTTTTGTTACAGTGATACTCGAAAGTGGACTTTATTCGGGAACTATTGCCAATTATGGAATGACAGCTACAAAATCCAATAGAATAATTGTCGTAGACCCGTACACAGAATTTCATACATGTGAGGATATATTTTAAATTTCAATATATTTTACCATGTGAACTTATAAATTGAACTTGTATTGGGGATATGGTAATATATAAATGATCTGTGTAAAGTTTTGGGTCGGTAACAATATTTATAACATATATATATATATGTAAATATTAATGTCTATAACAGATTTATACGTATTTAAATGAATTTCAAAAGTGGTCTTTATATTGGGGATATAAATAAATATAAAATATAAAACTCTGATTCCACTATACCGACTTTGCTGATATTTTTCTGGAAATTCTGTTCTTTGGCCATGAGAGTGTTTTACATAGACGTAGATAGCGCAGGCTTAGAATTTCATAAGGATCAATAAAATATATATGTACTTTGTTGGGTCTCAGATGAATATTAACAATGTTTCACACGAAATATATAATATATACGCCTCATTATTGGTAGTGGAGAGTATAAAAATACGTTATAGAAATACGTTAGAAAAAACATTTTCAAAAAGCAAAACTTTTATTTACTTAGTTGAGAACTCAATGGGAATTGTTAAAGATCAGCAATATTGGTATTGTAAATACGTACTTGTTATTATTAAATTTATCAAATTCATTCGTTTTATAGTTAATTGAGGAACAAAAATATTAATTTGGACTTTAAAAGGTTTCTCCAGTGTATTTCTCAGTTTTCTCAGATAGGCACGAGTTTCGAGGATAGTAAATTAACGCAAACGCATACAAACAATTAAAATGATATAAAACGCAAGAAAAAAATACAGAATTTTTACTTATTCATTCTCAGTATTTTGACAATGTTGTCAACTCAAAAAAATATTCAGTCTGTACTCCGATTTTTTATTACTGTTTTCTTGAAAGCTTCAGTGAAATTAAATTAGAATTACTCAACATCCAAAAACCCGTCTTTAATTATTTTATCAGATTTCTATTCAACATATAAAATTATATGAAATCGTAAAGTCCCAATGTACACGAAGCAATTTTTATTGAATAGATTGATACAATTTTTTCTTGAAAATTTTTCGGTGTTTGTATTTTTATTCGAGAGTATACACACATTTGTATACACATACATATGTAATATAGTAAATAAGATATTAACAAGAATTGCTAGTACAATCAAGTGTGTACTAGTCTTACCTTCCCCTCACCTGATATTTAAAAGGTAATCAGCTAAGCTTAAAGAATTGCTTCGTATAAATTGGGACAAACATTTAAATTATAACTACATATAGAGAATTTAATTATTTATTAGAATTTTAGAATATTATGAATATTTGTATATTAAAATGTTGATGAAATTTGTTTTAATTTTTCATAAAAACTGTATTTCGTAATTTTTGTATTTTGTATGGAGTTCAGTACTTTTTGAAATTTACATGTTGATAATGCTGTTGTTTTTTGCTGTTTGGTTTTTTGCAACATACATAGCCCAGCATACCATTCTAGGAGCGCTCTGAAAAAGGAGTCAGAAAAGAGTACAACAAAAGAGCATTTTCGGAGCGAAAGAAAAATTTGTTTGTTACTGTCCTGAGTCGGCACGCAGTATGACTCAGAAATTCCACTTAATTATGAAAAAAAAAAAAAAAAAAAGACAGCTGTACCACACAAGAATGATAAAAACAAGATTACACAGAGCTAAAAAAAAAACCTCATAAAAGATTCTTTTCTGACATTATCTAAGAGCTCTTTCTGACGGACCATTTTCGAATGTAATGACCCTCTTTTCTGAAGGTTTTCGGAGCAATAATAATTGTTTTTTGGGCTCATAAAAAGCGTTAACGCTCCGAAAAAGGTGTCAGAAAAGATTCTTTTCGGACTCATATGGCATGCTGGGAGGTTTTTAAAATTTATAAATTGAATATTTTTTCAAAACATCGCATTTCTAATTTCTAATAATTGAATAAGTAAATATTATTGAGAATATCTGACAAGCTTAAAAGTACATATGTATATGAGAAAATAATCAATTATGAAAATATTAAGTTTTTTTGCTTCTACTCTCTTGTAATGTTTGCTAGGCTGCTGTTAGGCGTTTTAAACTATTTTTAAAGGCTTGTAGGTTCGTAATATTTATGGGTTTGATGTTCTGTGATGTATAGATACATAAGTTGTACAATTTAAGTACAATAGTTACATATTTATTATTTTATGTTTGTTGATTCCTAATGCTACATATTTACTTGCTATGCACTACTCTTCAGTTGTCCTTTTTATTTATGTTATGTGTTAGTTGGGCACCACTTTGCTTGTTTTTGTTTGTTCTTTAGTTTGCTATCTTCTAAATTATATATAGATACGTTCTAAATCTGATCATAATCATCATAATCATTGTACTTATGTATGTACTTTTGCTTCTTTGTTTATGTTTTAGGAGGCATGCTTGTTTCTTGGATTTTAATTTTATATTTTATTTATCTGTTTATTTGCTTGTTAGTTTTTATTTATAAATTATTATTATCGTTGCAATGGATTTGTGTTGCCATTTTTTTAGTTTGTTCTCTTCCTGTTTTAAATTAGAATTTTAATTGTCATCAAGCTTTGTAAAAATAGCATTTTCCTAGATATTTCTAGCGATTTCTTGATAGTATCCTCATTATATTTCATATGGTTGTGAGTTTTTTAAGTTTGTTCATGAACGGCACGTTTTGTTTTTTTTTTCTTATTTAAATTTAATAATATTTTGTTTATTTTTTTTTTTTTTTAATAAATTTTTACCTATTTCAGGTTTTTATGTGTTTAATTAGTTGCTAGGTATTTTTTTTAAAGATTTTTTTTCGATGTTTTTTATATTTTATTTATTTTTTTTTTGTTACTTTTTGTTTGATTTTCTTTTAATTAATTAAATTACTACTTAAAATTAAATCTTAAACAGCTTTGGTAGTCGTTTCTGGCATCCAACGTATTGTACAAGGCCAAACTATCGCACGTAACGTCTTTTTTACTAAATATTGTTAGATTTAGATTTTTCGTATTTTCATGGTTTCAAATTTGATTTTTGAACACAAACAATTGTTGGAAATGCAAAAGAAAATAAAAGCTAAATTTTTTATATAGCTCAAATTCTAAACAATGTGGAAATTTATTAAGTTATTTTTGATTAACTTCAAACAAATATTCATAATCTCTTATACTGCTTCGGTTTACCATTAAAAAAGCATTAATTTAAATTAGAGATATTTTACTATAATATCTAATAAAAGAAGTTAAAGATTTTTTTTAAATTCTTCTACTACATTAGCCTTTCAAGTAAATCAAACTCCATGATTTACTTAATTAAACTCTTAAAAAAATAAAATATGTTTTTTAATTTTTTGCGAAATATGTTACATTTGAATTTATTTAATAAATATTTATATAAAATACGTTGTATTCCATGTGTAACTGAGTAATTCGTAATTCTTCGTAAATTATATAGACACCCTACTTTTACTCACTTAAAAAAATGTTGTTTTATCAGTTAGAAAATTTTGTATTATCTGTCAAAAATTTATTGCCACATGTTTATGTTATAATTATTCTGTTTTAAATACATATTCAGGCATGTTATGGAAATTGAAATCGAAAACGAATCAGTTTTGGAAATACATTTTAATGCATTTATAATCTAATTTTGAAAATTTGTATTTTAAGAATCTCTTTATTTTGTGTGATAAAAGTTTTTCAATGCAGAAATATTACGAAAAAATTGACTTCTAAAACTCATTCGTTTTCGTTTTCGATTTCCATCACATGCCTGATTATTTATCGCGGAGGTTTAGTGGGGTTTTTACTGAAAATCGCTTAAAATCTAATTTCTATCATGATTAATTTAAAACTCACATACTTTTGGAAAAATATTTTGAAATAGGAGAAGTCAAGGATATGAAATATTCAATAACATATTGAACTTGAATTTTTTTAATTTTGGCCATATGCCTCATTTGTTCCCAGGCTGGTAAAAATAACAATTCGATTGATTTTAAACACATCAGAATAATAAGTGAAGCGTTAAACTCAGGGGGTAAGTTGTAATTATGGAAAAATATAAAATGTCTATATTTTCACTTCCCACAAAATCGTATAAATCTTATCAATTGGACACATTTTCATTGTATTTTTAAAAATATAATAAAAATAAAACAGAAGATTGAAGTAAGGTATTCAAATGTCATCAAAAGCATTTATCAAATAAATTCGAAAGCAATTTAACATACATACATATCTATGTATGTATATGTATTTACATTGAAAATATGTAAGTATATACTCGTAGAAGATGTAAGTTGTGGTACAGCTTCAGCAAATGATGAAAATAAGTTAAACTAATTTTTATCATCAATGTTCATGGCTTTAGATGCGTCTGCAAAAGTCCTTTAAAATTTCAAATTTATATAATAAATGTATATATGTAATATGAACATAATAATAAAATAAATTTGCTAGTGATCTGGAGACCATGTAATCGCAGAGGGAGAAGGAACAACTGCATAAAGAGAAATTAACATAATTTGACATTAACAACTAATAATAAATAATATTGAAAATGTTCTCAGTGAAATTATGTCAAACTTATTTTATAACATTAGAGAGCATTGTGTTATTTAAAATTTTATTGAATTTTATTGAAAGTTTTTGACACATGGAATACGTACGTATTGTATGTATAGATTTAATAAATTAATTGGAAAAAAGTATTATTTTTCTGATTATGTTTTGCAAACCAAATGAAAATTTAATTTATAATACAAAATAAGACAGAGAAATAAAATACAGCAACTATTTATTTATTTATTGA
This sequence comes from Bellardia bayeri, assembly GCA_950370525.1. NCBI lineage: Eukaryota > Metazoa > Arthropoda > Insecta > Diptera > Calliphoridae > Bellardia > Bellardia bayeri. The sequence continues at coordinate 101,118,790 of OX493266.1, forward strand.
TTTATTTATATTTAAGGGGTTGTATAGGACCAAACAATTTACATACATAAGTAAGGCACAACTTTATTTCTCGACAGGATAAGAGATTGTTTTCATTACGAAAAGTACAAAGAAAAAAAAAATAAATGAAAAACTTTATAGAAATCAAAGTGGAGAGAATTTGAGTGAGAGACTTACCCAGTAGTCAAACGTCGGTCTCGATACTAACAGCCAAAGCATTATTATGTCTATGAGTTTGAATGTTACCACTGCTGGTAACACTGATGGCAGATTGCGTGTAGCCATTTTGCAACTGGATTTGTTGCTGTTGCTGCTGTTGAACTTGTTGCTGCTGCTGTTGAAGTTGCTTATCTGGCGGCTGTTGCTGAGGCGGTGCTGGCAGGGTTGTGGTAGCAGTAGTTGTTGCTGTTGGAGTTAAATGAGGATGATGAGTGGTGGCTCCTAAAAATGGAGCCAGTGAACGACCAGGATGCGTGTCAGTCATTCCTGGCGTTGATTCGACACCATCATCTAAGTCCATCATATCCGATGAGGACTCAGATAACGATGATTTTTTTAAATGTTGACCTACTCGTTTGTTTTGCAATTCAATATATTGTTTTTTTTTTTTTTAAATATCGTTGACGTTATAATTGATGGTGGGTGGTATGTATCGTTACATACATAATGATCATTATTCGTATGTTTTTTTTTATTTTTTTATTTTTTATTATTATATTCATTATGTTGTGTAAATATGGGAGTAAAAAGAAAACAGAAATAAATTGAGTATAGTGAATTGCTGAAATAAACTAAGAATTATTACTACAAATTTCATAATTTAAAACTTAATTTTTGATATTAATATTTTTGGTAATTATAGGAACATAAGAAGACTTGAATTGGGAGCAAGGGATTAAGTTAGCATGCGGACATCTGTCATTAGAAAACCAATTCAAATCTACTTTACAAGAGTAATAAATTGTGTGTATCATTACTAAATAATTAATGTATGAATCTACATAATTATAAGTTTATTGAAATTGTTAGATACATAGATAGATAGTGTTGGAAGGTAGTTTAGATTAGAAGAAATGTGTAGTAATAGAAAGCATGAGAAAGGCAGATATGCATAATGAAAAGCTCACTTACCTAATGTACCAGGTAAATATGGACAACTAGTAACATGATTGAAGTTTTGGCTCTGCATCTCCTCCTGATCCGTTTCACGATGATAGAAATAATTGAAATTACTGACAATGACCGGCACCGGTAGAGCGATTGTCAAGACACCAGCAATAGCACACAGTGATCCAACAATTTTACCCCAAACTCCGACCGGCCTACGTAGCGGCATTCACATATTGCATATTCGTAATTGCGATTCACGTTTTCGCATTCAGATTTTGGTTCAGTTTTTTGTATTTTTTTTTGTAAATTATTCAATGAGGAAGTTAAATGTAGGGTCATTTATCAAATTCAATTTCAATTTCATTTCATTTTCGATTATTCGAATTGTATTTTTAATTTTCAGTTTTCGTTTTCATTTGATTTTGTAAAGTTATTTTGCATTTGGTTAATTAATAGTTTTAGGTATTTTTCATATATTGTTTATTTGGCATATTTTTTATTATTTTTTTTTTTTTGGTATGAAGAGAGAGAGAGTACGTACGATGTATATAAACGAACGAACGATAAAAAATAAACAAATGAAAATACAAATATAATAAATTATGGAGTAAAATTTCGATCTTTTTTGTTTTTGTTTTTTGTTTTGCATTTCTATGTATGTATGTTAATTGTTATTATAAAATAAAATTAATAAGGATACATAAGACATACATCTAAGAGAAAATGTGTAGTAAGTAGCATAAAATGTAGACTAAAAATGATTTTTACATAGACATAATATTTAATAGAAAACAAATAAATCGCAATAAATAATTTATGTAAGTATTTAAAACATCATATGTTAATGTTTGTATCTGTACAATATATTAACAGCAGTAGTAATTGTTGTAATTATCGTTAATTCAGTTTTTGTTTATTATAAAAACATAAGTTGATATATAGATAGAGAGGAGGAAATAGAAAGAAATACTCGTACTTATAGCGAAATGTAGCGATAGGGTTTTAAGGGAAATAGGTGAGTGAATTAGATAAAAAGGGCGAGTGTAAAATGGGTGCGTTTGCTGAGAAATTTGTTAACAAAAACATGTATTATTAAAACAAAATTTATTTAGTTCTATCAATTGTTCAATGTGTTTTTTTTTATAAAAAAATCATCACAAGCTGTAAACATATGATATTTAACTTTAAAATAGAAGTAAGTATTGTGTGTAACTTTGTTATAATGCAAAATGGAATTTTTATAAAATCTACGCTTCATATATCTATATTTAGTATATCCAATACCTAATTCATTTGTATACGAAATACTTTTAAAACAGTCGTAACAGTCGTGTACCTATGTCTAATAATTGTTTTAAATCTCTTTTTCAATTACTATAATATTTCTCTTCGGTTTAAAAATTACCAGTCAAAATCGGAATGGGATGAAACCAACGGGAAATGTTATATCGGTAAAAAAGAAGTTATACGTGTCCCGGCGTTTCGCTGGGTGCCGTCTATAAATCGAGATATATCGATTTGAAGTTAGTAACTATCATATAGGTTAAATTGTCACCTTTGATGGTCTTTTTTTTGACATAACTCGAGTACGATAACACTAGTACGATTTTGCTGAAACAAATTTAAAAAAAAAAATAGGAATTACAATTCCTTTAATCTGTTCATACAACATTTCGCTACATAAGCAACAGTTTGGCAGTTATAAATAAATGTATGAAGAAAAAAACGCCGGGACACGTATAATTTCTTTTTTACCGATATAACTTTCCCCGGTAGTTTGAACCCTTCCCGATCACTGACCCCTACCATTTGTCTCACAGTGTAATTAATGCACATTGTTATCATGTTATGTATAGGCGTTTCAGTCTTCAATTTCAATTAGGGGAAATTTAATTTCCCATATATAATTGTATATATGTATGTATGTATATGATTTCTAGAGATATTTTTATATTCTTCAAATATTTCACAAGAACAAATAATTATTAATTAAAAGTGAATTAATTTGAAAAATTCATCATTCGTTGATTTTGCAAATTTACATAACTTTTGATTAAATTTTTTCAAATATTTGTACATTTGTGATACGTAGATTATAAATAATGTCAACTGTATGTTAAGTCGAAGAATCAATGTGAAATTAAAGCAAAAATCCTTAATTTCTTTAAATTAGCATTCTATACGTATTCATAATTGACGACAAACACTATGGGTTAGTGGATTAAGATTAATATTGCAAGAGTAAATGCAACATTTCAGTATGAAAATATGTATGTACTTTCTGCAAACTATTTAGTCTCTGAATGATAAACGACATGGTGAAAAAGTTTGTTGGTATGTAGGTGCAAAAATGTTGATTGAACAAAATATGATGGGAAAACATGTATAACTGAGAGCGATAGAGAAAGAAAAAAAGAAAATAAATCACGAAAGAGAGAGAGAGAGAGAGATAGATATGGTAACAGATATTTTGAATGAGTTGATGATCAAATGGTTAAATGCACCATACATGTGACATTTTTAACATAAATAAAAATAATCGCCACCAATTGTTATTTTGTTTGAAAAAAAAACAACTTAAAAATACATGCTAAATTAAAGAATAAATGCAACAGATTTAAGCCAATTCTTCGAAAATTAAAAATAGAACATTAACAAAACGAACATAAAAGTTTATAGCTACGATTATTTAACAGAAAACTGCAAACATGCAGCAAGCTTTAAGAAGCAACTTAATTAATTTAAGCAAAATATAAAAATAAAAGTTAGAACAAAAATCAAAAAACTATGCAAAATTTCCACGTACTCGAATGTATTTAAAAAATACACTAAATTAAATAAATAAAATTAGCTCCACTGTAATGTGACAGCAAGTCATAAAAAAATAAGCTCTAAACGACTGTTATTTTTTTAGCTAGGTTTTTTTTTTTTTTTTTGGAAAAGAATAAATTAATTAATAATTTTGTGCTCTCTTTAAAAAGCTCTTTTTTGAAAAGTGTGCTTAAAAATGATAAATATGTATTTGTGATATTTTAGTTTTCAATATGTTAATAAAGTTAATTTTGATGTGTTGGGGGATAGAAAAAGCCATGATGGTTGTATGAAAGAATCGTTGTTTAGAAGTGAAATCGTATTAATAATGAATTTGTAATGTCTCTTGATTGTTTGTACACAAAAAGGATGATTCTTTTTAAATCTGAACGGTTCTAAGTGCAAATCATATGAAAGATGATGGAATATTTAAAAACATAATAGTGGTACTCATGAAAGCTTGCAAAATATTCATAGACATATGAGTATTTTTATTACAATATTTTTTGTCACAACTATTCGTTAAATTGCAATATTTGATGAGTACCAATAATAATATTGCTGTATCTGTTTCGTAACTTTTTAAGGTGATCAAACTTTATGTAATGGTGAAATTAAAAATACAGCATTTTTTGTTAAGTTTAATACAAAGAAAACAAATATTTAAAACTAAAACTTTGTTTAATTCTTTGAATAAATTAATCATGTTTAAAGGAATTGCTCAAAAGTATATGATTTGTTCAAGTATCTGTTTTATCTGAGCATTTTCTTTGAAACGGAAACAAAACTCACAAAATCAGAGAGATAGAGAGATAAAGATAGATAGATAAAACAAACAAAATCAAACCCAAACAAAATCAAAGTATAAAGACAAAACAAAACATAAACAAATTAAGAAAGAATGAAAGTAAAAGAGATAGAAAGAGAAATAAATCGAAAATCTATAGTAAAATTAAAGTTTTTGCATACGTCATGTCACCATATCCAACGGTTGTCATGGTAACGACAGCCCACCAAAATGCATCGGGTATGGACTTGAAGAAGGAATTTTCGCTTCCAGCTTCCGCAAAATAAACCGCCGATGAGAAGAGTACAACGCCTAGAAAATTGCAAATGTTTGTATATAGAACTTTTGGTTGGTCTATTTTTTTTTTTTATTTTTTTTTTATTAATTTTTGATGTTGTTTATAATTTTTTAATGAATAACATTTTTGTATGGCCTGCTTTTTAAATTGTTCGGGGATTATTTGGAAGGAATACAAGGATAAGGTTAAGGTTATTTTATTACGAGGCTGGCCAATCTAAGGAGTTGTAAGTGTTATTTGATTTGCAGATATTAAGCTTAAATATTGAGTGATTGATTGTTTTTTGTTTTGAAGTGTTGTCTTGAATGTGTTGAAGTAAAATTACCTAAAATAGAATTTTGAATTTTTGTTTAACAAGTAAAATATGTATTTATATTTAATTATTAAAACAACCCCTGCATAAAGTTTGATAAATAAAAAATGCATAATTTCAAGTAAAAATTCCCAAGCAGAAAAACTTTTATAATTTTTGTTTTCATTATTATAATTGATTATTCTGTTTTCTCAAGCGGCATCTTAATTCTATTAGTTTGAAATGTAGGCTGTGTTGTATGCAAAATAGAAATTTATATCACTTTAGTTAAACATTTTATTAAAATTTAAAGGACCTGCTAACGAAATATGGTGATATATTTTTTAGCTTCTCTTGTTATTAAAAATCAAAAGAAAATTAAATAATCGAAATTCAAATTAAAAGTAAAACACATGCTTAATAAAAATTAAATTGGTTAAAAAAAAAAAAACAAAACAAAAAAAAAAAAAATAAATAAAATAAAACACACGGACAACATTGACGTTTTTTACAATTTTTAGTAGACCCCAAAAAGTAAGAAAAAATTAACAAAACACAATTCAGCTTTTTTTTACAAACAACACCACCACAATGTAGACAACATTCATTTAAAAAATAAAAGTTTTTTTTATTTTTTTTTAATTGAATATATGTACATATATGAAGGAGTACATATTTATATTTATAACTATGTATGTATATTAATTTAATTTTACAAATTACGTATAGAAATAAAGAATGAAACATTGGATAGATAGAAAAGAAATCATAGAAAAGGGACCTAGAAGGCGCACCATTACCCAAAAATATACAATAAAATTGTCATTTTATGTCAATTATCTTTGAAAGAGTCGGACTTCTAGATCTCACCTTTTCATTGTGTCGCACATTGTTTGGCGTTTAATTTCACATTCACATTACACAAACATTCAAAATGAGAGAGGGGACAGATAGAGAGAGAGAGAGAGAGAGAGAGACAGACAGTAAGTAAATCAATTTATTATTATTATTTTTACACCATTTTACATATTGTACTAAAGTATTAAAGTAGTAATAGACTTATGTATTAGGGTAGTAGAAATAGTTGGAGTAGTAGTAACAACAGTAGGGTTAATTTTAATTATAATTTATTTGTAAAAACAATAAAAACATAAGAATAAACAGACAAATGGAACGATTTTTTTTTTATTACTTGTGTACAAATAATTGGATTAAGTTTAAATTTAAAATATATGTGTATAGAGATTTAATATTTTGAGTTTAATAGTTTCTATTTTCTATACCTCATATCACCATATCCCACTGTGGTCATGGTAACCACGGCCCACCAAAATGCGTCCGGTATTGATTTGAAGAATGATACTTCGGCACCAGCCTCCGCAAAATATACCGCCGATGAGAATAGTACAACACCTTTTTCGTGTCGTTTAGTTTCGATTTCATTTTTATATTTCATTTCATTTGATTTGAATTCAATTTATTTTGTTAACATTTTTGGTTTTAATTGGGACGAGTGTGTGTATTTAGAAAAAATTTTGAAAAATTAGTAACGATTTTATTTATTTGTAATTAAATAATTAATTTTAATTATGTATAACTAAAAATATAATTTTTATTTATTCTGCTTGGGATATTTTTGATTGTTCTTTTATATACTTAAATATTTTATTATTGCAATTACTTAATAAATGTTAAGCAAAATTAAAATAAACCAAACTTATTAGCGTTTTAAAAGCCCTCATAGTAATTACAGTGTTGAACAATACGTACATATAGACAAAGTTCCACAACCGATCTAAAAAAAGGGGGTTGTTTTCTAAAAGCTTAAAAGAACGATAAACTATAACTAGTTCGACATGTAGTAGTGGAACTAATTGTTTCAGTAATTCCTCGGTAGCTTCGAAATAAGTTAAGTTTCATATAAAATCAATGTTCTTTTGCTGTGTTATAACTTACAAAAGAGGGAAAGTGAAAGTGAGAGTGTGGTCATTAATATACTATACATTTTTTATGTATCCCCAACACTGTAACAACTACTGTATATAAATTTGCTATTGTGCTTTTTATTTCTTTTCTTTTTTTTAAATAATATTTGTACTTTTTAAGCAAAAATTAATTATATTTTCACACATGTAAAAGTATAATATATTCAAGTATTGCTAAAAAGGATCTGTAAATAGAAATTTATATTATAGATTTTTGTTTGTTAATTCTTTTATATAAGATTTATGAATTATTTCAACTAACTACTAAGTTGTTAAACAATTGACTAATATATGGTGCAGTTTAAATAAAATTAAATGTATTGAAGGGGATTAAATATTTAATTAACTAATGAATTATAACTTGGTTATTAATATAAAGTTAGTATTAGTAAACTAAAGTGCAAATTATTAATAAAGAAAAGTTTTGTTTGCGAAAATCATAAAAAACTAAAAATTCAGAGAAGTAAATAATAAAATGATATTTAATTAAAATTTATACTGAACCTTGTATATATTGTTTTTATTAGTTTTATTTTTGATTTACTTAATAACACCAGTCAACGAGATCTTGTAAGACATAATATTTGGCAGCGCTTTAGTTCATTCAAAAAATACGCGTTGGGTCATAAGAAAAATCCAACATCATTGAAAAATAAAAATCATAACTTCTTTTAAATATTCGGCTTCCGACTGTTATTTTAAATGGTGCTGAATCAAAAATATAACAGTCTAAGCTCGAGGTCTTACGACTGTCGATATAACGATATATTTAATGATTGAGGAAATATTTGCATTAGCAACCTAATATAAGAGGAAACGTGTCTTCTTTTCCCTCACCTTTTAACAAGTTATTAAATTGAAACTTTTTTGGTTAATGTGTTTTAAAATTGAAATAGCAAAACAGAAAGATTTTGAAAATTTGAATATTTTATTTTAAAATATAATATGCAAAGTATAATAACTAAGAAGAAAACACAAATAAAAACAGAGACAAAAAATTTGTCTGTTCAATAAATACACATGATAGTACATATATACTATTTATCTATGGTTATACCGATCTTTAAATGCATTTGTATTGTACTTTTGAGGCATTTTTAGAAGTCTCAATATATTTTCTGTCTGTGTTTTGTTTTTACATAATTTTTGTAAAAGTCGTGATTTTGTAGTCGCAATATTTTTGTTGTTTAGAAGCGAAGAGAATTAGAATTAGAAGCCTGAATTACTATAATAAATAATCAGTTTTTTACAATAACAATAGTTTTAAAAGGCTAGGAATAACGTTGACATTCGTCTTCAACTTTGGAACTAAACCCACAATAATGTCGGACTACATCAAAAAGCTACAAACCCACCCGAATCCGCTTGATAGAATTCTAGCTTAGAGCCAGACACAGTCCAGGCTTCGTAGAGCTTATCGGCAAATAACATTTTAATGCTCTGTTAGAGAGTAATTAGTTTTAATTTTAGTTTTAAGATTTGAATACTTATTGTAAGGCTAAGGAAATAAGGCAGATTCAATAACTGAATCGAATGTATAGATTTGAATATTTCACAAACGCCAGAATATGTACATAAAACATAGTGTATACAGTGTATATATTTTCGAAAAATATAGGAAAACTTTTGTTGACTAGTGTTTAGAAAACGCTAAAACTTCTACAGATAATTTTATGATATGAATTCTAATATTAATATTTTTAAGTAATTATTTTGTATATAAAGTATTTATTTATATAGATACATATATAAAATGTTTAACACGGAATGTCAAACAATAAAGCATATACTTACATACATACGTATATGTATGTATGAGTAAATATACATACATACATATGAATATTGTACGTATGTATGTATGCATGTACATCTATGCATAAGATACATATTTATAATTAATTGCATAATATAAGTATGTATGTATATGCATATATGTATAAATAAACAACAACTAAACTACATACGCTACTAAAATCATATGTTTTTTACAGAAATAAAAATCAACTTAATTTATTTAAATAAACACTCTTGAGATTATTTGTTAGTATCTTTAGAAAGAATAGTTTCTTGAAAAAGTTAAGTGGAAATGTTTAAGTTTTTTTTTTAAAGAAAATCTATATACGTAAGTTTGTATTGAAGTATGTATATAAATATCAAATATACTACAACTAAGCTCTAATTGTAAAATTATTAACAAATATTTAGTAAGATTGTGCATTTCGTTAATTACATAGAAAATATTAATAACTAAAAAATTAATGTTATTTGTACTACATAATATAAAAGATAGTTTAATCTTTTATACAGAACAGTAAAATGTAATTAAAAATCTAGAAGCATTAAGCTTTAATTTAATAAATATTGAACAAAACAATAATTAATTAATTAATTAATAATTATAACTCAAAATTTTTGGGTTACAATAAACAATAAAAAATACATTTTAATATAATTAGCTTTTGTTAATTACTTTAAAATAAACTTAAACAAGTACTATATAATAAGGCACACAACATTTACAATTTGAAATTAAACAAGTTCGTAACAAATTAGATTTGGACAAAATTACTTTATTCAAACAGAATGGATACAATTTTAATTTGTTAAATTTAACTGAAAACTTTTGGAGTTCGTTGCTTATGCAATTTAAAAAAAAAATATTTTTTTAATTGTACAAGTCATTTGACATTTCCATTTAAATTTGTTTAATTAAAATTATAAACGACTGTTTTATACATATTTTTTACTTTGTCAAAGTATATCTCGAGTAATAGACTAAAATTCGAGTACATTTTAAAGGAATATCATTTTGATTTCAGTTATTTTTTGTTTAAGACAAAAACAAACAGCAATTAATAAATAAACTATTTGTTGCAGCGTGTGTTTTTTTTTTTAATTCCGATTCACAATAACTTTTGTCTTGGGTTGGTTACTTTCTGGGAAATATTAAAAAAAAAGAGTTTTCACCAAAGATTTCTAAAAATGTGACCCGCTCTATTACATTATAATCCAATCAAATTAATATACGATTACAATGAATTCACAAATTATTGGCCCTTGAATTGCTAAATATTTAATCAAAATACACAAAGATGTTTTGCATATACGACAGAATTATGAGTATTAAAGTCATTTTCGGCAAAAGCCTTATGGACTGATAGTCATAAAATTTGGCAGAGGCACCTTTATTTTTATTCACTTTTATTCTCATACTCAAATTTGTAGGGTAGGGTTGTTGTGAACCGATTTTCATCTTTTTAAATTTTTTAATAAAATTTCTTATTGTTTTAAACCATTATTTGCTTTGCAACAAAAGCAGTTTTCGTGTCAGGTAAATAAAACAAAGTTCATTGACTTTTTCTTTAAAACTGCGGCCTGTATTTCGTTAAATCGTCTTAAATATGATTTTCTTTAAAAAAAATGTTCACAAAAACACAGTACGTACAAAATAAATGGTATAATAAACATGATTTATTTCCCAAAAAGCCAACCTTTGATAATCTTACTGTGCACCTAACTAAAGCTATTGAAATACATACAAATATGTATACCTACTAATTTCGTTATAAAATAAGTACATACACCCTACTCTATATAAAAAAAAACAAAAATACTTTTTTTTTTTTTTTGTTAAATACTTAAACCACTCCACTTTGTTTTTTTTTGCATCTATGTAGTTTTATTTAGGTGGGTTTTTCATTAATTATTTGATTTCAAGGTACAGTACAAATAATATTCACACTTATATATTTTTTTTTATATTTCGCTATTTGTTAGAGATTAAAAAATAAACTAAACTAAAAAGCAGTAAAATAGATTTTTTTTTGCTTTCTTCTTCATTGGGTTTAATATATTTTATTGTAAATAATCACGTAAAGCGTAGGAAGGGAGGAAGTTAAAAGTAAATGAAATTATATACATAAAATTGTTTAAGAAAGTTTGAAAGAAAAAATAATAAATGATAAATACTCAAGTGCAATTCGTTTTGTTGACTTTCGAATGTTAAACAAATAGAAGCCCTAAATAAAAAGTATTTATATTGTAACATTTTTGATATACTTGTGTAGTGTCTTTTTAATTACGCTAACACAACCTTCTAGAGCCCATTATTATAATTGTAAATAGTGTAATAAAAAGACTAACAACATTAAATAAAGAGTAGATATGTAGGAGGTGTTTAGTAAAGCCACAAACCCTCATTAGTTTTTGTTGTTTGATAATTGACTAGGCTGAGTTAGGAGAGAGTTTGTTGTTGTTGGATTTAATTGTTAAATTTGTTTAATAAGTGTGTTTTTGTAGTAAATAAGTTGTTGTGGTTGGTGTATGTAAGTATTGTTTTATTATGATTATTATTATTATTTTTCTTTTTTTTTCTTTAATAAATATAGTAGGTTGTTGTTATTAGAGAGTGGGGAATAAGCATAATAATGATTAAGTCGTGTTGTATGGTTGTAATAATTGTTTTTTTTTTCTTTTTGGTTTTTGTTTTTGTTTTATACGAAACTTACCTATAAATAAGAAAAATATAAGTAAACCTAATTCCCGCATAGAGGCTTTCAGAGTTCGTCCTAAAATTTGTAAACCCTTCGAATGCCTAGATAACTTAAATATTCGAAATACTCGAACTAATCGTATCACTCGTAATATTGCCAAGGACATAGCCTGATTCGATGACTTGTCCTAAAAATTACAATTTAATAACGTATTTTACAACAATTATAAATAATTATGTTGGTAATAATTAAATGCGTATTAAAAAAGAACAACAAATTATAAAAATAAAACAGAAACTGATAATAACGAGCATCTTAAATGGTTTAATTCAAAATCAATAATAATCAACATGTTTTGTCAGAATATCAGTATGTTTTTTCTAAATCTTATGTTTGTTTTTTCTTTTCGAAATATTTACATACAGTTAGCAGTTCTATTGTTGTTGCTGTTGTAGTTATTTCATTGCACAGAAAATAGAATTACACGCACACATATGCATAAGCACGTACACGAATAAACATACCTGTGGACTGACTGGCGCTTTTGGAAGATTCAATGTGTCTTCCTCCTCGGCTACAACAGTACCCAATGTTATAAAATAAGGAATGATGGCGATTATGTCAATAACATTCATGACATCCCTGCAGAAATGTAATTTGTTCGGACATGCGAGGAACCTAATCGATCGCGATCGAAAAAAAAACACACACACACACAATCACAAGAGATAATAACACAATATAAAAAGAGATAAAATTTATTAGAAACATGATCATTAGAGGTTAACTGGCGTATTCATAAAAAATAAAGTATCACACTTCAATGCTTTTAGACAAAATTTTCATAAAAAATTTTCTTAAAGTACATTTGAAGTTTACTTTAATTTTTTATGAATAAGGGCATTAGTGTATATTTATACTATATATGTATATATTTAATTTATGTGTGAGCTAGAGAGAAATTATGGTGCAAATCCTACTTACCTAACAGTGAGTTCAAAAGTAAACCAAATAATACATAACGTTTCTATAAGGAAGAAAGGATCTGTGATGTCAGGCACCTCATCTTCCTCGATTTTTGTGCCATTTGTAGTTGTGTTGAACACCTGAAAAATTGAATACAAGTTTACTAAAAAATCCATTTGAAAATTATGTGGTCTATGATTATTTTGTGACCAGGGAGGAGAAGGCGTGTAAGGATAGAGCGTACAGCTAAATCTTTTATTTGAATAAAACATTTAACTTGGCTATACTAGCATAACTTATGGCGGGGAAGATCTCAATGAAAGAGAGCATCAAATCATTTTAAATATGACGCTTTGTTATTAATTTATTCCAAGAGAAACATATAGAAAATTTTGAATTTGCATAAAAACTTAATATTTTGGAATTGAACATTTACAACATTTGTCAATTCGACTGTTTAGCCTTATAAAAAACAAATTAAGTAATAAAAATCATAAAAAATAAAGCCAAATTACACACAAATAAATGTAGAAATGAAGTACTAACTCAATATCGTGAAAATCAAATAATGAGGTTTACCAGATTTTGGACTTCTCTTGCACTCTTTTATATTCCAATTAAAATAAAATAAAAAAATAATTTAAACGCAATGAGAATTTTCTAGATCAATGTAGGCTAAACAAGACAATAATCAATCTTCAATCGCATTCTTAATTAATGGAAACAAACAAATAACACTCATAGAAAAATCATTAATTTCAATAAAAACTGTTAATTTAACTGAATTGCAAATAATAATCAGCTACTGTTTATTTATAAAATTATATTTCAAAAATTATCATCATCATCATTAAAACCTTGTTTTAATTAAGCTTTTTATGTAAATTTGTTTATTTTTATTTGTATTTGTAGATGTCTCTAATTTATTTAAGCTTTCAATATAATTTTTATCTATGAGTGCAAGTATTTGTATGTAACTGCCAATTAAAGTTAGCAAAATAATTTTTGCTTAAACACCAGTCATAATGAATTTGTTTTTATACATACACATACATGTATATATTTAGTGTTTTCTGTTTTTTTTTGTTTTTTAATGTGTATAACTTAAATCTTAAATATTATAGTTCAATTATAATATTTTTGTTTGTTCAAGTATTGTAACATTTATGTATATTAATTCATATTCATATATTAATTGCTGCTGATATATAAAAATGTTTCAGAGCAATTAAAAATATTACTTAACAACTTATTTTATTTTACTTTACTTTATTAATAATAATTATTATTAATTATATTTTGTACAAAAATAAAACGTAGTATGTAGTTGCAAAAGCATTTAGTATTTAGATAATACCTAAATAGTTACACAATATCATCTACATATGTTTCCGGTACTTGACATTTTTCTTTTTTTTTTTTTACCAATTAACAAGCAAAGTAAGATTTAGACTAAATAACTATGTATAGCTAAATATACTCGCATATATATAGATATATAGTATGTACATGATCGTTTCGGAAGATATATGTACATACATAACTATAAAACGAAAGATACAAGCAGTTTACAAACAGTAGTATATGAAAGTAAATTATCTGGTAAATGTGATTGTCGATCAAAAACTACAACTGGAGTTAACAAAAATTATTTTTGACAGTTCAGAATTTTTCGAAATAGATTCGGTAGTGCGAATCTATATAGAAAAAATTTAAGCTCAAGTGCCACATTAAGAGAGTGAATGAAACAAGTTGAGATTCATATCTTGTTCAAAATTGTTAACTAAATCTTTGAGGGTTTTAGGAAATTTTTATATAAGATACAATAAAAGTGTAAAATGTGCGAACAAACTTACCTTATAATGCTTAAATTCGGGTAATGTTTCTAGACAAAATATAACAATTGATAGCAATATAACAAATACACTAATTATGGCTACAACTCTGGCGGCTTGTGAACTTTCTGGGTACTCAAAAAGTAACCAGACTTTTCTTTGATTTTCATTATCCGGCAAAGGCCTTTCCTCTTCCTTAATAAAGCCTTCATCCTCTCTAAAGAAATTTGAAAGAGTAAATTTGAGAGAAAAAAGAAAACATATAAACAAACACTTTATAATAATTAAACAATTTAAAGGGGAACATTTCAATGAACAACTATTTCAAACAAAATTACATTTAAAAATTAAAGATATTGAAAATTACAACGTTTTACAAGTGTTAAAAATAAGATTAAATAAATTACAACTTCTGTATTTGATTTGATTGTTAGTGTAGTAGTTGTTGTTGTTCTTGTTCTTATTGTTGTTGGTATTGAAGATGCTATGGCTGTTGTTTTTTAATTTATTTTGTAAGTGTTGGTTGGTTACTGTTAGTTAACTTTTAAATCCTTCATTTGTTCATGCATTTAACATAAATATTTCTTTCACTTTTTATGTGTTAGTATTTTTTTTTGTTGCTGACTTTATTGCTGTTGCTTTTAGATTTAAAGGATGGTTGTAGCTGTAGAGGTCTAAGGTCTCTTGTTTTGAATGTTCAGAAAATGCTCATGCTGATCTCGTTGATATCATCCTCTCTTCCTGTTCGATCTTATTTTAAACACATATCCAAATACGCACAGCGTGTAAGGTAAGGTGCGAGTTTAAGCCAAGTTTATGATCAATCCTAATTGTATTTATTGATCTGTGTATGTTCTGTGTTGGTGGGTGGGTGGTTGATTGAGTGTATGGTTGGGTACTTGAAACCACGGACCGGCCACAGTAGCCCCCCCTTTTGCCGTATAAACAAAATTTTAAGCTGGTGGTCAAGTGAATTAATGCCTAAATACTATACACAACATATAGGCGTGTTTGTATGTATGTATGTGTATGTACGTAAGTATAATTTAAATTTGTGCTATTAGCCATATTCAATAAATAACCGTTATAATTATAACAAAATAACAATAAACCAATTTAATTGAATTTGGAATGTTTAAAGGTTTCTTTTGTGTTTTACAGTGTATGAAAACCATAACAATAATTGCAATAAATGTAACATCTACAAAACTCAAAAATACATACATATATTCAACGAACACAAACAACAAATAATTAATTAAAATTCTCATACAGTAGAGTGCAATACAAAGGCAAAAGTTCGATCGATATGATGCAAGAAAATTTAATTATGTTCAAGCTAAATAAATTCCTCAACTCTATCAAGTAAATTGCACTCCACTGTTGATGCAGTAAAATATGTTGGTATGAATAATAAATAATAAACAAATGCACATATTATTCAACTAAATTTACTTTGTAATTGATGTTTGTTTTAATAATTAAGTTATTAATTATCATTTCCAACATCATTATCACACATATTCATCGTATTTAAATATGTATGTATGTATGTATGTACATAAGTATAAATAAGTGTTGTGGATACAAATTAGTGTTTGAATTTTGATTAATTTTGAACAATTTTGTTTTAATTAAAGTGGTCTGCTTGTTGTATGCATGTTTGTATAGCAAGTAACCCAACTGAACAGTAAGTAGTAACGGTAACAGTAACAGTAACTGTAACGGTAGTTTGTGTCGATGAAGCTTACCTGAATTTATTAATTGCTTGATCACCTAATTCATAAAATTTTATTTCTTCACTAAATACGTCTAAAGGGACATTGACCGGTCTCCGTAGTCGGCCACCTAAAATTTAATTACATTTTTTTAAATGGTACAGAAGAATGAAAAACAAAATAAAGCGAAATGAAAAAATATTTAAAAATTAAAACAAAAATATGAAAAAATAATTGGTAGTAATATAAAATAAATTAAATAAATATTCATATAAAAGGAAAAAAGAAAATTTGTTATTGATTAGTAAAGTTTAACATAAAGATATTCTATTACTTAAATCTATGTATGTACATATATGTATGTTAATGTATGTATGTATGTCTTTGTTAATTTTATAATTAGTTTGTATGCTTAAATCTTAAATTACATTCCAATAGCTACTCACCACTTTGATAATAGTATAAAATAGCATCGAAGCTCGGTCGACTACGGTCAAAAAAATATTCATTTCTTAGCGGGTCAAAGTACCGTAATCTCCGAGCTGGATCCCCTAGCAAAGTGTCTGGGAATTGATTTAGCGTTCTTAATTGTGTTTCAAACCTTAACCCGCTTACCTACAAATAAAAAGATGATAGCAAAATGTTATACATATTAACTAGCGAGTGAATCTTTCAAATTGATCTGATTCGATTAAAAAATTCTTAAAATATTTTAATCCATTTTGGCCCGCAAATAAATGTGCAAAATCCAAAATATACCACAACAGGAGTGGTAGGTACACTTACTTTAACGACTATTCAGAAATTAGTTAAACGAGAAAAAAATTTACAAAAAGCTAAAAGTATGTGCGTTTACATACCCAAAGAAAGCATTCAAAGAAATATATATACAATGTATATTATACATACATACACATAGAGAGTTCAACAAAGTAAGTACATGACTGACTAGTAGTCCACATATCTCCACATATGTAGTACAATTTAAATAAATTTATCATTGCTTATTTGTTTATTGTTTATACTTACATTTATAACAACTCTTTCACAAAAATCATGATCATGAGGAATGGGTTCAAAGTGTTGTGGCCCGCCACCATAGCCATGACCAGCCCCCCCTTCTTCGTCTTGACTGCTCAATTTGGGTAAAGACCTGTAAAAGTGAAAAATAAAGAATTAAATCAATTTAATTCAATAAGTAAAAGGAAATGAAATTAAATCAATAAAAGAATTCGATATTAAAAAAAAAAACAAACAAACAAAAGTCATTTCATTTTGCATTGAAATTCATGTTGCCAAAATGTGGTTTTTTGTTGTTTGTGTCTGTGTCTTATGATAAAAGAGACTATATGCACAAAAAGTGATTTTTTTGGCCCGGTTACAAGTTGCTAAAGTTCACACTATAATCTTAATCAATTTGGCATATAATAAACCAAAACATACACATCCATACACTTAAGCTTTATCCGCAGAGGTTCATTCGTACATACATATATTGAATAAATAAAAGTTTTCGAGATAAAAAAAATATTTTTGTTTACAAGTGTTTTATTTGCGGCAAATGATGTTTATTACAATCAATTAGGTAGCTTTACAAAAGATTTGTTTTGATCAACTATTTGGCCAAGAAATTTAAAATAATGTTAAGTAAGCAACAGTATAATTTAAATAGATTTTGTTTTAGTTTAAATGTTAAATATAGTCCCAATTTACACGAAGCAATTTTTATTGAAAAGATTGATACAATTTTTTCCTTAAAATTTTCCCTATATTTTTCGCCAATTGCAGTTTATTTTTAATATTATTATAACTTCATCAAAATTTCCAGATAGTTGGATAGTTGGGAGAGTTATTCCTGTATCGAAAATTAAATCATCTCGCCATATTACTGATTAAAACCTTATAAGCATATTGAATATTAACGGTGTGGGGCCTCTTCTATTTATGATTTTTTTGAACGACTTGTACTGGCAGATACAATTTTGTAAATGTTACACAACATGCTGTTGACGTCCAATTACAGGCAGATGATAAGGGACTTGGTATAGATTTTTTTTAACGGAACGTTAATAAGGATTTGAGGCTTATTAAGGACAGGTCTGATATGAGTTATTTATGTTTGAATACGTCTAAAACGAGATGCATGTGGTTTTCGCAAATTAGTAATTAGTAAACCATTGCTGATATTAGACACTGATGTGATTGAATTTCTTTCATAGAACAAGGCTTTGGTTTATACATTGAGAACAACTTAAATTTTGATGTCCATGTGAATTATGTTATTTCTAGAATTAATTTTGTTTTCAAACGTTTATATAATTTGAATTGTATTTACCTGCTTATGTAAAAAGGCGAGTAGCTATGGTATTGTGTCTTAATATATTATTTAATGATTTTTGGATATATTAAGGGGTGCTGTCAGAAAACTTATATGTACATGCTTTAATAGGGTTGCTCGTTAAATCTGTACATATGATATTATTTATTATTAATCTTCTGCAATGTGATTTTGAAAGTTTTTTGGCCTTAGAATATTGTTGGAATTTTATAAGATTATGTAAAATGGAGCCAATATACCTATACAACAGATTTAATTTTAGCTTGTCTACTAGAAATAGTTTATTAATTATGCCTACATATTCTTCCCAGGTTATGAATAGATCATTTGTCGTCCGAGTTTCAAGACTATGAAATTCTATTGTACCTTATAGGGGACGAACTTTTTCGCATTCAATATCGAAATTTAAAAATATTGTTTTGGAAAATCTATAGAAGGTGGCTCTAAACATTTACCACAATCCAGATTGTTATTTTTGTTTCTTTTAGTATTCAACATTTGTGCAATAGGGATTTAAAAACATACATATTTATATACAGAAATTTTGAATTAAATAAAAAAGTTTCTTCGAGCTCGAGGCCAATTATTTGTAAAAAATATATATATTATTTATTAAATTATTCGTTCCAATATTTCGAATTCTATCGGATATCATTATCAAGGAATGAGTTACAATTATATTTGTAAGAGACGTATTAGTATCTCCACACTCAATAATGAACTCATTATTACAAATATAATTGTAACTCATTCCTTGATAATGATATCCGTTGGATATCGAATTTTTTTACAAATAATTGGCCTCGAGCTCGAAAAAACTTTTTTATTTTTTATTTTATTAAAAAAAAGGTCGAAGAAATCAACATTTTATTTGAAATTTAGAATTTTTTATATATATAAATTTTTCTTTTGTATTTGCCATATGAATAATCTGGATTAATTATGCCCTAAGGCCTTCCAATATAAAATAAAATATAAAGGAATAAAAAACATAGTATAAGATAAAATATAAGGATACCTCCTGAGTACTTAATATGTTTCTGAGTTGAATTTGTTTACAGTTTGTGTAAACGTACTCAGGAACTCTGCAATTTTTTATTCAAATGGTCGCATTGTTGACATATGAGTTTTCCAAGATCAAACAGCATCAAGTAAATTAAAACTAAATATATCAGGGGCCAAATTACCGCATTCGATATCGAGTAAAATTGATCGTAATTTTCTTATTTGAGATTATGGCAAGAAATTTAGTACATTTTATCATAATTTCGATATCGAAATCATTTTTCGATACGATAGCTCATTCGATCATGAATGCGGTAATTTGGCCCCTGTATATGATGGAAATCGAAAACGAAAACACGTGAGTTTTTGAAGTCCATTTTAAAGTATTTCTAATCAAATTTTTAAAATTTTTGTTTTAAGATTTTCTTTAATAGCAAATTATCTTTATATTTTGTGGCATAAAACTGTTTCAATACAGAAATATTACGAAAAAATTAACTTCTAAAACTCACTCGTTTTCGTTTTCGATTTCCATCACATACCTGTGCTTTGGCCTAAATAAGAAAAGATTTTTTTTAATAAATAAAGCAGTTCAAATATATATCATATAGTGGTTACGTCTTTTTCGGCAAATATTTGACAAATGTGACCGTACCTTAAGATAACTATATAAATATACATATGTACATACTTATGTTTGTATGTACATTAACTAAATACATATATACATATGTATATGTTGATTTTAAATGACGTCAGCAGGTAATATATACATGCACAAACATACATACATACATATACACTTATGCATCGCAATTTTATTTTATTTAACGTCAATTATATCTACATACTATTGGTGTGTAAATGCAATGAAGTCGAAATAATGATCATTTAAAAAGTTCATTGAATTCTCTAAGTTTAAAAAGATGTATGTAGACACATTGATACATACTTATATGTACCTCTTAAACAGTACTCGTATTCATCATCATTACTGTTGTCGTTGTTGCTGTGGTCGTCCTCTTTTGCATTTTTACATACATGCTATAGAAGTAGAAGGAGACTTTTAACAAGGGTAAACTATTAATAGCAACCTGTATGTATGCTATTTTTATATTCTTTACCGCTATGTACTCAACAACATTCTAATATATACATACATGAATGGCAGAGATGCATTTTGCTATATACATACATAGATACATGGTAGGTATTAAGTACATAGAATTCATATTTACATAGTTAGTACATTCATATTGACCTATCAACCTTTAATAAGTGGGGGTTCTCTGTAGCCCGGTCATGTTCATGGAAGAATGTGAAACATTTCAGTTTAGTAGTTACTAACCGCCTATTTCTTTATCTCAAACGAAACGTTTCTTGAGAAAATGATTACAAAAAAAAAACCAGGCAGTTTTTAAAATAATTTTCAGTTGTCTTCTTACAAATTAGCTGAAAATAAATAAAAATATTTCTATGTACCGCTTTACACATACACAATCATACATTCAGTCTATTTCTTTACTGAACAATTTCACTTCCGTTTAGTTTTTGTGGTGGAATTGGTATTCAACTCTATTGCAATTGGGTCAAATACTTCTACTCACATTCAAAAAAATTATTTAAAAACACATCATGAACGAACATCCTCATCACCATTATAAACGTGCTCTTTTAATGTTGTCGTCCGTTCTCTTTTAACTCTCTTATTTGCCTTGTTGTTTCTTTAATATGTTGTTGTGACGTCATTAAACATTATGCCGCATATAAAGTGGAGGTACATATAATAGTAAATGTATAAGTATGTATATATATATATATATATGTATACACTTTGCATATACATTTATGTTAGTACTACATACATATGTATGTATTAATGTATTTAAATGAGTAGTGACCCATTTAAATGAGTTATTTAAATGAATTAAATTTTACATTTTTAATTTAATTCAAATATATTTCATATAACTAAATATTTTACGCAATACCACACCATATAGATACATATATTTTAAATTTTTAAATAATAAGTAAGTAATAATAAGTAATAACTTTGTTTTATAGATAACCTGAAATTTGCGTGGGTAAATCGATTCAAATGAAGAAGCGATTTTGATTCACTTCGTCATTACTTTGGTAAATTCATACCATTTAGCACGTTTTATAATAAGTGACTTTTAACACAAAGCCTTCAAAAATCGTTTATATAGTTATTGCTAACATTGAATGTTCATTTACAGCAGCTTTATCTCTCCGCATTGACTGCATTTTCAAGTATTTGATTGTTGAACAACCATGAATATGAGCATTTCATCAAAACCACACTACTAACCACTGAGATCATATAAAAGGGTTACACACAATTTTAAAGTTTTATGACTGAAATTATTATCATCTTTTTGTGAAAATAATTGAATAAATAAGTAGGCAATCACCCTCATCAACATCAGCGCCACAAAATCTGGAGATAGAAATTCATCTGTAAAAGAGCCAACAAACACAACTTTACATAAATACAAATTTATGCATGTTAACTAAGTGGTGGTAGTAGTTGCTGCTGCATACACATATGCATATATGTAAATATTTATTTGTATGTATGCACTGTGTGCATGTGTGTGAACATGTAAAATAATCCATCATCATACTGTATACTAAGTAGATGGATGCATACATACATACAACACTACCATGTAGTTGAGTGAACAAAATATTGTTGAAAGCTCAGGGTTAAGAGAGATGTATGCCAAGGTTTTTGTTTGTTTGTTTGTTTTTTTGTTGTATCATAAACTATCATTAAATAATTTATAATTTTTGTTTTTTGTTGTCATATACATTCGTACATACTGTACTCCGCTCCACAAAGCTTTGCTTTATTCCTAACAGTCCTGTGCTATTCTCTAACATACGTACTTGTATTACATAATTTACAAATTTTATGCAGTATCAATTCTCTAAGGATACATTCTCATTGGCCAATTGATGACCACGGATTTCTTTTTTAGTCATATTTTATGGCCCTTAATAATTGATAGTTGGCTTTTGAATGTAATTGTTTGTAGTTTATGGTATTTTACATAAGTAACCAAAGTTCTGAGGAGAATGTATTTTAACTTCATTTGGTCATAATGAAACAAGCTGTAGGCTAGTAAAATTAAATTATTTGATCCCAGCAACGGACAATAAATTTACAATTTAATGATAAGCCTTAAATTATGTATGAAAAAGTAATAAATTAATAAACGCATTAAAAACGTCATATTATAATGAACATGTTTATAAACTGCTTTAACCAAATCATTTGGAATTCAAAATATTTAAATTATACTACAGTGAACTCGCAGAAACGTGAACATTCAGTAGCATGAACTACCCAAAAACATGAACATATTTTTTTTACATTGACTACTCTAAAACGTAAACATAGGCGGAAGGCTCTAAAACATGAACTTTTTATCGAACGTTAAAATTCAATTTCGTAAGCTTATTTAAAAATTTTGGGATTCCCCGCAAAAGAATTTCGTAGTTTGTTTGTTGTGAACAACTTTTGTTGCATGATAACTAGCTTCTTTTGTAGTTGTAAATGCTCCTTTTCAATAAAAACTAAATAAACAAATTTATAATTATAGTAGTTTAAATTCAACTGACCCCTATTTTTGATGAATTCAATAACATAATTTAAAAACTAGTATCTTAGAACTCCTTTTGCAAACCGTAGTAGCTATGTACCAGTAGTATATTAAAATATGGCAGCAACTTACAAAAAGTAGCATCAAAATATGTGTCATAGGTAAAAAATAATTTTAAATTAAATAAAAGATAAGAGACTAAAATATGTTATAGAAAAAAATGCAATCTAAAACGTGAACAATATCGAAAACGTGAACACCCTCGGTAAAAATTAGTTCACGTTTCTGCGAGTTCACTGTATTTATAATAGAAATGATAAATTTCAAAAGAATTTTTGTTTGTATTAAATATGTTTTATTTTAAATTTAAAACTTTTTAAATTAAGTTAAATTTTAGAGATATTTTCGCTTTTAGATTTTCACTATAAACCATGTTTTTTAAAGACTGAATCTGGAATCAGAAACTTGAAAGCGAATACGGCCCAAAAGTTTTAAGTGCTCCAGCTCCAGCGAACAATTATCACTGGACCTGAAATATTTTAGAAAACATTATAAAACGAATGAATTTTATATTAATATATGCATGCATGTGTGCGTTATTAATAAAGCTTGAAAAAAATAAGGTTGCAATGCATCACAATTTACCATCAAATCTGCCTGACCATATTCATAGCATGATTTGAACAAAACCGTCAACCCATATTTGTATTTATAAACATCTTAGCGCATTTGAGTAAAGACTAGAATGAAAAACTTTGGACATTTTCGGTATAATTATATAGTACTGTGTTTGTAATGCAACAATTCATTGTGTACAGGGCATAACACGACTGAAATTTTATATATTTGATATGATCTCAATTTACTTTTGGTATAAGTATTTTATATTTATTGTAAATGTCCAAAAAATTATAATTAAACATTAAAATTGTATAAGAAACCAAAAAAGCAGCATTCTGTACCCAATTTTACAACTTTCAGTGGAATTCCCGTACTGGATTTAGTTCTTTAATTTTTTCAACAGTTAGTTTTACCTTATAAACAAAGGGGATAATTTAGCTACATAAAAATGTATTTCTATAGAATAGTGTTGGCAGATTCTACTAATTTTAATTCCTCGATACTTTGTCATCCTCATCCAAATTCTAAATCAGCATTTGCACACATTTCATACCTTCTGCATGGGCAACTTTATTTATTTTAGTCACCCGCGAAATTTACAAATTACAAGTGGATGTTTTTCTAGTTTCTCTTCCTTTTGTATTTCCTCGTCTTTTGGTTACATATGCAACCGATAGGTTTTTTTTGTTTTTTCGGTAGTATCTTACATACGAGACCAACATGAACAAAATGTGTAAATTAACTATGATACCAAGTAAATTATATAAGGCTTTGCTCAACTATAAACGCACCATTGTTATGCTTTATATTTAAATTTAGGAAAAAACACAATGCGGTATAATTTATGGCTAAATTTATACCAAATTTACTTTTCATTTCTTGATTTATTTGCATCCAATTATGAAAAATCGTTTCTTTAAGCTTAAATAAGCATTAGTACTGCAAATTTTCCAGAAACATTTAGCGGAATAATAATAATATGTCCCAAAAATATATTCAATAGTTATTCGATACTAAGAACACAAGAGCTAAACATTAACAATTAGATTTATTAATCTTCACTATATAGATTTTTATGGATTGGTGTATTTTGTTGCTGAAATATTGTTGTTTTTATTTAAGAATTATTAGTAGTTCTAGAGAATGCAACACATCGCAATGACGGACTATGAAAATGAGTCTAAACGAAAATCTACACCATTTCCAAGTGTATTTTTAATTATATTTCAGAATATTCCAAATATATTTCAGAAACTTCTAATTGAATTTAAAAAAATTGTGAAGATTTAATTCGCAGATCTCTCCAATTCTTAATAAGATCATTTCAAATATTAGCAATGCATTTATTTTCATCAAACATTATCACATCACATAGCAATAAATTTTAAAATAAATAATGAAAAAGCGTCAATAATTTCGGCTGGAGTGAAGAGATTTGTTTGAAATTTTCATAATCAATTGCTTTTTAGTTATTGAACTCTTTAAATGCCTTATATTTTTTAGATTTTTATACTTTAATGTCAAAACCAATAATAATATTAATCAATTTTTTTTTTATAAAATAGCTTATATGATCCACGCGATATTAGTTTGCAGCTTCAATACTTACTCTGTCAACATCATCATTGAAGCTTTTAAAATTTTAAAACAAAAATATCGTTATAAGTTATTTTTTCCACCTATCCTATTATACCTTAAAACTTGTGCTAAATAAGCTACACAAATTATCACCCCCATCGTGAATAAAAATTCCACATGAAATTTGTTCCCCTTTATTTTTTTAACAGTGAATTTTAATAGGAAAAGTGTGAAAAGGGAACAAATTTCATGTGGAATTTTTATTCACGATAGGGATGTATATTTCTGCATTTCACTGACATGGAATTTTTGTATTAATTAACAAAATAATCAAACTAAACTAATAATAACAAAACTGAACACACTACATCCATTTCACTTACAGTGACGCATTTATCGACTCACAAGCACGAACTTTTAACAATATTTTTTATAAAAGCTACTTTAACTATTAATACTGTTAATATTCATAAGTTTGATAAGATATTTATAAGTTTAATAAAACATTTCCATAAATTTTGATAAAGCGAAAAGAAAATGCGCTTATAGTTGTTATACGCAGTGTATCATTTCTTCGACTACAGTATATTAAAAAAAAGTTACAATACGCAATTGTTATCACTTAATATTTCGGCACAAATCACGAAGAAATCTCTCTAACTTGAAAATTTCAACGTAGCAGAGAGATTGAATTTTCATAACAAATAATATAAAATTTAATAATAATTTATTAAATGTTATTTTGCCTATCTCTGATTGTTTAAATAATAATTTAATTTAAAAGTGATTTGTCATTTGTTGTTTTTTTTTCTTTTTTTGGAAATATTTTGGTATTGTTGCTGACGTCTACTTTTTGTACAAGACTATAAAAGCGAAGAAACGAAATAAATGAAACTCATTACATTTGTGAAATCATTAAACTAAAAATTTTACGTGTTTTTAAATTTTTTGCTGTCGAATTAAATATTTTCAAGTAGATTTTGCCAAACGGAAATAGGTGGGATTTAATATAATGAGTTATTGAATAAAACGTTGAATTATTTCAAATTAACTTTTTGAAATAATTCAACAATTTGTCTAATACAGACAAAGCTAGATATTGTGAATACCGAAATTGTGAATAATGAAATTTTCATATAACTAAAGTGTAAATATTTCTATATTATTTTATCTGCTATATAACGAATTGTAGAGAGAAATCGTATTTCCTTACGCTTCATTAAATGTTAGCCGATTTAATCAACTTAAGTGTTTAAATGAATAAATAATTTTGAAAGTTGATTCAAGTCTG
Organism: Bellardia bayeri; assembly: GCA_950370525.1. Taxonomy (NCBI): domain Eukaryota; kingdom Metazoa; phylum Arthropoda; class Insecta; order Diptera; family Calliphoridae; genus Bellardia; species Bellardia bayeri. The sequence continues at coordinate 101,145,553 of OX493266.1, forward strand.
ACAAAAAGAAGAAAATACGGTTGGTTCAAAAATTGTTTAGTACTGAAAAAAAAAAATATTTTTATTCCTTTACCTAGGTTTCATATTAAAAAAAAAATAAATAATTTATTGCTAATTTCGATATAAAAATAAATATAAAGAATGAATTCTTTTGATACTCTGAAGCTTAAAACCAAAATAAATGATTGGGCGTTTAAATGAAAAACATATGTACAAAAGTTTATTACAAACAAATGGGAAAGAGGAAAACAAAAAAATAAAAATAAAATATGAATGCCTTAATATGTGAGTGCAAATTTCCAGATTGACTATAAACAAATTGAAAGAAAATAGAAAAAAAGAATTTATTTAATTTGTTTTTCTTTAGAATTTCAATAATGCTGCCGTTTTCTGTTTTTGGAAAATTAATTTTCAGTTCAACACTATTCATAAATGCAGAATCGGCTGTCACGAACACTTGAAAAAGTATTACTTTTCACATATGTATGTAAGTAAATTGAATAATGAACATAATGTCAGTCAGCTGTGCTACTGCTACTGCACTTACATTGAATAAAGGACACATTTTTGTATAAAATCTAGAAAATAGATTGACTTCCAACAAAATGTTGGTTCGATCCTTAGCCATTATTGAGCTGACATTTTTTGTTGTTTTGCCTGATCTATACACATATCTATCTATCGCTCAATCTGGTGACAAATCACCGCATTCGAAATCGAGTACTTTGTCATCGAAATGTAGTTAACGTGGATCACCGCAATCGTTATCGCAAAGTATATACTCGAAGTTGTTCTCGATTGGTAATCTCTTATCGAAAACAAACAAACACTAGCTTTTTGACACGAAACAAAACAAACATTGCATCATTTTAAATCACAATTTGGTTTGTATTGCATTTGTGATAATCCAATTAAAAAATCATTTCCGGCATTATCCTGAAAGCTGCCACTAGCCAAAAGGGTCAATGTGACGGCACGATGCTATATGGGCGATTCGGACGTCGACATATGATCGCAATATCCAAATATAAAAAACATTTGGATCCATTTTAGTTAATAGTTTTCTTTTTTGTTTAACAATTTTATACGAATTTATTTATTTTTTCCCCTTTTTTTGTTATTCTTATTGCCATAAGCTGTAAAAAATGTAAAAAATAGTAGTGATAGTAAAAATTACGATCCAAAAAATTGTAGTCATCGATGTCGAATGCTGTGATTTGCCGCCTGGTCAAAATACACATAACTAGTAGATTTCCATGCGATTCTTTAACGATATAAAATACTATAGATATGTAATATTGGGTGCTCATATTTGTAATAATAGTTTATTAAATAAATTAATTAAATTCTCATAAATAGTACAATTTTGCATTGCGAAAATTAAGTATTTTATCATCACCACAATTATTTTTGTAAAGTAAACAAACACTAATGGAACAATGAAATCATTTTGCCAAATACTTTAAGTGTTGTTTATTACATCTAAATATACACAATTAATTGTTTTTTCAGCTATTATAAATATGATTGATATATAAAAGTTCTTACACAATTTATATTACTATCAAACGAACATTTTATTTATTTACAAAGTAACGTAAGTCTTTAGGAAACTTTTATAATAAGTCTGTCAACTATGCGAATTATTTTATTACAACTTTTACATCTACATACATATGTATGTATGTATGTATGTATATTGCATTAAATGATGCAATAGTTTAATGGCTCTTAATAATAAGAATTTAATTTAATTTGATATATCAATTGCAGATTTTTCTGAGAAGAAATAATGTCACTCAATCAAGAAATAATTTCAATAAATACCCCTTTTATTTATATTTTTAGACAAAGCTAACATGCATGAGTCAAAATAATGGCTAAACAATCACAACTATCACTTGATATTGTGCATTAAGTGGAATCGTATTCATCACCAACATCATCCTCTGAATCAGTAGCAGATACATACATATATAAATATGTACTAAAGATATAACAAAAGCTCTATTTACGATATGTGCGGGTAAGCACAATTGCTAATTTTTATTTTTTATATTCATAAATAGAAAGAAGAATAAAAATATAATACAAAATATCCTTGCACAAAAAAAAAATGTCAACAGCAATAAAACCATACAAACATTAAAACATTTATACATAGTGTGAATGTAAAATAGCAACAACAATAACCAAAAGTGATAATAAATAAAAGAGTGAAAAAAAATAAGAAACCCTTGATAACAGTAATGATAAAAAACAACACAAACAACACCAGTAGACAATGATATGATGACAATGATTATGCTGACGATGTCAACGTATGATGACAAAAGTCAAGTGAATGAAAACGAGATACAAACAATGCTTTTTCATTTACATATTTATTGTTGGCATGGTTCTTGTTGCCAATGTAACAGTTGTTGCTGTTGTTATTGCCATTCATACAAAAACTATGTTTGATTGTGTGTTAACAACAATACCTTTTTTCAGACATTCTTCTCTTTATTTGTGTGTGTTAGCGCAGGGGTGTATGCGGTCGTATGTTTAGGTACTACAAGTAAAACTAAGTACATATGTACATACTTGTTTGATTTGCAGCAATCTTCTACACATACGCACAGTGATTCGAGCACAGTAAAAAAATTAATATAAATATATTTATAGCTTTTTCTATCTAAAAATTTTACATAATTATAAACATGGTACTAAATAATATATTTTTAAAAACAAGAAAAAACAATTTAACTAAGCAAAAAATCTCGGAAATGAATTTGAACATTATTTTATTTCAGAAAATACCGGATTTTTTAAAAATTTTAATGAAACAGACATCTATAGATAAGATTATATTAGAAAAGGACATCAAATATCTACAATTTACAAGAAAAAATTACAAAAAATTTAGAAAGTTACAGATTTTAAGATTTTTAAAACAAAAGTAAGAAATATTAGTTACATTGAAATATAAAATATTAGATTTTTTATAGTAACAAAAGAAAGTAGTATATGTGGGTCAATTTAAAAAAAAAAACGCAATTTTTGTGTCTCCGCACTTACTATTTTAGGTAAAAAAAAAAAACAAAAATATGGGAGTGATCAGCGAGGAATAAATAACAAAAAACGTAATTCTCAAATTTGTATGTTTGTTTTTTTGTTTATTCAGGATGGTGTTTTGTTTCTCCCTCTGTCTGCCTCCATATAAAAGCATGTGCCCCTCGTTAAAATTTTTAGTAAACACAATAAAATAAAATCAAGAAAAAAGTAAATATGCAACATTTAATAAAAGTATTCGAATTATTGCATTTCTTTCTTGTGTTTTAATTTGTTATAGTCGTCAAAACTTTATTAGTGTAAATTTGGCGTTGCAAAGAAAGGGTGTCCCCAAAATTTGCATTGAGCGTCACTTTCTTTAATTTCAAGTTTAAATAAAGTAAATAACGTAAGGAAAGTACAAACTTTAATTATTACAAAAGCGAAAAAGCGAAAAAAGAATTTATTAAAAAAAGTGTGTATTTGCGTAGTTTTTGTGAACACCATGATAAGGGCGCGATAAAATTTCTTGAGCATCATGCTAATTTTTTTTAAAAGTGAATATATTAAATGTAAAAAATTAAAGTTGACAATCATTGTTTACATGGTTTCAACTCATTTTTTTTATAAGTTATGAATTAGAGAAATAAATTGCCTACGAAAAAAAAAACAAAATAGGCAAATATTTCATGAGCATCACTTTTGAGATATATTGCTTTATAGCTTAAAATGCTTAATTTTGATTTTATTTGTTAATTTTCAAGAGTAAAACACAAAATTAACGGCGGCTGAAAGAGCACGGAGATATCGAAAGAAAATTAAGCTCGATAAAGCGCGTAATGACCAATATAAAAGAAAGAAGAACGAAAGGTATAATCGTGGTATATTTGAGTTTAATTTTTATTGTTACTGACTGATTCTGTTTTTGCCACAAACTTAATTCAAAAGTGGTAAAAATGAATGAGAATGAAAAAAACAAAGCCGCTTGTCATTTCATGAAGTCTATACAGATTCAGAATAAGAATTCGAATGAAAATTTATAAATTAAATTAAGTTCAATTATTGTTTTGTGTCAAATATTTACATATGTGTATAAGTTTCTTCAAGAATTATTTCCTTTTTTCCATTTTTGTTAAAGACATCAAAGAATATGTACATGTTTAGTTTTGTATGAAAATTTTTGTTTTTTGAAGAATTTTTGTTTTTTTTTTGTATTTACTTTTTGTAAAAGAATACACTTTTTTACGTTAAACTTTAAATTTAACATTATTTCTTGTTTACGTGCAACAAAATCTCTTGATCGTCACAATATATCTTGAGCGTCACACTTAGTTTTGTTTTCCTTAAAACGCTTATAATTGCAGTTTTTTTTAAATTCATTGTTACAAGCCTTTGGAAGTAACCTCTAAGTTTAAGTCTTTTTTTAACAAAAATTTAAATGTTTACATATTTTCATCTTAAAATTTACAAAAAAAATAAAAATCAAGTTGAATCGTGATTTTTTGTTTATAATCGAAAAGATGATTTTCGCAAAAGTCAATCTTGAGAAACAAAAGAACATCGTAGTAAGCTTGAATTTCAAATATTTTTGCATTTTTAGCGATTTTTTAAACATATTTGGTGTGTGACGCTCAAGATAGAAATCATAGAAAACCTAAAAAAAAATCCAAAAATATTGATTTTTTGAGAGCCTAAAAGTACTGCCGGATTCTACATCAATTTCTATATAAATTGGCCACTCTTACATGTATAATAAAATAAATAATAATATTAATACGTTTTTTTGAATTTCTCAATTAAGTTTTAAATGACCATATAAAAATATAAAACATAAAATTTTATATTGACAAACACACATGGAAATAATTAGTTGTACGTAAATAGATATCAGAAATAAAATGTTAAGTTTTTTTAAATTTCGCTAATAGACTTTCACAAGTATTCACAATTTCCCAGCAATTTTTCAAATGTACTTGACTTTCAATTGATATTATAAAGAAAAGATATAAAGAAGGTATAAATATTTTACTTTGATCGCTCCACTGTAATACTCGTACGTACATATGTATTTAAAAATATACAACCAAAGAAGTATTTATTGGCTACACAGTGCATGTATGTGTAAACGAACAATGTCAACTAAAGTGTTGCAATTGCCACTTGCAGTTGATGAAAATCGTATCGCTTCCTTTCTCTACCCCTCCTCTTAGTGGCTTGTTGAAGGGTGGTTAAAAATATAAAAATCAAAACAAACTTGATTGATACACTCTTGTTTATCGATGCAAGATTTTGTTTATTGTATCATTTCTTTGTTTTTTTTTTTTGGGTCGTTTTTGTTTATCACTTAATAGTTAAGCGTACATAAAGCAAGTTTCTGCTGATGTACATTTCGCTTGATTTTATACAATTTGAAAAGAAAGAATTCTGAGTGTCATTTAAAGGAGTAGAGAAAAAAAACATCTTAAATATCTAAACCTATATCTACGAGATTGTTCTATTTGTAAGATAATTGAAGGGAGAATTAAATCACAAAGGTTTGTGCTCAACAAATTTTTAGAAAACTTTTGTTAATAACGAGTTGAAAATTTATTCAATCATACACATTTTTAATTTTTTACAAAAATGCCCAATTTATTTACATATACATATATTTCTGTCATTTAAATCGGAATGACCCATAATTTACTTTTCTCTCATCATGAAATAAAACAATCTTATACGAATAAGGTTATGTTTCATCCTAATTTATTTACCCAATTCTTTAAAAACCCGCAATACACATTAGAAATAGGATAGGGAAGTAGGACAAGGAAAGTATTATGTTATAGTGTCGCTATTCTGTTTTCCAGAACTGTCATTATTTCCATAGATGTGTATGTGTTCGGTGTATGTAAATAAATGTGTATGCTAATATGTAAATAAATAAGTGTGTTTTCTATTCAATATTCAATAGCAATAATGACGACAACAATGATGATGTTGATGTTGTTGCTGCTGAAATTAATGAATTGTTTCTTTTTTGTTGTGTTTTGCAAAAGGTTATTGTCATCATCAGTGGATTTTATTTTTACTTTTTACTTTGTATTTTTTCTTGTTGTAGTGGTTTAATTTATTTATTTTTTTTTTCATTTAATATAACACATTTATATACGAGTATTTGTGTATACTTTTCGTTTAGTTGCTTTTATTTCTTCTATTGTTTATTTGTGTGTGTCAATTTTGGTCTTCTAGTCTGTTTTATGTTTGACGTCATCACTTGTAAAAAGTAGATCATAGAAATAGAAAATAATATTCAACAACAAAGTTCTACGTTAACATTATTGTGGATTGTATATGTGTGCAAGTATATATTCTCATGTATATCTGTATGTATATTTATGGTACTAAATGGTTTTTATGGGTGATTGTATGCGTGTACATGAATGGGAAATATACGTACTGTGAGCGTCAATATAAGGTAAACACCTAATATTGGTTAAAAAAATGTTTCGTATATACTACAAGTACAAATTTAAAACAAAATATATTGCATAATTCATAAGTAACATAAGCAAAATAAAGCTCATTAACAAAAACTATAGATATAGGGAGTATAAAAAACTTATTAAATTTTAATGGAAGTATCAGATTTTTTGCCTTTATAACAGCTAGCAATATTCTAGACATATTTAGAACCAAGTTTTTTTTAGTGAAAGCTGACGAAATTTTCATCCTGTATTACTGCATTTAAGTTATCCTTGCAATAAATATTTCTTTGCCTATTTTATTTGTCCGGACAGATTTTCAATTGAATTGAGGTTTAAGGACTGCGGAGAACGATCTAAAGTTTTTGGACAATGATTTAGCAATTACTCTATCACAATTTCGCAGATATGCTTAGGATCAATGTACACATTTGAAGTTTTTTAAAGTATGACGCCATACAACCCCAGACCATTGCTGAGCCGCCTTCATATTTTACTGCCCATGTAATATATTTATTACTAAAGGCTTTGATCTTAGTTCGACATATTTTTAAGGCGTTTTTAATCCAAGTATCTTAAACTTTCATCGGTAAAAACAATATTATTCAAAAACATTTTAGACTTGTTTAAACGTTTGGTTGTTCTTTGATAGAAAGGGCTTCTACCATGTTGGCCAGTTTGATGCAAATATCTTCTAATCGTTTCGTAACATTTGCAGCAGTGTTGACAGCCTTCTTACTTCTCCTACATAGGTCTTAGTTCCGTTTTTTGTAAGTCTCTTTTATTTATTTATATATGTATGTATATTTATTTACTTTATTTTGACGCTCACAGTATGTGTATGTATGTGTTTGTTAATTAAAGTTTTAGTGTTGTGTTCATTTGCTACAATATTCATTGTCATTATTAGTATCGTTTTTATTTTTCTATTCTATTTTTTTTTTTCAAGTTCCACTAAAAATTTATTTTTTTGTGTGTTTGCATTAATACAACTTCAATAACAAAATACAATTCAGGGCAACTACCTATATTTAGTAAATGTATGTATGTATGTATATTAGTCTGCTTCATATACGCACATACCATTTTTTATTTTTTTGTCAAAACTGTTCCTGTTCGTGTTCCTGTCCCATTTGTCAAAACAAGTGTGTATACCATAAATTGTGATAGGTTTTTATTTCCCCTAAAAAATTAGGATTAAAACATGGAAAAAAGATGATTATGGTCGCAACGCAAATGCTGGGGATTTTTGCAACGAAGTATAATAATGAACATTTAACACCTGCATGAATATGAACCCCCTTATTCATAAAACTTACAACAGGTTTATAAAGCAAATTTCCATACAAAATTGTATTATTAAAAGATTTTATTTTTTGCTGGAAAAAATAATATGAACGGCTAACTTAAAAACTAATAACTTTATTAATTCTTACTCTCAAAATACTGATGATCTTATGATTAATCTATATATGTATGTATGTAGACTGCTATCTATGAATCTATTTTATTATCATAAGTTAATTGCCTAAATTTTATTGAAACATTTTTATTTGAAAACATACATACGTATGTATGTAAGTGAACATAAAAAAATGGATTTAACTATTGATTATATTATTTTCCAGTTGAAACAAAAAATATTATCGCTAAAATGAAGTTTATATTTATAATTTGATCAATTTCTCTCCATACGTATGCCCCGATAGACTAGGCGATAGTGTGCCGGACTATCAGTCAGAGGGTTGCGGGTTCGATTCCCGCCAAAGACTCTGGGTGTTTTCTGCAGACAAGCAGATAAATATAAGTAAATGGTCCTTTACTTTAATTTAAAAAACGATTATTAAATTTAACAAACGTTTATTAAGCAAATTTTTGTATGCAAATCTGGCTTAATAAATGCTTGTTAAATTTAATAATCGTTTCTGAATAAGGGGGTTATTTTATATTCTTAATATATGTATTTACTAGCTCTGTAATAAAGAAATGAACAAAAACAAAACCTACGTGCACAAAACAAGTAAAATTTTTGCACATGAAGAGAAATATTTTTAATAAAATGCTCTTCATATTTCTACTTCAATTGATGTCACAAAAAATAACGAAAAAATACAAGAATAAACACAATTTTTGTACATGCATACATACATATGTATGTATGTATGTATACATATGTATGTATGTATTCATACACAGATGAATGCTAAATTAAATATAAATGTCACTCTAGTGGTGGAAGCGAAGTAGATGTCATCTTTTTAACAGTCGTACAATTGTTTAAGAGAGGAAAAACATTTAACTGTACACAAGTACATAATTGTTTTAAATTTCAAAGTATTAGTGTTGTATTCTAATTCTCAAGAACATTATCAATCGTAATGCCTTTAAAGTATTTTAAAGTGTTATTTTATTTCACTAAAAATGAGCAGGACAAAAAGTGGTTCGATACTATTTTTTGCCTCCAAAAACAAGTCATTGGGCTTATCGTGCTAGTAATGATTTTCATAAATTCAACCAAACTTAAATAAATTGCTATTGTGTTAATAAAATTCCTGTTCTATATATAGGTAGATTCCAAGTAAGTTTTGTACAAAGTTTTAGTAACATCCAAGAATAAGACATTAAAAATAGGATTTCTGAGTTGCAGTAGTACACACGGTTGTCAGATCTAGCAATGTGCTAGCAATGTACTGACATTGAAAAATGGTTAGCAAAAGGTAACTTTTCAATGCTTTTTCTTACAACGTTGGAAGACAAAAATTTTAAGTTACACGGTTGTTAGATATTTTCTGAACATTTTTCTGACAACGTTGTAAGATCTGACAACCGTGTGTCTGTACCTTTAGGAAATAAATAATTAACAGTATAAAACTATTTTCTAGAGAAGTAGTTGAACTGAAAGAGCATTTTAGTAGTAATGGTAATTTAGCGGTAAAAAAATGTAGCAATATAATTTATTATTCACTTCAAATGACTTGCTTCAAAAACAGAGCAATACAATTTATTACAAATTTGTGCTTGCATGTACGAGTATTTCCTTTGTAATAGGACAATATGTATTTGAAACGTTGAATATTTTATTTGTTTCAATCCTGATATGAAAATAGTATAAAGACATGGAACAAACTACAGTGTATTTATGAAAAGAACATGTTTTTTATTTCACTTTTTAATGTGGACCAACAACAAAAGCGAACAAATAAAACTGCAAATGTGGTAACTGTCAATAATTTTATTGTTTTTTTCGCTGGTTAGCAATAGAAAAGTGACACAAAAAACGATATTTTGTTCTTTGTTCTACAGTAGCGCTGTAAATAGTACAATGTATAAATAAATATCGCACAGAGTGAGCAAGTAAATAATAATTTGTGTTTGTGGGAAAGTATTTACATATATGTAAGTATTTTTAGAGTTTTGAATGAAATAAGATATTTACCTATCACGCAGAAGAGGGGGCGATGCTTGAGAGAGATTTTCACCGCTTAAGGGTTGTTCTTGTCGTGGCCGTAAGACCGGTGTTAGGCCCCATCTTTCTATGAAATCTATACGTGAAATGGTTGATGATGAACGTGTAGGAGGTATTTGCAGCTTCGCCAATTTTTTACTTTTTCTCCTTAAACTCAAATAGTTGAAAGAAAAGTAAAATTTATATTTCAATTTAGCTCCTTTTCGCAGTGCTTAACAATGCTGGCTTTTTTGCTCAATGACAAAAAACCATTTCAAACCATTCTTAAAAGCGCTGGCTCGACGTCGCCTACATAAGGTTTCCATTTCAGCGGTTTTGCTTTTCAATTTGATGTTTAGTAAAAAAAAATTATGGTAAAATTATAGCAGAGCCGACAGTTTGGAAAAGATTTGTAGAGTGCTGCTTGTTACTTTTTGGTTGTAGAGTTGAGGTACATGAGATGAGTTTGTAAATTATAGGAGAGATAAATTTTGAATAGATTTTGTTGGCTTTTGTTTCTTTTTGGTTTAAATTTATTAAATTAGTAAATTTATTTTTCTTTTTGTTTGGTAGTAAGAGGGGGGCTTGATATTATCTTAAATGCATATTTAATATGTTTGGTTTGGTTTTGTTTTTATTTGTATTTTTGTCAATTTTTTAATGATGTTTAAACATTTGTTGTTTTATTTAACACTTGTTTGGCTTTGATGTCATATTTCAATTGTATTTTTCTTTCAGTTAAATACAGAGAAAATAAAATAAGAGTTGTTTTTTTTTTTAATTTGGCAGTTTATTTTATTTATAATTTAAACTTTTGTTTATTTAATATTTTTGTAAAAATTATTTTTATGGTTTTGTTTGTTTTAATATTATACATATACAGAATAGTTATTTAATAAGTAATAATGTTGTCGTTAGGTAGGTTGTAGTAAATTATTTTGTTTTTATCTCATTTTTGATATGATTGATAGATACTAATACTGTTGATTTCGGAAAATGTTTATTTTGTCATATAGCTACATATTTGTAAGTGTAAAACTGTGAATGATGATATTTTAATAAAGTTTATTCAATAAATATTTTGAAGAACAAATGCTGTTGCAATTAAATACTTTGTTTCATTTAAAAATTCTTTTTAGTAATACAAATTCGTTCTTATTTAAGTTATAAGGTAAAAAAAAACACTCGTGAAATATTGCAGACCAAGTTTTAAAGCTTAAATATTTGTTTGATGATTTGTTCTTCAGTACAGTGTGAAGAGTTTTTAAGTTAAAAACCCTACAAAACTCTATGACAATTTTCTATACAGATGTAAATCGTATGCATAAATAAAATATGTGAATAGTGTTGCTCAAATAAAGTTACATTACACATCACACATCACAATATTTATAAATTAACAGCAACAAAAACTATCACTACTGCTGCGAATGCGATCGATTGATGATTTTAATGGGTTTTAAACTGAATAATCATCGTCATCAGCTCCAACAAAAACTATAAATACATGAACATTTATGTAAATGACATGTTATAGAAAAAAAAAGATAAAATAGTGATTCAATTTATAAAGTGTATGTCAAATTTAAACGGATACAGTCATGAGAAAAAAATCAGAAGAAAAATTTTAATTTCCGTATTTCGAGAAATCTAATAAACCGCATTTTGGTAAAATGCTCGAATACTGAATGAATCTGTGTAAAAAAGATATCAAATACTTTTTAGCTTTTGCTTAAATCTGTTTTTAAAGGAAATTATACATTTACATTTAAAGTCAAGCAAGAAAGGATAAGAAGAGTCAACTCAAGCAAATTAATTTTATAGAAAACAATAAATTACGATTTGTACAAAAAACATAAAATGTCTGAAATTAAATACGAGTACAATGCCAGAAAAATACAGCACTAATAGAAAAAAATACACAAAAAACATAAAGCAAGTTCATAAATTTTTATTAAAAATTAAGCAGTCGCAAAAGAAAAAAAAAACGCCACACAAAAATACACATAAATATTAAACAACAAGAGAAAAGACATACGAAAAATATCTCTCCAAAAAAGGAAAATTGAGTCAAGTTGGTGAAAGGAAAACTGAAAATAAAGTTCAGACAAAAAACCAGAACAACAACTAACCCACTAAAAAAGGAAGAAACAAAACAGTAAGAAAAATAAAAAAAAAGTGAAACACAACAATAATATTATTGAGTTGAGAGTTTCATGTTTTATTGGCCTTTTTCCAACATTACACCATTTTTCATCATGTGTGTTTGCGTGTGATTTTTAGTATTGTCAACCTTGAACAAATATGTTGTTTGTGTATGTTGTTATGTTTGTGTTCTTTGTTAAAACTGAAACACAAATACATTTTATGTATGTGTGTATGCATGCATGCAAGTAGCACAGTGTAATAAAATTCGTTTACACATGTTTGCTTCTGTTTGAGCATTGGAGTTAATAAGTGTTTCAATTCACCATTTCAAATATGGCTGCACACATATCAGAGTACATACATTCATACCAACACCATTCATACGTATACATATGTATGTATTTGTATGACAGTGTTAGTGTGTTTCCGACAAACGAAAAAAATCATTTTGAAAAACTGTGTTCCAATAAAACGTGTTAAAAAAGCAACTAAAAGAAAACTTTAAGCACAAATTTTTTTATGTACAATCAGTGTTTGTGTGTGTGTTTGTAAGTATGAATGTTCTTCACACATGCACCATGTAGTATGTACATTATATGAAAAGAAAAAGAAATTAAAGCAACAACTATAAATAACAATTTTTCTATAAGCATCAGTTGTTTTTATTGGCTTTAATTTGCAGTTGTGTGGAAATAACTTTGGTAAATTTATTTATGTATTTATTTTGCTTTTAATGAATGTTAAAACAAAAGCACTGAACTATATTGTTTAGTTCTTTTTTTGTTTTATATTTTTTGCATTTGCAAACTGTTATATAATGAACATTTTCTTTTAAACTTTAAAATAAATAGAGTTAGGTATATTGAATTTGGCTTTGCAAATTTGTGAATTTAAACAACTAACCCCCTTATTCATAAAACTTGTCAAAGCAAATATTCATACAAAATTTGCTTTATAATCCTGTTATAAACCCTTGATAAAATTTTATGAATAAGACTGCAAGAGTTTATATTCGGCTGAGCCGAATCTTATATACCCACCACCAAATCACCTATTATTAGTCAAACTTCATAAAATATTGTACCGTAATTTGTATTTATCTTAGGTTTATTTTGGTAGAATTTCATCTCAATTTTTTTTTTTTTTTTTTTTTTTTTTTTTTTTTTTATAGCCTTTATTTATTTATTGAATCTTCATATAATGAAATGACAATAAGTATTCAAATCTTAATACTAAAAAGAAAATAATAAGCCCAGCCAGTGCTAGACAAAAATTTTATGATACTAAAAAAATTTCACATCAACTGATCCAGTCATCTATTTTGCGCTTGAGTTAAAGCAAGGGTATCCCTCCTTCTCAACCGATTATGGCCACTAAAGTTAAGGATGTCTCGTGCAAGTGGGTTTGGGTGGTGTTCAAGTTTGCTGACATACTTTGACGCGTGTTTTGTAAATTCAACTTTTACTGATGGCACGCATAGATCTTTGTGAATTCGAGAATTTTTAACATACCATGGAGCTGCAGTAATTATACGTAGAATTTTATTTTGACCCCTTTGAATTTTTTCAATGTTTGATGCTGAGGCAGTACCCCATAATTGAATTCCATAGCACCAGATTGGCTTTAGAATTGCATTGTACAACAATAGTTTGCAGTCCAACTTTAGTGAAGAATTTCTGCCAATTAGCCAATTAAGTTGCACTGCTTTTAATCTCATCTGTGTAAGTTTCGCTTCAATATGAGACTTCCAAGTTAAACGGCGGTCGAGGTGAATGCCGAGGTATTTGACTTCATTATGTTGAGGAATAATTTGATTATGTATTTTGATGAACGAGCAAGTTTCTTTTCGCAATGTGAAAGTGATATGAATACATTTCTGTTCATTAACCCTGATTTTCCAAAGCTCTAGCCAATTCTCTAGTTTATAAACATAATTCTGCAAATTCTGTGATGCTACTTGGTGGTCCTTGTGAACGCTGATAAAGGCTGTATCGTCTGCGAAAGTTGACGTGTGGATTTTGGGGTCTGACGGCATGTCGGAGGCATAAATCAAATATAAAGTAGGACCCAGTATGCTACCCTGTGGCACACCTGTTTCAATTGGCTGAGCGGGGCTTAAAAAATTGCCTTCTTTGATTTTAAATTTGCGACCGTATAAATAGCTTTCCATAAGTTTATGGGTGTTAGCAGGCAGAGTTAATTTTATTTTGTGCATTAAACCGTCATGCCAAACTTTGTCGAACGCTTGGGACACATCAATGAAAAGGGCGGAGCAGTATTTTTTGTCTTCAAACGACCCTCTTATCACATTTACCAATCTGTGTGTTTGTTCGATGGTGCTGTGTTTAGCTCTGAAGCCGAATTGATGATTAGGAATGCATTCAGTGTCGTTCAGAATTGGAATCAACTTAGTCATTAACAATTTTTCGAACAGTTTAGAAATTGTCGGCAATAGGCTAATTGGCCTATATGACTCTACTTTGGTGTGATCCTTCCCTGACTTAGGAATCATAGTGATCATAGACACCTTCCAATCTGCAGGATAGTATTCTAGGCGTAAAATAGCGTTGAAGATAAAGAGGATAATTCTTCTAGCTACACGAGGTAACTTCACAAGCATTTTATTGCTGATTTTATCCATACCTGGAGCCTTTCTAAGGTTCAGAGTACCAATAGCGCTTTGGACATCACCAAAGTTTAGTCTTAGAGGTACAGGAGGTCTAATAACGAGTGGTGGCAAATCAGATACGTTATTTGAGTTGTTTTTAGTAAACACATTTCTTAAATGGTTAACAAATAATGTCCCTTTCTCGGAATCATTTCTAGCCCAGTCACCAGCCGGATTTCGCAAAGGAGGTTTTCCTCTCACTGGTCTTCTTAAACCTCTTGCCGCCCTCCATAACGAGTAGTCAGATTGTGGGGTACTATCAAGACCCTCCAAGTAGGATGTAAGTGAAGCCGTTCTTTGGGTTTCTAAGAAATGTCTTAGTATATCTCTGCATACCTGTAGCCTATCTTTCAGTTCAGGAGACCTGTGAAGTTGCCACTCTCTTCTCATTCTTCTTTTTTCTGATAGGAGATGTTCGAGTTCAGATAAATAAGTTCTGTTTGTCCTATTTCTACATTCAACGTGATAAGTGGAAGCGTGATGCACAGCTCGTCGAAGGTCCTCGGTAAAGTTGCCAATCGACTCATCGATATCGTCGGTAGTTCTCAACACAATATTTTCCGTGCAATGAGAACTTAAATACTTTTTGTATTTTATCCAGCTTACTCGGGTCTTAGTCATGTTTCTAAATGGAGAGCCACACACTTGAGGGAAATGCATTGAAATGATAGTAGGAGAGTGATCTGAGGACAAGTCTAATAAAGGATCCACTTGCATCCATTCTACAGGGATATTTTTCACTACTCCAAAGTCAATAACATCGGGAATCTTCCGTCGGTCCGTCGGCCAGTAGGTGGGATGTCCGCTTGAGAGTACATCTAAGCCTATTTGAGCAATGGTGTTGAAGAGTACGCGACCCTTTGGGGTTACCAGACGTGAACCCCAAAATGTGTGTTTGGCGTTAAAGTCGCCAGCAACTAAAAATCTAGCTCCAAGGGAATTAAAGAAGTTATGGTATTGGTGTTCTTTTATTGAGAATCGAGGCGGAGAATAAATCGATGATAAAACAAATTTGTATTGACAGAATTCAATGCAAATGTTTGTTGCTTGGAGGTAATCCTCACTTATGTTATTCATTAGATAATGTTTTATTCTGTTCTTTATAAGAATTGCCGAACCTCCACAAGCTCTTCCGCGGGGATCTTTAGTATCGTACAACACGTAGCCATTAATTTTGAAGTACCCTGTCGACGTCAAGTGAGTTTCAGCAATCATCATAACATCAATCTGTTTATCCATCAGGAAGTATTCCAGTTCGTTTTTATGTTGGCGGAGGCCGTTCGCGTTCCAAAAACAAATTTTTAAATAAATCATTTCTTTAAAATGGCTTGCAAGATAGTGGATTGCATTTTCAGCATTTCCTGCATCATGGATGTCATGGTGGTCGTAAAAGTGTTCATAGTTTGGACAAGTGTCTGCAATGTTGTCTCTAGATTGTTGATATGTGGCTCAGAATATTGCGATATAGGTTCCTGCTCCAGACCTGGCATATTAGATTTGATCACGTTTGCGTAAGAAACTTGTCTAGAATTAGGAGCGTTTACGTGAGTAGTTGGTCGTACAATTTGAGGAAAATTCTTACTCGACGTGAAATTAGGTTGTTGAGGATGGTCAGGTAATACTGGCGACTTATTGGTCCTTATGCCCTTCAAATAAGTATAAACTGGACAACCTCTATAATTAGCGGTATGATTTCCTCCACAGTTACTGCATTTTTTTATTTTTAAGTCCGTTTTGGACTTATTACATTGAGCAGTTGCATGTAGTTCCCCACATGCAACACAAACAGACGGCAATTTACAATACGCTTTGGTGTGACCAAATTCTTGACAATTAAGACACTGGACGGGTCCAACACGCTTATGCGGTTCCTCCACGGTAATTCTACGATGCAGAAGATAAATAAGATTGTAAATTGGATGGGACTCGTTTTTCTTTAAGGCAACATCTCCAGGTTCCAATTCTACCCTGAACATGGGCTGAGGAATCTTTTCACGGTTTCTAATATTCACTACGCTCTTGATTTTGAACCCTTTGTCCATTAATCCGTTCTTTATCTCCGCAGGATCAACACATGGGTCTATACCCTTTAGAACGACTTGGAGTCCTTTTGCGCTTTTGAGCTGATAGGTATAGAAATCCCTGGTCTCCCTCTCCAACTGGTTGGACAATTTTCGAAAATCATCTTCCCTATTCACTTAGATCTTTGTCTCGCTGATTTTTCCATGTTTAATTGAGGTTACGCTAAACATGTTCTCACCTATTACAGCAACAATTCCTTGTACCAGTTTATTGGAAGTGGGCTCTCTCAGGTAAATTGGTGGGGGCTTAAACGTCTTTTTCGGTATTTCTGGGTCATCCGTCTGAAGTAGAGCAAATCTGTTTTGATCATTTGGCTTATCACTGCTGACGGTCTTAGGAACTTTATTGGAATTGGAAGACATTTGAGCAGATGTCGGGCTCCTCTGTCGCTTGAGAACGGTGATGTACTTATCCATACCTACTTGTTTTTTGGGTTTGACTGCACTATTTGATGAAGATGATGATTTCTCATCGGATGAGATAACTATATTGGGCGAACAGGAACGGCGCCGTATTTCGGCTTTTGTAGTGAGAAGAGACTCCACGGATTTTCTTAAGGATTCTTCCTCAGAGATCCATAAAGTTTTTCTACTGTAGCTTAGCTCTTTCTCAGAATTACATCTGAGCGGGACACTCATGCAGTTGTTTTGCGATTTTTAAATTACCGAAAAACCACTATTTTTCCACCTATTACGATATCTTTTTTTTATATATATATATATATATTTTTTTTTCACTTATTACAAGTTTTTTTTTTTTTTTTTATTTTTTTTTTCACCTATTACGAAAATTCAGCCGCACTAAAAATAACACGTCCGACCAGTTCAAGCATCTCAATGACGATATTTTTACTTTATAAGAATTTAATGCATACTCCAGTTATATTTTTGCAGCGTTTAACATACGAATAAAGCGATTTACTTTAACACACAATAAATTAACAACAAGCTCTAGGAAACTAATTTTGGCTTTTTGAAATGTCAAAATTTTCACCTCTGCATAATCTGTGGTTATTCTCGGAAGTGGCAGGTTTGGCCAATTATGGACCAAATTTCACAAAAGTCAATAGTATAATTTTTGGATACTTATAACTGATCTGTGTAAAATTTCGGTTTAATATGGACCTTTATGTAGCTTAATGAGTTTTCGGGAATAGTCGTCGTAAGGGAACTAAGACCTATTACGGGCCAATATGCGAATTATATGAATATCAAGGTAATAATGACTTTTACAAGGGACTAATGCACATTTAAGTGATTTTTGAAGTGAACTTTATATGGGGACTACGGTCAAACATGGACCGATCATCTTAAAATTGGCTATGAATATTTGTAAATATATGTATATGGACTATTTCAGTCGAATTTAAACTTGCTGCCGATGCTTATAAGACATTTATGCGCGTTTAAGTGATTTCCGAAAGTGGACTTCATATGGGAGCTACAGTCAAGTACGAGTATGAAGCGATCATTATTATATTGAGAGTGACGATTTATATGTATGTATGGATTATTTGTGTTGAATTCCAACTTAATAGTAATGTTTATAAGTGATTTATGCGCATTTTGATGATTTTCGAAACTGGACTTTATATGGGGGCTATGGTCAAATATGGGCCGATCATTACGAAATTTGGTACGACGATATGAAATGTGCATTTTTATTATTTTTGTTGAATTTCAGCAAGACAGTGATTTTTATACAAGATTTATGCCCATTTAAAGGATTTTCGGAAGTGGTCTTTGTATGAATTTTGTATGGATACGGAATCGGGGACTGATTCCTACCAATTTCAACACGTCTTGTGCTTCTATTAAAAAAAGTATGCAAAATTTCATGATATCACTGCATTATATTTGAAGAAAATTGCAAAAAATACCTGAAAAATATCGAGGTACTGCGCCGATTTTGCCCATTTTCAATACCAAAGAATGTTTGGTAAAAACTTCATTTCCATGTCTTTTTTTTTTCGAAGCTCTATCGTGATTTCAAAGACGGACAGATATCCGTCCTATATCGCTAGATCGTCTTTGAATCTTATAAGGACCCAGAATATATAACTTTTTTGCCTCTACGACCATTATTTCGATGTGTTAGAAACGGAATGACAAACGTAATACACTCCCCATCTTTTTGGTGGTGGGTATAGAAATTTATTCAATTGAAAATTAAGTATTGAATGGAACTTTTAAAATATTTTCCTCAAGTGACACTTGTACTTTTTACCAATTATAAAAATCTCGTTTTTGACAAACCCTTAACAGTTTTTTTTATTAGCGAAATATTTACTTTAAATAACCGTCATATGTAAATGAGTAACAGCGAACATTTAAATGCTAATGCGTTTTAAAGCCACACAGGCTAAAATTACAACTCTTGCCAATATGCTATCTACACAAAAACAATACTGTAGCTACAAAATTACGACTCTCCCACAGATTGTTAGTGTTCTATCTAGCAAATAAGTCTAACAAAAGACGATGACCAACTGAAAATAGGCAATACAAGTTCGTCTTAAGTTCGATTTTTTGCAACAGCACACGACTCGTTTGATAAACACCTGAAATGACAAAAACTCGTCTAATAAGTACGCAGCGTGTAGTAGATCTACAACATGATATATGAAAAAATTTTCAGACTTTTTGAGATAAATACTTTCAAAAACTAATCAAATAATAACACTGGACCAGAAATAACTAAACATTTGAATGATATTGGAGTAAATGAGATAGATCTCTTTAGAATTTAAAAATATTTTTATTTATTAATTTAGAGAATTTTTATTTTTATTTGAAATGAATCATGAAATCATATGTATGACGTTCAAATATATAATTTTTTAATTTTTTTTTTAAGAAAACTGGAGGATGGTTATATACAAAATATGTGCGACGTCTTCCAACAGGTGGGTTGTACATTAAATGGTTCTCAAACAAATAATTAAACTGAAGCATCATGTTAGTCATAGTTCTACTAATATGGTTGAAATTAAATATATATTTTATTTTTCATAAATGCGCTACAAAACTACAAATCCCACATTTCAATATTTCGAAGTGATGAATATAATTTTGTGCTGTACTTGGCAACAAAATTAAAAAAAAAATAATACTCAAATTTAACAAACCAATTGCGAGTTTAACAGTAGTAAACCGTTTCAGTAAGACCATCCATCCATTCATTTACAATTAAATAGTTATTAGATATTATAACTCCCATGTCGGCTATTAACTCTTAATTAATATCGAGTGTTTTAATAAGACCATTTTAAGATCTAAACAATACTTTGAATTTTATTAATGCAGATTTTAATCGACAAAAAAAGTTTCAATAATGTTTCGAAAATCGTGATTTTTTTTTAAAGAATTTACGATATTAAAAATGTTTCAAAACTAATTCTTTTTTCTGTAAGTCAAGAATGTTTCAAAACTTTTGTTATTTCTTTATACATAGTTAGTGGTTATAGTTGATCATGGGAACTATGGTCTATTTGTGACTATTATCGGTGCAATTTTTACAAATTAAATTTTTAGAAACAGGAAGAATCTAGCTTTTGTACATTAGGAACATTTAATATTTTTTAAAGTTGGTTTCACATGTATTTACACACAAATAATTAATGAAACAAATTGGGGTTTATTACGACTTCAGCTTGATTTTTTGTAATTTGTATTTCTTATTTATTTCATTCGTCATTTTTAAATTAATAACAATAAATTATTTCTTTATTATTTAGTTTTGTTTTTGGTTTTGCAAATGCCCACCATAAGGTATGAATAAGTATGAGTTCCTTTGGTTTTCACAAAACATAATACGAGACGAGACGAATAAAATAAATAGTTTATTTTGGTTTTTTGTTTCTTAGATTGTTAGACACTTTGTTTATTTGATTTTTTTTTGATTTGCAAAATTATTACAATAGCATTTGTTTCAAAATATTTAAATTATGTATGTACCTATCAATTTATACTTCTTTGTTTAATGCAAATTTAACAAAATTTATTTTCTTTTTTCTAGAATAGAAACGGAAAATAATTCCAAAGACAATTTCACAATTTAAACGCAGTGTCATAGTGGAGGCAACTCATTTGTATTTTGATTTCTTCTTTTTAATTTAGTTTTCCAGTAAAATGGCTTGTAATTTGTTTGTCACTTTCATTTAATAAATAATGTATTGTATATTTGCAAATGGTTATTATAATTTTTTGCAGAATTTTCACTTGGTTTTTTAAATTTTTTGTAGTTGCAAAAATATAGAAAGTCTTATTTGTTTTGAAATATTTGTTCATTCTTTAGCTTCTTTTTTTCTTTTTAGAATAGAATTTTATTTTTAACACAAAAGAAATCATTGAATGTGTGTGAGTAGAAAATTAACATATGTATGTGTAAGTATAAGTGAGCGTATATTAATATGGCTAAAATCAACCATATTAAAGGCAAAAAAGAAGAAAAAAGGAATACAAGATAAAAGGAAACTTGTTAATACACATTTGACGGTTGCAAAGGAAACAATAGCTGTCCTTTTCTATCCTGTTGCCACTACATGTTGGATGTCACAGTCTATTAGCCAACTTTACACCAACGAACCTGGTAAAAAGGAAATAAAAATGGACAAGAGGGATATACATACATATATGTACATGTACATACGCGTACATTTAGGGGTTTGTATTATTGTTGTCATTGAGGTTTGTTTTTGCTGTTTCTTCTGCTATTGTTGTTGTTGTTAGGAAATCAACAACATAAACATCAACAGCTGCGCGTTCAAGTGTCTGCGAGTAAATCCGTTTTAGAAAGTTAGTGAGCAACTGTTTAACGGAGAGACACAGAGAGGCAAATTAATGAGAAAAGGAAAACGGAACACTCAATGTGGAATTTGTTGACATATGATATGAAATCATAATACACTTTCGAAAATAGAATTCCGAAGAAAATATAAGAAATAAAGCAAATTAGTTTTTATTATTCATTTTCTCTTCACTTTCATCATATTCTGCATTTCCTTCTCATTCGATTTGCTTCGTCTAGCATTCGTATGTCTGTTTTAAGGGCCGGGTTTCATAAAATATTAAAAGAAAAATATATACTTTATTCATTCGTTGTTCTTTGTCTTCTATTTCCATTTTCTTTCTTTCATTTTAGTCGGTTCTTGTGTTTTGTTTGTTTGCTTTTAACATAAATACCAGTATGAACTTAAGCACTGCCAAGTGTAAGTATGTAGTGTATGTGAAAGTTTCGTTTTTGTTAATTGTTTGTGTGTGTAAGTATGGACGAGTATAGCGAATGTGAGTGTAGTATAATTTCGCTTATTGCATATAAAATATCGTGTAATTTTACATATGAATTGTAGGGTTCTTCTTTTCGTTTTCGTTTTGAATTTTATTCTCAACGCATGTGTATTTATTTTATTTGTATGTTTATCTTTTTTCCATTATAAGGAAATTTGTTTCTTATTTTTTTCTGACAGGATTTTGTAACTCAATTTGCAGATCTTTATTTTCATTTCAATACATAAATATGCTTTTAGACATTGTTTTTTTACGTTGTATACACTGTGTATGAAGTAATTAAAATTTATATTATTTTTCCTTCTTTCTTTAAACTGTCATGTAGACTAATACCTTTATACGCATACTAATATATATTAGATATGCACACATACATATATTGTACATAAATACAAGAATTAAATAATTTTATTTCTAGTATCTATGTCCTCTCTTGGTGTAGTTGTATTAGTCTTATTTTTTTTTTTGTTTAGCCACAAACTCTACAGAAACCAAGGCCAACCAAGCAAGTGGCTAATAATATTCCTTCTGTGAACATTCATGAATTCATGTTTACGATAAAAATCTATTACATTTATTATCATCCCAGACTCCGGTATGATTGCTTAGAATTGATAAATGCTATTTCTTTGTTGTAAAAATTCATTTTAAAGTTGGCCACAGCTCCAATTCAATGCTAGTACGTTATTTTCGACATCAAACTAACAAACTGAATTTGCAAAACGAAAGAATATTATAAAATTTGTGTATTCAGCTAATTAACACTGACAATTAATGTGGTTATAATATCACAAATTGTGTATAATTTTGAATAATGAGAGATATAAAATAAATTACGGAGCCTGGTGGTCAAACAATAAATAAAATGCAATAAATAACTGTAAATATGTATTTGTACAAGACATTAACTCGAAGTGGAGTAACAATGCTTGTCAAACTAGCATAATTAAAATACAAATCCCAATTTAAAGAATCCTAGTATATATTATGAATTCGCGATTTATCATACGACCAACATGTAGTTGTACACGTTTTAACTAATATTTTCAAAATATCAATTCAAAGAAAGTGAAAATAGCGCACAATAATGTCAGATATTAGAAACGAATTTGACAATGCCACACAACAATCTGACAACCGTGTGAACAGACAATTTCGGTTGACAGATAAATTCATTGTGTGACAATAGTGTGCAAATGAAATTGTTAGTTTTCTTACAATCGTCTAAACTGACAATTTACCTTTTGCTAAAAAATTTTCAATGTCAGTACAATGCTAGCACATTGCTAGTTATGACAACGTTGTAATATCTGACGATCGTGGACACATAGCTTAATGCATATTTTGTTAAGGTCTTATCAGTATTTAAAGCTAATTTACAACTAATATATAATGAATCGGCCTCTAACGAATAGCTTATATCGCAAATATTTCAAATATTTTATAGAACCTATTAGCATACACATACATATGTATGTGTGAACTGACTGAATTCACTGCTGAAATCGTGTTTACAAATCATAAACTTAATAATGAAACAAACAAATAAACACAAATATCAACAACAACAACAAAAATTGACCTAAAATTTCACAGTTAGCTGTATCATGCGGTTTTTAACGATTTCCTATCCCACAATTAGTTTCGAAAAACAAGAAATAGAAATTTTTGTTTTAGAAATATACAAAAATTAAAATAAATAAATGAATAAATATACATACATACAGTTAGGGACTTACATACCCAAAATTTAATATTTTTGTCAATTAAGAAGTACAAGAAAAAAAATTTAAATCAAATAATTCAATTCTTTTTTCATTACTATACGAATTATCAGTAAATAAAATTCGTTTTCAAAAATCAATGCCTTTATTTAAATGTGTTTTTGCAAATTCGAGCCGTGGTTTTCGATTCTCTTCAGATATCAAGGGTTTTCTGCGGGGTATTCGGCTTGGATATACTTGATCCCGTAATGCCATTTGAATACTTCTGGGATGAACTTTTTTATCCGTAGAATTTTCGATTCTTTTCGGCGCTGAAATTCTAGGATTTTTTAACACGTCTCTTAAAATAAGACTGATATCTCGTCTGGAGAGTTTCTTTGGGTGTCCTGATCTTGGATTGTTTTCTACAGAGCCAGTGTTTTTGAACTTTTTTATAATGCACTGAACCGCAGCAAAATCTTTATTAAAAAGTTTATGGTTTGCGCGGTTAGATTTTCCTTTTTTCTGTTCTTAAGTAACAAGATTTTTTATCGACACTAACTTCTTTATTTGTAACAACTTATTTCACTGATAAACTGCTAAAAAAAAGTATGTAATTCAGTAGTCACGTAAACTACCTGAATTGCAAAAAACTAATGGTATTTGAACTGCACCTCTTTTTAAATTAAAAATAAACCACAACACTACAGTCTAGTGTATGAACACTTTAGCCTCTCTTTATTTCAGGTTTGTTTCATATCGTTATTTTGAAAGAAATACATTTTTTTTGCTTTGGAAGAGTAAATAAAATAGAATTGCATTTTTTGAGTTAAAATATTTTTTTCTGCTACACTTTGATTACAGAATATATGAAATTTTGGGGACGTATGAAGACTTAAGTTCTTAACTGTATAAGTATACCAATAAAATATTTACAAAAAAAAAAAAAAAACTGATGAATAGGAGGCAACATGAAAATAGAGATTAATAAATAAAAATGATAATTACAGAAAATTTTGAACCACCAGGTAACACTGGTTAAAAGATTGATGTTTGTCTGTTGGCTAGCAGGCACCGCAGTGGTGCAGAGGGTTAGAACGCAAAGAATTCTGATGAGAGAAAGTGGTGTTTCTCGAAACATATGTAAATTCAACAACCCAGGTTCGAATCCCAGCCAAGAAAATTATTAAAAAAAAATTTTAATAATAAAAATTTTTCAAGTTGTAAAACAATTCCTACTTCAGTAAAAATACTATGACATAATATACGAGAAGTAGGAATAGAGAATTATACCACAACATAAACCTAAATTTATGTAACACTTTCTATGTTTGTGACGTAACTTTGAAAATAAATATCATTAGCTTAGTGAGTAAAAATGATAAGCCCACTTTTTACGAAAATTGAGATTTTAGTTTTAATAATTTGATCAAAAAACACGCTGTGGAATGCAAACGTACTAAAGGTATGGTCACACATGGCAAATATTTACTTAAATAAAATAAAACTAAAGACTTGTTGTATCTTTTCCTAAATAAACAAAGTTTTTTTTTAAATAAATAAACGAGTTGAAATAAATTTTATTTAGTCGTTACGTCTTTTTCGGTAAATATTTGCCAAGTGTAACCGTAGCTAAGTCCACTAAGTCGCCAACGCATATCTTCAAAACTTCTTTATAAAAAAAAGTTTGTCGAATTCAATATGGAATAAAACCTTCTATTGAATATTAATTATATCTATAGACACCTATACATATGTATATGTATGTATATAAAACAGGATGTGTGTATGTATGTAACGTATGGATTTCAAAACGGCTGGGCCGATTTGGATGAAATTTTCAAGGAATCTACAGACTATTCAATCGGGTGACACTATGAAGTCTGATTTTTGATTTTCGGTCTGCAGGCTGAGGGTCGTGGCAAAATCCAATTTTCATATTGCACCACCAATCACATATACATACATATATTTATTTTTTTGCTTTTTTTATTGTTTTTTTTTTGAAAGCCATTTTTTGAAAGTCATGTTTTTCAAAGTCTTAAATCGCTTATGTAGTTCCGAAGATATTTACAAAAAACCTACATATGTTAATAATAATCCAATATCGAAATTTTAAAACTTTCGAAATGTTGCATTCGGTTTATTTACAAAATATTTACATCATTCATTCATTAACACAAGATACTCGTGTACCGCGCTTACTAAACTACAACATTGTACAATAAGTTAAAAATAATATTATATTATCAATCGATGATAAACAACTTTGTGTACTCTTGAATTTAAGATTCCTACATTTTGTGGACATTTTTGAGTTTTTTTTTTCAAACGCTGATAAAAAATAACGGTACATTCAAACAAATTGTTCGAAGCGCTTGACCGGACTCCACGTGATTTTCGAGGAAAAAACCAACCGATGGGAGTCGCTCTTATTCTTCTTGCTGGTGATTTCCGTCAAACTTTGCCCGTTATTCCAAGATCCAAGATGTCCGCAGATGAGCTGAACGCACGCTTGAAAGCTTTTTATCTTTGGAAGCGAGTTGTCTTTATTGCAAGACCCGTCTGCCCAAACATTCTGAAAACAACTTTTGGACATCGGGAATGGAAAAATTCCAATTAATCGCGCCCGCCTAACTTCTGTCAAATTCAAGCCGTTGTCGATTTCCAAGTCTAAAAATCTTCTACAAAAATTCGGATTGGCTGTGCGAACATGCAATTTTGGCACCAAAAAATGATGATGTCAACAAGCTCAATGAGCAAATTCAATTGAAACTGCCCGGCAAATTAATCAAACGACACAGTTAATGTAATGAAGAACAAGCCGTCAATTATCCCACTTAATTTTTAATTCATTGGAATCACCCGGAATGCCACCGCATGTGCTAACATTAAAGGTTAGATCACCGGGGTAATTCCTATTCGCAACTTAAATACATCAAAGTTATGAAACGGAACCAGATTGACCATCAAAAATTGCTCACCAAATTTAATCGAGGCAAGACGTACTTATTCCACGAATTCCGACGATTTCCAACGATTTACCATTTCAATTCAAGCGGCTCCAATTCCCTTTGCTATTACCATCAATAAAGCACAAGGCCAATCATTAACTATTGCTTTTACACAAAATAAAAAAAACAAACAAAAAACATTGTCTATCCCCTGAACTTAAGATGAAGTAATAAATAAATATAATTATAGAATAATTATTATTTCATAATCGAACTGTTAATTTTTACTTTTTTGATAATTTTAGTTGGGCTCGAGTTCATTAAATTTAATTTTCATTAAATTATTTTTACTGAAGTTAGGAATTACAACTTGAAAAATTTATTATTAACAATTTTGATAATTTTTTTTTTTTTCAAGAAAAATTATCAAAATTTTTTTTCAAGAAAAATTATCAAAATTTTTAATAATAAATTTTTCAAGTTGTAATTCCTATTAGTTAATTATTTCATAAGCTAAAACCATTTATCTCTCTATATATCTATCTGTTTAAATATATTTAAATTTTTTTCTACTTTAACTTAAATTAATTTATTTTTAATTAAATGGAATTTTGTTTTAAATTAATTTTTTTTAATTTCATTTCATATTTTTATAAATAATTTTTATTTTACATATTTTTTTTAATACTAAATTGTGATAACCTATTTATGTTTTAAACAAATATAATCCCTTCACTGTAATTATAAAATTTATATCTTGTTGTGTAGGATAAGAAAATTCATAAATAAATAAGTCAAGAAATAAAATTTGCCAGTGGAAAACGATATTTTTATATTTTTTTATACCAATACATATGTATTGCTAGGGCACATCCAAGATTATAGTGAAAGTGTTCAAAACTTATTGCGTTCAGTAAGTTTGTAGGAGTTACAAAATAACTTTTTTAACGCTAATGCTATTAATTTTTTCTTAAATAAAATTAATACTTTCTAATATTTTAAAACCACGAAAACGTCCTCACTCAGTCAGTAAAGTAATGCTCATTAAAGGATTTCACACAACTGCTAAGAAGAAAATCACTAAAATTTTAACAAATTTGTGTTTTTGTCCATATGTGGAAAAGTTATGCAGATTAATTTAAAATTTATCCAAACAAGTAAAAAGAAATTGAAATGATTGTATTTGAAACTTTTTAAACGAATTTTTCTCTTGAAATTAAAATAGCACACATACGATTAAACCTAAATGCTCACACACATATACATATAAAGCTAAAACAAATTGTTAATTCGAAAAAAAGGATGAAACAATTTATGTTCTACTAAAGGAAATAAATGAATTGCAAGAAACAGAAAAAGATTATTCAAAGATAAATGTATATGGAAATGAAAAGACGAAGATTTAAACAAAAGAAAAACAAAAACACAACAATGGTAATAAGAAAAAACAAAAAAAAACGATAGATTCAAGGTAAATTTCTTACAATAAAGACCAACAAGAAATTCAAGAAAAATATGTAAAAGCACACAAAAGTAAAAAGGACGAAGAACAAACTCAAATAAAAAAAAAAAAAAACACTGTAGAATTCGAAATAGAAATGTGTAAAAATGTTAGGCTTGTCTTTTTTATATCTTTAAATATAAATTTTATTTGGAAAGTATGTATTTATGTATGTACGAATGCATATACACGTGTGTAATCATATTCTTCTGTTCCGTTTCGTTGTTATATTCCACAACAGTTCTTTTTAGCTACTCTTATAATTATTTTTTGTTCAATGTATTTGTTGTGTGTTATGTATACATACATATGTATGCGAGTGTGTAACAATGCAAACATTCTTAAATTTATCCGACTACATCGACGTTAAAGTTCTGCATTTGTGTGAGTGTTATATTTAGTAGATTTCTAATTGTAAATCAGTCAACCAGTTATGCATACTACCACTACAGGCGCCATTACTAATATTACGGTTAATATGAGATTGGACACATATACACACAAACTTAGTCCCAATTTACACGAAGCAATTATTATTGAAAAGATTGATGCAAGTTTTCCTTTGAAATGTCTTCGGTCGTATTTTTATTTGAGAGCATACACTCATTTGTATACACATATGTATGTAATACCAATAAGAGAGTAACACGAATATTGTACACGTCTTATCTTCCCCCCCCCCCCATGATGTTTAAAAGGTAATCAGTTAAGCTTAAAGAATTGCTTCGTGTAAATTAAGACTTACGACCAAGCTTTCTTCATAGAGCAATTATTTTTTTTTAGCGTAAGCACACGTTCTGATACTCAGAACAATTTAACAAACAATATGAAAAGAAATGAAAGAAAACAAGGAAATTAGGAAATTTTTCTTATTATTTATTAAATTTTTTGGACAAAAGTTTTCTTACCAGTAGAGGACAATGAAGTGAACTGGTGTACTGTTAGTTTGTATCTAGCCGAAAATAAGTATTTACGATCTTTTCCGAACCTTGCCATTTTATGACAAGTGGAAGGAAGTATAGTGCAACACATAGCTTTCTACATTAAGCATTGCAAATGGAAATTGTAGGCGATTGTGTGTGTATAACTTTACTCCTGAGTTTGTTTAGAAGTCTTACACCGTTTTCTTTTTTGGATATAGATCCACCACCATTATAAAGCCTTTTTATATTTCTATTGCTTTCATTTTTAAACCAGTTCACTTAACTGGGATATGTTTTTCCTTTTGAAGAGAAATCAATAACAATATTCTATTTGCATCGGACGATACTCACCGTTCTTTTGATACCCTTATTATTATTCCTGATACCCTTATTATATAAGTGAACAGTGCAGACAGTTCTGTCTCCTCAGTTCCATACTTCTAACCACAAAGTTTTTAACATTTACAATTAAACTAAAGCAAATGAAAAAACCAAACCAATTCAGTAAACAAAACATCGAAAAATTTTTCTTCTATGAAACTAAAATTTTTCCTCAAAATTCGTTGTATCACGCATAAAATTGTTTAAAAATTAATCATATGAGGTAGTTAATGTTGAGCATTTTGCCGTACGTTATACATATTGAATTTTCGTTAAAGTGAGATTCGTTATGCCGGGATTTGCCTGTACACATATTTAGTAAAATTTAGTCCTGTGTATGAATAGTTGTAACATTTGTGGAGCTGTTGTATGACAAGAAAAAAACAAATGATTAAAATCCCCAACATATCTTCTACTCAGTGTTGCCAAAACATGCCAGCAAAAAATAGCCAGAATGGATAAAAAAACGCCAGAAACCGCTAAACGTTAAAAATGAACCAGCTGAAATTCGGCTAAATTCTACCATGTATAAACCTTAAATCTTGCATGTATGATTTAAATGCTTTAATTACAAGCGGTTTTTATACCCTACACCACCATAGTGGGTAGGGTATATTGGATTTGTGCTGATGTTTGTAACGCCCAGAAATATTGGTCCAACACCCTTAATTATACCTTAAATTATACCGATTGACTCAGAATCACTTCCTGAGTCGATTTAACGATGTCCGTCCGTCCGTCTGGCTGGCTGGATGTCCATGTAAAGCTTGTGCGCAGAAAACAGGTGGCAATTTTGAAGATATTTCCAAAAAATTTGGTACTTGATATTTTTTCGGCCCAAGGACGGATGGGATTGAAACTGGTGAAAAGCGGTCCATTATTTCACCTGGCCCCCATACAAATGTCCTCCTGAAATAGGGGTTTAACGGTCATAAATGTTTGAATTATGCAAGAATCCACACAAATTTCACCGCAAATGAATGGTAAATGAAGCCAAATCACATCTACAAATTTGGTGCAGATTGGACCATAATTTATCATAGCTCCCATATAAAGCCCACTCCCTAAAATCACTTTAAAGAGCGTAACTCACTTAAAAATTCGGGTATCCAAATAATATTTAACACAAATATATCTTATATGTATACAAACAATACCGTACAATATTCTTGTGATCAGTCCATAATTAGTCTTAGCTCCCATATAAGGCCCACTTTCGAAATTCACTTTAACGATCATAAATTTCTTAAAAATCTTGGTATTCAAATAAAATTTGACACAAATAAGTTTCTTTTATACAGAAATAATGACACCTAATTTTATAATGGTCGGTCCATAATTAATCGAAACTCCCATATAAGAACCTTTCCGTAATTCACTTTAACCTACATAAATCTTTAAAAATTTTTTATATCAAGATAAAGTTTAACACAGAAATCATGACATTAAATTTTTGGATGATCGATCCATAATAGGTTATATGTCCCATATAGCGCCCATTTCTGAAAAACTGTTTTATACATATACTGGGTTTAGGGTATTACATTATTGGTATAGTCGGTCGATTATATTTTTTACTTGTTTTGTAATAGATTTCAGATTTTTACAACTCAAAATTAATAATTTGCACAAGTAATAATAAGAAACAAAAATAATGTGATTGACTTAAATGTCTATAATAAAGTAGGAATAAAAAAAAGTAACTAAAAAAATAGTTCAGCTGTTTTTTTCACAAACTTTCCCGTAATTGACAAAATAAAAACACAATATCTGGCCGAAAAACCGCTGAAATGGCAACGCTGCTTCTACTTGATGTCTGTAACTCATGTGTTTGTCCTATGAGGGCATAATTGAAAATGAGTTGAGCTTGTTTCTTAAAAAATAAAAAAATTAAATGGAATGGAAAAATAAATTTTTTTCTCACATTCTTCGTTCTTGTATGCTTTTTTTATTGCATTTGTTTTGCTCTTCTACTTATTTTGAATTGTTTGAACAAACAAGAGCATCATCAGCACATTACATACACATTTGCATACGTACGTATGTATGTCTGTATGTGGTGTTTAGTTGTTCCGGTGACGTTTTAGCACGTTTATAATCTTAGGAAAACTATTTGAAAATGAGATTTTTAACAATTTCAAAATACCTTCCTTTCTTGTTGCTGTTTGTTATTTAACTCTTAATGTTTAACTGCCGTATTCATAAAAAATAAAGTAGGTTTGAAGTGTGCTTTTAGACAAAATGTTCATGCAAAATTTTCTTAAAGTACATTTGAAGTCTACTTTAATTTTTTCTGAATAATACTGTAGGTCTATATAATGTTAGCTTCATTTTTGACTATTCGGACGTTTTTTATTTATTTTTATTTATTTTAAACATTAGAAGATAATTATAAATTACAAACTAATGGAATACAAAAGGCCATGACAACTTGGTCTTAGGCTCAATATTTTTATAATTACAGTTAACATTTTTGCAAGATTAAATTTATTTTATTTTTTATTTTTTTATATTAGTTGGTATATATGAATTTTTTTTAAAAATGATATGATATGGAGGAGGTTGTTTTTGTTAGGTATGCCAAGTAATGATATGGGGTTTGATATATTCTTAAAGGTCAGATCGCGTTGCTTCCTAAATTTTGGGCATGTTAGAAGTACGTGCTCAATGGAACTTGAGGGTGAATCATTACAGTCGCAGATTTTATTAATGGGTAATTTTAAAAGATGTCCGTGGGAAAACTTAGAGTGTCCTAAGCGGAGTCTCACAATTTTTATTGTGTCCAGTCTATTTAGTTCGGTGTCTTTTAAAAAATGTATAATAGTTGTTTGTTTTTCGTTTATAGCCTGGTACCAATTGGTAGTTTTATTAAACAAATTTGCATTCTCAAGGAACTGGTTCTTATAAAATTTGTTTATATCGGTTTTGTTAAAATTGTGTGAACTAAGAAGTGGTCTATTGACCCCTTCTTTTGCAATTTTGTCTGCAAACTCGTTTCCTTTTATTCCACAATGTCCTGGTGTCCAAATAAGTAATATATTCGGGTACCTGTGGATTAAAATTTCTCTAATTGCCGTGGCATAAAGGTTATTGTTTGTCATATTTAAAATAGTTTTTATTTTTCTCTTGTTAAGTGTTCAAAAGAGGACTTAAAACGTGTATGTATGTGCCGATTTATAAGATGACAGTTGATATAAATAAATATGCAATATCTGCACACACATCTATACACAAACATATGTATCTAATTCTATGTATTGCAAACTTTTACATACAATTTTCTTGCATACAAATCCAAAGCGTTTTTTTTTGCTTTTTTAACACATCGTTTATGTCATCCTTTATGTTTGTGTAAATGCTTGTTTATGTGTGTGTTTTAAAGAGGTCATATTTAAATTGGCTGCACTGAACGGTGTTTTATTTTATTTTATTCTCTGAACTTTTGTTGTCGTGCTTTTTTTTTTGCTCTCGCCATTTATAATACAAACTAGTGTTAAAACTTTAACAAAATGCCCTTTAGTGTTAACAATTATTTTAATGGTACATAAAAAACTGCCTGAATTGTTTCAGATTTTTTTTTTGTAACTGTGTACAAATGATGGACCTTGTTGTGTCTGCATATGTTTCTGTGTAAGCTAGATCGACTTTATTTTATATGGAATACATCTACGAGTATACTTATGAACGATTATGAACTATTGATTTTTTAAACCGATTTATGAACAATCTTTTTTAAAATAACTACATATTTTAAATTTATGTATATAGGTATTATGCATTTGAAATTTATTTTAAATAAAATAAAGCAATTAAACAAAACATTTTATATAAATGCCAGATCGAAAATTTGTCTATCTGAGTAAATATTGGTTGGTGTCTGAGCTTCGAATTAATAAAATTTGAATTTGAATTCAATAAGAAATTATTTCTATAAATAATGAATTCTCAAATGAACACAATACGTTTTACTTTATTTTGTCTAACTTAAATATTTTATAAACAACACATGTAAGGACATGTATTTCTCATTTCATATTAAAACTATTTCATATATATATATATATATATTATCAGTACTTTTTCATATAAATATACAAGTATTTTGTAATAATATTTTGATAGAAATTCCATTCATTTTTACAAGCATCAATATACAAATTTAAAATTAAATTCTATATATTGTGGTGAATTTCAAGTTATCATAGTACAGACATCTTCAAAGTTCCATTTTATAAACTTTATAGGAAATACGTGAAACGTTATAAAATCGTTTCTTTTAGATATTTTAAATAAATTAACAGTGCAGTTTTTTCCTCATTTATTTTAAAAATGGTAAAATAACTTCTGCACACAGACTGGTGACTTATTTTTTTTATTAAAACTTTAAAAAAAGGATATAAATAATAAGAGGGACACACTCGCCACACTGTCTCCAAATGTAAAGGCAATTTCAATTTGTTTCCACTAATTATTATGTTTACGATGACGTTAATTTCTTTCAACACAAACATACATTTGTTACACATTTGTGTAAAAAATTCCGAAAAAAACTTAGTTTTTGTATTCTATGAATATAATTAATGTGTGCTCAAACAAAAAGTTACTGTAATACTTGACTTTTCACACAACAAAAAAAAAAAAACAGCAGATATAGAAGCATTTTAAATATGGTTTTATTTAAGAAAAACACGTTTTCATCCAAAGCATTTAAATTTGTTTTCAAGTTTTTCTCAACATTTTTCACAATTCAGTTCAGTATACATATGTAGTTCAGTTCTGATGTGATGCCATGGGACGAGGTGATGTTGCTGACAGTTAACACAAATGCTAAAACACAGAAATACAGAATCGCATACATATGTAAGTACATCCAAGCACATATAAGTACATAAATACATTCCAACATTCATATGTAAGTAATCGCACACACACACGCAAACACATACGTACGTACAAAAATAAAAAGAAGACAAATTTATAGATGATGTTTATGCAAAACATAAAGAAAAGTTATGATGTGCTCATAAATACGTATGCATTAGTGTTGCTATACGGCCTTGAATGTGCTCGATTGTCAAATTATTTTAAAGCTTGTCAAGTTATAGGGTAAAATAGAATTTCTTTCAAACATGTTTTCGAAAGCGTTGTGAAGAAAATTTCCAAAAAAATTTTTATGCAATTGGTCTTTAATTGATGCTTTCGTTGGTGTTTATTTTTTTCATAAATATCATTTTTGTTTTTAATAAATTTTCAAATAACAATTTTTTTAATGCTTCACACAGTGGGATTAAGAATGTGTTGCCTTACAATTAATTAAAAAATTAGCATTTCAATGTGTCATTTGTCTAGAAAAATATACTTTTCACAATGGTATTCTTCGAGTTATTAATTAAAAAAAAAAAATGAACTCAGCCAAATTAAAAATTTTCTCTAATATAATAAATATAAAAAAAGTTCAACATAGTATTCTCTAAAAATTAATTAAAATTAACCTTTTCACAATGCGTTTATACCTACATACATTTAGTTTGTCAGGCAG
Organism: Bellardia bayeri; assembly: GCA_950370525.1. Classification (NCBI taxonomy): domain Eukaryota; kingdom Metazoa; phylum Arthropoda; class Insecta; order Diptera; family Calliphoridae; genus Bellardia; species Bellardia bayeri. The sequence continues at coordinate 101,180,682 of OX493266.1, forward strand.
TTTTTTTCAAATTAAGCTTTTTTATTGAATGTCAAGATACTTGATACACAGAAGTTACTGTGTCCACTGAATGTGAAGATCTAAAGAATTCACCACTAAATGTTTAATATAAAATATTATTTTCAATTAACTTTTAAGATTAATTTCAATTATGGAGGTATAATGCCCTCTACAAATAAAGGGTGGTTAAATTGTAAGGGCCGATGTTGAATGTGAACCATACCTAAACGCCAAGCTTTTTTCCGAATTTTATTTGACATTTCTCTATTTCAGACTTACTCAATTTGAACTATGGAGAGATACACAATCCAACAACGTGTTAAAGTTCGAAGAAAATCATCTTCAGTGATGAGGCACATTTTCACCTCAGTGGATTCGTCAATAAACAGAATTGCCGCATTTGGGCGAATGAGAATCCAAGAGTGATTGTCGAAAAACCAATGCACCCACAAAGAGTGACTGTTTGGTGCGGTTTATGGGCTGGCGGCATCATCGGGCCGTATTTTTTCCAAAATAAGGCCGGTCAGGCAGTTACTGTGAATGGTGTTCGCTATCGTGAGATGATAACGAACTGTTTATGGCCCGAATTGGAAGATATGGATGTGGACGATATGTGGTTTCAGCAGGACGGTGCCACTTGCCACACAGGTAACGAAACAATAGCTCTTTTGCGCAACAAATTCAATGGCCGTGTTATCTCACGTAATGGCGATGTCAATTGGCCGCCAAGATCATGTGATTTGACACCGTTGGACTCTTTTCTTTGGGGTTATTTGAAAGAAAAGGTGTACGTCGATAAGCCAGCAACAATTCAAGAGCTAAAGGATGAGATAATTCGGCACATTAACGGCATAGAACCTCCATTATGCCTCAGGGTCATCGAAAATTTGGACCATCGGATGGAGGTGTGCCGCCGTGGTCGCTGCGCCCATTTGGCCGATATTTTGTTCCATACATAATTGAGTAATACCAATATATCATAATAAAATAAAATTACAATAATTTCCTAAATAGTTTGTGTTTTATTCAAAATCAACATCGGCCCTTGAAATTTAACCACCCGTTACATATATAAAATCGTAAATTGTGATAGTCTTTTAAATTAAATTATTCCATATCAATAAGGTATCTAAATCTGAATGTTTTAAATCACGCTTGTTCTGTATTGTAAATATAATATTTGGATTTGATTCATTAAATGTTGTCAACATGTTTCCTAAAGATGCTAAACAATAAAGTAGCGAAATATTGAAATAAAAATATAGAATTTTTTATACAATAAAAAAGACCTAAGGCCTAAATAATTTTAATTGAAAATATTGAAATAATTTAATTGAAATATTTTTACATAACTTATGTGTTGAATATATGTACCTATAAAAAAAAACAGGTGTTTGAAGTCACGTTGAGTTCGGTATGGTCCTTCAAATATCTTTAAATTTTTATGATTTTGTAAGAATTGGAATGAAAAAGTGTAAAATGTCTTTCTTGAAAAGAAAATGACATATACGAGTAAGCATGACTTTTATAAAAACTATCTAATAGTTATGTACATTAGACAGTTGAGTTAAATAACAATTTAACAGCAGAATGAAACATAATTCATAGAATTAAATTATTACATTTTTAGACAACAAAATTTCTTACATTTTTAATGGTAGTATGTACTAGTATAGTTGGTAAATATTAACATATACTACATACCTGTACTTGGTGAATACTATATAACTGAACAAAGGATTAACTGTTTTCTTTTTCTTTGTTCGTTATGGAAGATAATTTTTTAGATACATTTTAAAGGGCTTTTGGTTGGTAAGTTTTGAAATAATACCATCTCGAGTAGATTATAAAATAAGAACGTTTTGTATACGGGAAGATTTTAGGCTCAATTTATTGAATATGCGATTGGTGATCTCATATCTCAATACTAATTGGTATTTGAGTTTTGAATTCATACAGCACGTAGCCCAATGGTTCCAAAATTTTCAAAAAATGCAATGCAATGTTTTGGCTACGCATTTTAAGGATAAACGGTATTTGATAGCTGTATATTGTGCTATCACCTATCTCACATCTGTAAGAATTCAGTTTTTATCGGTAGATATGATATGTATAAATGTGTGAGTGTTTATTCGTTTGTTTGTTGGTTGTTGGATGCCTGTTTTGCTTCGTTGGTATGTATAGAAAATAGAATATACAATTATAGTATTTTTATAGAAGACATACAAAAACAACAACAATACTAAGAGACTAAGCAGCAGCAATAATAACAAAAAAAGACAACAAAAATTGAGTGAGTAAGGTTCATACTAGATACTTTTGCTTGTAAGTATGTGTATACATATGTGTGTGTGTGTGCACTACACTTTGCTACACATACATGCATACGTATGTACATACATATTATATGTTAAGGATTCTGATAATATTATTGTAGTTGCTGTTGTTGGATGCTGCTATGGTTTGATTGTTGTTGTTTCTGTTTGGTTCGTTGGTTGGTTGATTGTTTCGCGTGTGAAATTGCCTTTGGAATGTCCTTAAGAAGGACAGGTTTAGAAATCATATAAATGAACGAAAAACAACAGCAGAAACAAAAATAACAAATACATATAAACATAGATACGATATACATTTACATATATACATATATATATATATGTATATATACATGTATATATATTTAAATTTTTAATACTTATTATCCAAGCAGATGACAATAAATACTCAAAAATTATTTTAAACAATTATTCATGCACTTGAATTGTTTTAAACCCACAATATGTTTGATTTAATTGTTGATATTGTTGAAATTTAAATTATTATTTGATTTTGTTTGTATTGGTTAGAATAACTAGTTGTTTTGCTAACTTTAATTTCAATTGTTTTATTTGTTGATTTGTTGATTTGTTTATTTATTTATTTATTTATTGATTTATTAAAGGATTTCTTTAATTTTTGATGCATCACTTATTTTAATACATTTTATTACGTAGAATTATGAATATTGTTGATTACAGTGTTGTATCTAAGTGTGTTTGTTGATTGGTTGGTTGGCTGATGATACATTGTAGAGTAGAGTCGTCTTGTCGTGTGATATGTCAAGGTTAAGTAGCAGCTAACGAGAGTGGAAATAAAAAAACTAGAATAAAATAAATACTAACTCGCGCACTGTGTAGAATTAAGTGTTAAAATTTATTATTTTATACATTAAACATTTTTTATTCGTATTATTTTCTTAATTTTGCTTTTGTTTTTTCTTTGTTACTAGAATTCCATGTTAATATAATTTTTTGTTTATTTAGATGTTAATTTTTCCATTTAAACTTCACTCTATTTCACTTTATTATTTAGGTATATTTTCTTTGCTTTCGTTTTGTTTATACAAAATTTAATTTAATTGTTTCAATAAAATTTTTCCATGTAGAATATTTGTTATTATACTTTTTATTTTCAATATGTATTTTTTAATTAAATTTTTTCAAACAGCATCCATCCGCTGGCCGTGCCATTTCAGTTTAACGCTTTTCACATTACTTTTGCATTTACGTTAATATTACGTTTTGTGTGTGGTGTGTGTTTCTGTATTATATTCATTTGAAGGAGAAGAACAGCAGAAACAACAACTACAAAATACATATGTATATCACAAGGTATAAGACATGCTGCAGCAGCACCAATAATTTACTCTCAATTTCAAAAAATGGAAATCTCAACAATTGCGAAAACAAACACACATATCAAAAGAAAACTCTCACACAATTACCGTTAGAGTACGGGCGATTAAACGTGCGTCTGTGTGTGTGTTTGTGAGTATATGTGCGTGTTTCATTTTCAAAACATTTCATTAACAACTACAACGACTGCAACAACAATAATTATAGCCAGAGATTATCGGCTGGAATGTGTCTCCTTCTTGTACATTTTCATTTCATGAACATACTCGTACATTTCCAATTGTCAAATTTGTTGTCTTTTTCATCACCACCATCATCATAATCATCACCTCTTCCCTTATTTTAGCCATCTTTCTTTATTATTAGTATCTTTTAGACATCTTTTTGACATTTCATTTTGAGTTATATTCTGTCTGTTTTTGTTTTTCTGTTCGCTTATTTGCTCGTGCGTTCGATAAACACATGTTGTGCTCAGAAACAGTCGAACAGAGGGGCAGACGGCCAGATTATTTTTGCAGTTTTACTTGATTAAGTTTTTATTGTTACTGCTTCGAAATAAATATGATTTGGTTTTATATTTTACAGCTAAAATGATTTTTTATAATATATTATTATGTACACATACTTGTATTTACTACAAACATACACATCAATATACTGTATGTACATACATACATATCTTCATTTATATTTTGATTTGATTTTTATATTTACAATGTTAGTTTTTGCTTGTTTTATTTTTATTGAGTCTTTGAGGCGGTTTATTTTTATTCTGTTTTAATATTTTTAATGCCAATGCCAATGTTTGGTTGGTTGCTACCTCTTAAATTAATATATGATAATAATTTTTGATTTGAACTCTTTAACGAAGTAAATTTTTCGTCTACAAGTCTAAAAAAATCTTTCAATGAATTTACGAAAAAACAAACAATAAGTTCAATGACCTTGAATTAAATACATAAATACAATTTTTGTCTTGTGAAAATATTAATAAATTTCTATAAAAAAAAAACGTCAGGAAAATTTTTGTATGGGAACAACAGTCAAAGTTTTAAAGTGCCCCGTCATTGAAATAAGAAAATATATAATTTATGAATAAAATTGCATATGTTAACTTAGGAATGTATAAGAAATAAACCAAATAAATACTTGGTTTTTTCGCAAGAGGAAAAAGGGTTCCACAAAAGTTTACAATTCTATTTTTCTCAAAGAAATTTCGTATTTATATGTATGTATGTATGTATGTTGTCACACAGCGATCTATTACTGTGTATAATTTCTGATAGAATTAGTGAACATTTGTGAACATGACAATATTCCTTTTTTGTAGTTTTTTTCCACATTTGTTCCAAAGAACTACTACTCAAGTTTACATCTAGAGATTCACTTAAGAAGAAATTAAGAAATCAATTGAGCAGTTTACTCGTTTCACTTAACGATTTTATGATTGAAATTAAAAACATTATCTGTAATACCTAAACGGTTTAATAAACCAAAACTATTCGTATGACGTAGGACGTTTTTCAAAACTATTTTAAATCACAATGAGATCTGTGATGTCAACAATATCTACGAAATTTATGTGTACAAAGCACAACTTCAATGAAACTATTTCAAGGTTTTAAAAATAAAATATTTCCTTGAAAAGGATTTTCATTCATTGATATATTTATTTTCCTGTCCTTTTCATCTTCACATTTATTGGTGGTGGAAGTGTTGCTAATATTATTTCAAACTGCATATTCTGGACATTTATTCCAGTTGTCACTTTGACACTTCCAGCTTCTGTTGTCATGGTAATACTCAACTCACTTGCACAACAGTCAAAATGTGCAATGTTAAATTTAACATTCAACTGTAACATGTAGCTGTAAAAGTCTGGCGAAGTTGTAAACGCACAGATGGCGCTTTGCAGCAGCTGTTAGAAATTATCGTTAAACTTTTTCTTAACATTTTCTACGGCGTTGCACTTAACATCTGCGTATGACACAAGCAAAAGAGAAAGCTTTGCGAAAATCAGAATCAAAATAAAATAAAGCAAATATTTTACCTATTTTCATTTGCCGCAACAAATAAGACAAACACGAAAAATGCGATGAAAAGATAAAGGTAAAGATAATAAAATTACAGCAACATCGTAATAAAAAGTAAACAATAGAAACGAACACACAACAGTAAGTGAATGAGAGCACGTTTAATAAAAGGCAGCAAATAATGAAAGAAATAAACAGGAAAAATGTGTTCAAATAACGTGTTTAAGTAAAATTACTTGTTCAAAGTATGTGTGTGTTGTGTGTACAGATGTACACACCTATATGTAGTATGTTTTGCATATGTGTGTACGTGTGCACGGATGTGTGCATCCTGTTTCTATTACACAGCTGTACATATGCACAATAAGTATGTGAGTATGTGTTGTGAAGTGCAAAACTGTGTTAACGTTATACAAACATTATTTGCTGCCCAGTGGTCACAACAACATAATTTTTAACATAAAATTGTTTCACTGTGAAGATCATGAAGATGAATGGGGATGAAGAAGTCTGTAGTATGTTGTTGCAGTTATTGTTGTTTACGACAAATAAGCAAATTCTGGTAAACGGTCATTTAATTACATCCTAAATTTTATGGAATTACATATTTTTGAATTGTTATATTCACATTTGTACTCAATATATTCTCAAATCTTATACTACAGCACAGTGCTGAAAATTACTTACTTTACTTGTATGTGAATGCTGTTATTTAGTAATGAATATGACCTACATACATACACATGTAATGTAGCACATGTATATATGTATATTTTGTATACAAAACATTCATATTTTCTCTTTTTCTCGTTTTTAGTATGATATACATACTCGTACATACATATGTATGTATATATGTAGATTCGTTTAAAGCTAAATCTACAATTATCTATTTACATTATAGGTACATACAAGGGAATTTTTAATTGGCATCGACATATCATTGACATTAGTTGAGAATTCTGACATGTATAAAAAAAAAATTAAACTGCCATTTATTGCTAGTGAGTTTTTTTTCAATTATAATTTTTTGTTTAACTCAGTAAGCATTTACACTCATTTATATTGAAAATAAATGTATGTATGTAGCCTAGTAAAATGGAAGTAAATGAAATACTTTTTTTAAGTTTAACACATAAGTTTCATTAACTTCAGACATTGTTCTTAATTTCTTTTTATAGGTAACGGTTTAATTTGTTTTATAATTTGTTTAAATGATACAGACACAAATTTTAAATAATCACTGATGAAATCGTTTTATTAAAAATCATATTCCAAAAAAAAACTGGCAATTATCATTAATTTAATGGTAATAAAAAAGCCAATTAATAAGTCCATATCAATAAATCCTTTCATGTACATACTTTCATGTACTTATGTACAATGTAACAGTATCAAGTATAGTTGACATTTATTGTATTTTATTGCAAAATTTATGCAATAATTTGCATATTTATCGCAACAAAACAATCACTTTATTTTATGTTCAATACAATTCAAAAGTAAATAAAAAAAAAAAACCTACAGAATCATGACTGAAGTAGACGGAAGATAAAGGGTTTTGTATGAGAAACATACATCAAATCAAGTGCAGCCAATAACTATTTATTAATCCAGTGTGTGCATGCTGCCAACGCACATCATCATAAACAACCTTGAGGGTGGAACATTATCAATGAACAGTAACGTCGACATTAGTAAAATCACACTTGCACACTGCAACACTTTTGCAAAGTTAATAAAGATTTATGACAATGTTATTGTTGTGATGACACAACATACAACGATATTGGGTCAACAGTTTACATGTCAGGTAGCTACTGTGAGCGTCAATTAAAAATATACACCTAATATTGTTAAAACAAAATAACAAATTATAAAAAACAATTCAATTTTCAAGAAAAAGTACCAGATTTTTCACGTCAAAATAAAGTAAACAAGTATATTAAAATTATGTAAAACATTGTATTTAATATTTTTTTATAGTCATTTTGCCTTTATTACAGCTGACAATCTTCTAGAAATAGAATCAGCGAGTTTTTTTTTTAGTGAAATCACAGTATTATTGCCTTAAGGTTATACTTGCAAGAAATATTTCTTTGACTAATTTTTTTCGGCTATTTCCATAGATGATCTAAAGTTTTTGGACTGTGATTGAGCAACTACTCTTTCACAAATTTTGAGATATGCTTAGGATCATTGCCTGTTGGAAAATCCAGTTCTGCGCTAGTTGTAATTTCTCTACACTAGGGGCTCCTTTGTTTTTTTTTTTAACATAATCTTGCTTTTTCATTGTAGATTCTATAAATGTAAGATTACCGATCCCTTATAGCGCCCAGACCATTATTAAGCCGCTGCCATGGCTTCGTTCTTGGTTCACCATATTCTTGGGAGCTTTTTGACTCCAAATATCTTAAACTCACTTTCATCGGTGAAAAGAATATTATTCCAAAAAATTTTAAGATCATTAATATATTTTTCCAAAATTCAAAAGTATGGTTGTTCTTTATAATAAAATGCTTATTACGTAGCACTTTACCATGTTGGCCATTTCAATGCAAAAATCCAGAAGTTTTCGTAACATTTTCAGCTATTTTCACAGCACTCTTACTTCTCTTACTATAGTTCTTACTTCAGTTTATGTAAGGCGCTTTGGTCGTTTTGCGCCATGCAAATTTTATACGGCATTGTGTTTGGTATACTTGTCTATAATTTTTTTTTTTTATTGTATAGTGATGCCTTCCAACGCTTTTACCTACTTCTAGCAGGGATTTACCTGTTCTATGTACGTCTATTATGTTTTGGCGAGTCTCAATTGATGCTAGTCTTCCTATTTAAAATGTTTCACTACTTAACGTCACACCTTAATCTCTTTTAATGATAAATTATGAAACTTGCAGTTATGTATATATACAAATACAAATTGAAAGAATTGCCACTGGTTTTCGAATGACTGGTTTTTTTTGACTAATATTTTAGTAATTGTTCAAGCTTAAGGACTTTTTTAATTAAATTTTATTTTTTATTTTCGAAATTTCTCTACGTCTTTGTGTAGCATCTTCAATAAAATGAAGTAAAAAAAAGTTCTGAAGATGCTACACAAAGACGTAGCGAAATGTGGAAAATAAAAAAAATAAAATTTTATTCAAAAACACTCTAAGCTTAAACAATTACTAAAATATTATTAAAAAAAAAGCTCAAATTAACTATAATAAGTGTTTTTTTTTTGACGCATAAAAATTTTGTCTATTTTAACAATAAATAAATAAAATTTGTATACGATTTTGTTTTTGTTTCGTTTTTACTTGAATAATTATATAAAAAACAGTATAATTTTGTAATATTATATTATTTATTTATAATATAATTAAGGTTTTGTTTTATTAACATGTGGTGATTACATTATTTTGACGCTCACAATACATGTCTCCCTGCCACAAGAAACTTGAAAATTATTACTTTTTTATCTACATTTCAGTTCTGGTCGATAATATTGTAATTTGTTAAGGATCTTTCCAAAGTTTTTCATGAAAACGCATTCGAAATGCGTTAAATATTTGTTAGCTTGTATTTTTTTTAGTTTTTCAAACATTTTTTAAAATTGGCAAAGTATTTTAAATTTTAGTTTTATTAGCAAACTCGAAAATATTTAACATCGCTTCTTTCCAACAATAAAATTATCCGAAAATAATGTTTCTTTAAATAATTACAGATTTTTAGATCTTAAACTTTTGATCTTTTTAAATTTTAATTTTGAAAATGTGAAATATGAAATTGAACAAGATTTCAAAATTTCACGATATTTTTAAAAACAGAAAAAGCAGTATGATATATGAAGTGTGTTTCAATTTATTTTAAACTAAGCAGATTTATTTTTGACAAAGTACATTTTAGTGTTGACTATAAATCTAAGTTTTTTCTACTCAGTTTTGTGCGGTGATTGTGACAAAAGTTGTATTGTAAAAACGAAGTAAAAACTTATAATTTATATACATATGTATGTGTGTCTCTAGGAGTAAATGTTTAAAAAACCATCTAATTTAACTTTATATAATAATAGTAAGTGAATGTATTTGTACGACAAGCTCGCTTAAACACCGAATCATTTACCTTCTATGAAGACGTGCTGTTCTTTTGGAAATTTTTTGAATTATTTTCTAAAATATCATAGAATATATTCGAACGTTATGTTGTAATACTAGTGTATTAGAATAAAACAAAGCAGAATAAATTACAAAATACTGATGAACGATTAGTATGAATCGTAACAGTCGTTGCTACTTACATTAATGAGGTAATTTTTATTTTTTCTGATTTTTTTTTAATTTTTACGATTTTAAGATAGCTTAAGGTCTAGATTAAATAAAACGATATCAACATCCAATAAACCAAAAATAAATAGATAGTGTTTTAGAGTCAAAAGAAGCTGCCCTTGGATACCAACCTTGACAGGCTGCAAAAGAAAACTGAATCACAGAATGTACTTTTCCGGTAATTTTGAAAACCAGTCTAGTTTGGCATCCCTAATGTACATGTGACACACCTCGGTATCCTTAGCTTACTTAATAAAACTATCGGGTTACAATAAGATGTATTAAGTCCATGGTACAATGGAAAGAGTTATTTGATATTGATACAAAAATAAGTGGTTATGTTAGATTATTTATTTATATTGGCATGTACTTTACTAAAAGCTAATTGCAATAAATAATTTTAAGTGTTTTTTTATATTTAATCTCCACAACATACAGGTATGTGATGGAAATCGATTTCGTTCCAAAAGCGAACTGAAAACGAAAACAGGTGTATTGGCAACACTTATTATCTTACGTTTTGTTTTTAATTCGGTTTCTTTTTAAAAACGAATTCGATTTCATGTGCCATTAGTTTCTATCAAAATGTAAGCTAGAGAGAATGTGATGAAAATTGAAAATTTTCTATTTAAACTGTTTTTAAACCGAGAAGATAATTGTGTACGTTTTAAAGAAAAGAAAAGGAAATTTAAATATTTAAAAGAAAATGTAAGTAAACACTTTAAAATATATACATATGTACATATGTTAATTAAAATAAAAAAAATTGTATGGGGAAACACCCACAACTGGCAAAACATTTTTTTAATGTGATAGAGTTGAAGTAGAAAGATTTTGGCAAACTTTCGCTCGAGTTGGAGTATCGATCTTGTTCATACGAAAACATTCTTTGAACCTGGGGTCCTGCATATTCATGGGTCTGAAGCATCCCTCAATCTTTTTCGTTGTATGTTTTCAACGCGATTCGAATTACAATTTATTATTAAAAATGATTTCCATTTTTTTTTTATTTTAAACCACTCCTTTCCGACGGCATCTGTGTATTACAGTCGTCCCCACTGAACACGTTATCACTTAAACAGTTGACTTGAGCACTTTATTTAAAAATTCTGGTTATTTTTAAACTTTTTGTCAAGCGAAATATTGCCGTTTCATACCAATTAATATTTTTGTTGTACTTTTTACAAATCGTTTGAAGTTTTTAAAATAGAATATCAAGTGTTTTTATTATTTGTGAATGTTTAACTTTCAACAAATCTAAAACAAAGCTTATTTACAGAAAATGTATAAAAAAAGTTTGTTTTAAAAATGGCTGTTGATATGATTTATTCTACAAATGTAGAAAGCTTTTTTATTTTGGTCAAACTTTTTTCCAATCGATTAATTAAGTACCGAAAAGTACAGTTTTTTTTTTGTTTTACTAGTATAAAGGACACTTAAGGATTAGAGGTTTGCATAGAAACCACTCCACTTAATTACAAATCAAACGAACTTTTTTGTATGTTTTCTAATTTTGCTTTCAGACAAAAAAAAAAAAAAAAAGAAGAAAAACATAAGAAACCTGAAAATTAATCGATTTTTGATATTTTTACAATAGACTTTTGAATTTTAATACTTTATTAACTAGTGTAACGTGATGCCAAGAGTGCATTTTTCTTGCTTTAGGGATATAAATCAGCACATTTTAAAAACAATTTTAATGCCTTCAGTTTCATCCATCGCCTTCATGCTGTGATAGAGTTTTTACGCTTTTTTTTTTCTTTTGCTGTGTGTGTTTACATATCCACGTCTTGCATGCAAAACATACATATGCACGTAATATAAATAAAATTACGAAAAAAATAACCATTTCTATGGCAGGCTTTTCCGGTTCTTGTGCACATTTTGTGTATGTGTGTATAAGGGGCTTTTTTTATATTATTTAATTTTTTTTGTGACTATTCGTATAACTGCCAAGTTGTAGTGAGTGAATAAATAAAATATAAAATTTTTAGTGTCATGTATAACATTTGTAATATTTGTTGGGGCACAGCAGCAATTACAACAATTATTAATGTTGTTCAGTGTAAGAAAACATCAGTAGCAGATACTTAAAATAAAAATATGTAAAACAAAATGAAAAATACTAGGGTACAGTAGTTTTTTAACAACAAAAAAATGTTTTTTTTTTATTTTTTGGCGTACATATACATTTATGTTATATTATTTGAGGAACAAAACCAAATAATAACTGTAGAGTACTTTAAAATAGACATTAAAAGTAGTTTCTCAAATATTTAATTTTTTTTCGCATTTGCTAAATAGCAACTTTCATGTGAATTTATGTTACTAATGGGAATACTTTTTGGCAAAACAAAAATAGAGCACATAAATTGCTCCAAAGGGTGTATTTTTAATGTGCTTTAGTAAAAACCATGATGTATCAAAGATTCTCCTTAAATAAAGCGATACAATAGCAAATATGTATGTATATATTTTGTGATTTTTAATTTTATTTTTATATAACAAAATATGCCTCCTAAAAAATATCCTTTTATATCGTATGTACAACATAATAAAAAACTTTATACATAATAATTCAATTTCATATACAAGTTTTAGTACACTCAACTGCAATTTAAGTTGAATAAATTTAAATTGCAATTAAAAATACATTTTGAAATTCATAGACAAAAGTAAACAAATTGATAGTGGGCTAAATATGGTGGCTAGGATCAATTATGGACAGAACATCGAAAAAAATTAGTAGATATATTTTTTTTAGATGTATCTTATTTGTGGTGAATTTTATCTTGTTATAAAAGTTTATAAAATTAATTAGTTGAGGAGCGTTTAAGTTATTTTCATTAGCAAGGTTTATGTTGGAGGCTTTAGTAGTTTACTACTTAAAATAGAGAACAAAATAATTTTGTGTTAAAATTTTAATACTTTTGGGTCGAAATTAAGAAAATCACGTAAAGGATATTTAAGAAGTTCTAATACATTTTTGCTCAGTCATTTACACACTTATTAATAAAGTTTTATTTAAAACAATATTATTAAATTCAAATATTGAAAGTAAAATTGTTTTTATTTAGTTTAAACATTTTAATCACATCTATTTAAATTCCAACTAATAAGACAAACTATTTCAAAGTTATTTTTCGTTTCCATACTAAATATTGAACTTATGCCAAATATCTCTCCACGAAGGAGAGTGAAATGCCAAACAAGATAGAGGATAAAAGTCATAATAAACTTTAGTAGTTTAATATTGTAGGATTTTTATAGTTGTGTATTTAAAAGTGTTAATTTGCTAAAATATTTCTATAGTTTTGTTTTTTGTTTTTCAGCAATTGCCAAGTCTTACATACAATCAGACAGAATTGAAATAAAAAATGCAAATTTTATTACATGTATGAAACATCCTGCATATATTTCTATCGTAAAAAGAAGGCGAACCACAGTTTTCCAGTTATTTAACACAAGAACGCAAAATCTTAAAACGATTTTAAATTGAGTTGTATGTTTGTTTGTTAACGAGCGAGGGCATTTTTAATTGTTTCTTCAATAACCTTTCTACGGTTTTAAATGTTATATTTTTATAAAAAACTAGTCTAGGAGTGTGTATACAATACTTGATTAAATATTGTATCGAGTTAGTTTTAACAATTAAATGTGGGCAATTAATGCGGTGGTTGCACTACAAAGTTGCGTTAAAAAAAATATAAAAAAAGGAATATTTAAAAACTTATCTAACTAAACTAAATTCGATCTACGTAAAAATTTGTGTAAAATAATAAGCACCGTATTTCAGTTGACATTTAAAAGACTATTAACATATATTTACCAATTTTAATGGCGCTATGTTAATTTGCAAATGCCTATTTGCTTTTTTAAATAGTTAGTTTGTTTTAATGACGGATTTAATTTAAAAGCAATTCATAAGAAAAAATTCATACTTGATTTTTATTCAACGGTGTAGTATTATCTAGAAGAAATTTTAAAATCAGAACTACCTTTCAGAGTATAAACTCAAATCTACAACGAATCGAAGTAGCAACTAAACACTTGTTTCTTTTAAAAATTTTATAATCGGCATCAACAACAAAGCAATCTCAAAAAACAGACGAATACAATAAGGGAAAATAATTTATATCCAAAAACATATCCATCGCCCGCAAGGAATATTTTATGTACATATGTACATATTTATAAACCTGAAATAAACATAAGCAACTAAAATAAAGAAACCTTGTCACTGTGTTACCTACATCTGATTTTTTTAACAGACCAAGAAAAAAGTGTTTCATAATTCTCTTTTATATCCTTGAAAGAAAAAGATATTTTCAAAAAATGTTTGTCGACATTATTATAGATCATATGTATGTACATATGTATATTAGGGTGGGGTGAAATTTTGTTTTGTCTTAGATCGTCTTCTAATAGCAAGATTTTGTTGTGTTGCTAGTTCAAATAGAAGTCTTTAAAATTTTATTGAAATAATTTAAATGTAAGAGCCCGCGCATTGACTACAAAGTAGGGTGGATCGCTTGTGTATGATAAAAATAAAAGTTAACTAATAAAGTTCTAATAGTAATATTTTGCTGTCTTATGGCCAGTTTTTAACTTGATATTTAAATACGAAATTAGTTAATTTTTCCTTAAACTTAAGTTGTATTTAAATACGGTTTCATTTTTTCAGTCTCAAATTAAGTTTGGTATTTAACTATGATAAAAGTATGGTATAAACAACTTCTTCATTTAACAGCTGATTTACTATTTAGTTTACAAATTGTTGTAAACTAAATGGCCCAAAAGCTGCATCATTTATATCCTCTTCATGTAAATTCATTGTTTTAGTTGATATTAGTGACATAATAACACAATGTTTTTATTCGCGGCGAGTTTATTTATTGAATATTTTTATCAAATAATAAAAAAACTTCAATACGCAATTTTCATAATTTGCAGAACTGTCAAAATCATATGGTAGTATGAAAAACTCAAGTTGTATATAAATGGACGTAGTCAGTGATTTAAGTTGTATTTCAATATGATCTATAAAAATTAATTTGGTATTTAAACAGAACTTAAGTTTAAACACACTTTAATTTTTAAGTTAAAAACTGGCCATTAGACTTAAAAAGGTAATAGTTGAAAAAAAAATATTCAATTATCTTTATCTTTTAAAAAATATAAAAATCAAAAATAACTTTCATTGTTCATTTAAAAATATAAAAATCAAAAATAACTCTTATTTTTTATTGTTAAAATAAAAATCAAAAATTTAAAAATCATGCAATATGTTGGATGCATTTCGCCTAAGAATCATGATGGTGTAATTAAAAGTTTTCTACGATGTTTCTTTATGTATGGTTTATTTCTTCAAAAATTGAAAAATAACTCTTATTTCCGGTCCCTGCATTATTCATTTGAACTTCAATATTATCGCAGTTGTTGTAGAGTCTATGTAGTGTTTTATGTAAATGCATTAATTTTTAGTAACAAAATAATAAAATATTTAAAATATTGAAGTTTAAATGAAAAGTGTTTTTATGAAAATTCCAACAATTTTAAAACGCATGCGCGGGCTAAAGATATCACTTAATTGAATATTTTTTTTTTCAAGTATTACCTTTTTAAGTCTAAGACAGCAAAATATTACAATTAGAACTTTATTGACTTTTGTTTTTTCCCATACACAATCGCACCACCCTAATGAGTATACGCGTTACAATATGTATATATCAATATTACTCATACGTGCATGGTTAATGCGGACAATACAATTATGAGAACTACTTTTTATTTATAAAACAAAATAAATCTCTTATTAAATTATTTATTATTGCCATTTTTAACAAATTTAATACCTTGAACTGCTGACAATATCTTATTAACATCTGTTAAATCCTACGCATAAAAGGAAGCACTGTGTGTCGTCATTGCAACCACAAGAGCTGCAGCAGGAACAAACGGAAGTGGTTTATCATTTTTACTGTTTACTCAAATAAAGGTGGATGAATATGTATGTATGTATTATGTGCTTTCTTCTAGCGGTTTTTATATCCTTTTCTTCTTTACATAATAAATATGTATACAATTTCAGTTTGTCGTATTCGAAGATAGAAAGTACTGAAAAAAAACCTAAACGTTCATTTACAGACAAAGTGGCACCAAAACAAAGCAGCCACCAACCATATATGGTCAAGTTTTTTGTTTTTGTTCAATAGCTTTTCTGTCTTTACAATTGGTGTCTCTTAGTTACAGTGATGCAATGTAAATAAACTAACCGACATTGCAACAAAAACAACAATTAAAATTAAATAATAACAAATAAAAACAAATGCCATAAAAAACACACACGCGTACAATATGTAAACCATACATGCACAGCATGGCTACATGTCTTAGTTGTGGCGCCAAGATGAAATATCAGAATATTTGCAACACAGCCATAAATTTTGTTTTTGGCTGTCCTCACAAAGTTTGTATTTATATCGTTAAATTTGTCAAATAAACAAAATGCACTTTCTCTAGTATTTCCAATACGAAAAATCCTTGGCAGGATGTCCGGGTTTTGTTTTTATTAAGTAATTATAATATGCAACCGTTCGAAAACATATAAATTGTATGTGGCATACTATAATGTACTTAATGAAACATTTCGTTAAGTTTTCAACTGTTATTTGCTTAAGAAAAGCGAAACTGATCGCACATTCTGTACGGAATCAGCTGTTTGTTTAATTTGTATGTATTACATACATATGTATATGTATATACAATAAAAATTAGTTATTTATGGTTCATTAAGAAAACTACATATGTAAGTGTTTTCTAATTTATGTTGAACTTTTCCCTCCGTTTTCCTTTTCCTACAATACGAAAAATAACAAAACATAATTTTTTTTATTATTATTTACAATTTAATGCTGCCACAGCTGTACAGCTGTATTAGTATCGTATATCATACCATAATATACATATTATAGTCATTAATAAGATGTTTATTAAAATAAACACATTTATATAAACATAAATGTGCAACTGTGGACAAAAAGTTTCAAAGCCACGTAAGTACATTGTAGCCACCTGAAAGTTGGCTTTGAATTGCTTATGAATTTGACAGCGTTTTCGTTAACTTTTGCAATTTGCTTGCACCTCAAATTGGATGCAATGGGAAAGAATTGAAAGCATTTCATAGGTCTATATAAAACATGTACTAAAACTGCTTTCAAAAAGAAATTGTTTATAACAAACCATAAATTTAATATCTTTTCTTCTAAAACATCGGCTATACATACATACATACATATGTATATATGATTGTTCCTAATGACTTAGGGATATCAGCATGTCTGTGCAAAATATGTTATGGACCTAAATGTGGGACAACCTACAAACATTTCCCAAAACAATGTCCAATTCAGGTGAATGGGCATTATTTAAAATTATATTTTATAATGGAGTTGAAGCAAATTTATTAGCCCTTGATAATTTGTGTAGTATATCATTTATTTTTAGTTGACATTCAAATTTAAAATAACATTTACTTATTAAAACTATATATGTATCAGAAATTTGTTAATTTTTTTTCAAAATTAATAAATGTTATTGCTAAAATAACAAGATATGCAATTGGTATTTAAAAGAACTCGATTCAGTTTTCTTGTCTCGGTTTATAATCAAATATACTTTTTTTTCTTTTCCAAAAGTAACTGCATAATTACATTTTCATTATACATATCTAGACTTATATAAAAAAAAAACTAAAAACATTAATTTCCATCATACTGCAGAGACAAAAATCTCAATTCCAAAAAGAAGGAACATAATTTGTGTTTCATGTGTAAAAAAAAGCTTGCTCCACAAATAAAAGTGTTACATTGTGGCAGTTAATTCTCATTTTTACTGAAATGCAAAATAAAAGTAAGAAGGAAACTTTTATGTAATTTTTCTGATCCTGATGCTGTCTCCAAACTTTGCTCAAAAAAGTCTAACAGAGCGTTAAAAATGTCTATGAAAATGTCTCTAGTGCCATTGCAAAATATACAATATATTCGTTACGTTACAAAAAAAAATCAAAGAAATAAGGGAAAATAATAAAACTTTTCTTATTATTTTTTTTTAACAACTAAAAAAGTGTTGGGTTTTTTCCTGTTTTGTGGCAAAGTGCCAAATAATGGAAGAAAATACACACATCATTAGAACTTGCCTTTCTTTTTTGTTGTTTTTGCTTGTTTTAAGGATTCGAAAGAGTCAAAACACAACAGCAGCAGTTAAGTCGAGCAGGAAGGAGGCCCATGAACGTGGTTCATTTTGGTACATTTGTAATTATATTAAATATACAGCAGACCCACAAGCGAATGGACCGGTTCGTTTTAAAATAATACTATTTCTTTCTTCTGCTCGCATTCTGTTTATTTCAATTTGAATTTGCTTTATTTGTAGCTAAACATTTCTACATGTTTATGAGAAGGAGCAAGACGTCACAATGACATCATTTTAAGTGTGTGCAAGTTGAAATAAATAAAAAATAAATATATTTTATGCTCGCTTTGGTTTTAAGGCATTTGTTGTTACAAAAATCCTAACATTTGTTTGTTTAACAGTGGAATGATGGGAAATAAGGCTCTCTTGCTAAAGGAACAATGACATTCGCCTTCACAATGTAAGAGGCTGACACACATCTCGTCTTTTGATGTTTGCATTTCTATGTAGGGGGAAAGTTTACAATATTACAAAAAATAATACATTCTATAAGGTTCTATTTGCGTTATTATGTGTGTGTGTGTGTGTATATTTATAAAATTTCTTTGTTTTGTATTTTTTGTTTGTTCGTTATTATCATTGGTGGAGCATGACTTTGGTAGTCTTCACACACTAACAGACCAATGACACACACAAGCATTTTTTCATATCCATAATACGCTCAAGGTCATGAAATCACATTTTTTATAATTTTTATTATTGTAGTTTTTTTTGCAAACAAATGTTACACATCTTAAAAAAACACAATTTGTTTAGTTAAGTTTTTGTTTTAAAGGAGTTTATGTTTAAAATCTTATTTTCCCCAAAAAAAAAACTTTTCTAATTAAGAACTAGTTTAGACTTTTTTGTACATTTGAAATTGTAAAATAAAAATATTATAGCTTCTTTTATTTCTATTTCATCCATCTTAAAACATCATTTATACTTAACCTAGATAACCACCTAGTTACAGTCCCTGATTTTTTATTTACAATTTTTACATTTTTCACTTCAAACATCATTACTTTCACATAAACAAAAACTCAGCTCAGATCCGTTTAACCCCGTTGTGTTTATACCAACAACAACAACAACAGAAAGCAAAAATATACCGCAACATCTCTCAGGCATATTATGTGGCGCATACACAGTCATATGCTACATATAAATGTATAGTTCTGTTCTGTTTAAATAAGAATGCATGATGTAGATACACTACAGGTCATTGGAATTAGGTCAACCAACTCTTAAAACTTGACAGAAACTTCTCGAATGCTTAAGATTTCTATGAAAATAAATCCACTCGAAACCGATTGTTATTAGAATCATATCTTTATCTTTAAAATTAATAATAAAATTAAGCAAAACTGTATGCCAATAAAGTACTCATATTCAAATGTTCGCCGGTGTGTTTATAATTTGTTTGAAGTGATTTCTTTGTAGGAAACAACCCAGCATACCATTCTAGGAGCGCTCGGAAAAAGGTGTCAGAAAAGAGTCCAACTAAGGAGCTTTTTCGGAGCGAAAGAAAAATTTGCTTGTTACTGTCATGAGTCGGCACACAGTATGACTCATAAATTCCACTTAATTATGTGTGTACCAAAGCGTTGGTGTTCTGTTATTTGTGCTTTGAACAAAAAAAAAAAAAACATAGCTGTAGCACACAAGAATGATAAAAACAAGATTACACAGAGCCCAAAAAAACCTCATAAAAGACTCTTTTTTGACATTATCTAACAGCTCTTTCTGACGGACCATTTTCGAACGTAATGACCCTCTTTTCTGAAGGTTTTCGGAGCAATTATGATTGTTTTTTGGGCTCATAAAGAGCGTTAACGCTTCGAAAAAGGTGTCAGAAAAGACTCTTTTCGGACTCATATGGCTTGCTGGGAAGTAAGCAAAGAGAAATTGTGCAAATACTTTAATCTATGTATGTATATGTACTTATCAGTGTTGACAGGAAAATTTTACCTTAAGAAACAATTTTTAAATTTAAATCTCCTAATTTTGCCTCCAAAAGTTCACTGGTGGTTTCAGTTTTATTAAATGTAATTTTTAAATGGATATGTTTCTATTCCTACGTTATATTTACAAAACATGTATATTCTTGTATATTTACACCCTACACATAGTACCTCTTTAACACTCTACTCAAATAATAACTCTAATATTATATAGAAGGGAGCATAAGCTAAAATTTTAAAATAAAAATAAAGTTGATTTTAATTTTAAATATTAAATAATGAAATTAAAAGACCATTTTTGGCGAAAACATTATAAATGATTTTTATTATATTGTTGACTTACCTACAAATGGTATTATGAATGGCAGCATACAATCGATATAATCTAAATACATATGTAACTCAAAATAGCTAAAAATTTTAAATTTCCAAAAATTATATAAAATTAATGAAATATTCAAAAGTTTTGCTAAAATTCCTAAATATCTCCCTATGAAATTCCGTCTCTAAAAGCTCCGATTTATCTGGCAACATGTGTGTATATATGCACGATTGTTTGTTTGTGTGGGCATGTGGTATTACGGCTACTATATTTTGCTCTTTATTACACATTTATTTTATTTATTTATTTGTTTTTTCTTTAATTTTTAATATCCATTTCAATTGAGAAAATCAGAGATTTAAAGAAAAAATAAAAATTACATTAAATTAGGTTAATTTACGATTTGAGTTATTTTTATTTATAGAGAGTTTAAAAAATAGCAAAATAAATGGGTTTACGAAAAGAGGAATCTGTTTTTGATTAATTGTCATTGATTAATAGTTTGCAATTCTTGCAATAAGTACAACCGATACTGCTTTAGAATAAACGTGTAACATTTCATTTGGTTTATATATCATTGCACAAATATATCTATAGCTATTTTTTAACTACGAATATGTAGTATAACTCAAGAATGATAAAATCATTTATCATTCTTGGTATAACTCAACAAATTTTAAATCAACATAATTTTCAGAGACTATTATTAAATAATATTTTACAATTCTTTACTTTTTTGGATAAACTAAGCATTTTATCACTTTATCGTCGATATTCAGAAATATTTTTCATAATGTAAAATTGGGTGATTTGAGAAATTATAGGTATGTTTATGTTTTCTTGGTATCATATAACCTCAACAGCAAATTCTGCTAAAGATTTTAAAATAATAACACATACAATTAAATAGACAATTTAAACAAAATCAATATATTACAAAAAAAAAAAAAAATAAATAATTGCTCTCTAAGCAGGACATTATAAAAGTCTGATGTATATGTATGTGTGTACACAAGTACAAAATAATTGGATATTTAAAGAATTCGGTAAGAAAAATATAAACATATTTTTATTTAACAACTGATGCTGCGGAAAATGGATCATAAGTATTTATCAAAGGGAACAAATATAACGAAGGCTTAAAAATTCATTTTACGAAGTTAATTGCCTTCCATATTTTCTGACTTTATAATTAATTAAACTAAATAAATATATCAATGATAAATATTTCAAAAGTTTTATTTTGTATATGTCTATAAATTGAGTAGCGCAATTCATAATCTCGTGCAAATGGTATTTATTGCATACTTGCATTTGCAAAAAGGTCTGGCATACATTTGCTCTTGCTGTGTATTTTGTTAGTGTAGAGCATAGGTAACCAAATCTTCATTATCAGTGCACAATTGTGCTACAAAAACAATAAACAACACTCACACCGACGCTTGTTCTCTTCTATTTCAGTCGTTAATTGAGTGTTAGCGAGTGCACATGGGCGGATGCCTACTGCTGAGGCATATTTATAATTTAATTTTAAAAACTTTTTTGAAACATCTTATTCATTTTGCTTTTAAAAATAAAATCATTACATTTGCAATTCTTAGTTTTGTGTTTGCTGGGCAATATTTCCTGATCCAATACAGATGCATTTCATTTATTGAGAGTTTTGGTTGTCTCTGGTGTAGAGTAAAAATATGCTAAACCTTTTTCCAAATGCAATGATGCAATACCATTTGCACGAGATTGTGAATTGCGCTAATGTGAACCAATGTTCTCCAAATATTCAGGCTCCGTTAGAAGGAAATGATCGAACCTGTTACTTTTTGTTTTCAAAATCGTAAAAGTTGTAATAAAATACAAATTATAAATATACACATACACATCCATGCATAGGTACATATATATGTATATTTAAATACCTTATAACCTAGGAAATAGGAAACAAAAAGAAAGGCGTTGTCCTTTAGGGAGTTATTTTATTTTATTTGTTTGCTTCAAGTATAGAGACATCACGTGCCATTCTGCCATAATATTTGCTAAGGCTACAATTAAAATGAATTGTCAACATTTTTTCGTGCAGTTAAACTATGAGGAAGTAAAAACAGCAACTACAACAAACAAAACCAATTCCTAACAGTTTTTCTCATTTCCTTATAGATGAATTTGTTTATACACATGACTTGTTGTTCGGTGTTCGTGTATATAATAAGTATTCGTAAATCACACAAAATTACAGTCTTACAATCGCACATACTCGCGAACTATTACACCCATTATGAAGAATAGTTTTTTAACTTTCACGACTTTGTCTTTCATGTTCGCTTTATGTTATTTTTTTGATTGTTAGCCGGGTCATCATATAATTGTTTAACGCTGTAACATTTTGCTTTGTACATGACAGACATATTTCCTATACTCGTACAACTGAGTATGAGTTTTAATGGAAGTAATTTTTCTGCTCCTTTTTCTTTTAATGCCGATGTTTCTGAGTTTATCCTTAATAGAAAACCACTTGCCTTCAATGTGTCTCTTCTTGATTGTCTTTTTTGGTTCCTTCACTGGATCTTTCTTACATTATGTAGGTAACAGCTATTATATAATCACAACAACAATAATAGTTTTTAAATGTGTTTAATGCGAGAATTTGAAATTGTAATTATCCTTAACAATGATAATATATAAAATTTAAATGTGCAAGATATTCACTCACATTAAGAATATAATTATAAACAATTTCATGTTGCAAGCAAACATCAAGAATAAAATCAAAAATAGAATGGAATTGCATATAAAGACACTCATGTAGTTAGTCTACCTATTGACATGACACTCCCTTGATATTACATTTTTCTTTTATTTTTGTTTATTGTGCTCTTCGCCTTGTACGACGCGACTTAATGACGCACAATAAATTAATGCAACATTATTGCATTAAAATATATTTACGAGATTTAATAACTTATATTTATGCACATTAGGGTGACTTTTTTGATTTTCGATTTTCTGCAAAATCGGACACCGTTTACAGGTTTGTTTAAGTTTATTCGAGTTTTGGGCCAAAGGGGCAATATGTCCTCGAAAAAGTTTATTTTTTATTTTACAAACTGCTAAGAAATTTATGCTTTTGAAGGCTGAAATCTTAATTTAAATCAAAAAAAAATTTATTATAACCAGAATACTTATAAATACTAAAGTTTATAAATATTAAAATAAAGAATACATCACCCGTCAAATGATGGCCTCTGTTGGTCTTTCAAATACTGTTGATCTCTGGCTAATTTTCGTTCCGCTAATTTCTTTTGTTCCTCTTTTTGCTCGCGTTGCTCCAGCTGATGTTGCTGTTGCTGCTGTTGTTTCTTGCGATGTTGGCGATCTTCGCCCAGGCCATAAAGGCCAGCGACAGCAGCCATGCTGACTTAAAAAAGCACCAATTTCAAAAATACCACAAAAATTATCACAGCACAATTCCGTTTTTATTTTGTGATGTTCGACAAACGACAACAACACTCAATAGTTTTATTAAACATATTCTAACAAATGAAAACTAAAACTACAATAAAAATTATTCATCACATTTCGAAACGTATTTGAAATTTAAATTTGGGCATTTTATAAGATAATTTTATCGTAGCAAACTCGTGCTAAAGTGCCACAAAAAAACGTTCTCAATAATTATGGATTTTATAGTCTACTTTTGGACTTAACATTTTTTAACTTGTTATTTCCTTCGGTTCCTTTCTTTTTTTTTATTCATATTCGTATATGTGTTTGTATTTGTTTCTTTTTTAATTCTTCATAATGATGATGAGATTAAGCTTTTTTTCTTTTCATGTTGATTGCTGCTGCATATTTTCTTGTTTAATTATTAAAATGCAATTTTACTTTTATTTCACTTGTAATGTATTTTATGTATTTTTGACACAGTATTGTCTTTGTTTTGACACAAAGTTACTGTATTGTATTTATAAAACAAAAACAACAATATTACATCAAAAAGAAAACTTTCTGTTTCGGTTTTATATAATTTCTATATTTGTATATACATATGTATATGTATTTAATTTGCGAATGTTGGTTATATTAAAAGTTTTATCTGTGTTGTTATGTTCCTCTTCCACCCTTTTGTATACCAGTGATTTTTGTTTTTATGCTGTCACGATTTTTGTCTTTAATATCCTAAAACCCCACTTTCAGTCTTATCATCTAAATGTACTGATACACACATAAGTACAAACGTCGAGAAGCACGAGACCAACACACACACACACATGCACACACACGCCACACATACATATATGACTGTCTCGTGTTTTACTTTGATTTAATTTTTATGTTTTTGTTGTTTCCTTGTTGACTATATTTTGATTTTGCTTTCGTTGCCATTAACCGGATGTCATTTAATATGCAAAAGCTTGACATCTATTGCAAATGTTGTGCACCACGCCAACATACACACACATTAGCTATACTTATGTCATTATATTCGAATAAAGCGTATTTTGTATGCTGCTGTTTGTATTTACAATTTGCACCAATGAACCGAGTTACAAACCAATGTACAAAGACATTTAATGCTATAAAATGTACAATATACAAACGATTTTTAAAACTACAGACAGTTTGCGTTGACAAATATCGTTACAAAAAAATTTATATTTAAAAAAAAAAGCATTTGGTAGTGTGCTGTTACACAAACTTTTGATCCATAAACTTATGGTGAATTTTACTACATATTATTTATTTACTATTATGTATTATTATTTGACTATTTTAATAAATTATCTATATAAATTTTCAACTGAAGAACTGGAACTTGCTTAGAAAGCTATACAATCAATGTTTGGAAAACTATTTGAAATCGATTAATTTTGTTCTTTTTAAAATCACAGCGTACGATTTTCAGAAAGTTATTTTTTCACTCAAAACAAGTAGGTCTCTGAAACTAAGATAATTAAATTATTTTGCAAATTGATAGTGATTGTAGTAAAAATGTTTCTGATTAAGCCAAATATTATGTTGGGTTTGGTTTCAGCCTAAAAGATGGATTTAAGTGGATTCTACTATTTTTATAATACGATTTTAATAACACCAAACTGAGCAAATTTAATAATCTACAAACGAAATTCTTTAAGATGATTTTTTGTTTTGGTTACGTTGATTTTTAGAATTACTTTATTAAATAATTAAATAGTAATATTTCAAAGAAATAGGTATAATAAAACAATTCGAACAATACAAAAGACATATATTGTTAATAATTGACAATGTTGGTATAAACTCTTAAACTGGTGCTGGTTCGGCTTTAAGAAAAAAGTCATTACAAATGTTTCTTTAACTTCGGTTTGTTCGAATTGTTTTTAACAAATTTCAACAATCTTTTTATTTTTATTTTATTTTTTGTTTTTTTGTATTCGACTCAAAACCTAACAAATTGAATTACAACGAGTAGTTGACATTTTCGTCTAAGTATGTTTTACGAGTACAAGTTTTATTCTGTTCGAAAAAAGTGAAAAGAACAAAATCAAAATGAAATACAAAGTTGTATGTTGTTCTGTCAACATGTTTTTTCTCATTTTCATTTTCGAGTAGTTGTTTGTTTATTGATTTTCTGTTTTTTTTTTTTTTTTTTTATTATTGTTATCGTTGTAGTAGCTGTTGTTGTGTTCTCTGTTTAATATCAAATAGGAAATGAAATAAAAATGTTGTAATGTCATCTATTTCTTGGGGAAGGGGTGGGTGGTAGCTTTTAATCTGTGCTACTCTTAATGCTAGCAGTAATAAACACAGTTTGTAACATTTTGTTTTATGGTTTGAGGAAAATACGAAAATGCTTGTGCATTTGAAAGAAAATTATTACATATTATTTTCTAAATAATAAATGTAATCTCAACACCACTTATTGCGGTTAATGTCACAAAAAAGAATCTGTTTAAAATTATGTAACATTTTATACAGTGAAGCATAATACAAATTAAACTATTACAAATAGATTAAGATGTTTGTGTTACTGAGAGTAAAAAATCTAAATATGATTTGCGAGAGAGAAATCTTTTTAATTCCACTTTTACATTTGACTCTAGCTCATAATGAAATAATTATTTTATCAAAGTTATTTATTATTATTTAACATTTACTCTTCTAAATTTTGTATCGTAAATTCGCGAGATAATATCTGAAAAAATGTGTTTATTTTATATTTTTGTTACTAAAGGTACGGTAACATTTGGCAAATATTTACTCAAAAAAGCGTAATCACTTGTTTTAGCACAAAGTTGTTTGACTTTGTTTACTCTTACAAGAGTTTTGCAAGATCAAACAGCATCAAATAAATTAAAACTAAATAAATAAGAAAAGTATATGTTATTTAGTGGTTATGTCTTTTTCGGCAAATATTTGCCAAGTGCGACCGTAGCTTAACTGTTACATTTAGTACTATTTTTTATAGTCCAGTATCACGGATCGAAAATAATAGGTTCACTTTAATTTCAGTGCTAAATTGTAAATTATGTACCATTTAAAAACAGTTGTTTTTGTGTTATATCACTGAGAGAGTGATTTATAAGAGAACATTTTAGGTTTTTGGCTGAAAAAAAAACCGGAAATATTCAAGATGAGTTATTTATAATTATTTTTTTCGTAAATGTCAGGTGCGAAATTTAAAAATAGATAACCTAAATTCATTTAATGCAAATCAACCACGCTTTAATATAAAATTAGTAAATCATTTTTTTTGATGACTTGATAAAACGGACGATTTATTTTTTAAAGAGTAATCGAATAAAACGAATAAATGTTTTTGTGTTAATTTATCGTTGCTTTTTTAAAATTGTACTTAGTGCTCTGATAGCTCCTTGTACAAATATATAAATAAAATGCAATTAGTTATAATCATATTATATTGATCTTTTTGTTATACCCTACACCACCATAGTGGGGAGGGTATACTGGATTTGTGCTGATGTTTGTAACGAAATATTGGTCCAACACCCACCTTAACGTATACTGATCGACTTAGATGTCCGTCCGTCCGTCTGGTTGGCTGTCCATGTAAGGCTTGTGCGCTGAGTACAGGTCGTAATTTTGAAGATATTTCGATAAAATTTGGTACGTGATATTTTTCGGCCCAAAGATGGATGGGATTGAAACTGGTGGAAATCGGCCCATTATTTCCCCTGGCACCCATACAAATGTCCTACTGAAATTGGGATTTACCAAATCATAAATATTTGAATTGTGCAAGTATCCGAACAAATTTCATCACAAATGAGTGGTAAATGAAGCCAAATTACATCTACAAATTTTGTGCAGATCGGCCCATAATTAGTCATAGCTCTCATATAAGGCCCACTTTCGAAATTCACTTTAACGATCACAAATTTCATAAAAATGTTGGTATCCAAATAAAATTTGACACAAATAAGTTTCTTATATACATTTCTGAAAAACTGTTTTATTGATATACTGGGTGTAGGGTATTATATGGTCGGGCTTGACCGACTATACTTTCTTATTTGTTTTTATTAAAATTATATATTTATGAAGCTTGAGGTTAAAATTAATTTTTATTTATTGTTTATATTTTCCGATATTTCGCTACAACAATATGTAGCATCTTCAGGCAAACAAATATATTAACAAATTAACAATATATTCAAAAAACACCAAAATATTTTTCAATATAAAAATAATTGTTAGAATGAAAAATTCTAAATATTACACAAACAGGAAATATAAATAAATAAACAATTGAATTTCCTTTTCTGTTTTTATAAATGAAGTGTCTATAGTTTTGTGCAACATCATTTGTATCTGCTTCAACCTATATTCAAATATTTGTTGGTACATTTGCAATGTAATAAAATTTTATCCTGCAGACAAAGCCAAAGACTTCGCGGGATAAGATTTAAGAAAACTGTAAATTATTTTAAATTAATAATAAGAAAGAATAATAATAATTTCTAACATTTCTAACGTTTTTAAAATATAACAATGTTTATAATTATTTTCCGTTAGGTTCTCAAAGTCACGGTAATGATTCAGAATTGGATATTTAGTAAGAAAAATAATGAACGAGTTTGGAAATTTTAGAATCCACATATGGTGGCGAAATATTGGCAAAATCGAAATTATGTATTAATTACGCTATATAATATTAAAAAATATTAAATTTGTCGAAAATGTTTAATTTCTCCCTACATAAACCGTTGATGTAATAAAATGTACATTATTATTAATAGCTTTAAACTTGATTTATCTTAAATGCTGAACCGAATAAATTTACCCTCCTTGTTATGAAAAATCATTATAAATCTGGATAGTACTTGAACGAACTTTTAATAAAAGTTTTCAGTAATTTTAGTATGAAATCATACAACTGTCTCTGTTGTTCCTGCATAACGCACACATTTTATAAACCACTCAGTCGTAACAAAATCATAATTTTCCAATTAAGCTATTAGATATCGTTCTTACCACAGTCCACACTGGCAATCACACAAAATGTATCTGTATAATTAATGTCTACTTGTGATTGTATTCAATGTAAACAATGTTCATTTCGCCATTTCTTTCTTTTGTTTAAATACCCATGTGTGCAGATCTTTAATATAGTTATTGCCATTGAAAGTACATTCGCTTTACAACACCAGACAAATGGACGGACATACATATCTACACCCTTGTTCATTACTATTATTAACACCCATACTTGTACTTAAATAACACTTATTTCTCACTGTGGTTTACTCATTCTGAATAATACCCACATCCACTATATATATATATGTATATATATATTATATATTAGTATATATATTAGATATAAATCCTACTTATTACACAGTTCACTGCATGCATACATACAGGTTACAATTCATACATTTGTATGTTCTTTATTAGGCTGAGATGAGTTCGAATGCTTGTTAGCGAAACGGGAAATTCATTATAAGAATGAAAAACGATGAAAGGAAACTCAACAATATGTAAAATATGAGAACGGAAAGGAAATGCAAACATAATTTTTCATTTTCTATTGTTTTACAAATAAAACAGAATTTTATAGTAATTTGCTAGTATTTGCATTTTTATCACTATCCTTTTTTATTTGTTGTTTTTAAATTGTTGGATGACAGCGAAACACTAACGTTTGTGTAGAAAAGTTTTAAAATTATAATTCATACTTGAAACAACAACTATTTGCATTTCAACAATCGATACCATATTCAAAGTAAATAAAACAAAAATTGCCCTCATTAAGTGATATGAAAATACATAAAATTAAAATGATAAAATTAGTTGAAACAATTACATATGTACATACTACGTCAGTATAATAGGGGTATTACATTTTTTAACAACCAAAGTCAACAAATCACTGTAAGGTTTCCATTTACATATTTATTGAAAATGAAAATTTGAAGTATCATATTTAAAATTTTTAGGACAATCGCTTTGGGCATGAGATTTCAAAAATATCGAGTGGTGCTAGGGGACAAAAACTTGTTTAGGGTGTCACATTTTATAATTTGGATTATTATAAATGTACCAACAAATCTTAGAATTATTTTAAAGCTGCTGCCTATAGACACTTAATTTATAAAAATGTAAATTAAATTGTCGAAAAATATTTGTGTTGTTGTTTTCAAAAAAACTTTTAAATTTGTTAATACATTTATTTCCCTGAAGATGCTACACAATATTGTAGCGTTACGTATGTAAACGTAAATATGTAAATTTCTTTGTAAATCATAACATGTAATAAGAAATATGATTAATTCCCGAAGTCTATTTCTCAATAATGGTGAGTGATTATAGATGATGTTTACAAGTAGATCTTGGATAACAAACATTGTTGATAACGCCCTTGGCAGGGTAGAAAATGGATTGC
The DNA here is from genome assembly GCA_950370525.1 of Bellardia bayeri. NCBI lineage: Eukaryota > Metazoa > Arthropoda > Insecta > Diptera > Calliphoridae > Bellardia > Bellardia bayeri. Next base: position 101,211,103 of record OX493266.1, read on the forward strand.
AATTTGCCAATTGTCTAGAAAATATAACTTTACAATGGTGTTTTTTGAACTATTAATTAAAATGTACTCATGCCGAAATAATAAGAAATTTTCTCTAATAATAAATAAAGAAACATAATAATAAAAATAATTAATAAAAAACAGAAAGGTGGATCAATTAGTTTAATAATAATGAATTATTATTACTTTTATGGCCGAATTCTCGGTCATTAGTTAACCATTGGTAAACTAAAATACTAACTATTGTTATTACTATTACTATTAAGACTGTGAATTTAGCCATTAATAAAATTCGTAAGACATATTTACACTTTGTCGCCGAAAACAATTGTTAACTTTATTTTCATAGCAACAGCTGTTATTTGACTAATAGTTAACCAACAACAAGCATTGCGAATAAAGAATCATTAGTTAAGCCTTTGCCATTAGCTAACTAAAGACTGTGAATTTAACCATTAAACATATATTTAAAAATAGAAAGTGCATTCTTTAAACGGTGGCCAGGAAACTGGCTCTAAACACTGCCGTAAGGCTGAATACAATAGACGCTTGGAAGCAAAGACATTATGGACATGCTAGCTATTGAAGAAGTAAACTGTCTGCCTGATAAAATTGATTACTGCACTCCTAGACCCTTCTTCTCGAGGAACTTTAGCTACTCCATTTCGAATAATACGGTATCAGAAGAAGGCCTACCCCTCAACACTACGAGCCCATCTGTCTATACGGATGGCTCCAAAAAAGGGGAGAAAGTTGGCGGCGGTGTCTACATTCAAGAATTTGGAATAAGAATGTTGTTTAGAATTTCAAATTAATGCAGCATTCTACAGTCCGAGATATCGGCTATAAAAAGAGCAGCTAACTGGATCAGTTATAACAAAATATCAGGCAGGCATATTCGTATATATACTGATAGCCAGGCTGCAATTAAGTCTCTAACTGGTGTATACACTACATTGACCTAGGTCCAGGAATGCCGCACATCCTAAAATAGGATGGCGAGACATTCAATAGTGTCACTCGTATGGGTGCGTAGACATGGAGACAGAGTTGGAAACCTTGTTGCTGATAACTTAGCAAAGAACGGTTCCATGCTACCATCCACTAACAGCATGCAAGCAACGAATTAGAAAATTTTACAATGAGCTTGCTCAGACCAGGTGGGCAAATGAACGCACCTGTGTAATAACACAACTTATCTGGCCTAGGCTAAATAGAGAAGGGGCGTTGTACGTGCTAAAATTACAACGATCACAACTAATTGACTTAGTGTCAGTAATTACTGGATACTGCAAATTCGGCAATCGTGCCAGAAGATTAGGCCTTTCCTACAATGATTTCTGTAGGAGTTGAAAAGATGAAGAAGAGGAGGAAACAATCCATCATCTTCTCTGCCATTGTACAGCAATGGGCACCATGCCTAACACCGTCTTGGGACAACAATCATTCAACAATCTATCTGAAGCATTAGACTTAAAATTAGAGCGTATCAATGCCTTCATTAGGAATAACAATCATGATTTCAGACCCAATCCCTTCACTTGCAGTGGAACTACTAGCCATTAGGTGGCTCGGAGTATTTTACTCCATCTTTTCTTCTAACCTTTCGGATCCGACATATTCATCTTCTCTTGGCATTTCTTCACCTACCTATCCACATCTATTCTCTATCTGTCTCTACACCATCTATCCCTCTTCTTCTTTCTTCTATTCATCTCTTTTCAGGCAACACAAAAGGACCTGCTGACCTAACCTAACCTAAACGGTAACCGATATGGGGGGCACCGAGAACCAAATGAGCGAAATAAAGATGCCACCCTAGCACAAATGTATAAGATAATGAAATCCAGCCAAAACTCGTTGTAAAAATTTTGATTTAACTAAAGTCGGATATCACCAGCTAAAAATGTCGTATGTATACAAAGAGTTTGATTAAATTTATTAAAATTATTATTTTTTTTATTTTGTTCGAAAAGAGTTCAATATTATTTGAGTGAACGATTAATTTTCAAACAATTTGTTTTTCAGAAATCACTGGAATTGTGATTGAGCTGTGATTGAACAAATCCAACATTTTATTTATTAAATTAGTCAATACTGTTGATATTTCAAAATCAATGTTAACAAAAATATGTTACAGTTTTATTTTTAAATCCATACATATGTATGTATAATGGTACAAACTTAGTATTCTAAACAAAAAAAAAAACTTTTATTAGTTTTTGTTATTAAATTCGTATCTAGCTACCTTCTTAGGAATGGTTATTTTCCTACTGAAGTCATAAATGAAAGAGCAACTAAATACCCAAATGGTGAACGTCATATCATAGACTCATTTGTATGCATTATTAGATAATACTTGAATTAAGTTAACTTTTTTTTATATATTTCAGACGTTGTGGTGTGTGCGTGTTGTTTTATTTAATTGATTTTTTCAATTTCATATAAGTAGGAAAACATATTTGAACATAGGTTGGAATAGCGAAGCATGGTATTAACTCTTTCGTTATAAGTTTTATTAAATGACTCAATAAATCCAGGTTTTCCACTTTTTATTTATATTGGCCATTTCCTGAGACAATCACAATCACAATCCATTTGATAAAAAAAAAATTCAGTCCTGTCATGAAGAGAAATGATAAAACTAGTACTACAAATTTCTATAAAAACATAATACAAAATATAATTTAGATACTAATGAACAAAATTACATCCATTCCGAACAAATTATTTTAATGGGCATGTCTAATGTACATATTTTACTACATTGGTGTTTATAATTTTTTCTGTGTTTAATACTCATAAAAAATATAAAAAAAACTTTTGTTCTTTAATAACAATGAATAAGTCTAATAAAAATAATAATCACACCAAAGAACAAACAAAAAAAAAAACTATTCTTTTTAATATTTTTATTCTAAAATAAAAATCTAACACACACATGCAGTATGTACATATGTCATGAAAAAAATTTACTCACAAAAATATATGCTTGGATGTTATTCTAGCACACACACACACACACTTACATATGTATGTATGTATGTACATATTATACCTACATTCTTACATTAATATACAAATAGTTAATAAAAAAAAAGAATTTGTTAATTTTTGCTTTTACCCAAGTTTATACAAAAATTACCGAAAACAAAACATACCCAAAACAAAAACATTGAGTTTTTCATGAGCGAAAACTTGCATTTAAAATGGCTTTAAAATAATAAAATCTTTAGATTTTTTATTAAACATAAAATCATTCAAGTACTAAAAGTACTGACTTACAATTTAGTTTTAAAATCAAAAATATTCAAGGTATGATTTCATTCCTTTAGTATTCTGTTAATAAGGAAAATGAGAAATAAAAGTAAAATGTTGTTTTGTTTCGTAATTATGACATTGCATGTTATTATGTTGTTCATTCGCTCAGTGTTCAGTTATACATTAGTTAAATTTACATTCATTTTCGGCAACGAATTAAGTAACATTTTTAAGTGATTTTCATTCTATCCATTAAAGGCAGAATTAGTCTTTACTTTCTGTTCCTTTCCGTTCCGAATCAGCTGACTTGATTCTGTTAAATAGAAAATATGTAGAAGTCGTTAGTTGTTTTGTTACTTTCCGTGCCGTTGCGGACGAACCTGTTGAAAACAAAAATTTGATAAGTAATTGTAAGTGACAGCACAAAACAGCTGACATCCGCACAACAACAAAAAATGTTTAGTTTATTACAAAAATTTTCAATTTCTTTGAATTTAATTAAGTTTTTGTATAAAAGTTATAGAAATATAAAAAATAAACGATGGATGACGAAAAACTCATTACTTTAGTCGAAAGTAATGACATATTGTACAATAAATTCTATAAAAACTATAGAATACCTGAAAAGAAGCGAGCAGTGTGTTGTCTGTTTACCTAAAACAGCTGATACGTTTATACGGAAAAACTAACTACAAAAATTTAACAACAGAACGACACGGAACAGAACAGCAACAGAAAGTAAAAACTAATGATGCCATAAGACTGCTGCTGGTTTTGCTGTTGGATTTATTTTGGCAGTTACAAGCGCACTTAATTTAATGTCATTTTAAAATTTACATTCATTTTAAATGCACTGGTTGGAAAATATTAAACAATTTGTATAAAATTTAATATACGCTTGAAAATAGTTTTTGCTTCTTTCGGCTAATGTTTGTGGGCTAAACCTATACGAAATTTAATATTTGGTTTATCATTCAAGGTGGTAAGTTATTTTGGGGCTTCGGCAATTTGATATGGAAATATTGAAATTAAATTTCAAATTGTTTCTTTTTTAAGAAATGTACTCTCTAAATATATCTATAATATATTTTCAGTTAAAGTTTTTGGAAACCTTATAGAGCGATATTCTATTTACCGTTTGTGGTTGTTTTCAAATGGTAAAAGATAATGTTTTTTAAATTAGATGAAATTTATCAAACTCTCTTTATTTGAAGTAATTTTTCTACAGTTAAAGTTAACAGCAGCGACAGTCAAACAACAACAACACCATAATTGACCTCTATGCACGAACGTTCACAACAATTACGTGTGGGCTATTTGCTATTTTCTATTTTTATAGTTTTAGTTGTTGTATTTAAGCGTCTAAATAACAAGAACTAATCAATAATTGCGGGAAATACCAACCAGAAAGGTTTTCCTACTTATTCTATTCCTTGTTCTTGTTCTTGCTATTATTGTTTAACTGTGGCTCTCAGTAACTTTTACTCATTTTCTGACTTATTTTGATTTAGAACAGCTCCATACCATACAAAGTGTAAATATATGTTCATATATAAGTTTTTCTATGTGTTAAATCATATAATACAAATTTATATACATACACATATACATAAGCATTTTCCGACGTTTAGCACGCCATTTACAGGCAAGTTTCAACACGACAATATAAAACGAAACGAAAGAAACCCAAAACAAGGATAGAAAGGTCAGAAAAAATATTAACAAGCATTTAAAAAAATACTAAATAACAAATACCAAATACCAAATACATTGACAAACAACAAAAATTAGAGAATGGGGGTTTTTTTTTTTGTTCTTATTACGGATGAGTATTTATTCAATTTAGCAAATATTAATGGAATTAATTTAAGAAATTGAAATTTCTTACAGTTTATTTAGTTTACTTGCAATGAAACATTAAAGCACACAAGTTAATAAATCAATAACAATTAGTAATGATAATATTTATAGATTGCAGGGAGAAAAAACTTTGAACTTTATTTTTTTTTTTGTTTGTTTTGTTTAAACAAAATATCAAATTCTTGTAACGTAATAGTAACGCAATTACTTAATTTTTTGCTCTTTATTTTCCATATTCGTAGATCTAAATATCCCCATTAAAGGTTTAAAAGTTTATTTTTGGTTTCTAATCTCTTTTTTCTAAAATGTTGTTCCACTTTCAGTCCCAGTAAAAAGCAATCAACAACAAGAAAGTTTTTCAAAATTATGGTGTTTCATATTTTGTTTGAGGTTGTTCCTGTATTTTTTATGCAGTTTTATGCAGTTTGTTGGCTTGCACTCACTGCTTGATGTGTGTGAATGCTCTAATACTTTTACTACTCGCACGAATTGTAAAACAAAGATTTTTTTCTTTTCATATTGGGAAAACTTTGTTCTAAATTTAAACTTTACATTTTAGTTGAAATTGCAAGAATATTAGAAGTTCTGTTGGTCTGTGATGAACTGTGTGTATTTCCATGTAATTATGAGGTCTACCATTTGTTATGGGAATATTTATTGAGGAGAGCATGATTGCTTAGAAAGGGAAAGAAATAATAATGCGTAAAATATACTACGTAACAACACCAAAAGAATAGAAAACTAAGTAAAACTGTTTCACCACTTCTTAACAAGTAAAAAGGCAGCAACAAATATGTAGTTGCTCTTTGTTGCAATTTTCAAAAAACTTTGTGACTATTACAAAAATCGAGTAGAACAGAATTATATTATTGAATTATTCCGGTGGCTAACTATACAAACTTTAAATGGGATTATTTACCAAAAGTTAATAAAGTACTAAATGTTCAGCATTGAACACATACGAGTTTCAAATGCAAATGTTACCGAATCAAAATTTAAAGACGTGAAAGCAAATATGGACCGAATTCAGCAAAATAAATATAGAAATAAGCCTGATTAGTTTCGCGTGATCTTTGAATTAAATACGTTTAGTATCAAGCCAAATAGTCCTAAAATTAAACCACTTGAAATGCAGTTAAAAGAAACAGATTCATGAACGTAAGCATTAAATAAGTCGTCCAGAAAGTCTTATTTCGTTAAGATCATGAAAAAACAATATATTTGCCCAATCAATAGACAGAAAAATAAAACAAATTAAATGCTGCAATAGTTTGATACATAATAGATCGAAAATTCGTTTATTGAGAAAAATAATTTAAGCAAAATCCGCATAAAATTTTTAAAATATATTTATTATAGCTTTTTGAGTTACAAACATGTCAAAAATGTATCAACTTTAATTTAGTTTCTCATTTAACTAAAAATAATTGAAAATAAAAATTCTTTTTCTTTCGGTAACTAAATAAACATATTTTTCGAATATTTATGAATAATTTTTTTTTATGAATTTGAGTTGAATATCAAACATTAAGAAAACACTATAAATCCATAGTTTAGTTTTACAGGAACAAAAAGGACAAAACTCCCAATGTAGGGAAAAATTCTGATAATATGAATGTTTGATAAAAAATAATGATCAAAAACAAGTCTTCTAAATTTTATCTTCAAAATTAAAAATAAACAAAGATACCGAAACTCTTAAAAAATTACTCAAATGTAGGAATATCTAATGTTTCCTAAAACTTTTTGTATATTTATGAATAATTGCATTTTGTCGATATAGACTTCCAAACAACTGATCTCCAGTGTTAACTGTTAGTGGAGGTCAGGCACTAGCGGCTTTAGCAAAATCAAATTTTAAATTTTATTTAAAACAAATAAGTTTGTTAAAAAACGAATAATCTATTAATTCATAATATTATTATTTTAAGTAAGTTAAACAATTTTCAAATTTGTTTGTTTCATTTTATTGTACTTTTTTTGTTTAAAATATTTTAATATTTTCTTCTGAGGACTTAAAAAAACTTTAGATTTTCACAAAACACTAGATTTTTAAAATCGTTATTTTGTTATTAGAATGTTGTCTTTAACTTTTTATTTTAATTTATTTAATTCGTTTAAATAATTTATTTATTTACACATATTTATTTCTTTTTTTGTTAATAATTTGTAATAGTAATTATTACCATCAACAGAAATATTAAAAACAATAACTAACGTACAATAACGTTGCGTACAAAGTGTTGGCCTTTAACTAGTGAAATAAAAATTTATGAAAAAAGTTTACTAATAATTTTGTGAAGAAAACTATCAAAAGAAGAACCAAAGTGAGAAACAAAAAAGTAATAAAAAAGTTATGAAAAGGCTTGTCGAAAAACACGACAGAATTACAATAAACCTGCTACACACGCACATGTAAATGAACAAATTCATACACATTCACAAACACGACTATAAAACTAAAAAATAAAAATCACAGTGCGTTTTTATGTTTATATCCTGTTTCAGAGGTTTTCTTTCACATATACAGACATATGTAAATACATGTATATATGTATGATAGATGTTTTCTTATGTAACTATATATACATACACACACACACACATGCATATTCGTAGAAATGTGTGTGATTTTTATTTGGCATGCACAACAACACTTCTACTAGTGTATGCTGTTGTGTAAGAAGGTAATATGAATATTGTACGTATGTAGAAATACGATTGTGTGTATGTAAAAACATAACAACAAAAGCTTACATACATATGTATGCGTATGCGCACAGTTGCAGACAGTGTGCAGAGCACGTGTAATTCATTTTATTAACAAAAAATTATACGACAAACACACTCATTCGTACACACTGTATATAGTGTATGAATAATAGTTAGTTTTCTCTAAAGAGATAAAAACTTATTTTTTTCTGTTCATATTCATAAAAAAAAACATTTTATTTGAAAAATACATATATGTATGTATGTTGTACAATTCACACACACAAACACTGGAATAGTTTACGTTGTTTTTTTTTTATTTAAATCGCCTAAATACCTACTCCACAACAGACATGGACAATTCAGATTTTAGAGTGATACTGTATTTTAACTAAAATAGTTGCTGTATTGTGCAACTTCTTACAAACTCGAAACTCGAAAGTTTTTTTTTGTGAAATTTATGAATGTTTGATGAATTCTTAACGACTATCTATGGTTGAAATAAATTAGCTTTTAATTTTTATTAGAATTTATAAAAATATGATACCAATATAATACACATGTATGATATTAGGAATATAGTTAGCAATAATAAATCTTTTTAAAAAACTTGACAATATTTTCCAAGCGGTTTAAATTTAAAACTAAATTGGCCTTGTTCGAGCACCATCCAACATGAGCGATTTTCAAAAATTAATAAATGACAAATCGATGTTTTGTATATTGAATATGGTGAATAGTACCAAAACAGTACAATAGACAAAACTTTCCATCTCTGTTATACATTAAACACAGCTACATACTTGTACTTGTGTCAATATTTTTATACGATTGTAAATAAATTTGAAAATCATTTTTATACTGTGTATAAAATGTTGAGCACAAAGTATGATGGTTTTTTCTTTTTCGTTCTTATTGTTTATTTATTTTATTTTATTTAATTTTATTTTTTCCTCTGTACGTATTTGTTTTTGTTTGCTACTTTTTTCATCATCTTTTAGCCGCATGGCTGTTTGCGGCTTTTTGTATTTTTTTATGAAACGACAACATGTTTTTTGTTGTGTGCGTCTTTGTGTGTGTGCATTTTGTTTTTTTTTTAATGTTTTATTAGTCACTTTAGTTTTATTACCCATGTTTTTCTTCCTATTTGATTTGCATTTGTCGTTTTTTTTTGTTGTTCTAATTAATTTTAATTGTTTAATTTTATAGTTGTCGTTGTCGTTGATTTTGATTTTTAAGTTTATGTTTTTTTTTTGCCTTTGAGTTATGCATTATTGAAGTAAATTAATTTAAATGTTCACATTCAAGATTTTTTAGTGATTTATGTTGCAGTTTGTTTATATTTAATTAAAATCAGAATTTATTTCCTTGTGTTTTGAAAAGCATTAATGAAGTTTATTGAATATAAACTTTGAATACTCAAAAAGGATAGTTATCATTTTGTCATATAATTCAATTATTCACTCAGAATCCAAGTCTAGCATATGTACATATATGCTTTTCATTTGTATGTGGTATATACATATATGTAGTTTAATAGCATAAAACTGCCATTATATTTAAAAACTACGTTAGTATGTATGTTGAAAGCGTAGATATTCGTAAAAAATGTATAATAATGTTTTAATTCGCGTAGCAACATTTTTGAAAATATAAAATAATCTTATTAAAAGAAAGTACAACATTGTACATCTCCCATATTATTCTTGATGTGATTGTTCTAACATTTTTTGATACGCTAATATTTTTATATGAGTAAAATTCAATTATTTGCTCTCTTAAATTCTAAATTTGCTCTTTTTGTCATTGATACAATGCCTGAAATGTTTAAAAAAAATCTAGCTCCAGATTTTGTGTCAACGCTTCTATATTGGTTATTAAAAAATTTTGCATATTCAATTTAAGCCGACTTAAAATATAAATACATAAAAATTAATTTATTTAGTTTTGTCATGTCTTAAATTATGATTTCGAATATTTATATAAAAGAATGCCTGCAGAAACGTCTCCTATTGAAGCGATTTAGCTCCCTGTCATTAGTTAAAAGCCGCAATAGTATAGATGGAATCGACCTGATGAAAAACTATGAATTTAACTAATTGTCCCCAGCCTGGGCCAAATGAATAATATTGACGAAGAAAGTTTATTTTTTCAAATTAGCGCTACAGTTTAGCTAGACATTCCGATTTAAAGCAGTATTGGTTTTACTTCAACAGATGATGGGGGTTGTTATCATGATGAGACTTTATCTTTAGGATACATTTGGTTTCAAAATTTAAATAAAATATTTAAAGGATTCATCATATTAAATACGTGATAATGTTATATCTTTTTGAAAGTAATAGTTATTGGAAGTGCTGTGTTCGAATTAATCTTGTAAAATATGATTAGACACATTAAAAAAAAGTACATTTGATGCTCTTATATCTAAAATTCTTCAATTTTAAATTCTTATTCCGTTTTATTATTAATATATGCATAGATTTGCAATAAATTTTTAGGTTTAAATTGTTAAAATATGAAACACAGCTGTCTATATGAATGAGTTCATATTTTTTAATTCTTATTTATGTATGTTGTACACAAGCATTTGCTGCGTTTGATTATTTTTCTTTTGGATACAAATATTTCTACATAAATCCATACGTATGTATGTATGTATTAGATCCCAAAAAAACGTTTCCCAAAAAGAAGTCAGTCAGTCGAAATGTGTCAATATAAAATATTTGCCGCAAAATTGTGTATAAACATTAAATCAAATGTATATGTAGAAAAAAATTAGAACTAACAAATTTAAAAGGCACAGAAAATAAAATAGAATAGCATATTCTTGCCAAAGAACTGCTCATATTTTTACAGATATACAAACGAAATGTATTGTATTTCTCAGTTGTGTCTTAGTTATTAGTATTATTTTTTTTACATGTCAAAAAAGGAACAAAACAGTAAAATATAAAATGCTCATCTGTGTGTGTAGAAAAAAGATTGCAAGTGTAAAATAAAATAAACAACAAAATTAAATATCAAGCAGTCTTAAGTTTTAATGTTTTCTTAGGCTCATTTTATTTTAGGATTTTCCTTTTCCCAAAAAATAATTGTGATTACCATTGAAAAATATAAAGTTTTTCTATGTTTTTCTTTAAATTTCTTTCTCACTTGATTTTATATTTGTACATTTAACATAATTATAGTGTACATGAACACTAAAATAAGTGTGATTGTGTGTATATAGTAGGTCCTTGTATATGTATGTATGACCTCATTTACATGCATATAAAAATGGTACGATGCAGTAGGGCATCATTTTAAGACACCAGGCTGTCTGGTGGTATATTTTGTATTCAGAATCTTAAAACAACAGCAACACAAATAAATATAGAAACAAAAAATAAATAAAAATAAGGCCAGCCAAAACATTGAGGATTGAAATCATTAAGAATTGATTTGCACTGAAAGTTAGAAAAAAAACAAATTCAGCAGCCAAAAATCAAGAGTCAAGTGCTTTTTTAAATTGCTTGAGTTACAATAGCAAGCGCTTTTTCGTGCTGCAGTTTAATTTATTGCGTTTATATTGTAAAATTTTTATGCTAGCTACTGTAGTTTTTCCCATTAGATGGGGCTATATAAACGCAATAATGGTCTCATTTGTATATTAAAATACGTTTTATTTAATTCGAAAACGTTTGTATTGAAAATAGGAGGTTCAGGAAGCATTACAACACAAACAAGCATTAGGAACAAAAACAAAACTTGGCAAATATTTAAAAAATTAAAAATACATTTAATTATGTAAAGACACAAACAAACAAGACTAACATCAGCTCAAGTATACTAAAGGCCACAAAATAAATAGTTTAAGGCATTAAAAAATAATTATGTATATCCATTTCGAAATTGTATTACTCTATCAAATATTAGCTTTAATTTAATAAAAACTAGTAAAGTACTATTTTCTATATTTATATGTAAATAGAATTGTACTAATGCATTTAATCACGACATTGACGGAATAATGTTTTATAAGTAATTGTGTTTAAAAAGCAAAATAGGTAATACAAATGTATTTTTGAACATCTACGACAAGAAGACTTTGCACTCACTAGATATATTTGGGAATATATTGCCAATTCAATATACATATGAAGAATAAGGCTCTCTGATTCAGAATGAAACCGAAACGAACTAAAAATTCGGCAAAACTAAACTTAGTTACAATTGTGCTAATAGAAATGAAGTCGGAACACCAGCACAAAAGTGTCCCATCTATTATCGTGTAGGGCAGAATAAATTAAAAAAACAAAGAAACTAAGATTATAAAAATTTCTCAAGAATGTACTTATGAAAATGTATGCACGTACTTCAGTACCTACCGCAAAAAATTACAAGCAGTGGCAGTAGTAAAAGCAGCAACAAAAAACACAAATACAATATTTACTCATGTAAATAAATCAAAAATTATCGCCCTTTGCTATGCAAGCACCACCCTGGCATCAAACGAGTACATATGTATGTACGTTTCTAGAACTAAAAAAATCTCATACTAGTTGTACGAAAAATCAAAATTATATCATAACATTTAAATAAGGCAGCACTTCATATGCATTTATCTTTTAAATAAATTACACACACACAGCCTCACTTTAGAGGTATACACACCTACTTGAATAGATATGTAGGAGTTAATGTATAGAAGGATATTAAATATATGTACAAAGAAAAAACGGTATGGGAGAGTGCATGTTTTGGGCGTAGTAGTGCATGAGTTTAAAAGAAACGTGTTTTATTTCTTAAATTTGTTTGTTGTCACAGTTGTATGTAGCTGCTACACTTAACGCACTTACACATGCACGAGTACTGAACAATAACAACCGCAAAAACATAAATAAACAAGAGCAGGACGATGCAGGGAGAAACAGAAACTAAATTTATAAGTAGTAGTTGTTGATGATGACGATGATGATGATAATGATGAAGAGGAGCTTATTATGTAAACACATACAAAAAATCGTGTTCTTCTTTCTGATGTGTTTTTCTTTTTTTTGTGGATATTGTTATTGTTTTTGTTTATGTGAATAATTTGTTTGTGCATTAGTTGCAAGACGATAAACAACTATTGTTTTTGTTGCTATGGTTGAGACAAATATTGCTACTACTGCTGCTGTTTTTCTTCTGACTTTATCAAAGACATACTGTCTACCGAATAAATGTTAGAAAAATTCTTATCCATGCACAACATGTACATGTACATACATATGTACATATGTCTGTAAGCGTATTGTGTATAATTTGGTGACGGCGTTATTTGTTGTTGCCGGTAAAATGCATATATGTAGACGTATGTACATTAGGGTGGCCCCAAAATAAAGTTGCGGATGTTCCCTACTAATATGAAAATTTTATTCATTTCAAGACTACGTTTCTCAATTTTTTTTGTCCTGGGGTCAATATTTGGTGAGCTGGATCAAGGGATTAAAAGGTCCTTTTTAGAGGTTTTTTGATTTTTTTCACATTTCCCCCAAGGGAACTATATGTAAATTTGGTATCATATTAAAGGTCTTTGAGAGGCGCATTCAATGGGTTATCAAAAATTAAAAAAAAAAAAAATTTTAAATTCAAAAATTTTGAAAATTTCAGACAAAATTTTAGTGTTTTTTTTTATTTTTTCATAGAATTTACTTAAATAAATAGTTGAAATTTCTTGATTATTAACATCATGCAATTTAACCCAAAAGGTTTTTCCCGTTGTTATGATTTAGGAATGTTGATTTTTTTTTTTTTGATTTTTGTGGAGTTTTTATTTAAGAAACATAAAATATTTTAAAACTTCTTAAATAACAGTTCGTTTTTTGTTTGCACAACAACTTTAGTTTCTTAGATAAATCTATTTCTATATCTATTTTTAATTCATGTTTTCGTTGTTCTGATGTTATATACTAACAACTACACAATTTGTAATTCTATTAAAGTTTTTTTTTGTTTGTATCATCAAATAGCGACGTAGTAATTGTAATGGCCAAGTTCAATTACTGACAATAACTTTGAGACAATAATAATCAATATTCAGTATTTAATTACGTAACTGCTACTAATAATACATATACATATATGTAGATATTATAAATTAGTAAAGTACTTAGAAATCTTAAAAGCATCTTTGTATACAATTCAAAAGACATCAATACATTAAATTTTATAAAACAGCGTTAAATAAGTTAATTAACAGAAACGTGAGATTTACTTACGCGCCAAAATAATGCACAATAATATTTGGCATTTAAAAAATAAACATTTTAAATTTTCAAACTTTTTTAAAATCTATATTTGAAAAAATAATTAAAAAAAAAACAAGAATTTTAAAAGTTTTTTGATTTTCACACCAAAGATACGAATGCTAATTGCTTTCCTAGTAGTCAATTGACAATAATGTAAAACCATATGTAAATTATCATATTTTAAAACAACTCAAACAAAAAGTAAATCTCTTTCATTATTATTAATTTATTTGAAATCAGTAAAAAAAATAACTCACACACAATTCCACATCAATCGATCGAGAAATTAAGAATATTAAATACACAAACAAATAAAGCTTTAAAGAAATTTATTTGAGCAGAGTAGGACAAGCAATAAAGAATTTAATATTACATGATTTTGAAAAAATATATCATTAATTAGAATTTAATAGCGTAGACAGACGACACAGTTAATTTGCATTAGCAGTCTTAATTCAAATTAACTCGTGAATTATCCCCATCCTAATTCGCATTAGGTTAGACGTAAATGCACAAAATCAAAGTGAATTTATACTGCATTTAGCTAATTCAATATGGCAACATCGTCCAAAATCAATCATATGTTATCAAATTGTTTACTATTGTAAAAGAAGAAGAAGAAGACAATTGTAAAATTAAACAAATAAAAATTGATTTCTACAATTGCCTTTCTCTTATTTCAGAGTGTCCCACTGCGATCCCCATATGTAGCAACACGTTCAGTTTGATGGTTGCTAGTGCATGAATAATTTTTGCATTATGGAACAGTTTCAGCAAAAGTAATTTCAGCTTTTTTTTTTCAAATAAATACTGATTTTTCACTAAATGCCAAACAAATTTTTTCATAATTAAACAGTTGTTTACAAACAAACAGCTGTTTAAATGCTGTTTTAAATGCAGAAACTGTCGTCTGTCACGATAAAATCTTACTTCACATTAGTGAGATTTTAATGCAAATTAATGCTGTCGTCTGTCTACGCTATAATAAAATAACATTGGTTAAAAAATAAAATCTATTTTAAACAGTCAAAATAGTTTTTCAATAGAAATTTTATCTTGGGAAAAATTATAAAAGAAGTGTAAACGAAATGTTACAAGGTTCTGGAATAACCAATTTCGTGGATGGTTGGTATAACTAGTAATATGGGATCTGGCTAAAAACGAAAAAATATGACCTTGATACAGTTCTGTGAAATCAGACAAATGGAAATATTCTTTCTAAGCACAAAAACATCTATTTCGGTTGAAAATGTTCGTCAGAAATAAAACATAATATTTTTAATATGCCGCGATTATAACATGGTCTGAGAAGACTTTATCCATCATATTATCATATTATGCTGCTTCCACTCGATAAAAGTTTTGGGTTATAATAAGTGGTATCGGTTTTATATCAGGCCAAATATTGGTTTTAAACTATTTAAAACCGAAGTATAATTTTCAGATTGAACTCGACTATATATAACTAGATAAGAAGATAACCTACATATATTATATATATTTCAGATATATTCATGGGAAGTTTGGTATTAAAAATCAACATAATTGATCAATAAATGGCTGAGATATAAGCAAATGCTCACACGTTTTAGTGAAAATTCTATTTTGATATTTGTATTGACTTTTAAAGAAACTTTTAAATATATTGAGTAGATATTTACTCAAAAGTAGTATAGCAAAGATATTAATTTTTAATATAACAATACCATTCAGTATTACATTCCGATATTACGAGTTTCTTTTTTCATAACAATTCGGACTGACAGGTTTTCACATATAATATGTGTCGAAAGGAAAGTTAATTAAACCTATTTTCGATTTGTTTTTTTTTCAGATTTTATGATACTCTGGTCATTTGATTTATAATTCTAAATTTTAACCAAAATGTATTAGGCAATAAAAACAAACAATCGAGTTAATCTATTTGGTAACTGAGGCATTACAAATACCTTAGTTGGAAATAGTTCGTAAAAATGTTAATAGGGAATGAATTACAAGTAGATCACACAAAATCGATCAAATCTTTGTATGGCGGCATTCCTCTAAAATAAATATATGGAAAAAGTTATGTAATTTCCTTTTTATAAAATGTATCTAAAAAAGAAATGCGTTACAAACATTTGTTTTCAAATGTTAATTAAAGCGTTTTAAAATTAAATCATGTTCAAATTCATGTTCTTCCCTTTTATAGTACGTTTTTTTTTGCTCTCTATTCTAGAGCCATGGTTTGTTGGTATTTTTTTTTTAAATCTAATTGCTTAATAAAGCAACTTTGACTGTTAATATACTCTACTCTTTCACCACATATACAACTACACAATCTCACACTAACACACACACACATGTACATTTTAATTCATACAAAACAATAGAAAAGTGAAAGAACTAAGCCAAACTTAATTCAAAATGTGCCTGTATTTCAGCTCCTTTAATATGCGATAGCGAGAACTACTACAGCAACATCGTAAGAAGAAAAAAATTTAATTATTGTTGTAGTTATAGTTGGAGTATATACTATAATCAACTTAAAACAAGTCATAGGTAAAACCTGCTTTAAAAACTATGTCAGGTAGGTTCTGTTTATTTTTTTGTGTATGATTGTAGTTGTGTATCATATTCTCTCCGTTGTGTGTGTGTGTGTGTTTTTTTTTTGTTTCTGTTTGTCATAAATAATTAATAATATTGTTATATATGTATATGTACATATGTATGTACACGGTATCATGTACTAAAATACATACATGCATATACAAATATGTATAAATATTTATATAAACTAACAAAAAAAAAAAAGTTAAGAACAAATCTGAAATCGTTAAAAAATATATAAAGTTCTTATGGTTGAATATTTCTTAGTTCTCAGGTCGCAGTTTTCCATCTTGATATGTAAATTACTGGAACCTTAATAAGTCAAGTGAAAGTGGGAACACGGCTGAGTGATAACAACACAGATATTTCCTTAAAACAAATTTCGGATATATTACGCAAAGTTTGTTAAAGACACTTTATATTCTATTTACTTCTTTGTCACTTTTTTTTGTTAAATATTTTGTATAATTTTGTGATATTTTTGGTGAATTAGCTAAAAAAAATTTCTTGTTATAAATGTTTAATTAATTTTGTGTTTAATAAATTATTGTAAATTTTCTAGTATTTATTAACGTCCGCCGAACGTATGAAGTGTGTTTTGCTACTAAACTAGACAATACTGCGCTCGCACCGCTTAACCAAACTGCAATCACATTTCATTCTACACACACACACATACACACAAATAACTTACTTACACACATATACATACATATATGTACACCGATTCGTTTACGCTTTATTCCTTCTTTTTTACTCTTGTGTGAGAATATGAATGTATGTATGTGAGTCTGTTGTATTAAAATTGGTTTCAGCATGCCATCGCATGGCACACAACAGTATGGTTAAACGGATACTAACAGAAAGAAAGGAAGAACAACAAACGAAACACGAATATGAAAGGGAATTCATATAAAAAAAAACACAAACATCATACAAATATATAATGTGCATGTTTCGTAACATATATATGTATATATATGTACGTGTGTATGTATGTGAGTGGGGGCATGAATATGCGAGAGTCTATATTTTAAACATAAACAAGGACCACTCACTAACACTTACATGTAATATTCTCCCAATGTTATTAAAAGCACATCCCGCTAACTTTGCACACAACTGTTAAAACTGTTAACAGTGTAGTTAAGGATAAAAACGTAAAACAGAATATAAAAAAAAACAAATAAATTAGTAAGTTTAACATTAACATTACATGCTATGTATGGATGTATCTTGCTCGCACAATACCCAATACAACACACTCATGTGGAAAAACTTTACCCATGCCTAGTTTATCGGAAAGCATAAAGCTTTATCACTTGAAATTGTTTTTAAATTAGATCTAGCGTTTTTTATATATTTCACTGCAATCTAATGTTTTCAGATTGAAGTGTTTAATTTTGTTACTTAAGGTACAGATACACGGTTGCCAGATCTTACAACGTTGTCAGAAAAATGCTCAGAAAATGTCTAACAATCGTGTAAACTTAAAAATTTTGTCTTCCAATGTTGTAAGAAAAAGCATTAACAAGTTACCTTTTGCTAACAATTTTTCAATGTCAGTAAATTGCTAGATCTGACAACGTTGTAAAATCTGACAACCGTGTGTACAAAGCTTTATGTACATTTTTTAAACCCCTCAAATCACTTACAATATCTATCTTCTAGTTGAATATAGATCCGTTTATACGATAATATAAAAATCATTAAATAAAATTAGTAATAAATTATTTATATTGATAGTAATATGTTGAAATTGTGATACATTTGTCGAAACGGAAATTTTTTTCAATTTCGTTTAATTTCGCGACATAGAATCGAAAATTATATTTCTTTCGAATTACAAAATTAATTTTAAAGTAAGCATTTTATTGATGGTTGATTTCTTTCCAGAGTTTGTACATATATAATAGACTAAAGCCTCAGTTAGCCGACTGTAACGGAATGTTATGTAATGACGTAAAAATGTAAGGAAATTCTATTTCTTACAGATTCATACATTACGGTGTTGTGTTACCTTTACATCTCCATAACCATTTGCATTACTTTACGCATAACAATATCCATCAGCTGTTTCTTACTATTGCAGTTACATTCCGTTACAGTCGGCTAACTGAGGCTTAATACCTTCAGACTTTAGATTAATATTATGTATTAAATTAAAGCTTAATATATTGGCTATATACAATGTGTTCTTTAAAGTGTCCACGTCCACTTGAATTTAGGCGTAATATATAACATATGTATATTACATGCTTGACTTATGAAGGAAGGCCAATCGGAATTGATTTTTACGGGAATCCTATATTATAAAGCAAACAGAATTTAATACCGCACTCAACAAATTTCTATTACTAATAGAGGAATTGGGATATTTTTATGTTCTCAAAGCATCAAAGGATTGTCATGGCTATTTGAAAGTGTTTTTTCTATAAGTGTACTTCTTTTTTAATTTAAATAGATAATTGTATCTTAAGCAATCTCGCTAGAATTATAAATCAAATATATAAATATTCAACAAATTCATCAAACCGTAAATTTATAGACCAGTGAAATACTATATAAGCAAACAAACTGTTATATTTCACTTATTTTGTCTCCTGAAAATGATTTTGGAAATTATTGCAAAATATTTAGAGCATAAAATATCCTACATTTTGATTAAAGTTCATTTGTATATATGTATGTACATATGAGTACATACTCGTATGTATGTTACATTTAAAATGTACCATGTAAAATGTAAAATGCCTCAGTAAACGCAATAAATTCTAGTAGAAATTGATTACACACATTGAAATAACAAGATAATTTTCTGCGTAAAAAGATAAATTTCTTAGTATTTAGGTCGCCGCATAAACAACCATTATTAGACGTTGATTTTAACATGAAATCATTTTGCAGGATGCTCTCCTGCCATGTTGTGAAAAATTTGTGTACTCAACATAATATAAATATGTATGTATGTACATACATATATAAATGTTATGTATGATGTATATCTTTAACATTTTGTGTGAGTATAGAGCTTTAGTAAAGCTTAAAGCTTATGGTAAATGTACATATGTTGCACAAACATGCATAGTCTACAATGTTATATGAATTGTACTGCGACATACATACATACATACATACATCCATATATGTGTATCTTATTCCTGTTTCTGTTTAAATCAACTTTTAGACAGGAAGGGAAAACTGAAAATTTCCCTTACCATATATTGGGAGGTTTTATTTGGAGTAAAAGTAAAAGTCAGATATTCCAAAATACAATCTCCAGCAATATACATACATACATAGTTAGGGAAATTTTAAATTTAAAACCTTGTTGAATATTTCGTTTTTATCTGAAATTGAATAAAGTAATCCCTAAAATGGAATGTAATTGAAATTATATTACGGAATGCACTGCTAATTTGTAGAACAACGATGTAACGTAGACACATATTTAATACTTTTAAATTTAACTGCATTTCATGGAAGTGTAAGTTTGTGTTGCAATTCATATTGCAGCGGCTTGAAAGCTTTTACCTAAAAGTTTCTAACATAATTACAGCTTTTTTAACGGCGATAGATTTAAGTTAAGAAATATAAATATACAGTTGAAATTAACAGAATAAATACACAAAAAGCTGTGTGTATTTCTAGAAATCTTAACTAAGTACATATTTCACATATTTTAATACCTTTTAGAGAAATTTTGTTTAAACAGAAAGTTACTTGTAATATTATGTGTACATTCATAATGTTAAATTCAGCAAAACTAACTGCTTTATTTTTTAAACTGCTTTAAGAAATATTTATATTATTCTTATTTCTTATAATACTGTACCCAGAGAATTTTTAAACTTAAATCTCATTATCATTATTTTAAAATTTATTTTATCTTAAAAACTATGTTCCACTGTGGTTCCAATAATAACTCGTCGCTTCGTTTGCGTGTCACAAAGTTTCCAGAGTATGTTTTGTACCTTAAATTTCTTATCCTTTTAAAAATGTCTATAAAAAACTCTTAATTTATCATTTCTTATTGAAGACCACGAAATATTTTATAAAATTTGTGAAATAATATTAATCAAATATAATCTTATTTAAACTTTGTGCTAAATTTATATTAGATTTTTAAATTCGATATATATACATACATAAGTGAATTGGCGTGGGTTACAACATTGTGTTCATTAGTTAAATAACTCGTAATGAGTTCAGAAAGTTCCAGGGCTTAATGAGGCAAGAGACGTATGTTTGGTATCACTTGGTATCATGGCACTAAATACACAATTTGATATTTTAGTATTTATTTAATTATTTAATAATATTGCAAATCCAACTAATTATCAACAACTTTGCTCGTGAAAGGAAGTAGGGCGTGAATAGCAGACAAGAAAAGGGCGTGTGTGTCATTAAAGTAACTAAATGCGCAAATGTCAAGTAATGTTTAAAAGGGTTAAATAAATGCTACATTGACGGAGTTCCTATACAAAATCTGTTGATATTAAGCAAAAATAATACTAATAAAATTGTTAAAAATATCAACTAACTAAATTAATTCGACTATTCGATTGATAGGCAATAATTTATTAAATAATTTTCTATTCTGAACCTAAAAATTTTATTCATTCAACCAACCAACCAGACAACCACTTGTAAAAACTCAGTTATTCTTATTATATTATTTTTAAATATTTATCCAAGGAATTTATCTGTTTTTGGTTTGATCAAATCTCGGATAAACAAATTATTGTTTGTTTAATAAATATATATGGCAAGAGTTAATAATTTTATTTAATAATTACGAGTTTTTCATTACAAAAATTTCCTGTAAAAGGTAAGAGAGGAAAGTGCACTTAATATAATCACAAACATTACATAAATATGTAAATATTTCCACTTAGACATTAAGTTGTTGATAAGAGGTCAGCAGCATCGTAATCGTTTACTAAAATTTAAATTAACCATTTTTTTTTTGTTCAAAGCATCTGAGATTGTGAGACAACAAGTCAGTCACTTAATAAACTTTTGCTGCAATATGACATTTTTTTTTTTTTAGTACTTTTTTGTTATAGGCATTTGTTTATTTGCGTGATTCTCAGTTGCATTTTCACTTTTAGCATATTTGTTCATATTCTTATTTCCTGATTTTAACCAAAAGACATGACCCAGTGTCAATAAACATGACATGAGGTGACTTACTTGACAATGATGGCAGAGATGCGGATGATGGCGTTAACAATGATGCCGCACTCTTAATCAACAGTGTTGCAACGACACAAGTATGGCAGGAGTTTGGATTTTTTTTTGGATTTTTTGTTACGAATAAATGTGTGTAAAATGAAACAGACTCTACACTCTACATTTCTGGTAAAAATTCGATGGGCATGTCATGAATATTAAATAATGCAAAATGAGTGACAGACACACAGTAAACGACTGCAACTGTACATCTTTTATATATATATATATATATATATGTATAATACTTTAATGTTTAATAATGTAATTTTATGCTTAATATAAAGCGACCAAGTTGATTATTTTGTTTAATTATTCAAGTTTTAATTTCTCGGTTCGTTATTTACATTTGAACTTTCACTAAAACACATACATACATTTTGCCGTTTAACTAAATTGTCCTTAGGTCTTAAATTTCATGACAATATACATGAATACAACGAAAAAAGGATAAGTTATAAAACTTGGAGAAAAGTAAAAAAAAAAAAAAACACAAAAAAGAAACGAAAATAAAATAAAATGAAAAAAGTTAAGTTTTACTGCCCTAACCTTAACAATAAACCATGACTATGTGGTTTATGCTCACAACGAAAAAGTCTCACAATGAGAAAAAAGTATTTTCCAACAATGTACTCATACAATAAAGTACCAGTAAAACCCACAAATATGAATGACATTGATGAGACAACAGAGCAGTAAGAAATGTGAGATTGTGATAAAAAAAAAATCAAAGTTAAACAACAACTTAATGTCTATCCATCACATTGTAAGTGAGAAAAACGACGACAGGAAAGTCGACAATGAACATAATGATAATTATCTATAATTTCTATGAGCATATACTGATAAAGTTAAAAATATATTGCATATAATACTAAGCATTAAATCAGATTATGATTTTGATCTTGAACACAACAAGTTCAATGCGAAAAAAGTTGTAACTGGGCAGTTATTTGTCTTCAAAAAGGTAATATAACCTTCCTCTGCCTTCTAAGTTCTGTTGTTAAAATAACTTATAAAAAACATTTACCTGTTAAGGCCTTCAATTAAATTTGCAACATTACATTTTGTTATATTGTGATAATTGTTTTATACGTACCTGGAAGAGAGACAAAGAAAAAGAAAGAAAATACAAAAAGAAATTATTAGTATTTCATAAAGAGTTTTCAATCTAAATTTCAACTTTTTAATTATGTATACAATTACAGCTAATAAGTAATAAGTAATAATAATTAAATGAACAACCAAAAAGCAAATAATCTTTTAACGTTCAATAATAATTTACTAAATGTAAGTATACATTATGTATTTAGGCAAGACACACTACATACGGTCAAGAAATTATTAAAACTGTTCTACACTACGTATAAGTGATAATAATAATAAGTGTTATTTATATAAAGATTAAATAATATTGTGTAATAAAATTATTCCAAAGTGAGTAGTAATTAGAAATAAGATACAAATTCGGTGTTGAAAGCAAAAAATATATTCATTAAAGTTCTTTTTTTTTAGTTTAAAATAAAAAATGACATTGGTTGTATTATATTGTATTATTGTATATTAAATAAAACTGGTAAAAATTATTTTATTGTTTTACACCCTTATTCAAAAACGATTATTAAATTTAACAAACGTTTATTAAGATACATTGCACATAAAAATTTGCTAAATTTAATAATCGTTTTTGAATAAGGGGGTTATACTCTACCATTTTGTTTAAATAAATATTTACTAAATCTCAAAAATTAATTGAATTTTTCAGATTTGTAAATTTTTAGCTAAATTTGTTTTTAAAATTTTAATTTTTATATTTTAAAATAATATTCTTTTACCTCGACTGCTGACTATAGTAACCGATCTACTATATAGTATATCACTCAGTAGTATGCGACCTATTATTTAAATGTACTAATTTAAAGTTCTTTGACCTTCATAAATCTTGTAGCGAAAACGTGACTTATGATTATGATTTATACATAAAGTCGGATTTGTTTTCACTAGTTTTCACTCTGGAATTTAGTAATGTTTCTATTAAATTCACAGGGGTATGTATTTGATAATTTTTGAGGGATTAATGTATGTAATTTGTATTTATACATGTAAACTTTAATTTTTTTGAAAATTAACATTTTTCAATTGTCCTTGTATTAAAAACATATCAAGAATATTGTTATTTCGTAATTTCGAAACGTGCGGGTTGGATTATTGTGACACTTGAAACAATAGTCCAACTCTCATGATTTTATTAAAATCAAATATTGAGATTTCAAATGCAAAAGTAAACACTTCTCTCTAATAACAATAAAAGTATTTAAATAGGTAAATTTTTATACCCATATGCGACCAAACAATTTATTTCAGCGTTTTAAAACATTGTGATGTTTCGGGTATTTTGCTGGAGTTTTTTCAACCCTCATAATAATTCTTTAACTTTTATGGAAAATCTCTCATATTAAAACATTCGACCAGAAATTCCATGTACATTAGGGTGTCCCAAATTTTATTTTTTGTCAGAGGCTCAAGCATAATTTTAAAGATTTTTAAGAAGAGGTTTAGAGGTCACGCAAATCAAGTCTTTGTTACAGATCTGGTTTTTCGGCCTTTTTTCAAACTTGACTCATAACTTTGTCAATAACCACGTTCAGTTAATTTTTGACCGAATATTTCTAAAGAAAATTCCCCAAACTTTACTTCCATATGCAAAGACTTTAAGTTCCGGCAATATTTTTGTCCATTACGATTCCACATATTAAGTATTTTTGTAATTTTTCAACAAATTCTGTAAAAAAACGGTCTATCACTTTTCAAATTTATATGAAAGGTATAAAAACTAGTCACCGCAAATAAAAATTTTCGCCACACACCAGCAGAGGTGGGTGTCTATTAACAAGTCTAGTTTTTCCAACTTGAAGAAACACAACCAAGAGAGAACTACTCCATCTGAGTGTAATATTTTTGGGTGATACATCTATGCCCCACCCAACAGTAAAAGCTCCAGGACCTATCAGTCGGGCTCGCTGGATGATGAAAATTATCTATTCTTTGAAAATATTCTCCGAAACCAGTTGCAATCTTATATAGACAAATATAGTTGATGCCTTGCTTGAATTTAGTTCATTTATTTTAAGAATATATATTAAATATTGGTACCTCTGCCAGTGCCCTCGATACGCTCCTCTCAATAATCTAAGCCTATTAAAGGAATTGGATAGTTATAAAATTACTAATAAAGCAGTTGCAGAAGCCACGATAAAAACTTTTCTAGGTCATCAGTGGTACTTAACTCCGAAATTGGCTGCCTTAGCGTTTTTTGATGAACGTGTCGACACCAAAACTTTGCGCTTAATGACAAAAAACGTGCAGATAATCCATGCAGCGATTATGAAGTAGCAAATGTAACTTTAACAGAAGGAAACTTTAGAAATAAAGAAATTCAACAATTCATTTCAAAAGCCAGTCTAACGTTTGTTGAAGCTTGCAATATTTCAATAGATTTTTAAAAAATAGATCCAGAGAATTGGAAAGCCAACAAGTTATTTCAGGAGGCAAAGAAAAGAGTTCAACAATTACAAGTGGTAAATGATGTGGCAGAACGAGGTGTAGCTTTGGCTAATACTTATATTAATGGCACAATTTCTGAAACTGATTTCCAGAATTTATTGCAAGGTATAGAACTACATCGCAAGAACCTCAATAAATAATTTTTCACAGAGCAAAAGAAAATTTTTTTTGTTGATTGGGTATGATAACATATACTGGGTATAAAGATAAAAACGGGTATAACTCAGGAACGGTAGGAACAAATATAAAAACTGTTTATTCATATTAATTAGAATTAATTTGTCTTTCAAACTGCATCATTAGTTTTTTTCGTTTTCATTTAAACTTAAAAAGTTGTAAAGCGTTATTACAATATTTTTTAAAAAATTTCAAAAAATTGTAATTTAGGGTATCTAAATGAGTATACTCATCACCAAAACTTATAAGTTCTTCACACAGGAATAAAGCTTAGATACTTTTCTTTAAAACTGTGTCCTCAGGAGTGAAGAAACCCGTGGTATTAACCAAGTTATGAGTAAAATTAAAAAAAGGCCGAAAACTCTGGTTTTTTATGAAAACTCCATTTGCGTGACCTCTAAACCTATTCCGAAGATTCTTTAAAAAAAAAACGAAAAATACTTTGATTGAGCACCTATGAAAATCAGAAACATAAAATATTTTGGGACTCCCTAATGTACATAAGTATATGTTCTTAATGTGTAGATTATCTGTTATAGACATATTGTGCAATCCTCAATTAGCCGAACGTCCACGTCCCCGTAACGCCCCGTAAGAAAACAGCTGATCTGTTTTGTTATTTAAAATTAATGCAAATGTTAACCGAATATTAATTTCACGTTGACGGAATTTTTCAACCTGTATAAAATAGAATTTCCTAACGTTCTTACGTGACATTTGTACAGCAGTGATGGGCTGTTTGTATGTTAAATTCTGATGCATTTTGGAACTTTTGTTATATATACTATATATATATATATATATATATATATATATAACAATATAAATGCATACATACATATATTATTATTGTTTATTTGACCTTTTTTTTATTAAAATATTTGTCATTGGAAAAAAGGATATGAAAAAGTATCACAATTTTCAAAATGAATACTTGTATATGTTTTATTTTTGTTTTGTAAAAGAAGTGAATGTGTTGAATTTTTATTTTGAAAATAATAAAAGTATAAATATAAAAGTTATTATGGCCTTAAAATGTTTAGGATTCATATTCTTTTTATTTATGACAAATAATTGTTGAAATTTATAAAATTATAAAATTTTTATCCTGAAGAAGCTACTCAAAGAGTAGCGTAATATTGAAAGAAAAATTTATATATTTTATAAAAAAGACCTAAAGCTTTAATAATTACCAAAATCTTAATATTAAATTTATAATATAAATAACTATCAATGTGCTAGATTATGTACACACACACACACACACACACACAATTTTACTCCTATTAAAGCCAATTTGGTACGAAAATAAACTTTACAATGGCCATCACTGTTTCGAACAGCTGACTGTTTATTTATTGTATGTTTTGCTTTTATTCCTGAGAATATATTTAGTAATTTTAAAAACATTAAATCAGTAAATAAATCCTCCGAATCCATTATAATTGAGATTAATTGAGTTTTAAAAATATATAATTAAAAAAAAGTAGAAAACAAACAATATCTAAGACACAAAACACAATATCGTATCATGTGTTTGTTTGCACATTTCTAAATGTTCTATAACCACACAAGCGTGCTTACAGTACGCTACGGTACAGTACGTGAGCGTGGACGTTCGGCTAATTCTACCTTCAGACAATAAAAAGCAAAACGAAAATGAGCCCAAGCTACAGTGGCCTAGTGTAGTGTAGTTTTAGTGTAATTTGAATATTAAATATCTAAAAATCGTATAATTTAAACACTATGTAACTTTCTAGAACATCACCGTAGTTTATATATTTGTTTAACAGTTAACGTTAAACATTTTAAATTAAAAAAAAAAAAAAAAACTAGTGGTATTGTTTTGAACCTAAAAGAAAAATAACAAAAACACAAAATAGTGACAACGACAATAACAACAACATCAACAAAAAATATTAAAATTGAAACTGAAACAAAAAACACACACACTTACCCTCCAGCAACAAGTATCATCTGCATTATGGTTTAATGCTTCTTTTTTTCTTTTTTTATTTTTGAATTTCATTCATTCATTTAATAATTATGAAACAAATGTGTGTTTTTTTTCAAGCTTAAAGGCTTCTTTTAATTTTAATTTTATTTTTATATTTATTTTTATTAATTTCATATAACAGACTATATTTAAAATTATTTAGTACAACATAAGCCATCCTCAGACGTACATATGTATGTATTGTATGTATAGTATGATAACAATAATTGTAAATGAAAGTCAGTGATAATAAATTAAATGATGAACAACTTAATAATTTAATTATAAAAACAAAAACAATATTAATAATATTATTTCATTCAATGATGATTATAGTAGTATGTATAAAAGCCATAACAATCACGCTTTTTTATTTCTTTATTTGCAGTTTACATCCTATTTTATTTCGTATATTTTATATATTTTTATATTTCTATGTATTAATAATTTGCTTTAATGTCAGTCACTAAGTACTACAATAAAATCAAATGCATAATTTTGGTAGCAACAAAGACCAAGTTCAAATTAATTCACGCACACGAAACAACATGTACATGTTGCAAGTAAAATGCAGCAAATGCATTCTGTTGCCGATTACACGAATGAAAAAGTATCACAATTTTCAAATTTTTGTTTTGTAAAAGAAATGAATGTGTTGAATTCTTATTTTGAAAATAATAAAAGTATAAATATAAAATTTATTATGGCCTTAAAATGTTTAAGATTCATTCAGCTTGTGCCATAAAAAGGCGGCATATTTAAAATTACAGGAGTATTTAAATCACTAAATTTAATATTGAAATTTGTTCAAAATTCTATATATTATTATTAATATTTGACTAAAGAAAATCAACAGGTTTTTTGTTAAAATAAATTTAATTGTTAACATGATAATAAATAGATATGTACGAGTATGTATGTATGTGCGACAAGTAAACGAAAATATTTTGTACAATTTTTTTGTTTGAGATGAAACCCATTTTGGTTGTTTTTGAGTGAAACCTAATTTCTTATTTGGTCTCCTAGTTGCCTAGTTGTACCAATACCTCTGTAATGATGCGAATTTATGTTCTGATTTAGGGAAAAATCTTCTCTTGCCTACCAGCCTTGGAAAATTAACATATATATGGGTAAAA
Organism: Bellardia bayeri; assembly: GCA_950370525.1. NCBI lineage: Eukaryota > Metazoa > Arthropoda > Insecta > Diptera > Calliphoridae > Bellardia > Bellardia bayeri. Next base: position 101,239,905 of record OX493266.1, read on the forward strand.
TTAAAAAATTAATGAAAAAAATTTACCCTTCTGACATACATCTTCAAGAAATCTGTCTGGTCATGAGAACAGAGGGCAAAGGCCGGGTGGCTTCCTGCTTCCCCTCTTACTTAACAATTTCTACAAAAGTCATAATATGATTACCTGAGTTTGTAGAATGTTAGAACAATCGATCGACGACAGCAATATTTAGGCCATATCGGCCTTGCCATCCTAAAAGGTTTTTTTTTTTGTGTGGATCATTTTGTTTGTGCGTACTCGTAGAGTCCCGGTTGAATCGCATTTATGAATTATTAAATATGTATCCTGAAATATCGGTTAATTTCTGCTTTTTAAGAGGGACTACTATGGAGAGATGGTATTCAGTAGAGTCCAAGTATGGAATATCTCTTCATCTCAATTAGAGATGTCTAATCTAATTTGCTTTGTAGATGTAGTAGAAATATCATTTGGAAATTTGTTTCTAGCAAAGAAAAAATTAAAACTACCAAATTAAATCAAATAAACCAATACATGAAAACATCTTGCGATTAGCTTATTGCACTCATATAGGGACAAACAAATTCTTTTGCAATACTGAAAAATGATTAAGGACGAAAATAAATTTTAATGTATTTTCTGTCAGCCTCAACATGAAGTCCAGTAGTTTGTATTATTTTTTACTATTTTTTTATTTCACATGCATATGATGCAAATACACACGAATATGTAGACTATACTAATGTGTTTTATTATCAAAAAGTCCATTAAAAATGTATCGCTTATAATTATTAAATATTCTAACTCAACGAATATTAAATTGTTCTACATTTTCAGGTGAATAAGAAGAGTGAAACAGGCTTTATCTGGACTCATTTGTATAGCTAATAAAATTTCTAAAGAGTGTTTAAGAAGTCAACCACACAAAGATAAATCAACATCTTCATATCGGACGTACATTTCTCAATTTGTTTTCAAAAGGATAATATAAAGAATTCCGCTGTTTCTTCTAAATTATAAAATTTGTAGCCAACAAATAGCTAATTTTATTTGAAAAAAAAAAACTTGCATAAACTGTTTTAGCAATATCTTAGCCCGATATAGTAACTTTTAATCAGCATTTAAGGTAATTATATTAAAAGCATGCCTAACATACATACGTTCCATAAATTTATGTTATAACCAATTAGGGTTATTTTTTAAGAAAAACTATATTTATGTGTAGTCGTAAATTATCCTTTTTTATTGTCGTATCATAAGCTCTTTATGATTTTTCTTCACTTATTTATTATCCCCAAATAAGTTTCAGCGAGTAAACAATTAATACTCTTTCCGAATGTTGCATTTAGTGCAAAAGTATCCAGACGTCATTAACTTTAGAACCATCAATCATCTACTCTAAGTTAATAAATAAATATGGGATATGTATGCGTGAATGTATACATGTATGTGTGTATCTACAGAGTAAGTTATGGCACTAACATTCAAGCGGATACTGTTGATTTTGAATGAATTACGAAGTGAACATCTCATGCACGTATGAGGAATATTAAATGCAATAAATATAACTCATACGTACGATACGACAATGAAAACGAATACAAGCGAATTTGAATGTTCACTTGTATACGTTTTATTGTGCATATTTGTTTGTCCATATACCCGTGTTTTATTCATAAAAATTATATTAAACAAAACAAACACGCAAAAATACCTGTGAACATTTATTAAGTCATAATAAAAATAACAATATTTGTATTTATAATAACAATAATATTATAAATATACATATGTATGCAGTATTAAAATATACCACAGCAAAATTTAATTATGCATTTATTGAGCATAGAATATTGTAAAATATTTGAACAAACATTTCATGTATTTATTTCTTACAATTAATCGAAAAGAAATTTAAATATTTAAAAAAATAAAAACAAAAAGTGAAAAGTGAAAAAAGTAGAGAAACATAAACATCACATCAAAACATTCATTTAATTTGCATTCAATACATTAACAATTATTTTTATATTTAGTAGTATAACATTTTTTTTTTATTAAATTATATTTTTTGCTTAATTTTTTTTTTTTAATTTATACAGCCATGACAACGAACACAAATGCAAATAGAAGTATATATATGTATATTATATATTTGTATATTTAAGTTTTTATTAATTATTATTTATTTATGCATTATTGTATTTTACTGTATGGTAGGAGTAGGAGTATTTTATAAAATTGTTTATAGTTAGAAAATGTTTATTTTTTAACTAACATTATTTTTCTTAATATTTGTTTGTATTTGCATCCTCAGACATTTAGCTGTTTTCGTTGTTGTTGTCGCTTTTAATGCACACCGAAATCAAGTTCATTTTGTTTTGGAATTTCATTTAAATTGTATTTTCACTCATTATTCTACTCTATTCGTTTATTTCATTATTTCTTTGAAGTATTCATATAAAATGCAATTTATTTTTATTGTTTAAAAGGTTTGTAATTTGTATGAATTCCAACTGTGGAATTTATTGCTATGGAAATAAATATAAGAATTATGTTCGAAATAAATTCTCAGTACTTCTTGTTGCAGTAAATATTTAAATTGTTGCGTTTTGTTAAAAAAAATAAGGATTTCCTGCGTAGCAAGTGTGTGTGTGTGTATTATTTATTTTTATTATTCAATGCAATTGTTTTTCTTCACTTTTGTTTAATTTCACTCACTTTGAATTTCCAATAAATACACGGTAAGTTTGTCCCGGTTTACATTATGAACTTTTTGTCGCGGTGATTCGCATGTACTCGTGAGACACGCTTTGTTCCCTCATTCGTTGTTTTTTATTTTCATAAATGTATGTATGTATGTATGCATGTATGTATGTGCTAGCTACAAAATATATAAAAAAAAATTTCAGAATGTAGACGCAAACACAAACATAAGAATCGCAGCCACAAAAATTTCATAATGTAAACCGGGAATTTTTATATTAAAATAGCAAGGTAATTTTTTACTTCTAACACGCTGCCAAAACGGGGGATTCGGAAGTGTAATTGAAAAATGTTTCTCAATAAAAATAAAAAGTGAATTGTAATTTGAATAATTTAGGTCAGCAGATATGGAATATGAACTTGAACATATTTTAAAATAGAGAATATTAAAATAATTCCACATTAAAAAATGTTCACTTACTTTTCGATCTGAAAACCTCGAAAACATTTGCAAACCTATTGAACGAGTCTTTAAAAAATAAATAAGAAAAATAGTTTTAGTTTGGAAGCTGATCAGCTTCTTTGAGGTCTAATTTAAAAAAGTGTAAACACATCTAACTATTTAAATTTTTAAATTTCTTATGAAATTCTTTGATAAATTGTCAACTATTCGCCGCAATTCAAGTCATATATCTTTTTATCAAACGTGTGCCTGAACAGCACGAACCAAAAGCTTTAGATAATAACGATGTCGCTAGTTTTATAAAATATAAATATTAATATAAAATTAAGGTTATGTAAGGATTCAAACAAATTCAACTTTAAATACCATCATTCTAAAATACAAATTATTTACATTAAATTGTATCTCGAAATCAACACATGTAAAAGATTTATGCATGTTAAAGAGATTTTTAGTTGAATTTTATTTAGATACTAACATTTTTAAGATGTATCAGCTCAAACTTTACACGGACAGCCAGCCAGTCGAACGAACATTGTAAGAGCGAGTCTAAATGAGATTCTGAATAGATCAGTATACTTTAAGTAGGGTGTTGGACTACTATTTTTGGGCCTTACAAACATCTGTACAAATCCAATATTCCAATAGGAACATAATTTTTTTGTTATATTGAATTTCTTTAAGGTATATTCTGATTATAACAAGTATATTTTACTTACTGGTTTAATTAGAGTACCACAAATTAAAATAAGTTTAGGTCATTGCTATTCGTCTAAATAATATAATATATTAAAAAACGTCAAAGTCGTCATTGTATTTTTCTAATTTGCAAAAAAAAAATTTAATGAAATACAAAATAAAAAATAAAAAATACATAAATAAATAAATATATTTAACCTTTTGACCGATTTGGCTTCCTCACAATAAATTCTTTTTTGGGACAATATTATTTATGTGTACCAAATATGTTATTAGTTTAAAATTCAAAAGAGCATAACTGAATTAGCAGAATCTTTGGCAGAGTGTGCGGTAGAGTGATACTAGAAGCGACATAAATACGTTTTAAATAATCGGAATTTCACGTCTTTGTGTAGCAATTCGATGTAGTAGTAGATGCTACACAAAGAAAAGAACTTAAGCTTGAACCATCACTAAAATATTATATGTTCATATGTATATGTACAAAATGTTTTAAACTTAAATCTCATCGTTCGAAACAAATTGCCAAATAAATATGTTCTGACAACTTTCTTGTTAAAGTAAAGTTTAATTTTTGATTTATAGTGTGTTTCAATGTTTAATTTGTTAACTTATTTTAAAATCAATAAAAACTCCTTCAGCATGAGAACATGTTTGTATCCCATAGATTCAACATAAACTCAGCTGCACTTCTTTACTTATTTTATGTACATAACAAGATGATAAATTTGATCAAATTTTTAATTTAATAAAAATGCCAAGAATAAACAAATAAAATATAATAACTGACCTCTACCAGAAAACATAAATCAAAGTCACTCAACGCATTTATTTCACAAAAAAAAAAAAAAAAAACAAACACACACACACACAAAGGTCTTTTTATACGTTATTTTTGTAGCTGTTTTTTGATCTAAATGAGGTTTGGCAACATACATATTTTTGCAAATTTAGTAGATCAACAAATTTCTGTATCAGAAAAACAATTGCATGAAGTATTTCATTTTTCACAATTTGAAAACACACTTTAATAAAATTTTATGGCTTTAGCATTTCAAACAATTTAGTTTAAGTATCATTTTTAATGCACACATCTTTAATTTCTTTCTACTTGTTTAGTTACATATATCAGTTAAATCACTCCCAGAGTTTTTTATTTTGTTTTTCAGTTTATTTTATTCGTATGAGTAAGATTTTTCTTAAATTTTTCAATAACATTTTTTTTTTGTTTGGTTTAAGGATATACATATGTAGGTTTTGTGTTTTACTTGGTAATTGTTTAAAGATTCGTTGTGTATCTCATTGTTTATTATGTTTTATTGTTTTTTTATTTCATTTATTTATATTTATTTATATTTGTTTAACATTTAAAGCACATGTTTCTTTATTTTTCAGCTTCTTGCTACTTCTTTTTTCATACTTTTAACTACTTTTTCTTCTTCTTCTTAATTTTCTGCTTTGAATATGTGGCTTTGTGTTATGAGTACGAAACTTTATTTTTTTCTTCTATTTTTCTCTTTCAAGGTCGCTTCACTATGATACAAGTTACTCGTCGAAAAATATGGTTGTCTCGTTTTCACAAAAAACAAATTGCTCACAACCAAAGCCTCACAGAAAGAGAAGGAGATATTGAGAATGAGTGTGAGAGAACGTAAATAAGAGATTAAATAGTGAGTACTATAATGCCAATGCATTGTATGATGTTGTCGCTTTTGTATTTGTTTATATTATTATTATTATTGTGTTGTATGAAGAGTGTGAATTAAATGATTTGCATAGTTTTCAATTTCATACTTAAATCCGTCCATGTCTAAAGGATTGATTGTATAAGTCGCCGTTTAATAAATAAACTTGTGCACATGTGTTCAAATAAGTTATATTAATATTAGCTGTAGTATTATTAATATAAATACATATTTTCATTTAATTATTTAACTTTCTACTACACTTCTTCAAACACAAATAGACGTATGAGTAACAATAATTGAATATTACGTATCCGTTAGCACATTTGTTTGAATGAACAGATAATGAACGAATGATTATAAAATTTTAAATTATTTTAAAAGCTGTATTCATAACACGTGTTTGTACACTTGTTCTATGTACTTCAACGAAAGCGAATCAAACTTTTTCACTTTATTTAACTTAGTTATGTGAGGCAACAGAACTTTGAAAATAATGTACCATAAACCAAGTCCTTATTAAACAATTTAATAATCAATTAGAAATAAGAACGTTTTATGAAACACACAATTTAGCAAGAATAATTAACTCACATTTCCATGTATGTATGTATGTATGTATCTACGAATAAATAGCATCGTCAACAAAATGTATCTTCTTTGCTCTCTACTACATACAGAATAGGTACAACAAGAAGATACAAAATTACAAATAAAAACAAAAACATGAAACTAATGTCATCATTATCAACATCTGCCTCAAGGCAGTAGTGGCAGCAACAGTAAATAATATTATATGAAAAGGCATAGAACGAAAAAAGAACTCAGAAAGGGCGACAACAATACAAAAACGACACATTAAAATATACATATAACAGAATGTAATATTTTGTGTAACATATACAATAATAATAGCAATAAAAGAGAAATACATATAAAACAAAAACAAACTAATAAACGTATCACAACAACAAACAAACAAACACAAACAAAAAGAAAACAACAAAGTTGTTTACATTTTGAAACCGGGTTACCAGTGACAAGTGTATGACAACAACCACAATAATAAAATGGAATGCAAAAACACACAGACACAAAGTTATTTGCAGCAAGAGATAGAGGACTACAGAGACTGAGTTACACAAAGAGAGTTTTCAAAAAAGAGCGCATGATTTTCAATGTAAAAATAATATAAAACTAAATTTGAGTGTTTGTAAAAGAAGAAAGTAATAATAACAAAAAAAAAAAAAAACGAAAAAACAACAACTAAACATTGAAAATTAAATTGAGCCAGAAAACAAACATCTTAAACTCGATTGTATAAAATTTGCATTAAATATATTTTGATTGAAAATTCGAATTGCAAAGATGTTGCGTTAATTTATGGCTGCCTCTTAAATTGTTATTTAAAATTAAATAATCAGAAAGTATATACATACTTATGACCGCTATAATAATAAAAACAATATGACTAGCAATAAATTTTGGGACCATTAAATGTGCATCGTCTGGACTTTGATTTTATTTCATAATTATTATATTAACCTTTGGCAATAATGTGTTTTGAGTGTAACTAAATGATGATCTCATATATGTGTCATTAAAATATAATTTATAAAACATTCTTAAAACTAGACTAATAAATATTTTTTTTTGTAGAAACTATTAACGCGGAATTAAACAGTACGAAAAAAGTTCTGCATTTCAGCACATCCAAATGATATGAAATATCACATAGGTAGACGAAACATTTTTTATTTGTGGTAACTTCTCTCGTTGATTTAGATACATGTGATTATAAAGTTGTTTCATAAGATTTCTTACAAAATTTACCAATAAATAATCTGATAAAGTTATAAATATAAATCCGTAGAGAAAATAATATAAAAGGGTATTTTTTTTTAAATCGGTGATTAAACAAAAGGTTTTTAGTAAAAAAATAAAGCTGTTCAAGTTTATTATTATGACCTAGATATTTAGAAAACTAATTAAAAATATTTGTCAGCATCATAATATTGCTATTAAACTAAATTATTTTCGATCTAAGTATCTAAAAATACGACTGAAATAATCAAACAATAAAAGCGGCGTGAATCTACAATCGACGAATGGAAAGTGTTGAAACATTTTTTTTGTCTCTTTTCTTGGCTCAATTCATATTTTCCAAATATTTTTGTTTGTTTAGTTTGTGTTTAATTCCTTGAACTATGACGTTTTTTCACACCATGCCAAATTATTGATCCATAAACTAATTACATGACCGCAATCTCATTATAATGTTAAAAAAAAAAAACAGAAAAAATACAAAAATATTGCTGAATAAATTATTCAATAAGCTTTATTCAATATTGAGGAATTTTTATTGCAACAACTAAAACAACAACAAGTTTAACTTAAGTTTTTTACACAAAATTTCAATTTAGCTGTTTGTTTTTATTTAAAGTGTTAAGAACAAAGTTTTGAAATAATGTTTTCTACTAAATAACAACAAAAGCAACTTAAATAGAGAGTAACTTTGTGAAAAATACATTTAAAGTATAAACTTTAAAAACAACAACAACATAAAATCAATAATTTGGCGAAGAAGCAAATCCATCTAAAACATTATTGTGTTGTATTTGTTGTTTTCATTTTTTCGTTTCTTGTTTCAATTCAAATGCAATAGCTAGAAGAAGAGCAACTTTAAATAAAGTTCATAGACAATAACAAACTCGTTGGTGTTTTTTTTTTAATTTTAAATAAAACAGCAGCAACTGACACACTGAATTTAAGTTTATACTGTTTAGCACTTACACACTAGACCTGCTCAAAAAAATATTTGTTCAGAATGTGTCTCATTTTGTAATGAGACTTTGAAATAAACCGGCAGGTATAAATTTTAAATATCGAATATAATTCCCTAATGTTCTGCGAAAACATTTTTACCCACAATTTTTATATGCAATATTTTTGAAAACAATTATTTTGTTCGTTCCTAATAAGAATTCTGGGAAAATGTTTAAAACATTACAAATATATTAATGTTTTGAATTTTCGTAGTCATGCAATTTTTGAGAAACTTCAAAAGCTTTCAGTCGATTTCCGGCACGATTTTCCGATTGAACTAAAATTTAACACAAATTAGTTTTAGATATTAGATAGTAACAAAACTCTAGAAAATGTAGTTTTTAAGGGCATGCCTAATATACACACATACAAACAATATATGAAAGTATTTGTACACATACATATATGTGTCAAAGAAAGAGGTTAAAGAGCAGAGCCAAACACACAGCAACAACAAATTGTTTCTGTTTGTTATTGTTGTCTTTTATAAAAACACAATAACAACACTATATATGTTTTTTTGGTTCATTCTTTGTTCTTTGTACTGTGCCATAGTTTGTTTTTCTTAAGTTTCAAAAGGGGATTTCCTCACATTCACCCAAAATGTAAGAGTGTACAAGGATGGCCTCACAAACACTCAGACAAACACACACACATGGTTAGTGAGTGAGTCAGTCAGCAAGTCATAATTTGACTGGTGTGTACTCTACATGTTATACAAGTTATTGCACTAGATTTGCATATGTATGTACAAAAACTATATCTGAAATAATCTCAGAAAAGTATGTAAAAATATACGGGTTAATGATATACGGCCTATGTCGTTACATGTTCGGAAAGTGAAACGATTTTATATTCCACAGTCACAAGCAGTTCGTCAATGAAAGCTAAAGTAAGAAATAATGGCTAAAGTTTTTATTGAATCAGAAGAGAAAAAAGACGAACCTTATATCAAATGGCTACAAAGAATAATTTAAAGAATATACATATTTTCACTACAAAAGAAAAAACTACGGATTGACCTCAGGTCCGAATTAAAAATATTATGCCATTAATGGCCGAATTCTCAGTCATTAGTTAACCATTGGTAAACTAAAATACTAACTATTGTTTAACTATTACTTGTTATTTTTATGGCAAACTAAGCATTGCGAATAAAGAATCAGTAGTTAAACCTTTGCCATTAGCTAACTAAAGACTGTGAATTCGGCCATAAAAGACGTATATTTAAGACGATGTTTAGAAATCAATACACAAAACAATCCACAAAGTTATAGAGTTTATAGTAAATATAAAATTTTCTACTAAATAACAACAAAAGCAACTTAAATGGAGAGTAACTTTGTGAAAATATATTTCTGTACAAACTGATATTTGCGGTATAGAATTGGTCAGTTGTCCTAGTGCAAAAGTTTGCATTAACCTTAAAACTTTCTGGACTCTTTTTGATGATTTTTCTGATGAATGAAGAATTTCGCTGACTACATGTCTCGTTTTGCACTTTTCGACTATATTTCGTATAGATGATTTTTGTTATTAGCGTTTACAGAATATTTCAAAAATTTTTTGAAGATATTGTTAATATCAATTCGATTAAATATAGTAGTAGTTTTAAAATGTTATATTTTTCGAATTTACGCCGCTCGTTTTAATTCATTATTGTAGTCATAATGTACAGGTAATTATTAATCTATCTATATAAATTTACATGGTAGCCATTTTTTTAAATTCTTAACATTAATTTTATTAAATTAACAACATCAATTGGACTTTATTGGCTTACGAAAATACATGAATATAAGAATACATAAACTAAAACAGTGAAAACCTCAAGTTGAAAACACAATGTGATCAATTTTGTGACTGATTCCATCTTTTACATCAATGTAAACCGATGAACAATAAATATACTTTTGAGAAAGTTTAACACTCATCCATATTCAAATCAATGAAGGCGTTACAAACACTATTACAAATCAAATACTCGTATAACCAGAACTGACGACTGTAGTGTTGTGAATAATAAATAAAATGAAGTTTGCACATCAGATAGCGCTATAGTTTGAATGAAATAAAAATTAAAAACTGTTAGGCGAATATAGTTTTATATTATTTTTTGCATATTTGACACAAATATACTGTATAATCAGATTGCATATTTTTAGTTTAATGTCTACCAATTTGATTACTAAACTAAAATTATGATAAAAAAAAAATGAAACATGTTATGAACGATGAATTAAACTTGTTTAAAACATTTTGAGATGTACACAAATGTTAAAAAAAATGCATCTCATTTGATATTCAACACTTTTAATATGAAGTTATATGGATAAAAAAACTCAAAGAGATAGATAGTCTTGAAATTTAACATATCTTTAGATATTTCATGAATTCGTAGTAATTTCAATCGTTTTTTTTTAAGTATTTATTATTTTTAATTTATTCGTTGATTCACAGGACGGAAGCTGTATATGAAATAAAATAGACGTTAACTTTTCAATAATATTTTATACACGCACACGTTTCTATTTTTATATTGTACTAACACAAGTAAGAGTAAAATTTATCTGAAAGTAGTAACATATACTGAGTTGTAATCCCGTTTGAGACAAAAATAATTGAAAAAACACATAAACAAAACCAAAAAAAAAAAAAACGAAAACGAAAACGAAAACAAACTCAAACATACAAGTTAAAGCAACCTAATACAAATACGAATAAAATATGTTGTAAATGTACGATGTACAGAATACACAACATGATACGAGTACTTAATACGTAACCTAGTACAACATGACCATACCGAACATGGAGCAACTTGTGTGTTCTCAAATGCTTGCAAGTTTGACGCACAAAATTAATGAGCATTAAAGCTCCAGAAAAAACAAACAACCCAAAAAGAAAAAGCGGGTGTTTCAGTTCTTAATAAAAATTCAAAAACAAAACAGACAGACTCTCACACACATACAAAACTAAAATAGCAATAAACGACGACGACGACGACAACAAATTATAAAAACAACAAAAACAAATGATACTTCCACTAAAACAACTACCATCACTGTTGCGACGATGACGACGACGAAAACGACGGGAATCCATCCAATACTGCTACGAAAATGAGTTGTGTTTTAAATACAAGGCGACGACACGATGACGACAAGTTGTTTTGTTGGTTGTTTGCTTGATGCAAAAAGCTTGTATGTATATATGGATGCATGTTAGTATGTTAATAAGAGAGTGTGTGAGTGTAAATCTGTTTGTGAGTACACCAGGAATGAATGAATGAATATAACTAAATATTAGTGTGTATGTATGTATATAGTATGTATATGAGTATGCCAGTGTATTAGGACGAGTAAGAGTTGACAGTCTCCAAAGACCCTAAAGCTAGATTTACACGATTGAAATTTCCTTCAAAATTAATTAAAATTAAAAGTTATTAATAAAGAAATTTTGCTGTTTACACGAGTTTGAAGCATTTTAAAGAGTAATTTTGCAGAAAATTTCAATCGTGTAAATCTAGCTTTAGAAAATAATAAAACTAAAATATTAAAAAAGCAGCAATAATGAAATCGACAACAACTAAACAAAAAAAATATAAGCCCAATAATCATGATTCATTATGATGATGTTTCGTTATTCTTGTATTTGTTGTATTTCATTGCACTTTTCTTTTAAGCAATAACAAATACCAGACACTTCTTCAAACACATTTCAACTCTCTCTTGGATAGAATTATTATGTAGGCACTCGTAGGTATGTATGTATGTATGTAGTTGGAATTTTATAAAAGTGTACATTTTTCATTTTTTTTAAATATATTTATTTTTCTTGAAAACAACATGCACTTTAAACTTGGGCGACAATTGTTTTTTATTATTAACTTTTATTTTCACATTTACATTTGCTCTTTATTTTTTTATATTTATTTTTTTTAATTAATTAATTAATTTTACTTCATATTATTTATTTATATTATCATATTTCATATTACTATTTTAATTATTTTTATGTAATTATTATTATTTTAATGTGGTTTATGCAACCAATCAACTACACTAAACACAAACTGATTGTTTTTGGCACCCATTTCTATTTGAAACTAAATTTACACTCTGCTGCTGTTAGTTTTATATTTTCATTTTAAGTTTTTTCTGCTGTTATTATTGTTTTTGGTTTCATTCATATGTTGTTGTTATTATAATAAAAAAAAACGAACAAAATAAAGGTTCCTTAATACATTTTTGTAGGGTTTTAACTTTCCTGATAGTTTGCTGCACACAAATACTTACACGCATACATTACTTGCACTAGTTGTGGTGGTGGTTCAATATTTCACATTCATACAAACACACTTATAATATACCTAAACAGAGGTGGAGGCAAAGTATGCAATCATCGAATACATATATACTCGTATGTATGTACATATGCACATTAGACAGGTCCAAATGGGTATATGTATTAAAATTTCGAACTAGAACGAATCCATTCAAATACAAACGCCTCTTGATTATAACTCCAAACTAGTGTTTATAACAATTTCTAGAGAATAAAATTTTCCCTAATTTATATTAATACTAGCTTTTTGTACTCGGCGTTTCCCGAGATGGTATTGAACTTTTATTCCTGCCCGCTGATCATTTTGGGAATCTGTTTTAGGAATAGCACACAAACGAAGCATATTTGGTGTGCTCTTGCTGTAGGAGAAAAAAAAACATTCATGCAACTAAAATTATTCTATGGGACAGCATTTTTTCAAACAAATTCATTAACGCCCTGTTTCAGAAAAACAAATTTTTGGACAAGTTAATATTGACATTAAGATTTCAAATCTCTGGTACGATGCTGTATGAATAGTAGATTTTTTGACCATTAGTAAATTTGCATGTCAAATTTGTTTTCACGTCTTTGACCGTAATGTATAAGAGCCTAATTTCTATTGAAATTGTGTGCTAATAAGAGTTCTTTTTTCATCATTAAATGAAAATTTGCCCCGATTAAATAGTTTTGTATGTAAGACCACTGTTTATATGAATAAATATAGGTAGAGATCGCAATTCCAGTATTTATTCAGTATTTCGATATGGAAAGACTTACAACCAACATGTACGAGTTATTCAGTTGTATTATGAAAATAAAGATTGGTTCTCGCGTACTTCTAGCAACACATTGTTTGAATGAGCGACTTTTCGACAATATTCTTTAATTTAAGTTTGAGTGAACGTCATTGGAAGAGACGCGCCCGAATATAACACATCATCGACTTCGCATAATAACCTCGTCAATAATGAAGATTCCGACATTCAGTTTTATTTAAAAGTTGAAATGGATCACCCTATATTAAAATACTAAAAACACAAATTATATCTTGAGGGATGACTATCGGAAAAGAATAGAGATTGCGGATTTTGTGACTTCAGCATAAAATACAAAAAAAATTTTCAAAATATTATAAATATTTTTAATTTTATGTTTGTAGTTAAGTAGTTTCCCTTATTATCAGTGATTACAGACTAACTGCCGTTTAATGGAAAAGATGCTTTGCAAATAAAAATTTGAGTGAATCTAAAAAACAAAAAAATAATCCTTATCAGTTTAAAACAACCTATAAAAAAAGTACCAACTATAAAATTTTTCTCTTTTTGGGTCTCTAAATTTTTCTCTTTACTAAACTATAAGTCTGTTGGTGATTCATTGCAAGGAAATGCAAAGTTTCCATTTTTACCCGTTATTACCATTCAAGTGTCGTATTATGAAGAAATAACTTCTCAAATATATATTTTTGTGATTGCATAAAGCTACAACACAAATTTCATTATTTTAAAACAACAGTTGCAAAAGGTACCAAAAAAGTACAAAAACACAAATCTTTAACCTTTTTTACCCCTTTAATTCAAGTTCTCAAAAGTATGTTTTTGATAAGTTTTTTTTTTTTTTTTTTTGGTTTTTCCTTTTTTGTATAAACTGAAAATTCCTCTTTTTATCGCCTTGAAAGAATACCATCGGTCCCTGGGCCCACGTCTGGAAAATATATCTATATGCGTTCCACATTTCAATAGAATTAGTTTAGCCGTTTGGTTATACCGGTTTTACCCCTTTTTACGCCGATGCATATATTTTCGTTCCTAATTTCAATAGAATCGGTTTAGGCGTTTGATCATACCGATTTCATCCCTTTTTCCGACCTGGTCCAAGTTTCGAAAAATTATACAGCATGTTGATGCTTTCAAGAATGGATATATTTACCCTATTCCCCATTTTATATCAACGAAAAAGTCCTCTTTTTGCCCGCTTTTATCTCATTGAAAAAAGACCTTCGGAAAGGTACTTTTCTACTGCACATTTTTGTGGCTATAGAAAGATTAAATAGAAATGCAGTTTTTTTAAAACAAAGTTAATCATTATTTAAGAATAAAATATTCAAAATTTTCTAGTTCCCCCCTTTTTATCTCTTACTAATCCAAGTTTTAAAAAAATATAAAGCCTAATAACACTTCCAAGAGTGGATCTATCTATATACCAAATTTCACAAAAATCGGTTAAGCCGTTTGGAATTGGTTGTTTAAGAAACAAAGGTACCAATTTCACCGATTTTTACCCATTTTATCCCTTAATAGCCACGTCTTGGAAAAAATGTTGCCTATTGACGCTTCCCAGCAAAGATCTATCTACGTTCCGAATATAATTTAAATCGGTTTAGCCGTTGCGGCGTGATTGCGGAACAACCAAACAAACAAACTTACAAAGACATTTATAATATTTGTAATATTTCTAATTAAAACTATTTGTGAAAAAATACAAGCATTTACAGATTAGTGGTTGGATATGCTCGAAGATTTATTTCTTTTCCATGACTTTCTCACACTTTTTCACACCTTTTTCGACTTTTATATGGCTCGCCAACTAATAATACTAATAATAAATAATATCATCATACCCTACACCACCATAGTGGGGAGGGTATATTGGATTTGTGCTGATGTTTGTAACGCCCAAAAATATTGGTCCAACACCCACCTTAAAGTATACCGATCGACTCAAAATCATTTTCTAAGTCGATTTAACGATGTCCGTCCGTCCGTTCGTCTGGCTGGCTGGCTGGCTGGCTGGCTGTCCATGTAAAGCTTGTGCGCAAAGAACACGTCGCAATTTTGAAGATATTTTGATAAAATTTGGTACGTGATATTTTTTCAGCCCAAGGATGGATGGGATTGAAACTGGTAAAAATTGGTCCATTATTTCACCTGTCCCCCATACAAATGTCCTCCCGAAATTGGGGTTTACCGATCATAAAAGTTTGAATTATACAAGTATGCAAGCAAATTTCACCACAAATAAGGAATAAATGAAGCTAAATCACATCTAAAAATTTCGTGAAGATCGGTCCATAATTAGTCGTAGGTCCTATACAAGGCCCACTTCCGAAAATCACTTAAAAGAGCATAAATCTATTAAAAATGTTGTTATCCGAATAAAATTTAACAAAATGAGCTTCTTATATACAAATAGGATGACACCTAATTTTATAATGGTCGGTCCATATTTAGTCGAAACTCCCATATAAAACCCTCTTCGTAATTCAGTTTAACCTCCATAAATCTTTTAAACGTATTTATGTCGAGATAAAGTTTAACACACATAATATTTATATTCACGGAAGTCATGGCGCTAAATTTTTTGATCATCGGTCCCTAATAGGTAGATAATATCTCCCATATAGCGCCCATATCTGAAAAACTGTTTTATTGATATACTGGATGTGGGCATTATATGGTCGGGCTTGACCGACTATACTTTCTTACTTGTTAAATAAAAAAAAGTTCATAACATATCAACATATCAACGGGGCCACCCTAATGTACATAAAGTCATTCATATACTTATTCCTGAATGTTTGTGTGCATTCTTTTATAAATTTACTAGTCTGTTTGTTTGTCTGTCTGTATGTAGTTAAATCTATATATGATCGTATATATATACAAATGTGTGCGTGTGTACGAGTACATCGAAATAAATACTCTTAGGCTGAGTTTACATGATGATTTTTACGACGTCTAATTTTAGACGTTGCTTTTGGTTTGGAAGCGAGCGGTGTAGTGAAGCAAGCGGGCTAGAAAAAAAGACACGATTTCTGTTTTCATGTTTTTTTCATATTTCTATTTACACTCATTTCAGTTTCTGTTGTTTCGTTTTATTCTTGTTCTTATTTTGAATTGAAAGGTTCGTTTAGAAATTCAATATGTAAAAATAAAATAAATAAATAAGGTGAATATTTTTGGAAACAAGAAAAGTAATTATTTTGTTTGGATTTCTGTAATTATTTATTTATATGTGTGATTTTTTTAGTGCGTACATTGTGTCTATAAATTTAAAATTATTTATTGAAAGACAAAGAAAATTTTTAATACGAACAATACAGTAAAGAAGATTCAACAATCAACCCTGACTACAACAAAAATTAAAATTTGTAACAAAAACGACGTCCAAAACACAACGTCGTATGAATGCAAAAACAAATTTTCGTAGCATCTTCAAAAGAGAATTAATAATAATAGACGTCGTAAAAATCATCATGTAAACCTGGCCTTACACACACATGTTGCAACGTTTAATGTAATTTAATTGTTGTTCTTGGTAACGGTGGTGGCAAGTTGATATTGTTATTGTATTTTAAATAATTGTTATACAATTTTGTTAAAATTTCGTCATACTTTTAGTACAATTAGTTTGAAATTTGTACAGTTTTTTTTGTACATCCCGACAACTAGTAGAGTGTAGTAAGTGATACTATTCGCTTTCGCAATTGAAATGCCCAATCCTATGATAATTATTAGTGTATATACGAAGACTGTGCGATAATTTCATGAGAAGTTTTATATGATGATAGTATAAAATACATAATCGTTCTAACTAGTCTCACTTCAATAGAAATAAATAATAATAATAAATAAAAGACAACCTCCTGAAATAAATTCCAACACTGTTACATTGTTTAAGAACAAGAATTCATAAAATATCTAATCCGAAACCCAATATTCGCTCGAACTCTAGAATTAGTATAATTGTGCTTTCGGGTGGAGAGTAACTAAGATTCGGCACCGCTGAATATAGCATTGAAATTGGTAACTATACATTAGCTGTGGCACCACTTCATGTTCGATTTATTGATTTTGACAAGAGATACAACAGATCACCTTTAATTATTCTAACATCCAACATCAAAATTCAGGCAGATAATTACATTTCGCATTAACCCATAACACGAGATACACACAAATATCTGCTAGAATTTTTTACACAGCCCTCGCATAATAAATGTAAATATATATCTACGAAACACATGTTTGCTTGGCACCTCAATGAACACAACAACAAAAGAGGTTTTTTTATTTCCACTAAAAACAGGGTGCAGACTTTTAAAGGAACGGGTTAAATAAATAAATATTTACGGAAATAAATAAAGTTAAAATCATTTTATTTCAAGTTAGCGAAACTAAAAAATCCAAAACATATATTATATCGAATTATAATAAAGTTATATACACCTACACTTTATGCAAATATATAGAGTAACTATTTGAGAATTAATTAAAATATTTGGTTTGTTGGTCAAATGAAGCTCAATTTCACTTTTAAAGTATGATAAATAACGATCTTGCTTTAAATATCGACACATTATGCACGACTGTGATTACAGGAAAATCCAACCGTTTATAGTTGTAAACAAGTTTCGTTTTCTCATCTTTAAAAAACAACATCATTTTAAAAATATAAACAGTAAAGGTTTTATGAATGCCCATGATTTTGTGCATCTTTAAATTAAAAATAATCAACTGCAATGGAACTACTGTGGCAAAACGAAATTTATTCTTTCTTTCTTTTTTTGCAACAGCAAACAAAACATTTTAAACTGACAAGCCATATGACCGCCATGACTGACAAGTGTAAATGCAAAAAAGCGAAAGCAACAAAAAAACAACGATTACCAAAACGACATGTTTTTATAATATAAAAACAAAAAGAGGTGAAACTAACAAAATCACATAAATACATATAAATATATACAAAAAAATGCAGGCTATTACTGCAACCTATTTTATAATTCCAAACTAAAAGTTAAGAACTATATGTAGTTCAAACTGTTTTATTGTACATATTACTAAATTGGCCTTTTACAAAGATAGAGTGATTTGCTGTTAAAGGCATAACTTTGAAAATCAAAATTATTTAAATATAATCGGTTTGTATTTTAACTAATTTATTATTTCAAAACTGTCAATTGAAATAATCACTTCAAATTCGGTGTTTGCAGTCAATAAATTTGTTCAATTACTTTTACGACATTCTATAACAAAATATTTTCAATATAAGTCTCAAGTTTGAGTTATGATATCCTAAACATGTTTCTCCTTTAAAATTTCATATGACTATGAATTGCTAACATTTTTAATTCTGAATTAAGATTATAGTGTCTTAACTCATTTTATATTATTTTCCCATTTGTGGATAAGAAAATAACGATTTTTAATTTTTTTATGGTTAATGATTGATTTTATGCAATTATGATGATTAATCTGTTACCATATAATTCAGAATTTTCAAATATTTCTGCATATTTATCATAAATTATGTTGTGGACATAGAAGATATTTGTATAATAGCCTTTTCAACGCAATTTACTTTTTCGTGATTAAACTCGAATATATACATATATACAAGATATACATAATTATAACTTTTATTTTAATTAAATGAAAACATACATTGTGACCATGAGTGCACAATTACGTTTTAATAAAGCAGACATTAAAGAGATTGTCCTCTCTGATAGATTGGCTTACGAATGCATGAAATGACGATTTCATTAGTTCACACACAAAACAAAACATATTTAAATCACTTAGACAGACAGGCACATTTCATAGAAGACAACAACAATTCACTTCGGGCCGATCATAATTTCAATTAAATGGAATTAAATTAATAGCTTAGGTAACTAGTACAACAAACTAAACACCTACAAAATGAGAGACTAAACAATGATTGCACTCTCTTTAATATCATACCACAAAAACACATACACTTACACATGTGGACGAGCACTACTGACGTTTGTTTTACTCGTTTGCGAATAAATGTGACTACGATAAAATACGAGTGTGAAACTATTATTCCTAAAATATGTTTATGTGTGTGTATGTAAATAAATTGTTAACTACGATTACACGTACTTGTTTCATTGCAACGCAGTCAGTCAAGTCAGTTTTTTTTTAAAGTCTTATGATTTTATGACTGTTGACTGAGTTTATAATGAAAGAGAAAAACACATATTCTTAAAGATTTATAAATAAACCCTTTTACGTTACGTATGTATATGTACATATAAATTAGTGTGCAAAGCAAATGAAAATGAAAACATATTCGGCTGTGCCGAATCTCAAATACCCTACACCTAAACGTAAGAAGAAATACTAAAACTACACTGGTTATAGGACTAGAATGTTCATTCGTATTCTGTGTTTTCTATTCAGTCTTAGTGCAAATTTTATTAGTATTTCATATATTGTTTGAAAGACAATTTTACGACCAATATAATTTATGATAAATATTTTGAAATTTTATCTAATTTCGACCATTTAGTTTGTTTGATTTTCATAATAATCTTGATTGTAATTTAACAATTTATAAAATTAAAAAAACATTTTTCCATATTCACAAGTTAAGAAACAGAGTGTAAAAAACGGATAAGATATAAGATGAGGCTTCTTTGTTTGAATTTGATCTCAATAACATTATTTATAAAATATTTATGGGTGGCATAGACGAAGTGGACCAATTATGGACCGATGGCTTCTAAATCCAGTATCCACTAATGTGATTTCTATGTATTTTAGGATTACATTGGTTGAATTTCATCTCAAAGCGTTATTTACAAGAGTTGTATGGTTGGTTGTTATGCTCGGAAGTGGACATAATTCAGGAGCTATTATAGACTGACAGCTACAAAATCCAGTAGCTTAATTGCCGTATAACCGTTAAAAAAAAATTAAATAGTTAAAATAATGTATTTTTACAAAGGTGCTACTGTAGGAAATTTTTCGCTTTCATTAACAGGTCAAAAATTATTTGTTAAATAAATAAAGTATATGTGTGTACCACGGGTGGTACATATGGCATCACATAAAAAAAAAAAACGTGACACACCCGTGGGTCACATGGCAGTCAACGTGTTTTGGAACAGTTATTTTCATGCATATGAGGATATTTCACGTGGAATTTCAACATAATAACGGTATATTTATTAGTATTAATGTGGATTTCAAGAGTGGACTTTATGTGGGGGATATTGCCAAATAAGGACCGATATTCTCAAAATCCAGCAGCTTCATTTAGGCATGTATGTAAATGATCCGTGTAAAATTTTGGATTGGTACCCTTATTTATAAGAGATTTATGAGTATTAAAGTGATTTTCGGAAGAGGGCTTTATATGGGGCATACGGTTAAAAATAGACCGAAATTCACAAAATTTTGTGCGATGATTTTTGTATATACGTAAATGATCTGTGCAAAGTTTTGAGTCGTTACCGATATTTATACAATATATATAGGGACAAATGTCATTTTCAGATGTGGTCCTTGTATGGGAGCTATGACTAATTCTGGGCCGACCACCATAAAATTTAGTACAACAATTTATTTGCCTATAAAGATTATTTATGTCAAATTTTAGCCCTTTAACATTATTTATATCTGTTTTATACGTATTTAAGTGAATTTTGAAAGTGGACTATGGTCAAACATGGACCGAACTAAAAAAATTTCGTTTTGCGATTTCTTTTTGCCAAAAACTTACTTTTGCTGAATTTTGTCTTAATATTAAAATTTTATAGGCATTTATGTATAATTGAGCAATATTTCGGAAAGATTTTTGTATGGGAGCTATGAGAAATCATGGACCGATTCTTTTTATTTTCCGCACACTTTCTTCTTTTATCATAAAAACAACGTATGCAAAATTGCATGTTAGTATCTGCAATATATTTCAAAATATTGCAATAAAATGGACAAAAAATATAAAATTTTTATGTAGGTTGTCTCACATATTGGTCAATAACTCTGGTTGGCCTAAATCGATTTTGCTGATTCTCAATACCAAAGTTACCTACAAAATAATAAATATTTTTCTGGAAATTTCGTTTAGTTAAGTTGTATAGTTTGGACGTGAGAGTGTTTTACACAGACGGACAGACACGCGGACATGGCAAAATTGACTTAGAATAAGGATCAAGAAAATATATACTTTGTTGGGTCTCAAATGAATTTAAAAAAAGTTTCACACGGAAGGTCAAACGTAATATACCCTCATTCACCATTCTTGGTGGTGGAGGGTATAAAAACCTAAAATAAATAAAAATAAACAGAAGGTTTAGTTCAAAATGTTAGTGTGCTTTAGTAGTTACAACTATCAAGTTCTTCATATACAGTATTGTTATTTTGTTTTATTAACTTTTCTCAAAATCTCTTTTTGTAACTTCTAAACTTAAAAGTACCTATGGAATGAATAAAGTGAATCTAAATGAAGCTTTAGTGCATTTTATACGCAAAAGGCTGTAATTACATTTTTTCTTGTTTATAGGATAAGCAAAAAGCTGTTGCAAATTTAAAACTTTTTAGAATTTGATTTCCATTTTGCAATTATGTTCAAAAGCTTATAACGTAGCTTTAATAATAATATTTAATAATAACATGAACTTGTTGTTGTTATAACATTAAGGTACAATGAAACTTTTGGCTTTCTGTCAAATTTTAAAAATATGTATTGACCTCAATTGACCTGTTAAAAAAATGCTCAGATGTTTTTGTCAGGACTACGATGTATGCATGCATGAAAAATTTATTGTTTAGGGGGAAAAAATTGGAAACTTTGTGTAGATAATTATGAACTTATAAACATTTAATACTCCATGAGGTTGAATCTGCAAAAGGGGAGTTAATCGCACTTTCTCGTTCTTTTAATGATACTTTTTGAAATTTCTGTCGTATTGTACCTAGGAATCGTGGAATTAAATGTATATGGACTGATTAAGTGAGAACAAACCTGGAATTATAAAATTAGGAAATTTAGTTGCATTTTTTTTAAGTGTGTAAATAGATTAGGGACCTGAATGGTACTTCCTGAACTTTTAAAATTAACAAAGTGAGAAACATAATTTTATAAATTACGTATAATCTTTTATTTATTCTAAAAATATAATAACAACAGTAAAGGCTTGATTAGTCTTTACTTTCTGTTGATGTTCTTTTCGGTGTCGTTCTGTTATTAAATTGTTGTAGTTAGTTTTTCCGCATAAACGTATCAGCTGTTTTAGGTAAACAGACAACACTTACCGCGAAAATAAATCACAAAATACAAATCAAAAAGTTTTTCTGTTTGAATAAAACAGTTGTATTCTAAAGTTTTTATAGAATTTATTGTACAATATGTCATTACTTTCGACTACACAAATGTTAAGAGTAAAACAAAACAAAAAAGAAAAGACAATTTGGGTATCCTAGACAGCAGTCACAATAAATTTCATAACAAATTTATGATTTATAAGTTTCAATTATGTACTATCAGCCATGCCACAGAACTCAATTCCGATCGAAAATGGTTTTGATTACATAAATTGAGTCTTTAGAAAACGAAAAACGAATTTTTTTTTTGGAATAAAACCACTTTAGATTTCTAAAGTGGAATTGTTATCACAGGGTCATTTTTCCTATTAAAATTCAATGTTAATAAAATAAAAGGGAACAAATTGCATGTGGAATTTTTATTCACGAAAGGGGTGATTATTTCACCTAGCTCCCCGGAAATGCGATGATTTTATCGGTCAGAAATCTCTTATTTACATAAGTAGGTATCCACACAAATAAGTTTTATACAAAAATAAATCATACTTAAAAATATTGTGCATAGTTCCTATGTATGGCCGGCCAGCTTCCGAAAATTACTTTAACGATCATAAATCTATTAAAAATATGGGTGTTCAAACAAAATATACAACAGTCATGTAAGCCTTTAGTCATAGCTCCCATATAAGACCCACTTCATGAAAGACACTTTAACATGTATAAATCTTTTGTAAATGTTGACATTGAGATAAAATTTTATGCTAACAATTCGTATATGCACTGAAGTCATGCTACCAACTTGTATGATAATCGGTATATATTAGGTTATAGCTGTCAAATAGCGCTCTCTTCTAAGAATCTGTTTTTTATGGGCTTGAACATTTGATGCTAAATTGATAGAAAATAAATTCCAAATGCTAAAATATTGGGATTAAATTGTGTGGAAATCTGCGTGTAAACGTTAAAGAATACAATTTTTAAATTGACAAATTAAAGAAACCGTCTAAAGGTACTTAAGCTATCATTATCATCTATCTGGATTCTCGTGTTGGTTAAAAGTTAAAAAAATTATAGTATTTGTCTTTATTAGACACTGGGTACACTGTATAAATGCATATTAATTTGTTCGACTCAGATAGTATAAAGGCAGATTTAAAATTTCATTTAATTTTAAAACAATCTTATACAAGATTTGCTTACAACCGTTAAATTGCAACATAGTAAATGCGAGGTATTGATTCAAATAAATTATATGTATATGAGGTACTTTCGACATGCATGTTTAATTCTATAAATCAAATACAATCGTATTAAATAAAATTACTTTTTGGCAACTGAAACCAATTTCATACACAAAAAGTTTCAAAAAATTGATAAATAACAAGATACAGCTGAATAAGAAGAAAGATGGATGAAAGAAAAAATAAGAAATAAAACTGAAGACTGTAAAAAGTATATGTAGGTACAATACTAATAAATAAAACATTCTTAATAAAACAAAATTTTTGGTGATTATTTACAAGAAGTAGTTTTCTTAAGATATGGGAGGATATACAAGCCTTTAGGATATTGTTATGTTGTGAGTTTTCAAAAGTGTAGTAGAAGTAAAATAGGGGCTAGCTCTTCCTAATTTGAGAAAAAACGTCGGCCAATTTTCATGTGCATTTATTTGAAATTTAATAATAGTGCATGGAAAAGGGTGATTGTTGGTTTTGTTAAAGTTATTATTAGTAAAAAAAAAAACAGAAATTACGAGATGTTTTCACATTTAATTACATTTTTTCGATTTCATTTTTTATGGCATAATAAATAAACATTTTGTTGTTGGTATTTTGTTAATATTCTAATATTTGTTTATAAATATTTATTTTGCATTTAAGTACATATGTAAGTGTTATTAACACAGCATCAGCGGGATATGTAAATAATTTTAATTTTATTGCTTTTTTATTAAACAAAAAACAAAAAAAAAAATTAAGACTTAATTTTATTGGCTCTTTAGAATTTTAAATAAAAAATATATTCATTTTTTTATTTAGTTGTTATTTTCGTATACATATAATTTATATTTCTATAATACTGTGGGCGAAACCTATATTGGAAATTAAATAATTTCCATTCTTTTAATTCACTTTAACATTTAATTAAATTCCTTTGTAAAATTTCAGCTACAACAGTTCCCACTTCCGCTTCCGTTTTGTTTTTTTATATACGAGTTTCTACAAATGTTTCATACTAATTTGTATTTTATTTATATTTTTTCATTATAATATATTATTTTGATTCCTTTTTTATTTCCATTCGATTGCAATATAATACAGAATATTTCAATTGATTTCTTTATTTTTTTGGGCCTTTTGCTTAATGTATAATTTTTTTTCACTATTTCTAAACAATAAGAATACAACCGTCTTGTATACAACTACGACGACTTCCACTAGATTGCACACTGAATATTTTTTGGCAATAGAAAAAATGTCACATCGCTGCAACGATGACTGTGTGCTGTCACTTTTTTTTTGGGGTCTCATCCATATTTGTAGTTTCGATTTGTCCGTCCATCGTCCTTTTTTATTTTTATATTATTTTACTTCTAAATACACTTTTACATTGGAATTTTTAGTAATTGAGTGTCATTTGACAAATGTATGCTTATATTTTGGGTAGGTTCTACTTGTTTTTTTTTTTTTATTTTATTTCGTATATTTTGCCTGCTTCTTTCTCTTATTTGGCATTTATTGTCCATTTACTATAACTTTGCAGTTTTTATTCTTAAGTGTCATACCATAGGCTGGGTTTGTTTTTTTTCCATTTTCCAAAATAAAAAATTTCAAGCAGTTTTAATTTGTTGTTGTTATTTTTATTATTATTATAAGTAGTTAGTGGAGTAAATTTTTGTCAACTCATACTTAAGTATAATAATGCAGTAGTAAAATAAATATATTCATTCGTACACACGTATGTGCCTTCATACATTATCCTATCTCTTATACTCACGGAAACTGAATTACGGTTGTGATATTTGATAATTTCGACTTGAAGACACTAAGATATATACAGACGGTTCTAAGATGAGCTGCGGGGTTGGTTCTGGGGTCTTCTGTGACGAACCTGAGGTAGCCATCTCATATCGTCTTCCGGATGAGTCTAGTGTTTTCCAGGCGGAAATTTTTGCAATCATGGCAGCTTATAATACATGATCATAATATCCGCGGCAGTCGACACTCAGGCGGCACTCCTCTCACTAAATGCCTACACAACTTCATCCTCACTAGTCGGGCAAGGCTACGTCGTCTATCTGATATTACCTTGGTTTGGGTACCTACGCACAGGGACCACTACGGCAATGAACGGGTAGACGAACTAGCCAGAATGGGATCTGCCTTAGATATCTCCGATGCGGTCTCAGTAGAAGAAGGCATTATCTTCAGACATTTTCTTACAAAAGCTGAGTATAGATGGCGTAACTTAGACACATATAGGGCAGCCAAGTTGATGTGACCATCTTTTAACGAGAAACGTACTATGCAACTGATAACCCGGAATAGGAAGGATATATCAAGGTTGCTGGCAATATTAACGGGACACTGGACGTTAGGCAAGCACGCTAATCACCTTGTACTCCCTTTTAACGACCATGGTCGTAGTTTTAAGGACAGGAAAAAAGAGAAAACGATTTTCCATCTTCTCTGCGAATGCCCAGCCCTGAGTGTCAAGAGAAAACTATACATTGAACGACCTTGGTGAGGTAGCCGGGTCAAAACTCAATGACCTACTGCGATATCTCACAGTTACAGGTTGGTTCTAACAAGTACGACTTTCTTGTACACATTTTAGTTACATTATGATGTAAACGACATTAAATCTGACGAGTGGTGTGGTCTTATTAAAACGGGGTCCACGTAAACCAACCAAGCAGCCAACATGTGTTATATCTTATCGCCCAAGTACACTGTAAATAAAGGGGATCTACAATAAAAAAAATTAATAAAGCCTACTTGCAGACTGATTTGTTGGGATAAGCAATGAATTTTCATAGAATTCTTAATTCCTGTATTACTTAACAAAGAATTATAAGAAATTCGGTCTTAATTTCGATGACCGCTAAAACAATTACTATCAGATTTGCAGGGAAGATACCTGCTAAGTGGAAAACTTACCTCCAAAAGCCCTTTTAATAACCATATTAAATATGTCCGACTACAAACCAATACCCCGGTTTGTGTCGTTTCGAAGTTGAGTCTTTTTAAAATTTCCGTGACTTTGATGTTGCGTCGTGTTTGCTTCAGTTTGCGTCGCATTGCTTCGAAGTTGCATCGTTAGTGCTTCGATTTGCGTCGTTAATAAATGTTTGTATGTACAAAGCAAAAATAGAAAAAGGGGATTTCCCGTCGAAGTCTAATGCAAATTTGTATGTGAAAATTGTCTACAAGTTTTAATCTTAATATTTTTATGTTTTTTATGTGTTTTTCATGAATTGTTATTTTTTTTTTCTTTAATAAAAACTATTTTTACACAAATAATAATAAAAAATTGGTATTTGCTATTGAAAAATCAATTCTTTTTTACTAAAATTATGAGTCTCGGAACGAATTAAATGAAAATTAATACAAATATATGGAAAACTGTGATTCGGTTTGCGTCGTTTCAGTTAGCGTCTCGTTTTTCCGGTCCCAATTAGCGACGCTAACCGGGGTATTAGTGTACTATTTAGTACATACGTACAAATTTCGCTATTTATTGCTGTCAGAGTGTTTTATCGTTTTTCGTATTCTCAAACAAAATTCCTTTTTTGGAAAAAAAAGTCTAGCAATACAACAATAAAGACAAAAATTTGTACAAAATCAAAGTTTGTAATCATCACAGTTGTTTTGTCAAATATTTGAAGAATACTGCACTTAATACGAAAACGTGGAGTATGAAAATATTGAGAAAATAAAAGTATTTTCGTAAAAAATCAGTGTCATTATTAGTCTCAAAGGATTGTTTTGTCAGACCAAACGTATATTCTTACCAAGTCACTAAAATGTGCACAAGTGGAATGCACAAGTAGTTTTGCCATACAAAATCGCATGATGATTTGAAGCCAAAAATTATAAGAAACAACTAAAGAAAAATAATAAATAAACAAATGCAAGTAAAAGTTATAAAGCACACACACATTTAAAAAAACAAAAAACAGATTTTTTATTTATAAATACATATGTACATAAAAACATTTATAAATACTCGAACATGTGCATGTCTGTCCGTGTGGAACAAGAGTGTAAAGGCAATTACATTAAAATATAAAAATTAAATATTTATTGTCCAGGTACATGTTTCTAACAAACAACAATGAAACAAAAAAATAATTATTTAAAATAATATTCTTGTGCAAAATTAAAATTTTATTATTTAAAATTTTATCTAGTTTAATTATTTAAAAGTTTTATTTGAAATAATGCAAACAAAACTTAAAAGTTTTTTTTTTTTTTTTGGTTTAAAAATGTCCATTATTAATTTCCATGCTAAATTCTTTGCAAACATTTAATTTGTTGCAAAAAAAGTATTCC
Organism: Bellardia bayeri; assembly: GCA_950370525.1. Lineage (NCBI taxonomy): Eukaryota > Metazoa > Arthropoda > Insecta > Diptera > Calliphoridae > Bellardia > Bellardia bayeri. The sequence goes on from OX493266.1 coordinate 101,268,226, forward strand.
GCTTTAAAAACTTTCTAATTTTTTTTTTTTGTAATTTTATTTACAGAATTTCATTGGAAATGTTTGCAATTTACATGACATTACAGCATGTTATTTACAGTTATTTTATATACATTCATAAAAAGCTTCGCGTAAAGCTGTTCAAAAAAAGGAAAAAGCTTATGTGGCAATTATCTAACGCTCCGTAAGATTTCATACGAAATAAACCTCTATATTACGAATATATTTGTCAATAGCCTCGTTATAACGAATTTTCATTCACTGCAGACTAACGAAATAGAAAGACTTGTTTACCTCTATTTAAGGAATTTTGTCAACTTACAACCTTTTCATAACGATTGTGTTTGCAACGACAACGTCTCCAGCAAACCTACATTCGTAGTCGACAGGATCATGCATTAGACTAACGGCTGAAATATTCGAAGAAAAATTTATTGTTGCCAAGAGCTTGTACGCTTATTGCAGCAGTTGTTGTTGCAATCTAGCTAGTTAATCACTGGCTCAGACTTGTTATTATATAAATGTAAACTATTTTTAAATTAAATACAATAATATTTTTGAATTTTAAAACAACAAAATACAGTGGTTTCCTTCAAATTTGTATTGATTTATTATTTCCGCTAATAACATGGTAAGCAGATGATGATTAATATACAAAGTTTTTTATTACCTCGTTATAACGAATAGAAGTACAACGATAGAACGAACCTCATTGTAACGAAGTATTTCTAATCCCCTTAATATGGTGTTCACACATGCATTTTTTAATTAACGCCTAATTGAATTCAATTATCCATACAAAATTTCAATTAAGATAATTGCTTCATTAAGAGTTAATTGTTCTAAAAATTGTTAAAATTAAAAATACAACCCTGTGACTAGTAATAACTAAAATGGCAGTTGTTTCGCTTTTAAATTAATAAAGAATATTTTTAGGCTGAAAATTATAATATTAGAACCAAATACAGTGCACTCTGGAAAACGTCAACTAAATAAAACCGCGGGTGTTGACGTTTAACAAATTGTTGACGTTTTAACAAAAATCTGTTATTTTTTTTCTGCGGTTTTTTTCTTTCCAACACTTGGAAGAGAGACTTCTCTCTATTTATTTCATAAAATTTTAGAGTAGGTAATGTAAAAAAAGGGTTGAGGTTTTGGGATGTTGACGTAATGAGCGTTGACGTTTTCCCGAGTGCACTGTAAATGTATTCTTTTTTTTGTCAGCTGCTGTCAAACGCTAATTAAATTAGCAATATTGAGCATATGTGAACACTTTTTAATTAACCAATAATTGACTCAATTAAAAATGCATGTCTGAACACCATATAAGATTCGTTATACCAAGGTTGAACTGTATCAACAAGTTCGATTTGCTTGATTGTTTTCTTAAAGGTATCTATTTGGTCCAAAAAAATAAATTCAATGACATCGGTTCAGCCGTTTAGGCGTTATTGTGAAAAAAAAACAAAAAATTTACAAAAACAGTTTTATACGAGTATGTATATTAAATGTATATGTAGATATGCATGTGTATGGATTATGAATTTTGAAAACATACTCGTACAATGCGTATGTTTATTATAGAAAAAATATAAATATAAATCATACGCAACCATTATGCAAAAATTATGCTACTGTTATTGTTATTCTATAAGATTGAAATTAATTATAACATTGAAAATCTACAAAGATACCAATCAAAAACCTTGAGATTAATTACTAATACCCCTTGGTTCGTCAATAATGGAAATATACACCATGATCTTGGTATGCCAGCAATTAAAGAAGAAATAAATAAATTCAGTAACAGATATCTTAATAGACATAGACAACTTATAATAATTGCACTTTTTTTATTGCGTTCAGTGGAGCTCAATAATTGTTAAACTTAAAAGATTTACTTAATGTTTCTCTGAAAATAGATTGCAAATAAAAGATATATGAACAAAAAGTTATTGTTATTCATAAAATTAATTACTTTTAAAGAGTGCGTTATAAAAGAATAAACTCTGAGCAGTTTGTCTGAGCTGTATGTTTTTTTCAATTTTGACAAAATGTCGTCAACTTTGTTGGTTATTGAAAGTGATGTATTTCTGGTGCGTTGAACTATTTTTAAACAATAATACAATAAGGGCATGATTTCAAATTATACGTACATATGTACATACTATGAGAATCAAAAGTGAGTAAACACAACAAATTATATGATTTTTCTAAGATGTAATATGTAAGTACAAAATTTTTATTTTTTTGGAATTTACTAAAATTATAATTTATCTTGAGTTACACATAATCATGTAAATAATTATCTCTTGTTAGTCTATCTTGAAATTACAGATATAGTTTTATTTTGAAATTTGGATATTATTAACGATTTTTCAATCGTATAAGGCATATGTTCAGTGAAAGCATGTTACTTAGAAAAATGATAGAGTGCTACCTAATCTATGGTAGTTGAAAGTATCTTTCAAGCATTTCCAATAAAAATAACATAGAATCGCGAGGTCTAGATTTTCAAAGAAACAAGTTATTAAAAAAATTAGACGCCATCATTCTTTTTAACTTTAACCGCCAAGCTTGCAACAGCCTTGATTGCTTATAAGCTCCTTCAACGTGATTTTCTAACCAAAGAAATTTCAATATTATACAAGGGGAATAAACTAAATCATTACTGAAGCAAATGCAGTGGAGGAACAAAACTAGGAAGGAATTATAATCCGCAGTTAAGGGTTAAGTTTTGTCTACAAACTATAATAAATGAAAAAAAAGGTAATTTGATAAAATTGTAGACTTAAATAAAAACAAAAAAAAAAGTAACTTATCATATCAACTCTTTTATTAGTCCTATTATTGCATTTTTGATGAGGAATTCTCGATTAGTCTCCAATTATACGAAAACCAACACAAAAGAAAAAGTATGCTAATCTCTGGTTCGACAAAATCACTGTTTGAAATTGGTGTGTTAATATACCTTTTTTATCAAGAAAACCAGTTTTGCATGTAACTTGGAAGAAACACTACGAAAATCATATTGGGATCAACAGTTAAATTAGTTTTAAATTATAATTTCAATTATTTTTGAATATCGAAAATTTTAAAATCAAAAGTGGTAATTTAGCAAGATTTTTTTTATTAATAAAAAAAAATAAAAAATTTTATATATTATATATTAAAAAAAAAAGTTGCTCTCATAAACCGTTTATTTACCACACAGTGTAACAAAAGTGGAAATATAAGAATATTAAGAAGAAAAGTTTATAGCTAAAAAAATTTATAACGGCAAAGATGAAAAATAATAATTTACAATAATGATTGAGTGTGTGTAAAAACCTATCACAGATGGCTTTAAAAATTTAAAATGTTACAACTAAACAAGAAGTAAAAGTAGAATTAGATGAAAATTGTATTTAAAAATTAATTAAAAAAAAAATTTTTTTATATATATTATTATCACATTTTCTTAACTTAATTTTCGTTACTCGTGCCACTGTGAATCAAAGATAAAAAAAAACGAAATATTTGTGTTAAATAAGAAAAAAGTACATAGCAAAAACAAAAACAAAAAAAAAAAAAAATCGAAATATTAAAACAAAATCCAAAATAAAACACAGCGAAAAGAACAACGATAAAAAAGAGAAAGAATATCTCAGACGGACGTTACAACAGTGATCATACATCATCTCCTCTCAGAGAACGACTTTACAGCGGCGATTTGGAAAGCTTTTCAACATCTCTGCAAGTAAGTACATGTTACGTTTTTTTTTTTATACATAAGCTCTGTTAGAATAATCTGTTTAAAATTCAATACAGTAATGGCAACATTTTAAGCATTCTAGTCCCCTATTAATTGTAAATTGCCTTAAATTACAGATAATTTGACTAACAAAGCATATGTATTCATGTTTAGTTTTTTTTTTTTCAATACTGTTTTTTTTTGTTTCCAATATTAAAAATGTTAAAACTTTTGGCAATTGTCAAAAAATAACATATTTTGTTTGTGCAGAAATAACTTATATTTTGTCAGAAATGCGAAAATTTAAGAAATACTAAAGGAAAATTTAATTTATGGAAACAATAGAAAAACCGTTTTGATCAATTAGTTTTTGTATTTATATGATTTTCTTATTTACCAAATTTTTTTAAAACAAATTAAAAACAAAAACAAAATTTTTACACCCAGAATCATTATTGTAAAAGACAAAATTTAGAAATATATTAAACAATTTATATCGCGTAACAATATTGAAATTTAAATTTTATAATCGGCTTACTACAGAAAAATAAAATTGTATCTACCCGTTGAAATTAAAGGTTTCTGAGGGCAACTACGATAGATTATACTAACTGGCTATAAGTGAGATTGGTTAATAGTTAATAAATTCATAAATTTTATATAGGATTATATCTACAACTAGTTAAAATGATTACCTTATACGCATAAATTTAGATAATAACTAATGTAAAAGTTAAAAATAAATGATTTTAAAATTGTCATGAATTTTGCCTAGAAATTTTATAGATTTTTTTTGTTTTATTAAATTTTTTTCAAATCGTGTAAAGTTCTTTATAGTTTAGTAAGTGGTAACAATATTTTTATTTGGTTCTGATAATTCTCATAAATTTCTTAAAATGTTTAACAATTTAAATTTGATCTGAAAATAAACAAAAAAAAATAATGTTGGAATAAAAGTTTTACGACTTATCCTTTGGGGTTGAAGAAAATTTAATTATTCATTCGGGTTCTTCTCCAAATAAAGTTGCGTGTTTAGAAGAACAATGGCTAGGGAGGGTTTTGAACACGGGGTAATTACATCTTTACCCTAGTTACTTTCGATACAAAAACCAGAGCATTAAATTTCTATAATCCATAGTTCGTTTTACATAGTTTTTTTTGGGGAATAAATAGTTAATAATTTGTCCATATATACATATTTGTAAGCATCACTTTTAATCCGGGACTCTTTAATAATAAAAGGTAATGGTGTTTTGGTTGACAGGAGTCAAGAACCTCCCCATACCACTGAAGCTAGCGGCTAAGACGGGTCCCACCGACTCACTGTCACTCAATAATATTGAAGGTGGAATTCAGGGTTTAAGTAGAACATATTAGAGTTTTGATATAGAAGAAGATTCCATTTTTTTTTATCTTTACTTAGTATCTGCTTAAAGCAGATAATATATCTACAGGTATTAGGTGGAGTTAGATCGCTACTTATTCTTTGTTTTTCTCTTCTGGTGCAATGTATAACAACTAACACCCGCCACGACCATTACATAAAATGGCGCCCAACGTGGGGCCTAATTCATCGAAAGTTTCTGTATCTGAGCATATATAATTCTCTCGAGAAATTAGGTCCAAAATAAGGAGTTATTATAAAGGTTCATTATTTGCAACAATAATTCCTTTATGACTCCTGTGTAGCAGTTATTCTGTTTTCACGAAAATTTTTTTTGATAATTGGTTTCTATAACGTGGTATGATTTTATAAGTTAAGACTTTTGGCTTGATCATGTGTTTCGTAATAAATATTAAATCCATCCTGGAATTCGACTATTTGTCGTTATATTGGTACGAATAGATTCGACCAGTTGGTAATTTAGTATATCTTTGCGAAGACTGGTTTTCCAAAAGGCTGGCTTTAAAATTCAAAGGAAGTTCGATTTTGATTTTAATTGGATATGAGCCTTAAAAGTAGTTTTCCTAGGAATATTGAACATTTGTTTTTTTTATTGACGAATTTCAATCCGTTTATCTAATTTTGAGTTAAGTATAAGGTTTTTTTCAGAATCGATCTGTCTGAACAATAGCCCATATTTTTTTTTGTGTCGAATTTAACTTTTTTTTCTATTCTAATTTATACTGAAAATTTAGAACTGCAAATTTATTTTCTTTCAACCCCTAATTAAGGGATAGTCTTCATAATATATCTTGTAATTACGATTTTTAATTTACAGTGTAATTGCACAAAATATTATTTATACGAAATCAGTATAATCATTCCGATAAAATATCTTAGATTTTTTTTATTGGCAGTATAATTATTTTTTTTAAGAAACAGTTATTGTATATAACCACAAAAAAGAACAGTTATATCTTTTTTTTTCTAAAATTAAGAATATACTTTAAATCTTTTTTGATAGTTTTAAAAATTATAAATTTTTTTTCTAAATCAAGTTAAACCTTGATAGAGTGAGATTTCAGTCTAGGATAGAGTTTTGTCACTGTTACATTTTGTGTTCTAATTAGAAAAATATATCTTTTTTTTTGTTTGCGATATAACTTTGCGCAATGGCAGTTCGACGTAGTACTGAGGATATACCGTCAGTCACGGAAATACCTTTAGGACCAGCATGCTCGTTGTGTGAACGTGAGTTGTCCAATAATCTTGATTGCATATCTACTAGTTGTAAACACATTTTTCATAAAGAATGCATGGCCAAATGGTTACTTAACTCACAGGAGTGTCCTAATTGTAAAAAATTATGCCACCAGAAAGATTTGACAGCAGTTTGTTCTAAGCCAAACACTAATACACAAGTGTCAAGTTTTCGCGGTAGAGGTCGTGGGTCCGCTAGTAAGAAATATAATACTAGAAGTGCTAGAATACAAGAAGCGAGTTTAGGATTTCCACAAGCTACTCAAGGTGAAGTAGAAGAAAACGTTAGTGTACCAGGAAATTCCCAGGACTTGAATAGTTCAAATACTAGGCAAAATTATTCACAAAATGCTCACAATTCTACTCGAATTACACTGGATAATTCCAATCGAGGTCGTCGAAATAATCGTAGTTTAAATCGTATGTCTCAACTAGTCGAAAGCACTGTTCAACGAGTATTGATGAATATGAACATTAGTCCTGTACAAGCTTCACAAAACTTACAGCCATCACAAGAACAAAACGAACAACAAAATTCTTCGTTACATAACTATCGGGATCAAAATATGCCTTCTAATCGTAATAATATTAATAGAATCATGTCAAATAATGTTAATCTTAACCCAGATAGGATAACATCAATGATCCAGAGTTGGAATATCAAATTCGATGGATCTTCCAAGGGTTTGAGATGTGAGGAATTTCTATATAGAATAAATGTTTTAACACTTGAGAATTTTAATGGAAATTTTGATGATACTGTTTGCAAAAATTTACATGTGTTGTTAACGGGGAAAGCCAAAGATTGGTTTTGGCGTTACCATAAAATGGTTCACAGAATTCAATGGGACTCATTTAGTGCAGCTCTTAAAAAACAATACCAAGACTTTAGGACAACATTTGATATCCGCGAAGAATTACATAACCGTAAGCAAAAGTCATCAGAATCGTTTGAAGTCTTTTACGATGCAATAACGGAAATTGTAGATAAGTTAGCTATTCCATTAGAAGATGAGGAATTAATAGAAATTATAATACGAAATTTAAAACCGGAAATACGTCATGAGTTGTTATACGTAAAGGTTCGCTCAATCTGTCATTTAAAAGAACTTTGCCAAAAACGCGATTTACTTTTTAGTGAAGAAAGTTTTCGACGTAGTCATTCAAATCGAAATGCTGGAAATGTCATTCCACAGAGACGTATTGCTGCTATGGAATCACAACCAATTGTAGAAGAAAAGCGTGTTATTAACGTCGAAGTAACCGAAGAAATACCAAATTATGAAATAAATGCTATATCTAACGGCGATAAAATAATAAGATGTTGGAACTGTGACGAAGTGGGACACTATTGGGATATGTGTCTGAAGGAACGTAAAATTTTCTGCTATGGTTGTGGGCTACGAAATGTTTATAAACCGCAATGCATAACATGCTCAAATAGTACAAAAAACTCAAAAAACTACCAGTTGAACAACAACTATTTAAATCCAAAATAGATTCTAATGATCACAATGAATTAAATGATTGTTTAAGTCTAAATACGAATAAAATTAATATATTAAGACAACATAATAATAATAATACCAAGGAAATGAAAAATGAATTTGTTAATAAAGATATAAGCACATATAATATACGACCTTTACATGAAAGATTAAAGGAGTATATCAAAGCGAGATATAGAATTTTTAATGATGCAAAATTGGATAATAACCTAATTAGAAAATACAAGAGGTCTACAGCGAGAATGAGGAATTTTTATCGAAAAATTAAACATTCGCAACGGCTTTGTGTATCATCAATTATAGATTCTGAGAAAGATGGTAGATTATATGCAGAAGTGAAATTCCTGAATAGAACAGAGTTAGGTTTATTAGATACAGGCGCGAACATAAGTTGTATTGGAAATAATTTAGCTACAAGAGATTTTTCAAATTATTCTGGTTTTAAAAGAATAAAATCTACAGTAAGAACAGCTGATGGACAAGCTCATGAGGTTACGGGATTAATTGAAGTTGAAATGAATTATAAGAATGCACAAGAAAAAATAAGTTTGTACATTGTTCCAAATTTAAGTCAGAGGTTGATCTTAGGTTTAGATTTCTGGAGAATGTTTGGTTTAATTGATAATATTGTTTCTGGTATTACTATAAATAACTCCCAAGAACATAAAATGGAGGACAATGAATGTTTTCTAACTACCACACAAAGACAACAATTAGAAGTAGTAAAATCATTTTTTCCAAATTTTGAAAAACAAGGTCTTGGTAGAACAATATTGATCAAACATAATATCGATGTTGGATCTGCAAAACCCGTAAAACAGAGATTCTATCCCGTGTCACCGGCGGTAGAGAAATTGATGTATTCTGAGATTGATAGAATGCTTAGTTTAGGTGTAATAGAAGAGAGTAATAGTGCATGGAGTTCTCCAATGAGAATGGTAGTGAAGCCGGGAAAGGTGAGATTATGCTTAGACGCCAGGAAAATTAATGAATTCACTGTGAAAGATGCATACCCACTCCCAAATATTGAAGGAATCTTCGCGCGATTACCAAAAGCAAATATCATAACTAAGATTGATTTAAAAGACGCATATTGGCAAATTGCATTAGAAGAAGAGGCGAAACCAATCACTGCATTTACCGTTCCTGGTCGCCCACTGTACCAATTTACAGTAATGCCATTCGGTTTGTGTACAGCACCGCAAACTATGTGTCGCTTAATGGATTCTATTATACCTCCTGAATTAAAACATTCAGTTTTTGGATACTTAGATGACGTGTGCGTAGTTTCTGATACATTTGAAAATCATATCTCAATATTAATGAAATTAGCAGATCAATTTAAGAAAGCGAATTTAACGCTAAATATAAATAAGAGTAAATTTTGTGTAAGAAGGGTACAATATTTAGGGTACATTATAGGTGATGGAGGAATCTCTACTGATCCTGAAAAAATTGAGTCGATTTTAAACTGGCCAACTCCAAAAAGTTTAAAGCAAGTGAGAGGTTTTCTAGGCTTAACCGGCTGGTATAGGCGATTCATTGCAAATTTTGCCGATCTAACTCATCCCATAACAGAAGTTCTTTCAAAAAGTAGGAAATTTGAGTGGACAAAAGAGGCAACAGAAGCTTTTGAGAATATCAAAAAAGTGTTGACTACTGCACCGGTGTTAAGAAATCCGGACTTCTCGAAGAAATTCTTCATACATTGTGATGCAAGTAATTTTGGTATAGGGGCCGTATTAGTACAGCTAGGTAATGATGGTGAAGAATATCCTGTGGCGTTCATGTCAAAAAAATTAAATACTGCGCAAAAAAATTATTCCGTCACGGAAAAGGAATGTCTGGCAGCGATCGAGGCAATTGAAAGATTTAGATGTTATGTTGAATTACAGGATTTTGAAGTTATCACTGACCATAGTAGTTTAGTGTGGTTAATGAGGCAACCTAACTTGAAAGGTCGACTTGCTCGCTGGGTTCTAAAACTTCAATCATACCAATTCTCTATAAGTCATAGGAAGGGTAAGGAAAATATAGTTCCAGACGCACTTAGCAGAATACACGAGAACGAATTAGCATCAGTAGAACTTATAGGACCAGAAATTGATTTGGACTCCGTATATTTTCTAGATGAGGATTATAAAAAGATGAGAGACAATTTTTTAGAAAACGAGAGTAGATATCCTGATATAAAAGTCATGGATAGATATATTTATATTAGAAACAAATTTGCTACAGGGGATGAAGTTGTAGATTCAGACTCTTGGAAATTGTGGATTCCCAAACAATTAAAATCCGAAATATTGAAAAGATTTCATGATTCAGTGTTAGCTGCACATGGTGGCACTGGGAAAACTTTGGAATTAATTCGAAGGCATTTTTACTGGCCTTGTTTAGCAACTGATGTGAGAAACTATGTCAGAAATTGTAATATTTGCAAAATGACCAAAGCACCTAATCAAAAACAAGCGCCGGAAATGGGCAAAATGGCCTCATCAGAAAGACCATTCCAAAGATTATATGTAGATATTCTAGGTCCCTATCCTAGGAGTAAAAAGGGGAATATTGGGTTACTAATAATATTAGATCATTTTTCAAAATACCACTGGTTGTGCCCCTTGAGGAAATTTACGTCGTCGTTGATAATAGAATTTATGGAAAAACATATTTTTCATCATTACGGAGTTCCAGAAGTGGTCGTAAGTGACAACGGAAGTCAATTCAAAGCAAATGAATTTAATGCATTTTTAACACAATATGGAATAACTCATACATATACTGCTCTATATTCACCACAAAGCAATGCATCTGAAAGAGTGAATAGGTCGATTATCGCAGCTATAAGAGCCTATTTAAAAAATGATCATCGCGAATGGGATATAAATATATCTTCAATCAGCTGTGCTCTGAGAAATTCTATCCACAACTCTATAGGCATATCACCCTATCACGCATTGTATGGGTTCGATATGGTTACACATGCTGCATCCTTTAAAATGTTGAGAGCCATTAATTGCTTAGGTAGCTCAGATATAAAACTCGAAACAGATGATAAATTATCTGTTCTTCGAAATCAAATATCAGAAAATATGAAGAAAGCATACGAAACAAATGTTAAGCAATACAACTTGAGGGCAAGACTAATTACCTACAACATCGGTCAAGAAGTTTTTAGACGAAACTTTGCGCAAAGTAATGCTGAGCAAAGATTTAACGCTAAACTGAGTCCAATATTCGTGAGAGCCCGAGTAAAAAGAAAGTTAGGAAATTGCTATTATGTACTTGAAGACATTGAAGGAAACAGCGTAGGAACATACCATGGCAAGGATATAAAATTATAGAATATTTCCGGCTAATCTGTTTATAAAACTTCCATATTATCCGGTTTTGTAATATGTAAGTACAAAATTTTTATTTTTTTGGAATTTACTAAAATTATAATTTATCTTGAGTTACACATAATCATGTAAATAATTATCTCTTGTTAGTCTATCTTGAAATTACAGATATAGTTTTATTTTGAAATTTGGATATTATTAACGATTTTTCAATCGTATAAGGCATATGTTCAGTGAAAGCATGTTACTTAGAAAAATGATAGAGTGCTACCTAATCTATGGTAGTTGAAAGTATCTTTCAAGCATTTCCAATAAAAATAACATAGAATCGCGAGGTCTAGATTTTCAAAGAAACAAGTTATTAAAAAAATTAGACGCCATCATTCTTTTTAACTTTAACCGCCAAGCTTGCAACAGCCTTGATTGCTTATAAGCTCCTTCAACGTGATTTTCTAACCAAAGAAATTTCAATATTATACAAGGGGAATAAACTAAATCATTACTGAAGCAAATGCAGTGGAGGAACAAAACTAGGAAGGAATTATAATCCGCAGTTAAGGGTTAAGTTTTGTCTACAAACTATAATAAATGAAAAAAAAGGTAATTTGATAAAATTGTAGACTTAAATAAAAACAAAAAAAAAAGTAACTTATCATATCAACTCTTTTATTAGTCCTATTATTGCATTTTTGATGAGGAATTCTCGATTAGTCTCCAATTATACGAAAACCAACACAAAAGAAAAAGTATGCTAATCTCTGGTTCGACAAAATCACTGTTTGAAATTGGTGTGTTAATATACCTTTTTTATCAAGAAAACCAGTTTTGCATGTAACTTGGAAGAAACACTACGAAAATCATATTGGGATCAACAGTTAAATTAGTTTTAAATTATAATTTCAATTATTTTTGAATATCGAAAATTTTAAAATCAAAAGTGGTAATTTAGCAAGATTTTTTTTATTAATAAAAAAAAATAAAAAATTTTATATATTATATATTAAAAAAAAAAGTTGCTCTCATAAACCGTTTATTTACCACACAGTGTAACAAAAGTGGAAATATAAGAATATTAAGAAGAAAAGTTTATAGCTAAAAAAATTTATAACGGCAAAGATGAAAAATAATAATTTACAATAATGATTGAGTGTGTGTAAAAACCTATCACAGATGGCTTTAAAAATTTAAAATGTTACAACTAAACAAGAAGTAAAAGTAGAATTAGATGAAAATTGTATTTAAAAATTAATTAAAAAAAAAATTTTTTTATATATATTATTATCACATTTTCTTAACTTAATTTTCGTTACTCGTGCCACTGTGAATCAAAGATAAAAAAAAACGAAATATTTGTGTTAAATAAGAAAAAAGTACATAGCAAAAACAAAAACAAAAAAAAAAAAAATCGAAATATTAAAACAAAATCCAAAATAAAACACAGCGAAAAGAACAACGATAAAAAAGAGAAAGAATATCTCAGACGGACGTTACAACAGTGATCATACATCATCTCCTCTCAGAGAACGACTTTACAGCGGCGATTTGGAAAGCTTTTCAACATCTCTGCAAGTAAGTACATGTTACGTTTTTTTTTTTTATACATAAGCTCTGTTAGAATAATCTGTTTAAAATTCAATACAGTAATGGCAACATTTTAAGCATTCTAGTCCCCTATTAATTGTAAATTGCCTTAAATTACAGATAATTTGACTAACAAAGCATATGTATTCATGTTTAGTTTTTTTTTTTTCAATACTGTTTTTTTTTGTTTCCAATATTAAAAATGTTAAAACTTTTGGCAATTGTCAAAAAATAACATATTTTGTTTGTGCAGAAATAACTTATATTTTGTCAGAAATGCGAAAATTTAAGAAATACTAAAGGAAAATTTAATTTATGGAAACAATAGAAAAACCGTTTTGATCAATTAGTTTTTGTATTTATATGATTTTCTTATTTACCAAATTTTTTTAAAACAAATTAAAAACAAAAACAAAATTTTTACACCCAGAATCATTATTGTAAAAGACAAAATTTAGAAATATATTAAACAATTTATATCGCGTAACAATATTGAAATTTAAATTTTATAATCGGCTTACTACAGAAAAATAAAATTGTATCTACCCGTTGAAATTAAAGGTTTCTGAGGGCAACTACGATAGATTATACTAACTGGCTATAAGTGAGATTGGTTAATAGTTAATAAATTCATAAATTTTATATAGGATTATATCTACAACTAGTTAAAATGATTACCTTATACGCATAAATTTAGATAATAACTAATGTAAAAGTTAAAAATAAATGATTTTAAAATTGTCATGAATTTTGCCTAGAAATTTTATAGATTTTTTTTGTTTTATTAAATTTTTTTCAAATCGTGTAAAGTTCTTTATAGTTTAGTAAGTGGTAACAATATTTTTATTTGGTTCTGATAATTCTCATAAATTTCTTAAAATGTTTAACAATTTAAATTTGATCTGAAAATAAACAAAAAAAAATAATGTTGGAATAAAAGTTTTACGACTTATCCTTTGGGGTTGAAGAAAATTTAATTATTCATTCGGGTTCTTCTCCAAATAAAGTTGCGTGTTTAGAAGAACAATGGCTAGGGAGGGTTTTGAACACGGGGTAATTACATCTTTACCCTAGTTACTTTCGATACAAAAACCAGAGCATTAAATTTCTATAATCCATAGTTCGTTTTACATAGTTTTTTTTGGGGAATAAATAGTTAATAATTTGTCCATATATACATATTTGTAAGCATCACTTTTAATCCGGGACTCTTTAATAATAAAAGGTAATGGTGTTTTGGTTGACAGGAGTCAAGAACCTCCCCATACCACTGAAGCTAGCGGCTAAGACGGGTCCCACCGACTCACTGTCACTCAATAATATTGAAGGTGGAATTCAGGGTTTAAGTAGAACATATTAGAGTTTTGATATAGAAGAAGATTCCATTTTTTTTTATCTTTACTTAGTATCTGCTTAAAGCAGATAATATATCTACAGGTATTAGGTGGAGTTAGATCGCTACTTATTCTTTGTTTTTCTCTTCTGGTGCAATGTATAACAACTAACACCCGCCACGACCATTACAAAGATAATGAAAATCCTAAAATATATCCATCGATTGAAATTTAAAAGTTTCGTTTTTTTGGATATTTGGTTGAATAATAGATTCGGTTATGGAAAAAAAATTTAAGTTGAACTATAATGCTTTTAATAATCTTAAAAAAATCAAAAAATTTACTGGTGCTTACACACTTTTGAAGCTGTGTGCATAACACTTTATTTGTTATGAAAAAATTTCAGTTTATTTGTTCAATTCACAACCTATTTCTTGTTGTCTGATTTTATAAGTTATATTTTGGATTACCTATCTTTCAATGTAGAATGCAAACAACATTTTGCATCATGGATGGAATAGTTAATATAGTACTGGGCAATTGAAACAAAGTTTACGAAAAGTATTCAAATTAGGTAGGTTTCTTATTTGATTAATTATTTTTAAAAATATTTGCCTTTTTCTAAAAGCTTTCTATTGCTTATTTCGCCAGCTTTTTGAAATTCAATGATTTAAGACAAAATAAGATTTTGACTTGACGACTTTTTAGAATATTCTACGGGCATTGTCACTGAGCGATGAGAAAAGTTTAGTGTATTCTTAAAAAGATTCTTATAATCTTTTATATAATTTTAATTCGAAAAATAGTTAATAAATCTTTCGTATTTCTCAAATGTATTTTAATTAAGCAAAATATTTTAAGTTATTGGCAAAATAAAATAAATTTATTTATAATTATTATAATTATTTACACAAATATTTAGTTTTGCCAGGATATAATGATAAAGGACCTTTAAAAAGAGGAAACTATAAAGAATAAGCTAAAGTAGGAAATTTCGCAAAGAAAAAGACATTCTTCGTTGTTCAAATTGTTTTACGTAACTTTTATAATTAGTATTTAAAGTTGTTGTGACATTGTTTATAGTAGCAAGTTTGTAAGAAAACTTTCAGCAACCTAATATTTAGAACTACTTTTTAGTTAGACAAACACACATATTTGTAGTTTTTACATAAAAATACACAATCTAATTTTTCTTTATTTTTGGCACTTGAATAAAACTGCATAAGGCAATAAAACTGAAATAAATAAAGGCAGAAAGAAAAACAAAACAAATTCTTTAACCGAGATACATAGAAAGAAAAGCAACAAAAATTAAAAAAAATAAAATAACTTTTGAAAACAATCTTTTACCGCAACATATGTTTTTTGGTTGTTTCTCAGAAAGATGCACACAAGATTGTAAAAATTTCATAAACCCAACTAAATCATATTTTGTTCGTATGTATTTAGCAACACAAACATTGTTTTCTTTTATTGATTCTGTCTAAAAGACAGAAAGTTAGTTCTTTAAACAGAAGTCAGTAAATAAGACAGATATTTCGTCAAATTGAAAAATTCATAAAATTTAAGCATTTTATTCATTTAAGTTAGTGCAACCTTGACATCCAAAAAAGTTTTGTTAAATACGTTATACGTATACACATTCATATACACAAAAAGACAAACAGTATTAACAAATGTTTCCTCCATATGCAAATTCCGTTTTTGGGTCCGTTTTTTCTTACATCGTCTGTATGAGAGTGTAAATTTTAAAAGCGATTATGACCTTAACACCGGAAACACGTTATTTACAGAGTAACACCGCTACCACACCAGCAACAACATTCAATTTAAGTATATATTTTCTATTTAAATATTGAATTTTTCCTTTTTAGTTTGCATTCATTGTTGTGTTGCATGTAAAACTATACTTATTTTATTTTTGTTGTATGTATTTTAAAATCCACACAGTTCTTTGCCAAAACTTCACTTTTGTTGAAATGAAATTATTGATTTTACTCCATTAAACATGTTTCTTAAAGAAGTTTAATGTTGGAGAAACTTTACCTTTATAATTGCTAAGAAAGTTTATCTATCTATTTTAAAACAAAACATTTAAAACAAAAAATATCATTGTATCTATTCCTTTTGTAGCGCAGTCCAGATATGTATGTGTGTACGTTTAAATCATCTAAGTCATTTGTAGACAAAGTGCTTAAATACCGTGAAATATGTTTAACATAAATTGAATGTTTCGTTTCAATCTGTCATTTCAGTACATGAGTGATATGCAAATTGCCCAGAAATTTGTTTTAAATAGCACAGAAAATAATGGAAGACATCCAAGTAAAAATAATCATTTTGTACAATAAATGACAGGTACATACATTTATGTTACATAAATTTGTTCTTAAAATATTATTATGTATTATGATTTAATTAGTTTCAATTTATAACAATAATTCCTAAATTCCTATTTTACCTAAAGGGTGATTTTTTAGCTATTTTCTTTTTGGCAACACTGGTTTAAACAGCTGACGCACGTTTCGTGTTTTGTTTCACTGTCAAACATCTTCAGTTTGGTCTATAATTTAACCATGAATCGTCTTACAAACGAACAAGGCTTGCAAATTATTGGATTTTATTCTGAAAATGCGTGCTCTGTTAAGAAAGCTCATCGCGCGCTTCTGCCATTTTATGGTCAGTTTAATCGACCCACTGAAGCGGCTATTTGGGCTATTGTGACTAAATTTCGCACCAAATTTACATTGTTGGACATTAAACCACCAACACGCTTACGTAGAGTGAGATGATATTCAACTTTTTTTTTTGCCCAAAATGCAAGAGCTTTAACGCCTTTAGACTATTTTTTGTGGGGCTATGTTAAAGCTCATGTCTAGACAGACAAGCCCGCTTTAATTGACGCATTGGAAGACAACATTGAAGCATTTATTCGTGAGATAGCGGCCGAAATGTTGGAAAGAGTATGCCAAAATTGGACTAAGCGGATGGACCATTTGAGGCACAGTCAAGGTCAACATTTGCATGAAATAATCTTCAAACATTAAATTATATGGACGGTACTATCGATTCAAATAAAGATTTCATGCATTTTTCTAAATTTTATGTGTTTTTGTTTTTTGAAAAACTTGTCTATAGCTTTTAAAAAATCACCCATTATATGTATTTATTTCTAGCACTTCCTTTCACAATTATTTACAATAAAACAGAAGAATTAACATTTCATCATTAAACTCTACGTCCCTTGTTTTAATGGCCAACAGAAATAAACGGACTTGTACAAATACTTGCACACAACACAAATATACAGCAAAAAGAAAACACAAACACTTTCTCCCTTTTCATCTTGTGTGGACGACGAATGGCACTAGTAGGCCTAATTGGAAGGGAAATAATAAACACATACACACGTGTATGCACACAGTCACACAAACAACTTTATACCAAAAGCAACTACAACAATAATAAAACTCAAGGTCATCACGTGTATCAAGACTTCATAAAACAGAAAATCCAACTCCAACAAATTTACTCTATTATATGAATATCATACACACTCACACACATACATACAACGAGCATGTATGTATCACTTCTAGTTAGAGCATTGTGAGTTGTGTTGTACCAAAAATAATGTGAACACATTTATATATCAAAATATAAGAAAATAAAAAGTGAAAAAGTGCAAAACACCAACATCATGTTGCCAAGTGTAAACATTACATTGACGTGCAGTTTCGTAATTGTGATTGAATTTTTTTTATTTTTATTTCATAATTTGAGCACAACCGTATTCACTTAATCAGGTAGGAAAATGACAAGGCGATAACTTGACATGCCTTATTAGAGAAAGCAAGCAGTTTTGCACCATTTGGGTTGTCATCATATGTTCTCAACATTAATTCACTTTAATATTTTTGAGTCCAATTTTTTTTAACAACAGCATAACTGTGATATAAAGGCTCTGAAAACAAAGACCTGTTGCACACTGATCAGTTCTGACTGTCAAGTCAAGTTATTTTTTAATGAGAAGGAAAAAGATAAAAGATAATTGAAAAATAACTTGACTTGACAGTCAGAACTGATGAGTGTGAAACAGGACAAAGAGAAAGCTGTTATACTTGGTGAATAAGATGTAATTTTGAACTGTAAACTCAAATAGCGTTTGTATATAAATGTTGGAGCCTTAAACAACGAACAATTTATTGGCTATTCCGATAAGTCAAATACTGACACATAATCCACTTGTATTTTTTACAGAACAGGTGTACTAGAAGGCACCCGTTCCGCACTACAAAGGCAAATTGTAGAATACTGAAAATCGATCCGTTACACCTTTACATAAAACGCTATGTTCTTAGGACTTAGGATTCAGACTGAGGGAGGCATAACGATCAACTCCATATAAGTAGATACGGAAACTCATTCTGAGATATGCAAAATATCACCTAGAGAACACAAAGAGACTTGCACAGGAAGTGGAGTTTTCAAGGAGAATGAAAGATTCATGTAGCATTATCCAAGCGGAAATATTTACGGTTTTTGTAGCAGCTAGACATGACTTAACGTGTTTAGATATACATATGTATGTAGGTATTGTTACAGAGAGAAATAGCCACTTAGCGCGTATGATATTTGCAGATGTTGTGGTAAGTAATTACTGTGTCAACGCCCCGCGCTATCACGAAATCGGCATTTTAACATTTGTAGCGTTTAAATACTTTGATGTGTCAATGATAATAGACTTGCGAAATGCTCACCTTTATTCAAAAATTTTGCAATTAAAAAGTTCTGTAACATAAATAGAAATTTATGACCTAACTCATAACTCACTCACAAGATACAGTATTTATTTGACAGATAATAAATGAAACTTGCCTAAAAACTATAAAATTTTATACTTCTCATATTCAGAATTTTAACAATATAACAAAAATATTTCTAATAACAATTACATACATATAAAAATGTAAAATGTTTGAGTATTGTCAAATTTTGTCTCTATGTATCATAAAAATAGGCTGTTAGGGATCTATCCGTTAGTTTATAGATTAATTTGTACGTACTTGTAAGTAAGTAATTAGTAGATTTACTTATCTGCTTAAAGGCCACTTTAAAGGCCTTTGCACTCCATCTACTTCCAAATGAAAACTAAATATAAAGTTTTTTTTATGAATAACAAGTAAACGCCAGTGTATGAAAGTAGTGCTATTAGTGAAAAATACTAGTTATTTATATAAACTTACATCCGTTCTCCTGTTTATATCAGTTATTTAATTTCGGTGTGTGCTGTTAATTTTGTTTTGCTGTTTGTAAACATTGCGTGTGGTACTTTTGGGAGCATGTGTGTCAATGTCACACAAAAGAAATAATAATAATTTTATTTCATTTGCATGAAGCCATGAATTTGTTTTTATTGCAGTACGAAAATACATACTACATACATACATATGTACACACTCTTAAGGTGAAGGATGGGGGTACACAGGACAAAATAATAAATAATAAAAGCATACCTTAGGGATGATGAACATTCTTCATCCTTTTACGGGAGAAATGTGAAATAATTAAAAAAAACATGTCAATGTCGACAAAAGCTTTACTAAATTACTTCATTCATTTAAATTTAAAAAAAAAAAAAAATAATGATGAACATGAGTGAACCACAGATCTTATAGATTTACCCCCTTATTCATAAAAACTTACAACAGGTTTATAAGAGGTTTATTAAGCAAATTTTGTATGCAATAGTTTATATGGAACATGGAAATATGAATTGTTTAGAAATCTACTAATATCTAGCAAAAAAAAAAACAAAATTTATATTTATATTTGGTCATTACTTTCAGCACTCACACAGAGCACATCCTTTTATCATTGTGTTCAATTAGATGAACTGTCTTAATGCTTACCCATTTAACAAAGCGTTAACTCATATTCCGTTTAAAATATACCCTCCTGTTTTATATAACGAGAAAAATCATTAAATTCAAGAGGGTAACGATAAAGAAGACAGAAAAGATCTGATATTTTAGATGAAATGTACAATCAATATTTAAATAAAATAAATATCTAATAGGGTAACTAACTGAATTGTTGTTTTGATTCGTCTTCACATTTTCAATTGCGTTAAAAGCTAATTAACATTTTCAAGCAGTTTTCCATATTTTCAAAACTCGTTAGGAGTTGAGTACCGAGTATAATTTCATTTATTGATTGTTGGCCGTAGGCGAGTGTTGTTTTCTACAATCAGATTTGCGATAAATAAAAAATGCAAAACTGTTGTCCTTGCGCTGAACATACACATACACAAACTCAATTAAAATTATTACTTTTCTAGTTTTTTTTTTTCTTAATAGCAGTACAGAAAACAGTACAATGTTTATGAATTATTTATAAAATTCATTTCACAGTTCATTGTAAAAACGCAGTGGTCACGTGATTTAGCTAAAAAAAAAACGACTAGAAGAACAAACAATGTAATGTATCGTAGAAACAATGCAAAATTATATTAAATAGTAAAAAAAAGAAGACTGATTGAGATATCATAAAACCTTTTTGGCCGTCGCTAATATCTTGCATACTAGAGATACCAATCCCGGAAATATTTAAAATAAATCCCGAGAGCATTTGTTTACAAAGTCATCAATAAAAATTTAAATTGTAAAACGTTTGTCGAAGAAATAACGGTGAAAGAATTAAAATTAAATTTGGATTGCTAAATTTGAACGCACTATTTGATTTGTCTATAGTTTTTGGAATTTGGAAATTCCTACATAAAAAGCATTAATTGATTTAACCCTTCTTTGTATGATTTTTTCTTTATTGGTGGAATAAATCAAGGTGAAATAATTCATGTTCAAAATTAAAGGATAAATAGATAAAAAAAAAATCTTAGTATATATTTATAGTATAAATTTAGCAAAAAACAATATTATGGAAATTTCCATCATCATGCAAAGAAGTGTTAAAACCTCAAGAGATGAAAAGTATGTTTTACTTAAACAAATAATTGTCATTTGAAATTCGGTTATAGTAACAGACAAAGCTCTTTGTAGCAGTGATATGAATCTCTGTTGATGTAGCCCTTTTATTTACGCTTAAAGTGATATCAAAAAGTCATCTGATCCTTAAAAATATCAAACAATTAAGAGTGATAATTCGGCTATGCCGAATCTTATATACCCTTCACCTTTGTTGTGGAGGCACAATTATATTATATTATATTATATTGTTACGTTTTTACCTTTTAAAAACGGTGGTTTATTTCCTTTAAATAAACCGGATTCTTTTTAATTGCAAAATAAAAGCGTCAAGTAGTTTGAAGAAAATATAACGAGTCTTTATTTATTTAAATGTACACAAACACAATTAAAAATGAACACACTGTCTTTTAAGAACACACTTAAAGTTTTCGAACACTTTGATGTTAAACACGCCATCTGTTGATGAAAAAATGTAAGTAACAATATTAATACACTTTGTGTGATCAACGCCATCTGTTGATGAGTTTATTAGTTTTTTTTTTATGAAATTTTCAGAGGTTGTCTCGGATTTTTGCTCATATCTCCGTTATTTATGGTCGGATTTTTGCTGATTTTAAATAGCAAACTTCTCGAAAGCATGTCTGACAGAAGTATTGAAGATTTGGATCCCGAAGATATCTGGAGACTTCAGAAAATTGATTTCAACAGACAGACAGACAGACATGGCTTAATAGACTTCGCTATCTATAAGGATCCAGAATATATATACTTTATAGGGTCGGAAAATTATATTGTGGAAATTACAAACGGAATGACAAACTTACATATACCCTTGTCATGAAGAAGGATGATGTACTCAACAGTTTTAAGTTTTTGAAAAAACCCAAAATTGTAGAGTGTATTTGATAATGAGATAGAAATGTCTGTTATTAGAAATTATTGCGTTGTAATTGAAATACGTAAATGCCCCCCACAACACCTAACAATGTCTGTAATAATATGGAATAAAATATTAAAAAGAAATTATTTGTTTCGTAGGGTGAGAGAGGATTGTTTATGCAATCAGAATACAAGAATTTGCTAACAAATTTTGTCTACAAACGATGTAAATGATGTTTTTCGTCAGCTTCATATATTGGTGACAAAATTAAATCGAAATTCTCTTTACAATAGATACCTTAATATTTTTAAGAAGTTCGATCGATAATATTCTGTTGCTTTTAAATTAATATAGAAATTAAAGGCGAAATGACATATTATTTTTGTCAATCTATCCCTTTTCACATTTTCCTATTAAAATTTAATGTTAAAAAAATAAAAGGGAACAAATTTCATGGGGAATTTTTATTCACTGTTTTTTAATCAATTTAAAATGTTTGTTTTCAAACATATCGCGCCCTAAATACAAAAGGGTCTCAACTCAAAATACTCAAATTTTCAGGAGAGACAAAAAAACTTAATCGTGCACAAGCAACACACTTAACATAAAAATAGACATATGTAACTGTATTTTTCCAGTTAAAGAAGATAGTGATGTGAAAGAAATTTTTGCCGTAGTTAGATATGTTCATTCTGAATTAATTTATGGAAAAAAGTCAGTTTTAGAAAATTTTGAGTTGTGACCCTTTTGTATTTAGGGTGCGATATTATTTATATTTAACATAAGTAACTGTTTTGAAATAAATTGCTATTATTTATAAACCAATTTGTTTTAATATGAAATTCCGAAATCCCAGGATTCATTTATGAAATTCCCTTTCCCTAATACCCATACTTGTATTTTTGTATTTATAGATAAACTTATGTTTTATTTAAGATATTTTTGATTGGCCCCAATTTTGTATTACTATTAATCATTGGAATGGCTGGTCTACTGTTTGCCAAAATCATGAATTGACTTACAACTCTGCATTGAAAGTCTGCTTTATAGGTTTTCCAAGTACACAAAGACAATAAAACAATGACGAAATCATGAAATAATTTCATTTTGACATTATAAAATTGCATAAAAATGTAAACTGCATTTGCAAATAAATAAGACTGTGATATTCCATTTATTACATAAAAAAAAAACAAACTTTTACAAATTAAATTTTATTATTTATAAAGTTAAGTAAAACTTAACAGATTTTCAAATACCGAATGGCGCCTAATAGACACCAAACTGGCTGATTCAGCAAAACGTTAAAAGCAGAATATAAATTATATGTACAAAAGGAAAATGAAAAAAAAGAAAGTCACATTCACACACAGCTTGAATACCATTTGGCAACAAAAAGAAATAATACAAACTCAGGAGATACAGCGCAGAAAATATGAAATAAAAGTATATACATATTTTGTCTTCAGTATTCTAGGAAAAATATTACAAAAAGTGCCAAAAAAAAACAGCAAAAGTTCATTGACTTTAAAGCAAATGTATGAAAATATTTTTGTATTTTTGAACAAATCTTCAAAAGTACTCATACGCATTTCCTTGTAATGCTCTTCTTAAATCGAAAACTAAGAAGAAAAAAACTAAAAAACAAACAAACTTAAATCGAAACTTATATAAACATTTTTATTAATACAAGAAAAGTCTAAAATAAGAAAAACATTGAAAGCATGACATCAACCTTCATAACAACCTCAAAGTCAGTCAATTATTATTTTATTTGATCAATATTCTTAGTGCAGGTATTGCCACTGATTTACCTTATATCATGTCAATTTTCTCTTTTAGACTCCTTTTAATATTTCTTTCTATTGGCAATTTTTTATGCACACAGAGAGAACTTATTTGTTGTACACAGAAAAAATTATTGCCCGACAAATTTTAATTAAACTTTTAATTGAGTCTTAATTGATTTTGAATTAAACTTTTAAACATATTAAAAAACAATTTTCAATTAAATAATATAATATTTTTTTTAATTAAAACTACTTTTAATTAAATTTTTGCAAAATATTTTAATTGATACTACAAATTCCTTCATCGGTCCACTTTCAATTAAATGTTTAATTAAATATACGAATATTTTAATTGAAAATCAATTTTAATTTTTTCTGTGTATTAAACGAATGAATCGGTTAAATACTTGTTTTTTTTTTTGTCTATGTTACTCATTTAGTGCTTGTGGTTTAATAAATCACAAGCCACATAGAATTGATCTTATGATTTAAACAACTGTTGAGGAAACATGTTTAATGTCAGAGCTAGAACTTTCTAGCGTGTTTGCGTTTTATCAATAAATAGTTCGCACCATTGATTTAAAAAAATAGAAATAAATTACGAATGAGAGATTCCATTTCAGGGGCCAAATTACCGCATTCGATTTCGAGTAAAATTGTTCGTAATTTTCTTATTTGAGATTATGGCATTCGATATCAAGCAAGAAAATTAGTACATTTTATCATAATTTCGATATCGAAATCATTTTTCGATCACGAATGCGGTAATTTGGCCCCAAGTCAAAACATTTCAAATATTGCAACCTCAACTACAAATTTGGTATTAGTATAAAATGATTTGATTGGGAAGAAATTTGCTTGTCACAACCAGCTGAGTTCGCATGTACTATGAGCCTCAAAAGTGAGTAAACACAACAAATTATTTGATTTTTTTAAGATAATGAAATCCAAAAATCTATCCATCGATTGAAATTTAAAAGTTTCGTTTTGTTGGATATTTGGTTGAATAATAGATTCGGTTATGAAAAAAAAATTTAAGTTGAACTATAATGCTTTTCATAATCTTAAAAAAATCAAAAAATTCACTGGTGCTTACACACTTTTGAAGCTGTGTGTATGTACATGTAAATTCAGACACTCTTGATTTCGCAACACAAAAATTATTTTAAATGATTACAGGTAAAACAAAATATAAAATAAAAATAAATTGATTTATTATTTTCGATAAACCTGTCCAGCAAAAGCATGTTATATTTCAATCACCCCTATCATAAATAAACATTCCACATGAAATTTGTTCCCTTTTCACATTTTTCCATTCAATGTAAAAAAATAAAACGAAACAAATTTCATGTGGAATTTTTATTCACGATAGGGGTGAATAATTCTAATATTAAATGATAAATCCCCGAGAATATCGCAAATTTATGTAGAAAATCCCTTACAATCTCATACATTAATAATATTTATTCATTTATCCCCTTATTCAGAAACGATTATTAAATTTAACAAACGTTTATTAAGACAGATTTGCATATAAAAATTTGCTTAATAAACGTTTGTTAAATTTAATAATCGTTTTTGAATAAGGGGGTTAAATATTTGCAGTTTAAAATTAAAACACTAATACTGAAATTGACTGTTATGACAATTTGAAAACCTTTTGACAACATACATATTTAAATTAAATATTAGAAAATATCTAACTCAATATAAACCCATGGTTTTCAGAATTTTTCTTATTTGGGGAATATACTTCATTTGGCTCTATTAAAACATGTCTTGCATCAAAATTTTAAAATTTGGAAATTGTTATTTTAAAAACTCTCCTCTAAATTTTAATTTAACATATACAATGAACAGTGAAATTATGTATTATAATTCTTCTACGAATTATTTCTTTAATTGTGTCGATCTTGCATTACTTTATTGCTGTCTAATACAATAGTGTAGAGTTGATTCAGATAAGATTCAGAAGATAATTATTCTTGAAAAGAATGTTCCCGAAATATCTTATAGACTAAGTCACGAATAAGAAAAGCCATATTTTATGATCTGAAGCAATATCCATTTTTTGCAACAATATTTTCAGATTTTCAGATTTGTAGATTTTATTAAATTCTACTCATCACAGCTGTGATGGTTTTAGTACAGCACAAGATAATAAAAGGATGGTATAATCATTGTATACATACAGAAATAAGTTACATACTATTTTGCAATATGTAAAATTATCTTTTTCGATATTCTAATATTTATTTATCGTATAAAACTTATAATCAAGTAAGTAGTTTAAATACCACTACCACATCCTTCCTTGCAATTTGTATATAACTGTCTGTTTGTGGTCTATGTATAGAGAGTGCATATGTATATGGTGTAATTTATTTAGCCTTTTTGAATAATTAATTTAATTTCGTTCTAAATAAATATGATATTTAGAAGGTTAAAAATGGCTTATCCATTTGCTTTATACACACGAAAAACGAGAAAGATAGAAAGATAGAGAGAGAGAGAGAGATAGAGGGGAACAGTATGAAGGATATTATACTCGTACAAACACAATAATAATTCATTATGTACATTTAAAATGCTCACACAATATTAATTTGTGTGACCGCATTTAGATTTATCAGATGAGTAGTTTAACTGGATATGTGACCTTAAATCATTTGTCATTTGTAAGTGCAAATCTAGATTCTATTCCTCAAATAGAAGAGAGAAATGTTGTGAAATAATCTTAATAATCCGACAAGAACATTTAATTGGTTCTTTAAAACACACTTCATACATTCAGTCGTTTAACTTTGATATTTTTTTCATAATTTTAGAAAATAACCACTAGAAGCAATGAACGATAAGAACGTTTGAATACGTTTTGTACGAAATGTTAGTACTAGTTAGTAGTGTCTAATAACTATTTACATACATACACATATTCAAATAATCCCTATTCTATGCCGATATTTTTTAACAGATGGTTAATAAACTTTAATATAATGATTTTATATACTTAATGTCTCAATATAATTTCAAATAGTTGCAAGAGTGAACGTGAAGCTTCGCACTTTCTACTAATATAAAATAATAAAGGACAAACTTGTAAGGCTTGAAAAGAAAATAAGGCATACGAACGAAGCTAGTTCAAAATAAATTCGGTGTAAAAAGCTAAAAATTTTGATTCGATTGTATATTTGTCAAACGGGTGATACAGTGCAAAATTTTTATTGTTTTTCAAATATTTATGTACTATGAATCGCAAACAGTTGGAGAAAAAAAAACAATAATAATACAAAGCGTTTTATTTAGCTCGGTTTTTGTTGTTGTTGTAAACTTAACCTTTGAAGCGTTTTATTCCACAAAAATCAAAAACCAAAACAGGTGCAACAAAATTGTGATAATAGTTTTTTTTTTATAAAAAGCTTTATTCAAAAATGAAAATTATAAAATATTTTTGTGTTTTTTTTTTCAATTGAAATTGCATTAGATTGTCATAAATTAATTTGTATTCCATATAAACAAAAATACTTCTCATATAAGATTTCCTTCTGCTCGTAGGGATTCAGTTGCTGTTGCAGAGGATCTTCCTTGTCTTTGGATTTGGGTGTATTGCGACGAGGACGATTCATCATGGGATCGTCCATTTGACGAGTAGCTTGAGCTCGAACTTGAGGCGGTGGGCCGGGGGTTTTCTTTTTCTCTTTTTTCTTTTTCTGCTGTTCGTAGAAAGCAGCATTTGCCGAGGCCACCGTAGCTTCACGTTCCATTTGTTGCTGCTTTTTGGCAGCCAAGGCGGCTGTTTGAAATTGTAGCAAATGTGAGCTGCGTCGTCGTAGTGCCGAGGTGTAGGGCCCACCATTTCCGACACCAAACAAGCGTTTGATACGTCTCTTGTTGATGAAACCCAGACCGGAACTAATAGTTGAACTGGCGCCCTCACTACCAGCCACCATGCGGCTAAAGTTCGAATCTAAATCACACGACTGACTCCCGTTGAATGTGATGCCACCTATAGTGCCGGCCGAATCGGCTCCGCATGGGAAAAGATATGTATTCAATGTACTCAAAGTTGTGGATGTGTGTTGGCGTGTAAGATCACCCCCGCCGGCAGTCGCGCCCGTTCCATTGTTATTTTCATGGTCGCCAGCTGCTGCTGGCAAAGAAGCAGTGGCCGCTGCTCCTGCGGCTGCAGTTGATCCAGTGGCAGTATGCGAGGCTGTTGTGGTAAGACTAGCGGCAGTGTTTGTATCATACGAGTGTGGATTAACATAAATGTGATTGTTGTTGTTATTGTAGACATAATCACGTGCTAATTGAGGTGGTTGTGCTTGTTGTTGTTGCAGCTGCTGTTGTTGTGGCGCATTTTGTTCTGCTTGATGTTGGTGATTGTTGTTGGTTAAATTCAAGTGCAAATTGACTTGATTCACGTAGTGAGCGACATTATGATGAGTTGATAAATTATTGCCATTATTGTTGTTATTGTTGTTGTTGTTGTTGTTTGCATTATTATTTTGCAGATCTGGTGGTAATCTTAGATTTTCACGTACTGGCGGCGGCGGTGGTTGTTGTTGTTGTTGTGGTCGAGCAGCAGCAGCAGCAGCAAGAGATGCAGTGGGCGGTGCTGGCAATATCGGTTGTATGGGTAGAGGTGGTAATACGGGTCTCTGCTGCAGCTGCTGTGGTCTTGCTTGATTAATATTTTGCTGTTGCCTTCGCTCCGAATTGGCATTGCTGCGATCACTTGAAGTACCACAGCAATCACATGAACCAGAATCATGAGAACCCACCATTTTCAGTTATTATTATTTTTCGTCTTTATATAAAATTACAATTTAAACAATGCAAAATCAATTTTTGATATGGTTCCTCAATAAAAATTTATATTTTAATTGTATTTTATTAGTTTTATTTTTTACAAAAGCAGTTTTCTCTTAATATTTCAAAACAAGACATTTATGTTTTTGAAAGCTTGAAGCTTAATTTGAAGACATTAGTATTTGAGCGTTGCTTTTATGCTTAATGTTTAATTTATTTACTTTAATATTTTATCTGAATATGCTTGTATTACAAAATCACAAGTTATTTTCATTTTGATTTCAATTATTATTTTATATTAACTTTTGATATTTTGTTTATTTGTTTTTCTTTTTTTTTATTAATAAAATGTATTACAAAAGAAGCTTGGGAGTTATTCCTATCAATACCACTAGTTTTATTTAATATTTAATTTGTAAAAAAGCTTTAAATGTGTTTTGTTTTGCTTTAATTTATATTCAATTTGTTACATTTTGAGTTAATTTAAACGAAACCATGTGACGAGAGGGCGTTTGATATTTTATTTATTTTTTTTATTAAAATGAAATGTTGCATTAATTTGAGCAATAATTAAAATATTTTTTTTTCGTTTTCATATAATATTTAAGCCACTTTTATATCACAGCAGAATGATTTATTTATATGTACATATTTAAAACATTTCAAGTTATACTGATTTGTTTTTATTAAAAAAATATTCCGAAATGTTGAGTTTAAATAAAGCAACAGTTACGAAACAGTTTCATTTCTGAGTTTGAAAACAAAAAAAAAAAAAAAAAACACAAATATAAAGTCTATAATTAGGCGCATTTAAAATAAAACAAACTAAATAATTTTACTAAGCCACTAAGCACTAATTCGTAAAGTTTTGTTCTAATATTTTATTGATTTAATTGAATTGAACTTGTTTTAAGAAACTATTTTTTATTTGTAATTGTTTAAATGTTGCAGTTAGTATATTTTTAGGCGTTGTCACATTTTATTCCTTTTGCTGTACAAGTGTGTTTCTTTTTAAATCAAATACATAGCAATTTTCACAACTTTTTCTCGCTTCTTTGACTTTTTTTTCCATATTATTTTGTGTTTTGGAGAGATATAAAACTTTATTTTTATCCCATTAACAACAACAATATATAATATGTTTTGTTATATTATAAAGCAACTTGCGCACTATTTAAACATCAGCTGTTGTAGCATTGAATCCAAATACTAAAGACATACTGCAACGGCTGCTGCATTTCAAATTTAACAACTTCATTTCATTTTAAACACTGGTTTGAATAAATCATACATTTGTTTTTATACTATTTTTCTCACTTTGATTAGTATTAGAGTAAAAATATTTATTCGGATTTGTGAACAAAAATTTGGTTTCTTTCCACACTCGTATGATAATTTGTTTTTGTTTTTTTTTTCTTCTTAATTAATTATTTTAATTTGTATTTATGTTTGTAGTTTTTGCTTTGCATTTTATTAGAGAATTTACGTGATTTTTTAGTTGATAATAGTTAATTAATTATTCTATTTCATTATTTACATATATTATTTTTAGTTCCGCTTAAATTATTCACTAATTCTCTTCGTTTGCAAACAACAAATAAAATTTGCTAACTTTACTTAACTCGAAATAACCAACAATCTGCAGAAAAAATACAATATATTTTCGTTTTTTTTTTTTTTGCTTTCTGTTCTGTTTTTGGTGTGTTGTCCTGTTCACATTTTTCTACTACATGTTTCCGTAGTTGTTTTTGCTGTCGGTATTGTTATTGCTGTAGTGCCTGTATAGTAATAGTCTCGTGTGTTGTGACTTTACCACACATCCATACACTCGCAGCACACACACAAAATCCACACATACAGACACAAGTTCTCACGACGGTACCGTTTTTGTATAGACATTAACTAACTAAAACACTCATGCACACACAAAACAACAGAGGGAAGCTATAGTTAGTTGCTGGCTTTCAAACTGGAGAGGAAGGTGTGTTGTGATGATCCGATGGCAATTGCGAATAATGTGAGTGAGAAACCACAGCTTTTCGACTTGTAAATTTTTCTTTGTTTTTGTTGTTTTTATTAAACTCTGTGCTAAATATCAGAAACTTACACATAAATCCAAGGCATAGAAGTCTCGTGTTCTTCATGTTCACATTGTATTGTTTGTTTTTTCTTTTGCTTTTATGTAGCTGTCGTAAACAACAACAAATCCAACTATTTCTTATTCGCTGGGATTCGTTTATTTTGTCCTTTGATTCGCACATACTCACACACTCACACACACTCATACTGCCACTTGTGCTTTAACTCTCATCGAACTCATACCAATTTCACACGAATCATTTAGCCTCTCAAGCCGAAACAGACAACATTCAAAACGAAACAAAAACGAAAAACATTCTGAAACAAAATCGCTTTCACTTCCTTCAATCAGTATTGAATTGTTTTCTTTCTTTATTTTATGTCATCCTCTTCTTGTTTTATTTATTTACTGCTCTTTCTATTTCATTTTATTAGTTTCGTTGTTATGTCACATCAACTAAAATACTCTCATACTCGTGTTCGCTTGCAAATATATAATTTACATGTGTGTACGAACGAGGAGTACCTTTTTTGAACATTTGTCTAGTATTTACCAGGCTCTCAGCTTGAGTATGAATGCAACTACGAGTTTGCACTCGTATAAAACAGTGTTGCCTAGGGTTACGTTACAGTGATTTTTCGTCTAGCTAGCTAGAATAACGTTTGCACATTTCTAACTGCAGGATTTTATTAAGGAGAAGAAAAGGAAAACAGAATTAGTTCAGTACATCTTTTAACTTTGTCTTATCTGCGGTTTAAACTTTTAGGATTTCGGGAAAAATTATACATTGAACTTAAGGTTGCGAATATTATACTTCATATGTAAAACAAAAATAAATAAAGTTTACCAAAATAATTTGAATTCGTAAATTATTTTAGATTGTGTGTCAAAAAACGGGTATGATATAATATTATATATAACCAAACGGCAACACTGGTACGAACAAGTAAAATTTTCTACCACGAGTATAATGTTGCTGTTTTTTTTTTTTTTTTTTTTTTTTTGCATAAGATATAGTGATTAATACCATTTTTGTTGTATTTGTTGCTTTTTGCATTCAATCAATCGACAACGTCAAGTGCACGAGGTCAAAATTGTAACAACAACAACAACAACAATCAAAACAAAAATAATTGTTTGTGTTTTTTATTTTTAACCATAAAACCGAGAATGAAATGATAATGACAATTATCTAAAATTGCTGGCATAAACTATTTCTCGGTAAAGAATAAAGGTAAACCTAAAAAATAAAGCTAATTAAAGGTTAATAGGCTAATAAACGCTAAGATAAGCATAATCTTAAGACAAATTGGTCGATGTTATCCTGAAATCATCGATGTAGTTTTCTTTCAGGCTATCAAATGAACAAAACTGCCGCCTGTTAGCTATCCATACAGAATATCGACAGTTTGTTAAAATTTTATTAAATGAAAAATATATACTACTTTATTTACAATTTCATATGCTGAAATTACCAACGTTTCTTTTTATGTCAAGGACTCGAACAAAAAACCAACTACATTCCTCTGTCCTGTCGTATATTGCTTTGTATTTTCATTTATACTAAAACACAAACCAATCCATAATTACTATAAAGGCCCTTGTAATTTTAAAACCAGTAATTTTCTACAACCTTATAAATAATAGTTTAATAATTTCTCCAGCCCCAACA
The DNA here is from genome assembly GCA_950370525.1 of Bellardia bayeri. Taxonomy (NCBI): domain Eukaryota; kingdom Metazoa; phylum Arthropoda; class Insecta; order Diptera; family Calliphoridae; genus Bellardia; species Bellardia bayeri. The sequence continues at coordinate 101,300,587 of OX493266.1, forward strand.
ACAACGTCCTTTTAAAGGAAATGTTTGCAATTCACAATCACGCTCTCATACACTGCGAAAATAGCCACCTAATTTCATGCACACGAAGAAACGATCAAACATAAAACTTCAAAAACTAAGGTCATAGACGCCATAAAGTCCTTGTAAATTCAAATAAGTGTACAACAAACAAAACAAAAAAAAAAAAAACAACAACAAATAAAAATATACAAAATTTGCAAAGAGCAGCAACAACAAAAAAAATCATTAAAATCAAAGAAATAAACAAAAATGTATTAAAACACATGGCGCCAAAAATAACACAAAAGTGGCAGAGAAAGCACATTCGCACACTCATACTTGTTACAGTATTTCATGTACATTTTCAGCACAAACTGAAAACCATTAGGGCTTTATCCGAAAACAGTTAAATATAATATTAGGCAAAAACAAACACACAGTGGCAACAATTGAAACCAGCAACAGAAACATGGTGTCAATTAAATGTTCACAAAAGTACTCTTCCCAACGACATGTATTTCCCAATTTTACATGTATTATTGAATCAACTTTTGCAAAAAGTATAAAACTTTTAATTTCATAGAATTTTCTTTTTAGAAAACATATTAGCAAGAATTTTGGTGAACAATTTATTTATTATTATTTATCTGCCGGATTAAAAACATACTGTCCTAAAACATAGTGAAACTTTTTCATTTTAGGTTATCCATTCGAATAATGATTGTTATTCGAAGAATTTCAAAATTACCATTTTCGATTAACGAATAATTCGATTAATTTTATGTAGAATAATCGAATAAAACGAATAAATATTTTTGTGTTAAAGTTATATTTTCTTGTAAGAATTTTTTAATAACTTTATAATTAAAAATAGTAATAATTTAACACCATTCCGTTTCAATTTTATTTACAATAAGCAGATATTTGTGTATATAAATTAAATTATTATTATTTATTAATTAAACTTAATTTTTGATGATGACATTTTTGAACTTCTAAAATCTAAAAATGCGTCTAGTGAAAAACTACAATAAGAAATGCATGTGAACATTATTATGCTGTGAAAGTTCCTTATACAAATACATTTATAAATGTGCCGCAATAAGTTATAATTCTAAAAGGAAATACATATGTAAAAGAAATAGTGAACGAGTTTGGAAATAAGGTGGCGAAATATTAGCAAAATCTAAATTATTGATAGCAATCAATCGGAAACAAATTTTCAAGTTCATTTTAAAATGTTTGATGACACAATTGAAACAATCGTCGAACGATTTGAACGTTTGACAACATTTCCTCTTATTTAACGAAACGTAGGTACAATTTAAAGCGGTCTACCTGTTTTGTAATTGTTTAAGCTAAAATTCAGAAAATACTACTTGGTTGCAATGAATTCACGCTTGAACACACATTGCTGCAGAAATTCACAATAGTCGTACAACAAATCATAATGACTCTTTCATATTTGTTAGAAAAAAAACATACATACAAACGTTTATGTAGGAAATTTAACGATACACGAACATTAGTAATCAACAATAATTGAAACAAAAAGTATTATTCGTTCATTATAAAGGTACTTCCTAGTCTCAACAAGATAAAAATCAAATAGTACCTCTTCACACCCTTAAGCAAAATGAAAAGTTGCTAAGAAAAATCAAAGTCAAATATTAAAGTTAAAGAATTTTCGACAGTGGCCTTGAATGGTTGAAAAACACTAAAATGAGCTAATAAATTTAAAGAAATATAAAAGTTAATTTATCATAACCCGAATCGGGAGACCAAAAAAAAAATTATTAGTTTTCCACACTTTATTATTCTATTTTTTTCTTTTCATTTTTGTTGTCAGGCATTCAAGTACAAGTACGAATGAACGACCATGTACATAGACAAGTGCACATGAATGTTGTGCACTTGTTTTTTGTTGCCACAATATTTTTAAATGTTAAACTACGAATAACATATTGAATTATTACCACACAAGCAAAATTTGATCAATAAACCTTTTATTTAAGTCCCAAACTAATATTATATACAATATGATTTTCTCGTTTTTTTTCCTTGTTTGTTTCCATTCAATATAATATGTGTGCTGAAGGTTAAAAATATTAGGGTGCTGACGAAATGCATAAAAACGTGCATTTACAAAAAAAAAAAAATCAAAATATAACAAAAAACATTGAAATACATACTTGTATTTAGCGTGTTCGGCATAGACAGGCAAAAATCTTACCTTGCAATATTTTACAAACATTTCGAAACATCAACAGAAAACTATTACAAAAACAAAGTTTCACGGAAGTCTTCTACCAACTACTTATCTTATTTGGAAAGTGTTTGACTGTTTTAAAATAAAATTTTAACATTTAAGAGAGATAGAATACATCAACATATGCGAATAGAAAATTTGTGTAAAAAAAACCAGAGTAACACCCTAAACAACCCAATTTGAAAATGAAACACGTCACCAACCAATAACAATAGTAGGTAGTTTTAACAAATCAACTTAACTAATCAAATATTTGCACTAAACAATGTAATAACTACCAGTACATATTTATAGTAGTTAATTTAAACACGAAACTCAAATATTTGCCTATTATCTAAATTTATCTTACACGTAAAAAGTATTACGAGTATGAAAAATGGAAAATCATTTACTATTATGCAAACTATTTTTATGATGAAAAACATACCAAGGAATACATATACGAGTATTTCTTGCTCTATTTCATAGATAAATATTTATTAAATTTATTCATAACACGTTCAATTTTCTTCCTTTTTTTTTTTTTTCAAATCCATGTAGAGCATAATAATTGGCATGACTTTGCCTTTATTGCATATAATAGTAATTTTTTTAAGAAAATGCGTTGTTTTTATTTCAAATTTAGAATTTTCTAGTTTCGGAATTATTTAATTTGATAGTAGGTAAACCCTTTCATTACTCCTGTAATTTCAATTAACCCTCATACGTTCCTCAAAATAAGTTACAGTATGGTCCTTCGGGTGAAAGTTCTTTGTATTTTAACAATTTTTTTATTTGTTTATTTTAATTAGCAGTATTTAGTAAATAAGTATTTAGTAATACAATAATTTGTAGTAAAAAAACTTAATTCATTAAATTCAATCGGATTACTCTGTAAAGTAATAAAAATAACAAATAAAGTACAAATAACTAGTTCTTCTCGTTACAACTGCTACATACAAAATATGCAATTTTTTGTTGCCCGCAAATAAATTTTTGACAATTTGCACATAACGAATAAGCCTTCCTATCGTTCTTCAGACAAAGTTCACATCTGGAACCTGAAGTTAGTTTTCTTTTTTTCGCATTCGGTGATGTAGAAGGCTCATCGCTTGTTTCAAGTATGGCATTCACCAACATTATTGCTAAATCTGACTTTGGCAAAAATGGTCGCCGTTGGATTTCTGCGTTAACTAATTCCATTCCTAATTTATGAAGACATCGCCTTCTTTTGTGTAGTTTCCCATTATTCCAATCGTTGTTCATTTCTAGCCACAAAACGTATACATTAACTGCTGATATGTCAATCATATTGCAAAATAATGCTTGGGGCCATCTATTTGTTTTTGTTTTTACCATATAAGAACTCAACAGCTGATCTAAAGTGTGTACCCCGGCTTTAGTTTTATTATAAAATGATATAAACTCTGGCAATTTATTTATTTCATTCAATACAGATTTGTCATGATGAACGTATTGTTCCAGTGAAATTTTGTCGCAGAAAAAGAACATGCTGGAGTAAACCGCACGCTTACAAAGTTCTTGTTTCGTTGATTTTGGCAAAAACGTTTTATTTGAACGAACTGTGCCCGAAATAGTGTTTTTTCTTTTTAGCAACTGAATTGCAAGATCATATGACGTTTATAAATTTAGTTGTCTGTGCTGCCAGGAATACTTTATTTCTGTCATAAAGGTTATAATATTTATTAATAATTATGTGTTTTTCTTAATGGGTGATATTTCACCTGAGGTACTTTGACGTAATTTTTCAAATATTTTCGAAATGAATAATTATTTCTAGAAAGTTTTTATTTTTTTTATGTAAAATATCAAGTTACAAAAATAGAAAATAGTTTAATTTATTTTAAGTAAAATTTCAAAAATATACGTCACTTTAATATTTAAAATGGGTGAAATTTCACCCAAAGATCGTATGAGGGTTAAAAAAATTAACACCATAAACGCTTTCCAATTAGGTGAGAGATGGCAACAACTTTTTGCTAAAGATTTGAAGCTAAACGCTTTCAATTAAATAGGGTATTAGTTTATCATTAAATTATCCCGGATTTTGTGTCCCCTGAACAGCCAATATGGAATCTAAATTCAAAATCTATTAACTGATTTATCTTCTGACCATTTCTCTACAATATGCTAATAGGTTAATAATCAAAAATTTCGTAAATATTTGAAGCAGTTTTTCTTTCCAGCCGGGGTATTTCTAGGTTCTTCAGACGTCTGCTTCCTTTGAAATATTACCACTGACGATCGGATCGTTACCGGAATCAATCTTTGACTAAGTTACCTTATACTTTATTGTAGACTGTTAACAATAACTACATATGACGTGGCTACAACTAAATGATGAAACAGAACTGGGGCTGAACGCTGTTTTTCATACAGTTTGAAATAACATTTTGCCAGAGAATGCGGTCGTGAAATAGAATCTATTTTCTTTCGACAGCGATTTTTCTTATGCTCTCACTTTAAAACACAAATGCTCTCAACAATATTACCATACTTTTATTAAATTTTATACATTTTTTAAAGAAAGCCATATGTTTTTGAAGCTTTGGCACAAGAAAAATAAAAACAAAAGAAAATCAAAAGAAACGTTTAAAAGTAAGATTTTGTAATTTAAAAAAAATGAGTGTTATTATAGAAAAATTAATTGAAGAAGTACAAAAGCAATTTGCAGTCGCCATTGTAGAAAAATTTTTATTTAAAACAGGATTGATTTGTGGACAAAACTTGGAAAAACTGTCGGCATTAGAGGTTGCTACACAGAAGAAATATAAAAACATTAACTGACAGTTCGTGAAGCTGCAGCCGTCGTTTCAATTTTGGGCCTGTTTTCTCTGAGAGTCGTTTTTGCTTGAAGTTGCGGTCGTGTTCTGTTTCATCATTAACTAAGGAATACAATCCGACGAGATAAATGCTTCGGCTCTCGGTCGGCTAACGAGTTATTAAGTGAACAACAATAGTTATGATAAATTCTGTAGCTCTCATCGGCTAACTAAAGCATTACACACATTCGCCGCAGTAGGCTACCGACTACAATATGTAAAAATAAAATGTACATGTTTATGTGAGAATGATTATTTTGACGACAGCAGGCAACACGACTGCAGGTTGCTGTCCATGTTGATTTTTTCGTTGCTGTCACATTAAACTGATTTCTATTTTTGTTGGCTACAAAACAAAAATAAATTAAACTGATTTCTATTTTTGTTGGCTACAAAACAAAAACAGTGTTGACCATATAACAAAATAAAAAATAAAAATACAAAATTAAAATGTTATGATCATTTATGTACCAAGAGTTGTTAAATGTATTAATAATATTCTATTATATTAATATATATGTACATACATACATATATAAAATTGAGTGAGGTTTATTAGCAGGCCTATGTTTTTCATGTGCCCCGATAGACTAGGCGATAGTGTGCATATAAGCCAAAAAGCTTCGCAGTTTGTGTTTGTAAATTAAAAAAAAAAATGTTTCATGAAAAAAACGCTACTTTGAAAAAATAAAAGCCTTAAGTGGCACCACTGAAATATAAATGTATTCCTGCAACAGCTGTATATATTTTCATTGTTTTGTTTGATTAAAGTTTGTGTTTTATTGTTTAAGATTTATTTTTGTTTAATGTTTTTATTTACTCTTTTGTTGTATTTTAGTAATAGCTTCTATAAAATCAACAAAATTCTCTTCAGTCCTTATGTTTTTTAAAAAGCCGCGTTTTTGGTGCTTTTTTTTTGCGAAAAATTCCTTAGTTGGTTCGCGTTGCGCTGTTTTGTTAATTTCGGTGCGTTTTTTAATTTTTCCGAAAATGTGACGAAATCTTTATTTTTACTAATTTTTAATTGCAGTCTTTTAATAATTCATTATCATGAAATTTATACGATAAAAAAGGACCCCATTAAATGTATTTTAAATACGAATGTATGATCAATTAATATATACTATCAAATTCTTTACATAAAGGTTATTGTTAAAGGTGAATAGGGTGAAAATCTTTGTTAAAAAATAAAATTAACATCTTAAACTTGGATATAAAAATTATTGTGTAGCCTGATGGTTTGGTCTACTGAACTGTAGACGAACAATCAGAGTCCCTGTCAAACCCTAACAAGTTTTATTGGTGCGTGTTTTTTCTCCATTTTGGTGCGTTTTGAAATTTTAAAGTTGGCAACGCTGTTAAAAAGTTCTAACAACAAATTTATTTTTTATTAAAATGTCAAATTTCGGATCAGCTGCTGACTACAGGGCGGGGTTTATAGCCAGCGGTGTTTGCAGTCGTGTAACGCTTAAGACGTGGTTAGAACCGGCGTTGCCAGAATGATGATTTTATCACATTTTTGATGATTTTTTAACTAAAATATGATTTGATTTTTTTTTGCTAAAAATATGTTTTTTTTCTTCCAAAAATATGATTTTTTTAATTAAGCCTTTTTTCTTTTAATTAAAAAGTTGGAATATTTTTTTATAATTAATGCTAGTTGCGGATACATTTTATGTATTATATGGAGTGATCCATATAGAGTACACAAAAATGCAACACTCATTCTTTTCAAATGGCAGTTACGCATTATAAATCAGTAGCAATTTGATTTACGTACAACAACAAACACTTTCAATTTGGTAGACATCCTAGCTAGCATTTTTAATCGTAGAGGACACTTCTGCGATCGGAGCTGGCGATTAAATTAATAGTCCGCGATGTCGTATTCCGATCGCGGAAGTTTAGTGCAACGGGAGAAACTGTGTCATGATGGTGACTCTTTCATATGAGTCGTCTACGATGCGATGAAAGTATCATTTTGAAGAGCTAAATACGATCGTTGGCTGCAATCTTCCAATGCTCGCCAATATGCGTAAACGTCGATTAAATCGTCCAACAAACATCGAAATGACTCGCAAAAGCACCGTTTGAAAGCGAAAAATATAAATCTACTCTAACAAACGTCTGAACGATTAAAAAAAGAGACGCGAAATGATCGCGCTCGTCAAACAATCATCCAAATGCTAGCTGGGATACTACATACAAATATAACATAATTTAGATTAGTTGCATTTTTGAGTAGTTTTAATAAAGTTTTATAAATAAATGGTGTATTTTAGAACTCCTAGTTACAGCAATGTTTTTATTGTTTCTTTGAATAAATTGTTGCAAACTTTAAACGTTCCGTTTATTTTTGTAAGCAATTAGCCATAGGTTATGATTTTAGTAACATTTCTTCAAAAACAAATTTCTTCTCTTGATTTTCAACTCTTAGAAAATGTTAACTGTGAAGATTTTCGGGCCACAATTTCTAAAATTGCTCGTGCAAATAACGATTTAGCTTTTCCAACATTGAAGAAATTTGTTTCCAATATAATTTGTCTTCCCAGTTCATCAGCAAACGTTAAAGAAATTTTTTCCAAAGTTCATTTAAATAAAACTTAAGCTAGATTTACACGATTGAAATTTTCTTCAAAATTGCTCTACAAAATGCTTCAAACTCGTGTAAACAGCAAAATTTCTTCAAAATTTATTTATTTAATAACTATTAAAATTTCAATCGTGTAAATCTAGCTTAAGTACAGGAACAGACTTGAAAACGCAACATTAAAAATGAGTATTTTGTTTACACAGGATTGTTTACTAGTTAAAACATGTTCTTACTATAATTTCGAAATTAAAGAAGATATTATAAAAAATATTATTTTATAATAAAAGTTTGAAATATTCGACATTTTCTTTGTAGAATCCCAAATTGATAATGACCTCGAGCTTGAGTATTTATCAATTTGGGATTATTTTATAATTAAATTATAAAAAAAATATTAAAAGCTTTATAAAACTTTACTTTTAATAATTAGATAAAAAAAAATTAAAAAATATTTTATTTTTGGAAATCGGACGAACATTTGAGGTGAGAAACATAAATTCTTAAATATCTCCGACATTTATAGAAGCAATAATACAAAGCATGAGTTACTTAAACATTTGTATTTTATTGCACCTTCTAGATACGAGTATACAATATTTTTGGTAAAACATGTAGTTTATTAAAAATTGGTTGATATGTATTGGGTTATATCATGTCCTTATGAATAAAAATAGTTCATTGAGTAAAAATATGATAACAAAACCCGATAACCACTCAACTTAAATTTTGAATTGTTATTTAATTTTTTACAAATAAAAACTAAAAATTTAAAAAATTATGATTTTTTTTTCCAAAATATGATTTTTTTTTTTTTTTAAAGTGATGATTTTTCACCAAAATCTTCTGGAAACACTGGTTAGAACTAACTAAAACTATAATAATAACTACTGGTTTCGTCTGGGTATGCTTTGTTCCTCGGGAGCATCTTAAAACTATAAGTTTTTGAAACACATCTTAGATAAGAATGACATTAAGTCAGATAAAGACTTGAACATTAGGGTTATAAATTTTTTTGAGTGCAAAATACCACTCCAGTACCATGTGGTGAATTTTGTTCTGATAATAAAAAAAAACTGGTTTTAGGCTGATTCAGTGAAAAAAGTTTTCGCACCGAAAGTGCTTTAAATTTTTATTTTTTCAAAATTAAGATTTTTCATTTTTGTACAAAAAAACTAGGAATTATAAGATATAAACTTTAAGTTTAATGTGCATATGGTTTTACACTGTGGATATATATTCTGCCGAGCGTGCGGCGCATATGTTGCTGCGCTAATGATCTTTAAATTTAGACGGTTCTATTATCCAATGCCTTAAGAAGCATTCGTTAGATTTCGAGAAGTTTTTTACAGATTTACTTAATGCTTCAAAAGCATTCTCTTTGTAGCAATGACCACCAAACCAAATTTAAAACCAGGAAGCACAAACAAATAGAACCAACTGTCTAATTTTTCTTTTTATAAGATCCACGCGCATGGTTCTTATATTTAGATTGGTCCACAAATTATGTAACTCCTTAGACATTTTAACATACCTATCCTCTTTTATTTATTTGTCTTGCATAAAGCGATAAATCTTCCGATAATAATTTCTTCCTTTGAGATCTTGTTCAAACTCACTTAAAGGTATTTCGACTTTTTGTATTTTTTTACAATTTTCAATACCATCCTTATTTTTTGTAAAATTTTTGACCAGGCTTTTCAGTTTTTTATAACAGTTATTTTACTTTTTTTATACTTAATTTTAAGAACCAACAGAAATTATTTGCGAAATTTCACATTTGTAATAACAAAGACTTCACTACGTACTTAGATATTTAAGCAAAAGCAAGAGTAACCGTTTTAATGGGAAAAAATATATATGAAAATAAGAACAAAACTTTAACCCGTTCGGTGCGGAAACTTTTTTCACGATGGAGGAAAAGTGACAGCATATTTTTTCAGTTATAACCCTATTGAACATCCTCATAAAAAGGAAGGCTCATACAGTCGAAGGCTGTTCAAATACAAATACCATTCTACTCACTTAGATAGACCACTTACGTCGTCGACAAAATTTGAAACTACAAAGCCACCCGAACCCAAGCAAAGGTTCGTAGAGTCGATCTGCCACTAATATGAGGTCCATTCAAAGTCCATGAAGAAACTCATTAGTTATACAACTTGAATAATTATTTTTCAAGAGTTTTTCATTGTATTCAAAAGAAAATACAATTGTTACGTTTAAAAGTTTGTAACGAACGCATCATTGGATTTACAGCTCATGATCACTGTCACCATTAAATATATATTTAGAAATTATGTAGATATGTACATTCAAAGAATTTTTTCGTCAAATGCTTGTATTAAATATCGTATAAAGTAGAGTAGAATCAAGTGCCCCAACTTCTAACAAATATTACAACTGAAGAATACCAAGTGGATAGATATAGAAAGTAAACCTGAATAATGGGGCATTCAAAAACCATCCTATCGGAAAGCCTTCAAATAACCCAAACTGAATCCACAGTCGTTCGCTCTAAGCGAAACTCGTATTTCTCTTATTTGTATAATAATTTCAATAGATACATCTAAAGTGGGGATTAATAGCTAAACAAATATTTTTTTTGAATCAAATAGCAAATAAAAAGACCTGTCATAAATTTGGGTCAAAGCCAAACTCGTGCAGTTTTAACAATATAGTAAAAAAATGACCAGTAGTATATCATAAGAAGAACTTTGCTTTGCATATATTACTGTTAGTTTTAAGACTTTTCGATATGGGGTCTCTTTCGGCAGCTGGACCTGACATAATTGAATGGTGCAGATTGATTAGTTTACAACACGTTTTATGAAATACAATTGGTAATTTTTTATTATATTATTAAAACTGTACGAGTTTGGCTTTGGCCCAAATTTATGACATGTAATTTCATTTCCATTAATTGCATATTATTGCATTGGTTATGAATTAATTTACTATTTGATTCAAATAATGTACTTTAGATGTATCTGTTGAAATTTTTCTACAAATGAGAGAAATATGGAAAAATCCTTGCTGTACGAGTTTCGCTTGGAGCTACTGTAAGAACTCAATATAAAACATTTATAGATATTGCGAAGAGAACGTTAAGTATAGCACACATTTGTTATGACATTTATACTTATTTTTATTATAATATTCTGTTTCCTTTAGCATAATTTAGGGCAAGCATCATACTTTAGTAATTACTTATAGGAAACGCTTAAAACACATAGTTACATCATTTTATAGCCATCTTGCATAACAAACTCTTTCTGTCTGTACATTCGTTCCAATTGTAAGTCCAATGCAAAATGAAAAGACAAAAATAAAACACATGTCATATCAATTACTATAGATGGTAATTGTAACGAATTTTTATATTATGTCACAATTAAACGCACCTTTTCTTTTTATGTCTCATTTCAGCCGGCGAACGGACATTTTGTGAATTATGCATATTGACTTACACCACTTAAGAGGCAAATCACACTGTATATAAAGTATTTTCTTGCACTTAAAAATTTACTAAATTTTTATGCAACGAAATATTATTTTACACTTTCAGAAAGACATTAAAAGTTAAACTTTTGTTGCATCTTTTTTACTTTTATTTATTTTTTTATTGCTTCTGATTTTAAGATTTTATTATCGCACTTAATACATAATCATTATATATGTAATACAATTAATATTTTGAATTTATTTAGCAGTTTATCTTTTAAACTACTTAAGACTTTATGCATAGGCAATTATGATTTCTAAACTAGACATTAGAATATGAAAGAAATGTTGAAAGCATGTCAAAAATACTGAATAGAAAAGAAGAAAACCACAAAACTGAGAACTGAGAACTGGAACTAACGATGTTGAGCAACATATTTTAATTTAATTTTAATGTATCGACCCCATCGTGTTGCCGGCCTGTCACACACTCAATCGCTCATTTTCAACAACGAGTTGATTGGTAAACCTTGGCTTTGAACACACATGCCTGCAAAGTGAAATTAAATTAGTAAAATGGAAGTGAAAAACAGCAACAGCTTATGCTGCTAATTAAAGCAGTTTGTACAAGTGGAAAAGACAAGACATTCAAATGACAACCAATTGTTGTAAATCGGTTATGCATAGTCCATGTCAAAATATTTTATGTCACCAGCACTCATGCATAAACACAATTTCGATACAGTGATACTTATAAATGTGCATACTACTATTGGTATGTTATAAACGTTAAACATTATTTATTGTCTTTTTATAAACATTTTTTAATGTCTTTCTTCCATAAAAAAATATAATTCAATTTACAACAATTTCTATTTAAATACTAATAACCACATTAAAAAGAAACACAAAATGCATACAACTTAACAAAACAAGTCATTACTTAAGTAATAAATAAAAAACCAAACAAAAATCATGTATAAAATTTGTAAAATGGAAAATTTTTTCGACATACAATTGTATGTGAGTGTGTTTTTTCCTATAATTGTCTTCCAAAGTTAACAAAAAATATTCTAAAGTTTAAAATATGCCACAAGAAAAACGTATATGCAAGCAATCGCTGGGTTTTAATTAGTTGAAAATATTTATTTAGCTAAATGGGGGGCCCTCCCTTAAGTACACTATTTAGCAAGCTGTTTTAATGTCTAGCAATGTTAATGATTTCTTTTGTAGTTAAATTTTAAATTTATTTTAGAGGAAACATATCAACATTCAATAACATAAGTACACTTTGAAAGCGTGAGAGAAAAGTGTTGCAAACTATGTGTTTGAAAAACGAAAGCGTTAATTTTTGTACGCTTTTGTAAAAATATTGTATATGTATATTTTAAATCAAATTATTTAGGAGTGCTTTATTTTAAAGTATACTTTAATATAAAAACAAGTAAGAAAGTATAGTCGGTCAAGCCCGATGATGATTTCAGTTGTTCAGAAATCATCACTATATGGGAGCTATGACCTATTATGGAGCGATCATCCAAATATTTGATGGCATGACTTCTGACGATATAAATATTGTTTGTGTTCAATGTTATCTCGATATGATCACTTTTAAAAAAATATACATATGTTAAAGTAGTTTTCAGGAGTGAGTTTTATATGGCAGCTTTGACTAGTTTTGGATCGACCGCTATTAAATTGGGCAACAGGATTTCTGTATATATGTAACTTAATTGTTTTCAGCTCTATTTGGAAATCAAGATGTTTAAGAGATTTTAAGTGATTTTCAGAAGTAGGATTTATAATTATGAACCGATCATCACACTTATTATAGAATAATAAATACTCGTATATCATATCCAAGAAACCACATGTTATATGGAGTCTTGTTAAATATATTGTTAAATACACATATATAATTTGAAAGATCAGTACCTGATCTAAGCGCTATGACAAATTAGAGCAATGATCAACAAAATATGTTGAAATTTTAACAGAGAAGGGTATTTACAAAAATTAAAAAAGCCGGCTAAATGTTGGTAGTTTGTTGTATTTTTGCACGCAATAATTTATGAAAAATTAACAAGAAATTTGGTTACCATTACCTTGAATATAATAAAACATTAAATTCATAAACTAATTTAACCAAAACTTGATTAAGTCACTTTAAAGCTAAATGCAATTGTAGAAAGCCGAATTAATTGAAGAAATAAAAATTACAAAATAATAAACTTAAAATTAAACTTAACATTATCACATGTGTATACATATATGTCAAATTATAAGTAATAAGTAGCTTATAAATAAAAACTTACCTTGGAGCTTGAGTTAAGCTACCATGCGCCGAGACGTATGCCATGCAAGCAATCCATTTACACACTTTAACACCAGATAAAACAATATTTGCCACACGCACACACACTCCCATAAAGGAGTGTGAAGATGATTTAAAATAAATATTTATATTATATTTAATTTATTTAAAACCATAATGCAAATAAGTATCTGTATACATACATATATATATATTTACTTTCAAATATATATTGTAGATATGTATGTTTGTTTATGGTATATTTACACATTTATTTTAGACTTGTATTTTTTTTTCTTTATTAATTTTTTACTTTCTTAAAACATTAAAATGAAAACATTAAATTTCGAATTGACATGTTTAGAAATAAAACAGATTTGGAATACATTTTCATTTTGCTTAACTTTTTCTTTCATACATACATATGTCCGAGTATACATATGTATATTTTTCCACTTTATTATTTTATTTAATACAGGCGAAAATATATAAAGGCGAGTATTTTCTTTTATTACTTTTTTCTTTAAATTTTTGTATACAAAAATACAATTTAATACAAAAGCAGTAAAACTAGAAAATACACATTTCTTTATACTCGTTGTCGTATGTCACATCTATAGTGGGTGGCCAAATTATTAGTTACACTAGTTTTTCTTATTAATTAAGATTCAACCGCTTTTAATAAATAAATAAATATAAATTTGTTTCTTGTACCAGATGTTTTCGTATTTTAATTCTGGTAATACTGTTAAATATTTTGTGCAGTGTCAACAATGATTGGTAACATTAGAGTGCAGTTGTATATCATTCTGCTCTGAAGTGTGAAATATGCAATTTTGAGGTTATACTGTTATACAAACAAAATCTTATAGAGGCATTGATTAAAGTCTGGCATCACGATGAAGAACTAAAAGAAAATGCATTCAGAGCATGCCAAAAAGGGTGCAAGCTGTAATTGATGCCAAGGGAGGTTCTACGAAATATTAAGATTTTTTTTCAAAAAATTTGTTTTCCTCAAAGATATGTTTTTAAAACAAAAGAATTTATTTTTAATTGAAATAGAAACACTTAATTTACCTAAAAGAACAAATAAAATTATAAATTTTCACTATTTTGCATGTGTAACTAATAATTTGGCCATCCACTGTATAACAACAACCACAATGACCACGTCAACATTCAACATTTTTTTATGATCTTTTCAAAACACGACAAAAAACGAAAAGCTCTCAAAATTATACAATATCTATAAGAGCGAGAATATGACAACAACAGCGACAAAAAACCACTTAATAGAAACAAATTCTTACGGCGAATTCGGCCAGCAGCCGAAGAAAATATCGAAATATTTATTATTTTTTGTCACTATTGGATCAATTCAAATTGTAAATATGGAGAATATCGGCAAATTTAATATTGTTTTTAGCAGTAACAAATTTTCACACGATTCAAGAGTCAAGTCGAAAATGCCCGTAAACATCCCGTTCAGAAAATGTTACGTTCTCTAGACCGTCGCATGATCAACTGACCCATACGTTTACCGATCAGATATTACTATGTACAAAGGAAAAAAAAGTTGTAGCAAAAAAATAGAAGAAGAAAATAACACAAACAATTTTTCACACTTTGATATACGATTTGAAGAAATAAAGACTTCATCACACATTTCTTCTTTAATATTTTTTTTTAATTTTTGCTACAAATTTGAGAGGCAGGTATTTTTCTAAAATTTTGAGAAGTCTATTCATGGTTGAACAGTTTTCGCGTTTTTTTTTCTCACTAAAGAAAAATTTGATTTTGATTTGTTTCTTTTTTTTCTGTTTGTTTATAACGTCATAATTCCATGAACAAATAATTTTTTCTTGTTTGTTCTTAATTATTATACCCTACACCATCATAGGGAGAGGGTTGGATTTGTGCTAATGTTTGAAACACCCAAAAGTATTCTGGCTGGCCGGCTGTCCATGTATACCTTGCGCACAGATAACAGGTCGCAATTTTGAAGATATTTCGATAAAATTTGGTACATATTTTTTTGGCCCAAGGGGGTGAAAGTGGTTAAAATCGGTCTATTATCTCACCTAACCCTAAATACAAATGATGTCCCGAAATAGAAGTTTATCTGTCATAAATGTTTGATTTATGCACGTATTCCAACAAATAAGTTGTACATGAAGCCTAATCTCATCAACTTGTAAAGGTCGGTCCATAATTGACCATAATTGGTATCCAAATCACTGTAACATCTATAAATCTTTTTTAAGTGTTTATATCGAAATATAATTTAACACAAATAATATTTATATGCACAGAAGCCATGTCACTGCATTCTTGGATGATCGATTAATAATAGGTCACGATCAATCCATAATAGGTCATAGCTCCTATATAGATCCCATTTCTGAAAATCTGTTTTTAGACATATACTGACTGGGTGTAGGTTCTTATATGGCCAGGCGCTGTCTTACTTGTTATACCCTTCACCTTCATGAGAAGAGTATATATAAGTTTGTCATTCCGTTTGTAATTTCCACAATATAATTTTCCGATTCTATAAAGTATATATATTCTGGATCCTTATAGATAGTGGAGTCGATTAAGTCATGTCCGTCTGTCTGTCTGTCTGGATGTTGAAATCAATTTTCTGAAGTCCCCAGATATCTTCAGGATCCAAATCTTCAATAATTCTGTCAGACATGCTTTCGGGAAGTTTGCTATATAAAATCAGCAAAATCGGTTTAGGCCAACCAGAGTTATGGACCAAAATGTGAGACAACCTCCATAAAAATTTGATATTTTTTGTCCATTTTATTGCAATATTTTGAAACGTATTGTAGATAATGCCATGAAATTTTGTATACGTTGTTTTTATGATAAAAGAAGAAAGTGTGCGGAAAATAGTATGAATCGGTCCATGATTTCTCATAGCCCCCATACAAAAATCTTCCCGAAATATTGCTCAATTATACATAAATGCCTATAAAATTGGAATATCAAGACAAAATTCAGCAAAAGTAAGTTTTAGGCAAAAAGAAATCGCAAAACGAAATTTTTTTTAGTTCGGTCCATGTTTGATCATCGACCCCATATAAAGTCCACTTCCAAAATTCACTTAAATACGTACAAAACAGATATAAATAATGTTAAACGGCTAAAACTTGACATGAATAATCTTTATATGCCCCATATTAAGCCCTCTTCCGAAAATCACTTTAATACTCATAAATCTCTTATAAATAAAGGTACCAATCCAAAACTTTACACGGATTATTTACATACATGCCTAAATCAAACAGCTGGATTTTGAGAATATCGGTCCATATTTGATTATGTCGCCCATATAAGGTCCACTTCCGAAATCCACGTTAATACTAATATATATCTTAAATATACCGCTATTATGTTGAAATTCGACGTGAAATATCCTCATATGCATGAAAATAACTGTTCCAAAACCATTTCCAAAAAACAAATAAACCCACAAAAATGTCTAATAAATATCGATATCTGTATACCATAGAGGAAAAAATCCTATCCTGCATACAAAATTTTGAAAAATGTGTTTTTTTAATTTTTCCGATCTTATAATTGTATGAAAATAGTACCTACTGAAACATATGATACCTTAAATTAAAGCTTAATGTCTTGGCTATTAATATTAATAAACTAAAATAACACTTATATAGACGTTTATTTAAATTTTTTTAGATATTAAAAAAAATTCGGGTCAAAAAATATTCTTTTCGGATTTAACCCATATTCGGTCCATATTTTATAATCATGATATATATCGTTGGAAAGGTATTTTTAATTTTAAATTTTATGTATTACAAATTATCAGACACCTAGTAGTTTCCGAGATATAGGCCTGGCATCTCCTCTAAAATCCTTATTTGATGATTTTTTTTTTTAGCAAAGTTAGTGACTAGTGACTGAATCGACTTGTTCCCCTTTTTTATACTCTGTTTGTTAAATTACACTCAAGATTATTATGAGCATCAGACAAACTCTGTAAATTATGGTAAGAATTGCATCCACAACAAAGGTGAAGGGTATATAAGATTCGGCATAGCCGCATATAGCACTCTTATATGTTTTTAATTACATTTTTTAAAGATTTTTTTGTAGACTGAAAGCAGAGTAAACTTTTTTTTTAAAACATCAAATATAAAATTTTATTTTTAAAGTATTTTATATGTGAATAAACATTTGTTTGATTGTTTTATATTATATTTATTAATAATTTTATTCTGACGATCTTGATGATGGATATTCAACATGATAATTAAATTTTTAATTTTTTTTATTAAGTTTAAACGTATGCAAACAAAATAAAGCTATTTATATAATAATAAATAGTATGTACACACAGAAGTATGTACACTCTAAGAACATTCATTGGCTATTTGCTAACGATATTCTGTTAGAATAACCGGAAACGTGATAAAAAAAAATCCAATAACTGTTAGTTAACATCAGAATTCCGAATCAAGTTTATAGAATACATTTTCAGCATGAGTGTATTTATTCGTTCACGTTACAGTACACATTCATTATTCCTCAAAATCAAGTTAAGAACAATATCCACAAATGTACAATGTATACAGATTAATGGCGTTTTCTTTTCTGGCAAAAATGTTACACTTTTCTTCTTTTTTATATGGGAAAAGGGTAAAAAGTGTAACATATATGTAACATTTTTGCCAGAAAAGAAAACGCCATAAGGTGTACATTTTCCCTCATTTCTTTAAATGTTAATATTCATTTTTATAAATGTATAGGTATGTAGTTAGTTACATATTTCTGTACCACAATAAATCTCATCTATAGGAACATTATTTTCGTTTTTATCACGATTATCTATAATATTCTTATTTATGAAGTATCGGTTTATTTGCGAAATACAAAAGTTATCCCAGGTAAAAGTAAGCATCTTTTAAATGTTCTATTAAAGTGAATTAAAAAAACGTGCATTGCCCTAGTAAAGGGCGATTTTTTAGCTTTTATCTTTTTGGTAACACTGGTTTAAACGGCTAACGCACGTTTCGTGTTTTGTTTCACTGTCAAACATCTTCAGTTTGGTCTATAATTTAATCATGAATCGTCTTACAAACGAACAAAGCTTGCAAATTATTGAATTTTATTATCAAAATGCGTATTCTGTTAAGAAAGTTTAATTGTGTTCAGCGACGAAGCTCATTTTTGGCTCAATGGGGACGTAAATAAGCAGAATTGTCGATTTTGGAGTGAATATCAGCCAGAAGCATTGCAGGAGCTACCAATGCATCCAGAAAAAGTCACAGTTTGGTTCGGTTTATGGGCTGGTGGCATCATTGGACCGTACTTCTTCAAAGATGATTCGAATCGTAACGTAACTGTGAATGGTGAGCGCTACCGTAAGATGATATCCAACTTTTTTTTGTCCAAAATGTAAGAGCTTGAATTGCATGACATGTGGTTTCAACAAGACGGTGCCACATGCCACACAGCACGCGCAACAATGGACTTATTGAGAGGCGAGTTCGGTGAACATTTTATTTCACGTTCGGGACCGATCAATTGGCCGCCTAGATCGTGCGATTTAACGCATTTAGACTATTTTTTGTGGAGCTATGTTAAAGCTCATGTCTATACAGACAAGCCCGCTTCAATTGACGCATTGAAAGACAACATTGAAGGATTTATTCATGAGATACCGGCCGAAATATTGAAAAGAGTATGCCAAAATTGGACTAAGCGGATGGACCATTTGAGGCGCAGTCAAGATCAACATTTGCATGAAAGAATCTTCAAACATTAAATTATACAGACCGTACTATCGATTCAAATAAAGATTTCATGCATTTTTCTGAATTTTATGTGTTTTGTTTTTAAAAAACTTTCCTATAGCTTTTAAAAAATCACCCTTTATTTTTATTCAACTTTTTCATCATCAAATTAAACACACAAACATAAAAAGAGAGAGTATCCATATTAAATAAGGGAATTGGTTCCACATATGAAATATCAGCTAAATTAAGATAAATAATTTTGTTCTAATTGTGTTGTTTTTCGTACCAGACGATTTCTAGTGCTGCCAACTATGTATTTAATTTAAAATCCTCTAAATCTAATGCAAACAACGTTTTTCATACATTTTTAGATCGCGTTAAATCAAATCTAGTCTAAAATATTTATATGGAAACGCATTAAATCAGATTCGCGTAAAAACAAAATTCGGTTTGCCTGAAATTTTCTATGGAGATTTATACCCTACATATACATATGTATGTATATAATGCAAATATGTAAGAATAAGGTATAGTTAATAGCGATACATGGTCATTTAAAATGCATATTATAGAGCAATCCCAACAGTTATTTGTTAAATATAGATGAGATATATATGAACTATAAGTGCAGGCCCATGTCTAATTGTCTAATATGTCTAATTGTGATCTAAATACATGAATATAGAGCGTGTATATGTATTAACGAGTATAATAGATTTATTAGGTCATGGTTCATAATTGTTTAAATTGTTTTCAAATGTCTGACAATTATCAATCATCAATCTCATTATTGATCAACAGAAAGCATCTGGGAAAAAAATTCAACTCCCTAGGTTCTGCCTCTAGTCTCTGTCGTGTCATACAGATGAACGGGCATATCTGGATCGTTATTGACCCAGAATATAGATACTTTTTAAGCCAACGCCTAATATTTCGATATGTTGCAAACGGTCTGACAAACTCTTAATGAAATTGCATCGAAATATTATCAACTAACATCAATGAATTCATTCAAAACATTTAGTAAGCATAAGAGCCTACTTCAATCTGATATTCCAAAACAACAGCAACATCTAAATAAATATAACTTCGTAATATTTTGTAAACAAAATGCAGAAGAATTCTCAAGACTCTGCACAAAATGAGTTTTCAAATGAAAGAAAAAGTTAAAGAAAAATATAAAAAAAAACCAAACGAAACGAAAACAACGAAACACAAGTCATTTGCAGACATGTTCAGAAGGTCGTCTAAATTGTGCTAAAATAAACAAAAACTTTAAATGTTGCAAATATAGCTTACTTGAGTTATTTTTAGAACGTACAACATTTTTTCGATTCATCAACAACACATTCATACATACATACATACATATGTACTTACAGTGGCTCACAGCTTATTTTATGCAGTTTTTAAAACTCCATAAACAGAAAACTAACAGGAACTTTAAAAAGAAAATGGTGTCATTTAAAAGAAAAAAATGTTATTGTCCAACGAACAATAAATATTTGTGGCAAAGTTTAACAACTGGCCTCCGAAATTGAAGCTGTTGCATTGAAACTGTTCGTCGTGTTGTGCGCCAATATGATTTTAATCTATAGATAATAGACAGTGCAGGCTAAGTTTTGCCAAAGAACATCTTTGCATTTTGGAATTTGGTCATCTATGCAGATGAATCTAAGTTTAATATATTTGGTTCAGATGGCGGAAACCAAATATAGAATTCATGGTTTAGGCCTGCATGTCAGCTGCTGGTACTGGGAATTTAACATTTGTTAAAACGACCATGGTTTAAGTTTAAGTACCTTCAAATTCTGAAGGACAACTTGTGGGAAAGCGCAGAGAACCTGGGTATAAGAGCAGATTCTCTATTTTACCAGGATAACGATCGAAAGCAAGAATCGGGTATTCTGCAAACATAGCTAATCTATAATTCCCACATTTGACGATAATGTTATCGAAAATTAATGGTGAATTTTAGCAATCAGCATAAGGAAACACAAAATTTCTAACAAAAACGATTTAAAAACTTGCCTTAAATCTCTTGCAGATAGGCTATCACACCAAATATTAAATCGTGTAATTGCCAGTTTTATTTTCAAGTTTTCAAAACCCATACGTAACTGCATAAAACAAGCTGCGACGTGAAAAACAAGCATTTTTTGTTTTTTTTTTAAGTTTTAATACCTATATATTAAAATGTACATTTTTGCAATAAATTTTTTTAGTTTATTGGACTATAACATTTTTCTTTTAAATGCTACAAATTTCTTTTTTAAGTTCCTGTTGGTTTTCTTTTTATGGGGCTTCTAAAACAAACAAAAAATGCACTGCATCAAATAAGCTGCAAACCATTGTATATGTTTTAGACATTCATATCTATAACTCAGTAAGAATTTTAAATATGTATTTCAATAAGTTTGTATTCGAAAAAAGAAAAAAATATTTAAGTGAGGAAAACTTTGGAAATAAAAGATTATTAATAGGACTTCCGTAGTACAAGGAATTCTATAGCAATCTATTAACAGTTTATTGTTTTCATTTAAAAGAAATACTCATGTTTCTAACAAAAACTTTAATTCACACATGTGGGATTTTTTTATTTGATGCCTTTAATTAAAATCATTTCTCACTAGTTTTGATTAAGAATTTGTTGTAATTTTTGAAAATTTGTATTGAATTGTGGATAGTTTATAATTTTTATATCAATGTTTATTTCAATAATATTTTTTATTTTGTTGTTTTTATTGGGTGGTTTTGTATTTGTTTGCTCTAAGTTGTTAATATTTGTGCACAAGATATAATAAATATTCAGATAAATAAACCAATAAATGTTGTAATTCAATACTAAATACGTAATATGTTCTTTAAAGGTGTAATTCAATTTACACTCAAACTGCATAAATATATCAGTTTTCAATTCTTTTGAAATAGTTACTGATAAATCTCTCTAGAAAAAAAAAATAAAGCAAACAAACAATTAAATGAGAAGAGGCAGACATTTATTTTACCACTTAAACACTACAAATTATATGTAACTAAAGCAATCGAAAAACAAAATCTCAAAGAGCCAAGTTTACAAATAACGTATGCAATTCACAAAAATAAAAATATACAAGGTGGCGCAAAAGTAATCATCCTATCAGAGACTGCTATAAATTTTGCGATTGGCCCCTAATGTCAGTTCTGTTTTGACATTTGTGTAGTAAACACATGCGAAATACACGTTAATAAACAATGTTACGCTACACTGCTCCAGAACGCGGAATATTGCTGACTATTTATTTGACTGACTTTGGCACAACGTGTTGGCCCATTTCCATCTTAGCGGGTACGTAAATAAGCAAAATGTGCTGTTTTCGCTGGAGGAGTCATCGGATCTTTTTTCTTCGAAGACGTCGCGGGCCAAACGGTTACTGTGAATGGTGAGCGCTACAGATCAATGATCAACGAGTTCTTTTTGCCGCAACTTGATGAATTGGGATTGGAAAACATGTGGTTCCAACAGGATGGTGCAACGGCACACACTGCACATGCCACAACCGATATGCTGAAGGATGCATTTCCCGGGCGCCTAATCTCCCGTTTCGGCGATTTGCACTGGCCAGATCAAGATCGCCTGATTTGACCGCTCCAGACTTCTTTTTGTGGGGCTTTTTGAAGTCGCGGGTATATGTCAACAAGCCTCAGACTCTTGCAGCTCTTAAAGACAATATCCGCCGGAAGTTTTGGCCAAAGTGATGGAAAATGCCATAAAAAAGGCTCAAATGACAATCAACTGTAACGGCGGCCATTTACATGACATCATATTCTCGACTTGATGTAAAAAAAATTAAAAGACCAAATAAAAATAATCCACAAGAAGAATCAAAGTTTTTCATTTTTTTTTAATTACAGCCAAAAAACATCGAAAGTTTACTATATATGTGTATACGAGGTCTTATCAAAAAATAACCGTTATTTTCATTTGTTTTTCAAAAAGTATTTATTTATTCATCAATAACTATCTTGTTCCCTTTAAAGTAATCCCCCTCAGATATAATACACTTATGCCAGCGTTTTTTTCAATCCTCGAAACACTTCTGAAACGCGCTTTTTGGTGTTGCCAAATCGATTTTTCTTTTATCTCCTCAATCGTAGCAAAACGCTTTCCTTTCATTCTTGTCTTCAGTTTTGGGTAGAGGAAAAAGTAAGCGGGGAACAAGTCCGGTGAATACGGTGGTTGAGACATAATAACGGTTTTGTTTTTGGCCAAAAACTCATGGTGTAAAATCCATGATTGGGTTTTCCACAATTCTGTGCGTTTCTGACGAATTGCTTCGCCCAAACGGCGCATAACTTTAAGGGAGTATTCCTTATTGACCGTACGACCTTGTAGCAAGAATTCATGAATTCATGCACCATGCCATTGCAGTCGAAGAAAACAGTGAGCAAAACCTTCACATTTTACCGAATTTGATGTGATTTCTTCGGTCTTGGCTCTTCTGGACGCTTTCATTGGGATACATCCATGATTCGTCATCAGTTATGAGCTTTATGAGGAAATCTGGATCGTCGTTGACGATGTTCAACAGCTCCTGAGCGATTTACATGCGACGACGTTGTTTTTGCTTAAAATTTAGCAATTTTGGAACAATCTTCGCTACCGCACGTTTCATAGCTAAAACATCCGTAAAAATTTCTTGGCATGAGCCGAACGATATGCCAACATCATCAGCAACCTCTATGTTAGTGATTCAACGATTATCCAAAATCATCTTCTTCATTGCTTCAATGTTTTCATCGGTTGTTGACGTGCTCTGGCGACCAGGGCGAGCATCGTCATTCACATATTCTCGACCTTCCTTAAACCGGTTATACCATATTTGAACTTGTGTTCTGCTCATAGTAGACTCGCCAAACGCCACAGTCAACATTTCAAATGTCCTTGCGCATTTAATTTAATTTTTTGCACAAAACTTAATACAGTTTCATTGATCCATTTTTCGAATAGTAAAAAATCGAAGAGCACACCAAAACACGTCTAACCTTTTTATCTGCCAAAAACAAACTGACAAAATGGCTGATATTACTAACATATATAACAGAGATGTGTACCAACATAACAGAAAAAATGGGAAAATCGAACATACACTGCGTTTCACTTGAATAGTTGCAGTGTTTTAGCAATCCAATTAAAGTTGATACTCTCAATATAATTCATGGAAATGATTTTGTTGTGCTTTATGTTAAAGATTTACCCCCTTATTCATAAAAACTTACAACAGGTTTATAAAGCCAATTTCCATACAAAATTTGCTTTATAAACCTCTTATAAACCTGTTGTAAGTTTTATGAATAAGGCCATTAACTTTTAAGAAAAAAAGGTAAACACAGAAAATTCGAAAAATATACGTTAGATTTAATCTGAGTTTATTTTTACTATTTGTGACGAAAATAAGAATTATTTTTGCGACACTTGAATAGGTGCATATGGCAAAAAAAAAAAAAAAAAAAACAAATAATAGCAAAAAAATAAATTAAAAAAAACACAAAAATATAAAAGATTTGATTATTACTTCTAGTTTTTATTAATTTTTAATAATTCGTACTTCCTTCCTTGGACAATATTACCTCAAAGATTCTATTTGGAAGGCTGTCATACAGTTGTAATAAATATTGTAAAGAGATTTGCAACCACGAAGATTTCATTGCAGCAATTAAAGATTCACGGTCATCAAATTGTCGTCCAGACTCGTAGAATTTCCGAGACAACCATCCCAACATGTTTTCCATTATATTTAAATCCGGAAAATATGGTGGACATGGCAGTAGTTCAATGTTTTGCTCACTAATCCACGTTTTAATGATTCTTGCCGTTTGGATAGGAGCATTATCCTGCTGGAAGGTCCATGGGATAGGTCCAAATAACTCTTGGAATTTTGGAAATGCTGTTTGAAGAATTGATTTGTAGGAGTTTACAGTCATTTTTATAGTTTGAAATTCCAATTCTATAACCTTTTAGTGTGATATCGTACCCCAGACCATAACACCACCTACTCGACTATGACGGTGGGTTAAAAAACGTTTCTCTTGTCTTAAATCATGAAAATAGTGGTTATAGCCATCGGGTCCATCGAAATTGAATTTTTTTTCATACGAAAAAACTACTTTACCTTTAACTGACGAGGTGAAATATTTGAACATAGTTAATGACGTGGTGGTAAATTTTATTAAAAATAATTAAGAAAAAAATATTTTTTTTATAATTATTTGGTTTTTGGAAATAAGCCAATATATTTTTGATTACAAAAAATTAAGAAAATAAAAAATATTTTTATTTGTACTTTATTTCACAAACCTTTTTTTTGAACAAAATGTAAAGAGAGCGTAAAATTTACCACCACCTCAACAGTTAAAGGTTTATTCCATTCAGACTTCCAAGTCATGTGTTCCTTTGAAAATTGCAACCGTAACTCCTTTCGTTTTTGGTCTAGTGGTGGTTTTTTCTGCAACTTACTTCTTTTTAAATGCTCCTATATTTTGATATGTTACAAACGGAATGACAAAATTAATATACCCTTTTCTTTGTATTATTGATTTGATATTAAACATGATCTAAATTTTTGCTATTTAGAAAAATATTTATATTTTTCAATATTTATTTAAAAGAAAGTGTTAAATTCCAAAAATAAGTTTAAACAAATTGCATTCTTCATTCTAAGCAATAAAATTAAGTGAAATATAAAGAAATACTATTTAGTGACGTCAAATGTGACACAATAACCTTAAAAACACACACCATAATGAAATATACGCAAATATTTCAATAAAAAAAAGTATGTATTTAAACACACCAAAAACAAGAAGAAAAAATTAACAACAAAACAAAAAAATGCGGTATATTCCAGAGCAACATGTAGCAGAAGAGTAAGAGCGCATGATTTAAAACAAAAATTCAAATCAAATTTGAAGGTAAACCAAAGAAATTTTTATAAAAAATATGTATGTATGAGAACAATGTTGAAATTCAAAGTTGCAGCATGTTAACAACAGTATGCTCAATATATATTTAACATACATACATACAGTTAAACATTTTCAATTTAACATAAAGCTTTTGTTTCTATCCCCACCCAAAACCACATAGCAGAAATTTTAAATATATGTATAAGAACTTAAAACTGTTCTACATACTACATACAAATCTATACATATATCAAAATACATACGACTAACCTGTGCTTTTTTCAATAACAGTTTATGAAACTTATAAAAGTTTTCGAATTTTTTTAACACTTACCTGAAAAGAAACAGAAAAAAGAGGAAAAACATGTTAATTTTAATTATTAATTAGTTTATTGCAAACATACGTATTTGTTAAAATAAAGCAAAAAGTTTTTATTGTTCTTATTTTAGTTTTCAAGTGGAATGAATGACTTATTGACCTGATTTCAATGAACTCAAACAGTTCTATCACAACAATTGGTGCATACATACGTAAGTAAGTATGTATGCAGTTGGTGTCAGTAAGTTAAATGCCCAACTTAAATATTTATTTAGTATTTTATAGTTTAGCATGACGTCAATGACATGAAATGACAGATTTTAATTGTTAGTTTGTGTTGATTTTTGTAATAATTGGTCTCCTGTTGGGTGAATGGGATGCTTGGATCTTAATTTACTTCAAGTAACATTGCGTTTTTGTTTTAATGTTTGTCATTTCTTTGTGTCCTTACTGCACACAATGTAACTAAATCACTAAATCAAATGAACTGGATTTCTGATTCCTGAGAGCACCAATTTGAATTTTCCGAAAAAAATATATTCGATCGACGTTTTTATCCTTTGATCCAGCTCACCAAATATTGACCCCAGGACAAAAAAAATTGAGAAACATATGAATCAAATTTTCATATTAGTCGGGTACATCCGCAACTTTATTTTGGGGCCACCCTAATGTACATACTTACATACAAACTGTTTTGATGGCACACAAGATTTATGAAATAATTTATTTATTTTGACTGGAAAGAAAAATTTTGTGAAAACTATCCCTTATCCCTTATCCCTTCCTGCGCTTTAGGGTAGCGGCAATAATGGGTTAATCGCATTCAACTTCGACTGAAGCTTTAAATAATAATAAAAAAGCTTACCTATATTTGCACTGGCGCCATCTACGTTAAAAAAATGTTACAAGACATTTATTGAACTAATTTTGCTTTAATGCTTTAAGCATTGTGAATCTCGAATAAAGTTCTTATAGCTTTTATTTGCTCCTCTTATTCACAATTTTAATCACTCTCAATTAAAAAGAGATTTGACTCAAACATCTTTCCACTTTGTCATGTAAGTATTCTTTAGTTGTGCTGCTCTGCTCTCTTGATTTCACTAAAAAATTCTCTTAAAACTTTCAAGTTCACTTTATTGCAAACAAAGCAAAAACACCCTCTGCTGATAAGCTTCATTCGTTGTTTTTTTTTCTTTTGGGGTAAATACAACCAAAAAAAAAAAACACGTGAATGCCTTTGTTATTATTGTTGTTGTTAGCATTTTTCAAAAGCATCCTAGGCAGCGTTGTCAGCTTTGAAATTTCAAAACGCACCAAATTGGAGAAAAAACGCGCCATTTTAAAAAAATCGCACCAAATGTAGATTTTCTTTTTTATTTAAAATGGTTATTGAAATAATTTCACATAAAAAATATAATATAATAATAATTATAAATATAACAGTCTTCATACAATTTTTATAAAAAAATGTAATGTAATTAATTTCTTCTTTTTCTAACTTTTTAAAAAGAGATCAACGAATAATAGTAAAAGTAATATTAGTAAAAATACTCATAATATGCTATTTGGAATTAATTGGTAGAAAGGGCTAATTTCAGTACATAGTTTTTAAATATTTTTGTTTTCTATTTTAAGTACTTTTAGTAAATAAAATAAAAATTGTTAGGGCTTCACTGGGACTCTAACCCTGGTGCTCGTCTACAGTTCAGTAGACCAATCAGGCTAAACAAGAATTTTTATTTTCATGTTTAAAATTTTACTTTTATTTTCGAACAAAAATTTTCATCCTATTCAGCTTTAGCAATAACCTTCATGCGACGAATTTTTGATTATCATACATTCGTATATAAAATGCATTCAATGGGGACCTTTTCCATCGTATAGATTTCATGATAATGAATTATTAAAAAGCTGCAATTAAAAATTTGTAAAAATAAAGATCTCATCACATTTTTCGAAAAATTAAAAAACGCATCGAAATTTAAGAAAAAGCGCACCGCGCACCAACTAAGAAATTTTTCGCACCAAAGATTTAAAAAAGCACCAAAAATGGTGCGAAACGCACCAAGTTGACAACGCTGATCCTAGGACAACAAGAAATAAGCTAATGCCTTTAGTCTCCCTCTCTTACCAGGCAGTTTTGTGTTTACTAAATTACTACCACAACTACATAAATTCAACTCTGACATTCTAAGAACAACCAGAAAAAGTGAAAGAGAAAGGATAAACTAAACAATAAAACAACAACAACATCGAAAATGCATATAAAGTGTGTTGGTTAAATATAAACACATCAAGAATAAAACAATAAAGAAAACAACAAATAGGCATTTTAAATAAATGTACGTAAACGAATAAAAAAATAATTAAAAAACACCACCACCCCCACAACTATAGTTAATACGTATGTACGTGTGAATATGTATGTGTGTTGTATGTTTAATGTATTTCTATTTTTTTGCTTTTCTTTTAATTCAATTGTATTTTAGATTTGACAGTCTTTTAAATTAAAATGAAAACAGAAAGAAGCAACATTGAATTGATGCATCAAGCGTAAAATTAGGTCGTCGCACAACAGCTACAATAACAATAATCAACGGAACTATTTTTCGATGCGATTAATTGTGCATTGAAATGCGGTTGAAAACAATTAAAAAACTCATGGTGCCACTTTTACAATTTTAGATTTTTTTTTTTTTTTTGATTTTTTTGTTGTTTATTTTGTTTTGTATGTATTTGTGAAAGTATGTGGTGATGTATTGTTTAAATGAATGTCAATGCAAACATCCAATTAATCAATAGCTATTTAAAAGAGACTTAAAAAATAATTGCATTTAATGAGATATTTACACATTTACAAACATTATCGAATATTTTTTGTAATTTAAAAGCTCATACGAGTACATATTCATGCACATAATTTAACTATGATCATTTTATTAATTTTAAACTTAGGGAACAATAAGATACTACATATTTAACTAGAAGTTGAAAACATCCTTCAAATTTAATTGTTTATTGTTTTCAATCCTTATTATTGCAGTTATTGAAGTGAAAATTGCAGATTTCAACGAAAATAGAAAATATTATCACTGTGGTAATAACATATTACAGTTGTCACTCGCATTGAAATGATTTAAACAATTAATAAGCAATTTTTCATATTTTCAATTTAGAATTGTATATTTAAATAAAAAAAAACTTTAAAATAAAAAAAGATGAGAAAAATATGATTCTTGAAAACCAATTTAAATACTAATGCTGTTTGTTATCTTTTCAGAAGATTTTATTTTATTTTAGCCATTTCTTTTGACAAAATCTTAAATGTAATGATCTGGGTATTGAACCTAGGTAGGTGTATAAGGCATCAAATTAAGATGTATTACGATTTAAAAAACTTTAAGACAAAGTCCTACTGCAAAGATATCACTGTAAGTTCCTAGGCCATTAATCATTAGATTATTAATCTCATTATGCTTTTGTTAGGAATGATTACATTTTGACAAATCGTATAATGCTGTCATGTTATTTTTGTTTAGTATTGTTTGGCATTTCACAAAGGAAAGACTTACGCCTGAACAACGTTTACAAATCGTTGAACTTTATTGCGAAAATTCAAGTTCTGTGAGGAATGTGTTTCGTGCACTTTGCTAAACTTATGGTCAAGATAATCGGCATACAGAGCGTACTATTCGCAACATCATTACCCATTTTGAGACCCAGCATTCATCATTCGACAATATTCGACCAAATGGACCACGTCCAGCACGCTGTGAAGACGTAGAATTATCAGTCCATATTTCTTTAAAAATGATTCAATGCCTGATTTGATGCCTGAAATTGAAGCTCGTGATCTCGGCGACATTTCGTTTCAGCAAGACGGCGCCACTTTGCACACATCGCATCAATCAATGCGAAATGAGAGAACATTTTGGTGAGCACGTAATTTGACGTTTTGGGCCCGTCGATCGGCCACCAAGATCATGTGATATTACACCGTTAGACTTTTTCCTGTCAGGATATATGTAAAATCTAAAGTTTAGGTAGACTTCGATTCAGGCCTTGGAGGAAAATTAGACTAAACGGATAGACCATGTGCGACGTAGCAACGGCCAACATTTTATAGACATAATCTTCAAAAAATAAAAGCCCAAGAATGTTCTTTCAAATCAGAATAAATTAAATTTTAATTTTTTGTGTAATTTTATGAGAATCTGTGTGTCTGTCTTTAAAGTCTACTTTTGATCTCAAAACGAGCTCCGTTGTCTTTATCTAGACAATTGGTTAATGTTTTCATATCTAATGTTTTAGACCTATTGGCACAATATTTCTGACCGCTCTTCCCAAGATTACACATTTTATAGTATGCCATAAAAATGTGCACAAAAATGAGAATGTTAGCCGATACTATTTGATATTTATGCATTATCAGCCCCATGATCACATCATATATAGTAAAAACGACAAATATTGGGCCATAATAAATTTTATATAAGGTCTTATTCATAATCAATTTTTAAATTTATCCAAATTTTATAAAACTAGTTTTTTATGGTGATTTTGTTTTAAAAAATAAAATATCGCTTACTGACAACCGTGATAAAATCTACCATTTAACTTTCACATAAAAAAAAAACATTGCAATTTTATTGTCATCAAACAATTAATAACCGCACCATGCATCAGCCATCAAAGTGCATTAGCTCAATTCTACTAATAGCAGAAGTGTAAGTAAAAGTTTTAATTTAAAATTAATTTAATATTCTGCACAATTGTTTTCATTATTATTATTACTCGTATTAAGTAAAAATAAAATAAAACAACACCTTCATCATTGGTTTGGTTTTAACTTTCCTCCTCTTTTTTTAAACGATTTTTATTATTTTCTCACATAATCATTTCATTGTCTCGTTTATAAGTGTTTATAGCGATAATGGAATCTATAGAACGCCCCATTATTGTAGAATAAACAAAAGCAGAAAATGAACGATAAAAAAAGAGTAGAAAAAAGTTATTCATACAGTTATTTTAACAAGCAAATGTTTACAAATTGCTTATGACACATTCAAGCTAACACACATACACACACACACAAATAAACAATACTCACACAGAGGCACTGCACACAGTTGTAAAGTCATAATAAATATGAATTAAAAAAGGGAAGAACTTTGTATGTTTTCTGCCATTATTGAGTGTGTGTGAAGAAAATAAATGCATTTTATTGAATCTACTGCTACTAACTACTTTGTGATATATAGAAAAATAATGATGCACAACAAATACGCAAACATACATTAAAACATAAGTACATACGTCTACGTAAGGACTGACAAAAACGTTTGTCTGTTATTAACAATACGTTTAACAAATGGCATGTGCAATGTGCAAAAATCTACGCGTGTGAATGTTACGATGGTCTCATAGAACAAATAATCCATATTCCCAACTACATATAATGGAAGCTCACTTCAAGATACCATTACCCGGAATAAAATACGCATCGAATGTTCCTTTATAAAACATAATTTTATAAATTTGCTTTTTTTTAACCGCAAGGCTTAAGTAAAAATCTGAGTATTTCAATAACTAAACTATATTGCTGATGATTTAGTCAGGAAAGGTACAATGTTGACTGATGAGGAGATTGATCCCTTCATTGGCACCACCATTAAGTCTGAAAATACTTGTTTAAAACCAAATGTTTAGACTTGCTTAGGAAAAGTGGTCGAATGCAATCACTTGCTCTACTGCGAGGTCCATCTGGCCCGTAATTGATGTGGGAAGGACGAATTCACTGATCAGTTTTCGTCGCAACCTAATAAGGCTTATTGTCTTTTTATTTACAGGTTACTGTACTTTTGGAGCACACGCCAGAAGACTAGGTCTACAGTATAACGATTCCTGTAGAAGCTGTCATAACGAAAACGCCAATGTCAGGCCCTATCTACAAAAAGGGAACGTATATTCGCGGCACCCTCTATATCATGATTGAGGGAGCTATCAAGGACGAATACAAGGAATCTGAATGGTTTGAAAGGGAAACAACCAATGCCGAGTAATTGACAGGTTGTCTACCAACGGGGTAATACAATGGGATCAAAATGATGGACCCAAATGAGCTGTTTTTCTAAGTACTGCTGCCAAAGGAACCTAACCTAACCTAATACCAATATTGCTCAGGATTTAAATATATATTAATATATTAAACAATAAGCAGAATATTAAGAAACACAGTCGAAATTTATATGATCTTAAATAATTAGAAAGCATGGTTGTTTTCGGTCATATTATGATTATCCTACAAGTATAATATGATCGCGGAAGCATTATATGATTACACGTGATCATATTATGTTTACCAACAAACAAATATATATTAACAGGGATCAAGCTATGATTTACTATCATTATTATTTCAATTTCAGTTTTCTTTTTGAATAATAATTTAAACGGACTACAAGAACTTGGAAGACTTAACATATCTATATTTCTTTCTCAGTAACAAAACAAGTGCAAGGCTAACACATTATTTGTGATCAGCATTAATTTTACAAAAAGGTTGTAAAATAAAAATCACATTTGTATAAATTTGATGCATTTAAAATTAAATTATAATTTTTATTACTTATATTATTTTAAAATAATTTGTTCTGCTTAATTTTAAAATATCTCCGTAATATAATTTTGTCCAGTGTCAGTTTCACTTCCTGATTTTTAAGTTTATTTATAATCCAACTGACTGGAGTGTCACTATTAATTAATTAATACTTGTTTAACTGAAGTTTTTGGTTAGTATTGTATTATTATATTTGTTTTCATTTTTTTTTTATCAAAAAAGTTAAGCCTCTTTTGCTATGTCTATGGAAAGAAAACTATGTATATATAAATTTTAATTTCGTATTTAATTTTCGTGTCAAATTCTTTTAATTTTACTCTATAATTATCATACAACACGCGCTTTATCTGTATTACCATGGTATATCATTTAATTTTTCTTAATGATTTAATGCCATTTGATGTCAGTGTCACTTTTAAAATGTATAATAAAATAAAACAAAAGGATTTTCATATAAAAAGAAAACAAAAATAAGAAAAGTTAAAAGAAATATAAAACATAATTGATATACAGGCACATCAACTTTATGTCATATTTAAGATACATATAAAACAAAAACAAATTGGCTACAAGTCACACATGTCACATTAGAGATACACATAAAACAAATTCAAATTGGCTACATATAACTCAAATTAAAATTATTGAATATATACAAATAAAGCAGAGCGCTAAAAATATGTCGATGTTTTCAAATAAAACTAAATTCATATTAACAATTTCGCAAAACTTGAGTCCTAGAACAAAAAGTCCTTTAGACAAAATCCAAAAAACTTATTCCTAAAACTTGAGAAACTCTAAAAAAAATTCTCTTTTATTCACTTTTATTTTCATTTGAAACATACACGAATTTTTTTTTATTTTCATACAAACGAAGTTACCCTAAAACTTACATTTATATAAATTTATAATATAATAATGATTGTAAGCATATATTATTGCATACTAACAACAAGTGAAATCGCTCGAAATTTAATTGCTGAAAATTAAAATTAAATTAAAAAATGCATTAAAATAAAACAGTTATATAAAATTTAAATGAAAACATAATAATTTCAAAAAATCTGTCGTATGAGAACTATATTGTATGAAAACGGGTTGTCATATTATGATTTTCATTATTGCAATCATGATTGCAAACATAGATGACGCCATATGACAACCCGTTTTTAAAAAATTGCCAATAATTTGGACAAATTGACAACAAAAATGACATGGTAAAAACGCGGCCTTATTGCTGTAATCGCTCGTATTTTTATTTGAGAGTACATATGTATGTATACACATATGTACATACATATGTAATACGAATAAAAGAGTAACACAAATTGCTAGTGCAATTAAGTGTGTACTCTTCTTACCTTTCCCTCACCCCGATGTCTAAAAGGTAATCAGTTTAGTTTAAAAAAGCTTCGTGTTGTCTGTCTACAGAAATTGTCAGTTCACACTAGGCTAGGGCACGATTATTAGATGTCTGACATTACTTTTTCTTACAACGTAGGAAGAAAAATATTAATATTACGGTTGTTTATGAACACTTTTCTGACAATATTGTAAGATCTGTCAGTACGTAGCATTAGTTCGTTTAAAATTTTGGCAGCAGATTGTAATTTGTACTGGCTTGACACAAACTTAAAATATTCAATTAATACTTCCAAATTTTGTTAAAATTCTTGCAATACAGTTATGGTAGCTAATATTCTTAAAATGTTTCGTTTTCTTTAGCTAATATTTAAACTTTTTCCAAATAAAAAATATTTAAGTTTTTTTTTTTAATTTAAAATTTACAAAATGTTTAAATTTAAAAAAATCTCTACAAATCAGCATAAAAAGAAAAATCTGTCAGCTTAAATTTTAGCAAAAAAAATTTCTACAGTAAGCGAATTTTCCCTAATTTTGGCAGCACTGCCAGAATCAGGCATACATTTTGTAAAACATATTAAAAAAATTGTAAGATTTTAAGACACGTATTTTCGAATGTAATGCTCCCTGAATAACAAACTATAATAAAGTCTTAGCATTTTATACTATAAATTTCTAAAATTTCATACATTGAATTAAATCTTGAAGGCTAATATTGCAATAACATTTTAAACATACATATTTAAATTCAATATAAATTTTAAACTAATTGTTTAAATTATGAATTTGCTTTCAAAGTACCGCATAGTATAAATTAATAATAGTGGTATTAATTTAAAAGCATTTATACCTGTTTAATATATTCGTTCTTTTCAACTATTTACTGAACCTATTATTAATTCATAGGCATGCAAATTTGATAACAACTCTATAAATTAAAAAATATATAAAACAAATTTTTTTTGTATTTCAGATTTATGTGTGTTTCAAAGAATATAAAATGTGCTTTTTCCATGATGCCATTAATAAAAATGACATAAAGGTATTTAGCAAACACGGAAGTTAATAAAAAAAGAAACACACATTCATGCACATACTCAACTTGACCAGCAAAATTAAAAAATTTCTTTATTTAATTCTAGAATATTTAACATGCACCCACCCACCCACTAACAAAGTACGAAATACACATGAAGTGCATGCATAAATTCACGTATAAAAATATTGTAGACAATAGCTTCATGTTGGCACTTAGTTTCAGCTGAAGACCGCTGGCATTTTGCAGGATTTTTTTACAAAAACAAACATGTAATGGATTTTAGCTTTCATTTTTCTTCTGTGCTAGTTATTTTATATTTGTAGCTCTTATTTAAATATTTGTGTGTGAGTTTTACATATTCATTCACATCTGCGTGTTGGGTTGTTCTGCGATGTTGTTGTGTAAAATGACATTTTAATTAAAATACATGCCATACACACATGGCTACATTATTAACAAATTATATTTATAGTAAGTAGTACAGAAGAATGAAATCGGAAAATTAATCATAATCATATTCAACACATAATTAGATGCGATTGCAGATGTCAACATAAATTTCTAGAAAATTGATGTACATTCTTTAAATTTTAAGGTAGGTGGGATACACACACCCATTTGTTGGAACAATTTTTTTTTATATGTAGTTTGACGTCTCTCATTTTGAGAGAGAGAAAATATTTTTTACGAACTTCAATTGGCTTAATTTTATATTTTTTTTCTGGACAAAAATGAATTGAGTTGCCAATAGGTTGCATTTTTTCATACAAATAACAATGTCTTATGTATTTCCATGGCCATCAGCAAAAGCAACTTTCTTTTTTATTGATTTTGAATTTATATCTGTGATTTTGAATACACAATACTTTAAAATAATTTAATATTTGTATTTTGACACTTAAAACCCAAAGCAAAATAAATCAATGGCCGCACTTGTAGAACTAATAGATTTTGTTTACATATGGCAGCTTTGATTTTTCAGAAAAATCGTTCGAAATTGGTGAATCCTGCTGCAAAAAACTTTCAATAAAAAATGTTTTCTCCGGAAAACTTGTTTGTTAAGAACAAATGGGTGAATCCACCTTAACATACCGGTGCAGAAACTTTTTTTATGGTTATGGAAATAAATTGTAACTAACCACTAAATATTTAAACCAATCTGCAAATATTATTCCCTGGAAAAGCAAGATGTTCAATATGTAACATTACGAAATTAAGCAAAAACTAAACATATGTACATATATGCCCTTATTGATAAAAAATTAAAGTAGACTTCAAATGTACGTTAAGAAAATTTTGTATGAAATTTTTGTCTAAAAGCACACTTCAAACCTACTTTATTTTTTTATTAATACGGCAGATAATCTTGCCGTTTTTTTCTTTTTTGAACAATGGTTTATTATATGGGTCAATTTCAAAAAAAAAACGCAATTTTTGTGTCCCCGCACTTTACACTACTATTTTATGTACAAAAAAACAAAAACAAAAATGTGAGAGTGATCAGCGAGGAATATGTAACAAAAAAACGTAATTCTTAAATTTTGTTTATTCAGAATGCTGTTTTGTTTCTCCCTCTGTCTGCCACCATATAAAAGCATGTGTCCCTCGTTAGAATTTTTAATAAACACAATAAAATAAAATCAAGAAAAAAGTAAATATGCAACATTTAATAAAAGTATTCGAATTATTGCGTTTCTTTCTTGTGTTTTAATTTGTTATAGTCGTCAAAACTTAATTAGTGTGAATTTGGCGCTGCAAAGAAAGGTTGTCCCCACAATTTGCATTGAGTGTCACTTTTTTATAAATCGAGTAATATTTCTAGTTTTCAATTTGTATTTAAATAAGGTAAATAACGTAAGGAAAGTACAAACTTTAATTATTACAAAAGTGAAAAAGCGAAAAAAAATCTATTAAAAAAACTGTGAATTTGCTTAGTTTTTGAGAACACCATGGTAAAGGCGCCATAAAATTTCATGAGCGTCACGCTAATTTTTTTAAAAGTGAATATATTAAATGTAAAAAATTGAAGTTGACAATCATTGTTTACATGGTTTCAACTCATTTTTTTATAATGTGTGAATTTGAGAAATAAATTGCCTACGAAAAAAAAAACCAAAATAGGCAAACATTTCATGAGCATCACTTTTGAAATATATTGCTTTATAGCTTAAAATGATTAATTTTGATTTTTTTTTTAATTTTCAAGAGTAAAACAACAAAATTAACGGCGGCTGAAATAGCACGGAGATATCGAGAAAAAATAAAGCTCGATAAAGCGCCTAATTACGAATATAAAAGAAATAAGAAATAAAGGAATATTCGTGGTATATTTGAGTTTATTGTTTTATTGTTACTAACTGATTCTGTTTTTGCCACAAACTTAATTCGAAAGTAGTAAAAATGAATGAGAATGAAAAAAAAACAAAGCCGCTTGTCATTTCATGAATTTTATACAGATTCAGAATAAGAATTCGAATAAAAATTTATAAATTAAATTAAGTTAAGTTATTGTTTGGTGTCAAATATTTACATATGTGTATAAGTTTCTTCAAGAATTACTTCCTTTTTTCCATTTTTCTTAAAGACATCAAAGAATATGTACATGTTTAGTTTTGTATGAAAATATTGGTTTATTCAAGAATATTTGTTTTTTTATTTACTTTTTGTAAAAGAATAAACTTTTTTTCGTTAAACTTTAGATTTAGCATTATTTCTTGTTTACGTGCAACAAAATCTCTTGATCGTCACAAAATATCTTGAGCGTCACACTTAGTTTTTTTTCCCTTAAAACGCTGAAATTTCAATTTCGCAATTCTGCAACATGAAATTATGTGTTTGGTTGTTTAAACTAAAGATTTTTTAACGTATGTAACGTATTTTAAGGTAGTTAACAAACATATACTCGTATGTATTTCTAGTGTAATAATCCAGAAAACACAGGTTCTTGTAATTTGGTTGAATGCTTTAGGACATACCCACATTCTTATAAATAACTATAAACCAAACCCGGGAAATAATTCAAATCTCTCCTATACCAGATAATATTACAATTGTATTTGAAGTAAAATTACCTGAAGTAAACTTCGAATGAATTTTTTACATATGAAAATGTTTTACATTTATTGACAGTTGGATTATTTTATGAACTGTCATTATAATCTGCAATTTACAAATCATACGAGTATATATAAAATATACTGCTACATTTCTATATGAATCTTAAATTTTATGTTTCCATTGAAAAAACAATTCAACTTGATGATCTTCAAATTCCCATTAGGTAATTAAAACAAATTGAGTGGAAATAATGTCGAAAATTGTAAAATGTTTAACGAATAACAAATATTGCATTAATTTGTCTAAAACTAAATAATACGAAACAAAAATCAAACAAATGAACCAGAAGACAATGATGATAAGAATGGGGATGAATTGTAAAAATAAAGAACAACGTGCACACACAAGTATCATAAAACTAAATAGACATTAATGGACATAATTCATCATTTTGGTAAATTTATATTTGGATGCTGAATGTGCTTTGATAGTGGATGTTAACACACACACACAGACACACACACACATAAAAACCAAAAAAGGAAATAAATAAATGGATGGCCTTTGAAATACAACATGACATAAATCACTAAGGAAACATCTTTCTCATTAAAAAAAAATTTGTTTCACGTTGTTTACTCTTACAAGAGTTTAGGAAGATCAAAAAGCATTAAATAAAATAAAACCAAATATTTGTTGTGTCTTTTCCTAAATAAACGAAGGCTTTTTAAATAAATAAACGAGTCAAATATATTTCATTTAGTGGTTACGTCTTTTTCGTTAAATATTCGCAAAGTGTGACCGTATCTTCATTTGTTTGTATTGTATTTGTATATATGTACTACTAGTACATGTAGCTACTACGGTTTGCAAAAGGGGTTCTAAGATACTAAATTCTAAATTATGTTAATCAATTCATCAAAAATAGGGATCAGTTGAATTTAAACTACTATAATTATACATTTGTTTATATACATACATACATAGTTTTTATTGAAAAGGAGCAACTACAACTACAAAACAAACAGCAAATTACAAAATTCTTCTGCGGGGAATCCCAAAATTTAAAAAAAAGCTTCCAAATTGAATTTTAACGTTCGGTAAAAAGTTCATGTTTTAGAGCATTCAGCCTATGTTCACGTTTTAGAGTAGTCTATGTTCAAAAAAATATAATCATGTTTTTGGGTAGTTCATGTTACTGGATGTTCACGTTTCTGCGAGTTCACTGTATATGTATATATATTTCTTATTATTGTTTATTTATATATATATATATATTATTTAGATACAAGAGAAATATGATTTAAAAAAGAAGCATAATTCAATGAATCTTTACATTCTGACAGTATATGACACATATGTATATACATGCTTACTAGAAGACAGAGCAGATTTAACATAAACATTAACATGTTTTAATTTTCTTTAATACTTTAATAACTAATAACTACAATTGTTCATTATGAGAGCAAAACTTAACGAGCCACACACAAACACATTTAGGTAAACGTACAAAACTCCCATGACTAACTTATTCTTAACTAGCATTAGGTTTTTTACACGAGTTTTATGTAAATTTGTTGCGACTGTTGAATGTTTCTTTGAATCTCTATCTGTGTTTATTTTTCAAACTTTTTTCATTCAGTTCGACCGAATTTGACTGTTTGTTTGTTTTGATGACTGTGTTCGTGAGTCTGTTACCTATGATTAATGTGTGCTGCTCTTGACCTAAAGCTACTTCATTTATGGCTAAATTCACAGTCTTTAGTTAGCTAAATGGCAAAGGCTTAACTAATGATTCTTTATTCGCAATGCTTAGTTTGCCATGAGAATACCAAGTAATAGTTAAACAATAGTTAGTATTTTAGTTTAACAATGGTTAACTAATGACCGTGAATTCGGCCATTAGCCATGCTTTTACTAAAAGTGAAAAAAAATAAAAGAAAACTTTCCTATAACATTTATTGTCTGGCAGCTGTTGCTTACTACAACACATTTTCTTTGGGAAACACAAAAGATTTGAAATGAAATATGTTGTATGGAGTTTGAACGTTTTTTCTGCTTTAAAATTAATTTTAATGTTCATTTTGTTTTCCCAGAGACAGCAAAAAAAAGGTTTGCAGACAAAAAAATATTTAAAAAAAATGCCTTAAGAAAAAATAAATGTTTAAGACACTTTATTATTTATTTATTGTAAAATCCTTTAATCTGTGAAATGCCAAAGATTAAAACAAATCAATAAAAATCAGGAACCGCACCAGTTATTTAATTATGTATTTATAAAATTTATTACAGCAAACAATGACCAAAACCAGCATTTTGAAAGAGCTGTCACGCAGCGGCCATTGCCAACAAATATGCAATTTACTCAAACTTTGTTAGCTTCAAACATTGAAAAATATTACTACAAACTTTATTCTAAAAACTTCTGATATTTCTGTACAATTTTTTTTAAGTGGATTTGATTATAGCCAGATTTTCAACCATTTCTCCTCTCTCCACTCTTTATTGTTCAAAATTTAATCACAACTCAAGTTGCAACTTTTTTAAGTACTTTGGAAAAAAAAACTTTTTAAAAAATTATTAAAACTAATATTATATACAACAATAAATAAGGAGAACAACAAACTATTATATTTTTTTGCTGAGGCTGTAGAAAACTTTAATAAACTAACATTTATGTAATATTTTTATTTTTGAATTGCAAAAAGAGTAGTAGAGTAGTAGTAGAGTTTTTTAATTTGATAAGCAGTTTCAGGGAATAGATGTATTTGAAAATAACATTTAGAGCTCCAGAAAGTGCATACATCAATATTTTAAATACATGTAGAAGAAATTATTCACAACTGACATAAAAGCGAATGAATTTGTATAATGTCTTGTTGCAATTATATTCCGCATATGTTTAAATTTTATAATAATTATAAACACAAAAGATATTCTTTGCAGTTCATAACATTCATAAAATGTTTGAGGGAATAATATTTTAAGAAACATATCAATGTAATGATACATAAACATACATTTTGTATTCACATTGTACATATGTATTTCCCAATTGTGTGAGAAACAACAAAATCTTTTTCTTTTTAAGCTAACATTTATAACTTTAAATAATATCTATATATGTATAGAAAGGTGATTGTGTGTCTGTATGTATGTATGTATGTTTATTATTATTAGTTTGGGATCGATGGCTAAACGGCTGAACCGATTTGCTTGAAATTTTCACAATATATTTCTGTCTGTCTGGAAGGAGTTATAGGCTACTTTTTTTTTGAAATTTTAAGTGGGCGTGGTACCTCCCATACAAAGTTAATATTAAAAATCAAATACTTAGGAAACTATAATAGCTATAGTACTCAAATTTTGCATGAGCAATTCCATTGTGTGTTTAAATATTTGCGGAAAAAATGGGAGTAGTAGCGACAGTGGCGTGGCACCTCCCATATGATGATAATAATTAAAAAAAAAAAAATCAAATATATGGTATACAATAAGATATATGGTACGGTTATTCTACCATCAATATTAATATTTAGGACAAGAATGGGCGGAATAGTGGGCGTGGCACCTCCCAGAAGATATGATGACAAAGCTATATCAGCTATCAATATTAATATTTAGGATACCAATGCGCTGACTAGCAACAATATTAAGTAAATGTTAAAATTTGTATACATTTAAAACCCTTATCTAAATATTTGTTTGTATATTGTAAATCATAATAAGGTAATGTAATAAGATTTAATTTAAAAGGAAAACTGTAGATCTTAATAACTTAATAATTATATTTATTTAACTCTAAACTTTTTATTTCATTACGATACGGGTAGCGAAGCACACCGGGTTTAAGCTAGTAATTATATAATTATAATGAAGTCGAGCTTAAAGCCTAAGTAGCAATAGCTCTGTATTAAACAATTAGCTTATACTTTTGAAATTTAAGTTAATTTTATAAATAAATAAATAAATATGTCTTTTTACTAAAGAACTTTCGAATTTTTTGTCGAATTTTTCTACACGTTCTTTTGTAGAAAAATAAAATTTCCGAATAATTCTTTTAAATTCAATGCCTACGTAAAATAATTAAATTTTGCATTTTTAAATTATAATTTCTTTCGAGAGAAATTTATATATATCTATAATTCGTGAATCGCAAAGAAAAGTAACGAAAGAAATAAATTGGAGCGTTCTCGGTACTCTGTGTAATGTCCCAGCAAACATTAAGGTATGATTTGAATGAATAATCTTCAATTAAAATATAATTAAAAAACATACATTTCATAATTTAAGAAGTAAGAAAAGTAATTCGTAAAGTATTACAAAAGTTTATGTTTATCAGAATATCTGAAACGTTTGACTTTGTGCATGTTGGGATACATGCATATGAAATGCATACATT
This sequence comes from Bellardia bayeri, assembly GCA_950370525.1. Lineage (NCBI taxonomy): Eukaryota > Metazoa > Arthropoda > Insecta > Diptera > Calliphoridae > Bellardia > Bellardia bayeri. The sequence continues at coordinate 101,343,546 of OX493266.1, forward strand.
AAACATATTACAATTTAAATTATTTCCAAATATAACGTACTTCTGTAATGAATCAAATTTATTATACATATTATGGAAACTTAATTTATAACTTTAAAATCAAATTTCAAACATTAATTATTATTAAATAAATTTAAAACGCAGTGGTAGCAAAAATATATTATTCATATTAAAATATATATTGATGTTTGCAAATATCCAGATAATATATATAATATCACTGCTTTATTTAAAATTTCTTCAAGAAACATTTCTTTTCTGCTCAGAAAATACTTTTAGAATAAAAATTAAACATTTAAAGACATATATTTCTAACCATTTTTTGCTTTCTAGCTATTCATAGACTGACTTTTCTCACTTTTTTCTTTTATTTTCGTTCTTTTTTAACCTTACCACTCAAAAATTGGTTTGTCGCTATGAACAGTCAGTAGTTTTTATGGTTAGGAACTGAAATTGTCAATCAGTTTTTATGGTTTAATTACTAATTAGTTTATGATAGTTATTCCTGATTTTACAATTATTTAATTCTTCTTTACAATTTGTACGCAAAATAAAACGATTTATCTTTTCAAACAAATGCATAAAAAAATTTTATATCAAAAGAAAATAATACTTCCAAAAATATATACGACCATGTCACAGAATTTAATTCCGTTCGGAAGTGGAACCAATTCCGTGTTTTGCTTCTATAGAAAAAGCCAAACGAACAATTTTTTCGAAATGTAATAATTTCTAGATTTCATTCCGAAAAAAAGTTTCGTTTTACTTTTTCTATAGAAGCAAAATACGGAATTAATTCCACTTCCGAACGGAATTAAATTCTGTGACATGGCTGATAGTTTCTTTTCTAAAATGTATCAATTATATATTGATAAATTAAGTCAACTTATTTATGACACTATGTCATTGAACATCTGACAAGTCATCCATTAACATAGTAAATTGCTTTTTATAAATCTATTTTGTATAAGCACTTAAATTACTATCTGTTTTTTTTTTTAATTTCATTAAATCTTTCTCTTATCTTAAATTATGATTGTTTTACTTTAATCTCTAGTATTTCTATTTTCTATAATATTCCTTTAAACATTATTAACATGCATTCCATAGTGCATGAAGGTCGAATAATTTATTGAGATTCCTTCATATTTGCAAATATCCAGATAAATTGTGTTATTTAGTACCGACACATGACCTTTAGGCCGATACATAAAATATGTTTTTTTTTTTTTGATTGTGTGATTGTCAGCAAAACATATTGGTTGCTGTTTTATGGTAAATAATTGGAAGAAAAATATGAAAACCATTTATTGAAAACAATTGGTCAAATAATAATTTTAGGCTTCAAGGAATAATACACATAAACATGCTTCGTCAGCTCATGAGCCAACCGCCCATCCATCTATAAACCATCTGCCAATCCAACCTCAACAACAATCCAACCATCTTGAGTCAATCATAAGCTGTTTTATCCATTGTCTATTGTTCGCTTTAATCAAATGGCATTTATTTTTTATTTCATAGAAATTCCATAGAAATTGTTGTTTATAGTGTGTGTTGTGTGTTATGTGGCATTTCTCTTTTTTTATGTCAAAAAATACAAATAAAATAACAATCACACATATACGCTGTACAAGGCCATAAAGGCAAACTTTAATAATATTCTAATAAGCCTAGAGAATATGTTTCCCCTACAAACTTATACTTACATTTCTCTCAGCAAAAAGAATTTCCTGTAATGAAATCCTTGACCTACACTAAACTTAAACTTGAAAGCAACAACAAAACAGAAATGTTTATGGAAAAATCCAAAATGCCTTTAATTTGTGACATTATAAATACTGGCTGGTTCTTAGAACTTTTTCCACTTTCTTTTTAAAAGTCTTGCACAAATTGTATGAATCGGAACACTGTTATTTGTACAAAATTTTTTCTCCCCAAAATAATCCAACAAAATGTTGATGCTGCTCTTGCTAAACTTGTTTCTATTTATTTTACTTGGAAAATTAAGGAAAAAACAAATACAATAAAAACTTTGCAACACACATGTACTCTCAAAAGTGTAAAGTTTAAACATACTTGTACTCGAATTTGCCATCTACTTCCGTTTTTTTATACTTATTTTTTCCACAGTCTTCTCTTTGTAGTTTGAGTTACAAAAGGGTGCACGCAAATGTTGAATGTACCATCTGCAGTCAGTATATATGTATGTATATGTAATAAATATAGTTTTTTAAAAGACATGTTGGCAGATTTTGTTGAGCAAAAATACATACACTCAAATACATACATATGTGATCTCCTGAAGCAGTATGTTGCTAAACTCCAATAGAATTGGCCGTATAACGAAACCGCAACATAAGAAAAATAAAATTAAATAAAGAAAAAACATAAAATATGGAATTCTTAAGGATAAACAAGTTTAGAATATAATAAATAATGAACTAACAGTTTTTGTACAGACATTCAGAAAAACTATTTCCTCAAAAACACATCTCAGCTAAAGATAGGCAATCAGTGACACTGATATATTCATTGACAAAAGAAAACCATTTCCTGATGCCATTACCAACAAGGCCTAATGAAAAGAGCGGAAGCATAGTTTCGCAACAGTGTGGCCATCAATTTGACTAAATTAGGTGGTGTCATCTATTACAAATTTAATTCTAACATTAAATAATTTTATTCCATTTTCTTCAACCTTTTTGATTTTTATTAAGAAGATTTCCAAAGGAAATCGAAATATCGAGGTAATTATAAATAAAAAAATATTTTATAAAAAATAAAAAGTGACCTTAGGCTTACAAATTATTTAATTCTAACATTAAATAATTTAAACAATTTATTTTAATACATATCAAATGTCACGTCTACTTAAGTCTCTAAACACTAATTTCAAAAAAAAAAAAAATAAAAAACAACAAGTACGACAAACATAGAAATCAACACGAAAAATCGAAATTAATAAACCTTCTGGTGTTGACATCTCTCATGACTAATGAATGTTTAATAAAGCAACAGTTACTAATTTCTTATGACCAGCTGGAGTATATGGTTCATTTTAGCCATTGCTAAGCACAACAACACAAACAAACACAGCCATTCAACCAGCCATACACACTCAACATTCTTTGGCAATTTGACAATATGAAAAAAGTTAAAGGCAAAAGCACAATATAGAAAATGTTGCACAACTAGTGACAGCTAATAGTATAAAAACAGCTCCTAAAACTAACGACTCAGACAATAACAGCAACTACAACGAAATACCAAATAAAAATTATATTTCTTTTGCCAAACTACAAGAAAAAAATAAATATAAAAGTTAATAGGAAACAGCATGCTTAAATACAAACAAGCAAAGCATACAAACGGAAACGAAAAACACTTGAAAGACACACTCACATTTGAAGAAAAATGTTCGTAATTTAAAGTCACACACAAAGCTGGTACTATGCATTCGATAATAAAAATGCAATGAAGAACTACAGCAACAACTATTTTCACTTAAAGAATTGTATTCACCGCACAGGCGAGAAATCTTCTTCAATAAAGAAATAAACATGAATATCGAAAACAAAACAAAAACTACAAACGAATAAACAGTGTCGAAAGTCAAGTCTAAAGCCCCATAAAAAAATATATAAAATAAGAAAATGAAATAAACCGTCATAAATTACATTTTATGACATTTGTTGCATGCAATAATTATTTATGTTGCTGTTATGCTGTCATTTTTATACTTGTTGTTGTTTTTTAGTAAATGGTTGGATTTTTGTTCCCCCTTTTGCTTTATGGTTTCAGAAGTACAACACGACGGGAAATAAAACTTTAAACTTCCTGGAAATGTATATCTAGTTAAAAGCTCTTGAGTGTTTTTTTAAAATTAGATTTTTTAGCGAAATAAAAAGCTGTATTGTTATTAAATGCAAAATAATTATTTCAATCGAGTTCTTTACACGCTGCTGGGCGTACTCCTATTAGTAAAAAAATTCAAATGCAATTATTATGTTTATTTGAATTAAATTAGGCACATAAATCTTATAAAAATAGCACATTAACATTAATAAATTAATAATAATGTCAAAGCGGTAGCAACTTTTCGTTAGTTAATCAACACATAATATTATTTAAAATATCGTCCTTGATATAAGTCAAATTTCATATTTCTTTTATGAAATTTTCTTTGAACTATCAAATTTTTTGTGATTTGCCGATGCAATATAAAAGTTGAGTCCCACCTATAAAATCAGGTAATAAAAATTGTTTCCAAGTAACTAAACAAATAGAGCGCTTTTTAGCGATTAAGACAAATGTATGTCCTAATTCCCTTATACGGTCATTCCAAACATTTCTGAAATTTCGTCTCAGATTTATAGATGTTAATGGCATAAGTGATAAGTTAATTAAAGTATCATAATGAAGTAGGATTGTCATATAAGACTCTATTAAAAAACATTCATTCTTATATACATTCTGATTGATGGCCACTTTCCGCATTTGGAACTATTCATTAATGAGCTCAATTTAAATGAAAATAATTGAATAAAAGCTTAACGGCCAATTGTGAATCGAATGCTTAAATCAACCCTGCCTGTTTCCCCTAAAAGCATTTTCATTTTCATTTATGTTTAATATCGTTATGTTTGCTTAGGGGCACATAAATTTATGTATCAGCCCTTGGCTACAAACAAAAACCCTCAAACCATGAGTGCCATAACGAGTGACAACTATAACTCTCTCTTTATCTGCACACACTTGTACAAACAATATGTACTCATATGTCTAGTAGAGTGGTTCGTCATCAAATAGAAAAATTAAAAAAATTTAACACGCATAACCCAATTCCAGCTTCAGTAGCTTTCTAATAATAATTGAATATAACTCAACAATATAGGTACTAAATAGTTCAATATCATTATAGGACTTAAGCGGTCGTCCGATATTACAACGTTGTCAGATCTAGCAATGTACTGGCATTGAAAAATTGTTAGCAAAAGGTAAATTGTCAGTTCAGACGACTGTAAGAAAACTAACAATTTCATTGGCACACAATAATCACACAATAAATTTATCTGTCAATCGAAATTGTTTTTTCAAAATGTTATTAATGCACACTTGTTTGTTTGTTTATGTATATACAGAGTTGCATTTAGAAATAATTTCTATGACAATGCTGCCATTGGCAGATGCATAAACTTTGCACATATGACAATGAAAAGGGTATGGCAATTGTCTTAAAACAATGACAAAAATTTGTGTTTACACGTTTGTTAGATGTCTGATAATATTTTTGTCTTGCAATGTACTGAAAATGCTTTTTCTTACAACGTTGGAAGACAAAAATTTTAAGTTTACACGGTTGTTAGACATTTTCTGAACATTTTATGGACAACGTTGTAATATCTGACGACCGTCTATACATAGCTTTAGAATTGTGTAACCAATACTTCGACAACTATTTAAACGCCATCGAAATGTGATTTAATTAAAGTCAGTGGACCACCCTAATGTACACGCATACTTACTCACATAAAGTGTACACACATGTGTAGGTTTGTTTTGACAAAATCTAAATCTACCGTATTGTCTGTTTCAATTTTAACACATGTGTGTGAGATGTTTCCTACGACAGCCACATATGCATACATACATACATACATATATAGACTTATAAATACAAATACACATATATACTAGTTCGTAGATACTCATGCATAAATACAATTACAAACAAACGAACAAACAACCAGATATAAAGATACACATGTATGTGTCAGCCAACACTTTTGGGCCTACTTTATATTTACAAAATGGATAAATGTCTTCTATATTGTACAGAGTAGTTGTACATTTGACTGGACGCACACATAAACACACAAGCACATTTACATGTACATATTTATATTTAAGATTGAATTTCACAATTAAGATAACAACCAAAAAAATAATACGGAAATTGAACTTTGTTACATTTTTCGTTTTAAACGTTTGTGACAAACAAATAGATACAGAGTAATATATTTTGTGATCGAAAAAATTATTTTTGATTTGAAATTCATTTTGTTGTTTAATGTTGAAACAAATCAAAACAATAAACACTCTAAAAGTGCCACAACCATATTGTGGTAGCATGGTAGAATAATATAACTTGAAGTACAAAATAAAATCCTGTTCTCTGTATTTAATTCTAACGATTTTCTAAAAATTTTAATTCGTTCCGTATGTTTTATAAAACCAACATATATCACAAAAGCTTATGGCGTTTTCTTTTCTGGCAAAAATGTTACATATATGTTACACTTTTTACCCATTTCCCATATAAAAAAGGAAAAAAGTGTAACATTTTTGCCAGAAAAGAAAACGCCATTAAGCATAACAATTGAACATTTAGAACAAGTTCTTTAAAAAAAAAGTTTTATAGATAAAACTTTAGTTGTTCTGCATTAATTAATTTAATATTTCTTCTATATTTAGGCAATATTTAATTTTTTCATTAGTTAAAGTCTAATAAAGCAAATAAAAAGATAACAGAAGAGTGGAAATTCGGACTAAATTATTACCAAACATTAACCATTGACCAATTGTCAATTTTAAGGCGAATCGGAAACTAATTAAGTTGTAGTCCATAAATACGTATTTATATAAAATGTACAACTAAAAAATCAATCCTGCATATATTACAATGCAGACAGCGATGACTCCCGCCAAAATAGTGACAATACATATGAATCTGAAAATATGCTTTAAGCTCAAATAGATTATCAAAATGTAAAATTGATTTAGCAAATTTTATATTACTTATTTTGAATTTTTTATTATTAATTTTATCGCTTTACTCCATCATTTGAATTCAAGTCCATATTATCACTAATGTGGCTCTCAAAAGGCAACGGAGCAACGTTTTTGGAGAATATTGGGTTATTTTTTAAATTCAAAAATGTTAACAAAAAATAAATAACTTGGCTCTTTTAAATACCACAGTACAAGAATTAAAAAAAAAAATAGAATTTTAAATTTTTTATGCAAATAGCTTTTCAAACTTTTTCTATTAAAATCGAAATTTCCAAAAAAAAAAAAGGAAGGGTAACACTTGCGTACTAAGCTAACACTATTTTTGTCCCTAAATTCTTCAAATACAATCGATTTATTTAACTATCAAAGAACACACATACATCTAAAGATCTAAAAGATATAAGAAAAGCAGCCGGAAAATGTATTTTTACATATTTATAACAATATGATATTTCGCATTTACAATTTAATAGCACTATTAAGCATTAAAGAGCAGATGTAATTTAAACGCATTAAGGCGGCATTATAGTTACAAATAAAATTGTAACAAGGCTATATTTTTAAGAAGCTATTTTCAATAAACTGAACAAATACTTACGTTATCAACGAAGAGTTAGTTAATTAGGAAGTTAGTCCCAATTTACACGACTTTTTAGACATATGGGTGAGGGGTTACTCTCTTATTCGTATTACATATGTGTATACTCTCTAAGCAATAAGAAGAAATTTCAAGGAAAAAATTGTATCAATATTTTCAATAAAAATTGCTTCGTGTAAATTGGGACTTATTACAACTAAGAGAAAGGAATTTTTTTTTTATGTTTTTTATTTTTATTAATTCAAAATTACAATTTTACATTATAATGTGGACTCAGCGCCTCTAGGGCATTATTGAGACTTCGTTGGCAAAATGATTACAACTTATTTATGTTTATTTTAATTATTTCTAAAATTAAAAAAAAAAAATAAAATAGAATAGCTAAATTATACTGCATTAGAAGCATTTCAATATTATTAAGATACAAATCTTTTAGCTTTTTCTTAAATAATGTTATTGATGAACAATTTTTTAGAAATTGGGGCAAATTATTGCATTCCAAACTACCTAAGTACTCTATTCTTTGTTTAGTGATTTCTAGGCGACATCTAGGAATCCTTAAATTTGAATTATTTCTTGTATTAAAAAACATTTGGTTGACAGATAAACTGATCGTGTGCTGTCCATTCTTTCTATTAAATTCTATTAAGTATTTCTCTTTACTTTAAAACAGCCTAAGTCTAAAATCTAATTTTTTCCTAAAGACTAAATTGAATTAATTATGATTACTTAAATTGAAAAATCTTAACCCATTTCTATGCTTAGCAGCGTTGCCAGAAAATAAATTTCGAAATATGCTAAAACTTGAAAAACTAAGTACTAAAATGTTCTACAGAAGAAAAAATAAGTGCTAAATTTTTCAATGTAACAATACATACAAATGTTACAAATATAAATTATAGTTTTTTCTAATTTTGTTCATACAAACTGTTGACTTGTTTTAATAGATGACATTTCATATATTAATTCAAAAATTTCCGTGTTCATTTACTTACCACACCGAAAGAAATTTAGTTGAAATATTAATAAAAGTTATATTTTTTTTTTTTTTATTTCTCCAAAAGTATTTTTTGGAGTGAAATCTAGCACTGAAAGTGCTAAAATGACAACACTGATGTTTAGCATCTTAATACACTGCGCGTCATCAGGTTAGCGCCCCCTATCGCTCGTTTGTTTTTGAATTTTTTATTTTTTTATTGCATGCAAATTCGCAATTTTTACTCTCACAAAAAATTAAAGCGCGAAAGAAGAACCCTTACATATTATTTGCTATTTTGCTTTCTGTTTTTCCATATATTTTTACTTTTCTCGCTTGTTTTGACAATCGCGGTTACCAATTTTTTTGATTAAATTAAAATATTATTTATCTTTAAATAAACGCATAAAATGGCAGTTTTATCTTTGGAAGAAAAAGATAAATTGAGGCTTACCATGGTTCTGGACTATCCTTTCATAAAATTGCGGAAAAAATTGGAAGGCACAGAAAAACGGTCCCTAGTTTTCTTCAAAATAAGGAACACTACGGAAAAAACTTCAAAGGCGGCAATAATCGAGTGCTTTCCCAAGCAGACAAGCGATCAATACAAATTCGCACGACTCGTCTACCAAAATCAAAGACAAAACTGGTATTAAGGTTTAAAGAGTAATACAGAGACAAAAATTAAAAAAAACACCACCTAATATGCTGAGAAAGGAAATGCGGTTAAATTTTGCTCGAACACACATGACGTGGTCAACTGAGTGGCATTACGTTGTCTTTTCAGATGAAAAGAAATTTAATTTAGAAGGGCCCGATATTCATGACCTACGTAAGGAGGGGCATTATTTGGACCGCCTGCACAGCCGAGAGGGGGGCGTGATGGTGTGGGAGCAATATCCTACTATGACACCTGCGAGTTGCAGTTTCTAACATCTCGTATGAATGCGGAAAACTACAAAAGCGTTTTGAAAACGGTTTTTCCCCACTTTCAAAACTTATTTTCAAATTTAAAGTGGTATTTTCAGCACTATAATGCTCCAATTCATACAGCCCGATCCGTGAAATCGTGGATTCAGAGCCAAAAAGTTGACGTCCTTGAATGGCCACTATACTCACCCGACTTAAATATCATCCAGAATGTCTGTGGATGGTTGGCTAGGAACGTGTACGAGTCCGGAACACAATACGAAACAACAACCGAATTATTCGAAGGCATCAAATACGCTTGGTTCACAATTTCGTTGGATTATATTGAAAAACTATATAATTCAATTTCCAATCGAATTTTTTAAGTGATTTCTAGCAAAGGCGGCACCACGCATTATTAATTGTCATTAATACTGTTTAAAAAATAATATGTAAGTATTGAATTTAATTGCAGATGGCGCTATCCTGTTGACCAATTTTTTAATTAGTTTTTTAGTATATATAGTTTTTCTTCAAAATTAATTAAAATATTATCTTTTATGCTGCAGCAGTCATTGTTGTTTTATTTAAAAGAGAATTTATAAAAGTCTACTGGATAAAAACTTTAAGGTTATAGCTCAATGGATTCAGATAATATTTGATATTAACGATCTGTGAATGGCGGGCGCTAACTTGATGACACGCAGTGTATGTATTTTTATAAAATACAAAAACACTTAAATGAACTTAAGTAGACATAAGACGTTATGTATATGTATACGGTTGTGAAATTTTATAAATTGTATCCACTAGTGTAGTTTACGTATTTATTACCGCAGCAGACCTAAAACAACCTACTCCAGCATACATCTTATGTCCTTTCATCTCACTTTTATGTTTCTCATTTTTGCAGAAATATTTATAAAAAAAATTAAACCTATTTTCCCCTTTCACAAAAGCATGTAGCTTCACAAAGAACAAAACAAAAACCTTGGTTTTTGTTTATCCCTACAAACATGCAATTGAGCTGTAGATATATATCGAGGTCTTAGTGAAAATATACTTTAAATTCAACTAAATAATGGTGGCGCAAAAAGAGGAATGAATAACAACAAAATTCACAGAAATAATCTTAAACCTTTTTAGCACTAAATACGCCGCAGGATGAGGGTGTGTTTAAATTTTACTTAAATGTGGGTAAAGGAATATATTCACAGTTCTAAGCTAAACGATGCTAGAAAATGAAATGAATTATAATAAAATATATTATGGTTTCTGGAACAAAAATATCTTACAATTTCAAAAATAAGAAAATGTGCTGTAAGAGTAAATATTTAATATTTCATTTTACATTTCATATTCCTAACTTTTGATTATTATTTAAATAATAAGAAAAAAAACTGCTTGTTGTGGTGACTGAAAATCGTAGTTAAAAAATAACTCTTTTACAAAACGCAAGGAATTGTCAAGAGTAGAAATAAACACAACAACTGTATCTTTACATCCGCCTAACATGACTTCAAATACAAGAAAAGAAAAACGTAACCGTAATGCTACAGCTACTGCTGCTGTCTTGGGAAATTTGGGACTGTTCCTAGAAGCTTAAACTGAGATTAAGCACGTAACCCATGTTAAAGTTGTTTTTTTCTCATTTTCTTTCATGTTTATTGTGTCATAATATGTCACGGTGGAATAAGCCAAGAATCAAAATAAGAAAAGCTAAAGTTAAGGAAGTAAACATTCATTCCAACTACAAAATACAGATGATGGTGATGATGACGAATATGAATCTCATACAAATTCACAAGTCTTATATTAAGAAATAAAAGTCACAAAAAAGAAATTAGATCTCTTGAGCATTTAAAAGTAAGTACAATGAAAATAACTCTGAGAGTTTATAAAATATGAAATAATTTTGAAAAAAATTAACAGCGTAAAAGTATTTTACACAACAATATGTGGCAACAAGAAAATAATATTTTAAGACATTTTCGAAACCTCGCCTATTTTTTTTTATCACATTTCAGACAACTATGGACCAATGTTGTTAATTTTCAGTACGAAAATGAATGTGACTTGGGAGGACATGATGATTTGAATTTTGAATATTTTTATAAGTGGATAACAGGTAAATTACGATTCCGTTATAACAAAATACGAAATTAAATATGTATAAAATTGTTTTCCAAAAACTTAATAAAAAACAAAACAAAAACCATTGCAAAACTGAAGATGGAACGTGCTAGCATTATCCAACAGACAAACATTTTCAGAGTTTGTCATATTAAACCAAAAAAGGTTACGCTCAGCATGAACTATACCAAATTCAGAATGCTTTTAAATCTAACTCTTTTTCAAATACGTTTGGGGAGTTTTTGAAAAATAATGGGAATTTATTTTCAATTTGAGAATTCCTGCATTATGAATTCATGATTCGTTCGGTGTTTCAGTGGGATTCAATTTTTGTTGCATACATGAAAAGAAAGTCAAATATAATTTCTATAAAATATTGCAGGTAGTAGACTTAAAATATGTTTGATTAATTTTTAAAAATCTGGGGCATTCGTGATCGGATCGAGCTATCGTATCGAAAAATGATTTCGATATCGAAATTATGATAAAATGTACTAAATTCCTTGCACGATATCGAATGCCATAATCTCAAATAAGAATATTACGATCAATTTTACTCGATATCGAATGCGGTAATTTGGCCCCTGGTAGCAATAACATATTACTAAAATCTTTAGGTTTACAAATATTGGACCAACCAAGTCTTTGTTGAAATTTATCAAGAGCAACCTTTCTAAATTTTAAACAATCTGATTTTATCTGACGCATTCATTTCCCACGTAAATGTATTCAGTTGGCAAAAATATGTACATATATCTGATGAGTTTATATTGCAATATGTTTTCAACTCTTCGTTTTTTATCAAATGTTTTGTTTGGAAACTTATTTATTAAAAATTCGTTTTTCCAAAGCAATTCTTAGGAATCTACTCGGTTTCATTTCACACACTTTTTCGTGTTCAATAAGAAACTTAGATAAGTAAGTTAGTGAAAAATTAGTTTTTCCAAAGCAATTCTTAGGAATCTACTCAGTTTCATTTCACACACTTTTTCGTGTTCAATAAGAAACTTAGATATGTATGTATATTTGTTTAGTTGTTTTGTTTTGTTTAAGTTTTCAATGAAAAACTAGTCAAAACTTTTTTAATGGGAACAAATTATTTTCTTTTTTGACATTCCATTAAAAATCCCTAATGGCATTGCACGGCATGAAAAGACAAAATTTAACAAAATTTACCACAACTTTTAAAACAAACATTTGTCATTGAACTACGCAGTAGACATAAAAAATACTTACAGCCTGTTTATGTTACACGTTTGAAGTTAAACGAAACTGGACGAAACGTCAACGATAACGTAACAATTTGCGTTTTTGTAACGCGCTTTCTATTGTTCGTCTTAACAATGTGTCAAATCACAGTATTGCCAATATGTAAATATATTTGCTTTGTGTACTTTTGTGCATATTAAATATTTTAAGATTTCGGTAATTGTTTAAGCTTTAGGTCTTTTTTATAAAAAATTTAAATTTTTCTTCAATATTTCGCTACTCTTTGAGTAGCTTTTTCAGGATAAAAATTTTATAATTTTAATTTTTTATAAGAAAAACCTAAAGCTTAAATAATTACCGAAATCTGAAAAAAGAGGTCAAATAAAAAATAATAAGAAATATTAAATATTAATATGCGAAACATTCACCCAGTTTCCAAAATGGTCACAAATCTGCTCCAGAAATTTTTTCAAAAATTTTAAAATTTTCAAATCCACATTACTCGGATTCCAAGATTATTTCAGATATCCCACTAATGCAGTTCCCACAAGTACCCTTTGGACCACCATTTCTATATGGTGTAATATGCGAACCATTCACCCAGTTTCCAAAATGGTCACAAATCCTTTCCAGAAATATCATATTTTTCAAATTAAAATTTCTCAAATTCTAAGATTACATATTTCACATGTCCTACTATTAATTTGATGCCAGCAATTATTTTTATACCCTCCACCACCAAGAGTGGTGCCCTCATTCACCAAGAAAAGTATATATTTTCTTGATCCTTATGAAATTCTAAGTCAATTTACCCATGTCCGAGTGCTGTCCGTCTCTGTAAAACACTCTCACGTCCAAACTATACAACTTAACTAAACGAAATTTCCAGAAAAATATTTCTTATTTTCCGGGTAACTTTGGTATTGAAAATCAGCAAAATCGGTTTAGGCCAACCAGAGTTATGGACCAATATGTGAAACAACCTCCATAAAAATTTGATATTTTTTGCCCATTTTATTGCAATATTTTGAAATATATTGCAGATAATACCATCAAATTTTGTATACGTTGTTTTTATGATAAACGAAGAAAGTGTGCGGAAAATAGTATGAATCGGTCCATGATTTCTCATAGCCTCCATACAAAAAGCTTCCCGAAATATTGCTCAATTATACATAAATGCCTATAAAATTGGAATATCAAGACAAAATTCAGCAAAAATAAGATTTATGCAAAACTAAATCGCAAAACAAATTTTTTTAGTTCGGTTCATGTTTGACCATAGCCCCCATATAAAGTCTACTTCCAAAATTCACTTAAATACGTATAAAACAGATGTAAATAATGTTAAAGGGCTAAAATCTGACATGAATAATCTTCATAGGCGAATAAATTGTTGTACTAAATTTTATGGTGGTCGGCCCAGAATTGGTCATAGCTCCCGTACAAGGACCACATCTGAAAAAGACATTTATCCCTATATATATTGTATAAATATCGGTACCGACTCAAAACCTGTTTGCTACCTGTATTATCAAAATGTTAAACGCATACAAATTCTAACTTACCTGATATATATCTGAATTATTAAAATATATAACACGATATATTTTTCATAATTTTTTTTTTTTATTACCTTTAACTTTAACAGTATATTTGCAGGTGCAGGGTATTAAAGATTCGGCAAAGCCGAATATACTTTTCTAACTTGTTTTGTATCTTTTTATTTCTGAAATTATTTCAAATATATAATTCAGATAGATTTTTGTATTATAGTTCAATTAGTCTGACTGTTAAGTGCTTAAGTGTTACAAATTTTGGTTTTTGTCTGTGCTACTTAAATTCGAATTTATCTCCACACACATTACTAAGTTTAAGATGAAATTTACATACTTTAGTCCAATACTCCTTCGTGTGTTATTATTCTTTTTATTTTGTTTATAATAATAATATTTCATAAAATAAACTACATTGTATTTTGTACCAATATATTAAATGTATATATGTATAATTAATTATACTCACTGATTTAAATTCCTTTCGTTTGATCCACTTTGACTGGTGATATTATCTGTATGACGACGTTCTTTGTGAACGATGCCCATCAGCTTCATCCATGGATTGTTTTGGGAGCCATGCCCACCTCCCATACCACCACTCTGCCACATAGTCATTTTGACGGCTTTCTTCTACAATTTTGTTGCTGACAGGCGACAGTGGCAGTAATTCACGTTAAACACAAAACAAAAACAAAAAAAAAAGAAGACTATAACGACAACACGCACCGAAGGTGGTTGCCGCCTTTAATTAGTTTTAATTATTAACACTTTAACGCGTTCAACACTTTAGTTAGTGATCTTGGTATTTTGTTTCACATATTTTCGATATTTTTGCAATTGTTATTGAATTATATTTGTAAATATTTATGTTGTTTTTGTTATTGTTGTTGTTGATGATGTTGTCAAACAAACTTGTCAGCAGAGATAATCAAGTCATTTTTATGGAAGCAATTTGAATGGATTTTAATCAGGACTCACACTCACACACACATTTCTATTTAAATTATTTTAATTTATTTATTTTTAGGGATTTATTGAAAATTACTTTCAAAACTAACTAACTGATTAATTAATTAATTAAATTTAATTTGGCCACTTTAATTATTTAATTTTATATTAAAACGAGTTGAAACAAATGGATGGATTTTTAATAATTATTTTTACTTTGGTTTAGATTTAAAGGGTGACTAGGTTATTGTTATTATTTTATTTTATTTAATTATTCTCTATTTAATTAATTTATGTAATTATTTATTAAGTAAGATTGCAAGACTTTAAATGTGTTATTTTGTTGTATTTTGTATTTAATATTATTATAGTTAAATTAATAATTATTTATAAATTGCTACTGAACAACGGGCGGCTTTTAAATTATTTTAGTATTTTAATTAAAAAAATTAAGCTTTTTATTAATTATTTAATGCATAAATTTATTTTGAATTATTTGATTTTAATTAATTAATAAATTAATTTTTGTTTCACTTTTAAACATCACAATAAATTTAAAATTTTTTTTATTATTATTATTTCTTGGGAATAATTTATTACTTTTTATATTATATTATATGATTATTTATTCATTTATTTATTAATTATATTGCATTTTTTGAAGACTAGCTAGATTTTGTATTACTTTTTTTTTTATTACAGGATTTTAATTTTCTACACACTTTTATTTCCATCTACTGCAGGTTGCTTGGCGGTCTTTCTGTTAATTTTGCCTATATTATATCATTCATTAATTATTGAACATTATCTTAAACTACGTTTTTGGTGTTGCCATTTAATAAGATCAAGTTAAGCTAAAAAGAGACAAAACAACATTTAAATTAAATAATTATTTTTAAATTTTGTTAAACATAATAAAAAATTAAGAATTGCTTTTTGGAATTTTGTTAAGGATTTCTTAAAATTTTAACAAATTTAATAATTAACCATTTTATAATGGTTCAAACAATAATATCGCTTCCAATATAAGATCTAATATGAAAATCCAATCAACAAATTTATAAAAATTCGCTAGGTTTCAATTCAAAAAATAAATGTTAAAGAGTAAAAATGGTTTTTGGGAACCATATTTGGAAATAAATGCAAATAGTTATAATTATGTTTTCAACTTGCAAAATATTTGAATAAATTTTAGTAATTATTGAAGCTTTACGTCTTTAATTTTATAAATTTCAAAAAATTATTTGTCATAGGAAATAAAGGATATGAAAACTTTTAACATAACAAAATAATAAAATAAATAAAAAAAGGACCAATAAACAATAATAAGATATTTGAATAAATAAATAAATATTTTTCAAACAAAAACATTGACACACACTGGATTCAGGGCTGAATTTACAATTATTTTTAACTTGAATCTTAGTTAATTGTTATCTTAGAATGCTCAGTATATGTTTTCTGTAGACTGGATAATAATATTACGAATTTAGTCTACTAAAACTGAGCAACAGAATACAATAATAGAATATTAATCACATTTTCCAAGTTTCATATAATCCTAGCCACACTTTTCGAAATTAGCAAAAAAAAAAATAAAACACTAGCGAATGGAGTGAAACCTTATGGATGACTTATAGGTCATAAATGGTAAAGGGTACATAAGAACTGTTTTAGATATTAAGATATTAAGTAATTTTTTTTTAGTATTTTAAATAAGTATCTACATGACCACACAAAACATATTAAATAATAAAACAATTCTTACAATTCCACCATTAGTTTTTAACTCTGAATACAAAAAGAAAAACACCTTACTTTTCTACACGACTAAAGGCCAAAAAGAACCCATTTCTTAATTAATGACAAACAACTTTTACGGTTAAGGGTGTCAAATGATTAATTTATACTAAATTTCAACCATTTTCAGATTCTCTTAAAATTCATAATTAAATTCTTTAGTGAAAAAATATTGTTTAAAAGCTAATTTCTATAAAATACTGCAGTAAACAAAACGTTCTCTACAGTTGCTTCAATTCTATATTTTGCAGGTGAGTGAAATTAAACAAAGCAAAGAATAAATTAAGAAAGATTTATAATTCTTTTGTCTTCTATTTGTATAGATTTCGTTATATAAACAGCCATGTTATTGAGAGATCGTAATGATTTCTATGACAATGGATAGAATAGACATAAATAAATAATGAATGAGAGTCATAACTTGGCACAATGAATATATGTATCTGAATAAGGCAGAAGAAAATGATACCAGCATGTATTTCATGACCAGTTTTACAAATGGCAAAGTAATAGTCATGGAAAATATGTAAATTGGAACAACTGGGCCACAAAACAAAATTGTCTAAAAACAGGTAAAAATTTATTTAAAAATTTAACACGGAATTATTGCCCAAAATCGTTGAATGCAGTGGAGGAAAGGTTAATACTCATGGAAAACCTCTTCATACAACATTTATTCCGACCAGATTTCAACGACCAACCAAAAAGAACTCCATAGAAATCGTCGAGGTATAATATTTTTTTCGGACATTTAATTTTTTCATTTAATTTATTTTCTTTCAGCATAAAAAACCAATTTCTTCAAAAAATGAGTAGGCTAAATATTACTGTATGTAATTTATATATGTACATACATTTATATAGTACATATTATGTATTATACATATGTATATTATTTAAAAGGATTTTTCCCAATGCCGGGTTATTGCTTTTAAAAATTGATGTGTGTGAAGATAAATTTAAATTTAACTAGCACAGACAAAAACCGCAATTTTTAGCCAAGCTCATTTTACACTTAACAGAGCACTGTTATTCACTTAACAGCCATCATACTTGAATTCTGATACACAAATCTGTCTGAAATTATTTCAGAATAAGAAAAATACATATTAAGAAATAGATACGGTATGGAAAAATACCACTGAATGGAACTATGATAGTGGGATATATGAAATAATTTTGGGATTCCAGTAAATTTGAATTTTATGCAAAAATAAATCTGGAGAGGATTTTTGGCCATTGTGGAAATTAGGAAAAGGACTCGGGTATGACACTATATGGATATGGCGGTCCTATGGTCACTTTATACAGTCCTCTGGAGAGGACTTTATACAACTGTAATAGTGGGATATCTGAATTAAAAATTGACAGCATATGAAATAATTTGCGTGAAAACTATATAAGTGGATTGTTTAAATAGGAAAAATAATAAGACATTAAGAACATGTGAGTAAAACAGATATTTAAGACTTAAATGATATTTAAAACGTATGTATGGGAAACCGTTTGAATTAAATTAAACAAATATTATATTTATTTAAATAGAAAAAAAACGACTTAAAAAATGTTGTAATTTACGAAGTTGTGATTATAAATGTAGGATTTTTTCTTCATCATTGTTTCTCGATTATTCAGCAATTTCTTCAAAATTTTTATGACTTTTATCTTGCCCAAAATGCTTGTAAAAGCAGCTGAATTGCAATACAGCACTTTGTAGTTATGAAGTATTAATATCAATTATGAATTTACATACATATGTACATACTCCATTTGATTGCAAAATTAAACTATAGTATAGTTCAAGGCTTACTACATAAAAAGGAAAAGGAAAATACAAACAAACGTGCACAGCGCAACTGTACTTCGAAATATGAAAGATACAAAACAAAAAAAAAAAAAAAATATACTGTTAATTCCTGTAATGAAATATCCAATCAGCATGTTAAAACCACATGTTGTTGATTATTTGCATAATGAACAAACACAAACACGAAATATGTATTAATAGTAGGATGCCCACATTTACATGAAGTCAAAGCAGTTGTTCATTTTACTTGTTTATGTAAAAACAGTTTGTTTCATATGAATGTGTTCATTAACTTGCCTGTCGGTATTAGCTTAAGTGATGACTTCACCTTTACCTCAGACTTTTTCACCTCATGACATTTCCTGCAGCATCAAACTCAAATATCACAAGTTAAACATACAACCTGAAATAAACGCATCCATAGTGGTGCAATTGTATTACTTTTATCGAATATAGAGACATATCCGTTAATAATAACCTCTGCTTTTAACTTTAAGAATATCCCGCAAAATGTTGGTAATAATAATTTCTAAACATATTGTTTTATACTGTTGCTAAGTTTTAGTAAAACAGATTTAGAATAACTTTATCAATTCATACGAAATTTATACATTTTTCTGAAACCAGGAAACGTTAAAAATTTAGACTATATGTGATTTTTCATTAAAATACTCATTTTTATTGGTATGGGTGTGTATTTATCGTCCAGACATTAAGATTTTGCTTGAATGAATTTTATTAAGTGCTCAAGTGTTAGCATTTCATTATAGCAACTGTATCATAAATACGTTCACACTAGGGTGGTGCTTATATTCTTTTATTGGGTTATTATTATTCTACAATATCTGGCTACCTAAAACATGAAACGTGCTCGAATTTTGTTAAAATTTTCAGTTCTTGGTTGAAAGCCCAAAATCAAAAACGTCTATTTTGGGTACCACCTTACGGCATACATACAAGAGCATAACGAATATAAAGTAATAAATGAATAAATATTATTGGAATATTTACTCATATAAAACATAAGTGGTATTTTTATTATTCTGTTTTCGAATGTGTTTCTTCCCTTCATTTTCATATTTTCATAGCAGTTGACTACAATGATTGTTGCAAACATGAATACAAAAATAAACAGAAAAACTACATTTTATAGTATTATAACATACACAAACACAAATACAATAAATAATACAGAGAAATACCATTTATGCAACAACTACTAGATACTGTTGCCATTTTGCCAATAAAGACGAGAGGGTTTGCAAGCAAAATTTTTTAGATTTTAATAATTTAGCAATTACTTTTAGTCACATTTCATTGACAAAAGATTTTTTTAATTTCTTGATAATTTTAGTCAGGCTTGAGTTCATTAAATTTAATTTTCATTAAATTATTTTTTTAATTTTATAAGACTTTTGTAAATACAAACTACGGCAAAAAAAATTAGTTTGTTTATATAAAAAATTATTAGAAAACAAACTTGTTTAAAAAGAAGAAAATATACATATTATTTCTAAACCACCCATGCATACTTATGTATTGTAGCAAAATTTTTATGCCTTAAGTGTTTGTCTTGGTTTCCACCACTACTACTACTCAAGGCAATTTGTATTTCTATGCCAGCAATAAGTAGAATTGGTAATAATTATACCCTACACCACCATAGTGGGATTTGTGCATATGTTTGTAACGCCCAGAAATATTGGTACAACACCCACCTTAAAGTATACGGATCGGCTCAGAATCACCTTCTGAGCCGATCTAACGATGTCCGTCCGTCCGTCTGGCTGGCTGGCTGTCCATGTAAAGCTTGTGCGCAGAGTACAGGTCGCAATTTTAAAGATATTTCGATAAAATTTGGTACGTGATATTTTTTCGGCCCAAGGACGGATGGGATTGAAACTGTTGGCAATCGGTCCATTATTTCACCTAGCCCCCATACAAAAGTCCTCCCGAAATTGGGGTTTACCGATCATAAATGTTTGAATTATGCACGGAACCAAACAAATTTCATCACAAATGAGTGGTAAATGAAGCCAAATCACATATACAAATTTTGTGCAGATCGGTTCATAATTAGTCGTAGCTCCCATATAAGGCCCACTTCCGAAAATCACTTTAAAGAGCATAACTCACTCAAAAATGTTGGTATCCAAATAATATTTAACACAAATATATCTTATATGTATACAAATAATACCGTACAATTTTATTATGATCGGTCCATAATTAGTCGTAGCTCCAATAAATGGCCCACTTCAGAAAATCACTTTAACGATCATAAATTTCTTAAGAATATTGGTAATCAAATAAACTTCGACACAAATAATATACAGAAATGATGACACCTAATTTTATAATGGTCGGTCCGTAATTAGTCGAAACTCCCATATAAGACCCTCCCCGAAATCAACTTTAACCTCCAAAAATCATTTAAAAGTATTTATATCGAGATAAAGTTTAACTTACACAATATTTATATTCACAGAAATTATGGATGCTCGGTCCATAATGGATCATAATAGGTCATATCTCCCATATAGCTCACATTTCTGAAAAACTGTGTTATACTAATACTGGGTGTAGGGTATTATATGGTCGGGCTTGACCGACTATACTTTCTTACTTGTTTTATGTGCAAAAGAAAAAAACCCCCATTATGGTTATAATTTCAAATGAAAAAACAGCAAAAGAAAAATAAAATGAAAAATTAAAATTATGGTCATTTAAAACGAATATTCAAGATCCTACATTAGCAATGAGTATGCCATTAAAATAAGGAATAATGTAAACAGTTTTCTTTTTTAAAATGAACTTTCAAAACATTAGTTTAAAATAATAAGAAACTGATATTGATTACAATGTCATGGCCACAACAAAATATGTTTTTGAAAATAAAATTCAGCTTAGAAGAAGCAAGTGTTTTTCAAATTAAATTTCAATGGAATTTTACAAAGCCTAATTGGCTATTATCTAACAATAATAAATAATTGAATATGTATGAATATGTATTCTCAAAATTAGCATTTTGATGGAATTGGGGTTGAACTGAATGCGCATGTTTTAAAACGTTTAAAAAGCACTGTCTGATAAAATTTTTAAAAACTGTGGAAATTAATATTTTTAAATTTTTTTAATTTTTACTCTTTGAAACGTTTTACTTGAAAGCGTCGGCATCCTTTACTAACACATTTTTCTTTACTTTAAAGCATTCTTAATTCTAAAACATAATTTCTTTAACCCTTTATTTAACATTAATGATTTTCTTACTTTGCACTACTTTAAATCTAAAAGTAATGAATCAGTTGCTTCACAATTCTTCTTTTAAAGATGTCTTTGTTTTCACTTAAATTAACCTTAAATAAATAAAAACTTAACGGATAAGAGAACATATTAAAAATGTTTTTAAAATAATTTTACCTTCGAAGAAGCGACAAAAAGAGCCAAACGAGCATAAATATTTGTGGATTAAGATTGTTTTTAATATTTAATAAAACATCACGCAAACAAGGATATTATGTAAAATGTAACTAATAAAAATTCAAAAAATTAATAATGAAAAACAAAATATTTGAACAGAGATTAGAGGCGTATTTAAAAACGGCTTTGCACAGGATTGCTCCAAACAAAGCAGAGAAAATTAATAAACATTTTAATACAGGAAACACAAGTTACGGAGAGGAGAAATATGAAACAGCTACAAAAGTATTGTGAGTATAAGTCACTTAGAGAAAATTGACAAACTTGGAAACTGGGATAAAAACAGCAGTTTTGGGCAAACAAACAAACAAACAAACATTTGCAAAATGCTTATTGCAATTACAAACACTCCGCAGCTGAGATAACAAATATAAATCCAAAATAAATAGTACTTTAGTAAGCAAACAATGGCACTTGAACCAACTTTAATGGTTTCTATAGAAGGACATAAACAAGAATAGTTCTTAAGAATTTTTCCACTTAATTTCAGTACACAGTGTTGCGAAAAATTATGTACACAAATATCCTTTAGAAGTAGTTACTTAAATATTGAATTAAATTATTTACAAATGCTTAAAACTGAATGTAAAAAGAATCTTTTGTCATGCTGTTGAATATGTTGAAGATACTTAACACCACTTAAACTCCCGCTCTTTTAAGCTGTTGCTTGGTTATGGCCTAAACACTTACACACCCACATACAATCTAATACTTACATACACCTACATAAACTCATTCAGACAACAACAATTTCTAGTATATAATAATACAAACTTTTTTCGGGTAAAATAATATGGTTACTCGTTCTTGTTGCCATAATAACCACCACCACCATTAATCTCTGGCAGAATGTTCAATGTTAAACATTACTTGAGTGTTAAAAGTTGGATCAATATTTATCATTCACGACTTGTGTCAGGTTAAAAAGTTTAAACAAATCTTAAAAAAACAAGCCAACAAAAGCGGAAAATGGTTAGAGAACAATGAAAAGAAATATTTGTTTTATTAATTTTTTTATTTAAATATTTTTGTATTCACAGCCACCCAAAAAGAAATTGTCCAAAAAAGAAAAGGCTCGTTTAGAGGCTGAGCAAGCGGAAATGTTACGTCTTGAAATGGAGCGAGAGAAGTAAGCCATACAGACATATAATTAATATGGGTGAAAGGAAAATTAACCAAATGTTTTATCAGTTTAAGAAAATAACTATTTATTTATTAGTGTCCAACCAACCGTACACCAAATTAAGTTAGTTAATTTGAAAAAAAAAATATCTGGAATATTAAATCATTTGCAGGCAAAACTGAAAAAAGCTTGAAACTTTCCATAACGAGCTGTTTCGTAGATTATTAGCTGCTATTTTCAACGGAAAACAAACTTATCTTCATATTTGTAGTTCACTTTTATACATTCTAAAGTTTTGACAATCTTAGTGATTTTAATGTATGTATTTCACTTTATATTGCAGACTAAAAAAACTCGAAGAAGCTCGGCAACGACGCAAAGTCGAACGGGAACAAGCCAAGCGACGCCTCCAGCTCGAGATACAAGAAAATAAACAAAGACGGGCACAATTGAAAAACAGTATGGCCTTCTTTCATCAAATACGAGACAGCACTGAGGCCATTAAAATGGCAGCCAAAAATCAAATTGATTGGGAAAAGTTTATGCGTTGTAATGGTCTGCCAAATTCAAACAGTCCCAGTGATTTGCGCAAATACCTACATCAATGGCAAATCGATATCGAAAGAAGAAATCGGGAATCACGCAATTGGTTATTAAAGACCAACGAAAGAACGCTGCTGACACAAGACACAAATGTGCCGGATTTAACTAAAGCTACACTGCGCAACCAACAAGGCAACCAGGGGGATGTGTATGCTCAAAGGGTTAAGGAGATATTGGGGGTATAAACTTTCAAAGAAAACCTAAAAATATTTTTCAATCTTTATTTTAACACGTAATTATATAATATATAGATTTTATTAGAGCTGGATGAAGTTTTGGGAGACAAGCTAAAGCCACCACACACTCTTACCGATTTAAGAAAACTAAAAACGGAAATAAGAATTTTGCTAAAAGACTACTTGGACGATTTTACACATAGAATAATGTCGCACATTGAGCGGGATATGGAGTGAGTTGTCTGAAAAAGTTCTCAAAAATTAACTTATTTTTAAACTAAATTTCTTTTAGAACTGATCGGCCTGGCGTTTCCAAGCATATTTATGAATCTGAAGTTTTCAAAAGTTTCATTTGGACTTTTTCTAAGGATGCTCAAATGTAAGTTATAAAGCAACTAGACTTTGTTCGCACATTTTTATGATTTACTACTTTGCAGCTCTTTGTGTGCGAAGCCACGTATTGGAGAGCAAAACCTTCATAATGAAATAGATTTTCCTTTAATTGAAATGCAAATCTCTTTGCCACCCACGGTCAACCTGTATAGTTCAGCATTGAGGGGTATATGGTTAAATTATGATCACTTCAGTGATTATTGTCCAAGTTTCAAGCTGAAAAAGCCACGACCAGATTACATCAGTAATTTATATTAATACAGCTGAAACAGTTTTATTTGTTTGTTTGTTTTTCTATTTCTATTACAATTTATGTTCCTGTGTTATTTGTAGACATGCTAACACAAACGAAAAAGGAATGGCGCAAACGAAAGGAGATTTTACAAAACATGTTGGACGAATGTTCCAAGGAAGTTCCATTAACAGAATTGGAACAATTTGAACACGAATGCGATTTGACTTTGCAACAAGCCCGCGAAAAAAGTCTTGATGTGGATAGATTGTATTTGGAGTATGAGGATGAATTGAATAAGTTGAGGAGAAAAGCCATTGGCCCAGAGGGGTTCGGCTTATTAGATACGGATGTTAATTTGAGAAAATATCGCATAATAGGTGGAGTTTATGGCACAGATTACTTGGAAACTCCTCAGCAGGATAAACAATTAAACGCCAGATCATTCATAAGAACTAGTAAGTACTTTTAACTTGTAATTTTACAATTTCAATTTAAACTAATCATGGCATTTTAGTTTTTACTCCCAACAAGTTGTTGCATAAAAATTATTATCAGACCTTCAAACCTCCACCACCTCCACAACCAGGAGTCAGACGTTTACCTGAAGAAATTGAAGCTGAAATGCGCATGGTGGAGGCCGCCTTAGACAAGTTGGCTTTGGTGACCGTGCAGTAAGTCTTAACTAAATAGTAAATACAATTTCTTCCAATACGTTGTATTCCTTGTATTCTTTAAGACTACCAGACAGCGTTATTTGGTTTGAACCACCCATTGCCTGTCGTTGGGAAACTCAAATTGAAACTCTAGAATCTGATCTAACAGAAGGCGTTAAACAACCCATTAGCTCCAACAGTGACAACACAACAGATGCAAGACCTTTGTCCACCACTACCAACCTCAGTCCTTTGAAGAGTCTTTCTCCTCGTTTTCCAGCTTCCAAGTTGCGTAAGAAAAGTTCACAGAAATTTACTTCCAGCAATTTACCAGTGCGAGAAGTTATTGATTTTGATATGTTTCAAATATCAAGTGAAATCGATATTTATGGACTACTTAAGGATTTCATAGTGCCTCGTTTGCCACAAGGATTCTCTGTACGTATCGATGCCACTCATCTTAATCAGCTGCATCAACGTAAGGGAAAGCCATACAAAAAGAGCCAAAATCCTCCAAAAGTTTTGTTTTTAGCACGGCCAAAAAACGTGTGCCTCACAGCAACACCATCTCTCTCCCCAGAGACACATACACCTGCACAGTTGCCACTAAAAATTCAAAGAGATTTACAAACATTACACAAAACACGTATTACAGAAGATTTCTTGGATTTCGATGAGCCCAAAGAGTTCTTTCCTTGCATTCAATTTGAAAAAGTATTGAAAATAAAACCTCTGGATAAGGTGCGCGAACAACCAGAGTTTAAATTA
The DNA here is from genome assembly GCA_950370525.1 of Bellardia bayeri. Taxonomy (NCBI): domain Eukaryota; kingdom Metazoa; phylum Arthropoda; class Insecta; order Diptera; family Calliphoridae; genus Bellardia; species Bellardia bayeri. The sequence goes on from OX493266.1 coordinate 101,369,711, forward strand.
GATTTAAAGAAACCAAACAGCGATGATGCCCTGCAAAGTATGGACAAATTAAAAACGATTAATAGAGATGACAGTAAAGGCAGTCTTATAAGCATAAACAGTTCCAAAAGTTCTTTGTGTCATGAAAGTGTATCGAGTCAATCATCTGAAATGAGTGGCAGAAAGCAAGTAGCTAAAACATACATGTTTTCACAGCTAATTGAGGTAAGTTTTGAATATTAAAAAATAAGCATTTAAATTCTTTAGGATTATTTGCTACAAAAGTACAAAAACAATAATGTGAAAAGTACCAGACAAAATAGAGTAATTTCAATTAATACATCATTTAATTATACAATATACTCGTACAATATTGGCCAGAAAGTATATGAGGGAAATAAACGTTCGATAAAAAAATATTGAAAGTGAATGTATAAAATTTAGGTTTAGGTTTAATCAAATTAAAACTCAAATAAATTTACCTTTCCTGGGATAAGAAAAACTGATCGATAATGCTTTCAAATTACCAGTCTCGCCAGCGAGATCATAGTATTTATCTTACGCCCTGGCCCACGATGTCGAATGATAACGTTCGGTTAAATAAGACCTAAGACACAAACTTGATTGTGGAATAAACAAACTTGATTGATTAAAAAATAGATACGATAAAAACTTTGTGTCTTAAGTCTTATCTAAGCGAACGTTATCGTTCGACATCGTGGGCCAGGCGGTTAGTATTTTAAATCGTAGTATTTACAAATTCAATTAATAAATCAACAATAATACCAACATTTCAATAATCGAACAACTCACAGTGGGACAAACTCGTTTTACCAAAAATAAACTCATTCATTTAATTATTCAAGAAAAGTTAGTAATATTTAAAACCAACTTTGATTTAATACAAATGACACCATTCAGAATATCAGCTGTATTATTATTATACCCTTCACCTTTTCTGAAGTCCCCAGATATCTTCGGGAACCAAATCTTGAATAATTCTGTCAGATATGCTTTCGAGAAGTTTGCTATTTAAAATCAGCAAAATCGGTTTATGCCAACCAGAGTTATGGACCAATATGTGAGACAACCTCCATAAAAATTATATATTTTTTGTCTATTTTATTGCAATATTTTGAAATATATTGCAGATACTAACATGCAATTTTGCATACGTTGTTTTTATGATAAAAGAAGAAAGTGTGCGGAAAATAGTATGAATCGGTCCATGATTTCTCATAGCCTCCATACAAAAACCTTCCCGAAATATTGCTCAATTATACATAAATGCCTATAAAATTGGAATATTAAGACAAAATTCAGCAAAAATAAGTTTTATGCAAAAAGAAATCACAAAACAAAATTTTTTTTAGTCCGATCCATGTTTGACCATATACTCCATATAAATTCCACTTCCAAAATTCACTTAAATACGTATAAAACAGATATAAATAATGTTAAACGGCTAAAATTTGACATAAATAATCTTTATAGGCAAATAAATTGTTGTACTAAATTTTATGGTGGTCGGCCCAGAATTGTTCATAGCTCCCATACAAGGACCACATCTGAAAAAGACATTTATCCCTATATATGTATATTGTAAAAATATCGGTAGCGACTCAAAACCTTGCACAGATCATTTACATATATACAAAAATCATCCCACAAAATTTTGTGAATTTCGGTCTATTTTTAACCATATGCCCCATATAAAGCCCTCTTCCGAAAATCACTTTAATACTCATAAATCTCTTATAAATTAGGGTACCAATCCAAAATTTTACACGGAACATTTACATACATGCCTAAATCAAACTGCTGGATTTTGAGAATATCGGTCCATAATTGACAATATCCCCCATATAAGGTCCACTCTCGAAATCCACGTTAATACTAATATATATCTTAAATATACCGTTATTATGTTGAAATTTATATGCATGAAAATAACTGTTCCAAAATGTGAGAAGATCGGCCCATAATTTGTCATAGCTTTCATATAAGAACCATTTCCAAAAACCAAATAAACCGGCAAAAATGTCTAATAAATATCGATATCGAACCAATTTTATATGGATCAGAAATTTTGTGTATTAATATTGTTACTAATAAACTCATCAACAGATGGCATTGATCACACAAAGTGTTTAAGTGTGTTCTTAAACCATAATATAAGTGTGTAAAAAGACAGTGTGTTCATTTTTTTTTAATTATGTTTGTATACATTTAAATAAATAAAGATTCGTTATATTTTCTTCAAACTACTTGACGCTTTTATTTTGCAATTAAAAAGAATCCGATTTATTTAAAGGAAATAAACCACCGTTTTTAAAAGGTAAAAACTTAACAATATAATATAATTGTGCATCCACAACAAAGGTGAAGGGTATATAAGATTCGGCATAGCCGAATATATCACTCTTACTTGTTTTTTGGATTCTATTTTCACTTATACTCGTAGGAGTGTATGTGTTCTTTTACCAAATTACAAATGCAACCTCTAGAGCTAAAAAAGTCCTATTTTAAAAATTTAATTTGTTAAAAACGCCACTTTATATTCAAAATGCTTCTAGAATGAGCAAAAGGAAACACTTGTGCCATTTAAACGAAAACTGGGTGTTGTCTCACAACTGTTTTATTTGTATCGATTTCTTTATTTTTGGTGTCTGTATAGATATGTATAGATATACACTCAGTTTCCACAAAACAACTAACATACACAAATTTTACAAAATCCAAAAATTTTACACCCATCCATGTACAATTCATGCCACGACATCAAACAATTCAAAACAACGCAATCATGAAAACGATAAAAAATAATTTACACAAAATTCAAACTCTAAATGAAATTGTACTTGTACCAACTTAAAAAGGACTTGGATCGTTTGTGTGATTTACAAACACCAGTGCAGCAGGGGGAGCTACTACAACAGATGTCAAAAAATCTAATGGGCAAAAACAGCACGACGACGGAATCAGCAATAAATGGAAAAGACATTAGTTGTGATGATACTGGAGGAGTCGGCACAGATGCAGGAGACAATGAGGAAGAAGCAGCAGCAGCAGCAACATCAACATTGACGGATGTAATGCAACAACCCGCAGCATTTGCTTACTATTCCGGTATATCATTTGTACGTGATTCAGAGACATTTGAAACTGGTGATGATGGCGAAGGTGGTGACGAAAATGAAGATAATGATGATGATGATGTGACAAGTACAGATGAAGAGGAATACGATGATGATGACTATGACGACTACTTCTTAAATGAAAACATAGACAACGAGGCAACATTAACATCGTATCGCAGTGAAGCCAGTGTTGGTACGAGTGGTGTCACTGCTGTTGTTGCTACTACATCGTCTGGAAAGGAGGCTGGTATATATAGCGATACCAACAACACCGATGATGGGTAAGTGACAATTCTTACTTTGTTTCTTTACCAGTAGGTTTTTGATAAATTTACGAATAATTGTGCTGGAAAGTGGATACAACTTTAACACAATAAATAAAGCAGCAGACAGGCAGAAAGAAACACAGCCCGCTCCCAGTCATTAAGATAAATAGTTTATGGTCGGTCAGAGTATTCAATGGTGTTGACTTTCAAGCAAACATTTTCATTTATCCAAGTGCTACTTGTCCACAGACACTTACATGTATAGCAATTATAAATATATATTTATTTATACATACATAAGTCGATGTGTAGCATTAATCACATCCTTTGCAACACATAAACCCCAATCGATTTATTTCAAAGTTTATTTTAATTTGCCGGTTATTCTACTAATATTACACCAATTTGGAATTTTCAATTAAAGTGATATTCACAGATTTATATTTTATAATAAAACTTATCTCGGATTTTAGGATTAAAGTATTTTTGACTCCAGGAACTTTCAAAGCTTCCCTGAAATGCCAATGACCACAAATAAATTGACCAGATACATTGGCAGATGAATGATTCTTAAAGTCGACATCTATCGATAATACGTTATTACTTTTTTTTGTTATTATTTTTTTATTTTTTATAGTTTCAATTGTGAAGGTGTTCAATTCTTGTCGCTATTGCAACAGAAGCTGGTGATAATGATGATGACGATGTTGTCTTAGTACTTGTTAACAAAGTGGATGTTACTTGCACTACTACGACTATTATTTGAATATCAACAACATAGCCGACAACAACTAAATCCACTTACAATCTTTACTTTGTCGAGGTTGTTACATTTAAATCTCATGACTGTCTATACAAGTAAATACATTAATGGTAGTGTGAGTGTATTTGAATTGGTGTCTATTTGTGTGGCATGCATAAATATATATAGTGTGTTCTTTTTAGATGTATAAAACTTTAAGTTGGCAACATTTTTTTAACTGGCGGCCATTTCGTCAGCTGTTAAGTGATTTATTGAAGTCACTAGTCTACGCTGATACAGTGGTCAAAAAAACTATTCGACATAGACAAATAATTTTATAAATTCATCAATAAGAAACGTTAGGCTGTTTTATTTCACAAGATAAATATATGAGCGCTTTATTAAGGAACAAAAATGTGTATTCAATACAAAAAATGAGATCTCAAAGTAAACATTAAAACAAATGCATCATTAAAACATAAATGTAACAAATTTAAAGCAAACAAATTGACATTGACAAATATTTTTACGATATAACAAATTTATACAATTTTAGAAGCGAGTGGCTCTTCCTTGGCGACGTATGACCTCTTTTAAATGGCCTGGCATGAATTTAACTAGCATGTTTGTATACTGTCAATTTTGTTACACTCCTCCAGCTGGATGACTTTCATCTATATAAGAGCCTATTGTTTTTGTTTTTAATTTATAAATTTATAAAATTATTTGTCTACTTCGAATAGTTTTTTTTACCACTGTAAGTCCAAAACGATTGACAAGTTAGAAGACAACATTCGCCGCTTTATTGACGATAGACGGCCACAAATGTTGGAAAAATTCATCGAAAATTGAATCTCCAGATTAGACTACGTCCGAGCCAGTCATCTGCCAGAAGTCGTATTTAAATTATAATGCCAGAAGATTGTCATTCGAATAAAGTAAATTTCATGTCAATTTAAAAAAGTCATCTTTGTTTTAAAATAAATTTGCACAATTTGTCTGACGCCTAGTCAGTCTCGTTGAAATTTCAAACCAAACTAAACATAAATCACTTAACAGCTGCCATAATGGCCGCCAGTTAAAAATATGTTTTGCCAATTTAAAGTTCTATACATCTAAAGAAGACACCCTATATTTGCAACATCGTTAAATATTATTTCCTTTGTACGTATGTAGGTTCGTTCATTCATTTATTCCTTCTCTAGTCTATGTGTGTCAGTGTGACCACATTTCAAAAAGCTAAGCGGCTAAATCAGTTTAAAAATAAGCTAAAACATGCTAAAATTTGTTTTAAAATGTCAAAAAATGTGCTAAATTTTTTAAAATACTTTCTTGAAATAATTTTTTACAATCTGAGAACCAACATGATTAAAAAATAAACTTTTTATATGAATAATACAGCTTTTAATTCGAGTACAAAATTAATTAAGGTTCTCTTCATGAGTCGAACCTTAAAGCTAACTCAGTTATTAAATATTTTTTGAGTAATTTTCATACAAATTTTCATAATTTTTTTTACTGTATCAGGCATTAATTAATTCTTATGTATTTTGAACATTTTTTTTTAATCTGTTGAATCCACTTCTAATATAAAGGATAGAATTCATGGTACATATTTAAAATCATTATGTTTTTTATTTAATTTATTATACCCTACTTCACCAGGTATATTAGCTTTGTGCTGATGTTTGTAACGCCCAAAAAATATTAGCCTAACATCCAACTTAAAGTATACCAATCGACTCAGAACCACTATCTGATTCGATTGTTGAAATTGGTCTCTTAGTCTCCATACAAATGTCCTCTCGAAATATCCTCATAAATGTGTGATTTATAAACGTATCCAAGAAAAATTTGCCATAAATAAGTTATATATGAAACGAAATGACACCTACAAATTTTGTGCAGATCGGTCAATAATTAGTCAATACTTCCATAGAAAGCGGTATCCGAATGTAATTAAGAATTAGAAATCCTGCCACCAAATTTTATAACGATTGTTCGATAATTAGTTATAGCTCTTATATAAAAACCACTTCTGAAAATCACTTCAACATGCATTATAATCGGGATTGACTGATTATACATTCTAACTTGGTTTTTATAGAATTCATTCTACTAAATATACGTTTAACTTCTGAATTACTAAATGGCAAAACTAAAATTTTCATAAAACGTATTCTTGTATTCTTAAACTTGCTACCAAAATTGTAAGCTGAAGTTTTGATTTTCCCAATATGAAGTTATTTTTGCCATTTTAGTTCAAGAGTTGTAATTTCATCTGTTTTTTATTTATTTCATTTATGCTCTCAAATGTTCATATAATATTCCATTTTTAGTTTTCGAGCTACTTTGAACAGAAAATAAATTAGTATTATTAAATTTTAAAATGCTAAACATATTATTAAGAAATGTCAAATGCTAAATGTAAAGTTTTGCAGCTAAATTTAGCCGCAAAAATGCTAAAATGGTCACACTGGTGTGTGTTTATTTTAAGCATTACGAACATTATTTTTCCCATTTCCATATTCTTTTCTTTTTATCGTTAGCAAACACTTTACAATTGATGTCAATTGAGTTGAATTTTGTAATGTTTTTTTTTTTTGTTTTTTTGTTTTCATTTTACAATTTTACAATGCTTTGATTTGATTTAATTACATAAATGTCATCAGAGAGACTTAAAAAACGATAAGAGTTTGTATCTTTTTATTTTCTTTTTCATTTATTCGTTTTTCTTTCCTACTTAAAAGCGATAGAGTAAGGCAGCGTTGGAATTAGATTGAATTATTTGCAAAAATAACATTTCCAAGGAATAGAAATAAATGTTTAACAAATATTTAATGTCATAATAATGACAATACATCATCAATTTAAATACAAATAAATACTACGAATATAATTTTAGATTTAAACACTAGAAAGCACTGTGGTTCAAAATTTAAATATAGCTAGCACAAATATATTTTCTGCCTTTTTAAATAATGGAATTATCAGTAAATATTAGTTTTTAAGTACATATTATTTTATTAATTAAATTGTATTTGTACAATTTTTCCATGAGATACAATTATAAAAAACAAAAACTAACTTAAACATATACGAGTATAAACAAAATTAATAACAAACACTTTATTTAAAGAAAAATAAAGATATACAGTCTTATTTAGGTTTACTATCTATCCACTATTAAGCAAAATTCCTTAAAGTATTATTCAGAAATGATTACATATTAGCTTAATTTGCAGACTTTAACGCCTTATTAAAAGTTGAAATTTTAAAATACGTCCACCCCTACTTTAAACATAAAGTAAAATGAAATTTTTCTTCAGCTGAAGACTTTTGTTTTAAAGTTTAAAAAAAAAAGAAAATTATTTTTCTTTTTCTTTATTTATTGCTTAAAGTTAAACTTAATCTAGTTTCGTTAACACTTACAAAAAGACTCTCTCTGTCTACTTTTTCACCGTTCTTATATATTAGTTATTATGATTATTTTGCATATTTGGTCAGTTGCCTACAATCAAAGAATTGGCGTGTTCCGGAAATGCAATTAAGTAAATATTAAGTAAAAACAGAAAAATGCAAGTTTAATTATTTGTGGAACAATTCCGACGAATTGTTCTGAAATATTGCAAATTAATGAATTTATTGTTTTCAAAATAATTCCAAAGAATTGTGTTAAGATTTATCGACACGTGCCGGAAGTGTAGCAGACTTGGTAGGTTCATTTTATATTACATAAAGGGGTTTTGATATAACACTGAAGCAGTGTCGATAATTCCCAAGTATTTACTACATGTTGATTTGCTGCTATTTCCTAAGATTTAAGAAAAATATTTATTATTATACAAAACATTACTATTTTTTGCATGCATAGAAAACAAAATTCTTTCAAACAAAAAGTTGTAAATGCAATTGAGACGCTTAACATTTATGTATCTTACATAAAAACAATATGTACATAAATAAATACATATGAGTAACTAAAAATGTACATAGTATGTATGAATTCATATACACCCCTATCGTGAATAAAAATTCCACATGAAATTTGTTCCCTTTTCACATTTTTTCTATTAAAATTCAATGTTAAAAAAATAAAAGGGAACAAATTTCATGTGGAATTTTTATTCACGATAGGGTTGATAAATTCATGCAATCTTGATGAAATAAATTATATCGTATCAAAATAGTGATGTGCAGAAAATAGTAACAAATAAAAAGAAGGTTATCGAGTTTTTTGTTCGTCTCTTTGGTTTTATTTAGTGCGTGCCAATACATGTAAAAAAAATTAATATTTAACCCTTAAACGCCTAAGACCGTCTATAGACGGTCATCAGTAAAATGAGTATTATAAAATACCGGTTTACTCTACGCTGTTGGTACGTAAATATGTTAAATCAGCAAAAAATTCTCAATATAATGGTACAAATTAAATTGCAATAAATGAAAACGTGTGACAGAAAAAATCATTCTTATCAGAACTTCGGTGCAAAAAGTCGTAAAAATTGCTTGTAAATTTAGTGAAAATTAAATTTAAAAAAATAATACATTCTGGTTATTGAATTGAATCTTTATTTTTTTTGTAAGTCATTTAAATGTTTACTGTCATATTACATACATATCTAAAATAAAAAAAGCAAGAATATTGATTCAATGCTAAGTTTGTAGACGGTCTTAGGCACTTAGTTGAAAAATGTTCTGGCGTTACTAGAGTAAGAAATAATTGATTACTTGATTTTTGGACTATAAACTAAGAGATCATCAACAGACAAGATGTCAGCTCAAGATGGAGAAAATCAGCATTCCCATAGAACTAGAATAATAAAACTTTCTTCGTTAAGTGACCAAGAAATAGCTAATTTTATGGATTTAATAAAAGCCACATTATGTATTTTGAGAATTTTTATAGGCGTTAGGTCAAAACGCCCAAGGTCATAACGCCCAAAACCAAAATTGTCATAACGCCCAAACATTTTAACATTTTGCCATTTGGGCTAAACGACATTGAATTTGTGCGAAATATCTTTTTCAAATTATAGCCCAAAAGAAAAACTGTCATTACAGGGAATCTGTACTATGCGAAGCCGGTTTTCTGTATACCATGGAGGAAAAAATCCTATACTATCCTGCATACAAACTTTTTGTTATGACCTTGGCACAGTAAGACCAAATCGGGTTCCCAATTGCAAACTTCCAATGGACAAGGATGATGAACTCAGAAAAGAGCCACGTGATTTTCTACGGAATTTATTGGAAGTGCTTATGGGGTGGAGATGTCAACAGTTATGTGGAAGGACACAAAAAATGTAAGACTATGTTGCACCTATGTTGGCATAATGCCTTTCCGACGAAGCAATTTAGTCAACCAGCCGTCTAAAATTGGACACTATAACCATATCGACTGTCCACAGATCATCCGTGAGTATAATGCGCACATGGGAGTTGTAGACTTAATAGTATCATATATGGGTCGCAATGGTCTCAAAATTAAAACCCAGGAGATGACAACCAGATTATTTTATCATTTGCTTGACATGACTATAACAATAAATATGGAAACACCATGTCAATGTATGAATTTCGCTTGAGAGCTCTGCTCTTCCATCAAGAGACGATCGGTTGGTCTTTTATCATTTGTTGAAAATCCATCTTGTAGCTCTCTTGTTGGAAGAAAAGTCATTCATCCGGTAGATAGTGTAAGATTCGACAAAAGCAATCATTATCCTCAAGGGGGTTCAAAAGAATCTTGTAAACTTTGTAAAAAAAACAGATACACATATTTTGTACCAAATACAACGTCCACCTATGTTTTTCCAAGAAAAAAAAAACTGTTTTATACGATACCATAGGGATACATAATGTACGAGTATTTTATTTGAAAATGTATATAAATGTATATTATGTAATTCAAAAAATTTAATCCTCATATTTGATTTATTTTTGAAAATAATTTTTTCCGTTTATCTACTAACACCGTCTACAGACGGTCTTCCTTGTTTTTGTCCTGGAGCTCTACAGGAGTATTTTTTTCTGAATTGGAACTGAAATTCGTAATTTCCAGCAGAAATACATGCTAGAACAAAAATTTATTTCTGCAATTTAAATGTATTTCAATTTCAGGTATTTAAGGGTTAATTTTTAAAAATCTTTTACTAAAAGACTATTGCAGAATATTTTCTTATTCAAAAACATTTCATATTTATTTAAAAGTAAAACAACTGAAGAGTTGCGGTTACTGATAAAAAAGTATTCAACCCTGTTTCACCATTAGAACTTAAGTGACATTCAAATGAAATACTGTTGCCAGTCTTAAATTAAAATTAATTTTTTCCGCGTTTTAGTGCATATGTGTTTGAATAGCGAAAAAATTCGTTCGAATGCCAATTTTGCTTTTGAACCTCCGAAATATTATATTCCATTTTTAACCAATCTTGAGTAAGAGAGTGAATATTAATACAGTCAAACCTCAATATAACGACCCTCACTATAACGAATTCCTCGATTTAACGAATTTTTTGAAATCCCCTACAACGCTCCATAAGATTTAATACGAAATAAACCTCTCTATTACGAATACATTCGTCAATAGCCTCGTTATAACGAATTTTCATTCACTGTAGACTATCGAAATAGATAGGAATTTTGTCAACTTACAACCTTTTCATAACGATTTTCATCAATTAATCCAAATTATATGAAACAGATTCACACAAAATTATTGTGTTTGCAACGACAACGTCTCCAGCAAGCCTACATTCGTAGTCGACAGGAGCATACATTAACGGCTGAAATATTCGAAGAAAAATTTATTGTTGCCAAGAGCTTGTACTCTTGTTGCAGCAGTTGTTGTCCTTAAAATGTGCTTCGGTTTATTAGATGAAATCGTTCGCTATAACATGGTAAGCAGATGATGATTAATATTATTATTATTACCTCGTTATAACGAATAGAAGTGTAATTTCACCTCGATATAACGAATCTCATTGTAACGAATTATTCGATATAACGTTTTTTTTCTAATCGCCTTAAGATTCGTTATACCAAGGTTGAACTGTATTGTGTTTTTGACATATTAAGTTGATTTTAAAAATGTTGTTCCTGCCACTTTCAGTTACCAATTCAATTCGCTAATTAAAAAGTTTTCTACCGTTGGTTGACAAATGTAAGAATCACACATGGCACGGTGTAAAATTAGTTATCCCATCTCCGGTTGCAAAACAAAGAACATAATCACCATAAAGGAGAAATGACAACAAAAACATACATACATATTGTCAACCAACGGTAATCGCAGCAATAAAACCAGTAACAAATTTGTAACAATAAGAAAAAATACACAAACACTGTAAACGTACATATGTCAATTTCGTAGAATATGCATTCCAATTTGAAAATTGTCTAAATCACTTTACAATTGTATTCTTTGAGTTATTACATTAATAATGAGCTTACGCCGGAATAAAAATTATCTGATATTTAAAATCAAAAGTTCGAAAATATATGAAAATAAATATTATTTTTGCTTTAGTCACAACGACAATAAACTTTAAAAACTGAAACATTACAACATTTATTAAAACACACAAATGTATGTGCATACATATATACATTAGGGTGGCCCCGAAATAAAGTTGCGGATGTTCCCGACTAATATGAAAATTAGATTCATTTTAAGACTACGATTCTTAATTTTTTTGTTCTAGAGTCAATATTTGGTGAGCTGGATCAAAGGATAAAACGTCCTTTTTAGAGGTTTTTTTATTTTTTTCACATTTCTTCCAAAGAACCTATATGTAAATTTGGTATCACATGAAAGGTCTTTGAGAGGTGCATTCAATTTGTTATCAAAATTAAACTTCTCTTCCTTTGGAAGAAATGTAAAAAAATTAAAAAAACCTTTAAGAAGGACATTTTTATCCTTTTTATCCTTCGATCCAGCTAACCTGGGGTCAACCCCAGGACAAAAAAAATTGAGAATTGTAGTCTTAAAATGAATCAAATTTCCATATTAGTCGGGAACATCGATACCTTATTTTTCTCCATACAAACGGGGACACCCTAATACACATATAATAAAACTAACTATTGTGTTTATTTTTAGCAAAAAATCTAAACTATTAAATGAAACCATATTTACTCAGGGTAAATGGAGCACACGTGATGTTCATGATGCAAAATTCAATGAAGATAAACTATCAATTCAATTTCGTACAGGACGTATGGGTATTATTACTTAAATAATTTCATTTTATAATACGATAACACCAAATCGCACAATATTATTTAATTATTATAATATTATTTAATGTAAGTTGTAAACTGGTTGAATTTTCTTTTTATTAAAATTTTTTTTTTACAAAATACAAAAATTTCATCCGTTGATAAACTCTAGATTAATGTTTTAAAAACAATTTGAGTTATGATTAACAATGTTTTAAATTCTCTACTTAGAAGAATTTTATATAAATAAATACTCTTTGTGCAGAATATGTGAGACTGTAAACAAATTTATTTAAATGATTATGATTTCTCTAAAAATTTTACGCTAAAAATACAATACGGGTAGTACAGAATTGTGGTGTAACAACATTGAAGACTAAAGTCCTGAAACGATAATCTCGCATTAAATTACAATGTTTTAACGAAGTTGGTAAACGAGATTGGCTTGAGATTTTGGGGGTATGTTCAATATTTCGAAAATCGACTGATGAATTACTCTACTTCATTTAGTGATTATATTAATTGTTCTATTTTATTTTAGTTTGTTTATGCATCACTGACTCTGCCCTATAAAGTTTAGAAATAAAATTGTTTAAATTGTTTTGTTCGTTCTCGAGACTGCCTTCAAAACAAAGTGGAGAAAATTCATTTATAATTTTATAGTTTTGCTCTTTCCTGTTCTATAATTAATAGCTACTATTGAAATGTGATTATATTTTTATTTGTGAAATAAAATAAATATAATTGCCACCCTAATAATTTTTACACAAATTCTAGTCTACATCCGCAGAAAACAGAACAAAATTCATGTGGTAGATAAAGTAGAAACGTTAAAGTTTGTATTAAATTTTATATTTTTTTTTTTTTTTTGCAATAGAATTTTTTTTTTAAACCAATAAACAAGACCAATCAAATATACAGACGAGAAAATAATAGATTTTTATTTTCCTCTTATTTTACAAACTTTCAAATAAAAATGTAAAATGTACAATGGACTGGACTTTATTGTTTAATAAAAGGAATATTTGGTTTTGCTTTAAATCGATACAGCAATATGCCGTATCAAACCTGGGAAATAAAACCCGATTTAAAGTGGTAAGTTTACATAATTTCCTTATTGTATCTGGAATAACATTTATTGTTGACAGCACAAAGAGAAATAACAAATAACAAATTTAATGTACAAATATTTCGCTTATTAGGCAGCAATTAATAGATATACATTGTACCTAAAAATCACTTCCTGACTTAAATTACTCCCAAATGGGAGTAATTTTCATTCAGTGAAGTCTTTTAGCTACTTGATCTAGTTTAAAATATGCAATACAGTTATTTAATTTAACTTTTTCTAATTAAACTCCCACATCAGTAATTCTTGCAACAATCAGTTATGATGTTCGTACCATCAAAGTGCAACACAATTCACTCAACATTATTTATTGATTTGGCATAAATCTGAATTACACTGAATTATTCATTCACATAGAACTTTTTAATATTTTGCGGTTTTAATACTTTTATTTTTTGCTTCTCTTTGCGTTTGGGCCAACACCTTCTCAATGAACTAAAACAACAACTATTACAACATTAACTAGCAAGAAAAACCATCCTGATGATGATGATGTCGCCCGTTTGTTTTTTCAGTCCCGAAAACATTCTATTCAGTTTTACGGCTTCTTTAGTCAGTTTGGACATCACCATCACATCGCAAGGTTTTTGTGTAAACAATTTCCAAGGTGGCTCAACGGCCGCCATCAATGATATGATTGGCAAAACACTGTCGCTGGATGCCATTAAACAGATTTTGATTTCGTCAGCCGTCGATATATTCCCCGATGAGGATGCATTCTGTTATACGGAGGGTTCATGCGAAAAGAATTACGTGATGGAAATGCATCTGTATACCTGCATGTCGACACTCTCATTGTCACACAATTTCAGTTGGTCGCGATGGAATCTTTTGGCAGGCAGTCGCACCGCTGTGCTTTTATTGAGGGAATTGGTTGAAGGGAAAAAAGTGGTAAGTAAAAATTAAAGCAGATGTATGCAGATATTGGCAATATACAAAAACATGCTGAAAGTATTGTATTTATGACATTTTACACGTATGTACGAGTACATAAATGTTGCTAAAATTAGCGTAATCGATTTATGTAAATGTCATGAACTATTTACACCTTTGCAATTTTAGTACACATTCTATTTATAAGTAATTAAAAATATATTTCCGTTCTTTTCAGCCAAATCATTCTACTTTGTTGGTGACCCCTTTAAAAACGGCCATTATTGAGTGCACTGAAGTTTCGGCCAGTTTTAATTCGCAGGGTATTGCTGGCATGGATTATTATGCTGATTTGTATCAACTGGCTCAAGTTCATGCACAACCAAGCAGCTTAGAGAAACAACGCAACATGGATCCAGTGCTCAGAGATAATGTGACTACGATTTTAATGGCCATTAGACCTTTAAGTTTTTGCTAAAAACAAACTGAGTGAAATATATACTGGACAAAATCGCACACAGGGAAACCTACCAGTACTTGACATATGTAGTAATGTATTCTATTAAATTAATGTTAACGTCCGTCTGGCTGTTTCCATATAGCGATTGATCAAAAATAGAAGAAGTTATCCTAGACTTTCGAAATTTCAATAATAAAGAAGCGAAAACACCAAGCACTTTTGAACTAAAGGAAATTATCTCCTAAATTACGTTTGTCACTTCACCATGGCTTATTTATTTTATAATGCGTGTTTTTAGTTAGTAAAGAATCCAATTTTCAAAGATTTCACTGTCACCTTGCCATTCATACACACATTTACATCAAATTCAAATGGCAATATAGCGCAAAAAGCAAATTCGACAAAAAAAAACCGAACAAAAATAAAATGAAAAAAAAATGTTTAATCTAATGAAGTGGAAAATTAAATATTTCTCATTTTTTTATTGAGTCTCAAAAAATTAAAACAGGGTTAAGTGAGTCTTTAGTCAAGTGTTTAACAAACGAGGTGTGAATGGAATGAGATAAATTAAAAAAAAAAAAACAAAAAACTAAAAAATCACGGTTGCGAATCCTTTGATAATAATAAGCTACAAACAAACACACTGATAGATATGGCACTCACTTAGCTTCAACACCTACAAGCGCAAATATAGACACAGTCAGGTGTTCAGTGTTGCCATTTTAGCACATTTAGTGCTAGTTTTAGTATTTTGTTTCTCGAAAATGCATTGAAATTTTTAAAAATTATGCTAAATGCTTTTTAGCATAATTTGCTTGATAAAAAAAAATTTTTCTCGAACATTTTTTTTACTATTTTACTCCAAAAAATACTTTTGGAGAAATAAAAAAAAATAACTTTTATTAATATTTCAACTAAATTTCTTTCGGTGTGGTAAGTAAATGAACACGGAAAATTTTTAATTAATATATGAAATGTAACCTATTAAAACAAGTCAACAATTTTTATGAACAAAATTAGAAAAAACTATAATTTATATTTGTAACATTTGAAATAAAAATTTTAGCACTTAGTTTTTCAAGTTTTAGCATATTCTGAAATTCATTTTCTGGCAACACTGCAGGTGTTAGAATATGCGTTTGCTCTGGTTTAATTAAAACGGCAAAGAGAAACAACAAGCAGCAGACAAGGAATGTAAAAGGTCTGCATAAAACGAACATTCTTTCAAACCAGCTGGTACAAGCAACATTAACTATTTATTGTTGATGGTATTGGGCGAGTTATTTTAAAGTTAAAGCAGACAATGAGGTACATACATATGTATATAACGCATATAATTAAATGGATGCATGTTCCACTTGGTACAGGTTCTTAGGAATACTACAACATACTGTTGGTCTCTTCAAAGCGAGACTGTCTCAAATTAATGATGGATGAGAGGAAATAACTGTAGGGAGGTATAATGAATTAATATTTAAATACGATTGAAAGAGTGATAAAGTATAAATATTAACTTTTTTTAATAAAGAATTATTATGACATTCAAATAATGTCAAATACTTAAATATTATTAAATATTATAATATTAAAAGCTTTTTTCATAAATTTTATGTGAATCACATGATGGTCATGATTTTCGACAAATTATTTAATGATTTTTTTTATCTTGTTTACACATTTAAAAATTCGTTTTAAATTGCAAACTTGAATAATTAGTTGTAGAGGAAATGCTTGGAAACTATGTTTTTCAAATGCTTAGTCTGTCGAAATCCATTCATTTTTTTTAAAAAACCATTTCTTTAAATACGAATATTTTTATACTGACAGCTGCTGGTTAATTGCAGATGAAGTCGTTTTATTGACATTTGCTTTCCTTCCTCTTTTCCAAGACTAATTGCTTTGTAAAAAATAACATTTAGCAGTTTGAAAGTATTGTTGAAACTACATACATATTATGATTGCTACAAAAAAGCGAAATATCTATGTTTTGTAAACAGAAGAAAAAATAATGGAACAAATTGTAAAACAAAAGGAACAACTAAAAAATCAGAAAAACCTTCAAACAACTACAAATTGAGTGAGTGATACATATGTTAAGAAATACCAACAATTGCTATTTAATCTAAACAATAAATATCCCAAAAAATGTATTTAAATTCGCAATTTTAGAACTAACACAAAAAATGCCTGAACCAAATCACTTCCGTTTCAAACACCAACAATAACAAAATAATATGTTGTACATATTTTTTTTGTTTTTCATATCCGACAGGGTTTGCTGCAACACTATCATGCAAAACCACTAAATCGGAAATCACACAATGTTCACAAAAACAAATACAAAAACATTTTAAACGATTAAGTTTTAAATAAAAACCAACAAATTTTAGCGTTAACAAGTATGAGAATGTCTAAAAAAGCAAATGTTTTTGAATTTAAATGTATTTAGTGCAACAGCCTAGTTTTTACTGCTTCTGTTTTTAAGTCACTATCAATTGAGAAATTAAAACTCATTGTTCACGAAAACAGAAAAAATCAAACAAAACATTTTCTTAGAAAATAATTTGGATAAAAATACACATTGAAAATAGTCAAAGAAATAAAAAATTATTAAATGAAAAACAACTACAAAATGCTGCAACTAACAAATTTGTGGAAAACGTCCGGTGATTAATTAAAAAATAGAAAAATGCCAAATGTTAAGTGAAAAATAACAGTTCAATTTCACATTTTTTATGTGTTGTTTTTAAGGAAACCCCCAATCTATGCAAGTGGTGCTTCTGAAAGTATTTGATTTTTGGATTATGAACATGTTACACTGCTCAATTTGGCTAAAGTCCAATATTTTCATGTAACGTTTCTCTTACAATCGTTTAGAAAATGAGCTTAAACTAAAATAATATGACAAATGCTAATATTGAACACAGTAGAAATTTGCATATAATTTTTGGAAATTAATAATTTAGTTTTAAAATTTAATCTTTATCATTTGAATTACTACTAAATTACAAATAAATTACTTTTAATTTTAATGAATTTTTATAGCGACTGTGCAAAATAGAAGTATGTGCTAAGTTTTCTATATGATAATACATTCGCATTAATTAATTATAAAAATAACATATGCAATTATATTTTAGTTGTGAATATGGGTCGTAATTCGTACTATTTAATTTAGTTCAGTAATACTAACGATTCAAAGTACAGTGGGTCACAGCTTATTATTTGTGCAGTGCATTTTTTGCTTGTTTTCAAAGCTTCATAAAAAAATTGACAGGAAATGGTGTCATTTCAAAGAAAAAATTTTATAGCCTAACAAACTAAAAACATTTATTGCAAAAATGTAAATTTTAGTATATTAAAACTAAAAACACGTTTTCGTTTTTTCACGTCAGAGTGTTTAAAAGAAAAACTAAAGTTTCCTCTTAATAGTGAATATGCGCATGATATTAACTTTATTTAAATTCAAGTCCATTTTAAGTACTATTTATACGAATATTAACCTACGTACGTGACGCTGCGCACTCGTTCTTATCACTAATGTTTCTAAAATTTTATGCATGCAATAACACAAATTTAACCCCACGGACATGTGTGAAAAATAAGGGCCTATTTTCTTATCTACACAATGCACACAAGTGTGGAAAATATTGACATCCATAAATTAAATTTTACAATGGTAATATTAAAGATTTTGCAATATATATTTTAAAGATAACTGATGATAAAATATATTAACTATGTTCATATTTAAACACACAGCTTAATTTATGCAGGCACGTAAGGGGTTTCGAAAACTTGAAATTAAAACTGGCAATTACACGATTTAATATTTGGTGTGATAGCATTTATTATCTATAACAGATTTAAGCCGATTTGGCATAGATGTGACAAGTTTTTCGGTAATACTCGGCGAAATATTCGACCTCTTCGTCTGTAGTGCTCTTTTTATACCCTACATTTTTTATTGGATTTGTGCTGATGTTTGTAACGCCTATAAATATTGGTCCAACACCCACCTTAAAGTATACCGATCGACTCAGAATCACTTCCTGGGTCGATTTAATGTCAGAGTACTGGTCGCAATTTTGAAGATATTTCTATAAAATTTGATACGTGATATTTTTTGGCCCAAGGACGGATGGGATTGAAACTGGTGAAAATCGATCCATTATTTCACCTGGCCCTCATACAAATATCCTCCCGAAATAGGAGTTTAACGATCATAAATGTTTAAATTATGCAAGTATTCAAACAAATTTCTCCACAAAGGAGTAGTAACTGAAGCTAAATCACATCTATAAATTTTATGAAGATCGGTTCATAATTGATCATAGCTCCCATATAAGGCCCACTTCCGAAAATCACTTTAACGGCAATAAATCTCTTTAAAATGTTTTTATCGAAATAAAATTCAACAAAAATAAGTTTCATATATACAATAATGATGGCACCTAATATTGTAGTGGTCGGTCCATAATTAGTCAAAACTCCCATATAGGACCCTTTCCGTAATTCACTTTTACCTCCATAAATCTTTTAAAAGTATTTATATCGAAATAAAGTATAACAAACATAATATTTATATCCACAGAAGTTATGGCACTAATTTTTGAATGATCGGTCCATAATAGGTCATATCTCCCGTGTAACGCTCATTTCTGAAAAACTGTTTTATACATATACTGACTATACTTTCTTACTTGTTTTAAATCGTTTTTGTTAATAATTTTGTTTTTCAATAAAATTTACCAAATTGATAGAAAACTTAGATAATTTCGATTTGTGCTTTGGATCGTTATCCTGGTAAAGTTGAAAATCTGATATTATACTCAGCTTCTCTGCGCTTTCTAACAAGTTGTCTTTCAGAATCTGAAGCGACTTAAACCTATACATGGTTGTTTTAACAAATGTTTAATTCCCATTACCAGCAACTGACATACAGGCCTAAATCATGACACTGCCACCAACATGCTTCACTGTTGCCTCTAGGTTTTCTTTGTTGAATTTGGCCTTTAGAATCATGTTGGCGCAAAACACGATGAACAGTTTCAACCCAACATTGTTTGCGCAGCTAAGCTTCAACTTCGGAGGCGAGTTGTTAAACTGACAGCCTTGAATTTGCCTTATTTTTCTTAAAATATGTCGCTCACCATAATCATAGAACATTTTATTTGGTGCCTTTGTTATGGTCCCGATTTCCGTGGAAGAAGCGCTTAATAATTTTTTGGACTGTGGAAGCTGTAATGTTAACCATTTCTGCTATTTTTTGCTTTGAGTGCCCATTTTGTATATGGTTTCAATTCTCGTTGTACGCAGACTCATTTGAACTATTTTAAATTGACACTTGGCGTTACAAAATCGTCGGACTCACAATTCAGAAGAAAATATTGATAGAAGCTGAGACAAGAAAACCGAAAAACCAACAATGCTGCATTGAGCTATCGCAAATTGACTGCATCAAATAAGCTGTGACGTGAAAAACGAATATTTTTTAATGGTTTTAATATATTAAAATGTGCAGATGTACATGTTTTTATTTAATTAGCCTATAAAATTTTAAATGACACCAGTTTCTTTTTTAATTTCCTGTTAATTTTCTTTTATAGAGCTTGAAAAGCTGTGAGCCGCTGTACATAATTACCAAATTTTTCTCAGATATTTTTAATAACAATTTTTTATTTTCTCTTAACCGTACCTCCTAAATAATACAAGTAATGAAAAAACAGTACCTATCTTGGAAAGTTTAAGAAAAAAGTGAGAAAAACAATTCGTTATGTGTCTGTACCGAATCTTATTAAATTTTTGTGAAATTTGAATATGAATATGAATTGTAATAAAATGTGAATAAATGTAAACAAATATGATCTTAAAGCAAAATGAAAGTGAATGTTCTGAAATGGATAAATATCTAATGCACGGTTCCATAGAAAGTTCATAAAACAAAAACAGGAATTAGCATGATTCACATGTACATATGTATATAGTATTTAAAATAATGTTAATAAATGTTTATAACGAATATAAATAAACAAAACTGTATTTCCAATCAACATTATAAAACAGGTCAGGACACTATCACATGAGTAAAATAATTGATGTAAATGTAAATATTTGTATGTACTCGTTGATGATAATGATAGACTTAAACTAAGTCTAAGGATATGTTTATGATCAAACATTAAATACGAACAATAGCAAGTAGAGAAAACTAAAAATAAATTGATGATGATGATAAAAATAAAAGAGAAAAAATTTTTATGACAACAATGCACATTCAGTTTAACTAACACAGTTGCTACCCTGCATTTTTAAAATCAGTGGGGTTATTTTTAAGCAAAAACAACGTTGTCGCATGGACATCGCTCAGGAGCTGTTGAACATCGACAACGACGATCCAGATTTCCTCAAAAAGGTTATAACTGGTGACGAATCATGGGTGTATGGCTATGACATTGAAACCAAAGCCCAATCATCCCAATGGAAACATCCGGAAGAGCCAAGACCGAAAAAATTACGTCAAGTTTGGTCGAATGTGAAGGTTTTGTTTTTTTCGACCGCAATGGCGTGGTGCATCATGAATTCTTACCACAAGGTCGTACGGTCAATAAGGAATACTAACTTGAAGTTATGCGCCGTTTGCGCGAAGCAATTCGTCGGAAACTCACAGAATTGTGGAAAAAGCAATCATGGATTTTGCACCATGATAACGCACCAGCTCACACATCGATGCTTCTGCGTGAGTTTTTGGCGAAAAACAAAACCGTATTCACCGGACTTGGCCCCGCTGACATTTTCCTCTTCCCAAAACTGAAGACACCGATTAAAGGAAAGCGTTTTGCTACGATTGAGATAAAAGAAAAATCGAAACAGGAGCTGTTGACAATACCAAAAAGCGCTTTTCAGAAGTGTTTCGAGGATTGGAAAAAACGCTGGCATAAGTATATTATATCTGAGGGGGATTGAAGGGGGCACGATAGTTATTGATTAATAAATAAATACTTTTTGAACAAATTTTAAATAACGGTTATTTTTTGATCAGACCTCGTACATTAAAACTCACCACCATAGCGTTCATACAGTGCTTTAATTTTCTATTGATGTATAAGTGCTCATTCTTGGCCGGACGAATCGTTGGGTGCCATTTACTGTTCCAATCACCCCAGGAATGCCACATGTATGGAAAACTCCTCTCTTAATTTCGTTTTCGTATTCCACAGTTAACTCAAATTGTATGTGATTTGGACAGAGAATTCGCTCAATCGCAACACAAACCTCTTGTAAGCAACGAGACATAGATTGCTGCGATAATCCTAGGAGATGGTCTTGGCCAATTTGGTGTTGGTATCCACTTTGGCCAAGGAATTTTATTGCATTTGGAATTGCTGTGGATCTCTTTGGAATGCTGAGATCATGTTGAACAGCGTTTAATATATACACAAACGCATCTTTATTCAGTCAACAATTTTGTATAAAGCTATAAGAATGGAATGTTTGAAAGCGTTCTTACCTGTGGTCATTTAGGGACAGTATATCTGACCTATCTCCCCTTGTTAAACGCTTAACATGTTCACTTTCTTCATCAAACCATAACGCCACCGAATCCACCACTATTTATTTTGTATTTTTATTTAAAAAAAATGCGAACTGCACAAACAATTTGTTTAAAATGTTTTGATTTACAAGTTTTGACATTTCATTTTGTCATTCTTCGCTATTGTTTAATTTGTGGTGCCAGTGTTGTACTCTTATCGCATCCAATTTGCTTTCGCATCGCAATAGAGAGTAACCCCCCAGAATTTGCATACTTTAGCGCTAGCTAACAGGTTACTTAAACGACAAATTTTAGACTAGAGCCCGGTCGTTCATTTCAGTGACCGGTCATTTTCGTACATTTATCCAAGACTGATTCGTTCATTCAATTCGTTCAATCGTTCACTTTGACCGAATGAATACAACTCTTAATGATAGTGATTTTCTTCTTGTCTTTTGATAAACAGCATCTGAACGAAATTGATCCGTACACTATTGAGCGAAAACCGTTCAGTTAAATGACCGGCTCATTCCGTTCAATAAAGTAATCCGTTCATTTTAACTCGATCGGTCATGAACGACACAGCTCTACCTCTTACCTCACTAACTTTTCTCTAGAAGATTTTGTTTTCTATCTATTTAACGAAAATTACTATTAAATTCAAAACTCGAAATATATTAGGTTATTGGTTATTTATTGGTATCTAGTAACATGTACTACAGGGTATTCAGACAAATGTATTTGTGAATGTATCTGTGTGTGTTTAAAATAACAGCAACAAAAAATGAATACAATACTTAACCTTTATACAGTTAACAATAGAGACAACAGCATAATGTATGCAGCAACAATAAATTGTTCAAATAGTAAATGTTTTTATTTAAACACTCAGCACAGGATTTTTCCATTGTAATGGCGATAGTCAAGCAACTAAGCACTAGAATACCGGACATTTTTAATGTACTTAAAAATAAAGTACCAACTGGAGAACTTTCATTTGTTTATGTAGACAAATACTGAACAAAGCAATCACCTTTACTTTATAGGAAAACTTTAATTTTCTGTCCAACAATATGACGTCTTGAGTATTGTAGAGATATTAAGTAAATGTTGTTTAAAATGTGACAAACGTTAAAACCTTACTATTCACGATCATTTTCCTTCATATTACACAAAAAAAACATGTGATTTAGTTTTTCCAAAGATTTTGTTTCAACGATTTTAAAATTGACTGCCTTAAAAATTTGAAATACATATTTAAGGATAGTTTTTTTTACTTTTTAGTTTATAAAATTGTTCTGAAAATATTTTATCAACCACAAGTTTTTGGCATTTGTCTAAACGTAAAATGTGTTTCGGTATAAAAAGCTGCTGTATCATATATAAATAAAAATAATATAATATTGGATTTATTTATTTACCGCCATATAACTTTCTGCAAAAATGCATTATCACAATTACTATATTTTAAGGCTAAACTCTGTGAATGAATGATAAATTAATGAAATAACTCTTTTAAGTTTCAAAGTGTTCAAATTGATTGAACATATTTTTTATATTTATATTATTATAATTTTTACATTTTATGTTTTTGTAGAAAGTATCAATATATTTTATTGTTTACATACTTATGTATATTTTTACACTAAAAAAATGTGAGTGTATGTAAGTGCATACTGTCATATGGCTGCACATAACAAAAATACTTTTTATATAAAAAAAAAACAAAGGATGCGAGATACATATACTTTTGTAAATGTTTTTAATGTATTTTCTCTTGTTTGTAAAACTAAAAGTAAAACAAGTAAGAAAGCATAGTCGGTCAAGCCCGACCATATAATACCCTACACCCAGTATATGAATAAAACAGTTTTTGTAGAAATGGGCGTTATATCATCCAAAAATTTAGTGTCATGATGTCTATGAATATAGATATTATGTATGTTAAAATTTATCTCGATATAAATACTTTTAAAAGATTTATGGAGCTAAAAGTGAATTACGGAGAGGGTCTTATATGGGAGCTTCGACTAATTATGGACCGACCATTATAAAATTAGGTGTCATTATTTCTGTATATCAGAAACTTATTTGTGTCAAATTTTATTTGAATACCAACATTTTTATGATCGTTAAAGTGAATTTCGAAAGTGGACCTTATATGGAAGCTACGACTAATTATGGACCGATCATAATAAAATTGTACCGTATTTGCATGCATATGAAATATATTTGTGTTCAATATTATTTGGATACCAACATTTTTAAAAGAGTTATGCTCTTTAAAGTGATTTTTGGAAGTGGGCCTTATATGGGAGCTCCGACTAATTATGAACCCATCTGCACAAAATTTGTATATGTGATTTGGCTTCATTTACCAGTCATGTGTGATGAAATTTGTTTAGTTCCTTTCATAATTCAAACATTTGTGATCGGTAAACCCTTAGAAAAACAATTAAGATGTGTTTTATTTATGTCATGCAAGTGTTCGATGGCAATGCAAGAAATGTTTAAAAACATTATGCATTGAAAAAACTGGCTTTGAAAATTTTCACACATAAACCGCCGCTGTACTCAGTTGAGTACAACCACCCTACTCCACCCACTTATAATTTTTCTTAAATTTTTTATACTTTTATGTTAATTTTATGTACAATGAATAAAAAATTAGGTTTAATTGTCACTTCTGGTTTTATTTTGGCGGTTAATAGGTTAATAACCTGGAGAATATTTTTGAATACAGTCAGCCTCAAAGTAGACTGTTGAATTTGAATTTCTTTTCACAAACAAATATTGCCATATTTTAGAAAAAAAATTATTTTATTTTACAAGGAAATTTTAAGGTCACTTTATTCCTCACTTTAATTAAAGTTACCTTTTACTATTAAAAACATTAGAGGCAAGTTGTAATAATGGCCCTTAAACTTAACAATTGTCAATAATTAAGAAAAACACTACTATTACTTAGTTTTGTTTTTTAAATATGTCATGCTCTTTTTAATAAGAAATAAGAAAAATAGTTATTGTCCAAAAAAAGAAGGACATTTGGTAACAAGAGCATAAATAAAACAAACAAATGATAAAAAATTTTAATAATTCAGAATATCCTCACTTTCAATGAAAAATCTTTAAATCGTCACTTTGCTATTTTTGAAACAAAAAAACGTCAAAATGACGATAAATCGTCAAATCTGGCAGTTAGTAATTACACATATATTTTGCAAGTTTTAAGGTAGAATTAGCCGAACGTCCACGTCCCCGTACTGTACCGAACCGTACTTTTTATTTAAAAAAAGTACCAAAAAATTGGACTAATTTACCCCAATACAATTAAACATACAAACAGCCCATTACTGCTATACAAATGTCGTTAGGAAATTCTATTTTATACAGGTTGAGACGCTACGTCAATGTGATATTAATATTCGGTAAGCATTTGCATTGATTTCAAACAACAAAACGGTATCAGCTGTTTCGTTACAGTACAGTACGGGACGTAGACGTTCGGCTAATTCTACCTTTATTCGGAGAAAATTCGACAATATTATTATTTTTTTAAATACATTAATACATAGTATACATAATACTATAATAATGTAACATGATTTAAAAAGAAATATAGTTTTTTTATAATTACGACTATTTCTGTAATTTTTTGCACTCAAGTTCAAAAATTTCACATTTAGTTCAAATAATTGCACATCAATAAATATGTTTACATTCCATTTAATTATATCATATTTATTTTTCTTCTGAATAAACAAAATTCAAATAATTTTGTCTATTCTCTCTTAGTTTAAAAGTTATACTCCTCCAAAGTTTTCATATATCACAACTAAGTTCGGTATTGTTAATTAATCTGTTACACAAGAGTTATTCATATGAAGGTGGCTGTATTCATGTTGGCAACACTGGTACTATCATCACCAACATTATGTTTTATCTGCATTTATTTATTTATTTTAGAAATGTTTTCTCGCCCTTCTCCCCTCTCACTGTAGTCATCATGTAATGCATAATAATGTTTTTTTATATATGGTGTTTTTTTTTAGATGTATAGAACTTTAAGCTGCCACCACTTTTTTAACTAGCGGCCATTTTGTCAGTCGTCAAGTAATTTATGTTTGAAGTCGCTTGTCTACGACGATAAGCCCGAAACGATTGACCACTTGGAGGACAACTTTCGTCGCGTTATTGCCGATATACGGCCACAAATGTTGGAAAAACTCATTGAAAATTATACCTCCATATGCCGGAAGTCATATTGAAATTATAATGCCAGAATATTATTTTTCGAATTAAGTAAATTTCATGTCAATTTAAAAAATTTTAATCCATTTGTTGAAAGTTCTATACATTTAAAAAACACAGAAACAAAATTTTCATAATAAATTTGCACAAATTTGAAACGTTTTTCAAGCGTCAGTCTCTTAACGTTGAATTGCCAAACCAATCATAAATCACTTGACAGCTGACAAATTGTCCGCCAGTTAAAAACGTGTTGGCAACTTAAAGTTCTATACATCTAAAAAAGACTCCCTATAGTGGTATTTGCATCAAATAAATGTATACAACAAACACATTCACTGACACATATACATATAAACGTATGCATATATGCATTTATATTTATTTAAAAATACGAACATTTATGGAAATAAATGTGAATGTATTAATGTGTAAACATGCATACATTTAATTTGCCTACAATAGCATATTAACATATTAGGGTGGTATCTATAGAAAACATTTTGAATTTACATACATTTATATCTTAAGGTAGTTTTAGACAATATGTGTTTTGCAGTGTGCTTGTCAAATTTCCCACTGCAAAATGCATACTCGTCGTGTAAAAGAAAGTTCTGTTTTCATCTGACAAAGCACCTGCAAGCAGCTATTTTGAAAGTCAATTGTTTATGACGTCAAAAATATAGTGTTTGTGATTCAACAAATATTTATAGAAAAAAAAGTATTTATTCATATTAGTTTATATTTAACTTATATACAACAATTTTTGGCTCCATATGGTACATTTTCTCTTTAACTCTTGCTTAATTTTTTATTTTTATATTTTATAGAAGCCACTATTGCAAACTATATTTGCAAGAATACAAAACTCTCTCGAAAATAATCTTAACAAAAACAGCTGTTGTCTTCTATTTTAGATTATGTCAGATGAAACTAAAAACCGACGTGTGAAAGCAAAAATTATAAACTGCCTGTAAATTGCAAATTTTGAGAGACATGTACAATTACATATGTATCGTACAGCTGACAAGTACACTGAAAACCACCTTTAATAACATATTTTATAGTAATAATTTTGCGCCCTAATATTAAACAGTATAATTTGCGAAACGTTGATTTGTAATGAAATGAAAAGGGACAAGCAGCGAAAATGTGTGCGTGTGAATGAAACACATTTAAAAAAAAGTAAAAGTGCAAAATCATGTCAACGGTGTGTTGCTACGATCATAATAAAAGCTGTCACAAACAAACCCACACCTTCATACAAATCTACATCCGTACAAAACCATTTACATATGTATGCATATGAACGAAAATGTATGTGTTTAAACAAATTCACACATACTCAAAAACTCACACAGAAATTCTTCTGCAAACAAAGCGAAATACATATTTAAATAGTAGACTTTTTCGCAATCACACGAGAAAAGGTGTCAACACGTTAAATAGTAACGAAAAAAAAAAATACCAAACAAATTAAACAAATATAAATAAAAGTATAAACCATTACAAGAGATTTACATATAGAAATTATTATGTAACATTAAAATCTATTATACTTGTAGATACTTATAATATAATAATCAGTTACTGAAGTAATTTGTTATTCAAAATACAAGTGGTATTTTTTTTTCGTTAGCTTCTTCTCTGTTTTCTCTTCGTTCTTAAGAATGTTTGGAAAATGTTTTTGAAAACAAACACAATAGTTTTTGAATGTTTGAAAGATTGTTAAATGTGGGTGAAAAGTTTGATACATAAGAAAATATGTACATATATATTGTAATTATGTTGTACTTAACATTTAACCTGCTACTTGACTCATTTTATGTTTCAAGGTTTAAAAAATTACATAATAAAAATACCAAATAATAGCTCATTTCGAATCGAGTGTATCTAATTTCATGATTCTGAATTTATTAAAATCGAAAAATACCATAGAGGGGACACCTGTCAATATATACATGAGAAAAAAAGTACCATATATTTTTACTCATCTCAAAATGTTCTTAATAACTAAAGCTTCTTAATTTTCAACATTCTCAATTAAAAATTAAACCATTAACTTTGTGTTCAATTTCAACTGCAAGTTGTCGCAGAAAGAATGATACTTTTTTTTGTAACTTTTGTTTGTTTTTTTTTATTTATTTTTTAAAAGTAGAAAGAAATTTAAAAATTAGCTAGAAACATAAAACTCTTCTGAGAAATTTAGTAAGGAATTAGGCAAAAATAATGTCTTTCGAAGGTCATCCCGGAAAGCACATAATAAAAAAATACAGACAGATTATAAAGCAGTATTTTATTTTATACAATTTTTACATTTTACTTTAAATTTCATCCTTTGAAATTTTGTCATACCAAAAAAAGCATGAAAATAACTAATTTGTTTGAAAAGGTTTTAACCAGCACGGGTACATATAAAAAGAAAAAGTTATTACTCACATTTTATATAGTTATTCAAATTGTAATAATTAAGTTTCTGAAATGCATATTTATGAAAGAATAAAAAAATTGTTCACAAAACATATTTGACCTAAATTAAGAAAAATATTCAATATGTAATTTTCAGCATTAAACTTAGACACCCATTATTAAAATATTTTCATTGGCTGTAAAAAGACAGGGAAAATGAATGAATGGTAAAAACTTTTCTTGCTTAAAATTAGCATAATTTTTTTTCAGATGAAGGATACTGGCTGTAAGTTACAAAAATTTGCAGCTGATTATTATCAAAAAGAATGCAAATATGGATAAGAAACTTTTATGTGGATGTAATATTCATTATGTTTTTGTAATATTTAAGATGCTTAAGGAAATTACTGGTACCACTTGACATGTTACATGGCTTTTGACTTTAGCACCATGAAATTGCAAATGCAATAGTTTGTCTAGCAACAAAGTAATAAAAACAGCTTAACTGAGGCGGCAATGGAAACAGTCAAAACAAGTGACAGATTATATGAGAAAAATCGTCTTCCAACTTATATAGAAAGATCATATAGAATTTCACTCTACTCACTCGTATTTTGTCCGCGACCGTGTCCGCTTGACATTTTGCGACTTGCTATTACCACCACAAACCAGCAAGCAGAATGTTTTCATCCGTTTCACTGAGTTTCAATCGAGACTACAAAAGACTATGCAGTATTTCCCTCTTCTTATTTCGTCCGTGTCCGTTTGAAAGGAGCTATGACTTTATGAAGAAGCGTTGCACAATTTTGTGACATGAATTTTATGTATATAAATATATATATGTACTTATTTGTACTGAGTACAAAAATGTTTAACATATTTATGCCCGTTAAAGTGAGAAGTGGGCAGATTTCAACCAATTTGAATAGGTTTTGCCAGTGCAAGTGATTCTGAGTACTGTATACTAAGGTGAATGTTATACAAATTTTTTCGGCGTTACAAACATCTGCAAAAATTAATGCAACCCACTATGGTGGTGTAGCGTATAATAACACACACACACACACACATACACAATCACAAGCAGCCATCATCATTTAAGAAATAGAAAAGCGTAAAAACTATAGGAGAATGTTACATAGAAATGCAATACATACATATATACACTTGAGGATAAACATCACTTGTACGTGTACGATTTTAGCGATGGTTTTAAATCCAAGATATTTTAGACACAACTGTAGGAAGGAGCAGCAATTGCAAAAATATCAATGGTCTATATAAATGGTAAAACAACCGCAACTCAAACATAAACAAAATAAATACGTTAAATAACTTAAAGTATGCAGTAAACATTTTATAACAATAGTAATGTTTTACATACTCGTATTATGTGAAATTCTATAAAAAAAAAAGACACAGAAAAAGTAGACCTTTTAAAAAGTAAAAAAAAATACAGAAAAAGTGTTTCAAAACGCTATGAAATATGAACAAGTTTTTCTTGAAATCTGAATGTGAATTAAATTGACTTCTTATCGATTTATTTAACTCCAAAAGAATACATTTTCATTTCAAAAGCATAAAAATAACAAAAACTATTAATTGATTCTAATATGATTATAATATAAGATGATATGAAACTGTGATGCATTTAGTCGCTTTCTTTCATTCACTCATGACGGGTGATCTGACTAAAGTACTAAAGTACATACAAAGTTTGGGTAAAGTTTTCTTTTATCTAATTTATCTTTCGACCTTACGTGGTATATGTGCAATTAGAACAAACATAACTAAAACGAAGCAGTCATAATTTTAATTTTTAAAGCATACATTAAATGCTATTGTATTTGTACTTGTTGTCGGATCCACACCATCCTCCCTCAAAGATTCTAGCCTACCAGTCATAAAGAATGTTATAAAATTAAAATTAATTTCTTCATTAAAAGCATACTGTCTTCGTTGGTGTTCGTTAAACAAAAGTTTTTGCAAACATTTCCTTAAGTGTGCTATAAAAGCATTTGATATCAACAGCTTAAAATATTCAGTCATATTTAACCTTCTAACTTTAACATTTATTTATACATAGAAGAAAATCATAAAACGTTGTGTGTGTGTAGATATGTAGGATCCTTTAAGCCATTTGTATGTTACCTATTGAGATACATACAAACAAAGAAACACTTATACAACACACCCAAAACCTAATTCTACTCATCACCCCCATTACGCCACAAGCTGATGTTAAAAGCATTTTAATTAAATTTATAGACCAATGGACTCATTCAATATGAGACGAGATGATGCGTTGTAGCTTATATTGTGTAGAACAAGAACAAAATGAAATATTTACAAAAAATCTGATTAGGAATTCCTTCTACGCACAAGGAGTAAGTTCCAATGTATTGTGCATGTATGTATATGTATGACCAACATAAACATGTTGCTTAAAATGTTTGTAATGCTTTTGAATTTCTTGAAAAAAAAACATCCAATGTATAATCCATATCGCACACAGATCTGAAATTATACTATTCTACTAATGCTAATGAACAAATGGGTGAGTACTTTCTACAGAAAATTTCAAAATTTTCCAGCCCATTTCTGTATATAATGGGCCTGTGAATTGATGTGTTTTCAGAAGTCAGAAGTTCAAAACAACCGCTGCTGCTTGCAAATATTTTTTTTTTTTGTTAAAGTACCATCAATGTACCAATTCACAATTGTACAAAATGTCAAGTGGTAACAATTAAATTCAATAAATGACAAAATCATTATTTGTCCAGGATAAACCCTAGAAACTTAACAAAGTTTAACGTTAATATCAATATTTATCAGTCTTCCAAATTTATTTTAAATTTTAATTATATACTCGTACATATGTACATATCTAAGTATTTATTGTATCGTCTTGTAAAACGTTTCATTTGAGTGACAGACAATTATATTTATTTCTTTGTTTAATTTCGAAAATGTCAATTCAAACAAATGTTATATTACAAATATTTGTTATTACGACTTCTTTGAAAGTCAAATTAATAGGAAATACCATGCTGAGAATTTGTGTTTCTTATTAATGAATTTTACTACAAGTTTGCTTGTTTGTTTGAGAAGAAAATTTTAAATTATTGTCAATTGATTGATTATAATATGTAGTTAGTATACATACATATACACACATATACACACATATTAATAAATGTTATGTGTGGAAATTGTATGGTGAATTTGGTTTTAGATTTTTAACTGATGTCTCATAATGTAACAAAATCTGGAACAAAATTAAGGAGATTCTAAATAAAATAAATAAAAAATATATATATATTTATGTATATATACTTATGTACTTCTTAAAATAACAATAACAAATATGACCGTATAAGACCATATCGGTTATATTTTGGAAAATTTGAAAATTACATATATAGACTTGTCTAAGTAAAAATAATTATAATTTTTTTAATAATATTAAACAAAAAACCAAATGTATCTTTCATTTTTAATGATGTTTAGTGTAGAGGTTTAACTTTATTGACATTGGAAATATATAAAGGATTAACATGTCCTAGAAAACATAAAAATTATAAAATAGTAAATTTGGAACCCAAAATCACAATCTGAAATAAAATATTAGAAAAAAGGCATCGAAATGCTTTTGAAAATATAAATTTTACAAATTTGTTAGCAAACTCCAATTTCAATTCGAACTGAATACACTACGAGTATGTTTACAAATTTAACTGGGGACTAATGGCAAGTTATATGAGATTTAGCATAGAATCAGGCATACTGCAACTTGAAAAACGACACACGATATTGTTCCTTTTGCAGTATAAAAAATATTTGAAATTTCAACAAATATAATATAATCAAATATTTAAAATGACTTTAAATATTGCCATTGAATTGTATTCGAGCAGTTTTACACCTAAAATTCTATTAATGAAATCTTAAGAAAAAGATTTGTTGATTTGATCATTTTTCACACAATTTATACAATTTATGAGCAGGTGGGATGCAAAATTTTATGTGTCGTTTTTCAAGTTGCAGTAATTTATCACATTTATTTATTGTTTGTCACCATCTATCAGAAAACCAATGGACAAGTTTTGATAACAGACGACCAACTGTTGTAAAAGATAAATGACGCTGATATACAGACAACATTTATTTTGGCACAATCATTCCATTTTGTCTGTTTATATGTGGTTATTTTTAACTTAAATTAAGTTTATTTTCATTACATACATAATGTACGAGTATACATATACAGATGTATGTTTGACCTTTAATTTGTTTTACAGTGTGTAGGAGGGTATATTGTATGTAGAATAACCAAATACCTACTATAGCACAATATTTGTAACTTTTTGTTTATTTTAGCATTGTATTGTTTCGCTCTTTCACTCATATATTTGTGTTCCTTTTAACCATTGAAGAGAAGAAATATTGAAATGGTTCTTCGGTGTTGCTTTGCAATCAACACCAAATACGAATGTTCAACATATTTAAGCTACAGGTAAGTCAGAGTTTTTGTTCTTTATTTTGACAATCAAACGAAACATCTGCTGCAGATAAATCTTTGTATATGAAATAATACATAATTTTATAATACAAAAGTTGTATTATTTCAGCGAATTAAATTTATAGGTATATGTTAGTGTGCGTTTTTCATTATAAAGAATAAAAATGATATGGATTGTTGTTGTGATGATTGAAGTGTTTGAGGAATATTATTCTATGTATTCCACACGTAGAATTTTAATAAAACTTTATGGAAGATTTAAAAACTTTTTGAATGAAACTTTGTATAAAAATTAGTTAGTTTAAATTAAAAAAATTGGATTGCCACTTATTGAACAAAACAGTATCTTATAGTAAATATACATGTATATGCAACTTTTAGTTAAAAATAATTCTGGCACATTAAAAATTAGCAATCCTAAGCATTTAATTTAATTAAAACAGAAATTGCATACTAAGCTGAATAATAAAAATCTTCTTAAGAAGTTTAACATGCTTAATTATTTGTTTTAATTTCAAATAGTTTAAATCGTACAACATTAACCAGCACAGCTGCAAAGTAGTTTTTGTATGTTGAGAACGCAAACAGCAATTTTGTATTCAAATTATAGAGAAATAAAATTGCACCCCTAGGAAGCGGAAACTGCAAATTCTATAGAACAAATGTTTAAAGTATTTTTTACACAAACCCACCCACACATACATATATATATAAAAACATGTACAATAGATTGCTGCAAAATATAAAATTTAGATTTTTTTTAGAAATACAGCTCTGAAGTTTGAAGGAGCATTTACAAGCAAATTATTAATTTTAAAATTACTAAGTATTATTCTGGCCATTAACGTGCTTCAGACCACTATAATAATAAATGTATTAAAAAAAATAGAATTCATATTGTTTTTATGGGTCTCAAAGTTTTAGGATAATTGATCCCAAGTACGTTTAAGGGTTAATTTAGATTTTTGGCCAGTTATTGTAAATTTTCGACTTTAATAAGATATATTTTTCTCAGTTTCAGAAAATTCGATCAAAATATATATAATTTTTCGCTATCTTTCTATGAGAAATTCCAAATATAGCGAAATTTTACCTTTGACCGTCACGATTTAAGGGTTAACGTTGTCCGTTTTATTAATATTTTTAATGGATTTTATTTCAAATGCATAACACTAAACAAATTAAACATATTCGCCAAAATATGGCAAACAAACATATTTTTTCCCGAAATCCTCCAACGTTAAATCGCAGGCACTGAAAAGCTATGAAATGTATTCACATAGTTTTTCTTTTAATTTTTGTTCCCTCATATACTCGTATCCCTAATAAATCCAAAAGTTTTAAAACATTTGAAAAGGAGTTTAAAAAGGACGTTAAAAAAAGATATACATACATATGTATACAATTTCGTGTTCAATGTTGAAAACATCTAGTTTTGCAAAGACTAGAAATGAATTAAACTCCATTTAACATTACCCTGTATAAGTGTCAGGCACGGTGTACGGACTTAAATAAATTAAGGATGTTATCTAAAAACCAGCCATCCCGCAAGTCACAGCGTTAGTTCTCTAAGTTGCCTCCCTGCAAATCAGTTAAAAGCTGCTAGTTTATTTAGGATTGCATATTTACTTCGGCGGCAAACTTGTTACTTGTTATATAGTCTCTTAAAGTATGTATTCGAATACTAGTAACATCCCAGCATACCATTCTAGGAGCGCTCCGAAAGAGGAGTCAGAAAAGAGTCCAACTAAAAAGCATTTTCGGAGCAAAAGAAAAATTTGCTTAAAAAATTAATTTTCTTCCATTTTTATATATTATATTTAAATGAATTCCATTTTATTTTTTTACTGTAAATACAATTTATTTAATTTTTTCCATTTCTAATTTTGTTTATTTGTAAATGAGTTCCCTTTTTGTTTAAGTAAAAACAATTAAAAAAATAATAAATGTGAACATTTAATTTTTTGTATTTGTATTTCTGAGCCCAAAAAAACCCTCATAGAAGACTCTTTTCTGACATTATCTAAGAGCTCTTTTTTACGGACAATTTTCGAATATAATAACCCTCTTTTCTGAAGGTTTTCGGAGCAATAATGATTGTTTTTTGGGCTCATAAAGAGCTGGAACGCTCCGGAAAAGGTGTCAGAAAAGACTCTTTTCGAACTCATATGGCTTGCTGGGATATGTTTGCTGTTTATGTTAAGTTAAATAATTCTAAAACTGCTACTAAGCACTTATTTCGAAAATAAATCCCGAAAAAGAATAGAAAAAATAGAAAATAGGTAAATTAAATAAAAATAAACAAATTTTGAAATGAAATTTATAAAAAATGTTTGCAATAATTTCAATAAAATGTATAAATACAGTGAATCACAAAACTTTTAAAGATTATAAAAAAAATGTAAGCATTTTTAAAAACTTTTATTCTATGCAGATGGCAACAAAATTCTCGAAGAATGCAGCGTATTTAAAAATATATATGTATGTAAAATACAGAAATTTCTATTTTATACAGCAATTTTAGAAACGTTGAAAGATAATAAACATAGTGCTATATAAAAAGAATTTTAGTACAAAAGTCCGTTTAGGGCCTTTACAAAATTGATTTCAATTGACATATTGGAGAAATTGTCAAAAAAGTCGATCTAAACACTTGCAACAAAATAACTTTCCATCATTTTGTCCTTCACTGTAGTTATGTTATATTTTTATAATTTCATATTAATTTATGACTACATTTGACCTTGTTGCTAATGTGTATATTGCATATGTATATACACATGTATCTTAATACATATATACATAGTTATTTATATACACACGTACATGTGTATCTTTAAATGTGCTGCTACATATTAATTTATGTGACAATGGTTTGAATCTTATTTATACTCGTACGTACCGTAGCTGTATTTTGATTTGTTATAGAATCATTGCGTTGACACTGTGTCTAGTCGCTTCAAGAAAACATTTTTGAACACATGATCAAACAAATTTATAAAAATATATTTATTATTTAAATGATTGGCTGGTGGATTATAAAATTTTATAAAAATGATTTTGTCTTCCAAATTTATACAGATGAGACAACATAGTTTTAAAATACGCATTATTAATGAAGATTTGATTTTTATTTAAACTATTTTTGGAAATATATGAACTTACTATATTTAATTTCTGTCTATAATTAGTTGTTTAACTAATTTTAGAAATGATGGGTAATATTAAAAATCGCTTAGAAAATTATTTGACTTAAAAACATTAAAAAAAATTTTTCTGCACATTATAAAAAATTACATAAATGACATAAACCTTAAATGAAATTTTGCTTTCAAAGGTCAATGTCAGAATATACAGAAGGAGAACTTTTTTCAAGTGTGTGTGAGACTTACAAGCTTTACCTTATAAGACTACATGTGTATAACTAACCGAAAGGTGTGTTTGATTCACCAACAGCCTACAAATTGAACTGAGTTTAATTAATTTTGAAAAGCTAAAAAAAGCAATAATTTTTCAAAGATTTAAGTACAACTAAGACAAATGGTCAAATAACAGAAATAGATTAAAAAAAAAAAAGAAAATTGCAAAACAAAAATTTAAGCTGATAAAATAAAACGAAGTCATGCAATAGAACTTAAACTAAAAAATTGACGAAAGAAATAGAAAAACAACAGAAAAACTGAATAAAACAAAAATAAAACTAATAAAATTCATTAATTTCTCATGACAAGGAAGTAAAAGAAATGAAAGAAGTAATAAAGAAAAGCAAAATAAATGTTGCATGTCTTTAAACTGAAATATAACTACAAACTAACGAAAAAATAAACAAAAGATTAGTAGGTAACATATGTATATTAGGTGGACACCAAAAAGTTGTCGATGTTTTTCACCGTAGCAAACCTTAGTAGAAAATTTGTCGTTATCACGCAAAAATGTGAATTTCTTTGTAATATAATTGAACCATAATTGAACATAATTCAAATATTACATTTGTAGTTTCTTTCACGAGACCACCCTAATGTGCATGTAAGTAAGTATAAATGATCATGTGTTTTTCTATGGAATGGTATCAATTTGTTTCGATAAAAAAGCACACTCACGGCAGAAAATAAAACTAACCACAAACTATAGGGAAATAATTTGTTAAAGAATTAAAAGTGTGATTAAAGGGTGTGGTTTTAGATTATAAATCAAATACCAGCTACAACAATGACAGCAAACTGTAAAAATATTTTATTTTGTAACCAAAAACAACAAATTTCAATTTTTTTATTTTGTATTTCGAAATGAAGTGCTTTACAGGCGTATTTAAAAAATGTAACAACAGTTTGTTAGCTTAATTTACTGAAACTGCATTTATAAAGGATTCTTAGCTTACCACACGTTTGGTAAGCAATTGTTAAATCGTCAAATTTTAAAGTTGGTTCGACCATAGAGTACTTTAAAGTGACATTTCTTATGATTTATTTACATTTTGTGTTTCTTATAAAAAAAAGTTATAAATAAATTTTATTTCAATCATATAATGGAAACCTTAAATTTAATAAAAAGAATTGGTAAATTCAAGTGCTAAATAAAAAAAAATATTAATTTTTATGTGTCATTTAATGCATATTTTCTATTTTAATAGAAATGTTAAAACAAATTTCCAATCGCCGTCAACCAAAAATTTACAAAAAAAAAAAAAAGGATTGATCCCTTTTCCATTCCGGATCATCAGTTTACATCAAAATATCGTTTTGGAAAAGAAACCGTGTATCTAAAAATGTTAACAGAAAGAAACCTCGCGCGCGCTGATTCACATTCAAGTGAGAGTGATGAAAACGTCAATTTGAACGACACATCAGATGAAGAGGAGTATTTAGACGTTCCACCTATAGAAGACACCTTGTGCAATTATTGCGATAAGGCTTATAAAGATAATGTAAATATAAAGCCATGGGTTTCATGTTTGCAATGCGAACAAGTTTGGGCTCATGAAGTTTGTATTCCTAAACGCAGTGCAATTTTTATTTGTACTTTTTGCAATCAAGTTAAACCAATTTTGTTTGTTTTTTTGTTTTTTTTAAGTATTATCAACAAAGTAGAAATTAATGATTTTGATATGTTTTCTAATAAATTATTTTTGTTATCTTTATTTCTTTTATATGTTGCAATAAAATCGTAACTAGTTAACTCAATATGAGGGATAAACTATGAGCTGGTAATGTGGTACACTATACCACAATACCATCGTATGGTGTACCACATTACCTGCACATTTTGTAAAATTGTGTTTAATGGGATTTGCAATATATTCTCAAATATGTCTGATATTACGGGTTTCATGTGTTTCGCACATGTCTTCGTAGAAGCTTAACACATATAACATGAAGGTGGTTAAATCTTATTTCAATCGCACAAATACTAAAAATTTGGCTATCTAAAAACAAATGGGTATACCACATTCGCTGCCACTTACTCTAATAATACTGACAAGATTATGATAAATATTTTCTTTAGAAGTTTTATATAATTAACAACTTTTAAAAATGTAAGTAGCTCCAAAGCATTATATAAAAAATACATATTTTTTATTTAAACTTTTACAATCTGTTTGAACAAAAAAAAAAACTAAGCTTTATTGAATTTGAAAACTTTTTCTTGAGTTTTTTTTTTATGTATGTATTTGGAACATTCAACACGTTTTTTTCTTTTTGAATATTGAAATTATGATTATATTTTAATAGAGTGTGCTGTGCGTGTGCACATATGAGCATGAGAATTTTAGTTTTATTTTTTAGTTTTTTTTTTGTGTTAAAAATTTCGCAACATTCTTTTGCATTGCAGTTTTCCATTTTTATAGCTATTTTTATAAAAAAAAATAGCTTTATATTTAAAATTTATTAACATTTTTCGCATGTACATTTTTAGTAGTTGTGCTAAAAAATATAAGAAAACAAAATGTTGTTTTTGTACACTAAAAACAAAATATGTTAACAAATGAATTACGTATGTATGTGTATTTATTTGTTTCTGTGTGAGATTGCACTAGAGAGCCTGAGTATATGTGTACATGTATCATATATTTCCCAGTGTAATACATTTGTTTACAGTTCTTTCGTTTAAACCATAAATCCAATTTTATGGTTTACTGCACTAAAAATAAAAAAAAAAGAATAAAACTTCGTTTTGTTGTTTTTTTTTCATTTTCATTTTCATTTTCTACTACACCACAGCGTAATGCAGGTGTATTTCACTTGCTAGAGTATTTATGTGCATTTTAAATGCGTTTTTTTTTTTTCTTTTCTACAGATGCTTGATAAAATACTTGGGAAATGAAAATAAAAGTGATATAAGTACATAAGCATATAAACAGTTGAATGTTTTTAGTGTCAAACTCCTTTCAATAATCTTAGTTTATGCTTAAGTACTCGTATGCTGGTTTGTAACGTGTCATTAAGTTTAAAAATTAAAATATGTTATTTGTTCCTAATTTAACATTTGAACAACAAAACATCAGTATTTGAAACTAGTTTAATTTTTCTTTATCTTGAAGCAAACTCTTAAGCATAATTTTGTGTTAATATATAAAAAATAATAAAGAATCTCAAGAAATCCTTCAAGTACTTTTTCTGTAATACTTTTCTTCTACTTCATATATTGTAGAATTTAAAGTATGAATATATTCAAAAGATTGTTGAATTGAAATTGATATAAACTGTCCTTAAATAACTTATGCATGCAAGAAATAAATGGGAATTTGGAAAACAAAGGAAATGAAATAAAATAACGCGAGGAAAATTTCGACGTGTGGAAAGGAATGTTATTAATAACACACGCAACAAACAAAAAGGCAACATTCAGCTGGGAATAACGAATAACCCTTTTACAATTAACCCTTGACTACATATTGGCAAATGTTTTGGGATAAGAAGACTTTGCCTTTAAATGTATCTACTTTATAACAGCAAATTGAATATATGTTTGCAACAATTTTAAAGAAATCAACGAGCTCAACATCTAAGAACAATTTCATTCCGCACTGTTCTTAG
Source organism: Bellardia bayeri (assembly GCA_950370525.1). Classification (NCBI taxonomy): domain Eukaryota; kingdom Metazoa; phylum Arthropoda; class Insecta; order Diptera; family Calliphoridae; genus Bellardia; species Bellardia bayeri. Next base: position 101,410,267 of record OX493266.1, read on the forward strand.
AGTGTGCCTTTATCATCTCTGCCGATTCTTGACTTTGAACTATCAAATATTAAATTGTTTAAAATTGTATCGGTTATGGCTAATGTTAAAGGCTTAACTAATGATTCGCAATGCTTAGTTTGCCATAAGAATAACAAGTAATAGTTAAACAACACTTAGTATTTTAGTTTACCAATGGTTATCTAATGACCGAGAATTCGACAATTAGTAGCTTATTCATCATACTACAATTACAGTCAGATCTGCTTTTAACATTTAACAATTAAAAATTGGCAAATGGCATTTTAAACAATAAAAGAGAATAAATAAATAAATGACCAATCAACCACAAACTAATCAAACTCCAGCCATCAAACTTTTGATTTCAATGCACTCCTTCTCCACACTACCACACTCGATGTCAAAGTCTATTAATTTTGTTCAATTCAGTGGATTTTTGTTACATGAAGCAAATATTTAAACAATTTCTTTGCAATTATTGACCAATATATTTCATTGCAAAATGGCGCGTTAACGCATACACTCACATGCCCACAAAAACACGCTTAAAACCACAAATATAAATTGGTCAACCAATTCGAGCAGAACAAAATAATAAAAAAATAACCACATTGACCAGCACGCTAAGATTACAAAACCTTTATGGCACCAAAACCAGCAATGATGTTGGAACAACAATTGCCATATTTTTATTAGGATGGGGTTAAAAACATACAAATTCAACATTAATACAGTTTATTTTCAAAAATTCTATTTGTCTTAATTTTTTTTATTTACAATCGTTGGTTTGTGATTTATTGATATTTCTGATATGTGTCTGAAATACATATAAATTATGGAAAAAATATGAATTAAAACAAATTAGCGTCTCCCTATTGATCGATAAAGGACACAACATCAACGGACAATTAGTTTCATAACATCTATTATTAAAAACAGACCTTTAAGTACTGAATTCATTGCAGGCTAAAACGAACGGAATATCATTCCGTTTGCAATTTTTATATGCGACCCTATGAAGTACATACATATGTATATTCTAGAGCTGAACGTAAGTAATGTTACATAAATATATCGGAATAGCTTGCTATGGAAAATCGGGTATGAATGGTTGAGTTAAAAAAAAAAAAAAAAAAAAAACAATAAATGCTGTATGCACTGATTTGTAGAATTGATTCAAAATTATAAAAATTTTCTTCACCTTATTATACTCACGTGAAGTTTATATAAAATTCAATCAAGGTTCTTCATTCTTAAACCAAACATCATGCTGAATAAATTGGCAAAAAATACTTTTTGTTTTCTCTATATTTATGACAAGTTAACTCCTCTTTTTCTACATGAAGAGTAAAATTAACTAAAAGGTGTTTTTCATCGAGAACGTTGTTAAAAAAAAACTAAACAAAGAATTTATATGAGAACTACTCAATTTTTTATTATATTAAAAAGAGTAAGGTTTAACAATTATAAATGAAAAATTATATCGGGAAAACGTCCATCATGATCACGCACACAGATGTCGTTTCATTCAATGACATTTTGACAAAATGACGTGTCTACTACCTTAATGGCGTCACAGATTTTGAGTTGTAGTCGATTCGACTTGCTTTGAATAGATTATCTTTAACATACTCGTACACGAGTATATTTACCGTGAATTTTCGTGGTTAATTTTCGTTTAATAGTACTATATGATTTTAGTAATTGGTATGAATACTGCGATTCTTCCCTTTTTGATTGTTAAATTTATTAAAGCATACTTTGAAATTTATGTGTAATGGAAAAAAACTCTTGTACCAAAACTCTGTTTTAAGAGTTTTTAAATTTACATTTAAAACAATAATTGCAATACCGAAAAGTTAAGTTCAAAATCAATAACCTACATTTAAAGTTAATTTTAACGTGAACAGTGTGGTTTTGCTTTTATTTGAGTTTATATTGTAAAATATTATTTACGTTAATTCATTTACAAAACGAAATAAAAATATTACACCAAATAAATCAACAATAATAATTTGTTTAAAATTAAAAATTATATCAGGAGCTATTTTCATATACATATACACCCCTATCGTGAATAAAAATTCCACATGAAATTTGTTCCCTTTTCACATTTTTCCTATTAAAATGCAATGTTAAAAAAATAAAAGGGAACAAATTTCACGTGGAATTTTTATTCACGATAGGGGTAAAAATGTATTTTGTTAGTTGACAACAATCAACTGTTGTAAAAATATTAACAGCCCCTGTTTATGTAAGATGAATAACTAAACAAACGCCAAAAATAATTGACATTTTTCCTATTTTGGGCTATGTAACACGAATATAAAATTTTTTGACAAATAACGTAACAATTGAAACATTTTTTTGGTTTGCGTATCATGTTTTTAAATGTCAAACAAACGAATGAAAGACGAATAAAATATTTCATTCGTTCAAAAGAACATATAAGAAACAGAAAAATTTTGAAATTGAAACTAAAAAAAGGTAAATATACATAAACAATTGTGTGCTTATTTATGTAAAAGCAATGTATAATAATGATGAAAACATTTTTTTTTATTTATTTAATTATTTTTCAAAAATACACAAATTTGTAAATAATTTGATTTGTTTATAATGCATATCCAGCTGTTTATTTTTTTGCTCTTAGTAGGGTAGCAATTGTTTATAGTAAATTAAAATATTTAATATGAACAAAAGTAAACAAAACAAATGTATTTACATATAGGCAATACTGTGATTTGACACATTGTTATTTTATACGTCCATCACGCAAATGAAGACGAACAATAGACAGCGCGTTACATAAACGAAAATTGTTACGTTATCGTTGATATTTCATCCAGTTTAAACGTGTAACATAAACAGGCTGTAAGAAGTGAAAATATTTTCTTTAAAATTTACTCATTTTTATACCAATTTGATTGAGTTTTTGAGCAATATTCTACAATTTTTAAAAATATATTTTTTTTATATTTAAAACTCAACCATTTTCTTCAAAATTAAATTTTATTGCCAGAATTTATTCAATTTTGATTATTTTAGTTTTTAAGATTTTTCATTCCTTACTTCGTTCGTCCGTTAAAATTACTTGAAATTTTAAAATTCAGAAAAATAAATTTTAAACACAAAACATGACAAAAGCATTATTTGTTGCCATTGTTGACGTCTGTGTACGTGGTGGTTAAACGTATTAAATTTAAAATTTTAAACACTTTCTGGCTAAAACAGAATTTTGTGATAATATTGTAAAATTTACATAATTTTTTTTAAATCAGTAATTTTTTGTTTCTTTTTTATTTATTTGCCTACCATGAAATTGGAGGTAAATTACTTGCATCTTAGTAAGAAACCGAAAGAAAACTGACATAATCATCGATTATTCATACGAAAGGAACAGGAAGCAATAAATTAACATGTTTTCTTTATAAAATGACAATAATAGTCTGGCATTGTATAGCGGCATCATATGTACTCCAACATTGTCAGAGTGCTTGCTTAATCATTGTCCAAAAACTTTAGATTATCCTGAGCGCGAAAAATCTGGTTCTTCTCCATTAAAATTTAATTACTTTTTATGTTCCTTATTTTTCTAGTTTTTTTTTAATGAGTTATATTATCCTTAAGTTAGTTATGAATTATGCAATATATTTTGTTCTAAATTTGTACTTATAGTATATATGTATGTACGTATGTATAATAAAACATTTTTTTTAAACAATATTAGGTGTTTACTTTATACTGACACTCACAGTACATATATGTATATTCTGGATCCTTAAATATATCGAAATGAATATGACGATGTCAGCAATAAAATCTCTTTGCTTCGGTTTGTCACTCTTCAAATTCGTTTCTAATTTTCTATTCTATTATGAATAATATATATATTTTTGTTTGTGTTAATCAAACATAAAACTGCAAAAAAAAATGAAGAAAACAACGAATAGAACAATAAAAAAAATCTCTATGAATTAAAAAAAGGTTTTTCTTATACATAAATACAAAAGCAACAACAAGCAATTAAACATTTGTATAAAAATTCGTGGGAAAATTAGAATGAGCAGAAGAACATAAACACGTTGTTGTAGACGTCAGGTTTGTCAGCCATCCATTGATTTGTGGCTAAACATGCTTATTAAATTGTTTTTGCTGCTGTTGCTGTTGACGTTTGCGTTGATGTTTCAATTTTTTATAGTTAGTAACGTTTTATGACTTTGCTATAAGTGTATTAGTGTTAGTGCAGTTAAATGGAAATGTGATATCTTTTACCACCACAACAACTCATTTAGAGATCCAAAATAACTAGAATATTAGAAAGAGCAGCGCCGTGATAATTATACGCACACATTCGCATTCCCATTTAAATGAACATTTTTATTTCATTTTAATTTTTATTTATTTGTTTTCGCAAAAACGTAGTACGAACATACTTTTTAATTTCAATACATTAATGACTGTCTGCGCTGTGTGTTGTGCGCCGATTTTTAATTTTGGTTTTAATCATTTTTTATGTTTAACCATTTGTTTATTTTTTGTTTGTTTTTGTATAATTAAAATAATTGTTTGCTTTGTTTAAATTTAATTATAATCTGTATCCTGAACAGTTGAACATAACACTTTCATTTCATATATTGCTGTGTGGATGTGTGTATTTTCATGGTTAATTTTAATATTAATTTAATTATTCCCGCATTCAAAATATTCAAATAAAAATGTCAAAGTTTAATTTGCAACTGCGTACATTAATTATTGGCATTTACATGTAGATTAAAGTGTCTTGTTGGTATGAATATGAAATACTACAAAAACATATAAATTATAAATAAATAAATTTCCTTAATTAAATTTTTAAGCATTATAAACTATTTAAAAATCCTTCTTGTTTAATTAGACAACGTTTTACATATTCTATACTTGCACAAGTACAAACGTAACTGAAACGTTTTCAACTATAAATGAATTTAATTGAAAATAATTATTTCTAAGCATTAATTCAAAGCTATTCAATTAAAAAATATATTTTTATTTAATTTAGAACTCTTAAAAAATTCTTGGCTAACTTTTTTTTAATAATCTTTTGCATATTTTGAATAATAAAACTCATGATAAAGCATTAATTTACTAAAGAATTTAACTCACTCTCGCACAGTTTATTAATTTATACAAGCACATATATTTCGTGACAAGAAGAAACGAAAAACAGAAAAACATTAAATTTTGTCTAAAAAGAAATTGGAATGACGGCTAATAAAAATATAAATTTATAACATCGACAAAAACTCTTTTAAAAATACACAAACATACACAAAAAACACATTTGAACAAAATAACCATCACCATCTAAAACACCACAAAATAAACGAAAATAAGGGAAAAAAAGAAGTAAAGAGAAAACATTTAGGGGAGAGGGGGGCACGTTTGAACACGGGGCACTTTTGAACAATGTTGATAAAATCTCAGTTTAACATTTTTTCCGATCCTTAACCGAGTTTTTCACATGACAACCTTGTTTTCTAGCAACGTCAACAACTTTTGCTAGTTTTTTCAGTCGTCGACCGAATGTAGTTGGGTGAACAAGTTTTCGCAGTGCCATTGTAAATTTTTTTATTTTTTCTTTTTTGTAAGAGTGTAAGAAGTATTCAGTGGTCGTTTTCTTTCGTGAAAGAAATTTATTGCAGTTCAAAATTCATTTCAAACAAAATTAAGGTAAGATATTTGATATTTATGTAAAAAAAAAATATTTGTTATAAATTTCCGTGAAATGGCAAGCCAGTTCAGGTTTGAACAAAAAAAAAGGAGGCACCTTTGAACATGTTAATTTATCAACCGAAGTACCAAACATTGTTGATTCTCTCTTATTTTCTGAAAATGACGAATCCAATGCTGATTATGATGCTTTAAATGAAAATGTAATGTTACCTGAAATTGCAAGGCCGTTTCCGTTTAATAATATAAAACTTATTTTTGATCTGAATTTTTTTTATTTTTCAATTGTTAATGTTTATGTTTTTCTTGATAAATAAATCGAATTTATTATATGTATAAAAAATATAACTGTTTATGTTATTTTTGGACATAAGCGCTACAAGAAAAAATTGCCGTTTAAAGTTGCCCCGTATGGGGGGCACATTTGAACACAATGAGTTCATCCATTAAAAAAATAAAAAAAAAATATAAATCGAACTAAAAATAAGCTACTTGTAGACTTAAACTAAAGTTTATTTCCATAAATATTAGTTAAATTATGTAAAAAGTCAATAATTCAAAAATATAAATTTTTATGTGGCTTGAAAGCAAAAAGTGTTCAAATGTGCCCCCTCCCCACCACTACATTTGAAAAAGCATTATGACCATTATTTGGAACAACAACAACAAGAAAATTTTTATATTTATTATTTATATAAATAACAAATGTTATCACAGAAAAGCAGATACATGTATTGCATTAGGGTCAACCTTTTTATGTGAACTAAATTGACCCACACAATACTATTTGCAGAAGTTGGTGACAGTGTTGCCATATACGTTTCTTTTTGTCCCCAAATTAAATTGAAAATGTCCCCAAAAAAACCCCACCAACCTTTTTGCACGGTTGGCTACTATTGTCTCTTAAATACTCTCTTAGATCTACTACCATTACGAAAGCAAATGCAATTGAAAATACCATCACCTCTAAGATACCTGTTATTCTATAAATAATTCCAAATTATGAAAACAGACAGTTTTGTTCCCGTTAACAGAGTTAATTGTTATCTACTGTAGTTAAAATTACATACATAAAATAACGAAATATACAAACATTTTTAACGTGTCTTATGTGATCTGCATTACGTTGTTCTTATTATCCATATAAAGAAATTCAATTACATACATATTAAATTAAATTAATATAACCAGAAATTTTTTGGAATGTAAAACACGAAAACATTATTTCTTTGTACGGATCAATGATCTGGTTGGTTTTTTAAATATTTTGTTGGATCCACCCTATTATAACTGAATGAAAAGTCTGCCTGCCTTCACAATTTGTCCTTTTCACAAATACAACAGCATACAGATAAATGAAAAGAACCAACAAAAACACAATTTATTTATTCATATATAAATGAAAGAAATAGCATAAAAGAAAATAAACCCCAGCATTGAAAACAAAACAACGAGGGACTAAGAACAGCACCAATAAAAATACAAATAGGAAAATATATACATACTTTACTCTACAAAATTATATTTATTAAAACCCTTAATAAAAAATATAATGAACATAAATGCAGAAAACAGTGAAAGATGCAAAGTAAAAAAAAAGGAAAGAATAAAAAGCATCGGGAGAAAAAGGGTGTTTTTAATCTATTTGTATGAAGATGTGTATTAATTAGGTAAGAAAAAAATTAGTATAGTGAAATCCCGACAAAATCCTTTATTTTCGGATACGACATTACATTACCGATTGTTTTGTTAAAAATATCATTTGTGTTCGCAGGGATTTTTTATGGGTCGCGGACCTCACTGTAAGAATCTTTATGTAAATAGTGAATTTGTGTCGTTACTATATTTGTTTTTAATCTAATGATTAAGTACATGCAACTGAATTTACAAAATTCAGGACTGCAACTAAAATAAATTTTGTTTCTATTTTGGGCAAATGTGACACAGTTCAACGGTTTAAGACATCCGATTTAATTCCAGTTCGTGTTTATATGAACAAAAACCAAATAATAAAAAAGTCTTTTAGAGACAAAGCTTCTGTTTATTAACAGGACATTTCATTTATTTATATTCTGCCTAAATTCTAAATTTTTGTTTCATAAAATTCATTAGTTTCACAATTTTCGTTCTCACAAATATAGTTTTAGTTTTTATTCAAATTAATTTTTATTTAGTCCATAACTAAATAATACCTTTTTTTATTTAGTCAAATGAGTTTGTGTCAATTAAAATCTATACTGAGTTTTGGGTTTAATCCGCATTAAAAAAACACATAGGTTTTCTCTTACTTAAATTGGTGCAAATGCATTTTGTAAGATTAAAATACTTGACGTTTTAAATTGCTACTTTTAGCGTTCTATTTAAAACTTTGTCACACGTTCGCTTATAGTGAAGAATGTTAGTATGATTGCCTCTGTATGAGTAGCGGAAAAACTGTATAAAAATATAAGTGTAGTTTTGAAAATTTTGCTTTTTCCCTAATCTTGTCGTGTCATCTTTACACTTTGCTACCAGCGAATTTTTTTTATCACAGGGATATATTTGCCAAAGCACACTTGTTTCTTATATTAAAGTTTATTGTCAGTTATAAAAGCAAAAAATATAAAAAATGCTGAGAAAGGAAGTATGATTTTTAGTTTCAAGATGAGTTGAAAAATGGTATGCAAGATATAAAAAAATAATACATTTATCTAAAACCTTTTGTACGTGTTTTATGAGCAGTTTTTATAATTTAAAAAATTGTATGTTTACGGATGCAAAATTTTGCTGTTTTTTTTTTTTTGGAAGAAAAAGAAATACTTTAAATAAGTATTATAATTTAAGATTGCTTACAAAAAAAATTGTTGCAAAACATAAAATAAAAAGTTGTTTTTAAGCAGAACGTTTTTCGATATAAATATATATAAAGGCGTATGTGTAATAATTAAATAAGTAATAAAACGTATACGTATATGTTCCAAACTACATACGTACATATGTATATCAAACTTCACATACATATTAGAAATAGTTTGTCCAAGACAATAAAATAAAATCGAATAAATAATTATCATCTTGTTAGAGAGATGAATACTGAATCACTAGGGCAGTTATTAAAATGCTTTTGGTTCGAAAACTGCTCATAAGTTACAGCAACATTTAGGAGGTAGATGAAATATCGAATGAATCAGTTTATAATACAGTTGTATCTTTATAAAACTAAAAACAATTTATATAGTTGCATTATCTAACAAATTGTTTGTAGCTTAAATTAATTCCAATCATTTTGTCCTGAAGTAAATAAACTTATATCATAAAATGTTAACCATCAACATCACCTTCATCATCCCCGTCATATGTATAAATGAGTAGTATATACACAGTGAAAGAAAAAACATGTTTGTGGGAATCGAAAACCGTCGTATTGTGTTTGGATTAATAGTTTGTTTAGTGAACATCATAAAATATCCATAAAAATAAATGATACTACTTAATGATAATTTAATGCATTGTTATAATTACTTGTTTTTATTGATAAACATAATATAAAGTACATTATTTAACATAAACAGCTGATATACAATATAGTGTTGCCATTTAAATTGTATTATGAACACATAATTGTCTTTCTGGCAGCACTGTTGACAGTACAACAAGATTTTATTGTAAACAATGTAGTCAATGCAGTTGCTTACAGGAGACAAATATGAAAAACATACAGAATACAAAAGTTCATTTACTTTCTTACTATATATTTGTACTAGTTTTGGATATGATAATAGTGATAGTCGTTTTCGAATTAGTTCATTTGCGTTTTATTGAACATAAATAAATTAATTTATATTTTTATTTTTGAAGTTTTTTTTTTTTGCCAAATATTTTATTGGAAACAAATTATTTAAAATAGTACTATAATCACCCTATTAGGTGATTTTCTATATTTGCTAATTGGGTCAAGACATACAAACTCATTTTATTATATAAATATTAAATTTTTTTTTGGACAATAGAATGTCTGTATTGTTTTATTATTTTTATATCATGTGGATTTTTAATATAATTTAATAAAAAAATTAATATTGTTTTCCATCTGTTCATCTTTTAGCGATTTTCAATATATGATATAGCAACACCGATTTTATGATGACATATGCTACAACAGCTGTTATGTGCCATTGTTTAATCTTGCAAATGACTTGCAAAATCAAATAAAAGTGTAGAAAAAAATTTTGCGTTTAATGGTTACTCATGGTCACATTAGAAACAGTTTACTTGTCGGCAAAAAATAATTTGTTTGACGAAAATCAGCTGTTTTGTCGTTTGCATTGCAAAAATATTGTTTGTTCAGTAACAAACAATTAAAAAATATGACGTTTAAATAAATTTTATAAAATTTCATATTTTTCAGTTGTATAGCTAAATATTTAAAAATTTCACTTTCTAAAACTGTCCTATTTGTAGGAAAAAAGTAATGAATGTTTTTTCGCTGCTTTATGAGAGCGGTTCGGAAACTTCTTAGCCTAGAACAGAAAGCGCGGTATAAACAGAAAAAAGTTAAGTGTTTTGGAAACTTCCATCTGTGCCATGGTAAATTTCTTTTTGATCTGGCAACTCCTTCATAGAGAAAAAGGTGTTCAAAAAAGACGTATCTGCGATTTTTTTTACAATCGAAAAATTAGAAATTCGTGGTGTCATTAAATATTTAAATAAACAAGGTTTATCGGGACAAGATATTCATAGTGATATGGTGAACATGTTAGGTGAAAGTATTCGTTGGCTGGGTCTATAAAGGTATTATGAGTTACAAGGCAACCACATGTATTTTCTTTAACATATTAAATATATTTGGAACCATTTGAAAATATTAATTTTAGAGCAAGTCCAATCTAAACGAATATTGACTGATAAATACAATTTCCATACGACCTCTCACTATATAGAAGCATAAAACTATTAAAAATAAATTTGTTCTCGTTTAACCCAAGGGCATATATTTAGATATATGGTATATTTGAATCTACCAATTTAGTTTAGAAAAATTATAAATCTTTGTTACTCTATACAAACAGTGACTGCCGAATGTATATAACGTACAAATGTATGTTATATATAATTATCATTATACATGAATTTAGCATATTTAATCAAATACTTTTAAACTTTTGCGATAAAATATGAAGTAGTATGTAATACAAGCAGCAATTACACAACCCTTGAAACTGTCTAATAATGTTTCTTATGCTTGGTTTTCACTATGTCATTTTTGTTGTCAAATTGGATTGCAATCATGATTGCAAACATATATGACGCCATATGACAACCCGTCACATACAATTGCCAACAATTTGGACAATTTGACAACCAAAAAGAACTTAGTGAAAACCAAGCATAAGAAACATTATTAGATGAGTAATGGGTACCGAGTATTTGTCCTTTTTTTTTGGATACTCAATACTCAAAAGTAGTTACTCGATACTTTCTGAGTTGTATTTTTAAACAAGCTGAGTGGGTAAAATAGTGCATAAAAATACATCACTGTATAAAAAGACAACAATGTGTAAGCTACAAAATTAAACCAACCGGCGAAATAAAGCTGTCTATTATTTCTTAAGTTGTTGTTAACCACAAAACTGGGTTTTAGCACAAGCAGCACATTGAAACCCCAAAGTTATTTCACACAACAACTGTTTTTAATAAAATAGTAAATATTCTAGATTCGCAGAGAAAAAAGAAATGGTTTTTAAAAGCAGCACTCTGAGTAGAGTGAATAGATAGTACAGTTAATCAAATAAGTGTAGACACACCTTTAGACAACTTTGCTCTTCCTTAACTTGAAACAATAATTCTGACATCATTTTAAAGGTTAATCGTTTTAAAGACCATTCAACACAAAAAATATTTTATATTTTATCATTCTTAAAATACAATGCATTAAAATCTGAAACGCAATGTATATCTATGTAAAAAAAACATATACGTATATGTATGTGTCACTTTATTTGCTATTATAACGGTAATTTTTTACTTTAATGAACTTGTTAATTTCATATTAGCCAAGTTTCAAATTAGTAATCGTTCAGGAATTTCGTTAGACGTTTCGTTACGCGCAAGATAAGTCTTATCGCAAGATTGGCTTCCTGGTAGTGTAAGAAACATCATTAAACTTTGTGAAAATACTGGAAATTTAGAGCGAGAGAACAGACGTGGACATCTGAAAAAATTTATACCACGCCAGGAAAGGGTCCTCGTTGCTGCAGTGGCTCAAAATTTAAAGATTTCGGCTGTGAAATTGTGCGAAGAAATGAAGCAAAGTTTTCAGAAAAACAAAAAAAAAAGAGATTAAAATTCGCAAAACTTCATATTAACCAGTCTGAAGCGCTCTCGAATAGTGGGAAATTTAGCGATGAATCAAAGTTCAACATTTTTGGTTCAGATGGTCGTAAAAAAATCTGGTGTAAAGTAAACAAAGAACTCCAAGAATATACCTACTATGTTAACACTATAAAATGTATGGCGGCTTCTGGAGTGAGAAATGTTATCTTTATAGATGATAAAATGGACAAACACGCTTAGTTTTTAGTGCATTTTATCTTAGGAATAATAAAATATAAAATATATTTTGTGTTGAATGATCAATAAAACGATATCAGAATTATTTTTTTTATTGAGAGATCTCTCTTGGAAATCATGGTGTGCCTAAACTTAATTGATCCACTATAAAAAAATAGAGTTAAAAGGAAGAGTGCAAAGAAATTAGTGTTCATGAAGTGAGTAGAGAATTAATATTGTAGAATTCACACACTAAAACTTAAGCATTAAACACATTCGAGACAGCAGGCTATCGAGTACAATATGCCAAAAATAAAATACACACGTGTATACATATGAGAGTGACTATATTGACGACAGCAGTCAACACGACTGCAGGTTGTTGTCCATGCTGATTTTTTTGTCGCTGTCAAATTAAACTAATTTCTATTTTTGTTGGCGACAAAACATAAAAAAGTGTTGACCATATAACTAAATATATGCAGCAAATTAGTGCTTAGAAGTACCTAAATATTTATTATTATTTTATGTTATTCTATTATATTTGTATTATTAGCGTGATCGACAAAAATATAATTTAACAGTTCTCTTTAGTCTTTATGGCTTTATTTAATGAGATTTTTATACCCTACACCACAATAGTGGGGAGGGTATATTGGATTAGTGCTTCTGTTTGTAACGCCCAGAAATATTGGTCCAACACCCACATTAAAGTATATCGATCGGCTTAGAATCACTTCCTGAGTCGATTTAACGATTTCCGTCCGTCCATCCGTACGTCCGTCTGGCTGGCTGGCTGGCTGGCTGGCTGGCTGTTCATGTAAAGCTTGTCCGCAGAGTACATTTTGAAGATATTTCGATAAAATTTGGTGCGTGATATTTTTTTGACGCAAGGATGGATGGTATTGAAACTGGTGGAAATCGGTAAATTATTTCACCTGGCCCCATACAAATGTCCTCCCGAAATTGGGGTTTACCGATCATAAATCTTTCAATTATGCAAGTATGCAAACAAATTTCACCAAAAATGAGTAATAAATGAAGCTAAATCACATCTAAAAATTTCATGAAGATCGGTCTATAATTAGTAGCTCCCATATAATGCCCACTTCCGTAAATCACTTAAAGGAGCATAACTCTTTTAAAAATGTTGATATCCAAATAATATTGAACACCGATATGTTTCGTACATATACATATAAAATGGTAGAATTTTATGATGATCAGTCCATAACTAGTCGTAGCTCCCATATAAGGCCCACTTCCCGAAATCACTTTAAGGACCATAGATCTCTGAAATATGTTGTTATCCGAATAAAATTTAATAAAAATGAGTTTCTTATGTACAAATAGGATGACACCTAATTTTATAATAGTCAGTTCATAAATAGTCAAAACTCCCATATAAGACCCTCTTCGTAATTCACTTTAACTTACATAAATATTTTAAACATATTTATATCGAGATAAGGTTTAACACACATAATATTTATATTCACGGAAATCATGACACTAAATTTGTGGATGATCGGTCCATAATAGGTCATATTTCCCATATAGCGCCCATATCTGAAAAACTGTTTTGTTGATATATGGTCGGGCTTGACCGACTATACTTTCTTACTTGTTTTTTTTTTTAATTTACAAGGAACCTGTTCTATGAAAAAAACGCTACTTTAAAAAAAAAAACAATCAGTGGCACCACTGAAATATAAATGTTTATATTTTCTTTGTTTTGTTTGATTAAAGATTGTAAGTGTTTTACTGCTTAAGATTTATTGTTTTTAATGTTTTTATTTACTTTTTTGTTGCATTTTAGTAACAACTTCTATAAAATCAACAAAATTCTCTTTAGCCATTATGTTATTTAAAAAGTTCAAACACCAAATTTATATTTTATTTACTTTGCAGCTGTCGTTTTCAAAATAATTAAGTAGCTGGCTACAGGGCGGCATAAGTACCTAGCGGTATTTGCACTCTTGTAGTCGTGTAGCCTGCTGTCTCGAATGTGTTTAATGCTTCAAACTATTTATTGTACGCGAATGTGTGCGAGAGAGAGAGAGAGTTCTAAAACATTTGTTTATTAGATAAACACACAAAAGTACTAAAGTATAGTAATAATATTAATTCATTAACATAAATTAAATTTCACCTTTACAAATCATTTAGTGTACCCATTATCAAAATTAGAGCCTATACTTTTGTATGTATTTATAAGATAAGATAAGTATTTAGGCGATTCATATAAAATACGGAAGCAGTTAGTAAGTAAAAATGCAATACAAGCAAGACAAGTAAGTAAAAATGTAAATTTTCTTGTCTTATAAACATTATCCATGTGTAGTATTTGTTCGTAATCTTCTCTTAAACAAAATTCATGATCCCATGGTATTTTTGTGTAAAATTATTGAAACTTATAAACTTCTTTGAATGAAGTCCCTTTATTTGTAATAATTAAAGGAATACTTTGAATTAGTAATTAAAATGATCAGATACTTGGATTGTATTTGCTGCCCGTTATGGGCCTCCCCCGGAAATCCTTAAAACCTTCTGTAAACACCATCAACTCGTTACTATTAAAAAATAGATTACAACAAAATAAAAAAAAATGTATTCATCCAATTCGTTTTAAATCACTCTGTATCCCGCGGTAGTAAGTGATAAAAGAACAACAAATAAAAGACACAAATAAGCACTTGAATAAATAAATGAAGGAAAGTTAAGAAAATTTAAAAGGATTCTTGTTTCTTCTCTATGTATAACTATATCATCACTAGTATTTTTATAACTATAGAATAAGTAGTTATTAACTAGTAGCTAATGTAGGTGGCAGTATTATTGTAGTGGGTTTTGTTGTTTTTCAGTTTACATTTGTTTTTGTTTGACCTTGTTGTTATATTGTTGTTTGTTTATTATTACAAAAGGAATTTCATATCTTCTTTCAAAATCATAAAAATGTATCTTTTGTTTCTCTTTTCATAAACAGAAAACTTGTTTTTCCTCAAATATGAAATAATTTCATTTTATATAGTTTATATTTACACAAATTGACAAATGAATTTACACTTGTAAACATAAAGTAAAGAATATAGTGATAAAATATGTTACATTTTGAATGTGTTTAAGTCATATAGGGTGATAATTATTTATCTATCAAAATAGAATTATTTCACCAAATTGGACAATAATGAGACGTGAATAGTGTTAATGTCAAGTTTTATGTTAGTTTGATAGATAATGCCCTAGTTTCAATCGAAATATTTTCCTATACTTTCTGGACAAGATTCACGGGGGCATTCGGGGACGGACGGACAGAAAGTCGATTAGTGAACTTTAAGATAGCTGTTAACTAATATTTTAGAACTACTAAGACTTATATTTGTTCCGAATATTTAGAACCCAATATAATGCGGAGACGGATTTAAGTGCATTTTGGACAATCAGTTTGATCTGCTTCACTCCATGGTGTTTTATATACATATTCTATTACTAGAAAATGTCATGCATGTAATTGTTATCGGGTACATGATATATGTGTATAGTGAATAGTCCCAACAAGGTTTTTTCATGTATTTTTATCCAAAAATTTTCACCGATTTCAAATATTAGCAATAATTATTTCTGCCAAATTTCGAATTTTTTTTGTGTTAATTTCCAAACTTTTATAAGCAACACAGAAAAGAGTGTTTGTGGGCGTACTAAGTTTATGTAGTATGTGGGCCTATATATAAATAATTAACTAATACTGATATGTCGATGTGTTAGATACTGTTACGATATTGCATTTCAATTTAAATTTAACTGCTGGTATCAACATACAACATGTGAATCTACATTTGCATTAGTAGAAGTTTCTATTTACATACATTGTTGAAAACACCCTTTTATAAACATAGTTGAGCAATATGGCAACATTAAGTTTTAACGTATTTGACTATACATTCCAGGCATTAACATTCTAGTATTTTAGCTCCGTACCATCTAGAAATTGTTGTCAGTGTTAAAATAGACTAACAGGGTCACTCCAGTTGTTTTAGAGCAAAGGACAAAGTGTTCAGTTAAAATTGTTTTTGTGTACATTTGAATAAATAAAGATTCGTCATATTTTTTTTAACTATTTGACGCTTTTATTTTTAAAATTAATAAGGTAAAAACGTAACAATAATGTTGGCTATAAAAATTCAAATTACAACAACAATATCAATAACAAATCAAAATATGAACAAATCTACCAATATTTAATCGGTAAATAAAAAATTAAGAATTATCCTAATTATTAAATTAATAACACATTTATAATTATCAATCAATACAGTCAATGTGAATATCCCTATATTGAAATCATCATTAAATTAAAAATATTTTTAAAGTAATTAACAGGATAACTGTGATTAAAAATTGTCTAGTATTTTTTGAAGAAAAATTCTGTTGAATCCATATAGTAATCATTAAAAATAAAACTGAGAATTACTAAATACGCATGAGGCAGCTAGGCATGTTTTCTTCGTCATATTTATGTAGATGAGTATTGAAGCAAGTTCCTTTGATTTTACAATACATATGCACTACACACATACATTTTCATAGTAATGTAACTATGTATGTATGTATTGTTTTTATAAGTAGTAAAAACATTACAAACAAATTACAGCTCAGACCCTTACGCATTTTTAACATGTATAAATAAAACAAAAAAAAAAAAAAAAAAAAACAGAAACAGAAACAGAAACTCAAATAAAGGAATGAAAAGCCAAAGAAAATAAAACGGAAATCTAAGCAATGTTAAGCCAAAGAAAATAAAACGGAAAGCTAAGCAAAGCTAAGTTAAGGGTATAAACACAGCATTTGTCATTTCAGAAAAAAACTGAACCGAGTTGAATAGAGAGAAAAAAATAAACGAAAAAGATGAGTGGTTTTTCGTCTTCAGTCAGTTTCAGGGTCAAAAAGCAACAATTTCTGTTTGTAGGTATAAACCTACAAACAAACTTTATACAGTTACATTATATATATACATATGTTTGTATTGTATAAATGTATATGTGTGTACTCTCAGTACACAAACAAGAAAATGCGTAGCATCTTGTTTACAATTGGAACCACAACCGCTGTCGACAATAAGTTTACATACATTTTGCATGCAAAGCCAAAAATATATTTGTGGTTGACCACACTGTCGCAAAATAGATTATATTTTATTTTTGTTGCTCTCTGTGATGATCCTCTTATTTGTCTTGCGTTTTTTATTTGTAGAGTGGCCATTATTTAATTACAAAATTATTATACATTTGTTAACAGTGTGTATTATTGGGTACAAAAAATCTGTATGCTATATACCAAACAAAAGAAAATGTGGCATTCTCTTTTGCTGTGGTGTCGACTGCGGTTCCAATTGTAATCAGGCTGTATGTAAATACAAACACTCTCAAGCAGACAATAAAAGCAGTCAGTCAGTCAGTCACTCGCATGCTTGAGGGTTCATTACAAAGAAAATAAGTCATTGTACATAATTAATACATAATGTATGTACGGATAGGATATTTGTATAAGTATGTCTGTGAATGTTTTTTTAAATTAATCTTTAAATCCGTATCTAATGACTCAAAAGAATTTGGAGTATTTTTTAAGGAAAACAATTAAGCAATTGAAAATTTTTTCAAACAAAAAATACGGTTGAGATATTTGTTACGATGTAGTTTTTGTTATCACAATAAAAATTTAAAGTACGTTTTAAGGACAAATTTAGTTTCTAAAATGAAAGTGTTTTATGCTGACACACTTTATAGATATGGGGTATTTCAAATTTTTTGAGCACCTGCTGAAACCGACATACTATGGCTCTTATTCCGTTAAGTTTTATGAATTGAAAAAAAAAACGTTATATAGGGTTTGGATGACTATACTTGAAGGATGTGACGTGCAAAGTTTTACGTTGAAAAGTCTTCACCTTAAAAATTGGTGGTCATCCAAAATTCGAAAAATTAAAAAAACGACTTGAAACTTGCAAGAGTTTTTTCATCCATTCCATTTTCTTTGTAATAGTTTTTAGCTTTCGGATCCAAACCAATACAAAATATAATCACTAGACTTGGAGGATTTATACACAAAAAAAAATTGATATTGTTGCTGGGTGAAAAGTTGCATGTGGTTTACAAGTGAAATGAAAATTTTCCGAATTTTGAACTTTAATAAAATGAGTTTAATAAAAATGAGTTTTAAGCGGAGAATTAAAAAAATTGCGTAATTTTATAAAGTTTGAGGTATATCAAGTTGGTGTCAGCGCACCAATACCGTATCACGGAGATCACAAACTTAAAAGAAATTACGTCTGACAATCTGTCTTTGTGTTTTAAGTTGGGTAGTGTATTGCGTGATGTGAGTATTTTCATAAAGGGTACCACCGAGGCGAAAACGCACTTTTAAATTTTTAAACGCAACAATTTTATGAACTTTTGAAAATTTTTGCAAAAAAAAACATTTTTTTTGAGCTTTTTTATATCAAAACATTCTTCGCGGCGGACTAAACTGATAAAGTGCAAAAAAAAAAAGAATTTTTTTCAACCTGCATCAATTGCGCTGAAACGTACATCGAAAAGAAGACTTTACTAAGCTTGATACTAAAATTGAAAACGCACGAAAAAATTTTAAAGATTTAAAATTTTATGGAGGAAAAAAATGTTTCTAACCTCAAAAACTGGGGGCTAATTCTCGCATTCGTATGCGAATAAATTTTCATTCGAACGTTCGAATTTTTTAACATTTGGAATTCCCTCATTCGATAGCGAATAAAGTGTATCGAAATTTCTAATGATGGCATTCGATAACGAATGATCATTCGAACGCAACCTTGCGAGTTTTTACTCGTAAGCAAAGAAGCATTCGAAATAACGTTTTTTTTTAGCAAACAGAAGAAAAAAGTTAAGACAGAAAAATTTGTTACTTACTTTAAAAAATATGATAATATTAATAATTTTATTTTTAATTTAAAATAATTTCTTTAAAAAATTTTGCTTTTATTGGAGTTATATTTTGCATTTTTGTTTTTTGTTTACATTTTCCTTTATTTTATTCAGTGTTGTATACGTACTTATTTAAGTTTTTTACAACACTCAACCAATGAATCGATTCAATTCGTATCGAGTACCATCATTAGAAAATTTTGCACTGTCGAAATATATTTCGATTAGAAAATAATTTCGATCACGACTGCCAGAATTAGCACCCTGTATTTTTATATTATTTTTTAATTTTTAACTTAAAACCGCAGTAAAAATGATTAACGCGAACGGATTTCACATGCTCAAATATCGGTTTATACACACGCAAATCGACATTGATGTCAGACAAAAAAAAAAAATTCTAAGTGCCCCATATACATTTGTTAAATTTAGCTAACTGCTACACAAGGGTGTAGAGAAATATTGCAAATGATAATTAAAATAAAGCTGACCGCAAGCTAAATTAATTTTTATTAAAACTAATTAAAAGAAGTTTTAATTAAAAGACAAATATTTTAGAGAACATACAAAATAAAGAAGCATAAAGTTCAAGTCGGATCATATTATGGATATAGAAGCAAAGGAAACAATTTTCAATTTTTCCGTTTTCCGTTTCTAACATGAACAAAATATAAAAAAACAAATAGTAATTATATAATTCGCAAGCAATCAGGCATGTGATAGAAATCGAAATCGAAAACGAATCAGTTTTGGAAATACATTTTAATGCATTTATAATCTAATTTTTAAAATTTTTGTTTTAAGAATCTCTTTAGTAGCCCAATATCTTTATATTTTATGTGATAAAAGTTTTTCAATATAGAAATATGTATTACGAAAAAATTGACTTCATAAACTCATTCGTTTTCGATTTCCATCACATGCCTGAATAATGGAACATATATTACTATATTTTGGCTTAATTGGGTCTACTGCTCGAAATGCACGAAACACATTACTAATGCTGATTTTGAGTGAATCTTTCTACAACGAACTGTCAAACAATACTGAATATGACAACAGACCCATGTGATACGTGAAAAAAACATATGAAAAAAAACTCTAAATTAATCGGTATGATAACCATGAGCAATTACACAATTAGTCGACAGTCAAAAATGCACAAAACATAATATTTTTCTATAATTTTGACACGCTGAACTGAAAATCGTAGGAGCCGTTTTCGTGGTAATTTAAATTGATTTTAAAGTTTATCTCTTAATTGTGTGCCATTTGTTATATATGTAGTATTCCTTAAATAAACCAGATTGATTTGAAAAAATATGTAAATTGTAATGTGTTACTTATTTAATATTTAAACAAAAAGGTGGTAAAACAATTATTTTCACACGATTTATTAGCAATGGCTAAAAATAAAAATAAATAAAAAAAACTCACCTTAATTCTCCTGTTGTTGTTTATGTTGTTATATATTATTTAATTGTAGATTTTGTTTAATAATAATGAAAAAGTCTCATTCAGCTACGTCACTTTTATCATTATTAATTATTTACGAAAAAAAGGAATAAAGTTTATTCCGTTACGTTGTTGTTGTTATTGTTGTTGCTGCTTTTGAGAATTTATTATTGCACGAAAACAAAATAAAAAGGGATTTTTAAAGAAAATCCATTGCTGCTATTTTAAAAGTGATAGACCATAAATTATGATGATTATAATATACATATATTTTCGTATTGAAAATTACAATTTAAATTATTGCTGATTTATTTTGCTAATTATAAATTTGTTTTGTTATTTTTTTAATTTGTTTATTTATCTACACTTATTTTAAATTGTTTTCTTTTAAAATTTTAAACAATATTTGGCTTTATTCTTTAAACGATTAATAATGATTTTGGTTGGAAAGTTTTCTACACAGAAACTCACACAAACACCAAAACACACGATGCACTCTCTTTATTAAAATTTATTGAAAAAGACGTTTGTGTTGTATAGAAATATAATTGTTTTATAGAAAAATTATGGAGATTGATTTATTAGAAATATTGAAAAAGTTTTGTTTTTGTTGCAGCTTCAAGCTTCTTGTTATTGGTTTCACTTCATTTATTTAACACTTTTACTTTAATGATGTAATTTAAATTTATTGTAATTGTCTTTTTTGCTTTTATGGTTTCTGAGGTTGGATTAAAATTGTAAATTTTTTTGTCTGTGTAAATTTGTTTAGCATTTGCATCTCACTTTATTCAATATTTTAATTATATTTTTTTTGGTTTTATTAAATTTTATAATTTCCATTATGTGATTTTTTTTATTTTTTTTTTTTTTGTTGCTGCTGCTACTTGAACTTTACTTGTTTAAATACTTAATGATATGTTGACACTGTTTCAATTTATTAAGTTTTGTTATTTGTTTTCTATTATAAATATTTATTTATTTCCTATATTATGTTGAAGATCATTTTGTTTTATTAAATATATTTGCTTTGTATTGTAGGTTGTGTGAGCTTTAACTAATTATTTTCATTTATTCTCGAAAATTCCATTATGTTTAATAATCTGAAAAGAAGATAATTGAATATAAATGAAATTGTTAGAAATATATATATTTTTATGTAAATAGCTGATTATTATTATTGTTATTTAGACTGTATGTCCGCATTTCTACTTAATATCTTAAGCAATAAATGTGCTCAAAATTGTACATCCTGGTAAAAGGAATATGGTTTAATTTTTAATTAATTGATAGTATTCACCTTCTTTAACCACTTTTGTAAAAGAATTTCGAATCTTATTATTTTAAATTTCAACTTTACTGTAAAATAAATGTCCGTTTTATATTACGAACTGAATCTTATAAAATATAAATGCCTGTTAACCCTTATGTGTGCACCAAGGTATCCGGGTACCTTTGCCGTTTTTAGTCAAAGTTTTTTTTTTTTTTATTAAATCATTAAAAATTTATTTTTATAACACTTAACCTAGAGTTATCACACAATTTACAGAGTTTTAGTTATTATATTAACTTTTCAGCTATAAAATCATATTAGTTTATAGAAGGAGTTTTATAATAAAGAAATATTTTCTTTCATAGGAAAGTAGTATATTCATAAAAACCTCTGATTTGATATTAGAGCAAATTAATATGAAGGAATAATGTAATAATAATATCCACTCATGCATTCATGTACAATTGTAAGTCATATATACTCATTTAAGTATATGTGCAATACATACATGTATGTATGTATGGTGATATAAACTAGAAAATAAATTGGTCTTTTTTAATAAAGGCCAGAAATATGTGGGTTACTAGACATGCTACAAGAAACCTTAAAGCGTTCTGTTAAAAAATTTATTTTCTCGTTAATTAATTTAATATTATTTTCTTGGTGGAGATCTTTGGTGTAGAAATGCCATGGTAAATTAAGCATCATCTTTAACAGCTTATTTTGACAGATTTGAATTTTTTTAATGTGGGATTTCGCGCAAAATTTCCCAAACTGGACAAGCATATAAAATTATAGCTTGAAAGATTACTTTAGCCAGAATTTTTTTGTTAGCATGACTTAAAAATGATATACGCCCGATTAAAGGATATAATATTGTTTTTGCTAAGTTGAATTTTTCAATCTGTTTTTTGATATGCAGTTCAAATATCAGTTTTTGGTCCAGTAAAACCCCTAAATATTTAACATTATCGCTCCATTGACTTTGAGTTGATTTGATGGATAAAAACACAAATTTCTTCTACGAGTGAAAAATATTGCATTGGTCTTGGCTTCATTAATTTTGATTTTCCATTTGTGAAAATAAGCCACAAGTTGATCTAAAGCTAGTTGTAAGTCTAATACAATATTTTGGCCGTATTTGTGTGATGCGTATAAACAGGTGTCGTCAGCGTATGCTGCACATTCCACTCCCCTAGGTTGCGGCATATCGGAACAGTACAAATTATAGAGCAATGGACCTAAAACCGAGCCCTGTGGAACTCCTGCTGGTATTTCAACTAAATTGGAAAAATTATCATTCAGACTTACACAAAAATATCTATTTCTCAAAAATGACTCAATGATTTTTATAATGTATAGTGGAAAATTATATTGAATCATTTTATATAATAGTGCGTTATACCACACAGAGTCAAAAGCTTTCTCAATATCCAACGTAACCAACACAGTTGAGTTTCCATTTATAAACTCTGAATTAATGTGATTACATATACGTTTAATTTGATGAACTGTACTGTGAAATGGGGTGAAAGTTTTTTCATTAAATTTGATAACTTTTATACCTGAAACTTTTTGAGAACTACTAACTTTCAAATAATTTAATTTTTTTGCAAACGTACGCCTTGACTTTTTTTTTGTAATTTGCCTGCGAGACCAATTTACTTTTAACACCTTTTAATGTGAATCAATGTACCTGGGTACCTTTACGTGTTTTATATGAGAAAGCGGCTATTGCAAGTATATTATTTGAAGTTGTTAGTAGCTTGCAAAACTTAAGGCGTTAAGAAAAAATTATATAAAATATCTCTTAACTACGCTCCAACAATGTACTTAGTTCGAAAATGCTTTTTCTCTATTTAACTCTCATATAGGTACCCAGGTACCTTGCAGCACATTAGAAGGTGTTTTTTTTTTACCGCACACATAAGGTTTAAATAGAGTACAGATATTATATAATTGAATACATATTCATAGACATTTGAAAATTCTGCTAAATCCATGTCAATCCGTTGTAACCTTCAGAAGCTGAGATACCATTTCAACAGTTTTTTCACTTGGCCATATAAACAGAAACATATACGCATTATAAACCCAACAAATATCGGATTATTTTACGCTTTTATGAAGTTAAGAAGAAAAACATATTTTTTAATAATTTTTTATTATTTTTATTTCTTCTCAACATGTGTAGACGAGTAGTATATCAATGTCTTGATTAGGGCAACCCCCAGGACAATTTTATTATCATTTAAATGTTGCGGCTATCTTAATACATATACATACATATATATCTAAATTACAATACAAAAATCACTTCGATGAGGATTTTCTGTATAATTATATTTAAATTCCAGTTTTCCAAAAACTTCAAAAATACAACAATATTGTTAGCAGTGTATAAATCCATTGGTTTGTTATAAACAATTTTAATTTCATTTTTCTATGAGTCCCCTATATCGTATTAAGTACGCTTTCCTACTTGTAAATTTAAAGTATGTCATTGCTATAGAGTTAACTGAAATTAAATTAAATAATTCTAAGCTTTTTTTTGTATCTGTATATGCATAGGTCTCACTCAGCGTTGCAAAAATAACAATTTTTTAAGAAAAATCGAAAGAGTTCTCGAAGAGCTGGGATCTTATATAACATTAATAGTTGGTGATTTAAATGTAGATTTTTGGTACAAAAAGGACCGCAGCAAACACTAGTAAATCTATTTAACAATTTTGATATGCATTCTTGTCACAACCATATCACTAGACCTGTAAGTGGAACTTGCATAGACTGGATATTTAGCAGTATTCCCAGTAAGGTTGCTGTTCATAGTATTGAAAACACAATGCCTGATCACAACTATTTTAGCTGTGGTATTTATGTGAATGTTAAGCTCAATGAAAATATAGATGTGTGCAAAACGAAAGTAAGCTATGAGAAATTCGGGTTGATTCCAGATAATACATTAGTTGTATTATATAACAGAGTTCCATCTTCTGATGAATGTGAGAAATTTTTGCAAATTTTAACTTCAGCTGATCTACAAACTACTGAAAACGTATCGAGGACGTGTAATATACGCTTTAAAGTGGCTCCTTGGATGACTGAAAGCTTGTACTATTTAATATTCTGTAAAAACAAACTATTGAAAGCTAGACGAAGATGCAGAAACAAATACGACATTAGCGAACAATTGAAAAGGATTAGTAAAGTTATAAAAACATGTAATAAGAAACTCAGGGATGATTATTATATAAGAAATCTAAAATCGTTTGGAACTGATGTTAGAAAAACATGGCAATTTTTGAATAAACAACTTGGCCGATGTAATAAACCAAGAAGTTAGTTAGTTGGAGAAGATGGCAGAGGTATACACTTAGACAGCGATAAGACTAATGCTCTGAATATACCTATATTTTTATGATTGTAGCCATATATTGATAAGCAATATAAAAACTTATCCCAATGATGATATTAATATGTTTGGAACTTTAATACCGGAACATTGTTCTTGGAATTTAGCCAAAATTGATCCAACACATGTTATTAGCATTGTTGAGTCACTAAAACTAAATAAGGGTGTTGGCTACGATAATATAGTATATCAACAAAAATGTTACGGATTAGAAAAAATTTAATATCTGGTATACTTGCTAAAAATTTGAACAACATGGTTGAGACTAAGAAATATGCAGATGTTTTAAAGATACATAAAACCGTTCCAATACCAAAAAAACCCTGTTTCCAAATGTATGTCTGACTTTCGAGCTGTGGCAGTACTATCAATTTTTTGAAAAAAATAATATCTGATCAATTGTCAAACTATTTACATTCAAAAAATATATTGTATGAAAGTCAGTATGGCTTTACAAAAGGCTCTGGAACGGAGGAAGCTTTAATAAAGGTAGTAGAATATATTTGTGGCGGAATCGATGCTGGTTTTAAGGGTGTAGCAGGTGTATTTTATGATTTTTTAAGAGCCTTTGATCTTTTAATAAAAACAAAACTAAGAAATATTGGATGATTCAATGAGCATCTTGTTACCTGTACATTATGGGGTACCCCAGGGCAGTGTCCTAGGACCATCACTTTTTAAGATATATATCAACGAATTAAAAAAATATAACATTTTATGGGAAATTGATAATGTTTGCAGACGATAGATATATGTATATTTTATAAGTATAAACATGAGAAGGTGCTACAAACGGTAGTAGAATATCATACTGCAATACTAACTGAGTTTGCCCGGTTAAATAAATTGGTTTTAAATTTAGATAAAACTAAATTTATACGATTTAAATCACATGTTAAAAGAAATGCGGAAGAAATGGCTATTCATGTGGACGGGTCAGTTGTTACAGAATCAAAGGTTGTACAATATCTGGGAATAAATTTAAGTTACAATTCGCTGTGGGACGTGCATATTGCAACAGTTAATTCTAAAATATCAGCGGCTGTTGGAATTTCATATCAGTTTAGAAACAAACTAAATACTAATGTAAAATTAATGATTTATCAAGCACTTGTACACTCACATTTAACTTACTTGCCATTAATATATGGATGTCGTTTGACAAATTCTTTAAAACGCTTACAATCAGCTCAAAACAAGGCGTTTAAAATAGTTTATAACCTTTCACTACGTTATGCCACTGTCAACTTATACAAATACAATGCTAAACATATCTTGCCAGTTCGGGATTTATATAAACAGCAAATGTTGTACGTATTTAAGTCTATTCGAGAATTTAGCTCAAAAGCAGTCAAATTTTATCCAAATATAAGACGTACTGGTAGACCAACAAACAAATTGCAAGATGTCGCATTGAATTAACCAAGCAATGAATAATAGAGAAACACTTTTAATGTAATATATTTATTTCTATATATTATTAATATAAATTTTATAATTTTGTAATATGTACCATGCTATTGCCTCTATAAAACCTATAAGGTGCTGAGGCTTGAAAAAAAAAAGTGTGTTTTCAGTTTTTTCATACATATGTACATATTTATTTAACAAAAGAAGGAATAAATATTTATTCTTTCATATTTTAGATTTTCATATTTCTTTTGTATTCCTAACTTTTACAATTTTATTCATACTGATGATGTTTTTGTGCTACACACTTATACTTTTGAACAGAGATGCACAATTATATATAAACATATCCAACAAACATATGTATATCTTACAAATCTCAAATCGTATAAATTTATATCAATTGCAGTTATCTTTGAATATTTGAATACAATTGAAATTAGCTCCTCTCAGCAAATCATATTTCTTTATTTATTTACTCTTCAGTCGAACAATTATTACTCTAGAGTGTAGACTATTTTAGCATTCTAATGTTAACATTAACATTAAAATTTTGTGTTGCGACAATTATTCTTTGATTTTCTGTTCCTTTTTTTAGAACTAATTTCTGCATAAAGATTTAAAACCTAAAACTGCAAAACAAACAGGTTTTAATGTTATTTCTGAACAATTAATTTGGATATAAATATCCAGAAGATTCACCCACTAAATGCTTCTAATTTACTCTTACATTTAATTAACTTGTGTAAAATACGTGAGGTAACACACTTTCGTTTTTGTTCTATGTGCGGCTAAAAATGTTTTAATATTGAAATAAAATTGGAAACCTTCCAATAAATAATATTAGCAATTTATTAAAATATATCTTGACAATAAAAACTTCAAATTTGTGATTTATCAATATATGTGACTCGGCCTATGAAAAAAAATTTTCCACTTTTTTTGGTTTCGATAGCTTTTAAGACGCTCTTTCACATGGTGAAAACTATAAAGTCCTAACTTGCTTAGAAGTGTACTAAAAATGTAGAGAAAGAAGAGCATAAATGAAAGAAAAACAGAATTTTATTGAAAATTCAGAATAAAGGATTGAACGCTGCATAAACGATTTTACCAAAAAAAAATCAGTTTTGCACAAAAAATATTTATTTAGCAGTATTAAGTAGTTTTCTTCGTGGCTATTCTTGTTGAAACCTTTGAAGTTGCTCGTTTTTTCGAATCTCCTTCTGGAGATGAGGCCTAACGTTTTCTTGATTTTTTATTGCAGTTGAAGTCGCAGGTTTCTTCAGTTCTTTCTTTTTTGGATCTTGATTTGAAGATGAAGCTACAGACTTCAATG
Source organism: Bellardia bayeri (assembly GCA_950370525.1). NCBI lineage: Eukaryota > Metazoa > Arthropoda > Insecta > Diptera > Calliphoridae > Bellardia > Bellardia bayeri. Next base: position 101,438,346 of record OX493266.1, read on the forward strand.
CTACTTTGTTGGCTGCTGAAGCATCCTCAGATTTTTTCGATGGCAATGGAGCCAAAATATCCTCATTCGTGGGGTCTGAAACCAAGCTTCTGAGATTCTGATAAATGTACCACTGACGCTGCAGAGATAAACCGACTGGTTGAATAAATTCGAGCATGGTGTTATCAGCTGGGATTAATGACAGTTTAAATGATTCAACATCTTTACTGTCAGCAAATTTTTTGGTTTTCAAAAAGTTATTGCCCATTATAAAATGGTGGAATTGTGTCATACCTTTAATGGCCGATTCTTCTAATGATTCTTTATTCGCAATGCTTAGTTTGCCATAAGCATAACAAGTAATAGTTAAACAATAGTTAGTATTTTAGTTAATTAATGACCGAGAATTCGACCATAAGTGGATTGTAGAACGGTTTAAAATAAGTATCCCATTCATACCAAACGACTTTTTTCGACGAAACAGCTGTATTTTGGCCACCTGGTGACGATTTTCCGACGCACTGCAGCAACTCTTCATATGTATCAATATTAACTTATCTCACTTATGCTCTTTTGCCTTTTTTGGTTTCCTTTTGGGCATGACTGTTCATAATGCAAAAGATAAACTACTAAGAAACTCACGGAATGCATTGTTTATCTTTAACAGCTGTGTCTCGCAATTTCTTTTTTGAGTCATAAGCCACCTTTTCATAGGCCGGGTCACATATAGCAAAAATCCAAATTTTGAAAATTGAAGAAAAATTGGTTTTCTAAAAAATTCTTTAATTGAATGTTTGTTGGGTACACCCACTATACATATTTCTTCATTTTGATATACATATACATTCATTATTTCCCCGTTGTTGTTTTTCTTTATTTTTCTTAAAGGAACTTGACTTTAATTGTCATTGAGCCACATACATGTTGGTTTTAAGTATCATCATTACCTTGTATGGATCTGTAAATACAAATGTTTGCAAGTATGTTTTATTTTCTTTTATAAAACGGAACTGCCTTTTTTCTTAAATACACAGGCACAAAACTTGATGAAGATTTGTACACAAATTTTATTATTTTTTTTTCCTCCCATAAACATAGAAAGTTTAGAAACAACATAAATAGCAATAACAAAAAGCAAACATTCATTATCATTTCTTTTGGTAATAAGCAACAAATTCACGCATTCTTTGTTTTGATTTTAAATGAACTGCAGGGAAGTGGAGAAAATGTTAATTGGTAATTATTATCAGAAACCAAAAATTGAGCATGTACTCAAGAACTACTCAAGTTTTTCTTAATATAACACGTTTGACTCGAATACTGTTTTTAAATCAATTTATATTTACTTTTGATGTTGCGATTACGATTCACAACACTTATGGCCGAATTCTCGGTCATTAGTTAACCATTGGTAAACTAAAATACTAACTATTGTTTAACTATTACTTGTTATTCTTATGGCAAACTAAGCATTGCGAATAAAGAAACATTAGTTAAGCCTTTGCCATTAGCTAACTAAAGACTGTGAATTTAGCCATTATTAGCTTAATCGTATGAATAATACATGTTGTGTTGTAGTCGAGACAACACAACATTTTAGTGTTGTGAGCGATAATTGGGCCCTTAATTAATTATTATGTTTAAAAAAATTACTATTGTTTGAATGAATATACTAAAATTCCTATTTAAATTAAAATAAATTTTACTTAAATCGATTGTAAATTGTATGAGTTTTTAATTTAACTTTTCTTGGAATATTTTTAAATACATATTCTTAAACTAGGTGATAAAATACCCAACTAGGACTTCAGTTCCCTTGAGGGTATATACAATATTGTATTATTTTGAACTATAATAGTGTTATTATTATTCTCAAAAACAAATTTCAATTTTAATATCAAATTTCGATTACCAAAAAAGATGAAAGGTATATTTAGTTTATCATTCTGTTTGTAATACATCGAAAAATTGGTCGTAAAACCAAAAAGTATATATATATTCTTGGTCCTTATACGATTCTAAAGCCATGTACATTGCTAGCACATTGCTAGATATGACAACGTTGTAATATCTGACGACCGTCTATATATAGCTTAAGACGATCTAGCTATGCCCGTCAGTCTGTTCGTCTGTTGAAGGCACGATAGAGCTTCGAAAAAAAGACTTGATTAAATTTTTTCCAAACATTCTTTGTTTCACCGAAATGTTTGGTATTGAAATGGACAAAATTGGTTCAGTAAGATCCGAGTTACATATATACCAAAGTTTCAGACAACCTCGATATTTTTCAAATATTTTTGCTATTATCTAATTATATTGCAGATAATATAATGAAATTTTGTACACTTTATTTCTATTTCTCATAGCCCCATAAAATTGTCTTCCCGCAATTTGGGTCTCTATGGTACAAATGCGGTATCCATACAAAATTCAGCAGAAATAAATTTCATGCTAAGAAAAATCTAAAACGATTTGCATTGGTCCATATTATATATCTCATATGGGTCCTATTATCTCCATATAAAGTCCACTTTCAAAAATCTCTTAAATGTACATAAATATTTTATAAACATCGCTATCAATTTCAAATTCGCTAAAAAAAAAATAATTCATATGTATGTGAAAATCGTCGTACCAAATTTTTTGCCGATCGGTCCATATTTGACTAAAGCACCCTTATAAAGTAGACTTCCAAAAATTACTTAAATACGCATAAATCTCTAACAAACGTCACTATCAAGTTAAAATTCGTAACAAATAACCCATATATACATATGAATCGTCATACCGAATATGATTGTGATTAACCCATAATAGATCATAGTTCCCATGTGAGGACTACTGCCAAAAACTCAATAACCTACGTAAATATCTCATAAATATCGACATCGAACTAAAATTTTACAAAGATCAATTATATGTATGCAAAAACTATACTCTTGGATTGGATTTGGCCATAGCTCCCATATAAGATCTACTTCCGAGAATAACTAAAACACATCATTGTACACATCTCAGATATTGTGCAATGGTAAATACATATTTCCTATTAAATGAAAAATTTATTCTTTTTCTAATTTTCGGTCATTTTTAGTGTATTTACTTCATTTGGTAGCAATGATAGTAAAAACCCATCCGTTTAATTGTATTAATTATTAAGCTAATATCAACAAGTAAGAAAATATAGTCGGTCAAGCCCGACCATAAAATATGTATAAAACAGTATATGTATAAAACAGATTTTCAGAAATGGGCGTTATAACCTATTGTGGACCGATCATCCAAAAATTTAGTGTCATGATGTCTGCGAATATAAATATTATATGTGTTAAACTTTTAAAAGATTTATGGAGCTTAGATTGGATTACGGAGAGGGTCTTATATGAGAGTTTCGAATAATTATGGGCCGACCATTAGAAAATTATGTGTCGTTATTTCTGTATATAAGAAACTAATATGTGTCACATTTTATTTGATTACCAACATTTTTAAGAAATTTATGATCGTTAAAGTGAATTTCGAAAGTGGGCCTTATATGGGAGCTACGACTAATTATGAACCGATCATCATAAAATTAGACCATATTACTTTTATACATATGAAATATATTTGCGTTCAATATTATTTGGATACCAACATTTTTGAGAGAGTTATGCTCTTTAAAGTGATTTTCGAAATTGGGTCTTATATGGGAGCTACGAGTAATTATGGAACGATCTGCACAAAATTTTTAGATGTGATTTGGCTTAATTTACCACTCATTTGTGATGAAATTTGTTTGGATACTTGCATAATTAAAACATGTATGATCGGTAAACCCCAATTTCGGGAGGACATTTGTCCTCCATTGGGCCGAAAAAATATCACGTGCCAGATTTTATCGAAATATCTTCAAAATTGCGACCTGTACTCTGCGCACAAGCTTTACATGGACAGCCAGCCAGCCAGAGGGACTTACGGACATCGTTAAATCGACTCAGAAAGTGATTCTGATTGGTGTTGGACCAATATTTGTAAGCGTTACAAACATCAGCACAAGCTGTAGTGTAGGGTGGTGGTGTAGGGTATAATAACAGTCTTGTTTATCTGATCATTTAAAAAAATATCACATGATGACACCTTATATTATTCAAAAAACTGTACTCATCATTCTGATTCCGAAGCCAAACGTTATCATCTGACGTGACCATCGATTTATTTGTGCAACCAAATTTTATTAATTATTAGAAACTGATTTTTCTGAAAAATCTAAAATGTTATTAAAAAAAAAAAACAAATAAAAAAACAGGTCTCATAGATTATTATTTACACATGTTCGAGAGGTATTTATTTGTTTTAAAAAATAATGATCAAAATGTTTGTGCATTCGATAAACATTGCACAACTTAATCACCACAAAATAAATGTTTTAAAATTATATTTCACATTGTCTCTCACATCAATAGCATTTTAAGATATTTTAAGTAAAGAAAGAAAAACAATCATTTGTAAATTGTTTTTGATGAATTTAATTAGAAATATTTTGAAAAATTAAATCATTAAAGAGAACACGCAATTAACAATTGAAAATGAAGTGCTTATCGGCAGTTGGGGTGTATTTTTTTATAATCGGTATTTCTTACTTGTAGTATAGAAAACATCCTAATTTTCAAGGACACAGCCATAGGCAACACACACACATACACAAACATACTTTCGCTCACTCAGTCCCTCACTCACAACGCTTTCATAAAATTTCATAATTTCAAGTTTAACAACAGAGAATTACCTTTTAATTTCGGTTTGTATTTTTCATATGTTGTCGTATGTTGAGGAAAATGTATGAAATATACTTGATTATGTTTTTTATTATTCTTTTTTCAGTATTTTTTTATATTTTATTTGAAAATAAAAACACAACAACATGATGTTAAATAAATATAAAACATTTTATAATTAATAGATTTACGTCACAATGGTATTATTATTATTTTTTTTTTATTATTTCTTGTTTGCTCTTTTTTTTTCTTGAATATAAATAAACTTTTTGAAAATTACATTTTTCTCGTTTCGTTTATTTTTTATATTCGAAAGTATTAGAAATTATAACGACAGACGACAAACGGTAATATGTCAAATGATAAGGAAAGAAAAGCGAAGTTTAACACAATTAGCACGAATAAAAACGATTTGTTTGCAAACACGAAGCACACGCTCGCACAAATTTCAAAAAGTAGGAATAAAATCGGCTAATTTCGGAATTATTACATTTTTAGCATTTTTCTTTTGCGATATCTTTAAATTTTTAATAATTTTTATTAAAATAATTTGTGTATTTTTGTATTATTAGCATTGTATAATTCAATTTGCTATTCAAACTTAGTTTTCAACGGATTTATTTCACTTTATTTACTTAGATACACCGACCGACCACCAGCAAGCACTAAATTTTTCACTTCAAAACTTTTAGAATTTTTTATTTTGATCTCTTTTTATTTTCATGTATTATTTATATCTTAAAGTTAATATTGCATCTTAAGACAGAGAATACATAAATAAAATGCTCCTTTTTCTTAATACACTTTCGCTGCGTAGTGTCTGTGGTGGTGGCGGTTTCCAATTTACAATACCAGCTTAAATAGTATAGAAAATACCACATTTAACGGTAATTCTTATTGTATTTCTTATAGTGCAAGCTCTCTTAATAGCGTTTACGATTCTTAGCATCGCGGCGTATATCCAACGACTATCAGCCTTTAAATTTGAAACATTTCTGGAGACCCCAATAATCTGCTGTGTCAATGTATGAGTGTTTGCACAGAAAAAACCCGAAGTTCAACGAAACTCATCACATGAAACAAGAAGAAGATGCTCGAGAGTGTGGGAATGAAAACACAAAACAAAATATGCGAAATTTTGCATACAACTTACCTTGAGCTTTCCGTTAACACTCGCATTCTCTCCCACACATATAATATTAGCCAAAAAAAAAAAAAAAACAAAAATAATGCTCTGAGAATCAGTAAAAAGTAACAAAATTCCCAGGAAGCTTTTACTATTAGCAAACAAGTAAATAAAGGCATCATACTAATGTATAAAACTTTAGAGCATAAAACATAAAAATAAGCTTTTGCTTCTCTTTATTAGTTTAATGAGGGTCACACGTAAAATACGTCATCAGTTGAAGGAAACTCTGCTTCAAAAGAAACGTAAACAATAAAAAAAAAAAAAAAACACTAGACTTTCTATGTGTTTTTAATGTAATGATGAGCTTTGAGAAAGCAACAATTTCCTGAAATGCCGGGAAGCCGATAAGCTTTCCCATCCAAAACGGAAATATCCCACAAAAAAAGCTTTATTTTTCAACAATAAAACATGTGCTGCCACAACTCGCAAGACGCGAGAAAAAAACGATGGAGCCTTAATGACCATTAAGGGCTCTTTCTACTCTGTTCGTATGTATACAGGAATGCTGTATATAGGTTAGTAGTAGTAGTAGTAAAACACACACATTTGAAGCCAAACAACACATGTACAACTCTGTTTTTAACACATGACACAAAACAAAGTTAAATTGTTGAATGAGTTTTAATCCACTTCGTGCTTTCGGCAACAAATGTGCACAAAATAATTGAAAGGAAAAGGAAGTAAATTTCTCTTTTACTCATATTTTTACAAGAGCAGCGAGGTAAAGTTTTTGTTTTTTTTTTTTTTTTCTTTTTCAAAGCAAACACAACAAAAGAAATTATGATAAAAAGAGAACTTTAGCAAGCATAAAACTTTTGCTAACCAATAATAACAACAAAAATACAAATAAAAAAAAAACACGGAATCTTTTTTGCTTAGGAGTGAAAAGAAAAATTGTAAAGGAATTTGACGGCACAACGTAATAATAAAGAATATCTGCAGTCAATGTGAAAAAACATTGCAAAACATAAATGGTTGTTTAAGAGTGTAGGTCGATGTTTTGTAGCTTCTCTAGTCACTAACAAAATATTTTATGTAGATACTTATAAACGACGTATGTGCAACATATTTCAAAATAAGTATACGTTCTCTTTAATACTAAAACTAACCTAACACACAATTATTGTTTGTATACAATAAACTCTCAAAACATTAGAAAACATATCAAGAAAAACCTTTAAAACCTTTAAAGTTCTAGAAAAGTAAAACAAAGTAAATATAACATAATATAGATTGAGGACATCAAATAATGCAGTTGTCAAAAAACATTATTTAAAATTCATTTTATTCGTAAATGATAAAATTGTATGTTTCTATCGACTCGATATCGGTGGTATTCCAATTGTTAAATTCACTAGAGGAAAGAAGTTTTTGTATTTTAGATTTCATTTCCTTATTTTCTTGTGTGCGAAAGAATAATAATGGCGAACGTTTTGCTTCACCTGCAGCTTTATCTGCTACTTCGTATTCGAATTTTATTGGGAGATTTTATTAAGTAATCAAATATAAAATAATAAATCGAGTGAATTCTTTTAAAATAAATTCATGAAAAAAAGTTTGATTCAGTATACAAAATTGTGCGTTTTTCAGAACATTAATTTTAAATTCCGATTTACAGAATGGGGGGCTACATTTGTCCACTACTGAAGTTATAAATTAAAAAATATATATATTTATTTTTTAAATCCGGTTTATTTATTGACTCTTTTAATTTCTTCAACGATGTCTTAAATACAAAAATATATGTCTAATTATTTTTTCAAGAAAATTAAACATTTTCATTAAAATTTAGACCATTCACCGTAAAATCGTCCATCTGTGAAGAATTATCAAAGTTATTCGTTATTAGGTTTTTCTTATTTTCATCATTGAAAATTAAGAAGCCGTTCTAACGTTATGTCCAACACTGTATGTAATTGCATTCCACATTTTTGCATTAATTTAATTTTTAGCTGTAGTAGATAACATTAAACATTAAAAATAAACAAACATTATATGATTTTTTGTTGTAGTGATCGAAGTTAAAATTTCAAATTGCACTGTGTAAAGAAACAAATTTGTTTCTGAATATCTGCTAAATAATGAATGTTATTCCCTAATTTTTTCTAATTTGTGTCATTTAAGATATCCGTAATATGCTAAAATATCATTAAAACACTGTGAAATCAGTAGAGATATATCAGAAAATATTTTTTTAGAATTCCACAAACTCCTTTTATCAGGCTTCACTTCGACTACGATATGGTAGTATCTACATTTATTGTGTACATTTGATTACACGTGCATGGTTTATTAGAAATGAACATATTCACCTGGCTTCTACATTTGTAAAATGAAGTGGAAGTGCAATTTTCATTAATTTTGTGTTCTAAATTTTGTGAAAATTATTTGAAAAGTAGAATATCGCCTATGTTCTATATTCCACTATATATTTTACTTTTCAAATCATTTTTACAAAATTTAGAACACAAAATTAATGAAAATTTCACTTCCACTTTATTTTACAAATGTAGAACCCAGGTGTATCACTTTCAGTTTCGTTCATCGTAGTTTCTAGTTTCACCTCGTTTTCTAGAACGCCGTGAAATTGTCCATGTGGAATTGAAAACGATTTAGTTTCACTTAGTAGTGGAATATAGAACAAAGGCGATAGTGACGTTTAAACTGTTAATAATTTCACTGATTTACTTATACTACGAACAATATAAAGTTGTAAATAAAATTTGTTTTTCATTTTGCTTTTTAGAAATTGCACATTTGATTCTTTGTTAGAATTTAAATAATGTTAATGCAAAAGCATCACATATATTATGTATTGTAATAGACACGTACCTTTATAATAAGCAGTAAATATATACATATGTATGTATAATTAATTAATCCGAATTTCTTATATATTGTGTTTTATATGAAATAAGAGAAGAAAAAAACAGAATAAAATTAAATGATACTGCTAAATAGTAACAAAATTTTAAATTCTTTATTAACTAGAGAAGGAATTGAACTAATATTTATCTTTTTTTTTTAAGAGAAAAGTTTTTTATTCAGGCTAATAGTTCGAATAATCAAGAATACTATTGTAAAGTACTGGAACAATACAAAAAAGGTAGACGCAGCAAGAAAAGCAAAACCAAATCTGTAGTAATACAAGATTTATAAATAATAATAAAGAATACACACACATTGTAAACGTAAGTAAATTTCGTTCTAACTCACAACACGTATAGAAAAAAAATACAATAATTCTCGTATTATATTTCTCAAAAAAACGGTGAGTTAAATAGATGATGTTTACAGATTGTTCATTAACAATGAAGATTGCTGATGACGCCTTTGGCAGGGTAGAAAATGCATTCCAATTTGCCAATTGTTCCAGTACTTTACAATAGTATTCTTGATTATTCGACGTATTAGCCTGAATAAAAAACTTTTCTTTTAAATTCTTTCTTTTACAATTTTCAGTTGATTTCGAGTAAAATAAAATTCGAACAATGAGTTGATAATCTTTGGCCGAACTAGAATCGATTCGCTCCTAAGCGAAAATCCTTTAGAGGAACTTACTTGTAATTATGATTGAGCATTTGTTTTTTATATAATAATAATTTTATTATTCTGGTTCATTTTATTTTTTGTAAACATAAATATTTAATCACATTACTTTTATTTTTTTGTTTGTGTAATTAAGAAGTACTCTTAACTTTTTAATACTAATGGTTTGGAGGCATATTCGGGTATATCAATGGATGGTATCAGAAAACTTAAACAATGCTTTAATGTCACATCATTTATTATTAATTTTCTACAATGTGATTTTGAAAGTTTTATTGACCTTAGTTGTGGCAATTTTAGAAGATTATGAAATGTACCTTTTCCACAGGTTTAATTTTGGCTTGTCTTATAGAACTAGTTCATTAATTATGAATAGATAGATATTCTTCCCAGATTATGAATATATCATTTGTCGTTCGAGTTTTGCATTCAATATCGAAATTTAAAAATATGGTTTTGAAAAATCTTTAGAAGGTGGCTTGATAGATTGTTTTCATAACTAAATACAAATCGTATTTCTTTACTTTTTATTATATTACACAAATTTAAATGTACATACATATATGATTCTATATGCGTAAATGGGCATCAATGATGATGGAAGTGTAATTTAAAACACGGCATAGGCAAATTATTTTGAATACAAAAACAACAAAACTAAAAAGTAATAGCCTTAATTTGATGTCAATATAATATTTGACAAGAAAAAACAAGGAAGACATTACGAATATCGTTGCCATCAAAAGATCATTAACCCTCCGATGAGTGAGAAGGTCCCTAGGGACTTTTACTCCTACTTCGGCCACTACAACCCCCACCACAAAGTTACTTTGTATTCCAAGAGTATTTTGTTGCGCATCTTTTGGAAAAAAAATCAAGCCGATCGGATCATTAATTTAGGAGTTATTGAGGTTTTAGTGAGAATAGTACGCGGACGTGTGAATAGGTCCGTATGGACCTTGTACTGAATTTCACTAATAAATGCATGTTTTTGGGCATCATTATAATTTTTTTATTGTTTCAACACATAATTTACTTGTTCTGAACACAAAGACCTAAACTGAAAGACATTAGGGATAATGATAAAAACAAAAAATTCTAAGAAAAATTCGAAGACATGAACTTTATTGCTTTCAAGGAAATTTTTTGTTTTTATAATCATCCCTAATGTCTTCGAGTTAAAAAAATTTTAAAAATTATTTTTGTATGTAGAATTTAGTTATAAACAATAAAAACAAAACAAAACATTTTTTATATAAAAAAAACATGATTTCAAAAAAGGTCCGTAGGGACCTTTTCACCCGGCCGTGAAGTTCAGAACTGTCACTCATCGGAGGGTTAAAGACTTGTTAACACATAACGCGACCCTAAAAATTTAAAGAAACTGACATATGATGGTATGGCTAATGTGATATGACGTGAATTGCAAGCAAACAGTTTGCGTGACAACAACAGCAAAAGTTGTGCTTGTAGTTGCTATTGCAATATTCTTTATTTTATAACTTCCAATTGAAAATGTTTGGTCTTGAGTATTTTTATAGTAATTTAATAGAATTGAGAATACAACAATGCTATGAAAAGTGAAAATGCAAAATGGTTGAATAGCCACTTCAACACTTCCAGACAAAAGCCAGAATTTGAATGTGTTAAGAGAAGCACAAGTTACGGACAACTTAAAGCAAAAAATAAGTTTTGACTTGTTGCTGGCATATGCCATTGAATTTATGTAAATTTATTAAATTCAACTGTTCTTCTTGGCGTGTGGCTATTCTTTTTTTCCTTCTAGATTTTGGCAAATTATCAAAATAATCAATATTATTATTATTTTTATTACTACCACACAACTACAAGTATTATCACATTTATTATGTTGTACCACCAACATGTACATAAATGTAGTTATATGTACTTGTGGGTAAAGTCCATGGTTTATTTCATGTTGTAGCTGTGAACAGCAAATAGGATTTATAAATATTTTGTATTTCACTGTAAGTTATTCAGACATTTGTGTGTGTAGCCATCAACCACTGAAATTACACGTGTATGTTCTTTTTGAAATTTGTATGTTTGTTTATAAATTTCGTACGTGAACGTTATTCGAATATTGCTCTACAGGATATGTAAATATAAATTACTTCCTTTAGTATTTTTTGTTTTGCTAATTTGTAAATCGCTTTAAATTACATTAGCAACATTTTGTATGGAATTTCATAGAGCATAAAAACAGCATATCTGTTGTATCAGAGAAAAGCCATGTTGATAAGTTATTGTTAACATTAAATAATTGCTCTTATACTTTATTAGGCAATTTTATACATATTTCTCATTTCCAACAAGAGGTTCATAATGAAACTTGAAGCTGACTCTTACAATAAATTCGATTTCGCTTTCCATATGAGAAAGAATTCTCGTCACGAATATCCTTATAAACATGCGATGTTAAACATTTTATGGAATCTCCTTAAACATTAAAAACAGTTTTATATATGTCACTAATAGGCGATATCTATATACATTAGGGTGGCCCCAAAATAAAGTTGCGGATGTTCCCGACTAATATGAATATTTTAAGACTACGTTTCTCAATTTTTTTGTCCTGGGGTCAATATTTGGTGAGCTGAGTCAAAGGATAAAAAGGTCCTTTTTAGAGGTTTTTTGATTTTTTCACGTTTCTTCCAAAGGAACTATGTATATGTAAATTTGGTATCATACGAAAGGTCTTTGAGAGACGTATTCAATGAAACAAAAATTTTCAAAATTTCAGACAAAATTTTAGTTTTTTTTTTTATTTTTTCATAGAATTTACTTAAATAGTTGAAATTTCTTGATTATAAACATCATGCAATTTAACCCAAATGTTTTTTCCCGTTTTTAAGCTTATAAAATTTACTTTATTTTAATACCCATTACATTAACGAATTGAGTTAACAGAGATTGTCAGATAGGGAAGAATTTAGGTTTAAAAAAAATTAATAAAAATTTAATTAGATACAAATAACTAGAAGTAAACTTCGAATAATTTTTTTTTTATAAAATTGTTTACTTTACAAGTTGAATAGTTAAATACATGATAACTTTAATTCTTTTGCTTTAAATTGCCTAGTATCACAGAAAAAAATAAAAATGAGTTTCAATTAAAATATTTGTGGAATCAATTAAAAATTTAATTGAAATCGGACCTGTAAATAAAATGATAAATTTGGTATTTAATTGAAAATATCAGAAAAATCAAAAAAAGTAATTGAATCAATTAAAATTTTAATTGAAAATTATTTTAAAATCAATTAAAAGTTTAATTGAAAAAAAACACGATTTTTGTTTCTGTGTACATATAGTCCGTGCGACAAAAGAAGAGGCTAATTAATGTTTTTACAGTTTATTTTATGTTTGAAAACCATGTTAAAAATCACATTAAACTTTGAAACTAGTCGGCATATTTTAAAATAAATTGCAAAGTTAATTGGCGGTAAATAGAAACTGGGGGAATGAAAATAATTTAAAAAATTTCACCAAATTTTCAAAAACAAACGCTTTATTCATAGACTGGCGTGCAGTGCAACTTATCATAAAAGAGGACTAAAAACAATAATCAAATAATCAAGAGTTTATATTCGTCTGTGAGGAATCTTATATATCCACCCAATATACTAATAGTTTGATTTTTTTTATACTTGAAACTAATTTGTGCTACATTTTGTATCGATAACGACATTTATACGAGTTATTTTATTTTTCGGATCCCTCACATGGAAGCTATCACCTATTTCTATGTATTTTAGGCTTATTTTGGTTGAATTTCATCTTAATAACGATATTTACAAGAATGTTATGGGTATTCCAGTTATTCTCGAAAGTGGATCTTATATGAGAGCTATGGCCAATTATGGATTAACCTTCACAAAATCTAAGAGTATAGTTTTTGCATACATATAACTGATTTGTGCAAAATTTCATTTCGATATCGATTTTTATACGATTATTGAGTTTTCGGAAGTAGTCCTCATATGGGAGCAATGACCTATTATACCATGAAAATTGGTATGACGATTTGTATGTGGAGAATTTTAATTTGATAGTTTAATTTGATAGTTTTTAAGAAAATAGTGCGCATTTAAGAGATTTTCGGAAGTATACTTTATATGGGTGCTATGGTCGAATATCGTCATCGAGGATTTTCACATATACACATATGGATTTTGTAGCAAATTTTTACTTGAGAGTTACACTCAAAAATTCTGTACGTAAAATTAACTGAAATTGTAATATAAAATAAATGAGTATTCAGTTAAAAACCGGTCTACTTATTATTCATTTAATTTTAACGAAAAGTTCATTTAATTTTAAATGTCAAAAATTCAACTCCGAATTCCGTAAAATCAACAGAATTTTCAGTTATTTTATGTATTTTAGTTATTAACTAAAATAAAATAACTGAAAATAACTTGAAATAATTTTCTAAGGGTCGGTCTATACATAGCCATAGCTTCTGAATAATATCTACATATATATATATATATATATATCTTACATTAAAATTCACATTGACTCTTTGAGAATTATAACATTTAAAATTAAATGAACTTTTTGTTAAAATGAAATGAAAAATTAATAGATCGGTTTTTAAGTAAATTTTCAGTTATTTTAAATTACAGTTTCATTTAATTTTACATACAAAATACTTTAACGTAAACAACTGTCAATATCAAATGCAACTGAAAATCCGTATTAATGTGCACTTAGTTTTTTGCATAAATGTTAGATTCAGTTAAAAATAAATTTTCTTAGAATTTTAAATGTTTATTTAGTTAAAAACAACTGCACTGAATACTTCCTGAATAAACTACATTCCGTTACTGTAATAATATTGTGAGTGTATGTTTATGAAATATTTATATGTTCAAATATGGTCAATCCAAACAAAATATCGATTTGAAATTCTGTTTAGCATGTTTTTGTACCATAGAGCCAAATTCAGGGAAGACATTTCAACAGAACTTATTTGTCTATATAAAAAATAAAGTGTCCAAAATTGCATTACATTATCTATATTATTTTTAAAGAAAATAGAAAAATAAAAACGATCAAACTAAATTTTTTGTGTGAATTGTCCTTGAAATAAATAAAAGAATTTAAGTATATTATACTAAGTGGTTACGTTTTTTCGTCAAATATTTGACATGTGTGACCGTACCCTAAGTCTTTTATCAAAGCTTTGTGGTGCCTTATGGTGCCAACAGACTTTTTGGTTCTATGACCAATATTACGGTGTGTTATAAACGGAATAAGAAACTTAATATACCACCAACTTTTTGGTGGTGGGTTAACAAAAGATGTTATTTAAAGCGAACAACATAAAGAAAAACAAAATATAAAACATAAAATGTTTTCCTTTAAATTAAATTTAATTAAATCCTTTTCTTAATTAGAGAAGGAATTGAACTAATATTTTATTTTTAAGAGAAAAGTTTTTTTGTTCAGGCTAGTAGTTCGAGAATTTTCTGTTATCATATATTTTAAATACAAAATTATTGTATTTGAGAAATACTGAAAGTAAATTTAATTAAAGAACTTAAGACTTGAGATTGTTATTTTGACGTAGGTACACATTCACACACAAATATTTCTATAACCAGCATTAAATATCGAAAGGCTCTTTCTTCATAGACCTTTTTATTAGTGGTAAATTTTGTTTTGTTTTAGTTAAAACTTTTCTTAAACGATGTTGCTGTTATCCACGTTACTCAGCTAAGTGGTTTATTATTCTATAGTGTTTCTCGTTTGTGTAGAGTTTCAGATACAAAAATTACGAACTATTAAACCCAACAAAAGCTTAAACTCTTAAAAAAAATTATGCACTGAAAAACATAAACACACATTTCGAACTATGTATTGACTATTGGTTACAAGAAAAAATTATAAAAAAGGAAAATACAAAACGTTTATTTGCATATACATACATACTTTATAAATTTTACATAAAGTCTGAGATCAGACACTATAGTGTTGCAATTAAACGATATTATCGGTATTCTCAAGCGTTTATTAAATCAATTACAGGCTCGTTCTTTTGTGAAAACAAAATGATGCATTCATCACTTGTTTATCTTTTAATTAAAGTTGCACAAATTTTTCAAATCTGCTTCAAAGTTTTAACTAATCCTTAAGTGTCCTTTAAATGGTTTATAACAGAAGTCGGATGGAGTACAAAACTTTAAATAAAATATTTGTGTATTTATAATCGAATTGAAAGTGACGAGATCGGTCATGAAAGCAAAGATTTATTTTTAATCTTCTCTCTCTATATTGATAACTTTTTCGAAAGTCTCTGAAAGTTGTATAATCTGATCAAAGATATAATAGATTTACATATTGTCCAATTTTAGAATAACTTAGAATGCAATTAGGATGAGATTTCGCATGACAGGTCTGACTGTAGCGAAAATTTTAAAAACTAAAACGGTACCGCAAAACAGTGTTCGTAAAGAAAGTATATATATTTTTCCCGCGAAATTTAGGAAAGGAAATTTTATGCCTATTATTGGGTTAAATAATTAAATTATTAATTGCTATGCAGGTAATCTTTAACTTTGAATTTTTTCTAAAAAAATATGTCTATAGAAATCCACAAATCTACAAATCTAAAAAATCTGTTCAATTCACAATTGATATTGTAGTGTCGTAGCAGTTATACGTCGTGTCGTCGTGACGTCGTTTACAATGTTGTTGGTAATTTCTATATACATACATAAATATTTTGTACAACATCTACGACATTTTTATATGTGTTTATTGAATATTGTATGAAAGTTTAAGTGTTGCCAAAAATTTAAAATATGTATATCAACATAAAAATTACTTATTAAAAATAAATAAAATTAATACACAAAAAATTTTAATAATGTTTATATGTTATGTTTATAATATATGTTTAAATTTTGGAAAATATTCATATTTTATGTTTTGTATATTTGTTTTTAAAATATTTTTCTATTGTCGTTTTGAAGGTTTGACAACATAAACATATGACTTTGCTCAAAATTGTTTTCACAATCAGATAGTTGTATCATACAATGTACAACATACAACATCACTTGTGAATTGAACAATTGAAAATATTCGAATGATTGTGAATTTGCTGCAAAAGCTTTATAAATGAAATATGTGAAATAACTGTATAATTGATCCTAGTCCTTATTAATACCTACTTACATACATACATACATACATATATTGAGATAGGCTCTCTTTATACTATACATATAAAAAGATATTGATATCTACCGACACAAGCAAACCAATAAAGACTCACATGCATATACATTGAAAAATCTATATAAAATTGCGTGTTTATACAATATATAAAATGACAGTTAGCCAGCTAAATAATGCAATGTATACAAACACATTATTAAATACTGTTATATATATTTGTGTGTATTTATATCCTTATCCGACGGACTTTTGAGTTTGTACATGTTCAAATTTTGCAATTGATTTACATTTTTCTGATCTCCAACAGACAAGCCCGACT
Source organism: Bellardia bayeri (assembly GCA_950370525.1). Taxonomy (NCBI): domain Eukaryota; kingdom Metazoa; phylum Arthropoda; class Insecta; order Diptera; family Calliphoridae; genus Bellardia; species Bellardia bayeri. The sequence goes on from OX493266.1 coordinate 101,455,351, forward strand.
ATTCATTCACACTAATCCGCATGTAATACTACCCAGCAGTTCTGACTTAGTTTCCCGAACTAGTGACTAGTTATTTTTAGCATGTCCGTCATCTAGGCGAAAATCTATATACATATGTATATAAATTACCAAGACTAATTTCCGGATTAGAAAAGGACGTTTAGCACTTAGATACATTTAAATCACAATTGACTTCACGTTCGATTATCTGTGATGTATAAAGTAACCAATTAACTTCTCTTTGCATTACAAATGATCCAAAAAATATAGTTAAATATTAATGAAAATTTCTGTCTAATAAAGATATATTGACTACTTTTGTAGTCAGAGCAGAATTGCTGGGTAAAGACATACATACATACTATATGTATATTGTGCATGGCTATGCATATCGGTATGTACTAAATTAAATACTTGTCATTAATTTGTTACATGGTATAAATAAAATAAAATTTTTATAGACCAAAAGCAATTTAAATTTTTTTTAGTTTTTCTTTTTGATTTTATTTTTGGTAATACATAAATTTGAAAATCACATAAATTGTTTTTGAGACTAAAATTTACTATGCAAACGGTTGAATGTCTTTTTGCATTTACAAGGTTTAAAATGACAGACGTACAGCAGGAATGTATGTGCTGATAATATATTTGGAAGTAACACTGCTTTTAAAAGAGATAAAATTTTATTTATTTCTTTAAAATGCATACAAATTCGATGCGCAATAACTATTATAATTAAAACTACGTTCGAAAATCATAATTTTTATAGAAACTGTAGCAGCCCAAATATTATTATAAGTATTTTTATTATTTTATATCTATTTGAACCTAACGTGTATACAATCTTCGCAATGAGATTGACTGTTTTCATAAACGCAGTATGCAATGCAACATTTCATTGCATAGAGTTCATAGTAGCATTTTAAAATATAATTTAAACATTTTTGGTTTAAGATTCTGTTTAATAGTCCAATATCTTTATATTTTATGTGATAAAAGTTTTTAAATTATATTCTAAATGTTATTATGAACTCTATGCAATGAAATGTTGCATTGCATACTGCGTTTATGAAAACAGCCATTGTCTCAAAAGTAAAAATAACTTCCAAGGAAACGAAGAAGTCAGAGTTGTTCTTCTTGTTTTAATGAAATAGAAGTTGTTTTAATAATGTAATGAAATTATAGCTTCGTTAATATAATTTTGAATATAAATAAAATTTACAACAATTTGTTTGTCAGCTAGTTTTCTTTTAATAAGTAGCATTTGAAAATTTTCATCCGAAAAAGTTAACATATTAGAAAATAGTATAAATGGAATGCAAATTACTCCAAATCTGTGTTTGACGTAATTTGCCAAACTACTGCTACTGAAAATAGCTTAAAATTTACTTAGTTATAAGTTGTAAATAAGCAATTATTCCCCCCTATTTAAGTAATAAACATGTGATTCAGTAAAAATTACTTTTAAATATTTTTTATTGATTTGTCGTGATGATCATTTAAATCGAATGAATTATGTATCAACATAAAAACTTACATATGTACATATATATACAATATTTACGTCAATCACTAGGAACACGAGAAGAAAGAATTAAATCTACATATTTACATATATGTATGTATACAATGAGAAAAAGTCTATAAACAAATCAATGACAACATTCAATGTTGTCTAAAAATGAATTAATTTGAAAAAGAAAACAACAAAGAAGTTCGTTTGAAGAAATTAAATAAAATAGAAAATTAGCAATATTGAAATTAGAAAGCAATAGCAACTATAACAGAATTCATACATAAATTTTAAACAGACTAATAAAAAATGTTTTTGTGAATGATTTGCAGTTACTTAAGTCAAGTTGATGACCAAAGCCACCACAACTACTATCGTCAGCACAAATATACTGCAACTTACATTACACGCGTGTGATTCAGGTTGTACAGACAATGTTCAAGAGTAAAATTAAAAAATAAAAACTGAAGAAAACGAATTTACAACAAGAACATGTATCTTGTTGATTTTTCGTTGGTCCTCGTTGCTTGCATACGTTTTTGAATCACAGCCAAATGGCACCCACACAATGTACGGAAAAATACATATGGGTATATAGATTCAATACTAACAACAGAAGCATCCAAAGAATTATACAAACCATGAACTGCCCAGCCAACAGTCCAACTGCCATGTAAAATTTATTTCTCTTTAAAACTGAGCATTTTTATAAAGTGTGACAGCAGTTTTTCTTTTTTTGGATCTTCGTCTCTTTATTATTTTTGGACATGTCACACGCTCATGTGTAAATATGTAATTGCAAAATTATTTATTTAGTGTTCTAACAATAGTGCACTAGACAACAACTTTATGTATCTCTTACACTTTAAGTAGTCACAAAATCTTACAAAAAGTAAGTTGTGTATTAAAAAGCCCTGTTGTTGAAAAAAACTTGTTAGTTTTCTTAAATGCACAATATATTGTTATTATGTTTAGTTTATACTGTTCCTGACATCCTAATCCTCTTATGACTAATAAATTCATCTCCCAAAGACTATGGTGTTTGCAAAACGTTGGAAAGTAAACATACTGTTTTGTAGAAAAAATAAATAAAATATCAAAAATAAATATTTTAAAGCAAACAAGAAATTCAGCCAAGATGAGTTGCAATCACCCTTCTATAGTAGGAATTGACTTAAGAACCATCTATACGTATCTACATATTCTACCTTTTTTACGGCAAATATAGTGACATAGTACACTGACAAATAATTTTCGTTTTGCTTAAAAATTTCCCACAAACAAATGCCTTCATATCAAGTCTGCAAAAAGTTATTTTGTTGAGTAAAGGACAAAATTTGCGCTTCGCTAATGTTAGGCGCTGTAGCTTATTATTGCAAATAGTTGAGGAAATATTCCAGTACCAACAGTATCAACAATAAGTAAGAAAGTATAGTCGGTCAAGCCCGACCATATATACCCTACACCCAACAGTTTTTAAGAAATGGGCGTTATATGGGAGATATAACCTATTGTGGACCGATCATCCAAAAATTTAGTGTCATGATGTCTGTGAATATAAGTATTATATGTGTTAAACTTTATCTCGATATAAATACGTTTAAAATATTTATGTCGGTTAAAGTGAATTACGAAGAGGGTCTTATATGGGAATTTTGACTATTTATGAACTGACTATTATAAAATTAGGTTTCATCCTATTTGTACATAAGAAACTCATTTTTGTTAAATTTTATTCGGATACCAACATTTTTAAAAGAGTTATGCTCTTTTAAATGATTTTCGGAAGTTGGCCATATGGGAGCTACGACTAATTATGGACCGATCGTCATAAAATTATGCCATACGAAACATATTTTTGTTCAATATTATATGGATACCAACACTTTTAAAAGAGTTATGCTCTTTTAAGTGATTTTCGGAAGTTGGCCATATGGGAGCTACGAGTAATTATGGACCGATCTTCACAAAATTTTTAGATGTTATTTAGCTTTATTTATTATTCATTTGTGGTGAAATTTGTTTGCATACTTGCGTAATCCAAAGATTTATGATCGGTAAGCCCCAATTTCGGGAGGACGTTTGTTGAAATAATGGACCGATTTCCACCCGTTTCAATCCCATCCATCCTTGGGCCGAAAAAATATCACGTACCAAATTTTATCGAAATATCTTCAAAATTGCGACCTGTACTTTGCGCACAAGCTTTACATGGAAAATGATTCTGAGTCGATCGGTATACTAAGGAGGGTGTTGGACCAATATTTCTGGGCGTTACAAACATCAGCACAAATCCAATATACCCTCCTCACTATGGTGGTGTAGAGTATAAAAACGCGTTTTTGTGTCCCGCACTTTACACTACTATTTTAGGTAAAAAACAAAAACAAAAATGTGAGAGTGATCAGCGCGGAATATGTAACAAAAAAACGTAATTCTCAAATTTTGTTTATTCAGAATGGTGTTTTGTTTCTCCCTCTGACTGCTTCTATACAAAAGCATGTGTCCCCCTTTGATAGAATATTTAGTAAACAAAATAAAATAAAATCAAGAAAAAAGTAAATATGCAACATTTAATAACAGTTTTCGAATTATTGCGTTTCTTTCTTGTGTTTTGATTTGTTATAGTCGTCAAAACTTAATTAGTGTGAATTTGGTGTTGCAAAAAAAGGTTGTCCCCACAATTTGCATTGAGTGTCACTTTTTTATAAATCAAGTAATATTACTAGTTTTCAATTTGCATTTAAATAAAGTAAATAACGTAAGAAAAGTACAAACTTTAATTATTACAATAGTGAAAAAGCGAAAAAAATCTATTAAAAAAGTGTGCATTTGCGTAGTTTTTGTGAACACAATGGTAAGGGTGCGATAAAGTTTCATAAGCGTCACGCAAGTTTTTTTAAAAGTGAATATATTAGATGTAAAAAATTGAAGTTGACAATCATTGTTTGCATGGTTTCAACTCATTTTTTTATAATTTGTGAATTTGAGAAATAAATTGCCTACGAAAAAAAACCAAAATAGGCAAACATTTCATGAGCATCATTTTTAAAATATATTGCTTCATAGCTTAAAATGCTTAAATTTGATTTTATTTTTTAATTTTTAAGAGTAAAACAACAAAATTAACGGCGGCTGAAAGAGCACGGAGATATCGAGAGAAAATAAAGCTGGATAAAACGCGTAATGACGAATATAAAAGAAAGAAGAAAGAAGAAAGAAAGGTATAATCGTGGTATATTTGAGTTTAATTTTTATTGTTACTCACTGACTCTGTTTTTGCCACAAACTTAATTCGAAAGCGGTAAAAATAAATGAGAATGAAAAAAAGCAAAGCCGCTTGTCATTTCATGAAGTTTATACAGATTGAGAATAAGAATTCGAATAAAAATTTATAAATTAAATTAAGTTATTGTTTTGTGTCAAATATTTACATATGTGTATAAGTTTCTTCAAGAGTTAGCTACTTCCTTTTTTCCATTTTTTTGTATGAAAATTTTTGTTTTTTTGAAAAATTTTTGTTTTTTTTATTTACTTTTTGTAAAAGAATAAACTTTTTTTCGTTAAACTTTAGATTTGGCATTATTTCTTGTTAACGTGCAACAAAATCTCTTGATCGTCACAAAATATCTTGAGCGTCACACTTAGTTTTTTTTTATTAAAACGCTTATAATTGCAGATTTTTAAATACATTGTTACAAGCCTATTACTTTGCAAGTAACCTCTAAGTTCAAGTCGTTTTTTAACAAAAATTTACATATTTTCATCTTAAAATTAAAAAAAAAATTAAAAATCAAGTTGAATCGTGATTTTTTGTTTATAATCGAAAAGGTGATTTTCGCAAGAGTCAGTTTTGAGAAACAAAAGAACATTGTAGTAAGCCTGAATTTCAAATATTTTTGTATTTTTAGCGATTTTTTATACATATTTGGTGTGTGACGCTCAAGATAGAAATCATAGAAAACCTAAAAAAAAATCCAAAAATATTGATTTTCTTGAGAGCCTAAAAGTACCATCGGATTCTTCATCGATTTATACATAAATTGGCCACTCTTACAGGCGAATTGAAAAAACTTTAAAAATAAGCAAAACAAAACTCGTGTACGTTTTTTTTTTAAATTGACCCGCATACATAACTATTTTGTATAATATTCCTATAATTTCTTTATTATGATTTCATATATTTTAGTTATTTTGTTTACTTATGTAGACTGAAAATTACAAAAAACCATTACTAAGGATAGGAACTGTTTTGTAAAGTCGTTACTTATTTTCGTTTAAGATTCGTATTACTCATTAATAAAAACAAGTAATTTCGCCAAAATAATAATTGAAATTTAATTCGAAAGATATGTGCATAGGTAGAATGTTAACAGTTTTCTTTGTGATTTTTAAATATTTTGAACACTTTGAAGAAGTTTAAATGCCAGTTTGGGATTGTCCACACGACAAACTTTTTTTGAATTTGTTTACAATTGTTTGTTTTTTGAGAATGCGTTTTTTTAATATTTGTTTATTTATTTTTTCAACAGTATTTGGTTTCTTTCTGTTAAATTTTCGACATTCAAAAGCATAGATTCTGGAAAAAAAAGACTGAAATGGTGATGGATGTGGTGGCACATACTCGACACCCTTTTGCGTTTGGTAACAACTGCTGGAGCTGACGCTTAAAGCTAATGTTTCTTTTTAATACTTGGGTTTCTATTGCTACGAGTATTTTAAATTTGTTGTATATTCTTTGTGTATATGTCTATATGCATGGAATGATTAGAATGGTTTTTAGTTATTTTCTGGGGAACAATTAAAATGACAAATGGTTTTTATGTGTTTGTTAAAATAAAAGAGACCAACAATTGGGTTATTTTTAAGACAATTATTTATAGTATTGTTAGAGGTACGAAATTGATTAAGCACACATCTTATAGCAACAGCGATTCATTTTTATATACATACATATATAGATATATATATAAATTAAATGGTCCATGTATGTAATGGCATCACGTGAGAACGGCTGGAGCGATTTGGCTGATTTTTTTTATTCTATTAAAAATTTTTAGGAGATAGTTTCCTGGTAAAACTCGGAAATTTTAAGTATTTAATATATTTCCTCCTTTTCACTTTTTTTTTAAGTATGAGAAAATTTTAGCAAAACTAACCTATGAAACCAAGTGATCTACATTCGCAATGGCGATAAATAAATCTCAAGGACAATCTTTAAAAGTGTGTGAAGTTAAATCTAGAATCCCAATGTTTTTCCCACGGTCAATTGTATGTTGTGTGCTCGAGAATCGAGTCAAGCTTTCAAATGATTTTTTTTTTGTTTTTTAATTAATAATTGTTTCAATTGTGGTTGCATATAGATTAGGCTAGATTAGAAGGCCGGTATGAGGTTGTCCCCACACCATCACCCAGAGACCAATACGGTCCATTGTGATGCCTTTCGGAAATGATATGAGACACTTAGAGCGTTCCAAGAGCGAAACGCCTAAGCCCTCGCAGAGCCCCTTCCCCTGTTGCGCTGCCAGGCCATATTCATTACGAATCCTTTGAGATCCCCGAACTTACAACCCGAGACATCCCCTAATTCGCCTTTGTATCTACCGCCTAGCCACCTCATCCTGCTAACTTGTATCCTGGGACAATGGCACAGAATGTGCTCAATCGTCTCAAGTTCCTCCGGGTCCTCGCACAACCCGCACATGTCTGACAAGTCAGATCCCATTATCCTTGCCATTCTACCTATCATACAATGGCCCGTGATAACGCCTATCATGGTTCTTACGCAGACCTTGCTCTCGCCCAGTAACGATTCCGAGTCGAACTTCCTAAGCGCCGGCCATATAGTCTTTGAAACTCGGCAGTCCATACGGTTTCTCCAGCCCCTATTTGTCTCGCTTAGAACCCATTCCTTGATTCTTCCAAAATAAAGACCTATATGAGGCCTGACCGCCACCTGGCAATCAGGATCCTCCGAATCTGAGCCGAGTCTCGCCAACTCATCAGCCAGTTCATTCCCACTGATATTGGAATGACCCGGTACCCAGCACAGTCTCAGCACGTATTCGTCTGAGATTTCTCCTAGAGCTCTCTTACAATCATCGACCAAACCGGAGGTCACATAACAGCCCCCTACCGCTCTAAGAGCCGCTTGGCTGTCCACATATATAGTGACCTCCAGACCTTTGTCAATGTTGTCTCTTATCAGTTCCACGGCCTTCAAGATCCCTAGAACCTCAGCTTGGAAAACACAAACGGTTGCATATAATAATAATCGAATTTTTAAGAAACTTTTTAAGCAATAACTTGATACAAATCTTTGTTATTTTATCTTTTACTGAAATTTTTGTGTCTTAATTTTTAATTCTATGTGTAATACAATTGATTAGTAAATACCGAGCGAAGCCGGGGCGGTCAGCTAGTTTATAATAAATTAAATTTAAAATGAGTAAAACTGCTATATTCAATTCTTGAAATTAGACCATTCAGAAGCCAATTTTCTAAGCCGTTGTGTTTGAGTTCTCAAATATTTTTTCCTTAATTGTACTACCTAATAAGCTGAATGTAGTATACTAAAATTGGACCCAGCGTAATAACCATTTAAGGGTTAGCATTATTTGAATTATATATTTATATTTTGTCTATCGACTCGAATAAAGATTCGATTTCTGCAAATGTTCTGTGTTTTTATTCATGTATCAATAATTTGTATAAGTTTAAATAGTCAATTTCAATAGTCAAACAGACATCGCTATATCGACTTTATGGAAGATCGAAAATTAGAAACGCATTGACAAACTTTTCTTACAAATCACTAAAACTGTTTATCTTTGGCAATAATTATATTGATATATAATATTATATAAATATATGTATGTATAGAAATATGTAAATCTTTACACACAGGTGGCATTTTACTTCATTAATATCCTATGACATTTAGCTTTAAATCTAACATAACTTTTAAACGATTGTTTAATAGTATCTAAAAAAAAAAGAACAGTCCGCTTGAAGATTTTTGGAAAGAAAATATTTTAATTTTTAAGTTATAAAAAAGTGTATGGTTAATATAACTTTATTTATTGTTCTTTTAGTTACGTTATAATGGAAAAAGCATTGAATTCCATTGTGAAGAGGAGTATCCTAGAGGATATACAAAATGGCGTTTTTTACCGCTTAATTGAAAGCAAATACAACGTTTCCCTCGGTATGTTTATTAGTACATACCACAAAATTTTGGAGACTGTCCTAAGAAGTTAACTCCAGGTATAGAGAGAGTAGCCAAACGCCTAATCGTTGCAGGAGCCACAAACACTATGGCTCTTACTTAAAGTAAGAACGATCATAAAACAGCATTTTGAAATGAATGTCACCGTAAGGCGCGACTAAAGTTTTTCTAAAGTTTACGAAAAATTTACCGCAGATGATTGGAAAAAAGGTACTTAGTCAGATGAAACAAAGATTAATCGTGTGGGGTCGGATGGACGCAAATGGACATGGATAGATACACGTGTTGGTGTACAAGACCGTAACATATGCCATATGGGGATGCTTTCGTGGCAATGAGCTTGGTGTGCTTCGGCATATCAGTTGTATTATGCGTGCCACAGACTATATAACCATTTTGGTGGATTCTTATCTCCAAGCGGAATCAAACTGCTCGAAAACTTAAAAAAAAAGTTATCAAAAAGTGTGGTCGGTATAGCTTGGAAAAATAAGTCTTTTGGAAAATCTTGTCAACAGTATGGCTGAGAGAATTAAAGCAGTAAAATATTGATTTGGTAGTTTCGCAGTTTTTTAAACAAGGTACAAATATGTTCACAGTGAATTCATATTAAAGTGTAGTTTTTTCAGAGCTAAATTAATTTTAATTTTCTATTGTTTTAGTTTTTAGATTAATACTCTTCCAAATACATATATGTATTATTTTTTTTTATAACCATGTAATGTAAAGCTTTTTGTGAACATTTTTGTCTTCTACTGTACGAGTAGTGCCATAGTGGCAATATGGAAGAGTAGCCTAAGTCGACATAATAGAGAATTGAGTTAAGCCGTTTGGCGCATTACAGAAAAAAGGGCGCTTGAATGTGTTTTGTCCGTCTTGAAAAATTCCGTTTTTTTTTTTTGTCAATGTTATGTATGTAGGTTTACTCTAATGAGATTGCAATCATGATTGCAAACATATATGACGCCATATGGCAACCCGTTTTCATACAATTGCCAACAATTTGACAACAAAAATGACATAGTGAAAACCAAGCATAAGACTAAATATTTGTTGTGTAAACGATTTTTTTTTAATCATATGCGACATGAATCGGAGCGTTATCTTATTGGAATATCCAATTATTACCATATAACTCAGCTGCAAAGTCTATTAAATTATTCTCTAGAAAATCTGCATCTGTATATTTCATTTATTTTGTTTGGCACTATACACATTCAGAACTTTACTCGAGCTCCAAATGCAGCCCACACCATTAGAGATCCACCACCGTGGTTTCGCTTATAACACGTCTCACGTGGGCGTCTTGTATCACGCCAATGTTTGTGGTGACCGTCAAAACCATCCAAAATAAACTTTTTTAGTCGCTGAATATAACCGTTTCAAATTCTTCATTCCAAAATTTTAATTTTTCAGCAAATGCAAATGCGCTGTTTCATGGCTCTGATGTAGGTATGGTTTTGCTTTTTTTTAAATTACTGTATATGCTGGCAGGTAACACAGAGATCGATTTTCATCTGCTTCTAATTGTCGAATTCGCCGCTTAGTCCTGGTGTCTATAGTTAATTTTGCCATAATTTTTCTGATCGTTTAGAAAATTAGAGATCGCATTTCGCTGCCGGTTAACTTCACTAGCGATCTCACAAATCGGTTTCCCAACAATCCACATTCCCCCAATTTTTCCGCGTTCCTCCGTCAGTTAATTCAGGTTTACGTGGCATTGTTTACTGCAAATATTGCCGAAACCTTTTTTTTTATATATTTAAATGTATATGCAATACTTACATACATCACAAAAAGTTTATATTTAATTGAAACCGAAGAAAGATTACAGTGTACTCTCTCCTAAAGGACACCTCCCATATACGGACACTTTTTCAGTACCAAAAAAATTGTAAGGGACACGGACGCGGACACTTTTTTCAACGATGTATGACATTTTATGTCCCCATAACCGGACAGTTTGACAGTGAAAAATTGCTTCAGAAAAACTGGTTTTAGAGAAAATTATAGCCCAAATGATGAGGACTACAGAAGATGAGCTTCCACTATCAGCGCTTGCTCAGTTCTCCGATATCGTTAATCGAGTTCAGAGCCAGTTGAATATCTGGTCTTTCAAGCTTTTTCTTTTTTATTCGCAAAAATATTAATAATACAGGCATGTTCTGAAATCACGGTGATTTTAAATCACGAACGATTTTGAAATCACGGGAAAAATATTTTGGTGTTCTAAAAATCACGAGATTTTTAATTTTGTAGTGATTTTGATTGTTCTAAATCACGAGCTAACAGCCGATTTTCTTTGTGTTGACTACTAAAAAGTATAAGTAAATCACGACAAATATAAACAAATCTAAAAAAAATGGTCCGCAAAAAATATTACGTCTTACTAAATTTTTAAATTTTAAGTTTTTTCTATATAAAATAGTTAGTTTTATTTCAAAAACAAATAAAGAACAAATAATTTTAAGTGTATGTGATAATTTTATTACAGGAGTCAATGAAAAATGCTTAAAAAAAACTCTAGTGATTTGAAATCAATAGGCTGTTAGATGACCGGGTTTAAATCACGAGATTTCAATAATTTTTGTGCACAGAACACCTTTTACGAAAAAGTGATTTTCAGAACATGCCTGATATTCATTCATTGTTTACTTTGCCTTATTTTTAAATTTTTTTCGTTTTTCGCAAGAACATAAATCATGAATAAAAATTCCGCGGGAGTTTTCTCCCTTTTCCCATTTTTCCTATTCAAATTCAATGTTAAAAAAAATAAAAAGGGAAAAAACTCCCGCGGAGTTTTTATTCATGATTGGGCTGATAGACAATATTTATATGTACATTTTATACTAATTTTTGTTTCGTCCGAAAATAATACTTTATTTTTTTTTTTTTTTTGAACTCTTGAATATGTAATAAGATATTTTACTATTTGCATCATGGTTTAACTACACAAGGTGAGTGTAAATATGCAACAAATACAACACAATACAGAATTTTGTTTGTGTCAAATAATGTAATACTGTCAAAAACACTTGAAAAAGTATCACTTTTAACATAGGTAAACTGTAAACAAAGTCGTCAGCTGTGCTACAGCACTCACCTTGTATAATTACACCATGTATTTAAATAATAAAATGTTAAACAAACACACAGGTTTGGATTTATTTTTGATTATTATAGATTTTTTTCGTGTTTACTACTATTTTTAATGATAACGAACATTTATGGCACAGGAATTATAATGTAATTAAACATTTTTCCCGATTTGAAATTGTGGGTATGTAAGAAGACTTAAATCCTTGACTGTATGTATTAATCTATATTTTAGGTGTTTTAAAATAGGCCACATGTCGAAAAAGGAACACATTAATCTGAAGATTTTTTGGAATTACCTTAGCTTGCACTACATGAATTTTATTAAACATAATTTAGTGATACATATTATTGAAAACAAAACGAATGCTTTAGGTGATTTTTTTTACTGAAATCGAGGAATATTAGCTATTACATACTTACACTGCCGCTCACCTGTATATGTTGAATATTTTAATACATTTTTTTACCAGCTCTCTCATAAACTATTGCTCAAAAAAGTAATATTACTAGTTTTGTTGAGAGATGATATGCATTACTTGAAATCTGTGCAAAAAAAATTAACGGCAATATTGAACCGTTATTTAAATAATCTCTGTTTAACAAATTTTGTCCAAAAACAAAGTACTTTTTTTGGCTCATCCTGTTGTCTATAATTATTGAAAGATAAAATAAAAAACTAACATACCTTAATGTCAGCAAATCTTGAATTTTGTCGATTAAATCTTGCTAAACTTGTATTTTGCTTGCAGAACTTCGTGACTATTATCTGAAGTCACAAGCTACAATGTAAATGTAAAGAAATCAAAATCAATTAAAAATATACAAAAGCAATTAATAAAATCAACACAAAGCTATTGAAAACAAAACTGCAATAATAATAATAAACAAAAACAAACCCACCTTAAAACGAAACCATTTTCTGTTTTGTACTCATAAATATGTGCTTGATGAGATGTTGATAATTCATTTTTGATTTTTTATAAAAATAGATGTATATTTGTTTAATGATCCTTTTAAATTGATTTGGTTTTAGAAACACTTGATTTATTTTGCTTTTCAAATAACTTCAAAGGACTTGATTGATTTTTATGTGTTAAGACTTATTGGCTATAACAAAGAAAGTTTTAAAGTAAATGCAGTTTTATAAAAATCAAAAAAAGTAGAAAAGACTGAATAATTTTAGAATTTTTAAATTATAATGTGAACCTCTTTAAGGTTGCATGCGGAGAGCACCATCAATGCGGATAGTTTCACCGTTCATCAAAGGATTTTCATAGATGGCCTGTACCAAGTGTGCATATTCGGATGGTTCGCCCAAACGTTGCGGGAAAGGGATGGACTTGGCCAAGAAGCTACGAACCTTTTCGGGAAGAGCAGCCAACATAGGAGTGTTGAACAGACCAGGAGCAATGGTACAAATGCGAATACCTTGAGTGCTCAAATCACGTGCGATGGGCAAAGTCATGCCAACAACAGCAGCCTTGGAAGCAGAGTAGGCTGCTTGACCAATCTGGCCATCGTATGCTGCAACGGAAGCGGTGTTGACAATAACACCACGTTGACCATCTTGATTGGGTTCGTTGATGCCCATAAGACCAGCTGAAAGGCGAATTACATTAAAAGTACCAACTGTGTTCACCATAAGAACACGGGTAAAGTCTTCCAATCTGTGGGCAGCATTTTTGTTGAAGTTATATGTACGCACAGCGGTAGCAGTACCGGCGCAATTTACAGCCAAATCCAAACGACCAAATTTATCCTTGGCAACCTGCAAAGCAGCAGAGACGTCCTTTTCTGAAGTTACATCGACTGGAACAAAAACAACATTGTCTCCCAATTCTGTAGCAACTTCATGGCCCTTAGAGCTGCCCAAATCAGCCAATACAACACGAGCCCCTTGTTTGACCAAACGCTCAGCAGTTGCACGACCCAAGCCAGATGCTCCACCAGTAACAAGAGATACAGCGTTCTAAAAATAAATCAAAAGATAATATTTTAAAAATTTTCCAACACCATTGCTCTTATAATCTGCATACGTATGTACATATGTAGAGATAGTACGATTGTGTAATGCTATCAAAAACAGACAAGACGAAATGTATATAACGGTATCATTATGATGGTGGACTTTGTACTTAACACTGAGGTCAATTAATTTTGTTAAAATAAAGCTAAATCTTAATATTTGTAAAATAAGCACGCATACCTTAATCATATTTGGTGACTAACTTGGAAAAACTCACAATTAAATTTTAAAATATAACAAAATTAAAATTTCTAACACTTAACAAAAAACACCGGTTGAAAGAAAAAAAATAAAGTTGGAAAACAGATGAGCGGTAAAGAAGCAGCGATGGTAGTTCACCGATTACACTTTAGAGGTAACCCTGCAAGCACAATAATATATCGATTAACACAGAGCTGTATTTAATTTAAGAAAGCTTATTATAAAAAAGTAGTTTGTTACATGGTAAAATTATACGTAAATTAATTAATTACATGTAAATTAATTTCACCATGGTTTGTTATTTTTTTAAATAAATATATAATAATGGAATTTAATGAATGAATTTAATTGAATTTCACAGCAAATAAAAAATACAACACGCTTGTCACAAACAGCTCTGTATAAAAAAAACGGTAACGCTACTTAATACTGAACACCAGCACCCAGCCAATAGAGGGCGCACCTTTTTAGAGATGACATTTTCTGCATAAAATATTTCTATTCCTTTTTTTAAGATTCGCAACAAACTCGATTTCTTTTAAATAAAAAATCAACGCATGAAGCGTCGTAGTCAACAGTCAGGGGTGGAAGAAAAAAGAAATCAAGTAAGAGTTTATTATATTCGGCTGTCCCGAATCTTATTTACCCACCACCAAGTCACCTATTAAGGACGAACTTCATAAAATATTGTACCGTAATTTCTATTTATGTTAGGTTTATTTTAGTTATATTTCATCTCAATAAAGATATTTTACAGATATTTTTACAGCGTATAACATAAAGCGATTTACTTTAACACACAATAAGTACCAAAACGCCCTAGGTAAAATTTCGGTTCGATATGGATGTTTATGAGTTTTCTGAGTAGTTCTCAAAAGGGAGCTACAACTATTTATATGTTTATGCGAATTATTTGTGTTGAATTTCAACGTAATAAAAATTTTTATAAGAGATCTATGTCCATTTAATTTTATATGGGGATTACGGTCAAATATGGACCGATCATCATAAAATTGAGTATGCATATTTCTATATATGTATGGACTTATAAGAGATTTATGCGTAGTTAAGTGATTTCCGGAAGTAGACTTTATATGGGGACAACGGTCAAATATGGACGGATCACCATCATATTAAAATTGATGATTTTTATGTATGTATGGATTATTTGTGTTGAATTCCACTTTGATAGTGGTTTTCATAAGGGATTTATCCGCATTTAAGTGATTTTCGGAACTTGACTTTATATGGGGGATATGGTCAAATATAAACCAATCAGGACTTAATAAATCCCGAAAAATAGTATTTGTTTACAAAGTCATCAACAAAAATTTAAATTTTGAAAAGTATTTCGAAGAAATAAAGGTTACCGAATTAAAATTAATTTTGTATTGCCAAACTTAAACGCACTATTTTATTTACGGTTTTTGGAATTTCGAAATATTTTTTTTCGTATTTGTTTAATAGTTGTTAAAGTAACATACAAAGCTATGAATCTCTGCTGATGTTTCACTTTTATTTATGATCAAAGAAATCAAAAGGTGATCTGAAATCTCTCCTTAAAAGAAACCAAAAAAAGATTTAAAATCTTCATTTTAATTCAAAATTTTTGTTGTCAAACATATTTATTATATTTGAAACAGAAATACCGAAATGCCGAAAAATCCCGAGATTTACATTTCTGAAATCCCTAATATAAACCGATTGATTTTAATCGGTTAAGATTTTATCGATAGTAATCGGATATTTAAAATGCGCAGCGAAGACAACAAAGCAAACCATCAATTAATAACCATCTTTCTGCTGCCTACATTTAGGATGAAAATAGTGGTTACAGGTTATTCCTATGACGAATTAATAAATATTACAACCCTGTCTACAATGAAGAATAATATAAAAAGCAAGAATCAAAAACTATAGTTAGTTTACAAAACAAAATAAAAAACTTAAAATTCAAAGCAAAATTATTAATTGCTTTATTTTTTTAATAATTGTAGGATACGTTTGTTATAAAAATTGTGTACCTTTGGAAAAATGGAGAACAATGATAAGAAGAAGAAATACGATTGGATTCGTCTGACATCCAAGAGTCGTCCAGGACGTTTTTATATGTTTAATAAGACTACTGGTGAGACGCAATGGCTGCCGCTAAACAAAACAGCGGAATCTGAGAAACAAAATCACGATTCGTCACTAAATTTATCAGGTATGTTGGATATTTTCATCTGGAAATTATTAATTTTCTTAATTAATATTTGTTGTATTTTAGTTAATAAATCTAGTGGAACTCCTGCTCAGGATCGCTTAAAAAGACTGCAACATAACTTAAAAACTAGCCAAAGTGGATCACGTACCTCTCGCACTACACGTCCTTCTGCAAATTTGGAAACACAAACTAAAGAACAGGAGAACCAATTAAACGATCAACCATCAACAAGCTCCTCAACAAAAGGAGCAGCTAAATCGCCCAAAAAGATTACTAAAAGACCACAAAGTTCCAGCGTACCAAATGAGGTGAAAATGTCAGTTAAAAATGCTACATTGGAAGCAGCGAAGAAAATACGTTTTTTCGATTCTTCTATCGTACAGAAATCAGTCACAACAGAAGCTGTAACTACAGAAGCCAATAAAATTCCTAAAATTTTAGTTCCAAATAGTAGCCAAGAGCATTTAAAAAATATAAATGAAGATAGTCGTTCATCCGCCATAGGCAATATACGTTCTGGTATTGTAAAAAAGATTAAAGATATTTGTAAAATTCCTTTCAATATGTCAAAGAAAAAATTTTTTGAAAAATCTGGTCTCACAGATGAGAAATCATCTAGTTTAATAAATACAACTCAATTCAAACCAACAAGAAGAACAAAAGATAATAAAGAACATTTATCTTCATCATTCACCCAGGATACCATTAGCAGACTTATAGACGAAAACACAAAATCAGCAACTATGAAAAGGTCACTACAAAATTCGCAGCTTGGTACTTTGAATATTCCTTCGTACACCCGAGGATCTGGTAAGAAAATATTTTCTAATATTCTAATAAACATATCTAAATGCTCTATTCAAAACGTCAAAATTAGTTTTTAATGACAAGTCCTCATTAAAGTGATGATATAAAGATCAAATGTTATTTACATTTTTGGGTTGAATTGAATTCTCTAACAGATTGCAGTATTTAATTTTTTTCAGTATAGTACCTATAGCATTTTAGTCACTAATAATTATTTTAACTATTAATAATTTCAACATACCAAATTTTTAATATTTCTTCGCAATCAAAATATATTTAGTGTGCTACTTAATAATTTAAAATGTTTCGCATAATAATTTTACAGCATTTTTTATATGTATAAACTTTTTCACTAAATTCTATGTTGTTGCTACTTGAGTGCATATTTCAGCCATTTCTTTCCGTTAACTTCACTAACCAACGGCTTATTTCTGACAACGTAAAAGTGTAAATCGTTTTTTTAGGCAACGTCGATTGCGTTCCTAATAGTTTTACTGCCTATAGCTTGGTGCTTTCAGTAATTTTTCTGACTCGCCGGTTCAGTTCATTTATCTCTTTTGCGTATCGGTGGCATTATATTTTCTTAAATAGTATTCGCAGTGGAAGTTTTCCAAATTCAATACTTTTCCAACGTTTGTCAAAGATTTTCACTCGCGATGATTATTTCATACATTTTAATTAATTGAACAGAAATTTTTAAAAATAAAAATTAATTGATTGTGTTTTTTTTTGCAAAGTTTTGTAAAAAAAAACTAAAGTCATCCGCACAATTTAGGGGCGCTCTCAACTTTTAGATTTTTTTCCTAAATTCATCTGAAACGGAGTTATTTTATTTTATCTATATCTATACCTACATATATAGTCTGTCTGTATGTTTGCTCTTGGACCGATCTTCATGAAATTTTCACAGCATGTTACTGTGACTCTGGAAGGATTAATAGGCTATATGAAGTTTTGATTGGACAAACGGGAGTGGCACCGCCCATATAACCCAAAAATTTAAATCGCCATATTTTGGACATTTTTGACGTACGTCAGTGATATTTGGTACATATGGTATTGGAATAATTAGGAATACGTACCAGGAGAAAAGTGGGTGGGACCACGCCCTTTTTTAAGAAAATTAAAAATTGTAATAAAGTCTTTACTGGACCGATCGTCATTAAATTTTCACAAGAGGATATTCTTACGAAATTATAAATTCTTGACTAAATAAAGTTGTGAGTGGACAAAGAGGCGTGGGCTCACCCATAAACTCAAAGTTTAAAATCGTCATATCTTGGATATTTTTTGACCAACGGCGGTAGTATTTTCTATATATGGTATTGGCATGAATTGAAATACGTACTATACGTGCGATATATTGGAGGCTGGACCTGTTAATCGATCTTAAATTTTCACAGCTTGCAGCTTTGACTCAGGAATACTTATTACATGATAATATATTTGGCCATGCACACTTCTGCACCTAATTTTTTACTACGTTTATTAACGGCTTTAGCTCAAAGGGGGTAGCGAAGCACACCGGGTTCAGCTAGTTTTTTTTATAAAATTGCAAATCAGTATAAACAATTTTATTTTAATACGAAAACAATTGTTGGGTGAATATTGAAATTTATCAGTCCTTAGACTTTTGTGGCATATTAATTTAAAATCGCATTAAATGCTGAATATGTAAGAATATGATATGCTGAATATGTAAGAATATTGGCAGACGTATTCAAAATTAATTACTAGAATCAGAATATCAGAAATTCCGCTTCAGTCTCCAAACGCACAAATAAAGTTGAGTGAGCTAGGCTTAAAAATAACTGTAGACTCCCGAAAATACTGATATTTTAAATTTTATACACTTTATCGCCATTTAATTACATATCAAAACATATCGCATATCATGGTTCTGGGTTTAAAAAGAGCTTCATTTGATAATTTAGTATTACACATAAGATTCTAAATGGTGAATTAGATATGGTGCTTTTAGGGATATTAAAAATTATTTTCATCCCTATCGTGAATAAAAATTCCACATGAAATTTGTTCCCTTTTCATATTTTTCCTATTAAAATGTTAAAAAAATAAAAGGGAACAAATTTCATGTGGAATTTTTATTCACGATAGGGGTGTTTGTGTTTTTTTTTTAAGATCAAAACTATAGTTGGGGTATAAGACACGAATAGAATCTGGAACTACATATGTGTATATATGTATATCATAATTTTTAACTTTGTTTTTAGCGAATTCTCGACTTGAGCGAATAAAACAGTCTCTTCTTACAAAACAATATGAGCAACCACAACCATGTAAAACTACAAATGTTTTAGATACATTACATCAAAATACTAAATCGTCCACAGAGGCAAATAATGACAATAATACAACAACACTACTACAGTCAGCAGACAATCATAATACTGGTCGCAATAATTCCATAAATTCCTTATATCAAACCGCCAAGAGTAGTACAATTAATGATGGTAAATGTTTTGAATGTTTTTTCAAGTCATTTTCTAATTTATTTTTATTATTTTCATAGAAGTTGAAGCTATGGATTGGCAACCCATTATAAAGGATGAAGACCGAGTCGAGGTTCCTATTTAAATTTCTTTATTTTTAATTTTAATTTTTGTTATTTATAAACATTTTGTATGTTATTTGCGACTTTCAGATATCGAGTAGTGAGTCCACCTTTCTAGTGATAGAAAGGTCGAATAAACTTGTACTTAAAGCAAGCGATGCAAATAAAAATAAGACAATGGGTGATATTTATGACATAGTTAATGATAATCTTTTGCGTTTTTCGGCGGAAAAATATAAAGACAATAATAAAAAATGGCAAAAGGATTTCTACTATTTTATTGTGGATACAAATGTTTTGTTAAAAGACTTGTCCTTTGTGGAGGATTTAACAAAGATGAAACTATGTGGTAGGCAAACCAAACACTCAGTAATTGAAGTGCACTTAATTAATATAAATTTCAGATACCAAAGGCAGTGTGCTGTATGTACCCTATGCGGTACTGCAAGAATTGGATAAACTGAAAATGCGTTCAGGTTTACAGGAAGGAGTTAAAACTCGAGCTGTTCGTGCTATAAAATATTTAAATTCTAAATTTGAAAACGACTCTCCCCATTTGCAAGGTAAGTAACTAAAATTATTCTTACTTTAAAAAACAGGATCTTAAGTTTTTATTAATATGCCTACATTTAGCACAATCTGCCTTAGATGAACGCCATCGGTTGGTGGATATCAATTCAGCTGATGACAGCATCATGAACTGCTGCTTACAAGCCAAAGAACATGTACGCAATTTACTGTTACTAACCGAGGATGTTAACCTTCGCAACAAAGCTATTTGTAATAATATTTTAGTTTCTACTAAATCTGATTTAATGTCAAAGCGCTACAATTCAAGCGATACAGACGATAAGTCTTGACGCACGAACACTTCATTTTGGTCCAATAAAATTAAAAATATAATTAAAATACACACATTTAAATTCAAATAAGTTATTTTTGTAAATATATAAAAATTAAATGTAATATATAATATTATCTTAAATTTACTAATGTAAAGAAATTCAGTACAATTTAATTTAAGTAGTTTTTAGTTCTACTTGTATAAATTTTCTCAACACAAGTTGAAAAAACTATATATATATACATACATATGGCTATATAAATAACCATGGTGTAAGTGTACGAGGTGAGTGCAAATCGGCAACACAATACAGAAACAAAATAATGTACTACTGTCAAAAACACTTGAAAAAGTATTACTTTTAACATAAGTAAATTGTAAACATAGTCAGTCAGCTGTCCTACTGCACTCACCTTGTATGGTTACACCATGTAAATAACTATTTGAATAACATTTTTTTATAAAAATATATTTTTAAAATGATATTTTGTACATTTAATTTTAAATGTACATATAATATACATACATTTATCTGTTGCTGAAATAAATTATAACATAGTTTAAATTCACAGAGATTTAATTTAATATTTTTCATCCTAATCGATAAACTCAAAAACTACCCCATGGTAGTTAGGCAGTTTACAGTTTAAAAATCGTGAATATTTTCTGCGAACTTTTGCAAAAACGGGCGAAGCTTAACCACGATGTTCAAAAATGTGTGCTTAAAATTTAGACACTGACCGAAAGACGTAAGTAAGAAAACTCTTTAATCTGATACAATTTTTCATTTAAGTGAAATGTGAAAATTTCCTTAACTAATATAAAAACAGAAAAAAATGGCATTTTTGACCAATTTGAAAATCTTGACTTTAAAGTTAAAACTCCAAAAAGTGAAGATTAAAAATGATTAACAAAGTACAGCTGGCAATATTGAATATTCATATAATAATAATGACGTTTAAATATTTTTGGCGGATCGGTCGATAATTGACCAAAGCATAAATGTCTTAAAATTTAAGTATTTATGAAAATAGGTTTTTACTCATATATGGTCGGGCTTGACCGACTACACTTTCTAATTGTTTTTATTTTTGTTTTTATACCCTTCACCACCAAGTGGTGAATGTCATTCCTTGTGAAACTTTTTTAATATTCTTCTAAGACCCAACAAAGTATATATTTTCTTGATCCTTATGATATTCTAAGTCTATTTAGCCATGCCCGTCTATCTGTGTGTCTGTGTAAAACACTCTCACGTCCAAACTATACAACTTAACTAAACGAAATTTCCAGAAAAATATTATTTATTTTGCAGGTAACTTTGGTATTGAAAATCAGCAAAGTCGGTTTTGGCCAACCAGAGTTATGGACCAATATGTGAAACAACCTCCATAAAAATTTGATATTTTTTGCCCATTTTATTGCAATATTTTGAAATATATTGCAGATAATACCATGAAATTTTGTATACGTTGTTTTTATGATAAAAGAAGAAAGTGTGAGGAAAATAGTAAGAATCGGTCCATGATTTCTCATAGCCCCCATAAAAAAATCTTCTCGAAATATTGCTCAATTATACATAAATGCCTATAAAATTGGAATATCAAGACAAAATTAAGCAAAAATAAAGAATTCGCAAAACGAAATTTTTTTTAGTTCGGTCCATGTTTGACCATATACCCCATATAAAGTCCACTTCCAAAATTTACTTAAATACGTATAAAACAGATATAAATAATGCTAAACGGCTAAAATTTGACATGAAGAATTTTTATAGGCAAATAAATTGTTGTTCTAAATTTTATGGTGGTCCCAACCCAGAATTGGTCATAGCTCCCATACAAGGACCACATCTGAAAATGACATTTGTCCCTATATATATATTGTATAAATATCGGTACCGACTCAAAACTGTGCACAGATCATTCACATGTATACAGAAATCATCCCATAAAATTTTGTGAATTTCGGTCTATTTTTAACCGTATGCCCCATATAATGCCCTCTTCCGAAAATCACTTTAATACTCATAAATCTTATAAATAAAGGTACCAATCCAAAACTTTACAAGGATCATTTACATACATGCCTAAATCAAACTGCTGGATTTTGAGAATATCGGTCCATATTTGAGAATATCCCCTACATAAGGTCCACTCTCGAAATCCACGTTAATACTAATATATATCTTAAATATACCGTTATTATGTTGAAATTCGACATGAAATATCCTCCTGTTCCAAAATTTGAGAAGATCGGCCCATAATTTGTCATAGCTGTCATATAAGAACCATTTCCAAAAAACAAATAAGCCCACAAAAATGTCTAATAAATATCGATATCGAACCAACTTTTATATGGATCAGAAATTTTAATCCATTAATCATATTAGTATCGGTTATACGGCAATTATGCTACTGGATTTTGTAGCTGTCAGTCAATAATAGCTCCTGAATTAAGTTCACTTCCGAGCATAAGAACCAACCATACAACTCTTGTAAATAACGCTATTAAGATGAAATTCAACCAATATAGAAATCACATTAGTGGATACACTCATAACTCTTTTGTAAATAATGTTATTGAGATCAAATTCAAACAAAAAAGCCTCATCTTATGTCTTATCCTTTTTATACCCTTCACCTTCATGAGAAGGGTATATATAAGTTTATCATTCCGTTTGTAATTTCCATAATCACCCCTATCGTGTATAAAAATTCCACATGAAATTTGTTCCCTTTTATTTTTTTAACATTGAATTTTAATAGGAAAAGTGTGAAAAGGGAACAAATTTCATGTAGAATTTTTATTCACGATAGGGGTGAATATAATTTTCCGACCCTATAAAGTATATATATTCTGGATCCTTATAGTTAGCGGAGTCGATTAAGCCATGTCCATCTGTCTGTCTGGATGTTGAAATCAATTTTTTAAAATCCCCAGGTATCTTCGGAATCCAGGTCTTCAATAATTCTATCAGACATGCTTTCGAGAAGTTTGCTATTTAAAATCAGCAAAATCCGTCCACAAATAAATGAGATATGAGCAAAAATCCGAGGCAACCTCTGAAAATTTCATCAAAAAAACTAAGTGTATTAATATTGTTACAAAGAATTTTTTTCATAAACAAATGGCGCTAATTGTTACAAATAATTTTTTTCATATATAGATGGCGCTGATCAAACAAAGTATTTAAGTGTGTTCTGAAACCGTAATATAAATGTGTAAAAAGAGAGTGATTAATTTTTTTTAATTGTGTTTGTGTACATTTAAATAAATAAAGACTCGTTATATTTTCTTCAAAGTACTTGACGCTTTAATTTTGCAATTAAAAAGAATCCGATTTATTTAAAGGAAATAAACCACAACAACAACAATATAATATATACAATATATTATATACAACAATATATACAACAAAGGTGAAGGGTATATAAGATTCGGCATAGCCGAATATAGCACTCTTACTTGTTTATACTCTGTTTCTTAACTTGTTGTGAATATCGAAAAATGTTCTTTTAATTTTATAAATTGTTAAATTACAATCAAGATTATTATGAAAATCAGACAAACTCTGGAAATTATGATGGGAATTGGTAATTACATCAATTATAAATGGTCGAAATTAGATAAAATTTCAAAATATTTAAGATAAATTATGTTGGTCGTAAAATTGTCTTTCAAACTACTGTAGTTTGCAGTGTAGTTTTGTATTTCATATTACGTTTAGGTGGAGGGTATTTAAGATTCGGCACAGCCGAATATAGCACTCGAACTTGTTTACAGCGCCGTTTCTGCTTTAAACTCATAATTTCAACGACTATATAATAAAATTTAGGAAATAGGTTTGAGTCCGAATTCAGAATTGACAGATTTGTTTACACACGAGATGTTGCTTTTTCTTTATACAGTGATAGCCAGATATTTACCGACGCAATTTTTTGCTAAATTTCTCTGTCATTTTCAAATAATTTGTCAAATATATCCACAAATGTATGAATGAATATGCAAAACATCTTCTCTCACTTTCGAACAACAACAACTATTATATATTAATGCCGAATTTCGTTCAATTAGTCGGTAACAAAAGTTCAAATATTCATTAATTAATTTATTTAAATGTCTATTAAATATACTCGTATATTAAAATTCTTTACGGCTGTTTTGCTGGAGGGCACAAAATATTTTACCGTACTATACATTTATATTACTATTATGCCTTGTTTCCATGTAGACAGTACTTTTTAACTATTGTCAGTGTAGATATATTTGCAAATTATTATTATATTATTTAAATGACTATACTTTATAGATACGCCAAATGTTGTAATATTGTTGTAATCTAGTCTGACTGTTTGTTTGGGTTGTAATTTAAATTCCGCCAGATTCGGCATTCGGAGATTATTTTTTCATCCGTTTATTGAGTGAATTGATAAATGAGTGAGTGGATAGGTGATGGGATAACAAATGGGATAAGGCGCAATGACATTCCAACATACACATACATACATACATACATATGTATGTACGTGAATGCATCCAACCAAAATCATCCACGAATACACAGGCACATACATATTAATACAGTAGGTTAGTAGATCAATACGTATAAAAACTCATACACAAACACAGGCTGATGAAAAATGAATGAAACGTAGTTGAAAACAGAAGCGACGGGGAATCGTCACCGAAAGACAAACAGCAAACAAGTTTTCATTTGAAAAATAAATAGACTGAGTTGAACCGAGACTGAATGGGTGGTTTGTTATTTATGATGACGTGATTTTCCATTAATTTTTCATTTTAAATCAAAGAAAATTTATTTAAAAGCTTTTAAAGTCGGATTCATGTGTTTGGTTTAACCATTTTAAAAAAAAATAAAAAAAAACAACACGATGCAACAAATCGTTTGTTTATTGAAAGCTTTAAAATATTCGGGTTTCAGAGAGAAAGAGAGAGAGCCACTTCGAAAAGTTTCTACGAAATAGAAAACAACTTTCGAAGTTTAAGAGAGTATTTAAGAGAATAATATTAAGAATTTAAAGTTATATGAAAAATGAAACAGTCACGTACGTACGTACACTCGCATACATACATATATACAAACAAACGAACATTCTTATATTTAATAAATTTTATCCACAAGGAAATCTGTAGGCAATCCTTATCAAAATGATTAAATAATGTTTTTGTTGTTGGTTTAAATATATGTTTTTGTGTACGTTTACTTACATACATATGTATGTATGTACGAGTATATAGTAAGTAAGTAAGTAAGTACAAATACGGGTATAAGTAATATTCTTGTAAATGTATAAACTCGTCTGTGAGTCTGTTTGAATGTTGATGTATTTGTATGTTGGTATCAGTGTGTGTGTAATTACAACATGTGTTGTTTCCATAACATGTTTATCAAATGTATTTTATATCCTTTATACCCCCTACTTGCTCTTTATTTCCCTCTCCCTATCCCTCTCCCCATCATATTAAAAAATACAAAATGATTGTAGTTTTTATTGTTGAAATACTTTTACTCTTAAGTAGATTGTCTTTATTTTTATAGTTTTTATATCTTACACAAATGGATAAATATTCCGTTTAGTCTAAAGCCAACAAATGCTCTGTGGGGATTCCTAGGATTTCATCCTATTTAAAACAAGTGGCAGATTATGATTGATTTTTATGAATTTTAAATGACCACATAGCTTTAAATAATGTTTGGAAAAACTCTACAGCTAAATTTAAAATGCCCCTAAAATGAAAATGTTTGAATACAAATACATATGCACCCCTATCGTGAATAAAAATTCTACATGAAATTTGTTCCCTTTTCACATTTTTCCTATTAAAATTCAATGTTAAAAAATAAAAGGGAACACATTTCATGTGGAATTTTTATTTACGATAGGGGTGATTATCAATTATGTATTAAAAACTTATTATGTATTAAAAACATTTTAAAATATTTCATTACACAGTGATACAAAATCGAACTTTCCGAATGGGAATGGGATGAGATCAATTGCAACGCTGTCTAACAAGGCATGATCATTGAAAATTTGAAAAAATAATGCTTGTTTATTTTTATTATCCTGAAAAGCATCTTACTGTTTTTGGGTGCACAAAGAGTTAAACGTTTCTTGAAAGTCTTTGATAAATAAATGGAGAATTAATTTTCTCCATATATTCATATTATATTCATACCATATTCACACCAAGGTCCTTAAAGGCTGTTAAGAGACGTTTAAATCTTTTCGGCATTGGGAAGAACCTATTCAACAGATAGTTGGTAGGTTAAGGTACCTAACATATTTTATACATTTATATATTTATATATTTACTAAATATAGAGGTATATAACAACTGAATGTATACTTTTTGAGGTGTTACAAACTTATGAAATTTTATGTACCCTTGTCATTTAGGACAGAAGATATAAAATGAGTTGGTACACTTTTTCGTATCGTGTGTATTAGTGTCCAGACCTAATTTTTTCGACGGCGTGACAAGTTTGAAAAAAAAACATTCAAACCTAAAGTTTATTAGTCGTTTATTATTATACCGACAAGCTTTCTAAAAATAATTATGAAGTTATTAATTTTCAAATAAGTCATTCATTGACTTTTCAGGTCTCGATTTTTAAATAATTAAATAAACATAAACATAAAGAACGTTTTAAAATAAAAAATAACAAACAAGTCTAACATTGACTTTTCAGTTCTTGATTTTTCAATCATGTAAAGATAAATATAAAAGCGCATTAAAAAAAAATAAGTCATTCATTGACTTTTATCACGATTTTCGAATCGCAAATAACTAAAAATAATAAAGGAACATTTATAATTAAACTAAAGATATTTATCACTTAATTTCACTTTTTTCAAAAGTAAAATCCCTTCTTCGGTGTTTAAATATTTTTTGAATTCAGTGCAGCTCATTCTGAAATTTTGTTTTATTATAAGCTCTGCTTCGGTTTCTCTCTTTTCTCCAAGAATTCCCCATCAAACTGAAAATTCTTTTGGAAGATGGATTAGCATGTGGAATTGAATATACAAAACTTAATACTCTCTATCATTTTGTTCATATTGCCCTTAATAACTTGATAGAAACTTTGATGAATATATCTCTCATCAGTGACAGTCATTTTACCTATCAAATGTCCGACACTGTTCTTGTAGGGACGTCACCGCTTGGACAGAAACGACGCGACGCGATTTAACGCTAGCATACTCGACGCGACAGCTAAATCATTGTATATAAATTAACTAACAACATTTTAAAAATTGTTTCTGTTTGAACGGTGATTAAAAAATATAATTAGAAAATTTTGATCCATCTCGTCTAGCTCTAGCATTGTATCTGGCGTGATTTTTGAAAATAAAGCGTGACACGCCAGGAAGATTTCAAAAGTAAAGTGTGGACACCCTAATTAGTATACTAGTAAGAAAGAAAGTCGTGGAATATAACAATAGCAAGGACCTTCTTAAGGACATACAATCAGCCACATTTTAAAATCGCTTCCAGTTTACACCGTGTTTCACAGAGAGGTGTAATTTATCTGCTAGCTGAAAAGGACGAGAGTGGAATGAATATCAAATCATTTAGAATGTCTAAATGTATCTTTTAGAAGAACTGAATTTGATCCCAAGCGAATGATTTAGTTAGAGCATCCAAGTGTTAATATAAATAATAATAATATAATTGTATTTCTGCCTTCATAACAAAATGTTTGTTGTTACAACCGAAAAATTTAATTGATTTTATCAAGTTATTTGATTCGCTTCACAGAACAGAATGAGTAAGGAATCATTTAGAATGTGTAAATGGGCGATTCTATTCTGACGGATGCAACATTTAGACGCTTTAAACGTCTTTTACTAATAGAAAGAAACACATTTTCAATTAAGGTATTTCTAGAAGGGGTAATATTTTTCTATATACTATTGTTATCTAATTACAAGAATTTATATGAAATGACCAAATAGCCACGAGAGAGCTTTAAAGTGCATGACGGGTGCAACCAAATTGGCCAACTTTCATAAGATCATACCACAAAAACACAAAACTCTGTTAATTTTTAAACTTTTATTGTATTATTCTTTTTTATTGTAAAAGAGACATAACGGGTGCAACATGAATGAATTTTCTGTTCGCGCCAAATCTATGAATCATAATGCTTCGAAGTGCACAACAAAATTATTTTTAAACTTACGTCTAAAACAATCATATTATTTTAAAATATAGATATTTTACTTTAAACTTGCATCAAAAAAAGTATCAAATAGTGTGATTTGAAGATTGATGTTAAAAGTTGTCTAGAATAGAATCGCCCAAATGGGTATTTTAGTAGATCTGCAAAGGTAGGTCTAACAATTAAATTTGTTACCAAAGGGACAAGGGTTCCAATTCTATTTTAATTAAAATATAACAAATTTTATAAAATCTATTTGTATTTCGGGGTTCTTATCAAAATATTTGTTGTAAAAAAATTTAATTGGTTTCATTAAATCGTTCAATTCGCTTCAAATTCGGTTGTTGTAATTGAACTTTGTATGTTTTCATTAAATGGTCTTTTAAAATTCGTACACTATGTAAAGGGTGATTTTTTTTAGCAATTATCTTTTTGGCAACACTGGTTTAAACAGCTGACGCACGTTTCGTGTTTTGTATCACTGTCAAACGTCTTCAGTGTGGTCTATAATTTAACCTTGAATCGTCTTACAAACGAACAACGCTTGCAAATTATTGAATTTTATTCTCAAAATGCGTGCTGTGTTAAGAAAGTTCATTGTGTTCAGCGACGAAGCTCATTTTTGGCGCAATGGTTACGTAAATAAGCAGAATTGTCGATTTTGGAGTGAATATCAGCCAGAAGCATTGCAAGAGCTACCAATGCATTCAGAAAAAGTCACAGTTTGGTGCGGTTTATGGGCTGGTGGCATCATTGGACCGTACTTCTTCAAAGATGATGCGAATCGTAACGTAACTGTGAATGGTGAGCGCTACCGTGAGATGATATCCAACTTTTTTTTGCCTAAAATGCAAGAGCTTGACTTGCATGATATGTGGTTTCAACAAGACGGTGCCACACAGCATGCGCAACAATGGACTTATTGAGAGGCGAGTTTGTCTTTTTATTTCACGTTCGGGACCGGTCAATTAGCCGCCTAGATCGTGCGACTTAACGCCCTTAGACTATTTTTTGTAGGGCTATGTTAAAGCTCATGTCTATACAGACAAGCCCGCTTCAATTGACGCATTGGAAGACAACATTGAAGGATTTATTCGTGAGATACCGGAAGGAGTATGCCAAAATTGGACTAAGCGGATGGACCATTTGAAGCGCAGTCAAGGTCAACATTTGCATGAAATAATCTTCAAACATTAAATTATATGGACCGTACTATCGATTCAAATAAAGACTTCATGCATTTTTCTGAATTTTATGTGTTTTTTTAAACTTTCCTATAGCTTTTAATAAATCACCCTTTATATAGTTAGTTTATTTTGTAAAATTTCTAAATAAGGTTTTGTTTTTATTGAGGGGAAGAAATAAATCACTATCAGGGAACACATAGTGAAACCTTTATAAAAAATTTAAAAGTTTTTATTAACAAAACAATCATAATTTTCTGTAATGTTTTCAAAATTATTGCTACGAAAATTAAGAATTTTGTCTTAATAATAATCACAATCAACTTGTACCCTATACTAATTTCGAAGAGTGTAATAAGTATGATTGAAAATGTAGATATGTATACAAACGTACACAAAACAGCAGCTGACCTGAAATTGCTTTTAAAATGAATTTTTAAACAAAATCATCAAACAAAAAAATAATAAAACAAACAGAAAAACGAAATAATAATTTTACTCTTTCATTTCATTTTGTTTTTGTGAATGAGCCAGATTTACCTTCGTTAATAAGGAATATAAAATAATCACAAAAATCTGGTACTTAATATCAACAATCAAAAAAACGAAACTACAACTGCTGACACCCCTCCTCCCCGCTCTAACTAATGAAGAAACATTCCACTAAACACACACACACAGTTGTATAAAAATAAAGAAATATACATATATAGAAAATACATGAATGAACCGTTAGTATAGCTAGTGGTGGTATTTTCAGGCGGACTTTCTAACTTCCAACTGATAATTGACCGATAATTAGCGAAGTAAAAATACGCCAACCATTTTATATAAACACACACATACGAGTACATGTGAATGAGTGTGGTTGGTTGTGCTCAGTCATTCATTCAGCAGAAAAAGCAAACAAATGTAATGTAACAAATTAAGATCTTAAAATGAAATGAGATTTTAAATACGTAGGCAACATTTGGCTCTAATGCCAAAAATTAAATGATATTTTTACGTACAGATGTACGTATGTATGTATGTATGTATATAGTTTTATTCCAGAGCACAGCAACGACAGCGTCTACTAACATTAGATGTATGTACATAGGTATGTATAGCACAGAGGAGATGAGGCTGCCCAGAATACATGTTTAATTTGTAATTTATAAATACATATGTATGTCTGTATGTATGTATTTAATTAAGGCGACCAGATTTTGGAAAAGAAAAAAGAAGACATTAAGAAAAATAGTAAAAAATTTATTTCAATTCAATGTTTACATTTTTTACATATTGTTACCATTTACTATTTTGAAAAGCGAAAGTTCAGTCAGTAAAGGTGGATTCACCCATTCGTTCTTAACAAAAATTTTGTTCAAACAATTTTTTTTTATATGAAGTTTGACGTCTCTCTTTTTGAGAGAGAGAAAATATTTTTTCCGAACTTGGACTGGTTTAATTTGATATTTTTTCTGGACAAAAATTAATATTGGCAAGGTTGCATTTTTTTCATACAAATAACAATGCCTTTTGTATTTCCATGGCCATCAGCAAAAGCAACTTTCTTTTTTATTGGTTTTGAATTTATGTATATCTGTGATTTTGAATACACAATACTTTAAAATAATTTAATATTTGTATTTTGACACTTAAAACCCAAAGCAAAATAAATCAATGACCGAACTTGTAAAACTAATAGATTTTGTTAACATATGGCAGCTTTGATTTTTCAGAAAAATCGTTCGAAATTAGTGAATCGTGCTGCAAAAAACTCTCAGTAAAACAATTTTTCTTCGGAAAAAATGTTTGTTAAGAACAAATGGGTGCATCCATCCTTAAGAGTATGAACAGAACAAGCACGACACGACGTTTGTGAAGTAAAATTTGTTTTATTTGTTAAAGGTGGCGATTCTCATTCTACTTAGAAACCGTGCCGTGCTTGTTCTGTTCATACTCTAAGCTCAATGAAAACAAATACATATTGATCATGCATTTAAAATTAAAGATGGCAAAAGATGACTGAGTGTGAAAAAGATGACTGAAAGAGTACACAAATTTTCTAGAAGACAGCGAGTTAAAATAGATGGTTGTCCTCCAAAATAGAGAACGTATGGTCACCTTACATTAAATGTATGTATTAAATCTTAACAATTTACTATTATAACTTTAGATTAATTCTATAAACTCTTTTTAAAATGTTATACTCGTATATTGCATTTTATGTGTGTGTACTCGTTCTACCATTCTGTCATTCTGTCAATTTAAATTTAATCTATAATAATTAATTGAAATACCCTCATTTACACATGTACTATCAGTGTTGGGCAAAATACATGGTTTGCGGTATTACAAATACAAAATACAAAATACTTCCACGTCATGTACATGATGTACACATGTATTTAAAATACGAAATACGCCATTTTTATTCAAACCAAAAAATACATTACATAAAACTAATTAACAAAACAATTGTTTCCTTTCATAAATATCAGATTCTTGAATGTAGCATCAGACAAACAGTTTCTTGTTGGAGAATAAATAAAACCTGCTGAAGAAAATAATCCTTCTATAGGTCCTGATGAGCACAAACTTGTATTAAATTTTATGAACACTCTTTTTATATTTGGAAAACTGTCAAGAGTGATAATGTCTTTGCTCTTGTCACTGAGGAAACTGACAAATTCCAACTCCAAATTTGATATTCTAGATTCACCATCATCACTATCTACGAAAACAACAAAATCATCGTCTTCTTTACTGGTGCTTCTACTTCTGATATTTCCAGGTGTCATTTTAAGTTTTTTTTTGTAATTTTTCCAGAGTATAAATTGCATGAATTTGGATTCTTTGCCTGTCTTCTGTCGTGATGTTTTCTGGCAGCCAACGCATCTTATAAGCAGGATGATAACAGGAGGCCAAAATAACTCTATTTATTTCCGGTGATGGTTTAAAAAACTTATTGAATCTTTTTTCCAAGCTCTTTTTTAGTAGTGGTACAATAGGACATAAATGTCTTAAATTGTTTCCATTCAACCGATTTAATTTTGTTCTAACAGACATTAAAGTCGGCAAAAGTTTTCCGTAATAATAGTTGTTACCCTGAAGATAATCTAAAGCAGTGGCAATTGGTTTCAAAACTACAATAAATTCCTCTAAGTATTCCAGTGCTCACCATATTTAGCTTACCAAATAATTCATTTAATTTGGATTTACTTTTCATAAATTGTGCTATAGAATCATCTGTAAGAGTTCTATCTTATGGGGCAAGGATATATTAATTGATGACCAAGGCAATCTTTCATGGTTTCTACCGATTTGGGAATTCTAGACATATTCCATAATAAAGTAAACTTACCAACTGCCGAATAATAAATTATACTAACGTGTGAGTTTTTTATATGATTATTCATATCTGTAGTGGCCAAAAGACTTAATACCTTATTCATAAAACTTTTCAAGGGTTTATGAATTAGACTGTTAATGTGTGGCTGGCACATCTGATGTGTCTGGGCAAATGTGCCTGTCTAATTTCATCATCTGATGAAGTTATTGGTAGATCAAAATGCAAACAACCATCAATAAACTGACAAAATATATTTTATAAACTATCAGTCTAATTCATAAAAATTTATCAAGGGTTTATAACAGGCTTATAAAGCAAATATCCATACAAAATTTGCTTTATAAGCCTGTTATAAGCCCTTGACAAGTTTTTATGAATTAGACTGTTAATGTGTGGCTGGCACATCTGATGTGTCTGGGCAAATGTGACTGTCTAATTTCATCATCTGATGAAGTTATTGGTAGATCAAAATGCAAACAACCATCAATAAACTGACAAAATATATTTTATAAACTATCAGTCTATTTCATAAAAATTTATCAAGGGTTTATAACAGGCTTATAAAGCAAATATCCATACAAAATTTGCTTTATAAGCCTGTTATAAGCCCTTGACAAGTTTTTATGAATTAGACTGTTAATGTGTGGCTGGCACATCTGATGTGTCTGGGCAAATGTGACTGTCTAATTTCATCATCTGATGAAGTTATTGGTAGATCAAAATGCAAACAACCATCAATAAACTGACAAAATATATTTTATAAACTATCAGTCTAATTCATAAAAACTTATCAAGGGTTTATAACAGGCTTATAAAGCAAATATCCATACAAAATGTTTTCGGTCTTATTTGCAAATATGTATCTAATGTCATGTTAATTAATCTTACTTGTAATTGTTTCTTTAAGTAAAAATAAAAATTAAACATAAATATTAAATATTATAAATTTGGTATTTTTTTTAACGTTTACAATTATTTAGTTTTTTTTTTCATTGTTGTTCTTAATGTTTTTTCTGAAGCTATGACTATTTACACAATTAATATCCATAATATTTTTATGTAAGAAATTCATTTATGTTGAATTTCCGTAGGATAGCGATACTACCCGTAAAAAACTATTGACCAATCGTCATACAATAATGTGGCATGATTTCTGTTTATTTTATACTTATTTGTGTTGAATTTAATGAAAGCTAAATGAAGGAAGTATTGGACCGATTTCAAACAATTTCAATAACAATCATACTTTGGCCGACAATTCATATACTAAATTCTATCGAAAAACCATAAAAAATCGCGCCCTGTACTTTGCGCACAAGGTTTACATGGACAACCCGCCAGGCAGTCAGACGGACGGACGGACATAGTTAAATCAGGATATACGTATTTATAAGTAGCCAACGCCCTTCTTTTAGACTGTGTTTATTTATCATGATAAATCATATCAAATAAGTAATAAAACTTCATTAAGAGATTTCAAAAATATTTAAAACATAGAAACGTCTTTAGTAAATTTGTGAAAAGAAACTTAACAAAAGCTATATGCAGCTTTGAACAGAGAAATAGCGCACTTTACTGGGGATTGAATTCTTGTTTTTTTTTCTCAATGTACAAACGATTTTTCCGTCAGGACTAATCAGATTTCATCTGTGAAAAGCACTCTTTTCCAGAATTTGATATCCTTGTTCCCGTATAGTGTTGCAAAAGACAATCGTGCCTTTATATTAATTTTTGACAGACGTGTTTTTTGGTAAAGCAGAGTGTATCAAAAGAATAGCATGTTTTTATCATTCCATTTTTCAATTAATTATGTTAGGCACTTCATGGAACATTGGTGCGCTATTTCTCTGTCCATAGCTGTATGTATACATATTGCTACATACTTTATTTTAAATAATTAAGGTAAAAGATCTGCTAATAATAATATTTTATGCAATATATTAGCCGATGGGTACTAAAGTTTGCTCCTTGTACATTGTTCAATTCAGATAGGGTAAGTCTAGTCTCACTTTAATTACAAAAGTCTTCATGTTGTTCTAATGAACTCTTCGCTTTAGTTATGCCACTTTTCAGATTTCATTTTTATTAAAAAACAATACTATCTATTTTAGTAGCTTTATCATCTCTGATGAGAATAAATCTGAATATACATATGTATGTACGTACGTGCAAAATGCAGTAAATGGTTAATCAAAACTTTAAAGTTTTTCTTTCTCAGCTTATTTTTTTGTGTTTTTTTCCCCAGTTTTTAGCACATATTAATAAATTGGTTATATAGAATATATGTAGTCATATACATAGTTTGTTGTTTTTCATAAATTTTGTTGCTGTTGCACTATAAGCTTCATAGTTTATTGTCACTATTTAAAAAAGATAAAAAAAGAGAAAAATAACACGTACATACACACAGCCAAATAAAATCTATAATCCAAAAAGTGTAAAATCTATATTGCATGCCTTCCTTACATGAGCAAAAATTGTTTCACATACAAGGATCGTAAATAT
This sequence comes from Bellardia bayeri, assembly GCA_950370525.1. Taxonomy (NCBI): domain Eukaryota; kingdom Metazoa; phylum Arthropoda; class Insecta; order Diptera; family Calliphoridae; genus Bellardia; species Bellardia bayeri. The sequence goes on from OX493266.1 coordinate 101,491,064, forward strand.
GCAGACATACACATTCAGATTCAGATATAAATATCTACATACATACATATACATATGTATACCTACTATATATGTACATACGAGTACGTTCGTAAAAAGTTGAAAATTTTTCAAAACTATTCAAATAAATCACTGGCTTTTTGCTATGAACAATTTTCATTTTTTCTATCCGTTATTGCAGTGTTTAAGTGCATGTGTGAGTGAGAGTGTGTATGTGTGTACAAAGATATTCACATTGCTACAGTATTGGTCAAAAAGCTATGGCTTGTGTTATAGAAAATTTAATGAACATTTTATTGAAATATGGAAGACCTAGTTAGACGTCACTTAACTAGTTATTAAATGACTTTTTCACATTTAAACGTTCTATAAATGGAGCTAGAGAAAAACAAGTAAGAAAGTATAGTCTAGTCGGTCAAGCCTGACCATATAATACCCTACACCCAGTATATGAATAAAACAGTTTTTGTAGAAATGGGCGTTATATGGGATATATAACCTATTATGTACCGATTATACAAAACTTTAGTGTCATGATGTCTATGAATATAAATATTATGTATGTTAAACTGTATCTCGATATAAAGACATTTAAAAGATTTATAGAGCTTCAACTGAATTACGGAGAGATTAGGTGTCATTGTTTCTGTATATAAGAAACTTATTTGTGTTAAATCTTATTTGAATACCAAAATTTTTAAGAAATTTATGATCGTTAAAGCGAATTTCAAAAATGGGAGCTACGACTAATTATAGACCGATCATAATAAAATTGTACCGTATTATTTGCATACATATAAAATATATCTGGGTTCAATATTATTTGGATACCAACATTTTTGAGAGAGTTATGCTCTTTAAAGTGATTTTCAGAAGTGGGCCTTATATTGGAGGTACGAGTAATTATGGAACGATCTGCACAAAATTTTTAGATGTTTGGCTTCTTTTACCACTCATTTGTGATGCAATTTGTTGGGATACTTGCATAATTCAAACATTTATGATCGGTAAACCCCAATTTCAGGAGGACATTTGTATGGGGGCCAGGTGAAATAATGGACTGATTTCCACCAGTTTCAATCACAGAAAAAATGTCACGTACCAAATTATATCGAAATATTTTCAAAATTGCAACCTGTACTCTGCGCACAAGCTTTACATGGACAGCCAGCCATCCAGACGGACGGACGGACGGACATCGTTAATCGACTCAGAAAGTGATTCTGTCGATCGGTATACTTTAAGGTGGGTGTTTGACCAATATTTCTGGGCGTTACAAACATCAGCACAAATCCAATATACCCTCCCCACTATGGTGGAGTAGGTTATAATAATTGAAACCGCTCCCTATGTATTTTTGTAAAAGTGGTGGATAACAATGAACCAATTTGAATATTATATTCTTTTATTTGTTATAAGTTGCTATTAATAATTTATAAATGTAAATTATGGTGGTCTTTATGAAGAAACATTATTAGCTACAGATTACTAAATATTTTTGAACGAATATTTTTTTCGCATGAACCAGTTAGCGTATGAGTAAATTGATCAGTTTTCATACTAAAATTATTTGAATCATACTCGTAATTATACAGTTACGAAAACCGGTAACCAGAGTCGAAGCACTCTTGAGTGTAATCGTTATTTAGTGTCAAGAATGATTAAATAAAGATTACGCCAACGCGCGTAAAATTTTAAAATGTTCTGCGCATTTTGGAACTGTGACGTCACACGTTCTGTGTTTCTATTGGCTAATTTTTTCTCACTTGTTTTTTTACTGTCGTTTTGCTTGCATTTGCTCGCTGCACACTTCATGTTTATATTTTTTGTTTTTTTTTTGTTTGTTTTTCTTTTTTAAACAGCTTTTATTTTAGAACTCTCAGAGAGATTTCAATTGCAAGGTTGCCAACTATCACATAAAACATACATTTTTCGCAAAAAAATTTTAATTCTAACACATGAAACATTCTTGGTAACCCTTAGAATGGAACTTCTACGTTGCTTCAGAAGAAGCAAAGTTGCTTTTTCTGAAGCAACTTTGCTTCTTAGATTTTCCAATAACCAATGGTTTTAACTTGTGTGAGCCATCAGAATTTGCGCTTAGCAAAATTGAAACGCATTCTTTTTGAGTTTGAAATCCTTGAGCACTTTTTCACAAACAGTGACAAATATTTTATCCGGAAGGCAACGAAAAAATAATTTGCTTTCATCAACATTATAGATTTGTGTTTTCAATAAACCCATTTCCACGACTTTTGCACGAAATCTGTGTAGAAATGGAATGACCGCACGCACCAGAATCTCTTGAAAGTATTTCACCACCAATATTCACTTTCACTTTGACCTTTAGTCATTAACTAACCCAAATTGTACAATCATATCTAATTTCACATGCATATGACCGAATTATACCCACCATGGGAATCCCCGTTAATGAACAAAAAATAATTTGTGGTGAAATTACAAAACAAAATAAAAAAACTTTCAGTGGTTCCAATTTCAGAGCGTACAATACATTGGAATGGCCGGTTCTAATTTATGAGATTCTACTGTATATTTACAAAAAATGTGTGTTAATTTGTTACTGTTCAGTAATAGAGTTATTCAAAATGTAACTTATTGGATTCATGGCACCGTGTAAATGTCATTCTTCATACAAACATATGTATGCATATCATACATAACTTGATTGCCATCGGTAGAGTCGCATGGGTAGTATTCGTCTATTCAAATATAAGAAGCTAATAACTTCAATTAAATCAAATATGTTTATTCATAGTCTAAGTTTGTTTTCAATACAAAAATCAAAACGTTTATACATCGGGTGAAATAAAATGAATTGAATTGAGTTAAATAATAAATGACATGTCTAAATGATAATCACTAATTATAAAACTATTTTTATTTTGCTTACACACACAAAAAGTATAATAAAATATTTATGTATGTATGAAATATAGTAAAGGATAGCCAGAGCAAGAAAAAACTCTATGAAAACAATTACATTAAATTTAATTCAACTTGAAGTGAAAGTTGAAGAAACTATTTTTGCAACTAAAAATGGAAGAAAAATTCAAGTGTTTTTCTTTTTCGTTTGCGGAAAACTATACAAATAATTTACAAACCGTAACTAATAAAAGTTTGTTAATGCTTACAAAAGTCGTAATACATACAAACGTACACACTCGTTCAGACTTGTACATACAGTTGTAGCTATGTACAATAAAATAAACAAAAATAAAAAATATTTTCATGGTAAAATAATAATAATGCGGAATGTATGTAATTGTTAGCAACATGTTGCTGGCTCAAAATAAATTGTTTAGCAACATTTTTGTTGATGTTTTAAAAAATAATACGCACAGAGAAAACTAATGATTAGATTTTCAGCACTTTGCTCATTTAAGCGTGTATGTTGTATACATAGATACTCGTTGTATGTTATTGGAGAAACCTATAAAATAAAGATATTTATTATTGTAGCCATATTATTTGTACTCACAATTTCGCATAACAAGCTTTTGACAACTATAAAAATAAAGAAAACATCTTTATTTATGATAAAATTTAAGGTTGTAGTTGACGTACATACATACATATGTATGTATGCATAAATAAAAAAATAAAATAAAATAAAATATAAAAATGTATAATACTGTATAAAAACACAAATGGAATAATTCTTTTTTTTTATTTTATATTATAGGTTTGGTATGAAATCATTACACTTTCATTTCTAAGATTACTTCTAACAAATTTTCATTGACATTTTTTTAATAATGAATCAGAATAATATTTAACTGTTTTGTTTCTTGTAAATAGTGAAACCTCAATATGTAAACCAAAAACTTTAAAAAGAATATAAATTACTTTGTTACTTTGTTTTTATCATAAGAAAATCAAACAATTTAAAGAAGAATTGTTCCATTATTTTTATTTTAGGTATTGCAAACATCAGCATAAATGAATTGCATACATAGACACACATATAATTTTACAATATATTTATAGATCATAAAAAGTAGAAAATTTTATCATTTGATAAAATAGTTTATGACTTGTGAGTGTGTGGACTAAGTTTTCATTCATTAATTTTATTGGGCTATAAATATTTTATTGTTATACCCTTCACCTTCATGAGAAGGGTATATATAAGTTTGTCATTCCGTTTGTAATTTCCACAATATAATTTTCCTACCCTATAAAGTATATATATTCTGGATCCTTATAAATAGTGGAGTCTATTAAGCCATGTCCGTCTGTCTGTCTATTGAAATCAATTTTCTGAAGTCCCCAGATATCTTCGGGATAATTCTGTCAGACATGCTTTCGAGAAGTTCCGAGCAAAATCCGTCCATAAATATCGGAGATATGAGCAAAAATCCGAGACAACCTCTGAAAATTTCATCAAAAAAACTATCAAACAAATTGTATTAATATAATATATATACATACATACATATGTATGTATATAATATAATTATGCATCCACAACAAAGGTGAAGGGTATATAAGATTCGGCGTAGCCGAATATAGTAATCTTACATGTTTTTAAATATTTTATTATTGTTTACCTATGTACATATGTTCATCTATTTAAATACACAAACAAATCAGCATTTATCATAATTCTGATGAAGAATGTGTAATTTAAATGACGAAATTCTGTTTGAAAATAAACAAATTTTAAATTTTTTTTACACGATTTTATTCCATTTAGCACGATTCAAAATCTTTTGGGCTAAAATTTGTTTCGTTAAATTTAATTTTTGCGAAATATGTTCATCCACAAATTTAGGCTTATTCCCTTTTTGTGGATACAAGCAGATTTACTTTTCAGAGTAATTGTAAATATCACAAATTTAGGGGAATTCCCATTTAGTGCGTACAATCAAATGAACTTGTCATATATTTTTTTATTAACAACTATTAAACAAATAAATTTTGAAAAATTTTTGCTGTTTACACGAGTTTGAAGCATTTTGAAGAGCAATTTTGAATAAAATTTCAATCGTGTAAATCTAGCTTTAGAATAAAACTAACGAAACGTTGGGTAAATAAAATAAAAATCGAACAAGTTTTTTATTTACGTTTGGAAACAAACATTTGACCAAATTAGCCTGAAGGAAACTCCTTAAAAACTAAAGTGTTTCATTGATTTGATTGATAATATAGTTTGCCGCACACATTTAAGAATTCTTGACCATGTAAAAAAATTGGTCATGTCATTAAGAAGAACTAATTCCTTTTTGGCGATTATCATTTTGAAAGTTTGTAATCCACTTAAAATAAAAATCTCTCAGATTTACTTTTCAGAGCAATTGTAAATATCACAAATTTAGGGGAATTCCCATTTAGTGCGTACAATCAAATGAACTTGTCATATATTTTTTGTAATGTAATGATTTGTATTTCATATACAGCCCAATCATGAATAAAAATTCCGCGGGAGTTTTTTCCCTTTTCCCATTTTTACTATTCAAATTCAATGTTGAAAAAATAAAAGGGGAAAAAAACTCCCGCGGATTTTATATTCATGATTGGGCCGAGAATTAAAAATTAAGACACAAAAATGGTAGTAAAAGAAAAAATAACAAAAATTTGTATCAATTTAATAAAATATCTTTCTTTATTTTCACTGATGGATCAAAAACAGAATCAAACGTTGGATTTGCTGCAGTCGGCGAGCAGGGCCTTCTACTCAACTGCATTCTACCTCTTAATTCCTCAGTTTTCAAAGCTAAAGCTAAAGCAATTTTAAGAGCTCAATAAATAAAGCTATAATTTGCTCTGACAGCCGTTCCCTTTTTGATGCAACATATAACGAAAGAAACAACAACGAAACTATATGCAACATTCGACAACTTTTAATACATCAACAAAACAATATAAAGCTCATGTGGCTTCCTAGCCATATAGGCATTCAAGGAAATGAGCTTGCGGACAAAGAAGCAAAATCCACACACTTGTACCCAACCTTTCAATTCATTCCCCAAACAAGATCCTACTTATGCAGGATGGCAGTTTAAAACTAAACAAATCGTTAACAAAGTCCTGGAGCCAGTTCAACCACCCGTACAAAGAGACAAACCCAGAAAAAAATCCAATTAAACTTCCTCCCTCAAGCGATTGGTACAAAAACAAATGTTTTGTTAGGCTTAGGCTAACTCACACACAAATCACTCATCAACACCTTCTTAAAGGAGAACCTAAACCTATATGCACATTTTGCAACCTTGCTCCACTTACAATATTCCATCTTTTAAAAGACTGTCAAGCTATGAATCTAACTCGTAGAAAATTATATAATTTATCAAACATTATACCTTTATTAAAAAATCCGACAGTAGAAAATATAAATTATATCTATAATTTCCTACAGCATATAAAGTTAATTAACAAGATTTAGTAATTTTAGTTTTAAGCCGATAGCCTGTAGTCGCTAGTGCTTTGTATATTATTTATTGTAATTTAAATTATAATAAATTTAAAATAAATAAAAATAAATAAATAAATCTATATTTGTACAGCATACTTTAAGGGGGAATTTCGAATCGTTCTCGAGCCGTTCTCACGTGATGCCATTACACACATGTACCATTTCATTTATATATATATTCATTTATATATATATTCATTTATATATAGATTAGGAAAATGTAAAAATTAAAGTAATTATAATTTAATTTAATCGCTTTATTTATTTGACTAGATTCGGAATGAAAAGGTTTAACTTGCGCTGTCAATTCTTCATTGGTTTAGTAATTGACAACCTTGCACAAACTTATATCAAATTGAAAAATTCATGAACACGCAAAGAAAAAACTTGGTTGTGGTAACCATAAATGAACTGCGTCATATTAGATTATATGGTTAAGTTTAATATACAATAACAATAAATAACTATTTATAATTATTTAGTTCATAAACCCACTTAGCACTAAAAGGTGAAAATTCAAATATTTGAGAATATTGTTAGAATCTAAAACTGAATTGCCACAACATAAATATGTTGTATGTGAAATTAATACAAAAAAAAAGATCAAGTTAAAAAAAAAACTAATTTTATAGGGACATTTTGAATTACGAGTATGTACTTATGTATAAATTATTTACAAATTTAAACATTGATTATGAATATAAAGGATTAAGTGATATAAAAAATGATATAAAAAACCTAGGTCTATCAGGCCAACTTTTTATTTACGCTGATGATATTTGCCTATTTTACCCATACAAACACGAAACCGTTGCAAAAGCATACATGGAACGTGATGCTGCTCTTATATCCGAATTTACGAAAATAAATAAACTTATATTAAATGCCAATAAAACAAAATTAATTAGATTTAAACCATACTGTACTAGCAACGTAGACTTCAGTATTTTGGTTGATGGCAGAGAAATCATGGAAGTTAGCTTTATAAAGTATTTAGGAATATTTTTGCAAAATAATTTGTCTTGGAGTCTACATATACAATATTTAAAATCAAAAACTGCACAAGCTGTTGGATTTTTGTATAAATTTAAAAACAAATTTGATCGTAGTACTAAATTGCTAATATATAATGCCTTAATTCAAAGTCATTTTAACTACTTGGCCATATTGTATGGGTGGAAGAAAAGTACCGAGCTGAAATCACTTCAACGGATGCAAAATAAAGCCCTCAAAGTAGTAGGTAACCTTTCAATTAGGCACTCAACATTATTATTATATAGTAAAAATTTTGATGCAGTTTTGCCAATATATGGTATATACAAAATGCAGCTTTTACTTTATGTTTTTAAATGTATACATCACATTGGTTATCATACAATTCAGTTTTCAAGTTTTCAGCACTCACATAACATAAGAAATAACACAAACTTATATGTAGCCTGGTGTAGATTAGAAACAACCAAGCAAAGAATTGAATATATGGGTAGTTTCGAATTTAACAACTTGCCACAATACTTAAAAAACCTTAATAGAATTTCATTATTTAAATCAGCTCTTAAAAATTATTTACTGCAAAATGTAAGAGAACTTTTATTATAAACAGTAACTTTTGATCTCAAAATAACTTACTTAACTTATTTGTTATTTTATATTACTATACCTACATATTATTTTTTTTTCTTAAACTTTTCTTTACTATTTTTATTTAAAGTAAATTTAATTTATGTAATATTTTTACCAACTCGCCTCTATAAGGCCCAAAAGGGCGCTGAGGCATCATCATTGTAATATTGTAAATAATAAGAATTAAATTTTTTTTAAATAAACAAAAAACAAAAAAAAAAGTGTAGTAAAACTATAATTCAATTAATTGTTTGACACTGTACACAGGGATAAAGGTATAATTGTTTAAAATTTCAGGAATTTTTAAATATATATTTAAAGAGCTAAAAATTTTAAATTATAATATTCACTGATTTGGAATTTGATTGGAATTTGACTTGAACTTGACTTTGCTTGAACTTTTATTTCGGTTTATCAGAGAATGCTATTGATTACAAATGCTTTAATAATGTTTTTGGCTGGAATTCAAGTGAAACATAAATTGAATTTCAGTCATACAATCAAATTTCAAGGTTTAAAATATAATTGTACCTTATTTAAAAGAAAGTCAAACAAACAAATTCAAGAATTGATTAAACATGTATGTAATTATTTTTCTACCAAATTGTGAATTTTCAATTCAAACTCATGTTGGCAAAATTTCTCCTATTCAAACGATATGATATTAAAATAATATGTAATTCCTTTGAAAAAAAAACAAAACAAAACAAATGCGTGGCCTTAATGTTCGTGTTTCATAAACAATTTAACTTGCTATAAAATATTGAGAAAGACAATTTGAAATAAAGTTTAATTTTCGTTGTGAACATCGTCAACATTTGTACGATTGTTATGCTGGTGTAAACAATATTATCCCCACTATTGTACAGAGAAACATTAATCCGTCAATTATTAATAAACAAGTGTCAATAAATATATGAAAAGCATTTACACGTGAATAAATTACTCAAATTACGTTCTTTCATTTATTTGAGTGTTTGTTTCTTCTTTTTGTTAGAAATTTAAGTAACAAATGAGAAAATAATGCTGACTTTATCAAATCTGCTGCAAAAGCAAAAAAAAAAAAAAAAAAAGAAAAAAAAGGAATCAAAATGTTCACGGTTCGATTTAAATAAATAAGTTTAAAATATTTATTACACCATTTGCAATGAAGTAAAAAGTATCGAAGGTAGCCGAAATTTGTACAAAGTGATCAACGGGTAAAAAGAAAAATTTTATTTAAAAAAAAAAAAAAAACAAGAAAACCATGACAAATACCTTTTTTGCTCGAGGACATTTTTCTAACGTTGTACATTTTTACACATTTCGTTTTTGTTGCTTTGCTTTATTTGATGGATTAATGAGAAAAGAAGAAAATAGGAAAAATGAAAATGATGTATTAAGTTTTAAGACTTCAGAAACCAAAAATGTACATGAAAATAATATTAAAAAAAGAAAAAGAAAAGAAAAAGACGTAGAAGATGATGGAAAATAAAAGGAAAAGAAAGTAAAACCTAAAAAGCACCCTTTTTGATTTTATTTACAAATCGATGAATAAATTATAAACGCAATCTCTAAAGAACCCCTTTCATTATTCAACACTTTCAGCACATACACTCACAAATCATAACATACATACATACATACATACATACATATCTACATTTCTTCTACATGTACAATATTTACATACATACAAATTTACATAAATATTTATTAAAAAAAAAAAAAAAAATTTCCTCATTTTGAATACAACTACCAACAAACAGGCAAAAGTGAAAACAAAACAAAAAATCCGTTCACTAATTTTTTAAACCATAAATCTTTTTTATGCATTATTAAGCAAAAAAGTATTAGTGTTATTATTAAAAAAGGCAATATTTTTCAATTATTCAAAAACAATTGACAGCAAAATGTTCACTAAAACAGCCACGAAAATGAACGAATAAAAATGAAATTCAATAAAATATAACGAAGAGAATACATACATACACGCACACACAAACCCAAACATAGAGACTTGTGTAGCAACAAAAACAACAACAAGAGCAGTAATATTGAAAAAGGATTCAATTTAAAATTGAACCTTTTCATAGTAGATAGATTTATGGCAAAACATATTTTGCAAAAACAAAACGAATACGAAAAACATTTTTAAGTGCTTTCGAGGAGGAGGCAGGAGGTAGGTTGATGGTTGATGTTGGTCTACTTTTAATAACAAAGCAGCTTAAGTTTTAATGAAAAATAGTAACTTTTTATTAAAATTTTACAAATGAATTTTCTTGAAAAAAAAAAAAAAATAACAAGAAGCAAAGAAACACTAACAAGTACAAGTACAAGTACAAATACAAGAACAACAACAGCAAGAAAAGTGCTCTTGGCAAATAAAGAAGTTATTATAATTTGCAAAGCTTCTTCATCACCTCACCTCTTCTCATCACACCGATAGTAAAAGGAAAGGATGGATGATAAGAAATGTGCAAATGAACATGAGGACGAGTCGGATGATGATGACGTTAAAAAATAATGAATTTGATCGTTTCATGTGGATGAGGATGAGGATGAGGATGATTATACCGACCATTGGAATGAGAACTTTCAAGAGGATGAAGAAGATGATAATGGTGTTATTGTTTGTTGTTGTTGCTCGTGATGATTATTTGAAACTTGTTTATTTAATAAACACAAACGCTAATAAAGTTTTTGTTTCTTCTTCTCTTCAGCGCATATTCGGTTAAACTAACTCCGTAGTAGCAGCATCAGCGGCAGCAGCAGTGGAAAAAATCGCCTGCTTTTTTTTTTTTTTTGTTTCAGTTCAGTTCAGTTGCGTTGAGTTGAGTTGGGTTGCGTTATGTTGAGTTTTAAGACAACAAACAACAGTCACTGATACTTTTGGAAAAGTTATATCTTGCTGCGAAAATGACTGTTGCTGAAGTACTCGTTCTCGTACGCGAACATGAACGTGAACATGAGTACAACCAACAGGAATTTACTTAAGAGACAATTTTAATCAAAATACCTTAGAGGCTTTTAGTGTGTTCCGTATCCCTGTGTTCTTGTATTGTTGTACCTACATACATACATATATAAATTACGACATGCCAGTGTACTTAACAATCTGCGAATTTAAAAATGTTTCGGCTTGTTTCATTTTCAGCCATGATGTTTGTGTTTTCTGGTTAAGACATCATCAGTTGTTATTTGATTTGTATTTGTATTTGTATATCCGTATCTGTTTGAGTATCTGGATTTGTATGGTTTGAATTTTTGTTTATTTTATTTTATGATTATTATTTTTCGTTTTTTCCTCATCGTTTTTTTTTTTATACCATCACCTCCAAAATGATGGGCAATATATTAAGTTTGTCATTCCGCTTGTAACACATCAAAATATTGTGCGTAGAATCAAAAAGTATATATGTATGTATAATCTGGGTGCTTATAAAATTCCAAGACGATTTAGCCATACCTGTCCGTCTGTTGAAGGCGTTTTGGTCCAGTAGAATCAGAGTTATAGGCTCAAATTTCAGACAACCTCGATATTTTTCCAAAATACTTTGATATTTTCTCATAGGCCCCTTTCAAATATCTTCCCGTAATATGGCTCAACGGTATATAAATCCGACAGAAAAGCATTATCCATACAAAATTCAGCAAAAATAAGTTTCATGTAAAGGGAAATTTCAAAACCGTATTTTGTTTGAATTGATTTTCATTTGACCCCATACGCTTAATAGCTATCAGGTTAAGATTCGAGACAAAAAATCTTCGTGTATATACAAATGAACGTATCGAATTGTTTTGGTCCATAATTGCCCATAGCTTCTATATGAGAACTACTTTTAAATACGTATAAATCTCATATAAACATCGTTATCAAGTTGAAAATTTACACCAATAAACGTCATATATATACAGATATGAAAATGGAACCATATTCATTGAACATAGCTTCCATACAAAGTTCACTTCCGAAAATTACTTAAATAGAAAAAAATCTTTTCGAGACAAATAATTCTCATACACATAAAAGTTGACATAATACATTTTATGACGATCGGTCGTAGCTCCCATAAAGGGACCACTTCTGAAAATTAATAAACGCATAAATCTCTTATAAACCTCGTTACCAAGTTCATATTCATATATACAAAAATCGGCGTATCGAATTTTATAAAGATCGGTACTTTAATGCCCACTTTGGTTGAAAAAATTTTAACCGCCCAATCGTCATTTATAAACAATTAAAACACAATAGGGTCTCAAAGAGAAGACCTTAAAATAATTTGCCATTAATTGTTATTGCTGATATGTACAATGTAGAATCTAGGTGAAATTTTCCATTTAATATTGGTGGTGAGTATATAAGATTCGGCACGGTCGAATGTAACAATTATCCTTTTTTGTTCTTTGGAAATCTACTTGTAAAATCTTTAAGATTATGATGAACATTTGGAGCATTTGCAAGTAGGAGACAGAGCCTAAAATAAAGATTCAATTTGTTTTGTATTAAATTCTCGTCAATATGCTTTTAACCCTTAAGAGATGTTTGCTCAACAAATATGTACATTGAAAAGCACAATTGTGTTTGGGCCAAAAATCTACTTACTTACAAAGTAGTAGTTTGTGTTTGTAGTTATGTACTACATACTTGTTATTTAACTTGTCTTACACACACCATCACTTATGAAATTTTAGACAAGGTTTATAATGATGAACGTAATTTATTTTGTTACAAAGAAAAACAACAAGTTTTTAATGTTTTTAAGTTACCCATAGTTATATTTAGATATTTGTCTAATGAATTGAGGGGATGACAGGAAAAAAAATTTCACACTATGAAATAGATTTAGTGTAATGGAATTACTATGTACTTTTATCATGGTGGTACGAGTAATTTTATAATTGCTAATTGAAAATTTTTAGTTATTATTTAATATTTATTAGGGTTGTTGATTATTTAAGTTTAATTTTGTTGGAATATTATATTTTGTAAATCAGTGTGAGCTAAGGTGTTGTTCATTTTAAGTTGCATATTTGAATACTTCTTCCTGCATATAATAAATAATACACATACATCTGAAAATCGTGAAAATGCACGGAGAAAAAAGACATACATAGTTACGACATGGTTGCGGCAAATACATGTACTATACATATTTTAATAGTTATTAACATGAACAAATACTTTAATATAAATAAGCATGTGGCAAAAAATACTTGCCAATATAGTCATGTAACAACACGCCTAATATAGTCGTCGTGTCTTCTAACAGCCAGTCAGAATGAGAAATATGTACGTAGTTCAACTGATGATGGAGTGGTTCTAATTAGATGAACATGCATGATTTTTGGATTTAAATGTACTCGTATTTTGTGAGGAATTATTAACGAATTTATCATAATGTGCTTGGACTCAATCATATCATTGTACACAATATTGCAAACATATTTATGATGATTATATAATAGTTATAGTTAAACATCTGTATATTTTTGGGTTGATGTGAAGTCATAAGTTTTGGTCGATAGGACAGAAACGATTCGAGACTTGGCAGCCATCATACCAATGCTGGAAATAGTGATTGGCTAACATACGCATAAAATTATCATTTAAAATAAGTATCAGAGATTGTGCTTTCGGCTCATAATAAAGCTTATAATATCCAATTTGATTTTAAGGGCCATTATTACAACTTGCCTTTAATGTTCTTAATAGTAAAAGGTAGCTTTAATTAAAGTGAGGAATAAAGTGACCTTTAAAATTTGTCGTTAATACAACTTCCTTGTAAAATAAAATACTTTTTTCTAAAATATGGCAATATATTGTGAAAAAAAATTCAAATTCAACAGTCTACTATGAGGCTGACTGTATTTTTTTTTTTTAATTAAATGAAATAGTTAGTTAGTTAACTTTATTGAGACTTCTTTTTTTTCATAATTTAAGATTTACAAACATTAATTATAAGAAAACTTAAAACTATAGCGTATTATTTTAATTACATAAATATTCATTTGGTTATGTGACAGGCTTTTCAAAAGTAAAGAAAACTTAATTATATGAAAAATTAATTTGTAGTTAGTGAATTGAATGTAACAATGTTTGCTCCCGACATTTAGCTAAACTTGCTTAATAAACTTAAAACTAAAAAAACACTTAAAACAAAATCTTAAAATTAATTTAAACCAAAAATAATAAAACTAAATAAAAATTACAAATTTACCCCCTGTGTATTCCAGGAGTTGTACATGAGTAAAAGTTTTCACCAGGAAAATTATTGTGTTGTTCATATAAAATTCCAACCGTTTGACCAACTAATTCCTTGCTCGTTTGACAAAATATCTTGCATTATATTGCCTTCGAAGAAAGACAGTCTATCAGCAAAACATTTCATCAAATGTAGAGCATAAAAGAAAATTGGAGATATTTTGGCCTTCTCATAAATAAATTTATTTGAAAACATTTTATTATAAGTTTTAAAATTTTTCTCTATGCATTTTCTTAAAATATTTCCATTTTCCTCATTATTATTTTTGAAATGCTAAACCCTATTGGAAATGCATATAAAAGTATTGGTCTAATACTTACTTTATATAAAAGTAATTTAGTCGTAATTGGCAAAGTTCTACTATTAAATAGTTTTGAAAAGGCACCTTTAACCCTAATCGGGTCTTCTCCAAATTATATACAACATGCTTGTTGAACTTTAAAAGCAATTAAATTTTTATTATAAATTATGATAAAACGAATTTACATGTTTCGCCTCAGCGCCAGATTGGCTTTATAGAGGCTTGTTGGCAAAAAATTTACAATATAAAAATTAAATTAATTAAAATTAATTAAATTAAATAATAATATATAATAAAAAATAAATTTAATTTATGCAAATAAAATATAATTTAGAATCAAAATAAATTTGAGCAATTATATTATATCAGAAGCTCATCAACAGTTTGAAGTAAAACGTTTTTTAAAGAAGATTTAAATTGTGAAAGTCTTGTTACGCATTTAATACTAGTAGGCAAGTTATTATATTCCCTACAACCAGAATGTTCGACACGTTGCTTTGTTGTTTCACTTAAGCAAAAGGCTATTCTTAAGTTGTTACTATTGTTTGTGTTAAAATTGTTTTGATTCTGTGAAAATTGTATTGTATGGTGGCCAATGCTATTAAGACATTTAAATACGTAAATTAGCAATTGTAATTTGTAAAGCCCGTAAATTGGTAAAACAGTAGGGAATACATATCTGCACAAAGTAATAGTTGAAAATCGAATAGGTAAATTTGCTACAATCTTTAAAGCTTTGTTTTGTAATTCTGTAGTTTTTTTTGAAACCATATTATTAACCCTTTCATGCCCGAATTAATTGCGGTACAGCAACATATTATTTGACGACATATACCAGATAGTCTAGTCCTAAATATAAATATAAATGGTGAAATGTTGCCTATAGGCTACAGTGGACAAAAGTTGTAAATTCAAGAAACATTTTATTATTAGAGAGTTTTTTATTATTATTGATATTTATTTATGTATGGTATAAAACGAAACAATTCTTTTGTGGATTTGAACACAAATATATACTTACTTTCTCAAAAATCTCCTGTACCTTTTCTTCACCTTGACTGACTTTTTCATCATCTTCACTAATAATCTCCATCTCAATATTTTCACCTCTTTCTGCAATACTCTGAAGCGTTTCTTCAACAACATTCTCCAAGTATGTTGTTACTTCTTCTTCTGGTTCATATTTATCATCATTGGTGTTATTACAATTAAAATCGAGAAATTTTTAAATTTCGCAATGCTTGAAAACCCGAGTACATATTAAAATTTTTTTGAATGTTGCCTATAGACAACAGTGAGCATGAAAGGGTTAATCCATTTTTGTTTACCAAATTATTTATTGGCAAAACAAATTTAAAATTAATTTATTTTTCATGAAGTTGACATGTTTTCCAGAACATATGACAACTTCAAATACATAAACCTCACTATAAAATTTAAAGGCAAGATGATCTTTCCTTTAGCTTATCGGTCGGTTTTAGATTAAAGTAAACTTATAATAACCAAATATTTCTTATCTGTCCGATAACATCATACCTTTAACTATTGCCAAGTTGTAATAATGGGCCTAATAAGTCTTTTAATTGAAATTTATAAAAACTTTTAAATCAAACACACCTTTATACAATTTCATATTACATTGTAGTAGCTTTTAGATATATTCGTGTTCTTTTAAATTCCATCAATTCATCTTTGATTATGAGTACTATTGAAATTTGCATAGTTGATTTTGTGAATTTAACTACATATAATTTTTTTCTTTTGCTGAAATAACAAACATTTTATAGAATTTCTAAATACACCAATACCTCACTTTGCGTCGGGGTTACGTTCGAAAAAAAAAACACAACGCAAAGTGAATTAAGATTTTCTATATGCAAACCATGTAAAGATCGAAGATAAGATCTAGGGTTACGAAAATACTAAGTCGTCGGCTTTTTTTTTTTACAAAAAATTGGTCCACTGTTTGCTGAACAGGTTTTTTTCAACGTAAAAGAAATTTCCTTGTAGCAGTTGTCTGTATTACTTACTACCACTAGCATTATCGTTGGATAATGCTTTAATTTGTTTGTCATCAAATAAGCTTTTTGCTTTTGTCTGAATTACCATTTTACTTGATTTTCAATCCAAAGGACTCCATTTCGGTCATCAAAGCACTTCTTGTATGGGTCATAGTATGGGTCATGTTGCAGATTTAGCAAACATTAAACAAAAAATTAAAGACTCAAACGCAAAACAAAGCAACCTCGAAAATCGAACGACACACAGTGAAAATCAGTATTAATAAAGCAGCAACACGACTTCGAAAAAACGCAAAACGGAACGACGCAAAGCGAGGTATTGGTGTATTCGTAAGTTTTAATGTTTCGAAAAACAAAATTAATGTATCTATGTTTTATTTTTTTTTTCTGCTTTTTTTACTATCTTGCCATGGGAATTTCTTTATTATCAAGTGTATGAGGCGAAACTTTTGAAATTGTAAAGTAAGAATGTATGTATGGTGTTAAATAAAAAGTTATACAAAACTTAACAACATAAAATGTCGGTTACTGTTATACTTTCTTAGCCTGAGTAATTTCTATAAATAGAATTTGTATGTGTAGTTTAAAACATGTTTAAGATATCATTAAAGTTGCTGAGATTTCCGATGAATTTTGTAAACCATTCAGTTATTTGTCCAAGAACAGTGTGTTTTAACTTGCCAGTCAGAGAATAAAGTTACTAAATTTTAGAAGAAAAGAATTTTTCAAAAATTTAAATTGAATTGAAATAAAGACAGACTCTTGGCAATTCCATCAAATTCTGATCAAAAATAGTCTAATAACGTGAAAAGATATCGAATTTGGCGAACATTTTTTCGGTTTCGAAAAAGACCCACCCACTGTGCAGAGTTTTAATTTTAATTCATAACGCAACATAACTAATAATGATTTTGACCATATAGGTATTTAAGAAAATCGCATGAAATATTTAAATGTAACAAATGTGATAAAATATTTAAAACAGCAGCAATTCTCAGACAACACCTGACCCATAAGCATTCCGAGCAGTAAGAGGTCATGCGATCTATTTGTGATCAATGCAGCTCATCAATATTCGTTGTTGCGTTATATTATAAACAAACATACTGAAACAAATCAGATAAAATGTAACCATTGTCCGAAATTTTTCAAAACCCAATACTCACTCAAATATCATGTAATAGGTAATCACAAACCATCGAATATAAAGCTATTTAAGTGTCCCGAATGCCAAGTGGGATTCACACGTAAAACGTTGTTAAATCAACATAAGCGCACCCACCCACATTAAATACACTGAGCGTATAAAATGCTATTTTGAAGGCTGTGAAGTGCGTTTTGTCGAACATGGTCTATAAAACTCATCATATGCATATTTTCAAAATGTAATAAATAGTAAATTAAAAAATTATAAATTATATTTGTCTCAGTTTTTCGATTTCTGAATAGTAATTAAAAAAACGCCATATATTATGTATAGAACAGGCTAAAACAAAAAGTGCTTAAAGTTTTACGTGCCACAAAGTTGACCTAATCTAAGAAGACAACAAACACATTTCCAGAGAAATGAAAACAGTGACAAAACAAGAAATCTCTTCGTCGTGCACTAAACCTGAGAAATTGCGAACACAGAGAGTGGTTTTTCATATTAGATATATTTAAATAGGGTTAGGAGAAAAGCTTTCGCCGACTTTACTTTTTGCAAGTAAAAGGAATAATAGAAGCAACATATTTAATTCATACTGTACTAGTAAATAGACATCGTGTTTTCATGTTGTTGTGGGGTTTCTTTTTTTGTTTTTCTTGTCTAAAAGATACTTTTGTAAAGACTTTCTAACAGAGATAATTGTCATGCGCTTTGAGACACCCGGTAAATGCTGCACATGTGGTAACAGGCAAATGGAAAAAACCCGATGAACTCCGTGAGAGTTAATAGTGCTCTGGTGAGCAAGTAAAAGCATACTATTAAGCTTGTATTATTTGTGGAAAATGCAGCATAATTTTCGGAGTAGAGAGCTAAACATTATTTAGATGTTTGGGTTTTGTTCTTTTCAGGTTGATTGTGTGCTGTTGAGTTGGTTAAGTTCGAATTAGTATGTTGTGCGATGCTCTTTATTTAAGTACTTTGGTATGTGTTTTTATTTTTCGAGTTCAGCATCTTTTTTCGAATTCATTCATTTAAACGAAGTCGTTCGTTACTTTCTGTATGCTACAAAGGCAACTAGTTTTATTTAAACTGTTGCCCTTTCAGCACATATAAACATCTAAGACACACAAATAAAAATAAAAACTAAAACAGAAAGCCAGCAGTTTAGAGTGGTTTTCACTAAAGTTTGTTATAAAATTCAATTAAGTTTTCCAATGAAAGTGTTTAAATAAATATTTAAGAGTTTCTCAAGTGTTGAACTGTGAATGCATTAAATGCTAAATTGTCTCAGACCTAAATAAAGAGGAGGATTTGTTGGGCAAAAATAACCTACATTAAAAACCCACACACACGGACACCAAACACAATAGTGCACGAAAACGAGTTAAATCAAGTCAAGTGAAAAAAATAACAAAAATTCTTTTATTTTATTCGAAACGCCAAGAAACGCCTAAAATTTATCTCGCCAAAAAAAATACCAAAAATAATTAAATGGAAAGTGTAACGACAATGAGCTCATAAAATTCAACCACAAATTGTGTGTTATTCCAAAGTTTTATCTACAAAAAAGTCTATGAAAATTTAACTAATTTTACGGCTCTTAATTGAATCAATAAAAGCCAAACATCAGCTAAGTGCAAAAGTTCTAAATAAGACAGAAATCAATTAAAAAAGTACTACAATTTCTATGATAATGATGGAAAAAGTCTGACACAACTTGAATTAACGTCAAGAGTTCATATGTTTACATATTGTTTGTTTCAAATAAATACTTACATACATATGTATTAATAAGTAAGTTATCGTGCTCTAAGGAAATAGAAAACATATTCATTTTGAACATTAGGATTGCTAAGAAATATAAATATATGTATATTAAAGAGGCTTCATTCAAATACAAAAGAATGACCAAATAACAACAGATAAAAAAGGTTTAATTGCCAATAAAATTTGTACTTGTGCTAAAAAAATAAAAATGAAAATGAAAAACGAAATACAACATACATATATAGAATAAAATAAATCCCCTTTATAGCGAAAACACAAAATACAAATAAAGAAAATTTAAATGAAATGAAAAAGAATCTGCATAAAAATTCAATTGAATAAGAAAATTAAATAATAATATTGTGAAAGTGATTTCTTTTTGTTTCATTGTTTGTTTTTTGTTTGCCTTCTCTTGTCTTGTCTAGTCTACGCTCATCAAACATCGTTTCTTGCTTCCCAACAACGTGACATTAATCCTAAGACAAATTGAAAAATCAACAAAAACAAAAAAAAAAAAAAAAGGAATATGAAATGAAATTACTTAAATCAAATGAAATACAAAACCCGCAAAATTATAATTATTTGAAATCAAAAATAAACAAGGTATAAAAATATGACGAATAGAGATTATAATGCCAAAATAAGGGAAAATATAAATAACAAAAAGCAATGCACATACATACATATGTACATACTTAAAATCAAATTTTTGGATAGTTCAGTAAACAAACAGGAATGCAAAGAGGTAAGTGTGTTTCGACAAATAAAGATTACTCTTTCTCCAAACGTTACCCATCGCTACCAGCCTAAAAATGTAAATCCTTGAAATAATTACAGCAACTCATAAAACATATTACATACACATGTATTTCAATAATTCTTATCATCACTCTTTATTTTGAATAATTTATTTTTTTTCATCATAAATTATTTATACAAACAAAAATCGAATTGCACAGCATTAACGGTGCAAATAACTTTATTCCAGACCCAGAATCGAATTGAAAATCAATGTAGTCACGTATCACGTTCACGTATCATATTACTAAACAATGTCTGCGTGAGTGTGTGATTGTATTGGAAATTGGCGAAAAGTTCATTTATTTTTCATAAAAATATAAAGTTGAACAATCTCAAAAATCGTTCACAAGCTCAAGTCGAAAGTTTGTATTGTATGTTGCATTAAATATATGCAATGTTCTTGTTCATGTGTGTATTTGTATGTGTGTAGGTGCTTTTTAAGTAGGATCATTGTATTTTTGTTTTCACATTAAAAGTTATTGGTGGTTCAACAATAAATACAGTTAAATGTAGCTTTGATGAAATTGTGGAGTCTGCTGCTATAGACAGAGTTCATTATCTCGGCAATAAATTCATGGACATAGGATAAATGGCATAAATACATTACATATGGATGTGTGTGAACCTGACAGCTTTTTTTAAATTAATTAATAAACAATACAACCACACTGGCTTTTAATGAACTTGCGAGAACGCGATGAATAATTGAAAATGAAAAAAGAATACGAACTGAAGAAAAAGGAGACAACATGTAAATAAATTGAAAAATGATAATTACAGCAAATTTCGAACCACCAGTACCAGATTGATGTTTGACTGTTGGCTAGCAGGCACCGCAGTGGTGCAGAGGTTAGAACTTAAAGAATTCTGATGAAAGAATGTGGTGATTCTTGAAACATTTAAATTCAACCCAGGTTCGATCCACAGCTCAGCCAAGAAAATTATCAATACAAATTTTAATAAAATTTCATGTTTTAAAACAATTCCTACCTTCAGTAAAAATAATTTAATGAAAATTAAATTTAATGAACACATGCCTAACTAAATAAATATATCAAAAATTAACAGTTCAACTAAAACAATTACCCTCAATATTTTTATTTTTACAGCACAATAATGTGTCCAAAATCAAACCGCTCAAAAAAAAAAAAAAAAAAACTGTCAAAACTTTCTTCCTGTTACCTAAATCAAATGCTAATTGTTGATAAGAAAATTTCCGTATGTATAAATGTTGTCTAGTAATGACCATCCATCAAGTAACACATAAAATTTACTAGAGTCGTAAAGTTTGTCTTCAAAAAGTTAAGAAAATTAAATTATATTTTCTTCACTCAGATGCAACTGTTTTCAACTGAATTTGAATTTGAACTTGTAGTAGTTTTTGTTTTGTTATTGAAATTTTTTTCTTTTCAATTTTGCCTACATACGAAAGTCCCCATTTACACAGGGAAACATCTGGAATTCTCTTTTGTATTTTCGTTCGCGGTCATACAGTGAAATATTGTTGTCGGAAACATTCCAGTTTATATGTGCTTTTTTTTTTTTTTTTGACATTTGTCTAATTGCAGTATTGCTTTTTTTAATTTTTACTGTACTGTACTACAATAAGAATGAAAGCACAAAGCGTGTCTCCAAGAACGGGAAACAAATTTCATATTGTCTTCTCCATCCGCCCCTCTCTTCCAAACAAAATGTTTCCCTTCCAAATGTTTCCCTGTGTAAACGGGGACAAAGACACAATGGATTTAAGATAAATGTTTTACTTGTATATATAATATCTAAAAATCATAACAAGTTATATTTCCTTATTGTATCTGAAAATCATAAAAAGAGGAATAACATTTAGGAAATTGCAGTTTTTTTCTAGATTTATAGATTTATTTAAAAAAATTAAATTATCAAGAAATTTCATATTTATTGTGATTCAATTTAATGAAATTCAATTCATGAAATTATTTCTTTGTATGTGAACACCCGTTGATGGTAATTATAAATGAGTTCTCGTGGTGGGTTCGTAATTTTTAGCATTTATAATTTTTTTGTGTCTAATTCCCCTGGCATATTAAACATTATTTAAATAGCAATGGTAATTTTACTACTATGTGTAAATGGTATTTTAGGGATATTAAATATCCGTTGTCTTCAAAAAAAAAAAACGAAATTTTACTTTTTAACTACGAAATTAAAACCCATAAAATTTTAAGTTATTCTTTAAAAATTGTTTTCGGATAAGTTCATGTACTAATTCCTCTCTCAATTATTTTCTCATGTTATTATTTTTAAACAGCCTTGGAAATGAGAATAATTGTTTTTACTAAATAAATAAATTATTACAATAAATACTTTTTTAGAGAATGAGTTTTTTCCACGGATTCCGTTTTTCCAAAATTTCATTTGCATTATTAGCATTTACACCCCACATTTCAATAGAAACCGTCGGATCATGTTACGTATGAGTAATGTTTACTCCATAATAAAATTAAAAATCATGTATACGTTAAGGAGTGCAATGGTAGCAAATAACAATCAAGAAGAATTTCGAGCGACTTCATTAATTCTTTATATTTATGTACAGTGTGACATTCACTTGCTTTGGGTTAATTCGCTGCAATTTGCTTGAAATCGTCTTTGCAGTCAGTCATCCACATAAATTCGCTTTGTTAATGATATTAAGCTGTGGTTAAGGGTTTCGTTTTACTAACTGGCACTGCATACATACATTTTCTCATTTTATCGTGTTGCTAATTAGCTTTACTCTTTCACACATCTGTATATAAAATAGTAAATACAGTTCAACCTTGGTATAACGAATCTTAAGGGGATTAGAAAAAAAAACGTTATATCGAATAATTCGTTACAATGAGGTTCGTTATATCGAGGTGAAGTTGCATTTCTATTCGTTATAACGAGGTAATAAACATTTTTGTATGTATATTAATCATCATCTGCTTACCATGTTATAGGAAAACACTGTATTTTGTAGGTTTATAATTCAAAAATAGTTAACATTTATAAAATAATAAGTCTGAGCCAGTGATTAACTAGCTAGATTGCAACAACAACTGCTGCAACAAGCGTACAAGCTCTTGGCAACAAAAAATTTTCCTTCGAATATTTCAGCCGTTCGTCTAATGCATGCTTCTGTCGACTATGAATTGATGGAAATCGTTATGAACAGGCTGTAAGCTGACAAAAATTGTTAAATAGAGTTAAATAATTCTTTCTATTTCGTTAGTCTGCAGTGAATGAAAATTCGTTATAACGAGGCTATTGACAAACGTATTCGTAATAGAGAGGTTTATTTTGTATTAAATCTTATGGAGCGTTGTAGGGGATTTCAAAAAATTCGTTAAATCGAGGAATTCGCTATAGTCAGGGTCATTATATCGAGGTTTGACTGTAGTATATTTAATCAATCCAGATTTCTGATTGAAAAATATTAATTCAGAGAAATTGAATTGAAATCATTGAAAGTACTGTTAAATTATTAAATATACAATCAATTTACATTATTTTCGGAGTGTGCATTGCAGTTTAAAATTAGATATGTATTTTATTTTAAATATGATTCTCTTGTCGAAAATAAACAATAAGGTTTTTATATTGTTGACAATAAATTGTTTTAAATGTTTTAAAGTTCACCATAATCAAATTGTACTGTATTGTATGTTGTTATAATTAACTTTATTACTTTATTCTCATTGTGTTCGCATAGAATCCTTTGTCAGACTTAACAAAGACACGTTTACAAATGAATGTGTCTTATGTAGTCGCTGGCAATGGTCCATCAATCAGAAGTGATTTTTTATAACAACAGTTTGTAGACACAATACCCAGATTAACTATTTTCCTATAGAAATAATAAAAGAAAATAATAATTAATATTTGTTTTTGTTTTCTTTACTTTATGTAAATGTCATTCGCCATAAGTTTTGATGCTCAAAAGTCAAGTGTTCTTTGGAGAACAAAACTGTAGTACATGAATAATGGCTTGAGGAAGCCAAAACAGACAGAAGCACATGGCTTTAATAATACTCTTATCACATTGTAAAAACAATAAAATAATTGACATTAAATACAAATTAAGATCTAAGTGTATTTGGTTCTAAATATATTATGGTCTTGTACTCTTAAGTTTTACAAAGGTTTCTAAAGTGCAAAATCTCAAGCAAATAGAAAACAAGCGATTAACTCATTTAGCACAATTCTTGTAAATACCGTCAATGATTGACTTATGATGGTTAGAATAATTGGCAGTAACTTGTAATGAAATATAAAGATTTAAACAATAACAAAAGAACAGAAATAAAACTAAACTAAAATTTAGCTTTTGATTTGTAGGTGATATTTAATTTGTAGGTGAATACAAATTCACTTAGACATCAGCATTTGAATTAATTAGATATTAGTCTTAAACCAATATTAGATCTTTTATTTAAGGCCAGGATAACGTGGTGTCTAGTTATAGACTTAAATAAGTTTGTTAATTAAGACTTTTGTGAAATCTATTTAAAGAGTCTTTAATAAATAAAATGATGCCTTTTCTTCCTAAATGGTATTTAACTTGACTTAAAACTTATACAACACATAGATTTAAAAGTCTTAAAACATGATACCTAAAAATAAGTATTTGGTTTAAGATTTTGAATAAATAAATTCATTTTAAGCTTAGTTTATTTTAGTAACATCATATGAAATTTCATATCTAATTATTAAAAGTAAAGTATATTTTTATATTTGTTCTTATATGTGGGTGTTCTTTAATTTTTATTTCATTTAATTTGTAAATTAATGAATTGTCGTTTTTTGCTGCATGTTAACATAAGTAAACTTTTCTTACAGCTACAAGTATAAAGTTTTTATACATAGATATGAAAACTTTTTTAATACAAGTTATAATTTCCCAGAAATTTTAAAAGGTAGAAAGAATTTTCATGTTCTTAATGTTCTGCCCTAGTTGGCTGGCAATAATCTACAAAGGTCTGAAGAGTGCAGACTGACAGACAACTAACAGGTTTGTTGGTGTGGAAACTAATGTATTTGGAATTGTATTTTGTATTTTTTCAAAATACTTATACCCTCGAGATAAAGATTCGTTGGCACATGATGGGAAATTGTAACTGGGGTGATTTTAGAAAGTTTGTTGAAATAAGTCGGTAATATTAAATTTAAAAGTAAAATTTCAAAACTAATTAATTAAATTCACAAATCAATGTTATTTCGATTTTTATTTCGAAAAATTTTATTGTAGAAGTCCTAGTGATAGTACCAGTACCAGATAAGAAGAGATTGATTTTGTTCAGGAAAAAATATGACATACTTTGAATGAAAACAGTTAAAACGTAAGTCTTTTATGTACGACTATACATTATGAAACATTATAGAATGTTAGAAAAATATGCCTCAAATTAGGTAAAATGTACAAGTAGACCATCGTCTACAAACCCCTTTAGAAGGATTTTAAAGCTTAATTTGAAATTATTTTGCAGATCTAGCAATTTTTTAAGTTTGTTTTTATTTGTCTGAATGATTTGAAACAGTGATATGAAAATAGACAAACCCACTCCCAGGAAAAAAGTCCTTTTGTTACTTTCAAAATACAAGTACATACAAAGTTCGTGAGCTGGATCATTAAAAAAAAAAAACATTTTTTTTTAAATTTATGAATAATTTTCTATTTTCTGTAAAAACCAATACATTGCATGTTTTGTACCGAATATTGCAAAAATCAAGTAATTATATAATTATTTGGATTTATTTAAAAAAAAAAGCTTCGAAAAAATTATAGAAATTGTAGAAAAATAAAATATTGCATAACGTGCCTAAATAAATACCTTAGCAACACTGGTGTAGGGTATAACAAATCCAAAAGTTATAAAATAAATTGAATCACAATATTCACAAAAAATAATCATTAAAACACTTAGTTTTTCCATTTGGGTTTCATTAACTCATCTTTTTAAAAGGCAAATAAAACACAAGCTTCAAAAACACCCAAATTGAAGTAGAATATTTTCATTTGAATTAATTGATTTCTTATAAAAAAGTTAACAGAAGCAGTTGATTCATCATACTTATGTTCAATTCAACCAACATTCTTCTCCATTTATTCAACAAGATCTAACTGATAGATTACACGTTGCGACAGTCCAAAACACCTGGGGCCGGATACTATTTTTCTTGTAGGGTTTATCGAGTAAAACAAGATTCCAATAGTTAAATATGCCGGACACTTTCAAAATTCGGATTTATGGTTTTTGTACCTTTGCGCACTTATAAGCCTGTAATTTTGTTGATCATGATCCGATTTTCAATTTCTTACTAGATTTGGAAAGAAACAACTGAGATATTTCGAACGATCTAAGAAAACTTGAGGAATTTAGGTGTTATAGTCAAGCAAACACAAATTTTGTAGATTTTTCAAAAAATTTTCAGCTTTGGTGACGTTTTTATACATTATTTTATTTAGAAACTATAATAAATAAAGTACGTTTATTTACGATTACAACGCATATTTGGGTTTAAAAATAGATAAGTAATTGACTGAGTTATTTAACTTTTCATGAAAATAAACTTTTAAACATATTATACAAAATTTATTTTTGATTATTTAACTGAAAAGTGTTTGCATCATCTCTCGTTTAAGTGACCAGCAATATTCTGAAATCATTTTTATCTTGCCATTTCCTGGTGAAAATGTTCAAAGTTATAGTTATTTTGGATTTTCTCCTGCAATTTCAAAAAAAAAAAAAAAAAAACTGAATAAACTGATTTTAATAGCCTGTCATGTTTGATATTTGATTAGGAATTTGCTGATATTTTTAAGTTAGAAAACTTATCAGTAAAATGTTTACGTAAAATGTCACAGAAATTCATAAAAGCATCAAAAATGTTTCAGAATTTAGATTTGTTACTGCAAGAAAATTTTCACAGATTTGCCACTTATTTTCGCAATAATGCTTTTCGTCTACGAAAATCGATAATGTTTTCCATTCACACACACGCACATATCCACAACTGTAGATTGTTTTACTTACAACATTATCACTTACCATTGTTTACATAATGTAAAACATTGAAATAAATGAACTCCCTGGCAGCCATTAGGTTTCCTTTTCATTTAGACCGTAAATTCGAGCAGATTATCAGCTATCAAGCCATCCTTTACATTATTTAATGAGCACATTTATGTGTTGAGAAATGTATTAAAGAAGTACGTACTTTACTTACTCACTTACTTATTTATGCTCGAACTAAAGTACATGAATACGACCAAAAGAACAACTTAAACGTAATAATAACTTGTGCTTATTGTCATTAGACATAAAAAGCAAAAAAGACAGAAAAATGAAACAAAAAACAAAAAAGACCAAGAAATAGCAACCAAAAAAAGAAATGCGGCTTTTGAAGAGGCTTAAATATGTCTGGATATCATGGCAATGAGTGAATAAAGTAAAAACCCATAGATCATGATTTAAACCATGACTACTTAGGAAAATGGTCTTCGTGTGTATTTCTTGACTTTTCTTTTTTTTATTATACACTTTTATTTCTTTATTTGGTTTTTGTGAGTTTTCTTTTTAAATCTTGAAAATTAGGTAAAAAAACAAATAAGAAAGTATAGTCGGTCAAGCCGACCATATAATACCCTACACCCAGTATATGTACAAAACAGTTTTTCAAAAATGGGCGCTATATGGGAGATATGAACTATTATGGACCGATCAGCCATAAATTTAGTGTCATGATTTTTGTGAATATAAATATTACGTATGTTATAAAGTATAATATAAATATAAATATTTTAAAACGATTTATGGAGATTAAAGTGAATTATGGGAGTTTTGACTGGTAAATGGACCGACCATTATAAAATTAGGTGTCATCATTTCTGTATATATGAAACTTATTTGTGTTGAACTTTATTTAGAAACCAATATTTTTAAGAAATTTAAGGTCGTTAAAGTGATTTTCGGAAGTGGGAATTATGTGGGAGCTACGACTAATTATGGACCGATCATCATAAAATTGTACCATATTGTTTGTATTTATACGAAACATATTTGTGTTTAATATTATTTGGATACCGACATTTTTAAGTGAGTTACGATCTTTAAAGTGATTTCCGGGAGTAGGCTTTATATGGGAACTATGATAAATTATGGTCCAATCTGCACGAAATTTGTAGATGTGATTTGGCTTCATTTACCATTCATTTGCGGTGAAATTTGTGTGGATTCTTGCATAATTCAAACATTTATGACCCCTATTTCGGGAGGACATTTGTATGGGGGCCAGGTGAAATAATGGACCGATTTTCACCAGCTTCAATCCCATCCGTTCTTGGGCCGAAAAATATCAAGTACCAAATTTTTCGGAAATATCTTCAAAATTGCGACCTGTTTTCTGCGCACAAGCTTTACATGGACAGCCAGCCAGCCAGACGGACGGACGGACATCGTTAAACCGACTCAGGAAGTGATTCTGAGTCGATCAGTATAGTTTAAGGTGGGTTTTTGATCAATATTTCTGGGCTTTACAAACATCAGCACAAATCCAATATACGCTCCCCACTATGGTGGTGTAGGGTATAAAAAAAAACACAAAAAATTAAGGAAAAGCTAAACTAACAGCAATAATAATTGATGACCATAATGAATTGACCACGTCATGATGAGCTTTTCCTTTTTCTCCATTTTTACCTCAGTGGAATTGTTTTATTTTAATTTATTACAAACAGCAAAATGTGAACTTTTAAAAGTTAAATTTCAATTGAAATGGTGGCAAATAATTTAAAATTAAACTCACATAATCAATATTCCACTGTATTACTTGTTTGTATGTGTATGAGTTTTTCTGTTAGTGCAGGCACAACATTTCAGTACGTATTCTTACTTGAGCTTCCCCACTTAATGCGTGTATGTACATACATATGTATGTATGTTTGTATGTATGTATATGTGTGTATACATATATGCATGTATGTACGTACACACATATGTATATACTTGTACCTTCTTGATTTAGTGGATTTATTGGGGATTACCTACATTACAAATAAATGTGTATGTATAGGTTTACCGTTAAAGTATAATGTTTTCGATTTATTTTCTGGTTTTTGTTTTATTCATTAATTTTGTTTGTTTCTTTTTGTTGTATGTGTGTTAAACAAGCTATTGAGATTTTTATATGACATTTTTTTTATGTTGTTTTTCGATTTATTTTATGTCTCTTTACACTGACTGATATTTCCTTTTCATTATGAGTATAAAAATTTAATTTTTTGTTTTTTATTATGTAGCAACAAAAAACTCAAATTATCCCAGTTGAAAATAAATTTTAACAGAATTTGTATAATCCAAGGGAGTCGAACTGTCTAGACATTTTGACTATTTAGTTTAATTTTTGTGTGCAACTGCGTATATAAATAAATTTAGGTGGACTATTGTTTTATCAAAACTGAAATACTGGATGGTTATTATGAGATAACTAAAATAGAAATGACAAAAATTATTATGTATATACAACTACTCCGTACCTTTGCTTAGCATGACATTAAAAAATGATTTTCAAAGCACTGTCAAGTCAATGTAACTGAAATGTTTTGTTCAAATTTCTCTAACTATTAACTCAAGTGTAAGATTTACTTAAACAAATAACCATTCATCCACTAGTTGCAAAAAAATCCCACAAATTAAGAAATTCAGGAGACGAAATAATGAAACATGTTCTTAGAGTAGAATGAAAAAAAGTTTTCCTTAGGCGTCTTAAGAAGAGTAAATAATATTAAGCAGTCAACACGCGCCAGTTCTTGCAGTTTATTTCGGAAATGTTTTGATATTATTAAGAAAACACAAAAAAGCGACAATTTGTTTGTGTAGATATAAATTCAGACAGAAAAACCTAATTATGACACAGTGGGATAAAATATAAAATATTAAATTATATAAATCTGTTGATCGACCCTTAGGGCATTTAATAATTTAATATGTCTATAGGTACATTTACATAAATGCATAAACTAAAAGCATGATTAAATTTTTCGATTTTGGTGGCAATTAATTGTTTAACTCGATTGCAAAAATGTTTAATTCGATTGCAAAATGTAAAAGTTGTGTTACTTTTTTCAAGTAGAGAAATTAAATATTTTTGACAATTTATTCTGTTTTATTCGAACTGTTAATTTTGCAATTGTACTTAAAGTAATACACATAAAATGTCGACGAAAGTGGACAACAAACATAATAAAACAAATGTATTTAGGTTTTCGAGACGAAGTCTTGACATGAATACGAAAACACTGAAGAAAAGGAGGCAACATGTAAATAGAAATTAATAAATAAAAATGATAATTACAGCAAATTTCGAACCACCAGGTAACACTGGTTAAAAGATTGATGTTTGTCTGTTGGCTAGCAGGCACCGCAAGTGGTGCAGATGGTTAGAACGCAAAGAATTCTGATGAGAGAAAGTGGTGTTTCTCGAAACATATGTAAATTCAACAACCCAGGTTCGAATCCCAGCCAAGAAAATTATCAATAAAAATTTTAATAATAAAAATTTTTCAAGTTGTAAAACAATTCCTACCTTCAGTAAAAATAATTCAATGAAAATTAAATTTAATGAACTCGAGCCCGACTAAATAAATATCGAATATTTTTGACAATTTTACAAACGTGAACATGGCTAAATTTAAATAAGATTTAAGTTTCTAAACTTATTCGAAGGAATAATAATAAGAAAAACTTTTTCTAATTAGATTTTAATTTCCCTACAAGAAATTGAAAATCTCTTTTCGCAAAAAATTCATAAATCTAAAAATAAGTTTTTGTTTTTTTTTTTATTGAAAATTTATTAGTCAGTAATTTAAGAATAAGTAAAAATACACAATTTACTTAAAAAGTTAAAGTTAAGTTTAACATATTCACTTTGTTTTTATTGTTTGTCTACCTAAAAATACCAAATTATTAATAGAAAATGTGGTAGGTTCCACTTCTTCTAAACTTTGTTCATATACCATCATACGAAATAAGTAAAAGAAACTGCTTAACAGAAACAAATCTTTAAACCAAATGCCTGAGGTTCTTTGTACAAATTTCTTATATTTGAACGCTATGTTTTACAAAATCTTTACAGTGCTTTAAAACTATTCAAAGTCGATTAATCGATGGTTAAAAGCTTAAAATAATTAAAATAAATATTAAGAAATAAATATAAAGTCTGTCTTCTGCCACAAAATGTTTAGGTTTTACATATTCCATTATCGATCTATTAGTATTTTATCATTTGATATCCGGTAGTAATTTCTCTATTTGTATTTAATTTTTCTGTGATTGTGTATCTTTAAAGTTTTGCAGAAAGAGTACAAAAATGGGAAAACTTCAAACAGCAGCAGTGTTTGTCCTTTTTTGCAAAGAATTGAAAAAGTTTTCTTTTTGTGCAAATAAAGAAAAGTAACTGTTTTTCTCAAGTCTATTCAGTAGAGCTGTCATCGCCAGTAGTTTTGTCTATAGTTAATGGCATTTTGCTGAAATACAGTTTACTTAATCATTTCAAATGGAAATAGAATACGAAAAAGGGATTTGTTAACAAATCAATGCTAAGGATGACAAAAGCGATAAAAAAGGACAGCACAAAAGAGCCAGCTAAGCCTTTATCAAATTTACAAACACTAAATGGGATCATACTTTGGGGATACTAATGAACCAAAATAGATGTTAACTATTTCCATTGCACCTATATCATTTATTTATTGAATCTTGCAATATGTTTCAATATTTCAGATCTTTTGAATTTGAATTTGAACTTAACTAGCACTTCTTTTAATATACCTATGTAGACTATGTAAGCTCATCGCAGGGATTCTTACATATGTTTAAAAACATTACAATTTACAATACGAAAAAGTGTATTAAGAAAATGTTTGATACTAAATAGTAATTTAGATTTTACATTTTAAAATTTTTAGAACAAAATCAAATAAACAAAAACATTAAAATCAGCAAGGAGCCGAGGAGAAATTTGGCACAAATTATAATATTTATACCCTACACCACCATAGTGGGGAGGGTATATTGGATTTGTGCTGATGTTTGTAACTCCCATAAATATTGGTCCAACACCCACCTTAAAGTATACCGATCGACTCACAATCACTCCCTGAGTCGATTTAATGATGCCCGTCCGTCTGGCTGTCTGGCTGTTCATGTGAAGCTTGTGCGCAGAGTACAGGTAGCAGTTTTGAAGATATTTCAATAAAATTTGGTACGTAAGGATGGGATTAAAACTGGTAAAAATCGGTCCATTATTTCACCCAGCCACCATACAAATGTCCCCCCGAAATTGGGGTTTAACGATCATAAATGTTTGAATTATGCAAGAATCCATACAAATTTCTTCGCAAATGAATGGTAAATGAAGCCAAATCACATCTATAAATTTTGTGAAGATCGGTCCATAATTCGTCGTACCTCCAATATAAGGCTTACTTCCGAAAATTACTTAACAGGGCATAACTCTTTTATAAATGTTGGTATCCAAAAAATATTGAGCGCAAATATGTTTCGTATACATACATATAATATGGTAGAATTTTATGGCGATCAGTTCATAATTAGTCGCAGCTCCCATATAAGGCACACTTCCAAAAATTGCTTTAATGATCAGAAATCTCTTAAAAATGTTGTTATCCGAATAACATTTAACAAAAATGAGTTTCGTATGTACAGAAATGATGACACCTAATTTTATAATGGTCTGTCATATAAGACTTTAGTCAAAATTGTCATATAATACCCTCTTCGTAATTCACTTTAACCTCCATAAATCTTTTAAAATTATTTATATCGAGATATAGTTTAACACACATAATATTTATATTCACAAAAATCATGGCACTGAATTTTTGTATGATCAGAAAAACTGTTTTATTTATATACTGGATGTAGGGTATTATATGGTCGGGCTTGACCGACTATACTTTCTTACTTGTTTTGTTTTTTAAATTGCATTTTAAATAAGCCATAATTAAATAAGGTGTTTTATTAAGAATCTGTAACAATGTGCGGTCGTAAGAACTGCGGTCAATCTACAAGTATTATGCTTTTGACATTGAATCTGATTTGTCATGAACAATAACAGATAAAGTACATCAGCGAGAAATTCCTGCTCACAATACTAATAGTAACAGAGTATATTTAAGTTGAATGTCAAGTTAAGAAATAAAGAAAAAGAATAGCAGAGAAAATTTAGCTCGTGTATATTTAACTTTGATTTCAATCTGTTTATTGTTTAAATCTTTTTCCTTGTTGGGAAAAAAATCTTTTTATAAATACTTTGTATGTATGTATTTATAAATTTTCTCTTCGATAGACAACCGACAAGACAAACAGACAAAAAAAGTGAAGAATAAAAGGAAAACATGAGAAGTTGTATAAAATCACATGACAAAACATTGTCATCATCTAGACTCGTGTTACAATTCTTGTGTTATACAACTCAGAGAACAGCGGGTGAAAAACCATCAAAAGAATCAAATGAATTTAAACGAAACCCACTGAATCTGTTTTGTTTTTATTTTACAACAAAATTACTAAAGTAGTCGTCGCTGAGATGGCAAGAGACAAAAGGATCACATAACCATTAGAATATCCCCAACAAGCAACTAAATAAATGTATATGTACATATGTATTTAAATGGTTACATTACATACATACATATATACTAACTATAGTTAGGAATTTGAATACACCAGAATTATATTGTCATTTCACATCCATACATTCAGTCAGACAGACAGACACAGTCAGATATGCAAACAAAACAAAATAAAACATAAACATATATTCTGCTTATACAGATGATGGGCCTGCATGAGCATTTCATAACTATTTCTAGTCACAGAATCATATTCCCAGTCATATTCACATTCACAGTCACAGTAGCTGTAGTCATTCTATGATTTTATGAACATTATGAGAATTACATAAAATTTTCTTGTTTAAATGCCAAATAATTACGAGACAACAGCAAAATTTCAAAAAAAAAGAATTGTTTTTTTTTTACAACTTTTTTATGTCTTACCGATGATAAAAATATTTATGACAATTTAATACGAAAATGAAACAAAGTTAAATAATAACCAAAAAATAAAATTTATTTAGATTTGGTACAACAGATTACAATTTAATTGATTGTTCTAACTAGTATGTGGAATACGAGTAGAGTGTCAATTTCGTTAGGGTCGCATTTTATGGACCAAGTAACACTTTATACTAATATACATACATACAAACATACATATACGTACATACATACATATATATCTAGTTACTATTATAATATTTTTTATTATTTGTTGGTGAGCAGTAAAATAAAAAAACACAAATGAAATTCATAGATTTTTTATTGTTTGTGATAAATACTGAAAGTATTTTAGTATGAATGAAAAAAATAAAAACTACTGGTTTAAAAATTCTATAAAATAAAGGAAATGAATAGATATTGTATGATATGTACTTATATCGTTGGCTTCGTTTATAAACGAGATAAGTCTCTTCTCAGAAATTTTACGGGAGGCACAAAAACGCCCTTGTTTTAAAAAATTTTTGAAATCAGTTACAGCAGTTACAGTTATTACTGATTGTTTATGATTTATCATGAAAATTAGAAAAAAATACGTTGAAGGTTTATACGTCATTTTTGGGACTTGGCACATTATCTCTTACGCATAAAAAAATTTAAATAACATTTCTTTAACGAACAAAACGTTTTTGGAGAAAATACTAATATGATTGAAAAGGCAAAACTTTTTTTTCATGTCTTAAAACAGATTTCGTAAGTCGCCTTGTATTAGTCTCCTAGAATGCATATTGGCAGAGACAATGTATTTTCAGTAAAATCAAAATCAAATGTAAAAATGTTATTTGATGGATTACCTTCTAATATTATTTGTATTACACAATGTGTTTAAGGTGAAATAACATTCGCAAGGATAAAAAGGAACTTTCTAATCAAATTAAGAATGTGTTGTTGACTTTGGATCAAATAATGGAGGACTAACAGACTTGGCAGCCATTACCCAAAAGACTTGATTTCATGTTTCAATTTATTTAAAAATGCTAAATTTATTTACAAATATTAATCATTCATATCTACACAATTAAGCTTCAATTTTTGCGTATATCAATTGGTTTTGATTTTTTTAAAACCGAAATTAAATTTTTGGAAACTCCAGCTGAAATCGGTTTTTTTATGTTCGAAATTCAGTTTTGTTTTTGTGTTAGAATTTCAGTTTTGCGACAATTCGTGTAGAGATTTAGAATTTGTTTTAAAAATGTTTTATTACATTTTTTCAGGCAGATCTGTGTAGGTCGGAAAAAACAAGGGACTTTTATACAAAAAAAAAATCCAAATAAAGAATTTCGTCATCCTAAGCCGTTCTTCCCAATTTCGATCGCCATCTATTCTGAACCATTATTTATAAGCTAAGGAAAGTTGATTTCAACACAGTCTAATAAAAATTTTGAAAACAAAAATGAGGAATGATCTGCATATGTTTATATACAGTGGTGGTCATATAATTTAAACATTCATCAGAAGAGTAACCTATTCAATTAATTTTCTATTTATAAAGAGATAGATATATTTTTTCACTACTTAATTCTAAATCAAATACCTGCAAAGTGAAATGGCTTTCCAGGCCGCCTCAATGTTTTCCCAAAATTTATCTAAATATTTGCTGTCAACCTCGTTCCACAAGTTCTCAATTGGATTGTGATCAGGGGACTGTGCTGACCATTTCAAAACATTCATATATATATTTTGTTCTTCTAAACAATTCTTCGCAAGTCGTAAAGTATGTTTGGGATCATTGTCGTACATAAAATACCATAAAAGCGGAAAATTTTCTTCAGCGAATGGTATCATTGAATTTTCTAAAATATTATTTTAAATTTTAAGATTTTCTGGCTATTGGCCCAAGTGCACCCCCAAGCATTACATTACCACTGCCGTATTTAATTGTTTTTATGGTATACTTTGGATGATGCTGCTGATTAATCGGACACCATACGTAACGTTTTCCATCATATCCCCAGCGACAAAACTTTGATTCAACACTCCAAAGTATGGTTTTCAAACAACTTTTCAGCACTCTAGCCTTGATTTTATATGCTTTTTTGATGCAGCCATGAAGAGAAACATCATTGTTCTAGATGAAACTTCAATCCCATGCGATGACTGCACTTCAAGCTGTATTTGCTTGAAAGTTTTAAATGGATCTGCTTGAGAGATTCTTTTTATAATTTAATCCTCTCTTTTGTTTGTTTTTCGGTGTTTGGGAGCTCTTGCCACATTTATAGTTATCCCACATGTATTTAAATTATTAATGTCGTTGTATAGTTTTGCTCTCGAGGAAATTAGAGGTTTTAAGATTATTATAATTTTTTTATTTATAATTTAGCATTAAAACACTTTTAATACTTACCGACAATATTTTGAAAATATGTTATTATAAAACTAAGATTAAAACAGAGCTAAAAATGTTTTAATTATGTGTCCGCCGCGCAAAACGCATTCATGCAAAATAACGAATTATTTTACAAAATAAATTGATGATAGAGAGAAATATCTGAGGAATTAAGAGAAAGTTGTTGTGGAAAAGTACTGTTAAAATTCCAAAAAAAAAAAACATTAAAAAATTTTAATTGGGTGAGACTGGAATTATGTTTTAAATATATGGCCACCACTGTATATACTTGAATGTAACAAGTGTTCCTACGAACTGCAATGGAAAAGGAAAAGCGGAATATATTCTAATATATGAACAGAGCATGAAAACTTTTCCTGTGTCTGAATATTTTCATATTTCTTTTAACGTTTTAAATCTAGTGATAATGACAGGATGCGCTAAAAAAATATTTCTAAATGTCATACCCTAATTTTTCCTAGAATTTGTATAACAATCAATGACGTTCGAATTCGTCGTTCATATTTATATTGAAAATGTTTACAACGGCAAACTTTGTATTTTTCCAGCTTAAATATTAATAATTTTCCAATCGCCTGCTAAGGAAACATTGATTGATTTTCTTTCAAAGATTTTTATTGATTGTCAACAATTTTATGTCAATTTTTTTTTTTGATTTATTGATACGACGATTGCCAATATTTTAACAGTGTTTTAACAAAACAATAAAAAAAAAAACTTAATACATTTTATGTTCATTGTTTGTTTGAGTTTGTTAATGTTTTTCTTGGAATGCCATAAATTTAACTTTTTTATTTGGTAGGTTCAATAAAATATTAAAAAAGGTTAACCGACTTTGTTTATTATTCAATTATAAAATAGAATACAAGCATGTATTCATTTATATAGTTTGTGCATAAATATTTTTGGTTTTTTGTTAAAAATATTGCAGCAATATTTTTTTTTTTTTTACATTTTAAAAGTATCATTACCCTGCAAATAATATTGGTCTACGTGATCCATTTTAGATGAAATGGACTACTTACAACACGGTCCAATGTAATGCAGCCATGGGCCAATGTCACAGTTAAACAAGAGTTTGTAGTTAAACGACATGATTTCGTGTTAACACGATTGCATATTGAGTTGTTGTTATTTAAAACTAACCCTCTTGAGTACTCCATAGAGTAGAAGCATGGAGTAGTTTTGGGACTACTCCGTTGGGTTATATGGTCCAATCCTAGGAGATCGCAATGTTAAATCGACCACCTTTTTTTTCATATATTTGGAGTAGTTTTGGAGTACTCCTACTCCTCTTTGGGCTAGTGTTTACATACATGTATGTACTAGTCGCGTTATTTGCAGGGTAAGCATACAAATACACATACATACATACATTCTCTATATGTATATTTTTATATATACATAAATAAATATGAATGTATATATATACATATATACATAGGTTTGTATTGTTTTTTTTGTACAACTGCGCAATTTCAAATTGTGTTAAATGTAAGCATACAATTTGTAACGAACTCTATGTACCCTTTATTTTGAATTTTTTTTTTCAAATATTTTAGAATATTTAATAATTTTAGCATTCAAGAATGTTTAAGTTTGTACATATTTAATTTGAACATTCAAATATTTAATTGAACATTTGAACCAGCTGTCAAATTTCATTTGTTAAAGCAGGATTTCATTTCATTAGCATATCATAGGAGGGAGTACAACATACTTTATTAATAAATAAACACGAATTACTTAATTAATTATTGTTAACTTGAAATTCGAAAAGAATAGAAAACTTAAAACCAATAGCAAATAAAAAAATGAAAAAAAAAAAATTTAATGTTTAAAAACACTGAAAAAGGCTTTCATAAAAAATTTGGGATTAAAGGACTTCAAAGCTCTTATCAGCTATCTTTTTTTAATCAAGTGCTTAAAGATAAGTCTTCTTCATTTATGTACTTTGCAGAACATTTCAAGTTCATTTCAATCAGTCAGGTCACATTATTCCATTACACCCATTCAGTGATACACCAAACAAATGCGATAGGTACCATTACTTCACACAATTGCTGATTGCTTTTCATTAGGTCTTTTTATTAAATTAATTATCTTTTCATGACAACCCAATAACTTTATTTAACCTTTCTTTGATCACATTTGCAAACTCCTTTTATAACCTCCACCACAAAAGCTAAGGGGTATATTGAATTTGTCATTACATTTGTGACACATCCAATAGATGTTACATAATCTTACTTTATTCTAGATCTTTTGTGATATTAAATTTCTAATAAATGAAATTATTATTAAAAAATGGGTCAATTTCGTTCAACAGAAAAAATAAATCAATATTAAAACAATCCTCAGGTTTAACAGGAGTTCTCTCACTCATGTATACACGTCAGCGTTGTCAACTTGGTGCGTTTTGCACCATTTTTGGCCGCACTTGAGAGCATCACATAGTTTTTCATGAATTTTTACTGTGGATCAAATGACGGGAATTCCCAATGAAAATCCGTTGAAATGAGTTTTGTTTGTTAGAGCAAGTATTTTACCATAATAACAACTCTCATTGTGTACAAAGAGTAACACAAATTAGCTGTAACTTGTTTGAATATCAGCGGGAATTGCCGTCATTAGTTTAATTAGACACAAGTGAATGACGCGAATTCCCGTCATTAGTTTAATTAGACAACAGGGAATGACGGGAATTCGCGCACAAAAGCCGAAAGGGTTAAATCAAAGATACGTAACCGAATAATAACAATAGTGATGAAGATATCAGCTTTATTAATTTGGAATAATTAGTATATGTAAGTTGTTGATCTCTTTAAAAAGAATTTATAAAATTATTTTACAAAAATGTATCACATTGTACCAAATAGAAATATGTAAAATATTTACGTACTATTTATGTACTAATTTGTTTATTTTTGTTAAATTTTCTATTTTTGAAACTATTTTGTAAATATTGTTATATTTTTAATATGAAGTAATTAAAATTCTGATGAATTTTTAAAAATGTTTTAATACTGAATTAATATTATTTATTCTGAATCTTTACTATTAATTACTTTACAACAGTTCAATAAATAGGACATTTTTCAATTACGAAGCGGATTCCAGTTATAACGAATAGTTTTAAAGCTTTTTAAAATAAAACAATTTAATGGTTTTAAATGAATTGAACCGTCCACCACCAAGAGTGGTGTATGAGGGTATATTACGTTTGTCATTCCGTGCGAAACTTTTTTAATATTCATCTAAGACCCAACAAAGTATATATTTTCTTGATCCTTATGATATTCTAAGTCGATTTAGCCATGTCCGTCTATCTGTGTGTCTGTGTAAAACACTCTCACGTCCAAACTATACAACTTAACTAAACGAAATTCCTAGAAAAATTTTTCTTATTTTCCGGGTAACTTTGGTATAAAAATCAGCAAAATCGGTTTAGGCCAACCAGAGTTATGGACCAATATGTGAGACAACCTCCATAAAAATTTGATATTTTTTGTCCATTTTATTGCAATATTTTGAAATATATTGCAGATAATACCATGAAATTTTGCATACGTTGTTTTTATGATAAAAGAAGAAAGTGTGCGGAAAATAGTAAGAATCGGTCCATGATTTTTCATAGCCCCCATACAAAAATGTTCCCGAAATATTGCTCATTTATACATAAATGTCTATAAAATTGGAACATCAAGACAAAATTCAGCAAAAATAAAGAATTCGAAAAACGAAATTTTTTTTAGTTCGGTCCATGTTTGACCATAGACCCCATATAAAGTCCACTTCCAAAATTCACTTAAATACGTATAAAACAGATATAAATAATGTTAAACGGCAAATAAATTGTTGTACTCAATTTTATGGTGGTCGGCCCAGAATTAAGGACCACATCTGAAAAAGACATTTATTCCTATATATATTCTATAAATAATGGTACCGACTCATTCTATAAATAATGGTACCGACAGATCATTTACATATATACAAAAATCGTCCCATAAAATTTTGTGAATTTCGGTCTATTTTTAACCGTATGCCCCATATGAAGCCCTCTTGCAAAAATCACTTTAATACTCATAAATCTCTTATAAATAAGGGTACCAATCCAAAACTTTACACGGATTATTTACATACATGCCTAAATCAAACTGCTGGATTTTCAGAATATCGGTCCATATTTGACAATATCCCCCATATAAGGTCCACTCTCGAAATCCACGTTAATACTAATATATATCTTAAATATACCGTTATTATGTTGAAATTTATATGAGAAGATCGGCCCATAATTTGTCATAGCTGTCATATAAGAACCATTTCCAAAAAACAACTAAACCCACAAAAATGTCTAACAAATATCGATATCGAACCAACTTTTATATGATTCAGAATTTTTAATCCAGTAATCATATTAGTATCGATTATACGGCAATTATGCTAACTGATTTTGTAGATGTCAGTCCATAATTGGCAATAGCTCTCGAATTAAGTCCACTTCCGAGCATACTAAACAACCATACAACTCATGTAAATAACGCTATTGAGATGAAATTCAACCAATATAATCCTAAAATACATAG
Source organism: Bellardia bayeri (assembly GCA_950370525.1). Lineage (NCBI taxonomy): Eukaryota > Metazoa > Arthropoda > Insecta > Diptera > Calliphoridae > Bellardia > Bellardia bayeri. The sequence goes on from OX493266.1 coordinate 101,532,493, forward strand.
AAATCACATTAGTGGATACTGGATTTAGAAGCTATCAGTCCATAACTGGTCCACTTCTACTATGCCACCCATAAATCTCTTGTAAATAATATTATTGAGATCAAATTCAAACATAAAAGCCTCATCTTATATCTTATCCTTTTTTTAAACTCTGTTTCTTAACTTGTTGTGAATATGGAAAAATGTTCTTTTAATTTTATAAATTGTTAAATTACAATCAAGATTATTATGAAAATCAGACAAACTCTGGAAATTATGATGGTAATTGGTAATTACATCAATTATAAATGGTCAAAATTGATAAAATTTCAAATTATTTAACATAAACTATGTTGGTCGTAAAATTGTCTTTCAAACAATATATCAAATACTAATAAAATTTGCACTAAGACTGAATAGAAAACACAGAATGAGAATATTCTAGTTCTATAACCAGTGTAGTTTTTCTATTTCTTATTACGTTTAAGTGGAGGGTATTTAAGATTCGGCACAGCCTGAATTCCTTTTAAATTTTTTTTGCGTTTAGCTTTAAAAACTAACCCCCTTATTCATAAAACTTGTCAAAGGTTTATAACAGGCTTATAAGGCAAATATCCATAGAAAATTTGCTTTATAAGCCTGTTATAAACCCTTGATAAGTTTTTATGAATTAAACTGTTACTTTGTAAAACTCATAAGCAATTTAAAGTCAGAATTTTTCCAAAAGCAATTCGCAGTATACAATCTGAACCATTACTAATTACAATCACTGTTAACATCGAGAAGAAACACTCGTGCAATTATAGTCATATAATTAAAACATACAGTGATTCAGATTACTTTTGTCATCTCATGGTTATAAGTCTTTGAACTGATTAATAAATCCTAAAAATCAATTAATTATTAAAAAATACATTATTTATTGGAATAAAAATATGATTTTATTTTTTTTAATTAATCTAATTTAATTGTAATTAAGAATTTAATACACGTATTTGACTATTTATGTAAAAACACAAAGTTCTTTACCTGAAAGAAATGTATGTTTACTAACCATTTTCTATAAATAAAAATTATTTGCGCTGTCCAGATCTATGATACGATTCCATTACAAATGTAAAAATGTAATCTATATGGAGTTATAATGACAACTGATTATAACCGAACTCGACTGTATGTAAAAAGTGTATTTTTTGTTCATTATTTGCTACTTTAAAATACTCGTACATATTAACTGCAATCAAACAATTAGTTACAATGAAAATATTTAGTGAAAGGGTAGACAACAATGTGTACAATAATTTTTTAAACTCAATTAAATTAACTTCAGAACAATATATAGAAATATTTATGAAATTTATTTAGTTATTTACAGGACAAAAATAGAAAAGCCATTGGCACGGCACGGCACGGCACGAACGCTAAATAAAAATTAAACAATTTAATAGTCTTAAATGAATTAAATAGAACCGATTTAAGTTACAAACATTTTTTTTATTTAAAAATAAAATGCCATGAATTCCTTTTAAATTTATGAAATTTTCAACACTAATAAAGTTATTATTTGTTCAAAACACTATTTAATGAAATTGTCGGACACATTCATTTCCACTGTTTAGAAAGTAATTTTATATGAAATTACAAAAGAATGTACACTTCAAACCTGGTATAGATTCCAATGGATGCTACAAATGAATTTAAAAACTTTAAATAGAAACATTTATTTAGCAACATTTTGTGTCTGACAGTTTTTTGATTTGAAATTGTGGTTGTTTAGTCGACACGTTTCCACAATTCACAAACTGTCACAATTAAGGCCTCAAAAGTGTTGTGTACGTAGTTGTTTGATAATGTGTCACTTTTGCTGCATGTGTATGAATTTGTGTGGGTGTATGTATATGTGTGTGTGTCTGTATATGCAGGAGTATATAAATACTTGCTCATAAGTATGAACACTCACTCGTACATATGTGTTGATGCCAGTAATAATCATCATAATTACGATGATGATGATGATGCTGTGGAGGCTGATGTTGTTTGTAAATAAGTTCAGTGCACCTGTCTGTTTTAAATGATGTTGATGATTATAACGATATTGTTTCTGTTGCTGATAACGCCTTACATTTTATGAGTGATGATGAATATGAACATCGTTATCATTATCATCACCGTCATCATCTTCATGAACATCATCATGAACACAACCTGGTAATTGTTTGGTGCTTGTAGCAGTGTTGAAGTCAATCAAATGTAACGTGTCAACAACACGGTTATTAAACGTGTAGAGAGTTAAAAAACCTAAAAACATATACATATGTATATCTATGTATATCCACATATATAAAAAAAAGCTTCTGTACATGAGTTAAATAAAACGTAAATTTAAAAAAAAGATGTTGAAAAATATATGGCAGTATGGAGGTAAATGTATGTGTACTTAAGGTTGATGGAAATATTTTTTTTTTCTTTGCAATGACATACAAATCTGTATCCACACACCCCCTGCACTTGTACTTAGTATCTTGGCTCTCTGTATTCATTTTAAAAGCATTTTCGTTGTGTCATCTGGAGCAGCATTCAGAAATTGTAAAAGAAGAAAACCATTGATAACTAAATTCAATTTAGTTATATTGAATTATTTTTGACATTTTCTTCAATCTTCAAAGTCTACATTTTCTATAATTTTCGCTTTTAGTATCGTTTCTTTTTTCCAACTAAATGAATTTAGTTGGCAACAAGAGCCACATAAAAACTATTGAACTAAGTTACTGAGGACGCAGACCAACTCTTAAGTTTATAAATAATATGAAATGGAAAGTGTAGTTTGAGTTTTACTTTATTTGGTTCTCGCAATAATAAATATAATATAATAATAAAAAATAGAATTTGTAAATTTATAATATTTATAATATGTTCAAAATAATTCAGAATGAATTACAACTGAATTTGAAGGTATAGAATAGAAAATTGGGGAAAATATTTGTCATATGTTTTAAACATACAAAAGGATTTATTGGTATAAATAGATGCAGAAATATCAATGAATCAATGAATTTTAATCCAAACTCGTAGAAAACATACGTACACATGGAAAACATACTCGTATTTAAATTGCACGAACTCCAAATTCCGTAAAGGTAATAAGTCAACCTCAGTTTTAACTTGAAACTGTCCTAAAATATCGATTGATTAGTTTTGCCGAATCTTAAGTACCCTCCACTTAAACGTAATAAGAAATAGAAAAACTACACTGGTTATAGGAGTAGAATATCCTTATTCTGTGTTTTCTATTCAGTCTTAGTGCAAATTTTATTAGTATTTGATATATTGTTTGAAAGACCAACATAATTTATGTTAAATAATTTGAAATTTTATCAATTTTGACCATTTATAATTGATGTAATTACCAATTCTCGCCAATTCATAATTTACAGAGTTTGTCCGATTTTCATAATAATTGATTGTAATTTAACAATTTATACAATTAAAAGAACACAAAGCTAAGAAACAGAGTATAAAAAGGATAAGATTATAAAGTGACGCTTCTTTTGGTTGAATTTGATCCCAATAACATTATTTACAAGAGATTTATGGGTGGGATAGTAGAAGTGGGCATAGTAGAGGTGAGACTGATTGCTTAATGTTATTTCTATGTATTTTAGCTTTATTTTGGTAGACAAAACATGGACCTATCGTCTTAAATTTTGGAACAGTGAATTTTATACATAAGAGGATATCTCACGTCAAATTTCAAAAGTGAACCTAATAAGGATGATATAGTTAAATATGAAGCGATATTCTCAAAATCCAGCAGTTTGATTTTGGCATGTGATCCGTATAAAATTTTGGATCGGTATCGTTACTTATAAGAGATTTATAAGTATTGAATTAATTATCGGAGAGGGTATACACTCAAATATGGATTCTGCAGAATGATTTTTGTGTATATATCTATATAAAGTTTTGAGTCGGTACCGATATTTATAAGATACACATACATATATAAAGGTTAATGACTTTTTCGGATGTGGTCCTTGTATGGGAGCTATGACAAATTTTAATCTGTTAACCATATTTATATCAGTTTTATACGTATTCAACTGAATTTTGGAAGTGGGCTTTATATGGAGTCTATAGTCGAACATGAAGCGAACTAAACAAATTTTCGTTTTGCGATTTCTTTTTGCATGCAACTTATTTTTGTTGAATTTTGTATTGATATTGAAATTTTATAGGCGTTTGTGTATCATTAAGCCATATTTCGGGAAGCTATTTGTATGGGGGCTATGAGAAATCTTAATCCGATTCTTACTATTTTCATCACACTTTTTTCTTTTATCATAAAAATAACGGGTAAAAAATTGTTATAAAAAATATAAAATTTTTATGGAGGTTGCCTCACATTTTGGTCTATAACTCTGGTTGTACTATACCGATTTTTCTGATTTTTAATACCAAAGTTACCTACAAAATATAAAGTAAAAGGTCGAGAGAGTGTTTTACACAGACGGACATAGCTCAAGCGACTAATTTCATAAGGATCAAGAAAATGTATACTTTGTTGGGTATCAGATGAATATTAATAAAATTTCACATGGAATGACAAACGTAATATACCCTTATTCACCACTTGTGGTGGTGGAGGGTATAAAAACAAAAGGAGTTTATCTTAGAATACATAAGGAAAAAATTAATAATAATTTTTTGTTGTATGTATATTTTATATGATAAACATATTGTTCTGGTATAAAACTTGGTATTTTAAATGATCGATATAGTCGTGGCTATTTGTTAATATCTTGAAAAATTTAACTAAATATCTATGCGGTCATACTGACATAATTTTTCAACTGCCCTGTCACAAGAATTTAGAATGTAACACTTTATAGGTTCGAAAATTAGAATTGCAAAAGTTAGAAATACAAATAATTTTTCCCAAGTTCCTTGCTAAATGGCACCGAAATTTCTGCTTGTATTAACACATAAAAGTGTCAGAGTCTTAATTCTACTTTTTCAGTTGATTCAGTTGATTTTCAAAATTAATGTGTTTTAATTACCAGCTAAATAAATAATAAAAAATAATTTCTCTATTACTTTCAAAATCGACTTATAAAATTCGAAAAATGCTTTCTATTTTTGCTGAGTAAAGATTCTAATAAAATATAATTGCACTTTACGCTGGTGGTTTAATTGTAAGTCACTTTGACTTAAAAAAATAATAAAAAACCAAATAATGCTTTCTTTCAATTAAACATCTATTACATTTTCCCATATTGTCTTCCCCCAACTGATTCGTCGTCTATTCATTCCAGTTCAAAATACAGTTTTCAACACGAATTTAGAAAATAAAATGAGAATGAGAGAAAAGTAAAAATGGAATAGAAGCATGTCATAGATGCGTATGATTTGCAATAAATTCCACTTTGGTGACTTCAAATTTTCGTTGATTTGCACCCAGCAAACAAACTTACAACGTAAAGTGAAGCTAAATATAATATGAAGAGAAAACTCTACACAAACTTAAACAAAAGACGAATGAATATGTTTTGCTTGGTTATAAATAAAAATCTATAAAGCTAAACAAATTAAATTCATAAAATTTTAAACAACTCAAAAACATAACTATCTCTGGAGTAACAAAATAGCATTTTTAGTAATCAAGTATTCCAGGAAAAAATAAATAAATATAGAAAAACAAACCAACAGTGTTTTATTTAGGAAATTATTTATTGTTAACCATACACAATGGGAAGATCCTAATACTCCGCAATCAGACAGCTGGACTGTTTAAACTACTGTTGCTAAACTTTATTATTGGTTCAGAATTGGAAACATTTTAATTGATTGACATGAGATGTGTTGAAAACAAAATTAGACTGTAATAAAGTGTAAGAAAATACAAATTTTTAATTGCGCTGGATATTTTGTTCATTTAACACTTTATTACAATAAAGCAGGTTATTTGCTTTCGAAAATAATTTCGTGCAAGTTTCGTTTCATAATTATAATATTCACTTTTCAAATTGAAATGTATTTAAAGTACATAGTTATTTATGCATTTGGCAATTATCTAGAAATAGTTACGTGTAGTGAAAATACACATAAAGGAAGAAAGATTTGGTGGATTTTTGCACTTTTCGATTCAAAGTCCCGGATCACACAATGCAACTTTTGCTGCTCAACTTTTGAGTTTTTGGGTGAGAGGGGAAAAGAGAGAGAGAGAGAAAGGGGAACACTATTCTTTCCCCTATAACCAACAAACTCAAAAGTTGAGCAGCAAAAGTTGCCTTGTGTGATCCGGGACTAAGTTAACAAAAAGTTGTATTATTTACGCATTCAACTGATGCCACTTCTTGACTCGTCTAAATAAATGTAAGTATAAATATACGATGCCAATTGAATGTTTCAATGCAGAAAAATCAGAATAACTAAAAGATTTAAAAGTAAGTAGGGCATATATGTACACATAACTAATATAGTTTTAAACTAGCTATTAATTGTGATATATGTACATAAATATGTTTATGATTTGAACACTTTTATGAACTTCATTGTTACAATTGCCCAGCACTGCTTTAGATCGGTATTAAAATGATGACACCTGGTATGTATATTTTGTTCATCATCATTATACTGTAGCGTGTCTTTATGTTAATCAATGCCAACACAATGTGTAGCGTTTTATTTACGAATAAAAATATCAAATATCAATGTCGTTGATCGTCATATACCCTCTGTTGTTGTTGTTGTTGTTACGTTGACACGTTTATGTACATTATGCTGATACAAGTGCGGGAATTACATTCTTCCTTTTATTAATTATCATTATAACTTAATTAACTTAGAAGTTTATGCAAATCAATAAAGAATTAAGTAAGCAATTTAAACTTGTCAAATCAGCCAAAAAGTAGTCTAAAAGTCAAAGATATTAAAAAGAAAGAGCAGACTCATTTTAGAGACACACACAGCAGTATTTGCTTACCCCCTTATTGAAAAACGATTATTACATTTAACAAACGTTTATTAAGCAAATTTTTATATGCAAATCTGTCTTAATAAACGTTTGTTAAATTTAATAATCGTTTTTTAATAAGGGGGTTAGACTCTTAATCAATCCTGAATAAATAAAAAGGAAATAAATATTAAATAAAAATTATAATAAAAATAAGCATTAAATAAAGATTTCTTTTATTATAATACTCTACGCCACCATATTGGATTTGCGCTGATGTTTGTAACGCCCAGAAATATTGATCCAACATCCACCTTAAAGTATACCGATCGACTCAGAATCAATTCCTGAAAATCAATTTCTGAGTCGATTTAACGATGTCCGTCCGTCCGTCCGTCCGTCTGGCTGGCTGACTGTCCATGTAAAGCATGTGCGCAGAGTACAGGTCATCGTAATTTTCAAGATATTTCGATACAATTTTGTACGTGATTTTTTTTTCGGCCCAAGGATGAATAGGATTGAAACTGGTGGAAATCGGTTCATTATTTCACCTGGTGTGCGGTTTACTGATCATAAATGTTTGAATTATGCAAGTATTTAAACAAATTTCATCACACATGAGTGGTAAATGAAGCCAAGTCACATCTACAAAATTTGTTCAGATCGGTCCATAATTAGTCGTAGCTCCCATATAAGGCCCACTTCCGAAAATCACTTTAGCGATCATAACTCTCTCAAAAATGTTGGTATCCAAATAATATAGTATTAACGAAAATATATTTCATATGTCTAAAAATAATACGGTACAATGATCGGTCCACAATAGGTTATATCGCCCATATAACGCCCATTTCTGAATAATTGTTTTATACATATACTGGGTGTAGGGTATTATATGGTAGGGCTTGATATCTTATGTGAATGTCGAAAAAAGTTATAGTAAGAATTTTTAAGCATATATATACAATTATTTGTCTATTTTCCCAGACACTTTGTGAGTCTAGAGAGAGCATTTCTCTTATATACATACGATATATAGATATATTATAAACTATGTATATATGTGTATTGCAGCCTATTTCAAAGCCAAAGCCTACTTTACTTGTGGTATTGTTTGCCTGTTGTCCTACTCTCAATTCCCAACTTTAATCGTATGCATATCATTACAAGTTTCAATAAAACTACTTTCATATTAGAACTATTGAAATCTAACAAACGTTTAAAAACAGAGGCCCTTTAACTATGTAATATAAGCTCGATCAATTGCAAATACATATACGGCAAAGGTTTAACAAATGTTTGCTGGGCATTGGAGATATGCAAACAAACACATCATCATACCAACTCAGCATACATCAATACAGCCACTCACACACATTCGTACATACACCCTTAAACATACATATAATGTTCTATTTGATTACAATTGTAGTGGTGGTAAATGGTAAATGCCTACGGTTGTTGGAAAAACGAAAAAGCAAAAACAAAAAAAAAAAAAAAATGTAAACAGAGAAAAAATTGAAGAAAATATACCACAATACCGACAGAGTTCATAATAAATATTCTTTAAAGCTCTCACAGTTAAAATTGTAAAAGGACGTGTTTAAGAGTGTGTGTTTTGGTATCTGAAGTGTTTTTAATGTCTATGGAAAAGTGTGTGTTTATAATTTCGAAAACGTTCGCACAGACACATATTGGTTTCACTTTATACATACATACATACTCGTATATCATCATTGCTGTTGTTGTTGTTATTGTCGTTAACTTGTTTGTATAGGTGTATTGCCGAGTAAGAATGTCTTATGAAATTGCTTTGCTAGACTTAAAGATACAAATACAAATTCTTATTCGTACTCTGCACAGTTGGCTGCATATATGTAGGTACGATATTTGTGAGAATATTATGAAAAATGTATATGTATGTGTGTTTGTGTTTGTGTTTGTGCGTGTGTATTTGTTGACTGTATAATATTTTCTTTGAACTGACTTCTTGTATCTTTTATATTGAAAATTGAAAACATTTGTTGGTTGTGTTTTTGTTTGTGTAATTTTTTTCATATATTTTTTTTTTCTTTTTTGTTTTCTAACACTAATTGTTTGAGGATTTTGTTCGTTTGTTTATGTGTTAAGCTTTAAATACTCTGGAGATTTTGGTTGATACAATTCACCTGATTTTATGGGAGACGACAAATTGTCTCAAAATTATTATTATAATTCAAGTACGAGTAATATAGATGTATACATTGTGTAAATACAAATGTATAGGTAATATTTTGTTACACGCCCTGTTACTACTACAACAGTTTGATTTTGGTTTTGTGCGTAATGCTTTTCTTATTTAGCTTTCTTTAAGAATTTATGATTTTTGCCAAAGTTTTATTAAAATGATGAGAGAAAGCTAAATAAAAAAAATAATAAATTGACTTTTGGAGAGCTGGGGCTAAGAACAAAAAATACTATAGCAGCACACAGGGAATTACTTTAAATTAAGAAATGGATTTGGTTTGCAAGTAGAAGAGTATCAATTTTGTAAAATAAATTTTTGAATTTCAATAATTTGGAGTTTAAAATTTCGTTGATTCAAACACAATAATTTTAATATTTTCTTGATATTATTTTAAACTATTATTTACCTAGTTAAGCTTATTAAAGTAAAAGGAACCTACAATTGGAGCTGTATTGAAATAAGCAAAAAAAAAAAATTAAGTCATTTCTATTGACAAGTCATCAATGTTCAACAAAATAAGTACATACATACTTTTGAATTACATAGATTCTTATTTTCTACTTCAGAATATTAGAAGCCTTATTTTGTTAATTTTGTACAAATAATTCATCAAAACAGGGAGAAAGTACGGCTTAATTTTTTGAAAACATTAATGAAATACTGTTTGTACTGTTTGTATGTATGCATTCTTTTGTATTAAATTTACAAATATATAAACATACCAGATGAAGGCCTTCTTTGAATGTTTTTAATGTTCTTAAAAATATATAAAATTATATGAAATACAAAAGAAAAAAAAAAATATAAAAAAACATACTGAACACAAAGTTTTACAGCCTTGAACTTCTGTTGAAATGGTATGACTTGTACAAAATATTCAGCGTTGAATTTGTAAGGGCAAATTCAAAATAGAAATTAATTTGCTACACACACACACATACACTCATACACTAGGAATATGTATATGCGAATGAAGGAATGAATGAGGCATTCAACATGAGCTAAAACCACAAGCAGCAACCAAAAGAAACATACAAAATTACACAGAAACATTAAAGAAAACAAGCAATAACTTCTATTAACGATCTTTCTGCCAAACGAAACCGAATTTATGGTCCTTCAACAACGACCATATGATACCAAACACACACATAAAACAATTTTCCATACATAGATGCTGACACTCTCACTCACACAAACATTTGCAAAGAAACAAACATTTCATCTGTAAACAAGTGTTCTAGTGCAAGTGTGTGTTGAGTAAGAAATAAACATTAAAAAACCATTATACCTTTAAAACACTTCTTGAAGTACCGAGATATCGATACGAAATATTTCACCAACAAAAAGAAAGAAATTCAATTACAAAAATTCGAATTATCAGGTCTTAGGAGTATCTCTTTATGGTGGCTATGGGACAGGACTATTATTCGTAAACACATCTAATAGTTAGAAAACTCTCTGTGTCAAGCGGTGCCAATTTGAAGTGTAAGCTAACTATCAGTAGATGTACTGTAGCGTGTATTTGATATCAGCGAATCTTCCCCACAATATGTACTAAAGAAAAAAACAACAAAAATGTTGAGTAGCTAAAGAGAAATATTTCTGAACAACAAACCACTAATTTTGTTAAATATGTTGGTGTAAAAATAAAAGAAACACGAACTGACAGTGAAAATGTCTTTAAAAATCAGCAATAAATTACTACTTAAAAAAAATATGACTTTTTAAGAATGTATCTAAAAGAAACTTTAACAACTTAAATAGGTTGAAGTGAAACCTAAATTACCAATATAACAATATACTTTATATACATATTTATTGAAAAATAAATAAATAAAGTAATATACATACATACCACTAATTTAGAATACAGTTTACAAAATTTAAATTACATTTATGAATTAATTATCCACGTACTTCTAGAATTACACCAGTTAATTAAATGATAGATACTAATTAAATGCCCGACTATTTGTATTAGTATGCATAGAGTCGACAAGAAATAATTAAATTTGACAAATATACCAAACCAAATACTATCACATTTACAAAACATCGTGCATATGTATGTTGTTTTTATATAAAAAAAAAGAAACAAAACAAAAAATAACAAAAATTGAAGAAAAGACTCGAAAAGTAATCACAAACCATTAATCAAATAAAACGACATACTCAAGTGTTTCTCTGGCGCACAACAAATGTTTAAATTTCCAAAGAGCCAACATAAAAAATACTCAAATTAAAAGACTACAACATTCGTACTTAATATTTATAAGGGAAATGTTGTCGATTCTGTTTGTTTGTAGCCCATATTAAATTACACTTGGGAGCTATTTTGTATTTTTTTTTTTTTTTGGTTTCAGTATGTGTACGAGTATGTATGTACATATATGTGTATATGTGTTTGATAAGTCTGGAATGCTAAATATTTCCTGGTTCTTATATTTATGACATTTTATTTATGTCCCTTTAGTATAAATTCATGATTTTATCTCCAAAACTACACACTTTGCATGAGGTTTTTATATGTTTTTGTTGATAAAAATCCTACATGTGCTGTCATTATATTTTATCAGGTTTCAGATGACGAAATATCGAATATGTTTTTTTTTTATTTAATAACAAATGTTACTAGTGAAAGAAAGATCTAAAAATATGTACTACAACTAACTTGTATCCATTATTATTTTTGCATAACTGCTTAGTTATATTCCATTTGGGCCCTTTTACCGAAAAGATACTCAAACATTTCTGCTCCATCTTAGTTTAGGTCTTTAGGAACTTTATATACAAAATATAAATACATATTCTGTACTTGATAGTTTATATAAAGAAACCTCTGAATATGCTTAAATTCATTTTTTGAAGTTGATTTTGGAAGTGAAACTTGTGTGGAACCTTCGACTAAATTAAATTATGTTTGTATATATCAAACATATTTAAATCTCCATGATCTCAAAAAAAAAAAATTTATGATATTAATTTTATATAAACAATCAAAGAAATTTGATCTAGAGTCAGCTATATTTTGCATGAACTCTGTTTGGGTGTGTGTAATGTTGATCAATCCATCAAGTATACCCAAGAATATTATGGTGAAAGTACACTTTATCTTAATAAGGAATTAATTGAACACATTTTGGTGTGAATATTTAGTGAACAGTTTTTAAGTCAGTTCAAGTTTTATTGCAGATTAAAAAAAAAAATCGGTATTTATTAAAGTATAAATAATTTTAGATAAAACAAAGTTTCCGACAATCGAGATCAATATTAGAAGGTATTTAAATCGTTGGCCAAACGCGTTTACAAACTTAAACTTTTTCTTAATTATGCAAACTCGTTATATTTTTACCCTGTCGCTATTTGAACGTTAATCAATGTGCGTACCTGTAATTTTGATTTTGCAAATTTCGGAATAGCGATTCCAATTTAAGATCCAACGTCCAAGCAATTTATACATCAACATTTTGGAAATAAATTAAACTACTTAACTATCTCTCCAAATGATTGTAATCCTCCCAAAACAGTCTCTTAAACCTACTTAAGCCGATGTTGTTGGCAGTTTCAGATGCAATAAATAAGTGTAAATTTCTAATAATTGATAACGACAGTTTCAGGCTTCAAAAATTAAAACGTTAATGTTAGAAAAAGGCGTATAATTTTTCATATACATCCATATGGAAAATTTTATTAAAAATGAACCCTTATCAGAGTGAAGAAAACTCTTTATTTTTTTAAATAAACTATTATTTTTTTTGGCAGCTATTTTCACTATTTAGAGTCACACAGTCGGAAACATATTTCCTCTAACAACATGGATGTATACTTTATTACATCCTCTTACCGATGTCATGTTATAAAAAAGCCATTGAGAAGTTTTTCAAATTCAAAAATATTTTGTGAGAAAAACTTTTGTTTTGTTATTTAAAATTTAGCGAACAACATATTTTCACATTTCAAAAGAAATCTAATAAATCTTGTTCATATTAAATTTGAGATAAAGAAAGTTCACAAACAAATATTTTAAATAAATTGTTTTTTTTTTGTTTTGTTTTCCAAAATTTTAAGAAGAGTAGAATTAAATTCGTTCAAGCCCGAATTTAGCACTCTCCTGTAGTTAGTTGGTATGATGGACTGTGCCATTTTCCCTTTTAAGCATAAATTACACTTTGTGATTTTATTTATGCCTTATTAACAAGTTCACTTAATAAAATTATTCTTGATGTATGTAACTATAATCATTAGACACCAGCCGCAATAAGAAATGGATGCATAAATTATACGTTTTCGGCACATAAAATAAAATCCTACATTCACACAAACACACATACTTACATTTGACATCCTCACACGCTTTTCCACAATATGACAGCAACATAAATGTGTGTGAATAAATATTTACTTACCTATACACACAAACATATAAACATTTACTTTAACACATACTGACTGCTTCATATTCACATCCTCACATCCACAACCAGATAGATACACATCCCCAACTACAACTACAGTAAATTATGTACAACATTTTCAAAGTCATTTATTATTTTTAGTTTTTTTTTTTTTGTATCTGAATGTGTAAGAAGGCAAAGTATTTTAAATGGGATAATAAAGCAAAATGTTTACTATAAAATAAAATAAACTTTATTTATAGTCGCATTCTAAAACTAAGTAATGATGTCAAACTAAATAAAAAAAAAAAATGAACAAGAAACATACACAAATGGGAAAGGAAACAAAAGACAAAAAGATGAACTCACAAAAAACGTCCTTGTCAGTGACGATACGAAAAATTAAAATTATAAAAACTTACTCGTATTAAAAGTTGCAAAAAAAAAACTGTATTTATTCTAGGGCGTTTAAAGCTGCAATTTATTAAATATGTGCTCATTACATGAATTTTTTTACTAGCAGAAAAGTAGAAATGCACAGTGGGCCAATCAAAGATCTGATAGACATATACTTTGCTCTGCGATCTCTCTCCTTAAACCATTAACAATATTTAAGATTTTTTTAATACAATTTTTTTATTTGGCCATCTTTTTCGTTAGAACAAGACATATTTGGAAGTCACTGTGTAAAGAGAATTGTGCAAGAGCTGGTGTTGGGCGGTCATTCTTATTTTATAAACATAAATTAGAGTATTCAAAAAGCCGTCTTTTTTACAAACTCGGTTTGAAAAATTAACTTTTTTAAAAAACCGGTTTAGAATACGATTTTTTGCAGAAAAACCTGGTTAACCAGTTTTTCATTATCTAGTGTGTGCGTTCGTGATATACGAGCATTTTTGCATACAATGAACTTAAATTTAAAGAAAAACAAGCAAAATATATAAAATATAGCAAGTCATATTAATCAAAACTATTTTTAATTAACAATTAAGCTGTTCCTCAAAGAGCGTTAGATTCACTACATAATAGTAAAATGTATCAAAAGTCTTTCGAAATATTTCCAATATTTAGAATTATTGGAGACCTCAAAGGATAACTAAACTTGAAATTGCTCACAATTAACAATTGCTGAAATTGTCGATTTTCTTACTTCGTTTTCTGCTTTTGTTCGTTGTTAAAAATAAGAAATTAATCATAAAAATCTATTTTATTTTCTCAATTAATTCTGTGATCTATCTGTTGGTGCCAGTGTTGCCAGAAAATGAATTTCAAAATATGCTAAAACTTGAAAAACTAAGTGCTAAAATGTTCTACAGAAGAAAAAAATAAGTGCTAAATTCTTTCAATGTTACAATACAATTTTTATTTCAAATGTTACAAATATAAATTATAGTTTTTTCTAATTTTGTTCATAACAATTGTTGACTTGTTTTAATAGATTACATTTCATATATTAATTAAAAAATTTCCGTGTTCATTTACTTAAGCTTATAGTTATAGACGATCGTCAGATATTACAACGTTGACCGAAAAATGTTCAAAAAATGTCTAACAATCGTGTGAACTTAAAATTTTTGTCTTCCAACGTTGTAAGAAAAAGCATTTTCAGTACATTGGAAGACAAAAATATTGTCAGATATCTAACAATCGTGTAAACACACAATTTTGTCATTGTCATTGTTTTAAGACAATTGTCAAACACTTTTCATTGTCATATGTGCAAAGTTTATGCATCTGCCATTGTCATAGAAATTATTTCTAAATGCAACTCTGTATATACATAAATAAACAAACAAGTGTGCATTAATAACATTTTGGAAAAGCAATTTCGGTTGACAGATAAATTCATTGTGTGCCAATGAAATTGTCCTTGCAGTCGTCTAAACTGACAATTTACCTTTTGCTAACAATTTTTCAATGTCAGTACATTGCTAGCACATTGCTAGATCTGACAACTTTATAATATTTGACGACCGTCTATACATAGCTTTACTACACCGAAAGAAATTTAGTTGAAATATTAATAAAAGTTATTTTTTATTTCTCCAAAAGTATTTTTTTGGAGTAAAATAGTAAAACATTTTTCGAGAAAAAAAAATGTTTTTTATCAAACAAATTATGCTAAAAAGCATTTAGCATAATTTTTAAAAATTTCAATGCATTTTCGAGAAACAAAATCTAAATCTAGCACTGAAAGTGCTAAAATGGCAACACTGGTTGGTGCACAATCATTGACTTTTTTGGATATTTGCTTTAAAAAACTTGTATATGTTGTTGGTGTTTTTTGTTTTATATTTTAGTTCGTTTAGAAGAGAAAATGAGACAAATTTAAAGGTACAGTAAAACGAAAATGTAAACGAACAATTTTTATAAAATAGTAAACGTGAAAAATTGTTTCGGTTTAAAAAATAATAAAAAATTATTTCGCTTCGCAAAATAATGAGTTCCGTTTGTATTTTTAACTCATATTTTTGTAACTTCAACTTTAAAGGAGGCTTTAAAAATATCAAGAAAGGGTTCAACGGTATCAAAATCTTTAAACCTATCTTGAAAATTAAAAAAAGGGTTTTCCAGTGACCTTTACATGTTTTATAACACAAAAGGCATTGAGAATTACCAAATGCATTTTTGATTACAAAAAATTTTCGTAATGGTACCATAATTTTTTTACGTACTGTATTGAAAAAACAATCAAAGCATCCGCTAAGCATGTGTACCATTTGCCATGTCAACGACAACTGAATTAAAAGAACTACAGCTACACTATGAAATGATCATCTCTGGTTTAGAACTATATCCGAACAATATATTCATGAATGCTCTGCTGCATATAAGGTAAGTCAAATATGTATTGCAAAAAAAAATAAGCCCCTATTGAATTTGTATTATGATAGGCAAAAGGACCAACATGAAGAAGCACATGTATGTATAAATATTATTAATTTTCTCCATAAAGATTTATTTTGCCTATATCCTGTTGATATTTTACATTCGAAGACATTTGAATGTACCTTTACTTACATATGTAAGTATGTATAACTAAAAATGAGAAGAACACATTTGCCAGAGAGTGAGAAAGAACACAAAACGATCAATTATTTTGTATCACATCAATCACTCTCTTTTTGGTCGTTCGTTTTTTCGGGTTAAATATTGCTGTTAAGATGTGACTTCAGATAAGTTGGGGCACTCATACGATTAGTTTTGAATTCACAACAGGAAACAAAATGTTTTATATTTCTGTAATTTTGTTGTTGTTGTTGTTGTGTTATGTTGCTGTTCTCTAGGTGTAATAACTTAAATAACTTTTAAAACTTCTTCAACGAGTCATAGTTTATTTTAACGTTTTTACACTTTATTTTCAGAAAGTTACATTTGTTGTTCGTATGGTTTTATCTCGTGTTTAGCGTTGCTGTTATTGTTGCTGCTGTTGTTAATACTACCAGTTATTTAATGTTGTTTGACCCAGTTTGATTTCATGGTATGAAAAGCAAAATATTGCCCTGAAGTCATACACGGAAGCAGAAAATAAATATTTTTTTAAGCCAAATATCTAAACAACAGTGAATAATAGTGTGGGAGTGAGAATGCGAGAGAGATGTAGAGGCGTAGAGGGAGGCAGAGAAGGCTTAGACCTCAACATGAAAGCGCACAAAAAATAAACTTAAAAATTCTCATTAGCAGATAAAGTAGCGAGCACGAGTTGAAGGAAAATTCACAAGTGTTCACTCATTATTTTAACACAAGAATGTCATTGGAGTTAAGTAGCACTTCTTCTGCCATCTACTCTTGTTTACAAAGAGGGACAGAAAGAAAAATAAATACATACATACATATCTACATAGATGCATACTTGTACTTGTAAGTACATACATATATTCATAAATATACGAGTATATATATGTATATGTACAAGTAAGTACTTCAAGTAATTACCCACTCTCGCTTACAAGCGTCAAGAGGAATTGAGGATGAATGAAACTACAACTTCAGTGTGTTTGTATGTGTGGAATTCTGGACAAATAAATAAGTAAATATGTAAATACATATAAGACTTTCTAACTACAATTTGGCACTAGGCACATTTCTCATTTGCTTCGTCTTCTTAACAGCTTTTATTATATTTCTCGTTCATGTTTTTCTTTTATTATACGAGTATAGATATTTTTAGAGAAATAAAGTATAAATTCATTCATATTTCCTTTCAAGAATGTAATAAATGCAAGATGGAAGTCATTAATTTCGTTGTATCCTTCTTAAAAGCAAAATTTTTACAGAAATAGGACAGAATAAGGAGAAAAATTGCAAGTTATTTTAATAATTAGTTTTTGCGTTAGAGTTTTTCATAGAAATATTCTTTGAATAAATTTAATCTGTTTGTATTAAAAAAGTAGGAAGTGTTAATAAAATAATTGTGTATGTTTTATTGTGTTGCAAACATCTTTATGGGAGAAAAACTGATAGTAAAAGTAGAATTATAATTCTAGAAGATTTATCAGGAATTTTTCCAGGAAATATGCTCCGATTTGTTAAAGATAAACTTTCGATTAAGAATTCTTTAGCATTCTTGTGCTTTTGGAAATTGCAGAGATTCATTAATCTATCTATTGACTCTTTCATCTATATGAAGCAAAAACAAGAGCAATTGATTCAAATGCAAAACAACTAGAAATAAATATTTAACAAATTTGTTTTCTTAAAAAACAAACAGAACTTTATTATTCAAAAGATTATTTCGCATTCAATTTCTGGCAATTTGCATTGATGAATAAAATTAATTTTGGCATGTGTGAGAAATGTGTAAATGAAATTGGGTATAGTATAAAAATAATCGGATTTAACTGATTTGGGCTTGTGTGTAGTTCATTTGTGGGGAGTTGTGTGTGGGAGTATGACCACGATTATTGAGGATTTACGAGATTTAAATATAGACGTGACAAAACTTTTAACACTTGCACAATTGAGCATATTGCCTCTGATGTGACAATGCTTCAGAGATAAAATATCGAAATTGAATGATGTTATTTCCGATGATAAACTAGACGATTATCTAATAAAATTCTTTCCATCTTAGCAAATAGATAAATTTGCATTAAATTGAGATTTGTGAGGCAAATACACAAATCACCTATAATTGAAGTTAACGTTTCAGTCATAGTTTATTTATGAACTGATTTGTAGGTTTAGTTGCCATTAACATTCCGGTAAACATAGTTCAATAAATACTCAAAAAGGATCCAAAAGCTTTGTAGCCGAATAACAAACATGTTTATCATGCGCTCGCATTTGTTTAAATGTGTTTGGTAAATATTTATGTTTGTAAAAACCTAAAACTGTTTGTAAATTGACCCCTTGTACTTCGTACAAGTGTAAATAAATTTCTTCATTATCTTTGGTAAATGTTGGTGTTTTTATTTTGGATTAAATCAAGCAATTTCATTAAATTGGATGATATTGAAATTTAGAATATTTTAGTTGAGTACTAAACCCTTATAAATCTTCCAGATGACAAAATTAAAATAAACCAACCTACACAAATATTAGAACAATGACAAGTTTATTCTTTTCTTTACACTTTTTCTGTAATTTGTGTGCCTGTATGTCAGACAGTGAGTGAGAAGGAGAGAGGTCTAGTATCTAAATAGTATGTGTCAAATTGTTAAAAAGTTAAATATACAAAAAAGTGACTAGATTCAATGGGTTTTTTTGTTGATGTTTTGGTTTGGTGTTTCCTTAAACATGAGTTTACTCACTAACACTAATACACTGAAAATCTGTCAAACCGTCCGACCGACTAACTGACTGTGTGTGCTCGTCTATTTACATTATTTGAAAATGTACTCGTACCTATGTACATTTTCATGTATGGTCTGTAGTGGTATTTGTATGGTTTTACAACAAATTGGGGCATGTATCGTTTGCAATGAAAATAGAAGAGTGAAACGAAATGTATAACGTTCATGTTTGTAACAAACATTCAACACGTTTGATAAAATTGTGACATGATTGTATGATGCAAAAACGATTTCTGGCCTGTGACATGATGGTGTTGTCTTGTTTTTGTCATTTTGGTTGAAGTTGTTAGTTTGCTTCTGTTGTTTTTGTTTTTGTTTGTTTTTTTTTTGACGTTTTAGAGTGTTTTTAGGAGTTTGTACACAAAATATTAAAAAAGCTTTATTATTCATAACAAAGTGTTTTGATGCCAACAAGGACATGAGACTGATGTAATACTTTGCATTTTTATGTGTTTGAGAGTGGTGTTTGTGTGATCTGCTATATTTTTTTTCTTCTATTTTTGGCAGGATTAAAGAGATAGGAGTAACATACTATTACAACTGCTACAAGTATGTATAGTATAATACTAAATTTAAAATAATGTTATGCCATAATAAAAAATAGCAGTCAGTAAAAGCCAAATACAAACTGCACCATGATGATGTTGCTAGTATTAAGTAGAGCAGCAAAACTGGCGCCTTTATAATATTTTAGCCAAAAATCTCCCCGAAAACATAAAAACGAAATGAACAAATATCGAAAAACAGCATCATCAATAAAAAACAAAAAGAACTACAAACTACAAAGTAACATGTCGAGAGTGACAATATTTATGACTGCAATATATAAAAGTAATTTTTTTATTCTCTCACCCAATATGCACGTAGATATCGTGAGTTTGGAAGTATGTACTTGTAAGCATGTGTTTATATTTCAAATGCCTACATTGGAACAGTCGATTGAGCTGTTTATTTTTAGTATTTCTGCAAGAATAATGAGTGGTAAATATTCCCGGATTATTATTCCGAAAATATGTTTAACGGATATCAATTTGTATTTTTAACACCTAAAAGAAATTTAATTAATTTTAGTAAATAAAAATGTACTGCGGGAATTTGTATATATTTCCATTCATTATTTAGTTGTCAGGCATGTAATCGGGCATATTTTAACCTTGAAGTGCTTTACGTTGCATGGATTCTAGTGCTAGTGAAACATTCTAGACTCTGTATTACGGACATTATTCCTGAAAGTATTTCGTAATTAACGTACAAAGAAACCTTGAAAAAAATACAGTGATACGTTCCCATTTAACGACTCAGGATAAATAGAAGGAGATGTTCCATAAGTAAAAAATATATATATATATATTTTATATGTAGATATTGTAAAGATGTCTTTTCAATTTTCATTGACAAATTGCAAAATAAGTGTCTTTCAAGTTGCATAAAATAGCAAAGTAAGTAATATTCTAATTATCCATTGTTTCGATTAATTGTTTACAAATTGCTCTGAAGTCACATTCTAATTCTAAGTAATGCTTAATAGTCCTTTCAATTCCTTAAGGAAGTTGTGGTTGTTAAGAAATAAGTTTGTATTTAACTACACAGCAAAGCGAATTTGTATGAGACAAGGGCAAATTTCAGTCGAAACAGGCAGTTTTAGCCTAGTTGAGTAGTTGTGATGTAAATAAACAGCTCAAACAATACGCTAAAAAGAGAAACAAAAGCCATTTTGTACTCGTGATTATAAAGGAATAAAGGAATTGTGCACATTGAATACTAGTGCGTAAAATAAGGACAGGTAGCTGACAGTTACAGTCGTTAAGTAATTTGAAACGTGACAAAACTTGTAATATATTTTTAATTATGAACAATTGTAATTTTTGTGATTTTGGTCTTTTCAAAGAAATGTTTTTTCACGTTTGCATTGTGGACATTTCTTACATTCTTTTGCACTTGCTGTTCTTTTTAAACGGACATAATTTAATTTAATTTGGTATTTTGAACTTTGTTTATCGTACTCGTATGTATAAGGTGTGTGAAATAATGGCCACTTATCAATCAGATACAATTTTTATCTATGGCGCACTTTCTACATTCTACTGCATCATAATTTATTCATGCTGGTACTTTAGTCGGTACTTAAACCGGAAATAATTTAATTCATATCCATTTCAGTAGTCCTACTCATTGTCATTAATTTTGTTTTATTATTTGTCTGCTGGAAAATTGAGTTTGTTTTTGTTAATTTTTTTACTCATTTGGCTACTGCAGCATTTGATGTGCAAAATAATAAATTAAGGCTTCCCTGGCCAGTGACACATTTAAATCTGTAATTAAAACAAATTTTACATTTTTCTATAATTTATTTCTTTATATAACAGACATGTATGTAATTTTGTTTTAATAATAAAAATATTTTTTGCAAAATATCGAATATTTAAAGGTCGATTATCTTTATTTATGGATATGTGAGTTTAAAATTTAAATTCGTCGTAAAAATTAAAAGCTTTCAAGGATAATATCCATTGTGTAGGTATGAGTATGACAGTTTAACATTCATATTTATTAAAACCATAATTAGTTAGTGTAGGGTGTATATTACATTGCTGCATACACACTTGACATGCCAACTTGTCCTATATGAAATTAATGTCTTAAATAAATTGTTTATATATGACAAACAATAACAACAAAAAGAAAAAAACAGCAGCAACATGGAATAGCAGCAGAATAAAAAAAAACTGTACCATAACATTTTGCGTACAAGTAGAATGAACGAATGAACGAATGAACGAATGAATATTCATTTGCTGGAACGTTCATTATTCGTTTGTGTACCTTGAGTATGAGATAAACACGTATGGTTTTTCCAACATGCCCGTTAATTTATTTGTGGTTCGTGATCACATGAATTGGTGAGATTTGCTCATGTAAAACAGATTCATGCCAAAAACAACTTCAGGGAGAAATTTATAATTAGCTAAATAAGGAGGTGAGTTCTTTTGTTTTTGTTTTCGTTATTATTATTCTGTACATATGTACATATGTGTGTATATACTATTTGCAGTGTGTGTCTGTATTTATTTGGACTTGTTTACAGAAGACCCACAATTCCAATAAAATTAATAAGTATGCATGTACATACATACATGCTTACATATTTCCATACATAATTTTTATTTTTAAATATGTACATTGCGAATTCAAAAGTTGTGGATTAAATGTTATTAAAAGCTGCAAAGTTATATAAATGTTTTAAATATATATATGTATGTATGTATATTTTCACACTAATTTTAATGCAACTAACTACTACTGAATTGTGTTAAATAGTGTATTGAAATTGATTCTCACTGTTTCGCAACTTAACGTTGCATAATTTATGCTGCTTTAGTGCAATTAACATAAATGTCGTGGATGTTGGAATAATAATTATATTATTATTGTAAAATAGATGAAACTTATCTTTTTGATGTTTCTATATTTTCAAAAAATATGTTATTACACGAATTATTGGTACGACTTGAAGTAGAAAGTATTCCAGCAGGTGATTTGAAATTAAATTTTTCTTCATCTATTTGAATACTAACAAGTAAGAAAGTATAGTCGGTCAAACCCGACCATATAATATCCTAATGGGCGCTATATGAGAGATATAACCTATTGTGGACTGATCATCCAAAAATATAGTGCCATGACTTCCGTGAATATAAATATTCTGTATGTTAAACTTTATTTCGATACAAATAATTTTAAAAGATTTATGGAGGTTAAAGTGAACTACGAAGAGGGTCTTATATGACAGTTTTGACTAATTATGGACCGACCATTATAAAATTAGGTGTCATCATTTCTGTACATACGAAACTCATTTTTGTTAAATGTTATTCGGATAACAACATTTTTAAGAGATTTATGGTCATTAAAGCGATTTTTGGAAGGAGCTACGACTAATTATAGACCGATCTTCACAAAATTTGTAAATGTGATTTGGCTTCACTTACCACTTATTTGTTTTGAAATTTGTTTGGATACTTGCATAATTAAAACATTTATGATCGGTAAACCCCTATTTCGGGAGGAAATTTGTATGGGGGCCAGGTGAAGTAATGAACTGATTTTCACCAGTTTTAATCCCATCCGTTCTTGGGCCGAAAAAATATTACGTACCAAATTTTATTGAAATATCTTCAAAACTGCGACCTGTACTCTGCGCACAAGCTTTACATGGAAAGCCAGCCAGCCAGACGGACGGACGGAGGGACATCGTCGTGGGGGCGTTATAAACATCAGCACAAATCCAATCCACTATTGTGATGTAGGGTATAAACACGTTTTATTTAAATTATTCTGAAAACAGTCAACGAATCAATGTTGTAACACATACAGTTTCAAAAATATTTTATATAAACCTTGAAATCTTCTCTAGAAAAACTCTCTTCCTGGGCTTAGCATAGTTTAATTTGTAGGCGTCTAATTGCTCAGAAAATTTAAATAGTACACGAGGAAATTAAAATATTGAATAAAATTTTTTATTGCGAGAATAATTTATTATTATCTGTAAGAAATTCGCTCGCTTTTTACATCTTAGTCCCGGATCACACAATGCAACTTTTGCTGCTCAATTTTTGAGTTTTTGGGTGAGAAGGAATAAAAGAGAGAGAGAGAGAGGGGACCACAGTTCTTTCCCCTATCACCAAAAAACTCAAAAGTTGAGCAGCAAAAGTTGCATTGTGTGATCCGGGACTGAGAAAACTTTTGCCACAGAATAAAATAAGGAACGGTTCTTGAGAGAAAATAACATCCGTCAAACTCATGCAATAACAAAAAATATTTTAAGTACACGTAAGGAAAAAATATGGTTATACATGTTTACCACAATAATTTAAAAAAAATTTACAATTTTTTTACTGTAACTATAAATTTATTTGAATATATTTTCATAGCCAACAAAATCTTCTCTTACAAATTAAGTTAAAAAGTAATGGGAAATTATCGACCAGATTGATTTTAAATCCACTAGGAAAAGTATTTACTTTTGTTCGTTTCTATACCTGTACAATCTCTTGGTGAGCTATTGTATAAAATCATAAATTTGTTGAATATTGATGATATATTAATCGGTTTCTGGTTTTGTTATAATAATTTTTGGATAAGTTAACCATTAGAAAAGTATTTTTAAACTATTTTTAAACAATATAAAGGGTGGTTAAATTGTAAGGGCCGATGATGAATGTCAACCACACCCAAACGCCAAGCCTTTTTCCGAATTTTAGTTGACATTTCTCTATTTCAGCCTTACTCAATTTGAACCATGGAGAAATACGCAATCCAACAACGTGTTAAAGTTATCCAGACTTATTATGAAAATGGGCGTTCAAATCAAAATGCATATCGTGCACTTCGTCAATTTGGTCAATTTGATCGTCCAAATGTGCGTACAATCGCAAAAATCGTGGAAAAATTCGAGCAAACCGGGTCTGTAGAAGATGTGAGAACACCAGTGCATGCTCGTACAGCTCGTACTGCAGAAAATATTGCTGTTGTTCGCGATAGTGTGGCTGAAGAGCCGTCCACCTCAATTCGTCGTCGTGCCCAACAATTGCACCTCTCACGCTCGTCGTTGATGAACATTATGCATAAAGACTTGCATTTACACGCTTACAAGGTGCAATTGGCTTAAGAACTAAAGCCTCTTGACCATTCCAAACGTCGTGAATGGGCAGAATGGTGGCAAGAAATGGCAACAGTGGATGCTCAATTTTCGAAGAAAATCATCTTCAGTGATGAGGCACATTTTCACCTCAGTGGATTCGTCAATTAACAGAATTGCCGCATTTGGGCGAATGAGAATCCAAGAGTGATTGTCGAAAAACCAATGCACCCACAAAGAGTGACTGTTTGGTGCGGTTTATGGGCTGACGGCATCATCGGGCCGTATTTTTTCCAAAATGAGGCCGGTAAGGCAGTTACTGTGAATGGTGTTCGCTATCGTGAGATGATAATGAACTTTTTATGGACCGAATTGGAAGATATGGATGTGGACGATATGTGGTTTCAGCAGGACGGTGCCACTTGCCACACAGCTAACGAAACAATGGCTCTTTGCGCGACAAATTCAATGGCCGTGTTATCTCACGTAATGGCGATGTCAATTGGCCGCCAAGATCATGTGATTTGACACCGTTGGACTTTTTTCTTTGGGGTTATTTGAAAGAAAAGGTGTACGTCGATAAGCCAGCAACAATTGAAGAGCTAAAGGATGAGATAATTCGGCACATTAACGGCATAGAACCTCCATTATGCCTCAGGGTCATCGAAAATTTGGACCATCGGAGGTGTGCAGCCGTGGTCGCGGCGCCCATTTGGCCGATATTTTGTTCCATACATAATTGAGTAATACCAGTATATCATAATAAAATAAAATTACAATAATTTCCTAAATAGTTTGTGTTTTATTCAAAATCAACATCGGCCCTTGAAATTTAACCACCCGTTATTTGTGCATATTTCCTTCTTGAAACACCATCCTTAAGGTATGGTCACATTTGCCAAATTTTTTGCCGAAAAAGGCGTAACCATTAAATAAAATATATTTGAACTCGTTTATTTATTAAAAAAACTTCGTTTATTTAGGACAAGACACAACAAATATTTAGTTTTATTTTATTTGATGCTGGTTGATCTTACAAAACTCTTGTAAGAGTAAACAACGTCAAACAAATGTCTGCGAAAACAAGTGGTTACGCTTTTTTGAGTAAATATTTGCCAAGTGTGATCGCACCTTTAGACTTTAAAGCTTTATAATGTAAAAACTTTAAAATGACTGTCATTCAAATATTGCATTTATATCAAATACATATTTCAAACTGATTTCATTTATTTTTGTTTTCTTTTGCGTTTAGCAGAGCAAGACAATTGCTGCAGCCGATGAAATGGAAAACTATATTTAAATGGTAAGTTTATTTTTTATATTTAAGTTAAAGACAAATATTTCGGTGTACATATACATACATATATTAAATAAGAGTAGGGTATCACATGTATGTATGTATAAACAACATTGATCCAATATAAATTTATTATTTCTATTTTCATCTTTAGTTTACAAACAATATAATAAAGACATTTTTGTTGATAAGAATATTCGTATTCGCATTTGTACATGTTTGTATTTAAGTGTGTATGTATAGGTATATATTTGTGTATATCCTTTTTCTATGTAAAAATAATAAGAACTAAAACACATAGAGAATAAATAAACACATCAACAACATATGTAGCAAATTTTCGATACTCTCACACTCATACAAACATGTGTCTATGAAATATATAAACATTAAATGTTGTAAATGTTGTAAACGTCTATATGTACGTTTGAATGTATGAATGTATTTGTTAATACTTTGATGATATGCCGAAACACGTCAATACAATTTGAGCTGAAACTAAATATGAAAATATCTTTATATATATATTTTATGTACATAAAAATAAATAAACTTATGTATGTGTGTGAGTGTATATGTATCTATATGTACCCAGCAAGCCATATGAGTCCGAAAAGAGTCTTTTCTGACACCTTTTTCGGAGCGTTAACGCTCTTTATGAGCCCAAAAACAATCCGAAAACCTTCAGAAAAGAGGGTCATTACGTTCGAAAATGGTCCGTCTTAGATAATGTCAGAAAAGAGTCTTTTATGAGGTTTTTTTGGGCTCTAAAAGAGCTCTTAGATAATGTCAAAAAAGAGTCTTTTATGAGGTTTTTTTGGGCTCTGTGTAATCTTGTTTTTATCATTCTTGTGTGGTACAGCTATGTTTTTTTTTTTGTTCAAAGCACAAATAACAGGACAACAACGCTTTGGTACACATATAATTAAGTGGAATTTCTGAGTCATATTGCGTGCCGACTCAGGACAGTAACAAGCAAATTTTTCTTTCGCTCCGAAAATGCTCCTTAGTTGGACTCTTTTCTGACTTCTTTTTCGGAGCGCTCAGAAAATGCTCCTTAGTTGGACTCTTTTCTGACTCCTTTTTCGGAGCGCTCCTAGAATGGTATGCTGGGTATATACTTTCACTCTACTTGTATATGTGTTTACGTAAGTAAGTACGTACAACTTACTGAGTATGTTATTCGGCAATGTGTTATTTAATAAAATTGTAACATTTTCAGAGTAATAAGAATATTGTAACAACGACAAACACTTTAATTTCTTTTCATAACATTGTTATACCCTACACTATATATTAAATTAGACGAGTATACATACGTATATCAGTCACATGAACATAATTTAGTACATATGTGAATCAGTGATAAAGATAGAATGTACACGTACAAGTGTTTATCATTTTAAATTTACTTTCATCATGTGCACACTTGAGAAGTAGTTTTTAATGCTTAACGAAAGCAGTCAATCTCTTTGTTGAGTATTTTGCTTTTGATGGCAATTAGTTTTTCTGCTTCTACTATTTTGCCCTGAAATAAATATTTTCCAAAGTGCCGGTTTATGTTTGTCAAACCCTTGAGGATAAAAAGCATTTGCTTACGAGTACTTTGTTTGCTGTTTCATAAAGGAAACTTTGTAATGAATTCAAATAAAGACATTATACTTTTGAAAGCTATTTTCTTCGCCCTTGTATTATAAAGGACTTTGTCAAGATTGAAAAAATAATGACAAACCTTTTCCTAAGACATTCAATTTCAACTGTTTCTAGTGCTTTAAGTAGGTAAAGGAGTTAGTAAAATTGAAATATATTTTAAATTAATATAAACATTAATTTAGTTGATCAAATAAAATAAACGTGTCTTCTATTGGATTAACATATTGCTCATATCGCATATGCTAATTTTCAATTTCATTTGCGACATTAACTTTTCGATATCTTGTTTTTACGTTTTAATAAATGAACATAACTTCTATGAGTTTTTGTTGGCTTGTTATGTGTTGTGATGTGATTGGAATGCAATTTTAAGATGGTAAAAGAGTGCAACTGAAACTGCATCTCTACCATTGAATATGGTAGGTATGTATGTAAATGGTGAAGAAAAACAATATTCGAATAATTATTTGAGCTTAAGGTCTTTTCAATAAAAACCTATGTACATATAAGCTTTTATTTCAATATGTATTATTATATTTATACATATGTATGTTATTCAAATATTAATAAAAACGTCAAATAAAAATATCAAAGACTCATGGATTTATTATTTATTTCATTAAATTAATTTCTGCAATCAAAAATAAGTGATTCCCATTTTTATAAAAAAATCTTGGAAATTTGGAAAAAAATTTTACTTTAAATAACTTTAACACTTACTTAAGAAGATGTTAAGTATTCATGTAGTTAAAAATTGCCCTTTTATTATATCCTAAAAAGGTTATATACCATTTACTTATTTATGAAAATATTCGAATAAGAAATATTAATTACACAATGTACAGATAATCATGTATTTTGTTGGTACCGAAAATACACCCATCCATCATTAAATCTTATATTATATTTGATACTCGTAAGAGTAGGGGCAATTTATGTTTAAATAAATGTGCTGCAAAATGTAGACCTTTTTTGTTTTATAAATTATTTCACAATCAAATCGAAGTATGTGTGCTGGTGCGAACGATTTAAAGTGATTTTTAATTCTGTTCTAAAAATGTGTTAACTGCATTTTGTTCGTCAATATAAACACTGGTCAATAAACAAGCCATACAAATATGAGAACATAAATACAAACACATGCAACAAATACATACATACAAATACATATTTATGGTATTAAGTATTGTAGACAAGGGTCAGTATATTTTGATTTCATCTATTCAACTGTAACACCCACATCAAAAAAAAAAAAACGAGAACGAGAACGAGAACAGAAACACCAACAAACAAGATTGTAGGGGACGTTAGGGTATCATAAATAAATTATTTCACATAAAGTATGTCTTGCCGAAAAGAATAAAACCAAAAATATAATCGTTTTAATAATACTACTGCTGCTACGTGCACTAAATACTTTTCTATTTTTTTTTTTTAGTTCATATTTGATTTGCAATTCATTTCATTTTATCTTTGGGGTTCATTCTTTCAAAAAATATGTAGACATACATAAATGCGTTATGTGTGCGTGTGTTGATTTCGTTTATGAATTCCTGCGTCTACACAAAAGAAGGAACCTCAGTCATACGGTACGTATGAGTGCTGAGCACATTTATTTATTTAAGTGTATGTTTGTATATATTTCGCCACGGCAATAATTTTTATTGATTAAGATGTTGATGATAAGGTATTTTACGAGTATGTACTCCTTTGCTTCCAATCCTATTTCATTGCAGTTGATTTCATTTCCCAACTTTAATGTTTTGTTTGTTTTACTTTGGCTACTTGGTTTTATTTCTGCCGATTTTGTTTTTATTAAAGTACATGTAATTTATTCTTTCATAATGTTATTGTTGTTGTAATTGTGTTGTAATATGTATATATGTATGTATGTGTATTTGGGGGGATACATAAACATTAAAAGATATTAAAATAAATTACTTTTCTAGTTTCGCTTTCTCCGTTCACTCCATTCACATTTTAGGAAATCGTGGACGATTGTGGCCCAGAAAATAAACTCAGAAGCGTTTGTTTTTACATTTTATGGTTGTTAGATCATAGATGGAGGTCTGTGTGGCTATGTGAGTGATGCTTGTTAAATAAATATGGCTGGAATGCTAAAATATTGCTTCCCATGTATGTTTGTTGTAAACACATAGTTAACACGGTTATTTATGTATTTTATTGCTAATTTTTGCGTACAACTTGGTAATGGGGATTAATAATAATGGCAAATTTACACTTCTGAATTAACTTTTCAAAAGCATTGCAAAAGCAACACGAATGGGTAAAAACTTAAGAATGAGAATAAACAAGAAATTAAACGTGTGTTTTTTCTTTTCTTTTTGTTTTTTTTTTTTTTTGGAAAGAAACTTTGGCAACAAAACTCTTTTTTCACTTTAAATTCACAAATGTTATAAAATTGTAATGTTTTTAAAGTTTTCAACTACAAAGCTGTTAAGTAGCAAAAAGATTTAAAACAGTGCTTTCTTGCAAATAATTTACCCACCCATATACTAATCTCCATATTCAAAAAGGATTACTAAAACTATCAAAGGATAACAAAGGGGATTTTGTATGAAAATAGAGTTTAATAGCTGGTATCCTTGCTATTGTCTAAATATTAATAATTTTTCTGTTGGTGTCACATAATACTGTCAATTCGTAAATCATTTTATTGGTTTACAATTAGTTTGTTTCAAAACTTAACAACGAATAATAATTTCGAATTAGTTGCATTTAGTTGGCATTTTTTTTAATATTATTTGTCTAAGTTATATTTATACTCTACACCATCATAGTGGGGAGGGTATATTGAATTTATGCTGATATTTGCAAAACACCCCAAAGACCACACAAACTGATAAGAACAACAGATAAGACGCACAGCACAAGTACGCATGATTTTAATATTTAGTTCTTAAGGTTTTAGTTTTAATAAATTAATTTAAAGTCTAGAAAGGATTCAATGATTTACTTGCAACCATTAACAGAATCAAAAAATTATTTGAAGAGTGTTTTACAACCACACTCGATTTGGCAAGCACTTACAAGTGTCTTACAGCTCTTCATGTGGTAATTATTTATAACAACTTTTTACAATAACACAGAAAATAATTTTAGGGATAAATCAGCCGATTATCCCAATGATTGAAATATTAAAATAAAATGAAACAATTTTTTAGTTGATTCAATTAAAGTTTTGAGTTTTGATTGACAAATTTAATTGAATCAACTAAAAAATTGTTTCATTTTATTATTTCAATAATTGGGTTAATTGGCTGATTTAACCCTAAAAATATTTTCTGTGAATATGCCCTAGATTTCGAATGAATATTTCATTTATTGAATATAAGACTTCGACTAATATATTGTTGATTTTAAAGAATTTATTTAAATTTAAGAACCAAATTTATATCCGCAAGATATCATAAAATGATCGCTGCAAGTAACAATTTCTATATATATTGCTAATTGACAAAACAATTGCATTTTGATTTTATGACTCTTTAATTTTGTTACTGAACGCATAAAATTTACCATTTTAATATTTTCAAGTGCAAAGATGTCAACAAACGTTCGTAAGTGCCAACTCTTAACGAAATGGTTATTTATAGGATTTATAGCCAGTGGTAAAAAGAAGTTAATCATGTTATTTTAATGCATTTTTCGCAAAAGTCTAAACATTGTAATTGAGTTGAACAATAAGCTTTAATGTGGTTTTAAAGTATTGAGTTTAAATTACTTAAAAGTAGAAATTTATAAAACATAATTTTTGATTACTTAGTCAGTTAAATGAAATTATGTCGCATACACTCAAAAATCAGTGCCATGGCTTCCAAGTGTTGTTTACAAAAGGTAATTAACGCAATTTGTGAGTTAAGGATTTTTACAATAAGTTAAGTTGACATTTTTACAAAACTCCACGTTGGTTGGATTAATTAACGTTATTCGAGAACTAAGCCATAGAGAAGTTAGTGAAATAATTAATCATCTGAGGTAAACCCATTCATCTTGTCTTTCAAATCTCATGTAATTTTATTTTTATCTAAGTAGTTTCCTTCAGCCATACATATATACATGTGTCTGTTCTTTTACGAGTACATTGTTTAAACTTTTACACCATTCGTCCCTGCCATAAAAACAAACCCGCTCTTAATCTTTCATTTAAATAAAATTCTTTAGACAAACTGTTTTTGGAATGACTAACCATTTTGAAAAGCTTGTGTCTCGTTTGAATTGGCAATTCATTCTAAAGTAAGTAATTTTGTGAAAATCTCAAAATAATTTGTCATAATTGCGGTCACTTTTAAATAGACAAATTATTCCACACTGTTTTATTATAGCCACTAAACAAGTTTATGTTTTTATGGAGTGGCAGATAAATACGTAAATGTTTTGCCATTTGTGACATTTATCACTGTTGATGCTACTGCTGCTTAAACACAATAAAAAAACAATAATATTCAACTTAATTGAAGTTTATTTGCATACACACACACACAAACACACACACACACTTTAATAAATAAATGACTATGGTAAAATGTTGGTAATTCAACTACAATAACAACTACAACAGCAACAACAACAACTGCAATTAAACACATAAAATCTATGAATTTATTACCATTAAACTGGGGAAAAGTCTTGTTTAATGCGGCAGTTAGAGAGAGATAGAAATAGAAAAAAGGTAAACTATGTAAAATATATAATACAACAACGGACGGATATACATATTTAAAGCATTTTAAAATCGTAAATGTTTTATGTTCATAATTATATAAATTACATGTATGTATATGTATGTATATGTACATATACACTATACACTGTGCACGCAACCCTTATATGTATGTCATGTATGTGGATACGAATAAACCTTTACAATTTAAAACCAGTCCAGATCAGACTTGTGTCTTTAATTACTTATTTTGGAATAATTAATTTTGTGAAAAAAAAACATGGATAATATCCTTTTGAGAAATAAACAAACAAAAAAATAGAGTATTCAGAAAAGGCAAAAGGTGTTAATTCAAGAATTAAACACTGTGTACACACAGGATTTAGTGTACAATATACACACACACACACACACACACACATACAGATAGACACACATAGATACACAAGCGAATAAAAAAAGGACAAATGTATAGGTATAATTAAATTTGTACCAGTATGCTGAAAATGGGTTTTGGTATTTTGTTTTTGCCGCTGATGTTGTTTTAATTTCTACAATTTTCATATTCGAGGCATGTTTTTTCTCTTTTTGTTTTTCTTTTTGTAGACACAATATAATTTCATGACAGAAACAAAAAAAAAGAAAACAGCAGCGGTGGTAAAAATCATAAAATATTTAGAAAAAGGCATTATTAAAGCGCAACAAAAAGCACTTTTGTTGTTGTTAATTAACAATTACATAAACCCATTGTTGTTCTTCTTTTTATTTTAATTTAAATTCTGCTTCTTGTTTTATTTTTTGTTTGTCTTACACATACATATGTACAGCTGTTGTTAGCTAATTAGAAATTATATTCGACAATTAAACGTTTTTGTTTGTTCTATTACACTGCGCTAGTTGAAAAAACCAACAACCGGAGCACTTAGTGGGTAAAACTAAACCGAGTACGCTGAAGCCAGTGGTGCTAACCGTTTTTTTTTTAGGTTAGCTCTAGTCTGCGAGATATAGTGTTATTTAGAAAATGGAGGATAAATATTCGCGTAACTCGAAAACTGTTTAGTAAAATCGAAATTCAGCAACAAAATTATCCATATAACTCAGCTGAAAAGTCTATTAAATTATTCTCTAGAAGATCTATGTGCATATAGTTAATGTTAAAAAAATTAGACGTTCTTTAAATCGGAGTGAGATTAGTTATACCGGGACTTAGTTGCAGTTTTAATACTTAGTAATAATTATGAACTTAAATAACCTAAATATTATACAAACAAATGTCGCTGTTTCTAATCATATGATACTGGCTGTATGGTTTTGTGTATTTTTCTCGGTCTTATAAACAAAGTAGCAATATGAGAGCCGTAGGAAGTAAAAGAAAAATCTGGAGCACATTTTCCTTTAACACAATAATGGTATTCATTTAAACCTCGTATACTGCTCGTAAACTTTAGAGGCATATGTTTTCTACACACGTTTTCATATCCGCAATTTAAGTAAAATACAAAAAGTTTACGATGCTCCAATACAAGTTCAAATGAAAATCTATAACATTACGTTTGAACCTTTCATTTTATGTGGACGACGTATAAGTGGGAGTAATAATAAATACATATAATCATATGTACATGTGTATATATGTATGTACATCTGTGATTACATCCATACATATACAGTTACTTGAAGCTAGAATTGTATGGAAGCCGTAAAATATAATGGTAAAGTTAACGGCATTGATAATTTAGGATAAAAGGAAATTGAAGTAACCATAAATTGTAGTTTCTTAAACTGGTAATATGAAATTTTAAAAACAAACCTTTTTTGTTGTTTTTCTAGCTGTAGGCTTAAATTAGAAAAAAAAAATGATTTTTCTTACTCTGTTGTGCTTGTGTTAAGCTTTTTTGAATTGTTATTAATATTTTATAAAGTCGCCCGGATATGAAATTTTTTTCATCCATTTGCTAAAATGTTTATTAACTTGAATGTGAACTAACCTTTACAATGTTAATTTTATTTAAATTTGTTTATTAAACAGTTTTCTAGGCTTACCCTAGTTGCAAGCATTTGAATAAAAATGAAAAATTCTGTTTTTGTAGCTCTCAAATGACATAAGCTTTTCTTTTTTCAATAAATAGAGTCTCGTCTGAGGATTTATCCAAAAGGGTAAATTTATTACTCAAAAACAATCTACTTAATTCGTTTATGTATCTTATAGTATTGATTATTTTTAGTTCAGCAGTTTTAATCAAAAGCACAAAAGAAAAATCTAATGTTTCTTAAATTTTCCGGTTAAAATTCATCAGCATTTTGTTTTCTTTTTTATATTTAGTTTTAATGTTTAATCAATCATTTTGCTTGATTGCACTTTTAATTCCTCCTTTTCCAGTGATTTGTTTATTTGTATTTTGTTATTTATGCACAATTCAAAAGATACTGACATGTGTCCTCATTTTGAATGA
Source organism: Bellardia bayeri (assembly GCA_950370525.1). Classification (NCBI taxonomy): domain Eukaryota; kingdom Metazoa; phylum Arthropoda; class Insecta; order Diptera; family Calliphoridae; genus Bellardia; species Bellardia bayeri. Next base: position 101,567,568 of record OX493266.1, read on the forward strand.
ATGTAACAGTTGTTATTTATAGTGAACTCGTCACTGAAGACAGTTTTTTGTGCCAAAGTTCAAATTAAACTTTATACTTAGTTATTGCAAACAAATAATTTAACATAACAGAATCGTAGAAGGAATCATGTGTTTTTAATTTCCCCTAAAATGTGTTCGACACATCATGAAAGTACCGCCACCTGGGATATCAAAGCAAAGTTTAATATTACCTTTTGAATACACATACACCTTCCTTTCGGCATGTTAAATCTTAAAACACGATAACTAATAAAAATAAAATCAAAAACTTTTACAGTGCGGCTGTTACACTTTTGTCTCCATGTTAAATTTTAATATTTTAAAAACATGCTACTAGTCGTTTCAATGTTGTAACGATAAAACAATTGTCACCCAAATAAAATTAAAAAAAAAAACAACATAAAAGTTGTTAAAAAATTCTCTTACCGCAACATGTTGCCAGCAAGACAATTTTTACGTCAATTTAATAGTCTTGCAGTTTTTGTTTTTCGAACAATATCAAATACTTTATTTTATTATGTTCAGGCAAGTGATAATTTATATAAATAAACTATAATATTTAACAGCTTGCTTTCCGGCCAAGACTACTGTTAAATCAAATATCATTTGTAGAAATTATATTTTTTTTTATTAAATTATTAATGCAATTGCAAACAACATGTTTCATTTCATTTTAATTATAAAAGTTTTGGTCCTTGAAACCAAATTTAAATAACTTGCAAATGGACCTAGAATTGGAACAGAGCACAGATGTAGATATATAAACTCTCGTGAAAGCTTAACAAAAACAACATAACGTGCTCTGACAACGGGGTAAACACATTTACTTTATGCCTTGAATATTTTTAAATCTAACACACAAAAGTGTTACTACACGTCTTTCCCATTTCGCACCTTTTTTAATTTTTTTGTGTTCTTTTCTGAAAAAATGTCAACACTGCTAAAGTGTAGTGTGTTCTTTTCTATAAATGTCACACTATAAATTTAAAAAATGTTGCACCTTTCACACTCTATATTTTTAGAGGGGGAGAATTGCACTATAAAACAGCTGACATTTGTTTTGTTTATGAATATGTATTTGTGTTAAGAAACAAAAAAAAACAAAATACAAAATGGAAAATATTACTACTTTTTTATGTGCTGAAAAAATTTTGGATGACTTGTTGGTTTCATCTTCATCATCTGATGATGATAATGAAATATTTGATATGATTATGGAAAGAAATCCATAGCCGCTAGTGAAAGGCTTTGTAGAGAACGTAATTCATGAATACTCTGAAGTTGATGTATGTATGTCAAATTTCATAGGACAATATCTCCTACTTCTTTTATATAATTTTTATAGTTTAAGAAGAATTTGCGTATTAGTCGGGAAGGTGCCATTGGTCTTTTTGAGAGATATTCATTGTCTTATTTCAAGCGATCTTAGCAGAGAGCTATCTGCTTTTTCTTTTTTAACAAAAAAAAAACAGCTGTACATGAAAAAAAATGTTACACTGTTGTGATTTTATGTTGTATTCTGAGCATTAACACTGCGACATCTTTAAAATGTGGGGTAAACATTATAAAAATGTTCATACTAAAGGTGTAACATTTATTTCAGAAAAGAAAACACTAACAGTGATGTCAACTTTACACCAGATTCTGTAAAATATTTAAAAGACTCGGATGAATAAATACTTTTAATGCGAGAACTACCAGTTTTCGTGTTACTTTGCAATGAAACATATTATGTTGAAGTTGAATTTTGTAAACATTTTTAATATTTAATTCTGGTTTATATCCATAAATAAATGCCTTCAAATCATTGTGAAATTTATTTTCTTTCTTTTTAATTAAATTTAATTTCTTTATCTTTTCTATTTGTAGCTGTAGCAAACTTAAGAAAAAACAAATATTCACTGGGTTACAGAAATACGTATGTACGAGTACTTGTATGTCGGTATGTTTTGTTGCATTTGTTTGTATGTTGCTGGCTTTGCTTCTTATGACTCTTTAAATATGATGGCTATAAAAAATAAAACAAAAATAATAATAGTAACTGCGGCAACAAGAACAAAAACAAAAAGTATTGTAATTAACACCTACCATTATATTATTCCTTTGTTTTTGTTATTTTAACCCTTCTCCTTACCCTCTTATCTCTAACAGAGTAAACAAACAGACTTGAGTATTTTTTTTTTGTTGTTTTTATACAAATTTATATTTACACACGCATTCATACATACGAGTACTTGCAACCTTCCCAGCAAGCCATATGAGTCCAAAAAAAGAGTCTTTTCTGACACCTTTTTCGGAGCGTTAACGCTCCTTATGAGCCCAAAAAACAATCATTATTAAGAGGGTCATTACATTCGAAAATGGTCCGTCAGAAAGAGCTCTTAGATAATGTTAGAAAAGAGTCTTTTATGAGGTTTTTTTTGGGCTCTGTGAAAATGCTCCTTAGTTGGACTCTTTTGTGACTCCTTTTTCGGAGCGCACCTAGAATGGTATGCTGGGTTATATACGAGTAAATATGAAATTTGTATGTGTTAAGTGTTAGTGTGAATATACCTATATTCATACAAACATAAATACATACATACATACATAGATATACATACTTGTTTAATATAAGAAAAATACAAATAAAATCGTAAAATTAATTTTTAAATTACCTTTTGTTGTTCGGTGGGCTTCAGAAGGAGCAAGCAATAAATTCATTATTTTAAATTAGGGTTAACTTAACTTTTTCTTTCTCCTAATTTTGTGCAGGCATTTTAAACAGATAAAATAAAGCAATAAACTTGAATATAAAAATAAATTGTTGTTATTTGTTTCGTTTGTTAGGAGTTTGTAAATGTACACAGAGATGTTGCCAAAAATTTAATAATTTTTATGTAAAGATTTATACTTATATAAAAGAATTTTTGTTAGTGAATGACAACAATTCCAGAAGATCTCAGTCCCATTTCCAAAACTAAAAAATACTTGAACAACAGAAATAGTTACAAATGCTGATTCAGAGTTATTATCGTAAATATACCCGTATACCTGTATGAAGTAGAATATTGCCGAATTAATAAATAGTTAATAAAAAGGATCTAAACATTCACACTCGTTACGCAACGATCTTACAAAAATTATGACATTTCGAGCCATTTAAAAGGATACCGGAGTCATGCCAAATGTATGTTTCTTTCCTCTACATCCTATGGCAGCACGCATAGTATGTATTTAGTAGAGTTTCCATTCAAATAATAATCATTTGGTTATTCAAACAATTTCTTACGAATAATTAGTCGACGAATTTCTAAATGACAATTTTCAAATAACGAATAATTCGAATTATAAAATAAATAGTTATTTAATAAAAAAAAAAAAAGAAACTGAAAGATTTTAGAATGGACCTGACCGGCCGCGGGGGCCGTAAGGTGAAAATATGGTGGAGAAATATTGACGAAATCGTAATTATGTATTATCATCATGCAATATTAATCAAAATGTTAGTTTAGAAAAAGCTGAAACACATGAATATTATTAAAATATATAAAACGTAAACTAACATAAGTAATGTTCAAATAATATTGAAATAGACAAAGAAAATGATTTTGAAATTGAAAATGTTATTTAAGGTAAAATTTATCATCGAAATAAAAACTTTTCATTTCACTTTATTTAGAATATTATTCCTTTTATTCGAACAATTTGAAGAATATTTTCCTGGTATATTAAACTATACAATATGACATTTTTAAAGAAAATACGAATATGGATATCGGTAGTGACTGCCAGTAATGTAGCACATTTTATTATATTATATTATTAATTTTTATATATATTTCAAATATCCCTTTAAAAAAAATTAATTTTTTTAATAACTGCAATGTTTTTATTATTTCTTCAATATGCTAATTTTGTTAATAAAGAAAACGTATTGTTTTAAATTACATTACCACATTTTTCTGTTTTCCAAGCTCAATAATTCCCCGGACATTTCAATGAAGAGATAGTTTTATATTTAGCCAACATTTTTAATCCAATTTTTGTATGTTTAATATATAAATTTTATAAGTTAACCTACTAACTATTATTTATTTTTTAACGTTTGGGCTTTAACAACAATTTAAACATACATACATACAAATCCGAAACTTTGTTTTTGAAAATACTTTTCCATCAGACAGATGGTGAAGAAGAGAACTTTTCATTGTTTTGTTTTTTCGGTTGGTTTTTTTTTCATTTTATATATGGCTCAATTTCAAAAAAAAAAACGCAATTTTTGTGTCCCCGCACCTTACACTACTATTTTAGGTAAAAACAAAAACAAAAACAAAAAAAAAACTAAATATGAGAGTGATCAGCGAGGAATATGTAACAAAAAAACGTAATTCTCAAATTTGTATGTTTGTTTTTTTGTTTATTCAGAATGCTGTTTTGTTTCTCCCTCTGACTGCCTCCATATAAAAGCAGGTGTCACCCGTTAGAATTTTTAGTAAACAAAATAAAATAAAATCAAGAAAAAAGTAAATATGCAACATTTAATAAAAGTATTCAAATTGCGTTTCTTTCTTGTGTTTTAATTTGTTATAGTCGTCAAAACTTTATTAGTGTGAATTTGGCGTTGCAACGAAAGGCTGTCCCCACAATTTGCATTGAGCGTCACGTTTTTATAAATCAAGTAATATTACTGGTTTTCAATTTCAAGTTTAAATAAAGTAAATAACATAAGGAAAGTACAAACTTTAATTATTACACCATGGTAACGGCACCATAAAATTTTATGAGCGTCACGCTAATTTTTTTTGAATATATTAAATGTAAAAAATTGAAGTTGACAATCATTGTTTACATGGTTTCAACTCATTTTTTTTTATAAGTTGTGGATTTGAGATATAAATTGCCTACGAAAAAAAAACCAAAATAGGCAAACATTTCATGAGCATCACTTTTGAAATATATTGTTTCATAGCTTAAAATGCTTAATTTTGATTTTATTTTTTAATTTTTAAGAGTAAAACAACAAAATTAACGGCGGCTGAAAGAGCACGGAGATATCGAGAGAAAATAAAGCTCGATAAAACGCATAATGACGAATATAAAAGAAAGAAGAAAAAAAGGTATAATCGTGGTATATTTGAGTTTAATTTTTATTGTTACTCACTGACTCTGTTTTTGCCACAAACTTAATTCGAAAGTGGTAAAAATAAATGAGAATGAAAAAAAGCAAAGCCGCTTGTCATTTCATGAAGTTTATACAGATTGAGAATAAGAATTCGAAGAAAAATTTATAAATTAAATTAAGTTATTGTTTTGTGTCAAATATTTACATATATGTATAAGTTTCTTCAAGAATTAGCTACTTCCTTTTTTCCATTTTTTTGTATGAAAATTTTTTTTTTTGAAGATTTTTTTTTTGTTTTTTTTTATTTACTTTTTGTAAAAGAATAAACGTTTTTTCGTTAAACTTTAGATTTGGCATTATTTCTTGTTTACGTACAACAACATCTCTTGATCGTCACAAAATATCTTGAGGGTCACACTTAGATTTTTTCCCTTAAAACGCTTATAATTGCAGTTTTTTTTAAATACATTTTTACAAGCCTATTACTTTGCAAGTAACCTCTAAGCTAAGGCTTTTTTTTTAACAAAAATTTTCACATTTTCATCTTAAAATTTTAAAATAACTAGTCACTTTAAAAAAAACTAGTCACGTTAATAAAAATCAAGTTGAATCGTGATTTTTTGTTTATAATCGAAAAGATGATTTTCACAAAAGTCAATCTTGAGAAACAAAAGAACATCGTAGTTAGCTTGAATTTTTGCATTTTTAGCGATTTTTTATACATATTTGGTGTGTGTCGCTCAAGACAGAAATCATGGAAATACTAAAAAAAAAATCCAAAAATATAGATTTTTTTGAGAGCCTAAAAGTACAGCCGTATTCTTCATCAATTTCTACATAAATTGGCTACTCTTACAGGCGAATTGAAAAAAACTTTAAAAATAAACAAAACAAATCACGTTGTGTACGTTTTTTTTTTGAAATTGACCCATTTACATACATATGTATGTATGTAAATATATTCTTTACTTTTGACATTTTGAAGGCTTGAATTACGATTTTGCTGAAAATTGTGTTCACAATCAGATAATTGTGTAATGCAGTGTGCGAACAATTAAATATGAACAAGTTGTAAACGATTTTGTTTAGCACGGATTTTTGGTATAACATTTTTATTTGTGATTTTTGTATAGAAATCTTTGAAGCCAAGTAATATTAAGTAAAGTATTTTTATACTAAATCTGCATTTTTAGTTTTAGTAATTGTAGTTATGTATTTTCAAATAGGATACCAATTGAATACATGGTGTACGCTTTAAACATCACTGCTTTTAATTGCCCTGTTCTATTAATTTATTAAATTCTATTTTAGTTCTAATTATCACTAATAAAGTGCGTACATTTCTTCATGAAAACACTCACAAATTTACAAAAAAGAAAAATTGCCTGGGAAAATATTCAAAAAAAAAAAAATATTGTAATTCAACAATATTTCCATTTTATTAAATTTTTATTAAACTCCAAATGATGTTTGTTTTTTTTGCTCTTGTTCATGACAAAGTTAGGTAAACCATAAAAAATTCTAATTCCTAAAATGTTTCAAAAAAAAAAAAAGAAAAAAAAAACATAATGCGTATAAAACTCGTAACAGTCAAACAGGGTAGTAGTGAATTCTGTGTTGTTTTTTATTATTATTTTGAAACTTTATTAAGCCACGTATTCAACAGTTAATAAAGGTTGCATAATATTTTAACGAAATGAATCAGCGAATAAATGTAAACTACACTCCAAGAAATATGGGCGAGACTTATAGAGAATTTGTTTAAAGATTTTCAAACATTTGCCTGTGAAATGTTGACAGTTACAGGTGCAAAATACTTTTAGGAATTTCTGCTTTTGTTTGAAAAAATCTACCGACAGAACAAATTTAAATATGTATTAAAGATTTCTGAGTGTAGAAGCAGCAAAAGTGAAAGAAAGAGGACTAAACAGACAACAAACATTCTTTTAAATGTTCGACTGTTTACATTGTGCTTAGTATTTTAACACAAGCTGTGCGTAAAGTGAAAAAATAACTATAAAACGGTATGCTAAGTTTGCATACACTTACAAACATATACATTTATATGTGCATATTTACATAACACACACATACTTACTTAAATATTACGCATAGAATAGTATTTGCTTAACGTTTTTTTTTTTTTTTTTTTTTTTTTTTTTATTTAACTTTCATTTCCAACAGGGTGGGAAAAGTTAAATACGTTTGCAAGTTGACATTTAAATATAAGGAAGTCACTTTAGTATAGAATAATGAAGAACATTGAATACAATTTTCAGTTTGCTACAATATGTATCCCACCTTCACACAAACACTAACACTCGCTCATTCTTTACGTCTATGTAAATATGTATGTAAGTAGCATATCTACATAGTATACACACATACATATTTCATTTTCGTGTCTATTTAGTGTTTTTACATTGCATATATACATTTTCATTCATTCATACATACATATACATACATTATGTTTGACATAAAAAATATAAAGTGGTATCTGTACACATATTAAGCATTTTAATATTTCTGATTAGACAACAATTTATGATGCAGAAATTTTTTAAACCATTTAAGGTTAATTTATTTATATTACAACGCATTTCTACACCATATAATGCTTCACGTTGACTGCACTAATACCCGTTTGCATTAAAAATATGTATGTATATAAAATGGTTTTATGAATATTACTACATAGGTATTTGACTGGAAAAAACAATGTAATATACAGCTGGTACGAATTAAATATGTAGGTACTATACTAATACTTTTTTATGAAAAAAAAAAAAAACATATAACTAATTTAGCAGCTACTGCTGTGGTAAATTTATTAGAAAAAATATTTACTGATTCAACAGTGGGTAACTATTGGGGGTTTGAATTTAAAATTAGCTTAATCTATACGATGTTAAACAAATTTTAAATGAAATTGTCATACTTAAATCATCTCTACTATAACTTAATTTTTGTAAAATAGTTTCAGTATATAATGAGTTGTAACATACAAATCTAAATAAAACATAGCGAATTTTGATAAAACTTTCTCAATTGGACTTGAAGTTTTTCAATAATAAATATTGTACAACTCATATTTCACTAAATACAACTACAAAGGGATATTTAAAGGGTTATACAAATATACAAACATATGCGAGGTCGTTCTGAAATTACAATTACACGTTCATAGCATGATGAATCTTTAGAAAGGCAAGCTGAAAATGTTTTATAATTTAAACAAAATTTACCTCGACGAATTTCAGGCAAATGGGTGAGCAATTCACATTATAGGTTGAATTGCTTTATTAAAAAGATATTTAGCTTTTTGTTAAGGATATCTAAAGGATAGCAATGCATTACATGTCCGTTATCTCGGGGTTAAACCATTATTTTTCCTTTGATCTATAAATGTTTCTTTAAAAATTAGCTATCTACTGCAAATATTAAAAAAAAAAACGCTAACCATAACCAAGTCCAAGAATATTTTAAATACTAACAGAAAGCTTTAAAACAGATGAACACACATGTCTATTCAATATTGTATTTCAAAAGAATGTCAGCAAACACAAATGGTTTGCAACTATTCCTGTATGTCGTCAGAATGATTTGAAATGATTTTTTAAATTAATTTAAAATTGACTTAAAAACATTTTTTTTTATTTAAAACCTATTCTTTTACTTTCCTCAATGAAATTATTATTTTGCAGAATTCAAATTACGCCTCCTATGAGACATTACTTGGTACATCTTCCAATTGCCCTTCTCAAGTAGGCCGTGGCTAACAATGACACGCTTTATAAAATTGAAACGATTCTGCAATGCGGCTGCAAAAGGCCTCTTTACAGCATCTTTTTCCCGCTGGTTTGTTTCAACTTTATGTATCTCCTCTATGACTATAATAGATGTAGACTATATATTACTTTTTGTTATGAGTACCTTGACTTCGATCAAAACGAGTCATTTTAACAAAATGTTGATGTAAAATATTTCAAAATAAATAAACATTTTTGTAAAGCAATTAACTAAAACTAGTTCAAATCATCAAACCCCCATCATAACTTTAGTCTTCTTCTGTGTGGGGTACATGCAAATCCGAATAAATTGGAATACATACACACATATATTCATATACACATACATACACATATATATATATACGAGTACATACATACATATATATCTCATTATATCGCATACTTTCAAGTCATGTTTAATTTCCTTGGAAATTTTTCATTTAACTTCTCTTATTTTTTTAATTTCGGTTTTCTGAAATAGCAGCATCAATAGCAATTTATTTAAATTTTGTTAATTTTTGTCGATTTATAGCACGTATTTCGTTACTTAAGGCATTTTGTTGTTCCTGCTAGTATTTATTTTTTCATTGTATTTCCTTCAAGTGCTATTAAAGTCTTTTGTAGTGAAAATGTGCTTGCGAAAACAAAATGTTTGTTCGTTTGGCATGAACGCTTTTTATATGAAAATCCTTTGCCTTTGTCTCTGATTTTGATTTTGATTTTATTTTGTCGTTCTTAAGAGCTGAATAAATTTACAATTTAATTTTTTGTTATTTTCTGCGAAATCACCGAAATCAAGACATGTTAATGTCAAAAATTTTAAGTGAAAAGACGTGATTATTTTATTTAACTTAAAATACTGCCTTCCCTGTAAAGTTCAAGTCATCCAATCACAATCACGAGTTGACGTAACATATGGACCAGTGTTTTGATAAGGTGGTTTCCCCCTTGTCAACAGGCTGACTGACTGGGTACGTAATCTTGCATAAAAATATTTTTATAGTTATAAATTTGTTGTACAAAAACTAATTTACATATTGTCCATCAATCAGTTATTTAAGAATTCAGATTATAATTCAGCCGTCTTCTAAAGTAAATAGTCTTGGAAAGTGGTTTCAAGTTTATTAATTTTTTTTTACGTTGGTTACAGACTTGTCACAAATTGTTCCATTGTTTATTTCAAACGTCAGTAGAATATTTAAAACGTATACATGTATGTACATACATATGTATGTATGTATGTATGTATACAATATGTATTATTTTAATATTTTATGAAAATTAAAATAAAATAATGAGAAACAATGTTTTTCTCTTTTTGAAAGCAGGATCAAATGAATTTTAAGTGTATTATTATTTAGTTTTTAATTTGCATTAATTTATGGGTTCTCACTTATTCAGAAATATTTACATATTTACGTTCATGTCATCACGTTCATTAGAACTTTCTGATGTTAAGTTTCATGTTATTATAGAAATTTTCCAGAGCATAATTTTCCACCTCTATCTTATGAGGTAAAGCTCATTTTATGCAAATAAATTTCAACTTCAGTGTTTTTATGAAAAAAGTACCAAAATATATAAAATTGTTACATCCTTAAGGGCCAAATTTCCAAAAACATACTTAGTAATTTTTATTTAATAATTAATACAAGTTGGCGCAAAAGTAATCCTCCTATCAGAAAATGCTATAAATTTCGCAATTGGCCCCTTAATGTCTGTTCTGTTTTGACATTTGTGTAGTAAACACATGCGAAATACACGTTAATAAACAATGACAATTTATTTGACCAATAATCGGTCGGTGACTTTTTCAAAAATAATCATAAGTGATGGGGCCCATTTCCATCTTAGCGGGTATGTAAATAAGCAAAATTAAATTTATCACTAAGAGCCATTACACCCACTCAAAGTCACTGTATGGTGTGCTGTTTTCGCGACGTCGCCGGCCAAACGGTTACTGTGAATGGTGAGCGCTACAGAGCAATGATCAACGAGTTCTTTTTGCCGCAACTTGATGAAGTGGGATTGGAAAACAAGTGGTTCCAATAGGACGGTGCAACGGCACACACTGCACGTGCCACAACCAATATGCTGAAGGATGCATTTCCCGGGCGCCTAATCTCCAGTTTTGGCGATTTGCACTGGCCAGCAAGATCGCCAGATTTGAGCGCTCCAGACTTCTTTTTGTGGGGCTTTTTGAAGTCGCGGGTTTATGTCAACAAGCCTCAGACTCTTGCAGCTCTTAAAGACAATATCCGTCAAGATTGTGAGGATCTATTGCCGGAAGTTTTGGCCAAAGTGATGGAAAATGCCATAAAAAGGGCTCAAATGACAATCAACTGTGGCGGCGGCCATTTACATGACATCATATTCTCGGCTTGATGTAAAAAAAATTAAAAGACCAAATAAAAATAATCCACATGAAGAATCAAAGTTTTTCATTTTTCTTTTAATTACAGCCAAAAAACATCGGAAGTTTACTTTTGCGCCACCTTGTATAATGCTAATTAAATTTCTATGTTTATCGGTTTGGAATGAAATATATCCATATAAATTTTAATTTTTTTTTATTTTATTATATTTAAAAAGTTATTATAATTAAAGTTACAATAAATCTAATTAATATTTCTTTTTTTTAAGTATTTATTACCATTTTTGTAAGACAATGATAATAAAATTTAAATTTGGTTATGAAAAGAAATATTATTTATTCATTTAAAGACTTTGGACTATTTGGAGTTTTTAAAAATTCAACAATGTTAGAGGACTTAAAAATTGATGCACGTAGACTGAAGAGTACTGGGCAGTTCACTAAGATGTGAAAGACAGTTAATGGCGAGGAGCTGCAAAAGGAACATATTGGTTGTGCAGTTTTGTTCAATAAATAAGTATTGATGTGTGAGACGGGTACGTGTTAATCGCAGCCTAGTGAAACATTTATTTTGCAAACAATTGTTTGATGTTGTTTTGTTGGGTTAAAAATTTTGTAGTGGTGGATATATTCGTTCCATTTACGTTCTAAAGAAATATCAAGTTTTGTGGTGGTACATCTGGTTACAAATTGTTTTAATTTTGGAATGAATAAGTATGTGGGATGTAGGCACATAGACTTAGCCGCGAGGTCTGCTGCCTCGTTACCGTCAATGACAATGTGACTAGGAACCCATAGTAACTTAACATTCTTTCTCCTTTTTATCATTAGCTGTTGTATTAAAATAATTAATTCATTTTTATTCTTTTGATTTAAAGTGGCATCGAACACCGAATGACTGTCTGTGCAGATTACACGTTTGCTTTGTGAATCATCGCTAAGCTGTAGGGCCTCGGCATCAAATATAGTCGTATTTTGAGGTAATATTCCGTTTTTTTTGTGCCTCCACTATGGTCTATTACGGCAAAACCTACGTGTTTTTCGGTCTTTGATCCGTCTGTAAAAAGGAAGTGCCAGCCTTGGGAGTTAGATTCACAGTACATTTCATTAAATAAGGATTTAAAAACAAATGGATTTGTATTGCTTTTATTGAAGCTTTGAAGCACTTTTAGAAAATTACTGGAATCTAGAAACCATGGAGATTGAATTTCCAAAGGAGGAGTGTAGTCAAATAAATTGTGTTTTTTAGCGGTTTCAACAATGTTGCATAGAGTAGACGGATGTTTGAGCGTTGTTTTCCTTTTTTTTTTTTAGCTGGTTGATGGGTTTATGAAGAAGCGAAGAGTTGGATCAGTTGATTTTGTGCAGTAGACGAAGCAAAAGTCTATTGGAGTGAACGCGAAGGGGCTCAAGGCCGCCTTCTGCCTGCAGGTTCATAATTGGAGTCGTACGAAATGCTCTAAGGCTGGTTCTAATGGCAGCATTAAGAATATTTTTCACAGTTTTTAGAGCCGTCTTAGATGTCTTGTTGTAGATAACTAAACCATAATCAATTTAAGAAAGAATAACCGAGTTCACTAATCTTAGTAGACGGTTTGGTGTGCATTTGACTTTTAGTTGATGATAAATACTTAATAAAATTTAATCTACTTGTTAAATCTCTTTTTAAATAATTACAATGATTTTTAAAGCTATATTTTTTCTATCAATATTTAGACCTAAAATTTTACAATTGCTTACAGTTTGAATGTTTAGGTTATTAAAAGTAATACTTATATCATTACAATTTCGTTTTTTGGCAGACATGCAGATGTCATGTTTTTTCAAATGAGATATCTTCTTCGGAAGTTTTTGATCAGGAGTTAATGTTTATTAAAATTTCTTAAAACACTTCTTAGATTTTTTCGTTTTTTAGAACTTTTGCTATAACATAGAGATTATCAGCATAGATGCAGTGATCGACCCTTTTATTCATGTTTAGAAGATGGCCAAGGTCGTCAAAGGCAGTTATAAAAAGGGTAACCGATAACGATGAAAAATCTTTGAAAACGTGTCGTTAGCACGAACAGATATTTTTCTCTTCGTAAGAAATGATTTTCCGAAATTAAATATTTTTGGTCCAATGGATCATTTTGAAAGTTTTTGAAGTACCATATGAACTCCTTTCTATCAAAGGCTTTAAAGTATGGATGTATGTTTTTTAGTAGAGCAAAAGGGAATCGGTAGTGATAAAACCAGTCTGAAATCCTGTCTGATTATCTGATAAAAGTTTATTTTTGTTATGTACCACATGAGACGCCTGGCAACCATTTTTTCGAGTAACCTTGAAATGCATGGGAGTAAAGAGATTGGTGGATATGATGCATATACATACATATGTTGTCAATTGGTTTATTACTAGGGCAAGGAATCTCATGCAAATGCATGTTTTTACTGTGTATTCTAAAATGAAAACGGTTAAGTTATCTTTGCGAATTGTGAAATTTCCTTTAAAATGGCATTTGCATATATAAATGCATGTTTTTTTTTGCATATTTTCTTTTTTGATTAGCATCCATTTGAAAGAGAAAAACGCCCCTGATACTTAGTGCAACATCGGCTGGTAAAAGTTGACACATAATTTGTTATAAAATATTTGTCTGAACGCCTTCGCGTGTTCAGAATTGTAATGAAAAATTCCCTGGTATTCAACTTCCTCCAGAGCCAATTATAACAAGATGGGAAACGTGGCTTACCCAGAACATCAAAACATTTAGCGAAGTAGTAAAGGAGCTTGACGATTCCGATTCGATATCGATTAAAAGCGGTAAAGAACTGTTAGACATGCCTTCTCTCAAATCTCAACTGATTTTTGTACATAGCAATAATGGGTTTTTATGCGAAGTAATAAAAATATTCTGTGATGAAAATAAATTGGCCAAAAAAACTATTGAAAAATTGAACAATGTTCTCTTAAAGAATAATGGTTTCTTTGAAATGAGGAAACTTGCAGAAATTTTGGAATTTGATGAAAATTCTTCCCAAAACAATTATACAATAAAAGAAGTGTGTGCTTTTAAATATGATCCAGTAAATGAATTGTTTTCAGCCTTATTTGTTAAATTACTTGTAATATTTTTTTTAATAAAGTATTGAAAAAATATTTTTAATTGCATATTTTCTGTGTTTTTAGTGCATGAGATTCCTTGCCCTATTTATTACTTTTGTGTATTGTTACCACAGAAGCAGTCTTAACAAATTTATGAATTATTCCTGAATCAAATATATTGTTATAAAGGTTAAGAATACGTAGATTAAATAACTCTGGTAGCATATCAATCATGTGATAGGTTATTTTATCCAAACCGGGGGTTTGCCCTTTGGATGTTCTTAGACTGTATAATAATTCCTCAATTTTGAAAGGCGCCTCTATATACATACACACATATATGTATGTAAATAGAAAGGCTTTTTATATTTATATTCGGTTAAAATTTACTCATTTTTAACTCTAAAAGCTACATAAGTTTTCGAAAAATCAGACCACGATTATTTGCTTGTCGTTGTCAAAATAAAGATTGTGAACTATGGTGTAACTATACAAGGTGAGTGCAGTAGCCCAGCTGACTGACATTGTTGACAATTTACTTATGTGAAAAGTAATATTTTATCAAGTGTTTTTGACAGTAGTACATTATTTTACACAAACAAAATGCCTGTTGTTTCTGTATTGTGTTGTATTTGTTGCCGGTTTGCACTCACCTTGTATAATTACACCATGGTGATGCCCATATTTTTATTATAAGTGAAACACTTTTTATATTTCCAATTACTTTTGAAAGAAACAACATTTACATAAAATTTTTTAAAAATCATATAAAATATGGAAATAAAGCTAAATCTATAGTTTACTCTTTCCAAAAATCCACCAAATAAGAACGTATATATTTTAAAGCAAATATGTATATATAAATATAAAATAATATTGGTTTGTAAACAAAAAACAAAACAACAACTAATGAAAGCAGTAGTATTATGGAATTCATATCGACAACAAAAAAAGGATAGATAAATTCATAATTATAGAGGAAAAACAAAAATATTTACATATGTATAGATTTAGTTTTCTTTGATTATCAAGTAACTTTTTCTATCCCATTTCCATTGAGTAGTGTTGGTTTCTTCGATAGGGGTACTTGAATTAAAGTTGTTTTTTGAGGAAACCAAACTTTTTTTCTTAAATTGTTTTTAGAATATTTACGAAATTTCCATTTCCGTAAACAATTTACTTCCAAATGAATAAATTTCAAGCATTTACAGAAACGGAATTCATAAAAAAACACATACCACAAGCAGACACAAATAAACCTTCTTAACAATATTCAGCGTATTTACACTGTGCTGCATAGGGAAATGGTAAGAAATGCTTCTGTAAATACTGGGGAATTAATGAATTGAGTACTAGTATTAAAATTGACATTATAATTTCAGTAAAGTGAACAAATGTGTTCAAATAGAAGTAATAAAGAAAATTAAAACAATTTGTTATTCTTTGGCTGATTTTTTCTCTGTTCAGTTTTATTGACAAATTTATTTCATTTTAAGAAGTTTCCAATCAAATAGTCTCCATTTGTTGTAATGTCTTGGGGTATGAGGGCTGTGTGTTTATTCATTGCAATGATTTGATGAAAATATCTACAATAATTTCCATTTTCTTTTGATTTAACACAGTAAAACAATTCATTTGTCGATGTTTGTTTGCACATGTAGATATGGAACACAAAAAGAACTCGTATATGAGAAAATGTTTCTGAAGGTCTTGTATGTTATTTAACTTGAATGCGTTTTATTTATTCACTCATGCTTTCTCTCCACACAGACATGCACATACACATACACATACACATTTACTTTTACATTTATATTGGTTTCATTAATAATAATTTAATTTATAAGAAGTAAGTAGTAGATCCGGAATATTTAATTTTAAATAAGGCTTATTTATGGTAGTTATTATATTTGAATATCTACTAAAGTTTCATAATCGAAAAAATGGACGATTCTCCATGCATGAGCGGTGAGAGTTTATGAATTAGTTAAATAATATTATGTAGTGGTTTTAAATAATTACACATTTTCTGTTGACTATTAGTTACATTATTTAGAAGTAGTTAAGTAATGGCGATCTTGTGAGTAGCATCTTCATCAGTATATTCAATTCTCAACTGTAATGCAGAAAATCGTGATGATATAATGAAATCTGTACGCATCATGATAAACAATTTGTCATTTAAAAACAGTTGCTTAAAAAATTCTATCTAAGAAATATATTTCTTGCCAGCAGGGGCAACAGCTTGCTTCGTATTGGCAATACGCTCTAAACGCACCTTCTTCTGGTCTTAGCTTGGTAAGCCATCATTTTGCTATGCGGGTTCTTGGCCTTCTTTTTGTGGTTGCATGTTTGTTCTTGAAAATATTACGTTTGTACTTTATGTAAAAACCGTTGTACAAATGTTAAATTTCAATAGCGAAATTTTTGCTATTGACGTTTCGAACTACAAAACAAATCTGTTCCAGATAAGTATTAATGTATGTAAATAAATTATTGATAACGATTTTTGACCTTATGATCAAAAATGACTTACTTAGGCCCGTTTTTAGAGAACTACTACTTCTTACCATTAAATATGTTTATCTTTATGCGGAACAGACTTGTTCTCGAATCGTAAACTTACTATTCATTCGCTTTAAGATACGGTACAAATTGGGTTACTCTTAGAAGTGTTTTGTGAAAGCAAACATCCTCTAAAGATACAAAATTGTTATCCAGAAAACATTGATTTTTTTTTTTAATTTAAAATAAATGTTTCAAGTTGCAAAATAATCTTTAAAGATACATATTTATGTATGTATACACACATGTATATACAAAATACATATACCAATAAATATTTTAAACTAAAAAAATAAAGTGTTTTTCATTTCATAATTTAATCTCGATTTATTATTGGGTAGTATTGATTATATGGTTTATTTGTTTTTATTCTAAAACTTTTCAATTGCGTTTTTTGTTATTTTTAACACTCCCTGGAGTATATTGAACTTTTAAATTTAAATTAAATGCCACATTAGAGAATTTAAATAAATAAATAAATAAATAAATAAAAAAACATACAAAAAACCGTATGTGCCAGTCCTATAAATTATTAGTATTATCAATTAAAGTTATTTTTTAATAATTTTTCTATTTCAATTTAATTATCAATGTTTATCTTTAAATGTCGAATAAAAATACACTGTTATGAAATACTAATATTCGAAATTTATTTATGACGAAGTTCATAAATAAACTTTGAATACATAAATAATTTAAAGCGCAAGAGAATTGATTTAAAAATATTGAATATAAGTAGATTGTTGAATGACAGAATTGATAAACAAAATAGAAGAATTATTCTTATAAATTTGAAAAATAAATAAATTGTTATTTTTTATTAAGGTTGGTAAAATTCGCGCTCGCGAAGGAAATTTCATTTCATTTATTTATTTATTTATTTATTGATTCCATTCCCTGTATAACAAGACGGAGTCTTATACTTATAGCACAGGAACGTATTACGTTACAAAACAAACTTGATGCAAGTAAATATAACAATATTGAGATAAAGTTAAAGTTAGAAACAATTATAAATTAAAATTAAAAAAAAGGTAAAAATTATAAATTATTATTTAAAAAAATTTAATAAAAATTTTTTGAAACTATTAGAATTGCTGTTTAGTTGTTGACTTTGTGGAAGATTGTTCCAAAGACCAACGGCATGTAGATACAACTGCCATTCAGATACAAGTAAATTATGTCGAGGTATTACAATATTTCGATTTCGTGGCGATTAAAAAAAACGTATTTTATCGAATATACCTAAATAGGTGTTTGAAAGTTGATTATTTTATGTAAAAAAATAAGAGTGCGAATTTTTAGCAAACTTTCAAAGGATACTCCATAAAGATTAAATTGTTTTCGCGATTTTTATTTTTAAATACGCAATCACAATTTTAATGTCAATTCTTTTTTTATTTATTTCGCGCCGAGAAATAATAAACAACTTGTGTTTCTTTCTTTCTTTCTTTCTTTTGCTATCACGATCAAGAAAGGAATTAAAAGAAAATATCTTTTACACACACATGAACAGTCGCGGATTTGTGAAATTCCGAATTTCGTAATTTGTTTTAAAAAATTTGAAAAGGTTAGAAACGTTTCAAAATTATGCATGTTGAAAAAATAAAGGTGAAAGAATACAAATTAATTTTGGATTACCAAACTCGAACGCACTATTTGTTTTTTTTACTTAAACAAATAGTTGTCGTTTTAAATCCGGTTAAAGTAACAGTGAAAGCGCTTACCGCAGTGCTATGAATCTATGACGCTGTTGCACTTTTGTTGAAGCTCAAAGAGATATTAAAAAGGACATTAAAAGCGAAATCAAGAATAATTTAATAAAAACTTTTAAATTTTTTGACAAAAAGAAATCTAAATTGAAGAGTGAATTTCATAAATAAATAGAAATATTTGTTATTAGAAAAACGTTCATTGCGAAACGAATAAAATAATGAATGAAATAACTGAAACATGCAAAAGTCTCCCACAACACCTTATGTAATGTCTGTAATGACATGGAATTAAATATTGAATTCGAAATATGTAAAATTATTTATTTCGGATGGTGAGAATTGCAATCAGCAGACAACCAATTTGATAACAATTTTGCCCACATGCATTGATTGTGAACGATGTTTTCGTCAGTGTCACATATTGGTAACAAAATTAAATCAAGGTTCTCTTTTCTTTAGATGCCATCATATTTTCGAACGATAGTATTCTGATGCTATTAAATTAATATAGAAATTAAAGACATATTATTTTTCTCTATCTAATTTTTCAATGTAATGTTATTCCTATAATTTTTAAGGAGTTTCCTTCAGGCTAATTTGGTCAAATGTTTGTTTCCAAACGTAAATAAAAAACTTGTTCGATTTTTATTTTTAATGTTATTCCGTTTACACAAATTATTAATTGTTTATAGAATGTTGTTTATAAAATACAAAATTAGCTTTATAAAGTTTTAGTAAATTTAAAAAATTAAAGCTATGAGGACAGAAAATGTTGGTTTTCAAACATAACTATTTATAGTTAATATAAGTTACTTTTTTTGAAATAAACAGTTTTTATTATTAATAAACCAATTTGTTTTAATTAGAAATAAAAATCCCAAAATCTCGAAAAATCCCGGTATCCAGTTCCTTTAGGCATCCCTAATATACATGTGCATTGTATAATAATTTCTGTTTGGTTTTTTTTTCTTTCTCAGCGGGAAAAAACTGTTCTCTTTATTGTACATAGGGTATAAAGATATTTTGGAACTTTTCTTCTTAGACCAACTACAAAAACAAAATGATTTTTCTTGTCATGCCACACAATTAAATCATGAAAAGTCATAAAGCCGCACGCAAAATTCCTAGAATCAATTAAAGGAAAATCAACCTTAAAAAATTTCGCCAGCTTACATTGTAATGTCATTGTACATTTTCTTACTTCTAAATACATTTGTATGTTCATACAAATTTATCAATTAAAACATTATAATTCAAGCCAGAGTGCAAACCTTTGCAGTTCATCATTCAATTTTGTTGATTATGTAAACATATCAATTAAAATTCACGCATACATATGTATAAACATACGTTTGTATGTGTAAATATTAGAACATTGTAAATATCTTCCAATTGCGTGTCAAAACAACAATTTCCTACAGAAAATAAAACAAAAATGTTTGTGTCGAATTTTTCTTCACATGCTTTATGAGAAAAATACATAAATTTCTCGATTTATTCTTTTTAATTGAATTTGCGAAAGAAACAAAAATTGTATTCTTATATTTAAATTTCGATCGCGAATTATATTTATAATGATTGTTATGACTTAAATCGTATTAAATTATCTAAACAATCTTAAAATATAGCAACATCAAACAATAAAAACCTGGTTTAAAAATATATGTATGTATGTCTGTATAAAAATAATTTCCCAGAAACATTTATTTAGGTTGTACTTGTTTGTGTTCATAAGTATGTCATATGAAAACTCTGATAATCTGTATAAACGTATGACATAATTTATTTAAACAAATATCATTTGAGTCATGTTACACATTACTGTAGGCATTTTGAGCAGAACTATACGTATAAATATGTGTTTTATTCTCAAGGTATGATTTTATTTCTCTTAAAGATTTATGATTTTCTTAAAAATAATGAATTATATTCTGTCAAACACCAATAATTGAACAAAATCTAATTTGATATTTTTAGCAGTTTTGCTTTATTGGATGATATTTCTATAATGGCGATAATAATCTTAAATAATGCATAAAAGACTAGTAGAAACTACTTAAATAAATAAATAAACATTGAACATGAAGACTTCTTAGTTGTATCCGAGTCCCCAATGGCAGGTTATATAAACAATAAATACAATAAATACATACATACATACATACATATATTTATGAAGACTTTATATCATAAGCCAGCCAACGACATCATCATTACTATAAACATATTGTATAAAACAACAAAAAGTAAAAAACAATGTTGTATATTTCAATATGTATAACCAATGGAACCAAATGAAAATGAAGAAAATTCAATCTCTTTACGCCACATAATACAATGTCAGTGTGTGTGTGTGTGTGTGTGTGTGTAAGTGTGTGTGTGTGTGTGTGAATGTATTCAGATTATGGTTATTATTGATTTATCTACTTCGATAAAACTGTTTGGTGTTGATTTATGTCTGCAATCACCAAATAAGAAACAAATAAAAAGAAAACTGAGTAGATAAGAATCCAAATTTAATACATACAACTAAAATTCATATTTGTGCCTTATTAAAATTCTATAGTGCAGGAGTATGTGTAAGGAAATGCTTGTACTTTTTTTTTTTTTTTACTTTGCAGCAGCAAAACCACAGGAAAAATGTTGTATACTTTGTGGTTACATGCAGAAAGTAGTAGAACTTTTCATTATGTTTGTTGTTATTGTTTTTCATGTTTTGCTGATTTTTGAAAACTGTAGTAAGTGTGTAATTTGACACTGACGCAAAATATAAATAAATATTAATGATGCTGGATCTGTTTGCGGTTTACAACTAATGATTTGTACAAACATTTTCTCAAATCAATTCTGCCAGAGACATGAATATACATACATACATACATATATTGTGTGAACAAATAGTTGGTGTTCAGTTTAAAATAATGACTTTAATTATCAGTTCTTCAAAACCAGTTATTTATTTTAAATGAACTGCTAAAATATGGGCAACAGCCATTCCCAAAACTTCAAAAAAGTATCTACTCTGTATCTGTTATTTGACCCAAATAATAGATTAAACAATTTTCGAATAATTGAAAACAGTAGTTGTAGTTAAAGCTGTTAAATAGACATGCGCTTTGTAAATCTTTGAGGAAACAACTCTTATAGACCGCAATGTAAATTGTTTTCCTTTTTTTATACCCCACAAAAAATACAAAGTTTATTATTTTACCCCCTCTATCACTAGACATATCTACGAGTATACAATATTTTTATTGTTTTTTTATTTTATGGTACATAAAATCTCATACATTCATGAGTATGTCATGCAAAAAAAAAAAAAAAATGTAAAACTTTTTGGTTTGTTTTTTCGACAATAAATATTTGTAAGTATGAATACTGGCTGCATCTAAATAACTTCTTACATACACAAACGTACATGACTTTGCGTCATTTGAATGGTATTAGAAATTAAAATAACAAATTTAAAGTTGGTAAGATAAATAAATTATAAATATGTGTGTTAAAGCACTCAAGTCAGTTTTAAAAGTTTTACTTCAAGAATAATTTAAATTTGAAAATTTTAAATATATTTTTCGCAATTTTCTTATTAGAAGATTCACTTCAAACAAGCGCCATAGCTTCCACATACATGTGAGTAATAATGGAACGATCATTATAATGGTGGGACCGATTTTAATCAATTTTAATCCCAAACATCCTTGGGACAAGTAATGTATTGATAATTTCATAATAAGTGTACTCTAGAATTACATTGTCTCTTAATAGAAAAATTTATATTTTATTTTACCTGGAAGAGAACTTCTTCCATATTTTAATAATAAAAGTCATAAGAACATATTATTCTTACGTTTTTACCTTTTAAAAAACGGTAGTTTATTTCCTTTAAATAAACCGGATTCCTTTTAATTGCAAAATAAAATACATTTATTCAAAGGTACACAAAACAATTTTAAAAATCACTCTGTCTTTTAAGGCTTTTTTACAATTTACTTTAAACACAAACTTAAATTATAGTTTCAGATTGCTTTGATGTTTACTCAATGATGACTTACAATAAACTAACTGCTTGTCTATTTTTACACTAACATCACATCTGGATGTTTCGGAGCTAAAGTTCTTGTATATAATGTTCAACCAAAGCCGTTAAAACTTAATGTTGCCTTACTGCACATAACAGCGTGTGTTTGTAAATAGAAACTTCTACTAATGCAATTAGTAAAATTCTACAAAATTATTGATTTAGCTTTAAGTAACGTACTCGTATAATTATAGTAAAGTCAAAATTGTAAACGCACGTAAATATCGTCCTATGTAAAAGAGATGAGATTAATTTTCGAATTTTATTTCTCAATAATGGTGAGTTTAGTAGGTAATATTTACAGGTAGATCTTGGACAATGCACGTTACTGATGATGCCTTTGACAAGGTAGAAATGCCTTTCAATTTGGAGAATAATATTTACAGGTAGATCTTGGACAATGCACGTTACTGATGATGCCTTTGACACGGTAGAAATGCTTTTCAATTTGCTTATTGTCTAAAATTATTTTACAATAGTATTCTTTGAATTACATATTAGATTAAAAGAAACTCAAGCCAAATAAAATTTATCTAATAATAATAATGTCGAAATTGTAGAATTTTTGGAATAATTTTATGGAAAATATTTAACTTTTCTAAGATAATTCGTTCTGTTTTAGTTAGATGGCGTGTCACAAATTCCAATATTATTATTTCGATTAACGTTATGACTCACCATTAAGTGTCATAGTAACCATGAGCATTAGCCTGTAGCACTTGACATTTTCTTGAGGAAGTGCAATTTGCATTGCCGTCAAATGATTTGTATTACTAAAAAATTTTGTATTTCTCTTTTTCTTAAGAGAGAAGATTTGGAAAAGTCAAATTTATGCTAATTTCTAAACTTTTAAGGTCAAAATTCTATGTTTTTATTTCATATTTAACGTTTTTCCATTTTATGTTGCCTTTACGTTTTGCATCTATTATAACAGTTTTTATATTTTCAAAGATGCCTTAATACACTTACATACATACATTTTTTTTAGAAACTAATTCATATTCAAAACAACCTGTAATTTAAAACACGGGTTTTTCAATGTTGGTTTACCATATTTTCAGAATTTAAAAAAAGTTTAAACAAATTGTGTGTTTTTAACGAAACAGACACGATATATGGATGAATACCCGTTTAAAAGATCATTCAAGAGCATTTATATTCTCATATTCCCTGCTCCTGTATTTACAGTTTAAAGGCTGTCGTTGCACTATGGATATCACGATATATCAATATCAGCCAACAGTCACTTCTTCCTCTACTAGAATTGCTAATTACATTCAATGCCAAACCGTCTACGAGTTAACAGAATATTTTCAATTACCACTTTTATCTCATTGCACTCGTATAACATACTCGTACATACATACATATTCACATATTACGACAGACATAATCGTACATATGTACATACATTTATGCAAAAGTATTTATCGAACAAAAAACTAAAAAAGGAGAGAGAGTGAAGAACATGACAACCAACGTGACAACAACATCTAAAACAATTTAAACTCGTAGTAGCAGTGACATGAACAACATACATATATACATACATACATACATATACACATAGACGCAAATATTGCAAATGCTAGTACATACATGTTGTGTTGTCTTGTATTGAAACATACTTATTGTACATACATACATACATTTATGTTCCAAAAAAAAAAAAGACAAAAAGGGACAAGAGAAAATATATACATACATATGTATATGTACATATTCGTATGCACCATTTATGCTCATGTAGTTGTTGTTGTTGATGATGTTGCAAAAGAGAAAAAGTGTTAGTAAGAGTAGCAGTGGGTATGTACATACATACTTGGCGTATAAATATTTGTATGTACATGGCTGGCTTAAAACTAGTAAAAGCAAATCTTATTTTGCAATAATAAATATCAGGGTAATGCATGAATGATGTCAGGCATTCGTGCTTAACGAGTTTATGTGGTGAAGTGCATCAAAATGAAAAAATGATGTGTTTTACTCAAGAGTCGTTCTTTTTACAAGTATTTTGCAATTTTTTTGCTTTCTCCTTTTGATTTTTGTTCTCTGATTTTTAAGTAAGTATGAAATTTCCATCAATTTCAAACGAATAAATTTATTTTACTTCAAATGCCGTATAAACGAAATTAATCTTGTTGAAAATGAGTAGAAAGTCAAAGATTTGCAGTAGAATCAATTAATACAGCAAATATTTACATAAATACATACATACATACATACATAAATAGATTAGCAAATACTACACAAAAAGAAATTGGTAAATGAACTCTAGTAATTAATTATTTGAATTTGATTTCAGTAAATATTTTTTATCTATCAATTTGAAATGACTTAAGGTTTCAGCCATGGTGTAACTATACAAGGTGAGTGCAGTATAATAGCTGACTGACTTTGTTGACAATTTACTTATGTCAAAAGTAATATTTTATCAAGTGTTTTTGACAGTAGTACATTATTTTACACAAACAAAATGCCTGTTGTTTCTGTATTGTGTTGTATTTGTTGCCGATTTTCACTCACCTTGTATAGTTACACCATGTTTTAAGCAATTTCATATGTAGTTTTTTTGGACGACATAGAATTACAGGGCACTATGATATGATATGATATGAACAGCACTGAAGACATATTTTTACTAAAAACCGTTTTTAAGTAATTTTCGAAACATATTAAACAAAATTTAAACAAAAAATTAATTCAAACAAAAATTAAACAAATATTTCCATTTTAATTTGATTTTAGTTGATTTTAAAATTATAAATTTTATCATAATTATATTTTGATTGAAAAATGTTTGTGTTAAGCTAGATTTACACGATTGAAATTTTCTTCAAAATTGCTCTTCAAAATGCTTCAAACTCGTGTAAACAGTAACATTTCTTCAAAATTTATTTATTGAATAACATTAATAACTATTAAATAATTACATTTTGAAGAATTTTTGCTGTTTACACGAGTTTGAAGCATTTTGAAGAAAATTTCAATCGTGTAAATCTAGCTTTATTCTTTTCCGTATTTAATATCAAATATCATTCATTCTAAGACAAATCTCATTTATAATTATAATAAATAACTGCTAAATTTATAAATTATATTTTTTTTAAACTTTAAGAAATAATATATTCTATACTGCCATTGTAGATAATAAGATCTTCCTCCTAAATTTGTTTAATAATTTTAATGGACGTGATAAGGAATAAGGTTCGGGATTAATTTAAAAGCATAAAGTTATCTCTCGAAGTGAGAAAAAATTAGCCTCAATTATTTCAAATCACACCAAACTTGAATGTTTGCTGGGTTGCTAGAGCAGACATCAATGGCGCTTAAATAAGTTTATTAGATATCTAAGAATAAATATAAAAAAAAATTCATAAAAACACGACGACTGAAGATTTAATTTATATTTATATCTAGTATTTGAGGCGATTATTTATTTGGATTATTGATGATTTAATATCAATTTAATTTGTATAAGAAAACGTTTATTAAAAACTTAAAATGTTCTTGTCTGTTTCCTACTTTTATTAAAAGTTTTTAATTAAATTTCTTGATTTGCGTGGTGTGTGTGTGTGTGTGGTTTCATTTTGGTTCAATGTGCCAAATAATTAAAATTCAATATTTGCTTTGACTATTGTACTTTTATTGCATTGATTCTATATCTCTGGCACTCACTGTATTGATGTAGTAGAAACGTTTGGAATTTTTTTAACTAACTGGCGTATTGTACTTTATCTTCATCATCATGGCATCATCGTCATCAGTATCATAGTGCATAAGATTGAGAAGTAGTACGAGCAGCAGTTAAAAAAAAAATTTATGTAAAATCTACATTAGGAATGTAAATTCGAATAAATTGAGTTGCTCTCTTTTTTCTGTTTTTACACTTTTTCTTTTTGTTTTGTTGTGTTTTTACTGGCAATATTTCTTTATATTGAAGTACTCGTAATGTTTTTTTATATGTACACATACATATGTACATACATATCCACACACATACATATCTATTGTAGATTTAAGATTTCAAAACCAACCTTTAGCTTCTTTTTCATCATTTAATATGGCACATGTCATGTGGTTGTCTGATGTTGGTGTTTGCGTATGTATTTCTGTATTTGTTTTATGTATAAATGTGTAAGAGAGCAATGCGATTGAGCTAAATGTCAGGTAAATTCTCATGTTTGTATCTCAGGTAAATGTTTGTAAATAAGTGGATTCTGTATAAGAAATAGTTGACTTTCGCTATTTTTCCTTTTTCTACTCTTTTTAGTTCATTACAGAATCAGTTAAATTAATTGAAATGAAAAAATAAACAAGTCATGCATTGAAAATGAGCAAAACCTTTTTTTATATTCGAAATTGTCTTTATTAATAAAGCAAGGTCATGTTGTGTCCTTTTAAACTTGAATTCGCATTGTTTATTGAATGTATTATAACCAATAAAATTCCGTAATAACTTTGGTAAATTGTTGATTTCTCACATAAATTTGATATTGCGATGTGTACGTTAGAATGGAGTAACTGGTAAGCTTATATACACGCGGAGAAATAACAAGGCTGTGGATATCATAATCGTAAAATTAAATTAAATCGGAAAATTAAAATGAAATTTTAAAAGGCAAAAAAATATTTTTATTGCAAAAAAAAAACAAAAAAATTAACACAATTTTATTAAATACTAAATATGAATATTGAAAAATATGAAAATATTATCCAAAAGGGCCAAATATACTCAGAAAACTTAAAACTGTGCTTAAATATGCCTAAAATGATGATAATATTATTAGTTCAGAACATATTATGATCATAAGTAATGAAACTATGATCAAAAAATATTGTAATATGATCTAACTCAATTATAATATTTCAATAGGTCCGGTGTTTAATAATAATAATAATAATCTGGGATGAATATCATATATATCATGTACTTACATTTATTGAATTAAAAGTCAAGATAAGTAAAATTTTTAGACTGGGAAACTTATAAAAGTTAATTCTTAATAAATATATTTTTATTTATTATTAAAATAACAATGTTTCAGTATGTTTCAGTATATACGTATACAGTCGACCCTCGGTTAACGAACGCCTCGCTTATCGAACATTTCGCACAGCAAACACATGTAAAAAAAAATGTTTCTTTTAACGAACAAAGTTTCGTGTAACGATCAACGCAAAATGGGAAATATGTACCGAATTCTGCGAAAAACTTTTGTCGGTGTTCAGCTTTGGTTCAACAGCTTGTGTTCAACAATCGCATTTTCAACAAATTTTGAAGTGTCACCAAAAACAAACGACTCTAGACAGTTTTTTGTTAAAGAAGAACTAGGCATGCGTCCAGGTATCATACAGAATTATTTTTTTTTTGTAATTTTTTCATTTTTTCCATTGCAGGTTGTCTCATTTCGTCCTGTATTCATCAGCTCCTTAAAAATGTTGATAAATATATGTATGTATGTTATATTACTTTCAATAAATATTGATGTTGAAATATGTATGTTAGTGTGCACTTTTTCCGACTTGAAACACATTATTTTATTTTGCACTGATATATATGGAAGTAATGGTTTTGCTTAACGAACGTTTCGCATAACGACCACGCTTCTGGAACGAATTGTTCTCGTTAATCGAGGACCCACTGTATATTAAAATAACTATGTATACTCGTATATACTCGTAAAGGATAAAAGCAACTACACTATTGTCATAATCATGTGAAATTATATTTTTTCACCACTTGTACACATGTTAAAGTTTGTCATTCCGAATTGAATGTCTTGAATATTTATTTTCTATGACTTGAAAGGGCTAAAGATGTTAAGAGTTAGATAGAAAGAGATAAAGTGTCTGATAGGTCACGATTTTCCTCTTTATTATATACATTTTTGCAAGTACAACTAGTTCCCATAGCCAAAGATTCATTTATGTTCTAAGTGTGATTTTTTGCCTCCAGGAAATTACTGCTAAACACCAAAAATATATGAAAGCTGTATTAAAAATGTTTTCGAGCACATTTTTAATTACACCTCTTAAAACAGTACAACCATTTATAATTGCCCAATTTATAATTTTGTTAACTGTTTAGTACTAACTTTTTCAAAGAATTTTAAGCTCTTTGCACAGTTGAAAAAATAATTTGGTTAAGTTGCTATTTTATTCGTAATGCGGTATTTTCTGAACATTATGTTAAGCTCCAATAAAAAAAAAAATAATAATAAAATGGCGCGGAATGTAAAATTATTTTCAAATAATTTGATAAAGAGAACTCGACTAGAAATATGTATATCGCCTCTTCTGTTAATGGGACAAAATTTACAACGATTAAAAAAGAAAATGTTAATTATTCTTTGCAGTGTGTAAGTTAACTTATGTACATAGTACATGTACATGTATGTATATAAATAAATAAACATGAACGTATAAATATTTATGAATGTATGCATGTGTACGAGTATATGTGTTTATGGGCTTGGTGTCGATTCTTTCTTGTACTGCTCATATGTATAAACTGGAGACTTATTTAACGTTGATACTTTAATGATCTTGTGACATGGAATACCATTAGCTAATTACCACAGTGACTAAATATTAAACTAATTATACTAAACTGTTTTTCATTAAAATATTTAGGACAAACACATATAGTATACAAGCATGCATGCATACATAAATAAATTCATTTACTTCTGTTTCTTTGTATGTGTCTATTCCTATGCACGTATGTACATATGGATGTATGTATGTATATAGCATATGATTATTCACATGTATTCAAGTCCATACATAGATATGAGGATGTTTTCGTTAGTACATTATATTCTATGTATAAGTGCTCATATGTATATGCTTTTTGTATTGTTGGTGTATGTTTGTGTTTGTAGCATTAGCATAAACATTATCGTCTTCATTATACTTATTATGTTTTGCTCATAACATTAAGTTCGTTATCGTCTGGCTGTTCGTAAACTTAAACTCTGTGTTTGTACTTGTAAATCTTTGTGGTAATAGGTGTAATGCAACATTAACTGTATATACATACATACGTATGTACTTGCACACTACACGCATAACATAAACAGTTGCATACACATATGTATATAGCTAAGTATTAATATACACAAATTCACACACACACACACAAAATAGTGTGTACAGCATAGATACTGTTTATCCGAAGGCAATATGAAAAGTCCTTTGAAAATTAAAAGCATGGCTCCCCTAATCCGGTGTTTGCAATAGGTTTTAAACGTATATTTGTAGATTAGGTTTGCCTTTAAAATAAATAAATTAGGTTTGCAGTGATCTAACATTGTACTTGATAGCTAAATTTAATTCACTATTCGAATTATGGAATTTCATGCAGACTTACAATAGTCTGAGAATTATACATACATATAAGAAATATAAAACCTCGACATAGCTCATTGGAATTAAACTTACTTAAAAGACAAAGGTTCTGAAAAGTACTTTTCAGCCTTCATTTAAATTAATATATTTACCTCCTTTTGTAATATATAAGTGATGTCAGTGCGGTGTGTGGCATGTGGCAACGAAGAACTAAAACAGATTTTCTCAAACAACTCCACCCACATTTGTACTATTAAATCTTGCTATCTTTGATGCTATTGAGCTGTCACACTTAATAAATGGGTTTTCCCATGAGAACCGTACACAAAGTACTGCGTTACTTGTACTGGTTATTCATGTGGCTGCTTCTGCTATTTCTGTTGGTGCGAGCATCTGAATAGCCATGCACCATTTACTTTATTTAAAAATGAAAAAAGAAGAGCCAGCAAAAAATAATTGAGTAGAAGTAGAAAAACATAATGTTTGCATTAGAGCACATTAGGTTTTGGCCAGCTTACATGGTCGTTAATCGATTTATACATTGATACGTGTTTAACACAACAAATTCATGTTAAAAGTTAAGTGTAGGTGAACTTTTGTGGGTATGCTTCTATCTGGCGTTATTTGATAATAAAGCACTTAAATCAAAATTCATTACAAAGAAATAAACATGATAAAATGATGGTTGTAGATTTTGTTTTAAAGTAAGATTTAGTTTAAGTTTGTTTAATAAATATTTTTGAAAGAAAGGTTCTGTATGTGTATATGTTTCAATATAAAATACACAACAATTATACATACACTTATGGAAGTGAAACGATTTTTGGTAATAATCCTTTAATGTTTTATTGACATGTGTTTTTTGTGAGCAAAAAAAAATTTAAAAAGGTTCTGTAACGAAAATTGTTGCATTTTTAATTTTTATTTTGATTTTACTTAAATGACTACTGGCGTAAATGACTACGGGCTGTCTTGGGTATTTAATAACCGGTTAAACGGTATCCGGTTTCGAATATTTCATATTTTAGAATTATTCGGCAAACCGTTTTATTTGGTGTCCGTGATACTCGATCCTGCCACATACAATATCTAATAAACCAATCTATGTATGTTCCCCACCACAATGAAATTAAATAATACTACAGTTTTTTTTTTAACGATGCTATTGAATACTGTATGCGAAATAATAATTTCAAAATTAATTTAATCCGTAGTACATACATATCCATCTATGTATATGTATATATGTATGTATTTATGCATGTGTGAATTTATTGATTTTTATCAGACTACGAGACTACTATGGCGTATGAGCATTATTTGTATATGAAATTATTTATTTATTTATTGTTTATATTGTTAATCATACGTACAGTTGATGTTGATACATTTAATTGTCTGTTTGTTTTCGTCCTTATAATAATATTTTATTAAAGCACACATAAAGTGTATATAATCGTTCAGTTAAGTTAAAACTCAACTTATTAACAACAATATGAAAAATAATTATCACCAGGAAAAAATTTTAATATTAACAAAAGCATTTTTGCATAATGAAACATAAAGAAATACAAAGTGAAAATAAATGGGAAATTAAATTGTTTTAAAACCCATATAATTGTTTTCATGCAAAAATATTGTTTCATAAGAATTGTTTAAAATGTTTTATTTCAAAGAAAAAACAAAATATTTTGAGTGCAAATGAAGAGAAGTTACAAAATTTAGAATTAAAGTTTTTTTTTTTTTTATTAGACGTCAGTGAATTGCTTTTATCTCAACTTTTATCTAAATTGTGTTTACGTGATTCAACT
Source organism: Bellardia bayeri (assembly GCA_950370525.1). Taxonomy (NCBI): domain Eukaryota; kingdom Metazoa; phylum Arthropoda; class Insecta; order Diptera; family Calliphoridae; genus Bellardia; species Bellardia bayeri. The sequence continues at coordinate 101,599,474 of OX493266.1, forward strand.
TGATTTGTCTAGAAATATATGTATAGAAATGTTTGCAATACAGTTTTAGATTTATGTAAGTCATTAAGATTAACTTTTTGATGGCTGGTAAGAGAGAAGAAGGAAATAGTTTGTCAGGTATTTTATTTGTGTATACAAAAAGAAAAAGACGATAAGATAAAACTGAGATTCTTCAGAATTAAATATCTTCATTTGAAGTGCTTCACAATATTATTTTCACACACTAAGATGTTTCTCCACACGAATTAGTCCGTATCTTATGAACAATATGTTAAACAGAAACACGTTTTCTCCTATACTCACTGACAAATAGATATTTATACATATATACATATACATATGTAGTACCAAATGTGCCAATGTTAGGTAAAGATATTTTCTTAAAACAGTGACGGATACTAGAGAATTACATTGAAGCCTACTCATAGAAAAAGTTACATTTCTTTTGTCTCCTTGGCAAAGTAAAGCAGATTAAATGAAAATCAAAAGAACTGACAAGTGTGGAAGTGAACAAGTGAAACAAGAAAAAATAAACTATACAAACGTTAACACAATGTTCATTTATTTTTACTTCTCAAGACGAGAACAAATAATTATATATAAAAGAAAATCAGTACATAACAAAAGTAAGCTTTTACAGGGTGGCCGGAAATTACCTTGATAAATTAAATTCTCTACTACTACTGTTTTCTACTTAAGCCAGCAAAACTATTTATGTGGCACCCTGCAATGCAATCGAAAATGTTGGCTGGCAATAATAAAATGCGCAAAATACGAGCAGAAATTATAAGCAAACGTAACGAAAACTTTTAATTGAGAGTGTTATTTTCGACAAGGAAGTTTGTTTGGTTGACTATCTGGTTGGCTGTGTGAAATGAATGTCTGAGTTATGTATTAGAAATTGAAGAAAGAGTTTTCAAGTTTCATTAAACATTTTCATAATTACACTTACTAATTAATTAAACATAAATTGGAACATAATTAATTAGTGTTTTTTGTAAACACTTTGTAATTGGACGCATTTTCTATAAAGTTATGAATTGCTGAGTTTGTTACGTAGGAAATGAAATTTTCTATAGAAAATCAACACAAAAATTATTCGTAAAATATATAATGCTTTCTATAAAGTAATACTACACATGTATGTATGTACATATATCATATATCAAACATTATACATAAATATTTTTTGGTATTACTTTCAATGAACAAAATTGACCGCTTCCAAAGTTTTGCTCCACTATTAGCTGTTTAATTAAATAAAACTGGTATCATTGTAACCATGATTTAATGGTGATTTTTTTTAGTTTATTGATATTCCGCATTGCAAATAAAATACAATAAAATAATTGAAAAAAGTTATAATTACATATTTTAATTATATCATCCTTTAAATAACCAAATTAATTAAGATAAAATGTTTATACAAAATTAATATAAATTAAGTCAACAGTTTATTTTAATTTTATTTGCTCTGCTATAAAATCCATTCGTTTTTATATAAATTCTACACTTTTTCCGTTGTTCAAAATCATTTTTTTCTACTTTATTTACAACAATTTCTATGAATTTCAAAAACTTCCATTTGAATAAAAAAGGAAACCTGTTTTTTCATATCCGATTTTGGTTGAATAATAATGTGTATGTGTGTATTCATATGCATGTGTGTATGTGGCTTGTTGTAAATACAAATTTGTGCAGAGAGGAATTAGATGTGTGCGGGTGAGTATTTCATTTAAAGAGGATTTGAAACGAAACATAAACAAATACTTATGAAAGAGCTAGTTATGAAAAACAAATGCACTAAAACGAATTGTATGTTTAAATTAACGACATTTGCATTTAAAACACAAAAACAAAACTTTTATTTATTTAAAACAAATACTAATGAATAAATTATTAAAACAAACCCATTGTCTAAAGCAATTTAAATATGACAAATGATTTTGAAAAATAAAAATAATAATAATAACAAGTATGAGTGTTGTTATATTCGGCCGTGCCGAATATTTTATACCCACCGCCAATATTAAGTGTAAATTTCACCTAGATTATATGTTCATACATTTAAATTGTATCGAGCACAAAATATACTCATACATGGTGACCAGTGTGACCATTTTGGCATTTTTGCACTTAGATTTAGCATTTTTTATTTTTTAATAATTTGTTTAGCATTTTCTAGCTTCAATTTATTTTTAATTTTTACCCCTGTTACAATTAAAATTAAAAAATACATACCTACACCATATTTTAATTATGATTTTGAAAATTTTTTCAAAACAAGAACAAATATAAATTCTGAAACTGAAAAAGAAATATATGTAGAATAATATGTAAAACGATTACCCAAAAATTTGTTAAGTTTAAAATATATTAACTTTTTTGCTGTTGACAATAGTTTAAAAATAAATAAAAGTAAATTATATGAAAATTTCAAAGAAGAAATGATACATTTTGCAAATGATGAAATTACAATTTTAAAATTACAATGGCAAAAATTACCTTCATACGAGTGGCAAAATCAGAACTCAACTATTGAATTTTGGATACAAGTTTATGAATACAGGAATGCTGTGAATGAAAATCCCTTCAAGGAATTGTGCGATTTTATTATGAAATATTTAGTAATGCACAAGTTGAAGGCGTATTAATGAATGAATCTTTTAAAAAATATAATAATAATAAAGCATGATATTAAATACAATGTATTCACTCCTCTATATAAGATGTGGATTGAAAAGATTAAATAAATGCTGCCAAAGTTTTCAAATAACTAAAGAATTAATCCAAAAATACATATATATAATATTATAACAGAGCCCTCAGAAAGTGAAGAATACACTTTTGATGAAGTATGTAATATGTAGCCAAAATTTGTTATTTTTGTTTAAAATAATTAATTTCTGAAGTAAATGCTATTAAATAGCAAATAGTTTTTTTTTGAAGAGAAGTAGCACTCAGGCAATTAAAATGCCTACTTTCTTTGGAATATGAAGTAAAGGTAGTGCAAGAAGAAAGCTTTTTTTATATCACAACTCTGCAATTGCGCATTATGTTTGTTATTGCAGCGCCTCTGGTGGTGAGTAGGCGCATTAATGTTAAAGCTTGATTTGTTAGGCTTTATTTAATTATTTTACTTCGGTGGCGTTTGAATGCTATACCACCGAAGGAGGGCGCTGTGATAAATATTAGTTATGATAGGATAGAAAAACTAATAATTATTAGAAACTGATTTTGTTTGAGTAGCAGCGGCTGGGAATCGAACCCGGAATACAAATACCAACTCATGCTTAATGATCATATGCGCTAACCAATTAAGCTACAGCACCCTAAAATGAATTAATGGTCGCTTTTGTCCAAAATTGTTTTATGTATTTATATATATTGACATAGATATTTACATATACATACATACATATGTATAAAGACTGAAAAATATATATATTTAATTTTTGTTTTATAATTTTCATTTACGATTTGTTAAGATAAATAATAAATAATTTGTTTTGTTTTTGAGTTCGATGTGGGTTTGTTTATATAATCAAACATAATTTGTAGAAACAGCGGTACAAATAGTGAAGAATTTCTTCATAATATTATTAAAAAAAATTGTAGCATTTTGCATTTTTTTGGCATTTAAAAATCCATTTAGCATTTTTTTTGCATTATTTTGTTTAGGATTTAGCTTCAAAAATGTTTGAGACCTGGTCATATTGATAGTGACTGATGAGACTGTACACAGTTTTTTATATATTTTGATAAAATTTTGTCTATAAGACAAATTTCCATACACAATTTGCTTTATAAACCTCTTATAAACCTGTTGTAAGTTTTATGAATATGCATCTTTCAATGCATTCTTGTTTTAACTAACGGATGGATATTTTGTTCAAAAAAAATTTAATGTGTTTTTCACAAATAGTCCTCATATGGGAGGGAGCTAGCCCCTATAGTGGGATGATCTTCATAAAATTCGCTACGGCGATTTTTATTTATATGAGGGTTATTGATTTTGAATTTCTATTTGAGAATGATGTTTACAACAGACTTATGTATACTTTGGTGTATTTCGATAGTGACAATATGTATGTACATATATGGGAGTTACACTAATTAAAGGCCGAACCTCATAAATCTACGCCGATTTGACTGTACATTTGTAGTATTTGTCTTGAATTTTAATCTGGTAATAGATGTGAATTTAAATGATTTTCGGAAGTGAACTTCATATGATCAGATACGGACCGATATTCACAAAATCCATTAGTTCGGTTTTCATCTACTATATATGAGGTTTGTTTGTGTAAGATTTAAACTTGATAACGATGTTTGTATAAGATTTATGTGCATTTAAGTGAATTTTATATTGTTACTGCTCTTCTATAGACATATATTTTATTTCGAAAAATACCATCTACATAATTGTTAAAATAAATGGTATTTCAAAATGTACGCATGATTTTAATGATTTCTGTTCCATTAAAGTCTTGCGTAAATTGGTATTAAATCGGAAAACACTCAGCATAAAGTTGTATATGGAATAATATATTGGGCAAATGGCTGACACCTACTTATTTGTCGAAATTGTTTGCATAAATCTGGCTGAATTTCGTTGATGTAGTGTTGAATGAAATTTATTTAGAAAGACGATAACAGAGCATTAGTTAGTATTAAGGTCCAATGTGCAATTTTAAGATGGACAAACGCCGGACAAATTTGGTAATTCAATATTTTATATAGTTAATAAAAATATGTTTATACTATGCTAGCCATGTATACTATTAGATTTATAAGCCTCATAACGTCAATAGATGAGAAATTCAATATGCAAACTACAACTTTAATTGTAAAATTAAACAAGAGTCCATAAAAAATAATTTAAACTGTAAGCCAAGTTCAAATTCAAACTATATTTTTCATTGGATCTTTTTATGTGATAGAACTTCTAAATGTAGCAAAAGCTACTTAAAGCATATTACTTATTTAGCCCACCAATATATATTTTGAATTCATCTAGCTGAATTTCTTCGATCTGGTATTGAGAAATTTATTATGCATTATTATTATTTATGTATTTTAAATTTCAAATAAGATAACGAAAGACATTTCTACACACATGAGGATATAAGCTTTAAGTAAAACTAATCCTTTACAGTTTCCAATGAATTCTTAATGGAATATAATATTTTTGTTTTCTTTTCTATTGCAGCAATTCAACATTGACAAATAACAAAAGGATCAACTGAGTGCGTAACAGTTGAGGGCAAGAGACCAACATACATTGTACATATACTGAAGCAAATAGATATCCCACATATGGATGGATAGAAAGTAGAAATTGAGAAAAAAATACAATAGTAAATTTATTGAAGTTTATTATAAGAAAGCAATCACATGGAATAAATTTGCTCCATGCCTTTATACATCGAATGGATGGGTTTTTTATCTGAACGGAGCATAGAAGAAGGGCAAATGCAATTTGTAAACAATCAATAAACTCAAGCAATGCTTTTAAGTGCTTGCAACATGTGCAAAAAGGTGTCATAGCGTGAAACATTACAATTCATAAGAATCTATTCGAATGCGATGAAAAACAAATGCACCAAAAACAACAATAAGTGAACGTTTAACATTAGAAAGAACGAACGCAAAAAAGAACGAATGCAAGCAAAGGGAAAATTCTACAAATAAAACAATAGAAAAGTGTAAAATTGCAAATATTACTTACAAGCACACGTCCTGGAACAGAGAAAAAGAACAAAATAAACGTTTGTCATCAGTACGCACCCTGTAATATTTCAATTGTTCTCGCACACAGAAAATAAAACTTAGCACTTATATTGTCACACGCACACACACACACACACACACATATACTCCAATTATAGTTGTTGCAGACAAACAATATTTTGTTGCATTCAACAACACTGTGACATTTCTATTGTGCGCAAAAATGTTGAAAACAATTTAACAACATCAACAGTAACTGCAACAGCAACATCAACTGCAGTGGCATCAGCATCAGCATTACCAACAACAATTCCTATTGAAATTGTTCCTCAGACAAGTGTTTGTGTGTGTGAGAATGGACTGAATGAATGAGTGAATGGGAGTGTGTAAAGTTTATATTGAGTGTTGTAATATCAGTTTGTGCATCAAACTATAATGTTAAATGTGTCACATGTGACATTCATATAAACAAACATAGACGATTTAACGACAACTTTAACTACGGCCAAAACTGAAAATTGTATATACATCTACATACATACAAACATACAAATAAAATACAATAAAAAAAAAACAACAGAATATAATAAAACGTTGCAAAGTAACGACTTTACATACATTTTCTTAGCCCCACCCACGGCAGTGACAGCCGTACATTGCGCTACTAACAGAAACATTTGTGCTCTTCAATTTATATACAAGAATATATTGTTTACACCAGCTCTACGCTTTTAAATAAGCCTCAGTTACCCTTTTATTTTTTTTTTTAGTTTTTAGTTTTTCACACAAATTGTGAACATTTCGTTTTGATTTTTTACATTTGGTTGCAAGCTAACAAAGAAACAAATTTTATAATCACCATCTATTGGACCAACAGCTGCTACATTTGTAGGTGCTATTATTAACGATCCAGCGGCACAATTCCCTCTTGTAGCAAAATTTATTCCACTTTTTTGCTTGTTTTACTTTTACCATCAAACAAACAAATCAGAAAACAATTCCAAACGAAATCTCTGGCAGTGTTGCAATGTTGTTGGTTTTTTATTTGTTTTGTGACTGAATTTGTTGCGCCTCCCACATTTGGCATCAGTACCTGAATCACTACAACAACATTAATAAAAACAACTACTGCTGTTGCAACTATAACAACTAGTGCGACTGCTGCCACCACCTGGTTGCTTAATCTGCAAATGCTTTAAAGTATAAATATTTTCGCTTGAATGGTATCAGGATTCATACGAATGTTATCAGTATGAGAGTAAATTCCGTTGCAATTGGCTTGTCAGGTAAGTTTTAGATAGTAGCATATTTTAGTTTTCTTTTTTTTTCTTCTTATATACATATATACATACATATGTACATAAATACGAGTACATATGTATTTATTTATCTATTTTTTACATTCGACATGTTTATGAGCACTGCACCATCTTTGAAAATCGTGCAAGTTCTTTCAATATCCATTTCAATAATCCATTGTGTAAATAGCACAGAAAGATACACTAGGGTTCAACAAAGTTGTGTGAAAATAAAAGCATAATTAATTTTAATAAAACAATTCCTAATTTTTCTTTTGTGTACTAGGAGTGTTTATTTAAGACAAATGGAATAAATCATTCTTTGGTATTTTGTAAAATTTTAGTATTAAGTAAAATATATGTATATGAGGAGATATATGTATAAATCTGAGGCATACGAAATTAAATGTTTACCCCTTCATACATTCACAGTGAATAGTTTTAACATTTTTGATATAATTTATCATTGACTTTTCTACTACAAAATTAATATTACAAGGATATACCTTTCATTACAGTTGTGTTTGCACTTAATATTAGCTTGATGCTGCATTTCGTCACATGCGATGATTGGTCCCTGTCATGTGCCTCAAATTGTACCTGCAAATGGACGAATGGCAAGAAGTCTGCCATCTGTAGTTCTCTGCAATTGACTGCCATCCCAACAACGTTGAGCACTGAACTGCAAGTGTTGGTGTTGAACGATAATCACATACCCTATTTGAATAGGGAAGAATTTGCCAATCTTGAGCTTTTGAATTTACAAAGAATATATTTGAAAAAGTCTGAGGTACAATATGTGCACAAGGAGGCGTTTAAGGATCTAAAGATTTTGGTGGAGATCGATTTGTCCGACAATAGAATAGAAATGCTAGACAAGGACACATTTATGGGGAATGATCGTTTGAGAATATTATATTTGAATGGAAACCCTCTTAAGAAGTTGGTGGCATATCAATTTCCCGTATTGCCACATTTGAGAACACTTGACTTGCATGACTGCCTGCTGTCCTATATAGATCCCATGGCGTTGGCGAATCTTAATATGCTAGAGTTTTTATATTTGAAAAATAATTTACTGGAAAGTCTAAGTGAATATGTATTTCAGCATATGACCAGTTTAAAGACGCTGGTGTTGGACGAGAATCCCTGGCAGTGTAATTGTAAATTGAGAAAATTTCGCTCCTGGTATGTCAATAGCAAGTTGTATAGTGAAAGCCTGCTGTGTAAAGGACCTCCACAGCATAAGGAAAAAACCTGGGATAATGTCGAGGAAGAACAGTTTGGCTGTTCACCCAAAGTGGAGATATTCAATAATGAAGATGTCCAGAATATTGAGATTGGCAGCAATGTCACGTTTAGCTGCTTGATATACGGAGACCCTTTGCCGGAAATTTATTGGGAACTAAATGGGAAAATCTTGGATAGCGATAATGCCATGTTTGAAGCTGAAACTATTACCTCTGATAAACTATGGAGTAATCTGACTGTATTTAATTTGACCAGTTTAGATGCCGGCACATACGTTTGTTCTGGCACAAATGTGGTGGGAGTGGGCTCTCAAAATATAAGTATTTATCTTACAGAAATTGTACAACATGTTCTCGTCAAGACGCCGGAAACGTTTTGGTATTTTGGTTTAATAATGGGTACTTTTGGAACTGTCTTTTTACTGATTCTCATTTCATTTGTGGCGTGCCTATGCAAACGAACAACCCGTCAAAGACGACATCCTAGTAAAACCGGAGTCAAGCCCAGTGTTAGTTTTAACGACCAAGAGAAAAAGTTATTAGATTTAAGTATCACAACTACGACTAACGATAGAGTAGACAGTTGTCTAGACAACAACCATAGCACTGTCACGGCTATGAGCAAAGCAGAGTCAGTAATGGGGTTTGAACCAATTGAAATTCATTCCTCGGATAATCATAGGTCCAGTGTTCATGGCCATCATGCTATTATGATGGGAAACCATCATCAATTATCCCATCAACAGCAAATGCAACATAATCATTCACATATGCCACCCACAAGTACTGCTGGATCCCACGTGTCCAACCATCCACAGCAATTAATGGCTGTAAGTGATGGATCCTGTAGTGTAGTCGGTATCCCCACTTCTCTGGCATCTGCAGTAACATCAGATGGACAAAACAATCATATATCAGAAGAATTTCCACTCAATGTTGGAGTATTTCCACCGCCACCAGAATTCTGTTCGAATATTGTGACGAACCCAACTTACGGCAATATTTTCATTAGTGTCTCAGTTACTCAAGACATGCTTGACGGAGCGGATATCAGCATGTACCCGGACTTATTGAACATACCACAAAGACTACAGGATAACGGCATGTCATCGGTAGTTGTTACTAGTCAGACTACAAGCAACACGAATCAAATGAATTCTCATGGATCCGACACGATGTCGCCACCACCGCCATCACTACAGCAGCAGCAGCAGCAGCAACAACAATTATCTTCTTCCATAGTTGGCAACCACTCCTCCGTTAATGTTAATTCATTTGCTACACTGCCGCGCAATAACCAGAGAAGAGGAATCCTCAAGAAGGATTCATCCTTGCAGCACCAGCACCAACAACAGCTACCACAAACCAATCTATACACTCATGATGAAATCGTCTCCTACCACAACCTGGACACCACATACAGCCAAGGCTATCAAGAGCACCAAACCGAGTTAATAGGCCTTCCACCTCCGCCACCTCCACCCTCTGTGAAATGCCATCATGGTCAACATTCAACAAATGCTACCTCCAAGCCTTGTCCAGCTTGCATGTCAACAGCTTTACAGCCACCATCTGCCTGCACCAGCCCGCCAAAAGATGTCACGCCTCTAAGACCTCTATACAAAACGGCAAATGGTTCAGCGTGCTTAAAATACGACAATATGGGCAGGCGAATAACGGCCAGTGGCAACTCGACACTCTCCTTGCCCGACGAAGAACGCTTAGAAAGTGAAACACTGTTTAACGATGCTAATCCGCTGACAAAGACTCCCGCCTCCAAAGTAGCAACTAAACTACAAGACTGCCAATCGTCATCCCCAACGCCGACGTCAGCGACATCGCAAAACAAGGCTGCATCGAAGCACATGGATACGGGTGGTGAATTTGTTTCACTCTAGTATTACGGGACCCAAGTGTAAATAGTAAGAAAGAGAGCTTTGCAAGTTAGTAACATTAGAAATATGAACATTAATTAGTTTTATTTAACTAGTTTCACTAACTATAGTTAACACTCAAATTCATACAAATTCATATACATACATATATAAATAAATAAATACATTCACACACTCACCTACTCACTCACGTACTTAAAATAATAAAAAAAAAATACTTTTAAATCATTAAGAAAAAATTACAATCAAATCTAATTATTTATAACAATTATAACAATTGAACAAAAAATCAAACCAATGAAACTTGTAATATTTACAGCCCTGCTTAAGAATACAGCACATTTTACATTATTACTTATTAAAAGGCAACTTATTAACAAAACAAAAGAGTAACTAATTCTTACCAGACAATTTGCTACAATTTTAAGTGGTGCTGTAAAATGTCAATAACTACAAACAAATGTAAATTTAAGTATTGAAACAATAAAACAACTAAACATTTATTATGATTCCAAATCTCGAATAAATACTAAGAAATTGTTATTAGCATTTTATGGTTGCTTCCAGTAATATCATCAGTATTGTAATTTGTCTTTTTTTTCTGTTCCAAAATCAAATACTAAATGCAATTATTAGACCCCTCAAACATAATCAACTGTTGTAAATATCAATAAAAGAAAAAACAAAACAAAAATCAAAAAATAATAAAAATGTCATTTTCAGTTTTAGGTGAATTATTAAAACATTCATATGTATGTACATGCATACATATATGTACATAATTATAATAATTAATCATAAATATATGTACATAATTTAGTTTTTTCTTTGTTATGAATTCCTTTTCATAATCACCCCTATAGTGAATAAAAATTCCACATGAAATTTGTTCCCTTTCATTTTGTTAACATTGAATTTTACTAGGAAAAATGTGAAAAGGGAACAAATTTCATGTGGAATTTTTATTCACGATAGGGGTGAATATGTATTTTTTCTCCCACGAACAAACCTGGAAATCAAATCTAATTATCTGACATTACACCACAGCCTTTTGTTGCTGTTTACTTTTGTTTTAATATTAGTACATATATGTATTTTGTAATTACATATTAATACTCGTGGTTAAGGCTTCAAAGTCATACCTACATACATATGTATTTAGAAATAAGTTTTTAGTTTTGTTAAAATTGAGAGAAATTAAAAATGATACTTTTTAGTACAAATCAAAATCAATTGGTGTAACTGGTGTAATGAGAATAGTTTTTAAAGTAAAACTGAGGACTTGTTTTTAGATTTATCGTTTTAAATGTATATTGATTTTTTAGGATCACAATAAATAGATGAGCTTATATATATAAAAAAAAAGAAAAACCAATTATTCAAAATACTATATACCTACACATACATATATTATTGAATATAGTTAACTCTATACATACATACATACATACATAATACATATACCAACTAAACATGAAGAAATTGTAACACCTTGTAAATTAACACACTTTTCCACATATTAGTCTACAAACAATTGTGTGGTTTATTAACAATGTTTTGTGACTGTTGTTATCATGATTTTTCTCTAAAAATGTAAAATGTTCTCGTACTTGCCGAATAAATTAAATGAATATGTTCTTAAACTTTATTAGTAAGTAGTAAGTGTTCTTAGTTACCCATTAATTTAATGTTCAAATTAATTATTAAAATTTTTACACAGATTACAAAATAAAAACGTATTATGTTTTATTTTCAAATACACTGCTTTAATAAACATTGCTATTGGCTCCTGATCACGCCTTTCCCGAATATCAGCATCGTCCGTAGAAGTCACATTGGGAGTAATGGACACATTACAATCTCTAATCAGAACAATGTAATGATTTGTATTGGATATTTCGTAAACTATATGTATGTATATCTGACTCATAATAGTGTCGTCCGTCTGTCTGTTGAATTATCTATTCAAAGCTGCTAAAATAACAGACGATTAAGAATGATATACATATCAATATATTCGGTATTATCCCAACTGCTATTGGTTAGGTTGCTATTAAAAACTCTGACTCAAAATCCGCACAGGTCTATCAGAACCACTTTGTAGAATATATCAAAAACATGAGCCAAATTGAAAAATAAATGCCGAAATATAAGTAAATAATTCGCCTTTTCCATAAAAAAAATTATATTCACCAAAAGAAAAGACAAGAAGTAGAGGAAAGAGCAAAATGAAACTCAATTGAAAATTATTGTACTTTAATTTGAAAATTTGTTTATGTTAAAATCTTAACAAGTAAGAAAGTATAGTCGATCAAGCCCAACCATATAATACCCTACACCCAGTATCTATGTGTGTTTTTCAGAAATGGCCGCTATATGGGAGCTATGAACTATTATGAACCGATCATCCTTAAATTTAGTGGTGTGTGCATATAAATATCTTTTGTGTTAAATTTGATCACGATATAGATAAACGCTTTCAAAATATTTATACAAGGTGGCGCAAAAGTAATCCTCCTATTAGAAAATGCTATAAATTTTGCGCAACTTGATGAATTGGGATTGGAGAACATGTGATACCAACAGGACGGTGCAACGACACACACTGCACATGCCACAACCGATATGCTGAATGATGCATTTCCCGGGCGCCTAATCTCCCGTTTTGGCGATTTGCACTGGCCAGCAAGATCGCCTGATTGGAAGTTTACTTTTGCGCCACCTTGTACATGTTAAAGTGATTTTCAAAGAGGATCTTCTATTAGAGCTTTGACTAATTATGCACCGACTGTTATAAAATTAGGTGTCATGATATCTGTATATGTGAAACTTATTTGTGTTGAGTTTTATTTTGATACCAACATTTTCAAGAGATTTATAGTCGTTAAAGTATTTTCGAAAGTGGGATAATTATAAAATTGGGCCGAATGATTTGTGTATATTGTGTATATATGAAACGTATTTGGTTGAATATTATTATTAGATACCAATATATATTTTTAACAGAGTTATGCTCGTGAAAGTTATTTTCGAAAATGGACCTTATATGGTAGCTAGGGTTAATTATGGACCGACCTACAAAAGATTTGTAAATTTGATTAGGCTTCATGTACAACTTTTTTGTGGCAAAGTTTGTTTGGATACGTGCATTAATCAAACATTAATGACCGATAAACCGCTATTTCGGGAGGACCGTCCTTGGGCCGAAAAATGTTTTTTATCAAATTTTATGAAATAATTGCGACCTGTACTCTGCGCACAAGCTTTACATGGACAGGCAGCCAGCCAGCCAGCCAAACGGACGAACGGACATCGTTAGATCGACTGAGGGACTGTTGGACTAATATTAATGGGCGTTGCAAACATCAGCACAAATCTAATATACCCTCCCCACTATGGTGGTGTAGGGTATTCAAATTACAATAAAATACAAACAAACAAAAAATGTATATATGTATGTACGAGTAGTTGGAGTTTTTTAAGTTTGCCTAGGTCTAATTAAGTGAAATGTTTTTTGCTATAAATGTTATTGTTTTTGTTTGCAAAGTACTACTCGTAGCTTACTGTCTGTCTGACCACATCACCTAGACTAATTTGTAATGCAATGAATGTGTTATTTTATGTTTAACCTCAAGCATTTCGAAAAAAGTGTTTTCAAATTTATTTTAGTTGATGGAGGAAAGTCCGTCGCATATTTACAATAGTAAATAAATAAATGCCAAAATTGTAAATGTTTTCCCTCGCCCCAGTGTAGCTATAGATATAAATTGTAAAACTTTTAAATTTGTTCTCGTTTTAAAGAAATTGCATTAAATAAAGGAACACAAACTTGAATTTAAATAAAAACCAAATTGTAAAATATTTCCACATGCAATATCTTCAATTAGCATCATCATATCTACAAAACAGAAAACTAAATAATAATAAATTAAACAGTTTAAGTTTTTAATCCAATTGTGCTATAGCCATTAGGTTTTAAATATGTGAAAACAATAATTATTGTTATTAATAAAAACAAAACAAAACAAATTACTTACATACATACCTACACATACATATAAGTATATAAATAAATTTATTCATTTTTTATTTACATACATATGTATTTTTATTAATAAAAATATAACAAATATTTCGCCACCCCCCCCCCCCCCCCCCCCACTCCACAATTCAAAATAGAAACAAAAAGTGAAATAAAAATAAAACTATAAAACCGAATGAAAACTTGAAATTATTCAAAAATAGTTTACAGTTCAATTTTATTATAAATAAATAAATAAATAAATAACTAAGATATATACTTTAGTAAGAACGCAACTAGTAGTAAGTAGTTTTTAAGTATACTTATGGTATAATTATATTAACAAATAAATACATACATACAAACATATATACATATTATATAAAAAATAACAAATAATATAAAAAAAGAAATTCCATAAATTTAATGATGAAAATAAAAGAGAAATTTGAAAAAATCATTTAAAAATTCAAATGAATGTCTTTCTAATGCGATTATATCACAAAATTATATTTATTTAATGGATTTGGTAAGTACAGGATGTACATCTAAAACACTCTTCAAGAACATTGTATGCACTTATATTAAATGCAGCAATAAATAAATAAATAAAAAAAACATTCAAATTTACATTCGCATTCATACTGCAAACATACTCCTTCCGGGAATCATTAGTTTAAAAATATGCATTTACGTTTTAAATTGTAATTATTTCTTTATTATTGATTTGCTTTCATTTAAATTCAGATGTGTGAACTAAGACTTTTAAAATAAAAAAGGACTAAAGAACCACAAAATATACAAGTTCGTGTGCCGAATCTTAAATACCCTCCACCTAAACGTACTAAGAAATACAAAATCACACTGGTTATAGGACTAGAATATTCTTATTCTGTGTTTTCTATTCACTCTTAGTGCAAATTTTATTAGTATTTGATATATTGTTTGAAAGACAATTTTACGACCAACATAGTTTATGTTAAATAATTTGAAATTTTATCAATTTTGACCATTTATAATTGATGTAATTACCAATTCCCATCATAATTTCCAGAGTTTGTCTGATTTTCATAATAATCTTGATTGTAATTTAACAATTTATAAAATTAAAAGAACATTTTTCCATATTCAGAACAATTTAAGAAACAGAGTTTAAAAAAAGGATAAGATATAAGATGAGGCTTTTATGTTTGAATTTGATCTCAATAATATTATTTACAAGAGATTTATGGGTGGCATAGTAGAAGTGGACCAGTTATGGACTGATAGCTTCTAAATCCAGTATCCACTAATGTGATTTCTATGTATTTTAGGATTATATTGGTTGAATTTCATCTCAATAGCGTTATTTACAAGAGTTGTAGGTTGTTTAGTATGCTCGGAAGTGGCCTTAATTCAGGAGCTATTATTGACTGACAGCTACAAAATCCAGTAGCTTAATTGCCGTATAATCGATACTAATATGATTACTGGATTAAAAATTCTGAATCATATAAAAGTTGGTTCGATATCGATATTTATTAGACATTTTTGTGGGTTTAGTTGTTTTTTGAAAATGGTTCTTATATGACAGCTATGACAAATTATGGGCCGATCTTCGCAAATTTTGGAATAGTTATTTTCATGCATATGAGGATATTTCATGTCGAATTTCAACATAATAACGCTATATTTAAGATATATATTAGTATTAACGTGGATTTCGAGAGTGGACCTTATATGGGGGATATTGTCAAATATGGACCGATATTCCAGCAGTTTGGTTTAGGCATGTATGTAAATGATCCGTGTAAAGTTTTGGATTGTTACCCTTATTTATAAGAGATTTATGAGTATTAAAGTGATTTTCGGAAGAGGGCTTTATATGGGGCATACGGTTAAAAATAGACCGAAATTCACAAAATTTTATGGGATGATTTTTGTATATACGTAAATTTTATGTGCACAGTTTTGAGTCGGTACCGATATTTATACAATATATATAGGGACAAATGTCATTTTCAGATGTGGTCCTTGTATGGGAGCTATGACCAATTCTGGGCCGACCACCATAAAATTTAGAACAACAATTTATTTGCCTATAAAGATTATTCATGTCAAGTTTTAGCCGTTTAACATTATTTATATCTGTTTTATACGTATTTAAGTGAATTTTGGAAGTGGACTTTATATGGGGCCTATGGTCAAACATGGACCGAACTAAAAAATATTTCGTTTTGCGAATTCTTTATTTACAAAATTTCATGGTATTATCTGCAATATTTCAAAATATTGCAATAAAATGGACAAAAACTATCAAATTTTTATGGAGGTTGTCTCACATATTGGTCCATAACTCTGGTTGGCCTAAACCGATTTTGCTGATTTTTAATACCAAAGTTACCCGCAAAATAAGAAATATTTTTCTGGAAATTTCATTTAGTTAAGTTCTATAGTTTGGACGTGAAAGTGTTTTACAGGGACGGACATGGCTAAATCGACTTAGAATTTCATAAGGAGCAAGAAAATATATACTTTGTTGGGTCTTAGATGAATATTAAAAAAGTTTCACACGGAATGACATTCACCACTCTTGGTGATGGAGGGTATAAAAAGGCATTAAATTAAACATATACGAGTAAATATATCTACATATGTATAAGTATATTTTAAGAGACGAACAGTAAAATTCATATAAATGTCTCCATCAATGACGAACAGTTTCAGG
This sequence comes from Bellardia bayeri, assembly GCA_950370525.1. NCBI lineage: Eukaryota > Metazoa > Arthropoda > Insecta > Diptera > Calliphoridae > Bellardia > Bellardia bayeri. The sequence continues at coordinate 101,616,378 of OX493266.1, forward strand.
ATTTGAGTAGCATTGCGATTGCAATTAAATGCATTCAAATCTATATTTACAATTGCGCTACGATGCAGGACGAAGTCAGTACATATAATCATTAAAATAAATTCTGTATATATTTTTTCAATAAATTATTTAATTACGATTGCTGGTTAAAATCAAATGAAAATTTTGTATTCCTCATATTATTTTCACAGTCGTAGAATAATTATTATTTCTTCATTAGAAAGTAATTTATTGCAAGCAGCCTACTGAATATTATTGAGATGTTTGGAACTAAGCAAAGTATAACTTATAAAAGCGGTAAGCACAAAATAAGAACCATTCAAAGCAGATCTTTTTCAAAGGACATGTCTTATTCAAATATTAATTGTACCATAAATATTGATTGTTTTGTTCTCTTATTGCAAGAATTTAATTACAAGAGTTTGTGTTAGAGTAATTAAATATTCATAATAATTTACGACAAGTTTTTAGCAAGGTTGATAATTCAATTAATATCCTGAAGAAAAACTTCATAAAACACTTTAAGAAATCTGCAGTTCAATACAAAGGCGAAAGATCTAAAAGTGATACTAACCTCTGATTTGTGGCTTGAAAACCATAGAATGCCTTTTTGGACTCTTAGGACCACTGATTGACTTTTTGTTATTGTTAGAGTATCGTTATCTGCTAGTAGCTCTCGACAGTTTCTACATCACTAATTATAATTTGATTTGTCTTGGATAACTTGCAATTGCAATTCAATTAATATCAAACTCATGATTTTTTTAGGTCATAAACAAAGCAATTACAATGAAATCTAATGGTAATCTTTGATATTTCTGTGCGAATATTTCAAAAGATACACTTGTACAAAATTAAGTACATACATGTTGTTTTTGTACTAATAGTTTGTTTATCGAAAATTATCATTTCCCATTTTGTATTTTAAATTATTCTGTTACCATTGAATGACAAACTTTTTTTTTAAGTTTTCTTTAGTAGTTCCATGTTTATGCAATACAAAGTGCACAAGGCACAAAGTCGTAGTCATCTGTGCTCCTCACTGTATGTTAGCCGTAGAATAATTGCTATTTTCTCATTATTTATTTTCTTAATAACTCGCAAAAATTCTTCAAAATTTATTTATTTAATAATAACTATTATTCTGCTGTTTACACGAGTTTGAAGCATTTTGAAGAATTATGTACAGTACAAATATCTGTTTAAATGTTTTGCAGTATCACCCATAGATTGAATGAACTAATTATGAATTAATTCTGAATTTCGTAAACAAGTACATATATTGGATTATATGTCAGACATTACTAAAGTACTTCTAGGTAATGCAGAAGGTATGAATTAGTCATTGTAAAGTATGTTGTTGTTAGGCGAATATTTAATGTATAAAAACCAGAAAATAAAATGAAAAAATACCCGAAATAAAAAAAATGAAAAGTTTTTCTTGCTCGTATTAAATCCATTTTTATCACTTTAGATGTTGACATTACATTCTCTTGCTTAATACAAAACTAAGGCGAATAAGTAACACGTGAAGCGTCCTTTAAATAATAAATAATTTCAATTTTCTGATGAAATTTTTGTGAAGTATTAGACTGATAGTTGTTTGGTTTCCCCTATAGTTTTAGATTCAGTCACGTAAGTTATGTATCCTAGCCCGCAATAAGATTGCAATTAAATACTAATACCATTAACTACACATTCCGTAAGTAAATAGACTCGTCGTATGTATGTAGTATACATGTTGATATAGCACCACATGCCATTATGTATGTGGTTACCAACCAGCAACACCACCACCAATAACTCTATCACCATTACATATGAAGTACTTTGGCTTTCATACATTTTTTTTAAGTACAATTCACTCAATTTCCTTAATAAATAACTGTTTTATCTTAATAAATACGTTCACTACTCGTAAATAATAAATAGATGTATTTATTTAGATCACGCCCAAATTCTTATTTCTTATTCTCATTTTACAAATTTTAGTACCTACAAAGTACTGCATGAAAGTACTTTTGGAATAGAAAGCTAAAATGTTATGATATACATACTATATATGTACATACATATGTATATGTATGTATATACTTAGACTAATATATAAAACTACTACTAGTGCATTAGAGAAACTCACGGAATAAAAAAAAAAAAAAAGATTAAGACAAAAAGGGAATGATTGGAAAAATTGAAAAAAACTACAGTCGTATAAAGAAAAAATCCAACTTTTTAATAGTCAACACGTTAAAACACGTACACATTTTATTACGCTCCACAACGGAATAAATGCGAGAAAGGACTCAATAATCGAAAGCTTATTGTAATACGTGATAGGCTTTTTTTTACTCTTGCCTTCGTTCTCTCTCATTTGATACTTTTCGTTTTTTTTTTTTTTTTTTTTCAATAATACTTAACAATACGTACTAAAAGTATTACGCTTTTAAGGATGAATTGAAAAACACAGAAGCAAACCAAATACGAATACGAAGAGCACAAAAAGCAGAAAAATGAGCTACTTATTCAGACATGTAGTGAAATCTAGTTTTTCCATTGTTTAGAATGGAATTTTGATGCTTGTGGTGCTGTAAATAAGTACAAACATATATAAGTACCAAAATACAAACAAATTCTAACAGAGGCACATTACTATACATATGTAAGTATATTTATAAAAGTCTTTCTATGCTTTTCTAAACATTTATTTTTTTGTGGCCATATTTATAAACACTTGAAAGATGTTCGGGTGGGTGTAAAATGATTGCTGTTACCAATACTAATATAAAATTAAGAAGAAAATATTGTTATATTCGTATAAGAGATACAAATGAATACAATCAAATGAAATCTGTTGCATTTCCTTCCAGCCATCAGCCGTCCATTTTAAGTGGCTACACACACAAATGTACAAGATTGTGAGTGAGTATAAATAAGTACTTACTAAATAAGTATGTGTTTGGTGCTGTGATCATATTGAACTACTTTTATATTATTACTCGAACAAATGCTAGATTATGACTACTTATATATATTTTTATTTTTTATTTTTATTTTTGGAAAGTCATGTTCTTTTTCTATATATTTTTTGTTTTATTTTGTTTTCCTCGCTTAATTTTTTTGTTTGCTATTTCTATTATTTTAATAATAAATTTATTTTTGTACCGGAAACAGGATATTGAAGATATTGAATAAACAATATTGATATTAAATGTGACCTTTACATTTACCCAAGTTATAACTTTTATGTCCGTACTACATTATGCCAATTGCAAAATAATAGACCTAAAGCATATTTATGTACATACTTATAAAGACGTCGGTATGGTCATGAAAAAGAGATAAATAGTATCAGCCAGTACATACATAAATACCAACTAATAAATATTTATAAAGGTAAAGGTAAATTCAGTCGAAGAAGAATATTTATGATAACGGAAAAAAATAAAACAATTTTCTTTGTTTCCTCTCGAATGCTAATTGAATTCAATGATAAAGAACATTTTCCTGGAATCTGTATCTAAGCAAATAGTAATTATGTATTTGAACAAGATTATAGGAACTGCAAGTATCCTTGAGGGTAGCATTGTAATGTATTTGTGGTTATTCTCTGCGTGTATTATGTACATATATGAATGTGTTTATACCGCAAAATCAACCTTTAACTTTTACTAATGTCTTACGAGAAGTGTTGGGCCTTGAAAATCAATCAAGGCAACTTTAGCTACGTTTTCAATAATCTCTCAAATACAACATATTTTAATATCCGCTCTAGTATAGTTAAAGGGTGAATTTTTAGCTATTATATTTTTGTCAACACTGGTTTAAACAGCTGACGCACGTTTCGTGTTTTGTTTCGCTCTCAAACATCTTCAGTTTGGTCTATAATTCATATATTCAAAATCCGTTGATATGATATGAATTCATATATTGGACAAGTCTAATATATATTTTTTTAAGAAAAAACTTTTATTTATTAAATTTTGTATATAAAGAATAAAGAAAAGCTTAATTATTTACATAGAAATCTTATCTATACGAAGACTTTAAAATTGTATTACTTTGCACAATGTAAACAAAATTAATAATAATTTTATAAGGAAAGACACATACAATACTCTTTCTTTTACATTTGAATTCAAAAAAAATTGTACCATTTGCTAAATATTTTTTTATAAAAATCGTTTGTTTTAGGTTATGTAGTCGTATTTTAGTAGTAGCAATGTTCTAGATAGACTAGGAATTTCATAAACTATTAGACCTCATATAAATATTAATATACTTATATAATTGTAAAGCATTCGAAAATGTAAGTTACGAAAAATTAAAGTTTTAAATTTCTAGAATTTTAGCAGAGATTATCAATATTGTGGAAATTTAATTTAAACATCCGCAAAGTTATTCATAACTCGAATAACTATTGAAAGTTGGCCAAACCCTGTAAAAGTTTTGTAACAAAAATGTAATCCTGTTTTATGAAATCAAACAAATTTGTAAGCAACAGTAGTATCCATCTATGAGTGTTTGCAATAAGTAGCTGTGTGTGTGAGTGCTGCAGTGGTAGTAAGGCACACTGATTAGAGCAAACAGATACATTTCCTTTTTCCGTTTCCAAATATCTATGTACGAGTACGTACATACGTACGTACATACATATCTCTAAGTAGTAGAAATCGTAGTAAGTAAATGTAGTAGTTTTAGTCGTTTTAGTAGAAGTATTCATAGTAGTACATAATAATGAAACTTTATGTGCCAGTGTGTTTGTGTGTCTATGTGCATGTGCTAGTGTGCATTTGAATATGTGTCTGTGTTTTAGTAGTACAACTGATATTTTTGCTGTTACGGATATTGTTGCTGCAGTTGTTGAACATGACAGACACAAAATAATTTGGCTCAGATGTTTGCATTTTTTTTTCTTTTTATGCGGTAGGAGAGAAAGTATATGACACTAGTAAAAACGAACAGTAACAGTGTGGTAAAAAACATATACATACCTACATATGTATATGCACATACATATGTATGTCCTTTTATATTGATATACATTTACAGTTACCATATCTATTGCAGCGCATGACATTAAATAAATTTTAAAGATAATATAATTGAAATACATTTATTCAGTTTAAAGTTATTACAGCTTAGTGTTATTTTGCGCTTCACTGTGGTTTAGGTTTGACTTTGATACCAAACGAATATCATAAATATTTGAAACAGTTTTATTATTTGTTATTGTTACAGATATAAATTTTACATGTAATTTTGTGGTAAGTTCAGATACTCGTATGTTTCTTGTTCTTCGTTTTTGTTTTGTTCTTTCTGATATTTTTATTTGTATGTATGTGTCCCATCACATGTTACGAGTTTATTTTTCTGGTTTCTCATAAGTCATAGATTTAGCTCTACATCTATGTATTCTTTTATTAAGTGTTTGCCTTAATGGAAGAGAACATTCGAACAAAGAATAAAACCGCAATGCGTCATTTATTCTTATAAATGAGTTTTTATTTTTGTTCACAATTTCTTAAATTCTTTTTGTTTTTTTTTTTTCTTTCATCTGTGAAGAATCCTGTGTTTCATACACGTATAACTCAACAGTTGACAGACACATGCACATATGTACATATAAATTTGATGTTTTAATCAATAGCTCGACGATTTTGTTTTTTTTTTTTCTTCAAAATCTTTAATTAAAAAACACAAATCCCAAGCGCACATTCGCATGAAGATTAAGCCTACGAGTACAATTGTTTTTGTTTTCCCAAACAAATTATTGAGCGTGTGACGTGTGACGTAAAATATGCCAAAAGCTGCTTTGTTTGCTTACTTTAACTTTTATTTATTTTGTGTATATTTATGAGTGTTTAAACATAGCATTCTTTATTAAATAAGTTCTAATAATTAAAAAAAAAACAAAAAAAAGTTAATTAGTGTTTTATAAATTGTTTTATTTTCATAATGTTTATTTACGAGTACATAGGGAAGAGTATGTTATATTTAAATACTTTTTAATCTGACCTTAATAAATTGTATAGAATTAGACTTTTTTAATAAAATTCAAAAGAAACATGTTTTATTTGAATTTTCGAAATTAATTAGATTTCTAGTTTAATTTTCGTCACCTTCATATTTATCACTATGGGCCAAAAGAATAATCCATTGCAAATTTGGTTTCATTTTATGTCAATAATAACTACTGTAAGAAAATATTAGTGCACTAACTAATTAATACTTATCAAAAATAGCAAAACAATTGGGTAAGAAACAAATTTATAATTCATAATGTTTCAACCACCTGCAAGGTAACATTTGTTATTGCTTTTCAGAGTTCTACACAGCGTTTGATAACAGAAGAATTAGAAAATTTGGGAACGAATGCAGATTCCAGTTTTCATTTATTCAGGCGATTTTATTTATTTTATAAGTATGATTTGAAAACATTTCTTTTACAATTTTAATTATTTTAATCGTAGATAAATAAGAAAATTTAGTTTTGACTAACTGTGCAGCAAAAAATCGGTATTTATCAAAATAACTATATGTATACATGTACTTATCAATCAGATTAACAAGAATCATCCAAGAATCACTAATCCATTTTAATCTGTGGGAAGAACAGATGGAATACAGCCCTTTCCTGGAGAAGCCAAACGTGATTCCCAATGGTCATCAATGGGCACAATTATAACTATAGTGTTGTCTTATAGTCTGATTAAAATTATCAATATCGGATTTAAATATTATTTATATTGATCGCGATATATTTCCTTTTATTTAAATTTTTTTTTAGGAGATATCAAGAACAAAACTTCTTTTTCAGACTGTCGGAAAAACCAAAACAAAAATAAAAATCACCAATGGCACATGGGATACTTATGTATGTCTTTTTTTTTAAATTTATCAATGAAATAGTGATGGTTCTGAATTAATTTTTTTTCAAGGCGAGTTTACACCTAATACAGGGTTCGGAATTCTGTTTATATAAATGGTTACATGAATCATGGAAATATAAATCAACTAAACCGTTAGAAGTCTATAAATAAGTTTATACCAAGTCTATAAATTAAACAAATTATGTTAAAAGCAAAAAAAAAAAATAATAATTTTGAAAATTGTTCATTTCTCAACACAGCACAGTGGTTATATATTCATAAGTTTTCTGTTTAATGCACTTGACTTTTTTCCAACTTCTAAGAATGTTTTCATTTGTTTGTCTTTTAGCATTGTGCAATAAGTTTCTAATTTACTTTTAATTAGAAAGTATGAAATCTTGGCTAATCTAGTAATGGTTTTATATTCATGCATGTGTGTGCGTTATTAAAAAGTTTATAATTAAACGAAAATGTAAAAGTATGTACGTAGTGTTTGGATGTTTGTGTATGTGTTTTTGTACTATGCAACCATAAATAAACTTTAACTCTTTTGTTCCAATTTGAAAATGAAATTCTATGCATGGTCTAAAAAGAATACTTTAATTGAAACTAATTGCAGCCTGGTTCTGGTTTTATAAGATTCTTTATGACTGAATTACCACCACAAGTGCTGATGACTGGAAAAATAAAACGAAACAATAACAAACAGCAACAAAAGTAGCATCAACATCGACATGGCGAAAAAAGTATTAAAGCTAAAGAAAGTCTAAATGAAAAAAATGGAAACGAAAGAATAAAATTATCAAGTTTATAGATTGCAGACAAACTGGAATGAGATAAAGAAAACAAAATGAACAAACAGAAACCAAAAATAAATGATTCCATTTTCAGTTGTGGCGAAACGAAAACGAAGACAAACAGAAAGAGGTGGCCAAAAACCACCAACCGGAAAAAAGGAACTAATAAAAATTAAAATGAATAAGTAATTAAAAATAAAAGGAAACCAACAAAAAAAAGTAAATAATGATGTTGAGAAATAAAATAAGAGCAAAAAATATTACATTGTCAACACTTACTACCAGAGGTGTTAAGTCAACGAAAAACGTTGTGAACCTTTGCAGTTTCTGTTTGCGAAAACAAATCTTTGGATAATGCAAATGGCAAAGAATGAAATCATTTTCCGATCTCAATTAAAAAAAACTTTTTAAAAATTTTTGACAAGGAATTTTCGTAAGAGAAAATAATTCTACGAAATAAATGAATGAATATGGATAATTCCTTTAATAATTGTATTTAAATTTATTATTTTATTAATAATATGAATTATATACTGTATCAAGCTATTTATTATTTTAAAGGACAATTAAACAATACAAAAACTACATTTAAAACCTTCGTGAGTTCTCTAAGAAGCGGACCAGTATATAAAGCCGCAGTTTTGTGTTTCTATTTTTCACTTATATTGTTGATGTTTAAGAACAATATTGTTAATTGCAATTAAATCTGTACATTAGCTATTTCTATATTTAGAGCATAGGTCGGCATCCTATAGCACTATTGTGCAGAGAGCACTTCACACATACATACACTTAATCTCTTTCATTCAGTCGTCATTGAGATAACAATGTGTGCACATGCGGCGGATGCTTTTAAATTTTTTTCAGACATACTTCCCAACAAACATTTCAAATTCAATAATGAACTATGAAAAATATTTTATAATTGATAATGCATTTGGTAAGATTCATGTAATCAGCTTTTGAAGTATTAGAAGTTCCGTTTGTATATCAATCGTGTTGTGTATTTTCTTATATGTTACGGAAAATATATTGTGAGTGTTTATTTCCTATCTAAGTTGTTTTGTATAATTTATATAATAATGTTTATGTTTGCTGTGTAGTTCGCTCACACACACAACCTCATTTTACGATTTGCCTACCTCTGATTTAGAGTAACTAGAGAATTAGAGAGAGAATATTTCCAATTTGTAAAAATTGATTCCTTATTAGATCTGATTTGGGAATCATTAAAAAGAAGCAAAGATTGACAATTCGGAAAATAACAACACTTGACACTCAACTGTGGAAATTGCTGCAAATTGGGATTGTATCTTTTAATTATACGATATGAAATTTTTGAATGACACATTTTTTTCTCGCTATTTTAGTTATTTAATTTTTTTTACCTTTTTATGTTTTCAACGACTTTTGAATGGCATTTGATACAAAACAGTAAAGTAAAGTAAAGTAAAGTATTCGACTTTTAAGGTGTTGCCCTGTGCCACCCAAAACACTATTCCTCTGCTAATTTATAAGTATCTGCTAAATAACAAACTTCAGCTGCTGAACCTGGCCAATCATTTCAGCTACTTAGCAGAAGAAAAAAAAAACACACACACACAAGTTCTTTTTATTAACATTTAGAAAGGAAACGAGAAAAAGATGTCAAAATTACAAATTATGTTGCTTAGTTAAGTGCACTTGTGTACAAATGCTTATGTTTATGTTTGTGTATCTGTATATGTGTATTTATTTATTATATTAAAACCAAAACAAATACGACTGCAAATTTATACAATTTATATAAATGTTTACACAGGCCTGAATCAAACTCATGTTTTAATAAAATCCCACTGGATCTTCTTTAGACTGGACAAACAAAAAACGAAAATAAAAAAGAATAAACAACAAAACCAACAACACTTGAATTGTTCATTACAATCGTTGTTGCCAGTTAGGTTTCTTTTGTTGCCAAAATGTGGGCAATTCAAAGATACACAATTTCTTTACTTGAAAATTATTTACTTTATCGATGATTTATTCTATTAGCTGGATTAAAACTTAAAAGAACAGCGAGCTTGGATTATTTCAAATTAAAACATTGAAATATTTCGGACAGGATCAAAGTAGGGTTCTTAACAATCAAAATTGGGCTACTAAATATACATTTTCGAAATTTATCTTGATAATTGTTTAGTATTTTGTAAATTATTCGGTATGAGGGCAGGTTTAGTTTTAAATAAAATATTCAAAGAAAATTTGATGTCGGAATACCTTTTGACCCAGGACAAGAACAAGCTGCGACATTTACTTTATTTATTTAAATAATAACGTTGCTTGGCTGCGACTACACAGAAAAAAATCAAAATGAGTTTTAATTAAAATATTTGTGGAATCAATTAAAAATTTAATTGAAATCGGACCTGTTAACAAAATGATACTATCAATTAAAAAAAAATTTGAGATTTAATTGAAAATATCAGAAAAATCAGAAAAAATAATAGAATCAATTAAACTTTTAATTGGAAATTATTTTAAAATCAATTAAAGGTTTAATTGAAAAAAAACATGATTTTTTCTTCTGTGTATGCAACGTGGCCCATTCAGTAGAATTTTCGATAATTTAGTACTGCGGTTTCCAAGTCTTGGCTTCACACAACACTAAAATACAAAATCCATAGTTGTGATATTACAAGATTAAGATGAAAAATTTTTCTCAAAGAACGCAGATTTTCGTAATACAACTGAATAATTTGGAAACATTGTTTTGTAAACTAATGTCTTTGATACCCTTCATATACATATAAATTATACACATTCAATGTCATATATTCCGTTAAAGTACATGAGTTTAATTATCTGATATCATTCAGAATCGAACAGAAATAAGACTCGAATTTATTCAATCGCCTATTTTGTAGTAGTGAAAATTTGCGCAACAAGTGGTGACTGTTTACCGCAACATCTAAATTTTTCATTAGTAAGATCTCCTAATCTTTAGACATAGTTGTGATTCGATCTGTCAAATAATATTTAATCAAAATGAACATGCATGTGGTCATACAACTATCTGGCTATTGAATTCATAAGAAATCTGGCAATGCTACAACTGATAAAAAAAAAAAACGAAAACTCTGAAATAGTGAAATGAAAACAAATGAGGAAGCAAAATAGCATTACAGTGTAATTAAAAGCATTAATACTGTTAAAATTGAAGTTTATTGTCTGCATTAAGGAAGAGGAACAGGACTACGAGAATACATGCATACTCGTGTAAACAAATACACATACTCGTATACATACATATTTAGCTGGGTACAAGTACAAGTATATTTAGTTTTTGTTTTTTTTTCTGCATTTCGTTTTTCCTTATTATAAAGGACAGCTATTTGTTTCTGGCTATTTTGCCTTCAACAAAAAATAAATATATAATTTGAAATTTATATGAAAATAAATTATTTTTTGTTTAGTTAAATAGAAAACATGTTCACCATTTGGCCAGATTACCCAACCTGGATTAATTTAATTATTTTCGAAATAATCCCGTATTCATGAGAATGTAAAGTAAAATGTAATAAAAAATATTGGCCGAATTACATTTTCTACACACTTCATTATAATTTTGTCTTAGTTGTAAATTTGTTGGTTGTTAGGTTGTGTTAAAAACTCATAATTTACAGTGATAATAGTATAATCTAATTATAACAGCCATCCCGCTCCTTATTTCCCACAATAATTTTGTTCACATTTAACAGTTTTTATAATCCAGGCAGAACACTGTGTTCAGTAAATTCTTTTTAGAGTTTTACTGCCGTATTCATAAAAAATAAAGTAGGCTTGAAGTGTGCTTTTAGACAAAATTGTCATACAAAATTTTCTTAAAGTACAATTATTATTTTTAGTTGAACTGTTAATTTTTTAAAATTTTTTGGTATTTCTTTAGTCAGGCTCAAGTTCATTAAATTTAATTTTCATTAAATTATTTTTACTGAAGGTAGGAATTGTTTTACAACTTGAAAATTTTTTTATTTGATAATTTTTCTTGGCTGGGATTCGAACCTGGGTTGAATTTACATGTTTCGAGAACAATCACATTCTCTCATCAGAATTCTTTGTGTTCTAACCCTCTGCACCACTGCACTACCCGCTAGCCAACAGACAAACATCAATTCTTTAACCAGTGTTACCTGGTGGTTCGAAATTTGCTGTAATTATCATTTTTCAATTTCTATTCATATGTTGCCTCCTTTTCTTCAGTTCGTACAGTACATTTGAAGTCTACTTTAATTATTTTCTGAATAAAGGAGTTAATGTTTAGAATTAAATTGTATTGTTTTAGTTTAGTTTAGCAGTGAATGGTTCTAAATATTACAATTTGTTTTAGTTTAAAAATTAAAAAAAAAAAAATATATATATAAAGAACTGCAATTGCGTATTTGAAAGTTAAGAAAATTATTTGATCAAATTCCTGTTTAAAATTTGAAAAACTACAGTGGCTCACAGCTTATTTTATGAAGTGCATTTTTCTGTTTTCAAAACTCCTTAAAATGAATCTAACAGGAACTTAAAGAGGAAATTGGTGTCATTTAAAAGAAAAAAAAAATTATAGTTTAACAAACGAAATAATTTATTGCAAATATGTACATTTGAATATACCTACATAAATTAAAACTAAAACTACAAAAAATGCTCGTTTTTGACGTCATAGCTTATTTTGTGCAGGCACGTATGGATTAGAAAAGTTGAAATTAAAACTGGCAACATATTTAAGGCTGCCAAGTTTGGTCAACTTGACTAAAAGTGTCTAAACAGTTGTTGGTATTAAAGTCAGAACTTAAATTTCACAAGCTAAATGTATTCCATGATCATTTAAAGTAAAACATGAAGTCAGTAAATGTTGTCAAGCTTGTCAGATATAGTTACAAAAATGTTATATTCATTCTTGTAGTCTAACAAAAAAAAAAAAAAAAAAAAAACAATAAAACTTGCAAGACCAATGAGCGAACATTGACATTCTGTAACTGATGGCTAATTTAAATTAAAGTATCAAAAATACTTTTATACAGAAGAAAACCAAATAAATTTAACATTCTTCGAAAAAAAAACACAAATACAAACAGATGGCATTAATGTTTAAAACGAGTTGCTGTGTTTGGGATTTTTTGCTTATGTGCGGGTGGCCAAATTCAAATGCAAAAAAGATGTCTAAAGCTTGTTAAATTTTTATTTTTTAAGTTGAGTTTGAAACAATCCTTTTAATTTGACAAAATGTCTTAAGGACACAATATAAATTTTAGATTTCTAGAAGCGTGCATCAGGAAACACAAAATAAAAACTCCAGAAAACAGAAAAAAAAAATAAAAAAAATGTCACGTAATTGCAATTTAGTTAATTTAACGCATTTGATGACTTAAAACTCTCTAGAATGAAAAACGTGTTATTTTCATTTGAGAATGTTTGTTTGTTTGTTTGATTGTACATTTATTCGAGTATGTGAGTAAATGTGTATGTGTTAAGGACGACAGAAAAACAAATGTACATACATTAGAAAATATTTCCAGCAAAAAAAAAGTATTTTAAAATTTATGACAAGTCAAGAACACTTGTACAAACGGAAAAAAAAACTTTGTTGACACTATTTAGCTTATGTAACATAAAAACAACAACAACAGCAACAAAAGAAACAAAAGCAACCTAAAGATAATAATGAAAACTATAGAGAGAGTGCGAGAACTTGGGTCAAATGTGTTTAAGACTACACATGTAGGCGAATGTAAAACTAAGCAGACCAAAGATCCCTCCTCTACATATACAACAGAATAACTCTACACAGACGAATTAACTAACGCAAAAGAAAAATTATATCCAAACAGATATAATCCAGAAAACGTGCAATATGAGAATTTAATCACTCAACAAATACTTAAAAAATATCTTTGCATACAAACTATTGCAAGATCTAAATAAGTAACGGGTGGTTAAATTTCAAGGGCCGATGTTGAATTTAAATAAAACACAAACTATTTAGGAAATTATTGTAATTTTATTTTATTATGATATATTGGTATTACTCAATTATGTATGGAGCAAAATATCGGCCAAATGGGCGCCGCGACCACGGCGGCACACCTCCGATGGTCCAAATTTTTAAAGACCCTGAGGCATAATGGAGGTTCTATGCGTTAATGTGCCGAATTATCTCATCCTTTAGCTCTTGAATTGTTGCTGGCTTATCGACGTACACCTTTTATTTCAAATAACCCCACAGAAAAAAGTCCAACGGTGTCAAATCACATGATCTTGGCGGCCAATTGACATCGCCATTACGTGAGATAACACGGCCATTGAATTTGTTGCGCAAAAGAGCCATTGTTTCGTTATCTGTGTGGCAAGTGGCACCATCCTGCTGAAACCACATATCGTCCACTCCATATCTTCCAATTCGGGCCATAAAAAGTTCGTTATCATCTCACGATAGCGAACACCATTCACAGTAACTGCCTGACCGGCCTCATTTTGGAAAAAATACGGCCCGATGATGCCGCCAGCCCATAAACCGCACCAAACAGTCACTCTTTGTGGGTGCATTGGTTTTTCGACAATCACTCTTGGATTCTCATTCGCCCAAATGCGGCAATTATGTTTATTGACGAATCCACTGAGGTGAAAATCACTGAAGATGATTTTCTTCGAAAATTGATCATCCACTGTTGCCATTTCTTGCCACCATTCTGCCCATTCACGACGTTTGGAATGGTCAAGAGGCTTTAGTTCTTGAGCCAATTGCACCTTGTAAGCGTGCAAATGCAAGTCTTTATGCATAATGTTCATCAACGACGAGCGTGAGAGGTGCAATTGTTGGGCACGACGACGAGTTGAGGTGGACGGCTCTTCAGCCACACTATCGCGAACAGCAGTAATATTTTATGCAGTAGGAGCTGTACAAGCATGCACTGGTGTTCTCACATCTTCTACAGACCCGGTTTGCTCGAATTTTTCCACGATTTTTGCGATTGTACGCACATTTGGACGATCAAATTGACCAAAAAAATCACGAAGTGCACGATATGCATTTTGATTTGAACGCCCATTTTCATAATAAGTCTGGATAACTTTAACACGTTGTTGGATTGTGTATCTCTCCATGGTTCAAATTGAGTAAGTCTGAAATAGAGAAATGTCAAATAAAATTCGGAAAAAAGCTTGGCGTTTAGGTGTGGTTCACATTCACCATATGCCCTTACAATTTAACCACCCTTTAGTAGTATAGAACTAGTAGTAGTATTGGTATGTTTAAGTTTTACTACAGTTGTAGATGTATTTAAGAACAATTTACTTATGTATGTAGTATTTCTTCTCTACTTCTTTAATTTTCAAATATAACACGTCACCATTAAAGAGAAAAAACAACATAAATTAAAGTAAAAGGAACAAATTTCAAACTCAACTCTGAATTCTGTCCTTAAGACTGTCACTCAAAAGACACTCAAACTCAACATTTACACATAGGAATGCTGATCTCCTTAATTCATCTGCCACCGATCGATCCTACACTTGCATAAGCAAGTTTTAACTAATTAAACGTATAATTGATCAATAATAACACAGTGCAATAAAAAGTTGACATTATCCACAACAAAACCTTCAAGGATTATTTTTAGTACAGTGATATATATTTTTATATGCATTTGAAGTTGGTGATTTTGCAACAAGGAATTATCATTGAAAATTTTATAAAATAATGCATATTTATTATGCAGCCGTTCGTAGGGAAAAAGGTTGAATCGCTAATATTTTGTATATATTTCAACGAAACCATTTAGATTCTTCTTTATCTAATAGTTGAGTTATATTTCGCAAACGTTACCTTTAATTCGAGTTGAAAAATGAATAAAATACAAAAAAAAAAATCGAATCACATCATATTTTCTGTGAAGCTAAAACTCTTGTCAAAACTTCTACTTAAATTCCTACAAATAATTAGAAAATCTTAAAATGAAAATACATATTTGACATTGTAAATCATTTTCATCTACACACATTTGCACGTTATCAGCAGGATATCGAATAAATAAATACATAGATGGTTGGATAGATGGAATAAGGAATTTTATTTCGTTTTTATTTTTATTTATGTATATGGGGTATTTCAAATTTTTTGAGCACCTGCTGAAACCGACATACTATGGCTCTTATTCCGTTAAGTTTTATGAATTGAAAAAAAAACGTTGTACAGGGTTTGGATGTCTGCACTTGAAGGATGTGACCTGCAAAGTTTTACGTTGAAAAGTCGTCACCTTAAAAATTGGTGGTAATCCAAAATTCGAAAAATTAAAAAAACGATTTGAAACTTGCAAGAGTTTTTTAATCCATTCCATTTGCTTTGTAGTAGTTTTTAGCTTTCGGGTCCAAACGAATACAAAATATAGTCACTAGACTTGGAGAATTTATACACAAAAAAAAATTTGATATTGTTGCTGGGTGAAAAGTTGCATGTGGTTTACAAGTGACATGAAAATTTTCCGAATTTTGAACTTTTTGAAGATTTTACAGAGGGTTTTTGCGCCGTTTAATAAAAATTAGTTTTAAGCGGAGAATTAAAAAAACTGCGTAATTTTATAAAGTTGGAGGTATATCAAGTTGGTGTCAGCGCACCAATAACGTATCACGGAGATCACAAACTTAAAAGAAATTATGTCTGACAATCTGTCTTTGTCTTTTAAGTTGGGTAGTGATGTGAGTAACTTCATAGAGGGTACCTCCGAGGCGAAAACGCACTTTAAAATTTTTAAACGCAAACATTTTAAGAACTTTTGAAAATTTTTGCAAAAAAAAAAACATTTTTTTTAAGCTTTTTTTATATCAAAACATGGCATGGGGAACATGTTTAGGTAATTAAATAGATTCTTCGCGACGGACTAAACTGATAAATTGCAAAAAAAAAAGAATTTTTTTCAAGACATATTAACAATGTATGATTGCTTCAGCGTCTTAAGGACATTTTTGAGGCGAGTTGGCATACTATTTATATTTATATTTACATTATAGTTTTTAAACTAAAATTTTATTTACAAAAGTTAATTGTCTATACATTATGTATAAATAGAGTATGTATTACATTAGAAGCATTTCTAAATTATTTAATAAAACATTTTTAATATTAGATTTAAAAGTTGAAATTTCATTAAAATTTTTCAAGTTTTGTGACAAATTGTTATATTCCACACAGCCAATATATTCAATTCGTTGCTTAGTTTTTTCAAATCTGCATCTCGCAGGTTTTAAGTTTGAATTGTTTCTGGCACTAATAGCTGTTTGATTAAGCGTGAATTTTATTGTATTATGGCCAATGTTATGTAATGATTTAAATACGAAAAGAAGTAATTGTTTCTTATATATTCCTCTTATAGGTAAAATATTTTTGCTTACTTCCATATATAAATTTGACGTGGGGTACCTAATGGGTAAGTTATAAACATTTTTGAGTGCTTTATTTTGTGTTCTTTGAAGAGATTGTAATTCTACACTATTTTTATAGGCGTACACACAGAAACCAAGTAATTTATATGGCTTTGAATTAATGCTTGATATAGAATAAGTTTTGTTCTTTCATTGAATTTGTACAATATTCCAATTACTGGAGATATTTTTGATTTAATATCTTCAATATGCAAATTCCATTACAAATTGCTTTGCAAAGTCACACCCAAATATTTTATTGAATATGTTTCAAAAATTTCTTCTCCATTTACGAAAAGACTAAACTTTGGCCCATTAATGTTCAAGTATGGTTTAAAACTTATGACTTTGGTTTTAGATGAATTAAGAACTAATTTGTTCAACCTCATGTATTCAAAAATTAGGGCTGCATCTCTTTCCATATACGCTTTTAAAACGGTCTCATGTTTATAGGGATAGAACAATGATATATCATCAGCATAGCTCAAGGTTTTTGATGTCATTTATGTAAATTGTAAATCATGGTGGGCCCAACACACTCCCCTGTGGTACACCGTGTTCAACATTTCCAAGACAACTCTTACTGTTATTTATTTCAACGTACTGCTTTCGGTTCTTCAAATACCTTTTAATCAGATTTAGTTCGGCACCTCGAACTCCATAGTACTGAAGCTTTTCAAACATTATACCATGATCAACATGATATCGGGGTATAGAATTTACTACATTATTTGCAGCATTTTCAGACCGCTACCCTTTATAAATCCATACTGGCAATCGCGAATTAACTTGTTTTTATCCAGATATGTCGTAAACTGTTGATGAATTAGTTTTTCAAAAATTTTATCCATTATAGGTAATAAAGCAATAGGTCTGTACATATCTTCGTTATGCGCATTTACTGTTTTTGGTATTGGCACTATTTTTGATATCTTCAAAATATCTGGGTATTCAGATTTTGAAATGACATTTCGTTTTGTGACAAGTAAAGCGCTGTATCAATAGCGCTAAAACGTACATCGAATAGAAGACTTTACTGAGCTTGATACTAAAATAGAAAACGCACGAAAAAATTTTAAAGATTTACCCCCTTATTCAAAAACGATTATTATATGTAACAAACGTTTATTAAGACAGATTTGCATATAAAAATTTGCTTAATAAACGTTTGGTAAAATTAATAATCATTTTTGAATAAGGGGTTTAAAATTTTATGGAGGAAAATAAAATGTTTCTAACCTCAAAAACTGTAATTTTTTTATTTTTTTTTTTTTAATTTTTAACTTAAAACCGCAGTAAAAATAATTAACGCGAACGGATTTCATAAATAAATTTTTGAAGTTGCCCATATGTACATATATGGACTACGTTTC
The DNA here is from genome assembly GCA_950370525.1 of Bellardia bayeri. Classification (NCBI taxonomy): domain Eukaryota; kingdom Metazoa; phylum Arthropoda; class Insecta; order Diptera; family Calliphoridae; genus Bellardia; species Bellardia bayeri. The sequence goes on from OX493266.1 coordinate 101,634,858, forward strand.
GTAACGTATTCCGTTGTATTGTATTGTATTTGTTTTATATTATTTTGTTGGGATTTGTAAGTTGACACTGCATTGTGTCAGTTCGCAATAAGTAAGTCAGTCAGTCATTAGGGAAATCATTTTTGACAATAAATGCTTCACAGCGGCACATGTTATTACGCAAAACACAACAAGTCTCTTTGTTTCGCTTCGTTTTTGTTTTTGCTGTTTCATACAGTGGAGATTACTTGATGGAGCAAAAAATAATGTAACAAATATTATTATAATAGTCATCGATTTCAATATGTATACTCGTATGTATTCTTAACTGTAGAAAAACCAATTTAAACATTCTCACAATTTACACGTACACATACACATAAACTGATTGTTGGTTGATACATCCCAGCATACCATTCTAGGAGCGCTCCAACTAAGGAGCATTTTCGGAGCGCTCCGAAAAAGGGGTCAGAAAAGAGTCCAACTAAAGAGCATTTTCGGAGCGAAAGAAAAATTTGCTTGTTCTCTACTGTCCTGAGTCGGCACGCAGTATGACTCAGAAATTCCACTTAATTATGTGTGTACCAAAGCGTTGTTGTCCTGTTATTTGTGCTTTGAACAAAAAAAAAACATAGCTGTACCACACAAGAATGATCAAAACAAAATTACACAGAGCCCAAAAAAAAACCCTCATAAAAGACTCTTTTCTGACATTATCTAAGAGCTCTTTCTGACGGACCATTTTCGAACGTAATAGCCCTCTTTTCTGAAGGTTTTCGGAGCAATTATGATTGTTTTTTGGGCTCATAAAGAGCGTTAACGCTCCGAAAAAGGTGTCAGAAAAGACTCTTTTCGGACTCATATGGTTTGCTGGGATTTACCATTCCTAATATGATTTCTGATCAACAGTACGAGTATAGTTTGGTGTTGTTTTCATTTCCTCTTGTTACGCATTATAAAATATTCATCAAACAAAAACCATGTTTCCTTCAAGATTTTATAATGGTTTTGTGAATATGTTTCTATGTGTGTGTTTGTTAGTGTTGAGTTAAATAAGTAGGTTTTTGTTTTTGACACATTTCCGGTGCAAAATTCATAAACGCTAATGAATAAGTACATTTATACAAACACACGTCCCATATGCGAACACATACATATGTATGTATGTACATATGTACTCGTACGAACGAACGTACACTTGAGTAATATGTTCAACTTTGTTATAAATGATGAAATTATGGGTGGTATACAGTCATACAGCCATACAGCCAGATACATGAACATAATTTAAAATTTTGATAAACGATAAACGATATTTAAATTACACATCCTTCTGCTTTCGTCCCCATTTGAAAAATGTCAAATATCGGTTACACTGATATAATCATATCAGTATATGGCATATACTCATATTTATATATAGTTGATAAATTATTAGTGAGAAAATAAATATTTTGATATGATTTTTTATAAGTCGGTTTTAGGTTAATTAGTTGTCGCACTAGCTTCTAGTGGATCTCAAGGAAGAACTAAGAACTAAACATGAATTAAATTAACGAATGAGATTTACTACAAATTATTACTTTTTAAATGTAGATAAAGAATTTACGTTTTTTTTTTTTTTGTGAATACTTTTCATACATATCTACATTTGATAATGCAGTCGCTCTCTAACGAATTAACTTTTACTCCAGAACAAAACGCTCAGTGTAATGATTTCTTTATGTACAAGAATAACGATCTTAATGAATGTTAAGTATGAAAATACAGCTGAGTTTGCTGTTTGGGAACATTATTTTATTTAATAGTGATATTTTTTGTGTTGGTTTTTATTATTTTAAAGAACGTTAAACATTCGATGAAGACTGTTCATCTTTTATATTACTTTTTCATGAGTTATATGCCTTAATATCTGTTTTGTTTTTTAAATCTAAATTGTATATTTAGACAGCTCCTCAGTAACAATGTTCATAAATAACTTTTAAAATGTTCATACCCAGTTATGTTACACGTACATATTAATGCTGCCCCTAAAAAAAACATTTTATTGAATGGATGCTCAAGTTAGATGTTAAAGCTAACTGATGTTGCTGTTTAAATAATAATAATAATTATAGTTAACAAGTAATAATTATATGAAGAACGCCTAAAAATTTCTAAACCTTGACCAGCAAAGTAAAAATATATGAAAGAAGGAAGAAAGCTTTCTTAAAAATTCCTATATTATATTTCTTAAAGCTGGTTAGTTGTTAAAAGCTCCCATAGTATTGGGAACAAAATAATACTGAGGAGGGGATTAGGAGTACCACGAAATGCTTTCATATGTGTTATCATATGTGTCTAAAATAACATTGCGTGTATTATTTGAAATTATTAAAACACAACTAAATAAATAGGGAATTAATCACCCCTATCGTGAATAAAAATTCCACATGAAATTTGTTCCCTTTCATTTTTTTAACATTGAATTTTAAGGGGAAAAATGTGAAAAGGGAACAAATTTCATGTGTAATTTTTATTCGCGATAGTGATGAATATAAGCATGGGCGAGAATAAATTATTTCATAAATAAAATTCAAAATGTTGATTTTTACTTCTTGATAAATTTTAGTTAGGCTCGAGTTCATTAAATTTAATTTTCATTAAATTATTTTTACTGAAGTTAGGAATTACAACTTGAAAAATTTATTATTAAAAATTGTTTTGATAATTTTTCTTGACTGGGGATCGAACCCTGGTTGATTTTTTTTTGAAGAGTTTATTGAAATCTTTAAATTGTAAAATATTGTGTAAAAAATTAAATCAGATCAGAATTATCGTTTACCGATCATTAAATTACAAAAATACTCGTAACAGCATTTACAGCTAAAATACCTTTAACGAACTAATTTCGAAGTAGAGCAGTTACAATTTCAAATCGGTAGCCAACATTGAACATAATTTTACAACCTGCAATCTATTTATGGCCAATCCTTGCGTTATCCGTCTAGACTTAAAATGTATCCCTTCCAGCATAGTTTATTTTTTTTTTAAAGCAGATCTATTAAATATATACATATGTACATATGTATGTACATAAAGAAATACGCTCACACTGAATGTAATACACATACATACACACACAAACTTAAGTATATTTGTACCTAATGCAAACATATCTAAATAGGTTTGTATGTCGTATGGCAAAATTGGTTGTTTCACTAATGAAACGGGCTCTTTCAAGGGAATCCTTTGAGTGTTGTAATTCTTTTAAAATATTATGTCTGACTATTGTTTGCAACAATACATAAATATTTTTAACAAATTATACAACTCGATTATACGAGCATGTTTCTTAAAAAAAATTTGCCTATGCAAAAGTGTGATAAATATTTTTGAACAATTTTAAGCATCGTATTAGATGTAGTTTATCACACGGTCGAAAATTGTCGTAAATAACTTTTTATATTTGTATTATCTTTATGCCTTGAACTTATTATAAATATAGAATCGATAAATTTTCGGAAATATACTAAAATGATCTAATTGATTTATATATATATTTTTTTTAAACATTATCATACAAAATCCTGCTAAAAAATTGCATTCAATATGCATGAACTTCTCAAATACGTGCGACATAATTTAGTTTTTAGTTTTTAGTTTTCAAACAATCCAAGTGTTATGAATTCAAATGTTACCGCTTTAAAGAAAAGTCTGCAATTTTCGTTTGAATCTAAATTTGTAAAAGTACTTACAAACTTAATTCTGAATCCGCTTTGAGTTTTTTTTGTTGCTGTTTTATATCTTGATTAGAAGTATATACAATAAATACATACGAGTACATCTATGGAATGAATGAGATGGAGAAAAGCACAGTTAAAACGAAGAACCTGGTTCTGTAGATTTGTTGAGCGATATCCTTACAAAAGCCCAAATACTTGTGCACTACTTGTAGTTGTGTGTTTGTTTATGTGTCCGTTCCACATTTAAACGCAAATTGTTTATGTGTGTTTAACAGTGCGGAAAATTGATTTGTTAACGGCATTTGTTGGTATGTTCTGGTATTAAACAGTTTATTGTGAATTTTTTGTTAATACATACCTTCTCTCTCTCTCTCTCTCTTCCTCACTTTCTCTGTCTTCTTTGTCCCAATAACAAGAACAAGAGCAATACATACAATCATAATAATAATAACTTGTCTTATGTACATATTATTGTATTTATAATGTGTACTGTCTAAAAAGTTAGATTTCATTCCTTTTGTCCATATATTTCAGAAACAGACAAATACCTCAAGAAGAAAAATAATAATAATAATGTACTCATGCCAACGAATACCAGGTTCGTTTTTATTTATTTTCTTTTCATCTGACAAAAGGAGATAATGGCATTATTCAAACGATGATGAAGAGATATTATTAGTATTACATATTTCTCAAACTAGCAGTTGTTCGTCGTTTCTTCATTTAGGTTTACTTTTAACAAGGTATTACGTTATTTCATTACACAGATACAATCTATTGAATTCGATTAAAAATAGCCAAAGCCGAAAAACGATTTAAAGTTGTAGTTTAATTTTAAATACATTTTCACAGTTTCCCAAACGAGTATATTTTGCTATTTAAATATAAATTTTTTAATAAAAAGCTTTGAATTCATAAATGTGTGTACTTTTATTCTACATATTTTCTTCGACCTTTTTGTATGTTTTTTTTTATTAAAGTGACCTCAAGCTTAAAAATTATTTAATATAAATGTGTTGACAAAATGCAAACAGCGAATATTGCTGAACATAAGTTTATTGGAAAAATATTATCTATTTTTAAGGAATATTTTTGCATCAATTGGTTTTAGAGACAAATTTTAAGGTCAGATCTAACGTTTATGTTGCGTTAACGTTGTACATATGTACATACATACATACACACATACATACCTATTTGTATATGTGTAAGTAAGTATGATCGAGTATCCTGTCTACATATATTTCTGGCATTATTACTGAATAATTTTGAAATTATCAGATTGTGGAACATGCATCTCATTGAAATGAGTTATTTAAATTGCCCAGTAAAAATAAAGAGCTTATCTACGTTCGACTTTTTGATTATGATTCCAAGAATATTAACAGATCTTTTGTTTTTTTTGTTTAATGTAAATTCGTAAAAGTAAAATTTGCTTTTTAAATTTCCTTCTATGAATTGGTATTGTTCATGCAATTTGTTAACATTCATTGAAAGCCATCTACAGATGGATACGGTAATTCACAATTAATGGCCTGAGGAATACAAATTGAAAAATAAGTATATTATGAATAAAGAGATAAATATTTATGCAAATGAAAATTTTAGTTATAACTTTAATTATGGATTCTAACACGTTGTGAAAATACCTAAGGATTGTATTATGAATGATTGATAAATAAATTCACTATTGTTTGATTACTTAACTGATTATTTACCAAAACATTATTTAAAATTCATACTATTCGAAACAAAGATGATGTGTATCAGATCGATTGTATACTAACATGCCTATTAGTACGAATATTCGACAAATCAAGTTAATTTTTTTTTTATTTGATTATAGAGCAATTCCATATGAAAACGATCAAAATTGGCAAATTTTTGGACGACCCCTCTCCGATTTCAAAATAAATAGTCTCAATCGATTGCCCAGCAAAAAATAATGTACCTACATATTTTTTTTTTTTATAGTGACAAATAAAATTGAAGAATTCTTCATAAGGGACCTCATTGAAAGTTGTTTAAAAAAAAACTACTAAAGCGATCACAACGAGTGATAGCTCGTTGGAAAGGTAATTGTACTTTTAACTGTAAAATAATTTTTAAAATGTATTTTTAACAAGGTGGTCTCTTAAATGCTCTTCTCCTGTCCAAACAAGGAGTCGGGGCCCATTTTTTTATTGCTGATTCTTAAAGCAAAAATTATGAGGAATCCAAAAAAAAAAATTAGTCGGAAAATTTAGGAGCTTCTGTGGAAAATCGGAAAATTTAATTTTCATGGGAAAATTTAATTTTCATGGGAAAATTTAAAGGTAAATTTCTAAGAAAAATTAGGAAAATTTTATTTTTCAATTAAAGCCTGATTCAATACCTTTCCAACGAGCTATCACTCGTTGCGATCGCTTTAGTAGTTTTTTTTTTTAAACAACTTTCAATGAGGTCCCTTATGAAGAATTCTTCAATTTTGTCACATGACAGTGGTATACACCACCACTAAACCAGTCACTATAAAAAAAAAAAAAATATGTAGGTACATTATTTTTTGCTGGGCAATCGATTGAGACTATTTATTTTAAAATCGGAGAGGGGTCGTCCAAAAGGTGATCGCTTTCATATGGAATTGCTCTATATTATTTTGATTATGGAATGGAACGTTGAGATGCGTCTTAGGAAGAATTTCCAATAATACAAAAAACTAACAAAATTATTTTTAATAATAGCCAAGCTTACGAATGGACATCTCAAAACAAAAGATAGATATGTATATCATAGAAAAACGTAGCTAGATATAGTTGGAGAAAGGTTTCTGTGAGTATGTGCATAAATTGTATTAATCACTTCTTACAAAAAAAATAAACAATCCAAAGTTCTGATAAAATATTCGGCTGTGCAGGGGATGTACATATATATGTATATATGTATATGCAGTGCTTTGCACTTATTGTGTACCTCAAACAGAACCCAATAATAAACAAATTTATTGTGTTTAATCACACTATCTTTTTGCTTTGAATTCGCATTTGCATGTAAATAAACTGACCAACAAATATTAGTAAACAATATATATACATAATTCATGGTAAATATTTAAACATGTTTTAAAATGATTTAACTTCCGATTATGGTAGACTAACTCTCACATATGTATTGTATGTATGTGCGTGTGTCTTTAACAAACACTGAGACAAAACCAAAATTAGATTGCAATTAAAAGTGATTTCTATTTATGCTGGTTACTATCGGTATCACTATCACTATCACATACCAACTCGGGCTTTACTTCTTTCTACTTACTAATGAATATTATTGTTGGACAAATAAAATCACTCTCTTCATGGTAATTTATCAAATGTTTAGTAATAATTAATTGGAGAATGTATTTAATCAGTATCATAAGATGCACTTAAAATCTTTGACATTCTCTCTGAAATGAACAAATAATTTAATGTACATTTTGAGAGAACCAACACAATTACATATCTTTAAAAGTATGTGTGCATAGGACAATTTAAATATGTAGGCATGTATATACATATGTATGTGTTCTTTGTGTGCATAACGTAATTTCATTTAGTATATACATACATACATAGGTATAAAGGTATACCAGATGGACAAAGAAATATGGACGTGTATAAATCATTTGTTAAAACATCGTCCAATCATTTGTAAATTTGTCGAAATTTGCTCATGATTTTTAGGCAATTGTACATAAATCGATTAGCAAAAAACAGATTAACATTATTAGAATCAAAGTAGGAGAAATATTAAAAAATCTGATTTCATTTGGCTCTTAAAATTCCAAATTCAAAATGTATGAGTTCTCTTAGGATAACACAGAATAACAATGCATACGATTTGGTTTATGTGAAACAGGCTGTGGACAATATGTCGTCCACATGCAACTAAAATGCTTGGATGTAATATTTGTCCATATTTGTTGGTGTGTGTTAACCAAGTGTTGATTCAAATACGATTATGCGTCACTTACTAAACCGGAAAATGCCCAAATTTATACTCAAGGGAGTCTTACAGATGTGAAATTGTATTGTGTCGTCTTTTTGGTCCATTATGAATGAAACTAAAGCAAACAAAAAACAACAAACTAAATACATACTGTATATGTATATGTATGTATCTTTTCTCAGCTGGAGCCAAATGCATACATATTTTTCAAAAAACACGTAAACATTTTGTCAACTACTGTGTGTGTGTGTGTGTAATTGTGGTTGTATTTAAATACATATGTACAATGTACATATGTGCAAGTATTATCTATGCAAGTGAATTGTGTGCAGTGAGTGCATGCAAGTTCAATTCCCTTAAGATTGTCAGAACAGCTTACAAGAGCAACACCTAAAACACATTTGTTGTTTGATGATAATGATCATCATGAAGATGACGATGACGATGACGTTAAATACTATTTACCAGTACAATGATAATAAGACACTGTTTACTGTTTAGCATAAAGCAGGCATAGAAAGAAGAGTGTTTTTGTTTAGTGTTGGTATGAATGTATGTGTTGGTGTATCCTTGTGTATAAACTTTAAAAGCATGAGCAGTACATAACAATTAACTTAACAATGCTTGCACAGTTTGTAAAGAATTGGATAATTTTATTGTTGTTTCGCCTTTGTCGTTTTTGAAAAATGTCCTGCAGGATTCATTAACAGCACTTTTAAAGTTTTGCTGGATGATGTTGACAGTTTTGCAAATGCCACAGGATATGAGTGCATATAATGCACCAAGCACAGCTTTTTTAAGAAGTGAATGGAAAAAACAGACATTATATCTACTGCTTAACTTTTACACTTCCTCGAAAGTGTTTTATAAGCAGAACGGACACAGGTTACAAGTCACACACAAGCGTACATTCTCCTTTTTGTTGTTGTTGTTGTTGTTGTTGTTGTTGTTGTTGTTGTTGTCGTTGTATTTCTTTTCTTTATGTTCAGTCGAAACATGTGCATACAAGTGCGAGTTTTTTTTTAGGGGACAAATGTTACAAAGTTTAAGTGATAGAAAAGATTTTATGTTTTTATTTTTGGAAATAAATTGAAAATGTTTAGAGAAAGTATGTACAAGTTTTTAAAGTGCATAGAGAAGTTTCGAAAGTGAGTAAGTTAAAATTCCATTAAAAACTTTACAAAAATATTACTACAACTATATTATATTTTATTACTGCTTTTATTTGTTGTTGGTGAACTTAAAAAAATGTTTGAAATTTTCACTATTGTTTCATAAATTAATACGTCACGTATTTAAATAAATTGTTTTTAGATTTTGCACACAAGTTTATCAAACATTTGACATTTGTAATTTATTTCCTTGGAGTTCATTAAATTTTGTTTTTTATTAGCCTGCAGTGTTGACAGCATCTTTGTGTATTTATGAACGAAATATCGGTACTCTACTTTAGATCTATTACTACTAAGTTATTTAGTTGCAACATTGAATTTGTTTAAACCACATATGGCTTTTTTAATTCAAATACAAATACAATTATTGGGTATTAACTGGCCAGTGCTTGTTTTAAATATTATTTTGAATTTAAATAAATACACAGATTTGCCTTCATGCAACTGCGTATGCTTGTAGAATTAATGTAATGAGCCTTTTTCAGGCGACTTATACAAGAAACGAATGTAATTTTAATTAGTTTATAGTATGCATTTGTACTGTGTACAATGTCATTGTAAAAATGAACACAATGTAAGTATGCAGTTGCTGCAATAAAAAGAGTAATCTAGATTCTTTTCGCTTCATCAATCTGTTAATGTGTGGGTGTGATAATGCCTCCCAGCGGGAAAAAGTTGCTGTAAAGAGGTCTTCTAGGAGGCCTTATTGTGCAGTCACAAGCACTTCCAGCCGCATTGCATTGTTCAATTTTACATGGCGGGTCATTGTTAGTCAAGGCCTTGAATACTCGCTACTGCCTATATGCCATTGAGAAGGACTACTTGAGCAGAGCAATTAGAAGGTTCACCAAGTAATGCCTCATAGAAGGTGTAATTAAAGGTCAGCTAAATTAATAATTTTCTCAATACATTGAGAAAAGTAAAAGCAATTGTGTTAAATAAAGGAAGGGTTTTGAATTAATTAAAAAAATCAATTGCATATAAAGTACTGCTTCACGCGTACTTTACACCACTAACTAAATAAAAGACTAAATTTAAACCACTCGTGTTTGCTATTGAAATCATGATTTATTTGTTGACATTCTTTTAAAATGCAATTTTGAATGTGTATGAACGCCTTCTGAGAGAAGGCATAGTGGAATGAGTATCGAATCTTTTGGCATGTGTTAGCAGGTCTTCTATAAGGCCTGCAAATGGAAGCACTTGTAATTTTCCCACTGGGCTAGTTTGCTTATGTATGAGTGTGTGTGTATATGAGCAAGTGTTGCGAGTTATGGTTTTATAATATTTTACTTTTGCCACCTGCTTTTATAAGTGTCAATGTCAATTCCCATTATTAATTATCTGCTTGCAAGTAGATTGGGAATAATGGACAACATTGCAGCTGATACTACACAAAACAGTCTGGCCGAGAATTAACAATTGTTAAAGTGCACGCAAACATTGCTTGAATAAAAAATAGTACACAGAACAGTAAACTTACGAACAGTATTTAATTAAAAGCATTCAGTTTTTACTGAATGTATATAATGCGTATCATATACATACACACGTACAGACACAGTGGGACACGAAAGATGGAATAATACAATTTAATTATAAATTTCAGCTTTTATGATTATTTCAAATATTGGGAGTCCATTTTCTAACATTGTTTTCCTTTTTATTAATTAATAATTCCCACCGTATTTAGTAATATGTTTAAAATTAACATTAATCTTTATATTCGCTGAATATTAAGAATATGAATCGAGGGGATGGTTCCTATATGAAAGTTAAGACCAATTATGCACCAATTCTTATAGTAATCAATTATGTGATTTCCGATTGCAGGTATGTACATATATATATAGTATATATACATATATACTATAATTATAATATATAATATCAATACAAATCTTTTATGTATTGATATTATTTGATTTCTGTTTTAGCGTAACGTATTTATGCCGAATTGAATATAGAAAACAAGATCTTTAACAGACTTTTATAAGTAAAAGTAAATTTTCGATAATCAGGGGGCTAATTCTGGCAGTCGTGATCGAAATTGTTTTCAAATCGAAATTTATTTCGACAGTTAAAAATTTTCTAACGATGGTACTCGATACGAATCGAATCGATTCATTGCTTCAGTGTTGTATAAAACTTAAATAAGTACGAATTACAACACTGAATAAAATAAAAGAAAATGTAAACAAAAAACATATGGTTCTGCAAAAAATAACTCAAGTAAAAGCAAAATTTTTTAAAGAAATTATTTTAAATTAAAAATGGATCCAGGGGCCAAATTACCGCATTCGTGATCGTGATATCTTGCTCGATATCGAATGTCATAATCTCAAATAAGAAAATTACGATCAATTTTACTCGATATCGAATGCGGTAATTTGGCCCCAGGTCGAGAGAGCTAAGGTCAAGTACATACAGAATATCTGTTTGAATTGGACTTGGCTTATGCACAATTCTACACCGATACTATCGTTTACATATACAAAATGCATTAGTGGGTAAACTCAGATTTATTATGAGCCGTTGGTTTGCAGCAATTTGATACCATATACACACTATACAAAAATCATCGTAAAAAAGAAACAACATAATAAGGAAATATCCGGTACTAAAAAAATCGTTGGTTACCCACAAAAACACAACCACAATCCATGTATTGCATATCGAACATATGACATGAGAGTGAAAATACAGTTTATGTCTTTTTACAAAGTGTTTGTTATAATTTCCATTTTCTCATAATTGTATTAAAAAATAATTTTAATTTCAAACTAAATGATAATTAACGATCTACATACATACATACATGCATACATATGTACGTACGTATGTATATAATCAAATAGTTTATATGAAAATTGTTATTAATGTTTTTTGTTATAATCGTTTGATTATCGGTAATATAGCAAAGTAGGCATCATTTCAAAAGTTTCAAGTAAATATTATCAATTAAAAATTTACACAGAATTTGGTTTGGTTTTAACTGCCTTCCATTGGTTTTCATTCATAATACGTATAAAAAATGCATACATTTTATTAATTTTTCTCTGTACTCCAATTTTAGAAAATATAGAAGACTTGAAAAAAATTATTTGAATTCTCATTTAAATGCTTAGCTTGCTGAAAAATAATTTAAATATTATGGGGAAATATTTTTCAGAAGCAATGAAGAAGTTTAAATTCTATTTTCAGATATACAATTATCATGAAAGTGTAATTAAGTATTTAATATTTTAATAATAAAATATATATTCCATCAAACATCATACTATTTAAAGCTATAATTAGAATAAAAGTTTGTCTGCAGTGTTTATTTTTATTGAGCAATATTCATATTACATTCTAACTATTTTTTCCTAAAGCAACATTTAATATTTATTCATTACAGGCAGTGAACTCGTAATATGTATTCTTATCAATTAAAATTAGTATGTTGCTTTAAAAAGCTAATAGTAGCAGCCTGTTTAGTCCCAATTTACACGAAGCAATTTTTATTAATAAGATTGATGCAATTTTTTCCTTGAAATTTCTTCGGTGTTTATACAGCACAATCACTCGTATTTTTTATTTGAGAGTATACACACATATGTAATACAAATAAGAGAGTAACAAGAATTGCTTGTACGATCGAGTGTGTACTTTATTAAAAAAATTTATGCAATTTTTTCCTTGAAATTTCTTCGGTGTTTACACAGCACAATCACTCGTATTTTTTATTTGAGAGTATACACACATATGTAATACAAATAAGAGCGTAACAAGAATTGCTTGTTCGATCAAGTGTGTACTTTACTTATCTTTCCTTCACCCGAAAACTAAAAGATAATCAGCTAAGCTTAAAGAATTGCTTCGTGTAAATTGGGACTTATGGAAGACAATATGTTGAACGAAAATTTAAGTTAATTTAATGTTACAGAACTAAAACATCCACATATATAATCTCCGCGAATTTTAAAAAGACAGAAAAGCTATTTGATCTCTAAAATTTTTAAACTGTCCAAATTTATGGTTTTTAAGAAAACTACAATTCACGCTTATACTGGCCAAAATTAATACTAAATTTAAACTAAAATATGAATTCATTTCAATTGGAAAAAGGGACTAATCTAAGCACTTCTAGTTGTTATACACAAGTGCGAGAACAATGCAATCGGTCAGTAAAAATAAGAATTACTAAATTCTGAATCCAAGTTTTTAATGTAATCTAAAGTTGTTTAAACCACTTATACAAAGGTCATAATAAAATAATAATTTAGCAACAAATATTGAATACTTTAACTTGAAGCAACATTTTTAGCTTGCATAATGAAATTATAGCTTTAAAGTACTGTTTTGATTTCATAGCCAATCATACGAATACTTTTTCAATCTCATACGCACACGTATACATATATTTATGCCTCAGTAAGTACAACATTGCCGCTGATTGCTTTTATGTTTTAAAAAGAAAACATACAATATAAAACCGAATATAAACTGCTCCTTTTTTCATTCTTTAACAATAAAATAGGAAAACAGCCGACAAGACCTAATTTTTGCTATAAACCTAAAAGGTTTAACTAGTTATTATTTCATTAGTAAAGTAATTTTCCAACAAAGTACTAAATATTTAAGAAAATACACACAAACACACATTAAATTGCCATTACTAAATTAAAGGTAAGTAGCTTTATTACATTGTTATTATTATTGAGTTATTACTTTTAAAGCATAAAACAAAAGTACTTTAAACGACTCTAAATTGTTTGATTACTATTTATTGTAAAATCATAAATTTAAGAAGACTGAATGAAGTTTTTGATGTTTTCAACTAAATATTTATGGGGTATTTCAAATTTTTTGAGCACCTGCTGAAACCGACATACTATGGCTCTTATTCCGTTAAGTTTTATGAATTGAAAAAAAAACGTTGTACAGGGTTTGGATGACTGCACTTGAAGGATGTGACCTGCAAAGTTTTACGTTGAAAAGTCGTCACCTTAAAAATTGGTGGTCATCCAAAATTCGAAAAATTAAAAAAACGATTTGAAACTTGCAAGAGTTTTTTCATCCATTCCATTTTCTTTGTAATAGATTTTAGCTTTCGGATCCAAACCAATACAAAATATAGTCACTAGACTTGGAGGATATATACACAAAAAAAATTTCATATTGTTGCTGGGTGAAAAGTTGCATGTGGTTTACAAGTGACATGCAAATTTTCCGAATTTTGAACTTTTTGAAAATTTTACAGAGGGTTTTTGCGCCGTTTAATAAAAATTAGTTTTAAGCGGAGAATTAAAAAAATTGCGTAATTTTATAAAGTTGGAGGTATATCAAGTTGGTGTCAGCGCACCAATAACGTATCACGGAGATCACAAACTTAAAATAAATGAAATTATGCGTATTGCGTGATGTGAGTAACTTCATAAAGGGTACCTCCGAGGCGAAAACGCACTTTAAAATTTTTAAACGCAAAAATTTTAAGAACTTTTGAAAATTTTTGCAAAAAAAAAACATTTTTTTTAAGCTTTTTTTATATCAAAACATGGCATGGGGAACATGTTTAGATATGTAAATAGATTCTTCGCGACGGACTAAACTGATAAAGTGCAAAAAAAAAAAATTTTTTTTTCAACCCAGGCGCGTGCAGCGGCAGATTTTCCCCAAACACATTTCGCTTTGTGACAAGTAAAGCGCTGTATCAATTTCCCTGAAACGTACATCGAATAGAAGACTTTATTGAGCTTGATACTAAAATAGAAAACGCAAGAAAAAATTTTAAAGATTTAAAATTTTATGGAGGAAAAAAAAAATGTTTCTAACCTCAAAAACTGTAATTTTTTTATTTTTTTTTTAATTTTTAACTTAAAAATGATTAACGCCAACGGATTTTACATGCTCAAATCCGTTTATACAAAAAAAAAAAATTAAAAAAAAAATTCTAAGTGCCGTAAATTTTTGAAATTGGCCATATGTATATAAATATATACATACATATATTTACAAACACTCTTTTGAAAATAATATGCATAGGTAAGTAGAAAAATAATAAAAAAAAATTAATTAAATGATCCCTTTTTGTTCAATATATGCGATCAAGAATGGCTAGCCTGGGATCATTTCCCAGTCTATGAATCTCTTAGTTAGGAACATTGATTGTGTTACATGGTGGTTAGAGAAACATGCAGATGAAGCTGATGCGAAAAGTATTGACAATTTAAATAAAATAAATATTACATACAATTACATATATATGTTCCAACTTGCATAGTTTAGGGTTTTGCATGTCATGAATAAAATCGTTCATTCTAACAATTGAGACCATAAGTGATAATTATACAACAGCAACTAAAAAACAGTTGAAAAAAAAACAATAGGAATTTCTAATTTAGTGCGTGATTGCAGCTTCATGTTTAAATGATCGCCTAACAAATATTTTGTACTGAGTCATTGTCTAAACGTTGAAATAAACAAAAAGCTTAAAATAAGTGTACGCCACTCAACGTTACAATATGATACACGCACCTTAATAACAGATACCATGAGTTTATCAATATTTTACGCATTATTTCTGCATGCAATAATCAGCAATATGGCGTCTTTCTTCATCGTGAAGAATAGCTAAAATATTTACATGAATGAACAAGAAATATGTAGAACCAACCACAAGGCATGTAATAGGCAGAAATACATAACATTTTTATTTTCCGTTTTCTGCTTGATGAATATTTTATTATTTTCATCGATTTAAAAATTGTTTTTCTGTTAAACAAGAGAACATCAATCAATGTCAGTTTAAAATTTATTTTTAATCCACAAATCGCATTAAAAGCCAGAATGTGAAATCTAAATGTTTGTTGATCGTTTGTTGTCTCTTGTCTTTTCTTTATCCTTAAGACAATTGTTTAGTGATTTAAATTCTAAGTATTCGTTTTAAGAATTCTATTCAAATGTGTTTAGGTGCCTTTTAGTGTTTCTTAAGTTCAACACCTGAAATTATTTTGAATTCATTGAAAATGATTTATTCTTTTGATTAAGACAATTTTATAAAACTATTAAAATATTTCAACGTTAATGGGAATGCTATAAAAATATAAAATTAAATCGTTCATTCACAAGAGCATATTTAAACGTAATGGCAAACATGCTTCTTTCCTTACAACCCTGATGTGCATGTTACAACTCGCACTCCCGTTCATACATTTATAGCCGAACCACTCTAACCTTATGAAACCATATGCCAACAATGAGTTTACTTTAGTTAAAAAAATTCAATGATATAAAGTCCTTCCAAATATACATATACATATACATTATTCCTCCATTACCGGATGAAACGATGTTAAATGAATATAAAAATTCCTTTTCACACATAAACAACATACAAAATAAATAAATGTTGTAATGCCATCCTCTGAAAAAATAAATAAAAAAAAAAAAAAAAAACAAAATCGTCAGACAGACAGAGGTACAGACAGCTACATAGACACCAATATAAACATGCTGGCAAAACCACGGTGTGAATATGAAAAATCATTTAGGAAGGCATAAATTCCTGACTATTTATGAAATGAAAAACTTTACTGCAGATCCTCTTAATAACATTAAGAACGTATGTACCGGAATTCATTTTTATGACAATTTAACAACAAACTATGCCTAAGATACATATACTGATGAAACATACATACATACATACATATGCATATTGTTTGTAGCTGGTAGCTAGTAAAGTTAAGCGTGTATTGTACATTTTAATTTACCATACAATAGAATTAATATATGTGTCTTTAAATTGGTTCCTAAACAAATTTAACAAACAGAAACAGTTTAATCATTATTGGCTAAAAAAATAAATGCCAACATTTTCTCAAGTACAATATATTTTGATGTTTATTGTAATTTTAATGAGGCTTCATTACGATGCATTATCAACATATTCCTAAAAAACTTTGTAAGTAAAATTACATATGTACATAGATATGTAAAACTTTATTTGTCGAATAAGGCAGCATATTTATATGTACATATGTATGTATGTATGTATGTTTTTTTTTTTTTTTTTTAATGGACGTAGTGATAGCGCACTATCATCTAGTGGTCCTACACAGGAACCACCACCCCGGGACCGCTCCCGCATTACTTCGAGGTGGAGTTCGTTTACTGCTAAGCAGTTGTCATCCTTGTCCTAATCCCCCGTCCAACATATATTTGTATGAGATTAGGGGTTCGGCACATGTCTTTGTTGGCATTTAGATTTCTCCATCATTATCTCCTGCATGAAATGGGAGTATTTGCACCAGTTCTCCTTTTTGACTAACATTGAGTTAACCAACTGCTCCATTGTCGTATTCTCAAATATGTCCTGTAATACGTTTCGCCTGTTGTTCCAGAAGTTACATTTTAGGAGTGTATGCTCAACGTTGTCCTCGCATTCATTGCACATTTCGCATATTGCTGTTTGTTTTATATGGAATCTTTGTTAACAGCTACCAAAGTTACCATGTCCGCTAAAAATCTGGGTCAGATAAAAGTTAAGTTCTCCATGTTTTCGGTTTATCCACGTTTTAACATTGGGAAAAAGAATGTGAGTCCATCTTCCTTTTGTTGATTCATCCCATAGTGTTTGCCACGTTTGAAGTAACCTTTCTCTTGCCACGTTTTTTTATATGGTATTTTTCGCTCATATGGTTATGTGTTATAGACAACCGTTTATCATATATTTCCTTTCTTTCGTTTAATTGTAAGTCAATCGATGGCACACCAGCGAGAACGGACATGTTATTCGTAGTGTACATGTTCTGTGTACTTTTTCTAGTACGTTTTTAAGCTTTTTATTATTTGAGACAGCCGTACTGAACACAGGTGCTGCATATAGTACTTGCGAGTACGCTACTGTAGCTATAAGTCGTCTGGTAGTTTGTCCTGGACCTTTTATATTTGGCATTATTCTAGCTAGTTTCGATGCTGTTGCTAAGGCTTTCTCAGATACCATCCCTATATGTGGCTCAAAAGATAGTCTGCTATCTAAAACTACACCTAGGTATTTCAAAGTCTTACCTATAGTAATCTGGTATCCGTCCACTCTCAATTTTGGGAATACAAAGGATCTTCGTTTGTATGTATGTATGTATGTATGTATAACTCAATTCTTTATGAATCGACTTAAGTGATTATTGATTGCAACCATAGAATTATTTGTTTATACAAAATAATACATTTGAAAATAGAGCATTTTTAATGGGCGTTAAAAAATGTATAATTTCTTTTAACATATTTTACTTTTACAAGTATCTGCATAAAAAACTAATAAAAAGCAAAGTAAAAAAAATTTAAAATTTAATGGAATAATTAAATAATATGTATGTATACGAAAATACAGTGATATATTCATAAAACAAATGTTTAACAGAAAAAAATATTTCAAAGTCATTTATGTAAACGATTATGAAATAAAGAATATAAACAATACATATGTACTTAAATATAATCGCATATACATACACATGTAAGTGTGTATGTATGTATGTATAATTCTGCTATTCCAATATCGAGACATTTTTGCTATAAACAATCGATATTTTCATTCAATGAACATTTTAAAAAAAACATTAAACCATAAATTTTAATATATTCAAACATTATTTATATATGACAATTTTTTACACAAAGCCTTCGTTTTATGAATATACCAAATACATAAACATAAACTTACATACACATTTAACATAAACCCCAAATTCATGTATTTTTGGTATACAAAACAGCGGCAACAACAACAAGTACTAGACCAAAACGACAACAGAAACAACAACATCCATTCTTATAAATACATACATACATACTCGTACATATATGCAAAACAATTTTATTTTTCAATTTTAAAACATTTTGCGCATCATAAATTTGAAAGGGAACGAAAGACAAAAACTAAAAAAAAAAAATAAGAAGAAAAACGACTAAAACATGAAACGAAACACCAGTAATAGCAATACATTTAAACAACTACATACATGCACACACTCACATTCTAATATACATACATACATACATACATACATATGTATGTAAATAGTATGTTAGAGTATACCGTTTGTAAAATTTTTATAGGAATACTTCTCGATCGCCGCTTATTGTGAAATCAGAATAATAAGGCCCAATCTCAGCACATTTAATTAAAAAAAGGATTACATATACATATATATATATGTATGTATGTATGTATGTATATTCATCATAATAAGTTTAAAATGAGATATGAATTTTTAAAAGCAAGGACTAATATTTTACACGTACTCATCATCAGAGTACTATGCCTGCAACAGATTCATAAAAATTTCTTTATCTCCACCAGATACTCTACATATAGATACTCTACATGCATACATATGTATGTAATCGTATGTATGTACATAAAAAACACATACAGACACTATCAGAAAAAGGACACGAATAGGTAAAACGTATTGTAGTAAATGTTTGCTATGAGACACTTAAGAATTTGCAAAATACATGCCAACAAACAACAAGGCTTATTTAGAATTTGAATTTAGTTTTTTTTTTTTTTAATTTTCTTGTCTTTCGACTAAAAAGAGCACACAGAAAAAACAGAATGAGCTAAACACAACGTTCAGAAAAAGTCGGACTGAATGCTAGTAGACACATTTACTACGCATCTTTAAAGATACATTCATAATATTAAATACTGAATGCATATTTAGCTTACGTATTACGTATGTATGTATATGAATTTTCTTTTTATTGAACGAAACAAGTATACTTCTACGTACATACTCGTACATTCATACATACATACATATGTATGTACATACATATATACGGGAACAAAACATTTTGTTCAGTTTTTTTGTATTGTTTTTTTTTTAATTTTTAGCTAAACTGTGATCCAGAAAAACAGAGATTGCTAAAAAAAAAAAAACGTTTTGTTGTCTAATAACCAAAGTAATATTAAGTTAAAATATAGATAAATCAGCTGTAATTGTAATTATTGATTTCTTACTACCAGATTGTCAAAGTAGAGTTTTGTTAAATTTGTTAAATGCGGTGCTGTTACCTATCGGATTTAGAGGAAAGGTCTTTATAATTTTGGATGCTCAAGAATTTTTCATTGTTACTGTGCATAACATAAACAAGATACAATTAAAAATCGAATAATTGCAAGAAAACTGCAAATCAGTAGAAAATACTTTGCAGCCACTTGTAAGAATTGAAGTTTGAAATTTATATCATTTTTGGAAGCATTTGAATGTGTTTTTAAAAACTTTTCTTTGTTTTAAATTTAAAATATCCAGACTCCGTACGTTCAGCTTCTTTAGCTATTTTTTTTTTGGATCATATGTCAAAGAACAATATTTCACAATAAATAATTTATATTAAGTCAATAAAAAATAAACAAAAATATCTTTTATTTAATTCACTAAACGCATCTGATAAAATACCAATACTAAAATTGAACGCACATTGTGCATTTCTGAACATATTTTTACTTTTTCACAAGCTGAACTAACTGCTGTTTTACACTCATCAGTTCTGATTTTTCAATGAGAAGGAAAGAGAAAATTATCTTTTATCTTCTTCCTTCTCATTAAAAAATACTTGACTTGACTTGTAATTGAAAGCTAAAAAATCAACGTTGGCACGAAACTGAACGATTTATTTGGTTTTCTATTACAACCCGTTTAGCGTGCAGAAAACGCAACAAATGTTCAAAAAACCACAATTTGTTCGTTTTTCTATTATGTAATTCTTTCTGTGTATTAAACAAAATAAAAACAACGAAATACTCTTTAATTTCCTTGACTTTCTACAACAAAAACAGAAGAGACAAAATATGATGATAGTCAGACCTTAAAATAATTAATTCAAAATGCAAATATCTGACTTAAACCTTTTTGTCTAAACATACTAAAAGCAAAGGTATATAACCAGGGTAAGGAGAGATGGGCTTTTTAAATACTATAAGAAGATTGTAAAATTTTTTTGATAATTTTTTTTTTTTTAAATAAAATAAAATCAAGAAAAAGTAAATATGCATCATTTAATAACAGTTTTCGAATTATTGCGTTTCTTTCTTGTGTTTTGATTTGTTATAGGCGTCAAAACTTAATTAGTGCGAATTTGGCGTTGCAAAGAAAGGTTCTCCCCACAATTTGCATTGAGCGTCACTTTTTTTTTTTTATCAATCAAGTAATATTACTGGTTTTCAATTTCAAGTTTAAATAAAGTAAATAACGTAAGGAAAGTACAAATTTTAATGAGAGCCTAAAAGTACCACCGGATTCTTCATCAATTTCTACATAAATTGGCCACTCTTACAAGCGAATTGAAAAAACTTTAAAAATAAGCAAAACAAAACTCGTTGTGTACGTTTTTTTTTTTTTTTTTTTTTTTTTTTTTTTTTGGAATTGACCCATGTATATGAAAGTTATTTGAAACAAAAACTCGAAACACGCGATAATCAGAACAACAGATAAGTACACATGTGTTTTATTTTGTTTATTTTTAAGCTTTTAATCAATAAATTTATCGTCTAATAATCATTCAAAGAGTGATTTACAACCACTCACGATTTGGCACTAACACAGTAAAGATTTTTTCATTACCGATTTTTGCATTTATTCATTCGAACCGCATCAGTACCGTGGACGTGATTATTTTAAAACAATTATTTTTCAAAAAACGTTTCCAAGCAATTTTGCTGAAATTTCAAAAATTTACTAACTTTAATGGGAAAAGCTTTTCATTTTCTGTTAAAAAATTTTTTCATTTTTATACACACTTCAATTATTATTTTATTGTAATTCAAAACTTATATTATCCCTGAAGAAGCTATCCATTGTGATAGCTAAATATTGGAAATTAATATATATAAATAAAATAAAATATTTGTATATAAAATGCAATTGACCTTATTGCTTGAAAGAAGAAGAAACTATTAAATATTAAAAAAGGTCAAATAAACGAACTAAATAATAACCTGTTATTTTTTATTTAATCAGTATCAGATTCAGGATTCTACTGAAATTAAAAATAAAATAATTTCTAAATGCAGCGATTGCTTAGAATCAGTGTTATCATTTAATGACATTATAAAAAAGTAGATTTAATTAAGATTAAGATCAAATATTGAAAAATAGTTCGTAATTTAAATTATTCAGTCTTATTAACTTTAGTACTTTAATAAAATATAACGTACGTTTATACTCACCTTATCATTTCGTGTGTAACACATTAAAATATTGGTCGTAGAACCAAAAAGAATATATATTATGGATTCTCAAAAGATTCTAAGAATATCTAGTCTGTCTGTTGAAGGCACTATAGAGCTTCGAAAGAAGACCGAAATTGAAAATGGGCAAAATCGGTGTAGCAATAACCGATTCAATTAGTCCACAGTTTTAGGCAAGCTCGATATTTTTCAGTTGTTCTTTGCTATTTTCTTCAAATATAATATATAATATTGAAATATCATGAAATTTTGCAAACTTTATTTGTATTATAGAAGAACAAGTTCTGCTGAAAATGGTAGGAATTGGCCAACGATTTCTCATAGCGCCCATATAAATGTCGTCCCGAAATATGGATCTATGGTATGTTTGAATCGGTCCATATTTAAATTACATAAATGCTCATAAATCTCTTCTAAAAATCACTATCAATATAAAATAAGATAGAAATAATCCAAATACATATGTCTATACATAAATCAGTATACCGAATTTAATGCCGATTATGTGGACCACCACATAAAGTCCACTTCCAAAAATCTTTTGAATACACATAAATATCATAAAAACATCATTATCAAGATGAAATTTGACAGAAATAATCCTCATATATATAAATCATAGTAACCAACATTATTTGGATCGGTGGTTCATAGTTCCCATATAGGGACCTCTTCTGAAAAACACATTATTCACACGTAAATATATTATAAATATCGATATCGAACTGAAATTTTTCACAATTATGTGTTATATGTAAGTAAAAATTTTAATATTGGATTTTGTGAAGATCAGTCCAAAATTAGCCACAGCTCCCATACGAGGTCCATTTCCAAGAATATCTATAAATACCCAAAAAAAAAACTAGTTATGGATAAAACTCAGTACATACAGTAAAATATTTTTTAACAATTGTCAAATAACATGTAAAAGATCTCACATTGTTATCGATACATAAAGATACACAAATTTCAAATTTCAGGTATGCATAGAATACACTATTGATACATACATATGTATGTTGTAGGTGCACAGCCGAATCTAAACTCTTACTTGTTTAAATATGAAATGGCAGCCACAATATTCCCTATTTAATTTTTTCACAGAAAAGACACATGAAACATCATCACCCCTAACGTGAATAAAAATTCCACATGAAATTTGTTCCCTTTTCACATTTTTCCTATTAAAATTCAATAATAAAAAAAATAAAAGGGAACAAATTTCATGTGGATTTTTTTTCACGATAGGGGTGCATATGGATTAGACCTAGGTGAAAAAATGGCTAAAGCGAATTACGAAAATATTCGTGTTTTGGTTTCTTGATAACTTAAGAATAAATAATGTAATTTTAATAGATCAGTTGTTTATTTATTTATGTATATATCTTCTCAGATAATCCATTTAAATATAAATACGAGTACGTATTTATACTTGTTGTTTAGCCAAAAATACCTACGATGATGGATTAATACTCTAAACTTGCTGATGACAGACACACACACACACACACACACACACTACACATAAAAAATATTTATTTGCATGAATAAGAATATACATATGTACATACATACGTGTTAAAAGTACAGAGATGTAGAAATATCAAGTTTAGTATTTGGTTTTTTTTACTGTAAGAATTGTTACGTTTTTCTGTTTTATTTTGTTTCCTTCTTTGAATTGTTACACATTTGTGTAAGTGCCTAATAAAAAATTATAATCGCCTAATCATTTTCCTAACGACTCACGTAATGTCTTGTTCTAACATTCATACAAGCACACATACACCCATAGATATACCTACATGTGTATATATCATCCATATATAAATTCAAATACATGCATGTCTATAATCGTATACATATTGGTTTGTGTTGGTGTACTGAAAAGTACTTACATAAATTTGTGTATGTAAATTTACTTAAATGTTTTTATTTTGTTGCAAAAAATTAGTTAAACGTTCAGAAGAATTTTGTTAGACTAAAATTTATCTGAGGAGTTTAAAGTACCCGTTGACAGTACAACCTTCAGTACAACCCACAATATGCTGAAATCGATTTATTTTCCGTAGACTAAAGCCAGTAAAGCAACTTACAGGCAGCAGACAAACAGATCAACTAACAGACTAACAGTCTGCCAAACAAACAAAGAAACTATAAATTTAATTTTTGTTAAAAAGTTGTGTTATTCTTGTTGTTCCATGATGTATGTATGTACTCGTATGTATGTAGATGTGTTTGCGAGTGTATGTAGTTATGGTAATCACGTTGTAGTTTAGTGCTTCCTTTGTTTAACCCAGACAATTATTAGTACGCTAACACCTTATCAAAAAAATATCATATAACCTACAGCATTCATACGGCAGGAGTATGAGAAATCCAGCTAGTTTCTGCCAAAATATTAGTTTTCTAATCCAAATATCCAATCATGAGATCAAACAAGTTCATATCTGATATACATACATAAACATGTATGGATATGTGCGCTTCTATCTGTTCAACGTTGTTCCTAAAAAATGGCACTGCTGCAAAAATCTACATTTGCAAAAAAAAAAAGTTTGCACAGAGAACAGATTTTTTCTATTCATATTTTCCGATGTCATAGTTATTAAAAAAAAAGTACAACAACATACATACATATATAAATGGACAACTAGGCAAAAAATTACGCCTTTCATATTCATAGAGTATGACGGTGTGTGGCAAAGTTGATCTCCTATGACTGATGCAACATGTGCAACAAGCTGCAGCTTGTGAATTATTAAAACAATGACAAATTCAATAGGGTCGATTCTCTATTTAAGAGTGTAGAAAGTCATTTTGATTTTAAATCAAGTAAGGATTTAAACATTTTAGACAGTTTGTGATGTACATATATAAAAAAGTCTTTGAAAATATTCATAGACATAATTCATATTCTGAGTTGTTCGACCCTATAACAGTCAATACATAATGAATCACATTAATTCAAATGCCAATGATCATTTGATGTTAATTATTTGAAATTCGAAATTGGTGAATGAGTGTGATTCTGTAGGATGAAGGAGAACTCATTCAAAATAGATCAATTATGAGCCGATCCTTTTGATTTCACAGAGGATATATGATTCGTCTGCACCTTTTTGTATATAATGGTAACAATGCCTGGCCATATATAAGACATAGACTAGAAAGTACGAGTTGGGTGAGAGTTTTTAACTTATTGTATTATATTGTATTAGAGAAAAATTATATTTGTAATTTTAAGTGTTGAATTTAGTTCGGTTCGAGTGTGTTTCGTATGCACATAAACATGCTTTTGATGGATTTTGGATGGCATTCACGAAATTCGCCACGATTAAACTTGTTGCAAATACCAGTGTTGATTCCCTCAGAAAGTACTTCTATGAACAAGTAAGAAAGTATAGTCGGTCATGCCCGACCATATAATACCCTACACCCATATATGTATAAAACAGTTTTTCAGAAATGGGCGTTATATGGGATATATAACCTATTGTGGACTGATCATGCAAACATTTTGTGTCATGATGGCTGTGAATATAAGTATTAAACTTTATCTTGATATAAATACTTTTAAAAGATTTATGGAGCTTAAAGTGAATTATGGAGAAGGTCGTAAATGGGAGTTTCGCCTAATTATGGACCGACCATTATAAAATTGCACCGTATTATTTGTATACAGTACAGTGGGCCTTATATGGGAGCTACGACTAATTATGGACCAATCATAACAAAATTGCACCGTATTTGAAATATATTAGTGTTCAATATTATTTGGATACCAACATTTCTGAGAGAGTTATGCTCTTTAAAGTGATTTTCGGGAGTGGGCTTTATATGGGAGCTACGAGTAATTATGGATCAATCTGCACAAAATTTGTAGATGTGATTTGGCTTCATTTACCATTAATTTTTGATAAAATTTGTGTGGATACTTGCATAATTCAAACATTTATGATGGGTAAACCCCAATTTCGGGAGGACATTTATATGAGGGCAAGGTGAAATAATAGACCGATTCCTACCAGTTTCAATCCCATCCATCCTTGGGCCAAAAATATATTATGTACCAAATTTTATCGAAATATCTTCAAAATTGTGACCTGTACTCTGCGCACAAGCTTTACATGGACAGCCGCCAGCCAGCCAGACGGACGGACAGCAGACGGACATCGTTAAATCGACTCAGAAAGTGATTTCGAGTCAATCGGTATACTTTCAGGTGGGTGTTGGACCAATATTTTTGGGCGTTACAAACATCAGCACAAATCCAATATACCCTCCCCACTATGGTGGTGTAGGGTATAATAATTGTTTAACATTGAGGTTGTATATAATTTGTTTATACATAGTTTAGGCCAATGTGTAATGGCCAGGAAAAAAAGGCACGTTTGTAATAAATAACAAAATTAAACTGGCATACTGAAACGATACATTGATTTTTATTAAACTTTAATTGTAGAAAAATAATTAAACAGCAGATAATTGCAGCAATTAAAAAAGCTCTTAACTGACTGAGGATTAGTGTTAAAATGCATATTAACAAATTTAATTACTTTTTTTTTAAATTTATAATTCTATTGATCTGGGATTAAATGTATAATTGTTGTAATTGATTGATTGATGTGTTTGAGTTATATAATTATACAACAATCGCTATTAATTAACACTCTTTGCTACAGTGTTATTATATTATTATAAGTAATACTATTTTCTATCCAATCAATAAAAAAATATAATTTTTTGTTGTGTATATTTTAAAAACATTTAATTTTTTTGAACGTATTTTAATAATTTTAATAACTAAGTTCCAAGGACCCTACAATAATTGGAAGTACATAATGTATAGATGTATGTATTTCATAAACATTATATCAGGATTGTTGTATAGATTCTCATGTTAACTGTGCAATAAAAGCATTCATGACCGCACAGTGTGGTGTTGAGCATAAAATGTTATCGAAAGGATAAAAAATATTTTTTTCTTTTTGTCAATTTTAATAAATTTTAAATACCTCATAAATTATTGTTATACATTCGCACTCATTCTTTAGTTCATACATACACATATCTGCACCTTTTTTAAGCAATTACGAAGATATGAATATTTATGTGTATCTTTGTATGAATGTACAGTGTGTTACACAACTAAATTACCTACTCATTTTCAAGAGAAATTTGATTTTCATTAAAACATAGAATTATAAAAAAACAGATACAAATTTTGTAAATTAGCAAAATCCCAAAAATTGTAATAAAGTCCTGTTTTTTTTAATTGTTGTTTCATTTTATGAATTTGCAACACATGAATGTTAATTTTGTTGTAGTATAGTACGTGCCGTATATTTTTCAATTGCTGTTGAAGATCTTTACGTTAAAAAAGCCGGAGGGGAAATAATTTAACATTTCCAAGGAAAATTATTTTAAGGCTTTAAAACTAAGGCAAATAGGTAGATGTTGTCAAGCAGTCAACAATTTAATTAATTGTTCTGTAGTTACTGAAGCATTTAAAATTTGCAACAGAAAGTTTGTCCAAAATCGTTGAATGCAGGGCAGGAAAGATACCCATGAAAAAGCACTTAAACCTACATTTATTCCGACCAGATTTTAACGACCAACTAAGAAGAACACTATATGCTAATGTAAACAACGAAAAATTCACAGGGTGCTGAGAGCCATAAATATATACGGTAAGGCAAAAACCAATTGTTTTGGAATATAACAGATTGATGAGGTTATCATCCCATGTGATTAAGAAAAATAAAAAAATTCCCTGTCGGCAATTTTTTGACGTAGTGTCCAATGGAAGCAAAATTAAGCCTTAAGTATAACAATACAAAATCCACGGTTAAATATGATGGCGGTCTATGGTGATATGGGGCTGCATTTCTGCCAATAGAGTTGCTAATCTTGTCTATAATGATGATATTATTGACCACCATGGATATTGGTCCATTCCGAAAGCAAAACGTAATTACAGAGCAGAAAAAATTTATATACAAAGAAATATTGTTATTTTTAACATTATAATGACTCGATTTTCCTTTCGGTATATTTAACACAAAGATCTTTACAGCCGAGGGCATTAAGGAAAAAATTATTACTAATACCAATTGCAATACATATATATATCACGTAGCACGTATCTTTTTAACAAAATAAATAAAATAATTCCATAAAAATATTAAAAAAAACTAAACAAATTAACAGGAATTTAAAAAATGCAAAATAGTTTATGATGCAAATTACTAAAATGCAACATAAACTATATACAATTTTATATTTTTAAAGTTTCTTTTGGTTTCCTATTCTACAAAATATCTATTAGCAATAACAAAAAGAAATTATTTTTTTACTTGATTTTTACAATTTGAATGAATCAATTGAATGATAAACTAAATTCTCCTAAAAAAAAAGTTGGCCAAATAGTTTTGCGATACACTGTACTCGTATGTGATTTTGTGTATACGTAAATGTGTATATGTGCGTTAATGTATAAATTTGTACATATACATATGTATATAGTCTACTTACTTGCGAATACATAAGCAGACATTTTTACTATAAATTGTTCTTTCAGCAAATTTCTTGTTACCAAACCAATAAATATAGTTGAATATCTCTGCTCGATGGTAAGTACTGGTGATGTGCATAATGTTTCATTAAAAATTATACAAAATTTATGCGTTCAAAATTAAAAACAGCGAAAAAATAAGAAAAAATAAGAACAACGAACAAATACAATTTCATACAAACTGAGAAAACCCATCCATATGTGATGAAAATGCTCAAAGCAAGGAAAACACGACAACAACAGTTCACGTTGCATGAAGCCAACTTGTGATATTCTCTCATGACACATAAGAGGTTTACGCTACATATATTTCTGTATTTTTTCTTCGTCGTCTTTTTGCGTGTCTTTGTTTTTAAGTAAAAAGAGAAAAGGTTACAACCACCACCACCACCACCAAATTGCAAGGAATCATTAATATCGTCATCATCAGCATGAGCGGCAACAGCATCAACAGCATGGAGTCATGGATAAAACATTAACGTACTGACTGCCACTGCATATGGGAAGCCACAGACACATTAGCATGCTCAACTGTTTTTTTTTATCTCCTCGTCTTATTTATTTTTTAACTGAAAATTTTGTAACTAAAAAAATGTTACTCAAAAAAAAAAGGGACGCGATAAAATAAAGAATGTCGTAAGAAAAACCTCAAGTACTCGTATATGTATATAGAATAAAAATTTATGAAGTAATAAAAAATTAAAATGGAATATTTAAAGTCATTGTCTACTGGCAACAATTGCTTAAGGAATTCTACGCGAGTGCTGCTAATAATTCACGCTTCAATTATAATTCAAAATGCGTGAATTGAATTTTAAAAAATTCAGTGCAAATGCATTTTCAATGAATCTGCTGCAAGTGTTGGAAAATATTTTCTTTAGAGGCTGTAGCTTTAGCAACGATTTTAGATTTAGAATTCTACAGTCAGTGTATAGATTAAAGTTAATTGATATTCTTTGTCTTTTATAACCTTAATTAGATATCATTGCATTTGAAAGAACAAAAAAAATACCTTACAGAATCTCATTAAAATATTAACTTAAAGGTATATTTGATGTTGAGTAATAGAAAAAAACGCTAAATCTAAATTGAAAAATACTATAATGTCATTGATTACAGTATTACTGGCCGCAACAACCCCAACCATCTAAATATTACAAGTCATTTTCCATTTTCTCTTCACATGTTCAGGACATGTGGGTGCATATACATACATGCATACATACACACATGCATACAATACACATGTATGTATGTATAAGTATGTAGTATATGTCATTGTACATTATCAGCGTTGAAAGTTTAAAGTATGGAAGGGAAAAATAAGAAGCACCACAAAAAACCTAACTTTGAAGAACTGATAATGTCATCAAAAATAAAAGGAAAGAAGACACATTGTAATAAATTAACAAGAAAGAATTTTTAAACAAAAACGAGAATGAAAAATAGATGTATGTATGTTTATTGAGATCAACTTTGGCTGCGCACGAAATTTCCATTTTATGCTTTTCTTTTTTTTTATTAATGGCAATTTAAGTCCGCTTTTGGCAAAAGCAGCAAAAACATAATTGAAATTTTAATAAATTATACGAGTAGATTTAATAAAACCAATTTTTTTTTTTTATTTAAAACAAGTTAGAGCTGTGCTGAATTTTAAATATCCTCCACCGAAATATAATAAGAAATACAAAAACTACATTGGTTATAGGACTAGAATATCCTTAATCTATGTTTTCTTTTCTTAAATTTTATTAGTGTTTTATATATTGTTTGAGAGAAAATTTAACGAACAACAAACATCATTTATTTTGTTCTTAAATGTTTTGATATTTTATCTAATCTTGACCATAATTTATAGAGTTTGTCTGATTTTCATAACGACCTTGAGTGTAATTTAATTAACAATTTTATTTGTATGTAAATGCTTCGTAAAATATGTTGGACAATGGTACCGATCCGAGCGTCGGACGAGGGCTGTATATTTAAATGATACATATATGGAAAGTTTTATAAGATATTGGCGCATATTCAGAAATCGTAACTAAAGTCTAAACTTATTAAACAGAAACTAAAAAATAGTTCATAATTAGTTAAAGATCTTATTCACAAATCATAATTAACTTAGCAACTGCTTTCAGCTGTTAAAAGAAATGCAACACTGCAGTTAGTAGATTTTTGTTGACGAAAAACACATCTTTAGTTTGTTTTCTTTTTTTTTTTTTTGTGATTTTTTTGGTCAAAATGGACACAATTAAAAATGAAATTAAGATAAGTTTATTAGTATTATTGTTAGAAAAAATTATGTAGATATTTATTGCTTTGTGTATTTTAGAGAGACACAAATTGGTCAGCAGATGAAAAAACTACATTTAAAAAATTGGTGGCCAAATATGTTAACATCATCGACGACAAGATATAAAATCAATCAGCTGTTCTTTAAATGTATTTGTTAGTTAACATTTAGTTACAGCTTTACCCATAATTAAGTTGTAACTTTTCGTGCTGAACGTAATCAACTAAGAATAACTTAAGTTGGTACTTCAAAAAGTTTAAACTTAGATATCATTTCTGAATATGCGCCATTATTATTAGAGACATTTTACTTGGCTTGAATTCATTAATTTAGTAATTCAAAGAATACCATTGTAAAGTAATATTTCTTTAGACAATTGGCACATTGGACTGCATTTTATGTCCTGCCAAGACCGTCATCAGCAATGTTTGTTGCCCAAGATCTACTTGTAAATATCATCTATTGCACTCAACCATTATTGAGAAATAGATTTCGGGAATTAATCATATTTCTTTTTACATCTTATGAGTTAGAACGAAATTTACATACATACGTTTACAATTTGTGTGTTTTCTTCTTCTTATTATTATAAATTTGTATTACTACAAATTTGTTGTTGTTTTTATTGCTGCATCCGTTTACCGTTAGTTGAAAATATCAGCAGTGTATATTATTGTTGCCATTGTGATTTTATAAGCTACATATATAAATATAAACATTAATGACTTTTTCGGATGTGGTCCTTATATTGGAGCCATGATGGTTGGGCCGACCATCATAAAGTTGTTGAATTTTAACCTGGTAACAATATTTATACCAGATTTATGCGTATTTGAGTGAGTTTTGGAAGTGGACTTTATATGCGGTCGTTGGTGAAACATGGACCGAACAAAACAAAACTTTGTTTTGCGATTTGTTATTACATGAAACCTTTTTCCACTTTTGATGGTGCAGGGTATAAAAAGCTTTCCAACTAAATGGTGTGATATTTGACTGTTTATATTTATTTATTTATTTTATTTCAATTCAAGTGATAATAAAAAGCCATAAGTGGCCAAACATCTAATAGATAGAAAATTTTAAATTTTCATAAAACAGGTATAAATTAAGCACAGAAGACCCCAGGTCCAAATGTATGAACAAATGTTTTAAGTACATGTATGCAAACCTAGTTTTCGTTTAAACATATTAACCGAGTCTACAAATACAATAAGATCACGAGGCAGGCAATTCCAGAGAGGGAGAAACTCTCACAAGAAATCATAATAATTGAACAATATTTAACTAAAAGCTTGAAAGCTCAGTAAACCGAGCGCAGAATAAATGGTAATAAATATTTAACTTCTTCAGAGTGATCCAATGTTTCCAATAATTGTTTAAACGAAATTAATCGTAAATTAATTACGATATTATATAAGTCATAAGTTAAGATTTAATTGTTTAAAGGTAATGTAGGATGATTGTTATACGTATTCCAAAAAACGTTTAACTTTATAATAGTACATATACATACATACATATGTATGTACGTACACATTTTTAGATTTTAAAAATTCTGTCTAAAACTTGAATAAACATTTAAATTTAAATTAAATAATAAAAAATAAACTAGCTTTTAAATAAAATAAATGCTGGTGCATCAAGATGGATCAGTTTTCATTTTGCTGTTGCTGTTGCTGTTGTTATTGCATGCATTTTGTGTTGGCAATCTATGTATATGAATTTGAAAGATGGTTTACCCATGTATTGTTGTGGTCTTTGGCTTAGTTTTTATATAGTACGTCTCTATGTATATATATATATATAGATTTTAGTGTGAGAATATGTGTGTGTTAATGTCCTTTGTTATTTTTGAGGCTCAGTTGTTAGTTGTCTAACTAATAGTGGACCGACGCTTTTGTGTGTTTCAGTGTGTGCTTGTGTTTTTATTCTGTTGTTATTGTTGGATCTGTTGTCATTGTGGTCCAATATAAATACCAACATTATGTTGTATGTATGTATGTATGTATACATGTGTAAGTGTGTATGGATGTGTGTATATACAATTCATGCCGAACGCAATACATGTACATTGATACAAACGGTAGTACTGTAGCAGTTGTGCTATTCCTAGGGTAAATAAAACAATTAAATGCACCTACCACAAGGCCTTATTATTCGGTAAAAAAAAAAATCCGTAGAACACTCTCAAGTACACACATCTGCTAGAATATGTTGCAAATCGTTAGAAGTTTAGTTTGTTGTAAATCTTAATTGAGTGTCATAATTCAAGGGTGATACAAATCATTACATATTTGTGTGTATTGAAGTAAGTTATAAAAAGTGTGTTTGTATCAATAAACAATCTAATCTAAAATAAAAAAATGTCTTCTTTAAGGAAATGTCTTTTAAAAATAGGAGGAGCAGATTTCTTTTAAAATGATTTCTAAGAAATGCTGGCCAGAATGTCAATAGGATTTGAAATAAGTTGTAATTAGGCCTTCAAGAAGGCCTCTGGAGTAATTTTGATGTTAACCGCTAGGCTATATTTATAAGAGAATGCAGAAACATCACAGAAGCAACCACTACTACACTTGCAGCAACATAATCCCATGCCACACTGGGTACTCAAGCGAATTTTCATTAATTATGCGGTTTTTGTAATTTCCGTTAGTAATTTGTTACGTTTGTAACAAAAAGGAACAATTCAAAGCAACACCAACTACAACTAAATACTCTACATAATTTTAATTTTTCTATACTAGAGAAACATTACCATGTAATCTTCTCAACATTTCCACCATTTTGTGGAACAGACCATTAGGAGATCTCTTTGTTTATTGTGCTGGAAACAAAATAAAGCGAAAAAAAAACTGAACGGAGACCTTAAACTTGGAAAACTATTTCAAATGAAGTGGCAAGTGTTGCATAGCTGATGAAGAGCTACGAAGCAACGAAGGCGTAAAACAGTCGACGTGGATCGATTGTAATGTGATTTTTTTTTTTTTTTGGAGTGTGCTGTGTTTGCTCTTGTGATGTATTTTCTACTCACTAAAGGCGGCTGAAGTGATAAATTGGTCTCGCATGTTTTAACAAAAAATAATTCCAAGTGTCGCCTTCATCTGTATGGCAAAGTATTTTAAGCAATTAAACAATTGCCTTTTGAAATGCTGCACAAGAAATACTTTTCTTTTTACTATGATTTCATATGAAAATTAAAGTGTATGCAGGAAATAAATAATTGCACACTTTAACTACATACTTTAACTACAATGTTGCAAGTGAAGCATTTTTGTAAAGCACTGGAGAGTGCTGGGTAAACAATTGATGGTATAAAAACTGTTTTTTACAAATACAAATTTTTACTTGCGCAATTGTTAATAAATTAATCATTTGTTAAGGCTACAAATCGAGCGTAAAATCACCATTTGTCTTAGTTATTGGCCAGAACTAAAAAAACATGAAAAAAGTTCTTGAAATGTTCCTTTAAATCCGTATTAATGATTAAAGTACGAAAGAATATCACGAAAGTAAAAATATATACAATCGTTATTATTATTATTAATAGTCTGAACACTATCAATATGAATTATTAAATAAGCTAGTTGAAGCAGAACTCACACTAATTTTACATAAATTAAAAGTAATTGTGTGATTTTTGTAATTTTGTAACCATTATAATGTAACAAAAAACAAAACGAATAATCATGGAATTTATGGAAATTATTTTATAGTAGGGTTGCAGTAACAATTAACGCGGAGAAATATACGTTATTGAGATAAAAAGAAAAAATATGAAAACCACTTTGGTTCTTAAGGTACGGTCACACTTAGCAAATATTTGCCGAAAAAGACGTAACCACTAAATAAAATTTATTTGAACTCGTTTATTTTTTAAAAACACATTTTCTTATTTAGGCCAAATCACAATATCTTGCATAACTCTTTTAAGAGTAAACAACTTCAAGAAATTTTGTGCTAAAACAAGTGGTTACGCTTTTTTAAGTAAATATTTGCCAAATGTGACCGTACCCCTACACACATATCCATACCAAGCAATTAATTTTTATATTCGAAAGATTGGAAAAAGTTGTACATTAAAATGTGTCAATTGAGAAACACAATTATATGTATCCCAAGAAACTGTAAACGAGTAAAAGGAAGACGAATCGGAAATATATACATACTGCCGCATGGTTTCTAAAACTTTTCATAAATTTTTATTTTGCTAAATTTTTATGAAATATTTAAAGCAGATCTCAAACAAATTTACAGAAATTCTTTTCAAACTATGTTTTACTAAATTTTTACTCAACATATTATAAACATATTTTGTATACAAATTCTGAAGACAGGAAATTCAAATTTGTTGCTCAATTTTCTAACTATCCGATTCAGTTTCGATTTAAAAATTCTACACTCAATACACGAATTTGTATAACATTTTCAAAACTACATTGCATATAAATCTGAACTGAAAAAAGAATGCCACAAATTAATTACACAACGATTTTTAACCTTAAAGTCATTGGGGACTTGACGCCATCAACCTGCTTTAACACCTAATGAAGTGTTGTTAATTTGTGTAATTAAATCATAATTTGCTTTTAGTTATTGTTCATTTTCTTTGTGCATACACTCGTACGAATACAATAAATTATTATAAATATGTAAGTACATATAAGCATAAATACATAAATATTATTATAGTATTTGTATAGTTTTTGTTCTAATTGCATTAAAGTTAAAATAAAAGAAAATAGTACGAAACAAAAAACTTCACTTAATTAATTTTTCTAATTTATAATTTTTTTTTTTTTGTTGGCGTAACAAAAGTCAGTTGAATAAAAGTTTTTAATTCGTTTTCTCTGGTTCTTCTTTAGTATATGATTTTTATTTTTTTAACTTGATTTCCGCTTGGCACTCACACTTTCATTTCCGCTTTGCGTTTTCCCCTGTTTTTTCTGAGGGAGATTTATTTGCACTTAACAGTTGCAGCAGTCGTGGTTATTACAATATTATTGTTGCCGTTGTTGTTGGCTTTGCATTAACTGTATGTATTGCAGATACTAATGTCAATGGCATTGCATGCTGCATGCTGCAAACTCATTACAATTACAATTGCATTTTGTCAACGCGGAATTCAGCTCTCTGCACCACACTTAAATCATGTGATGGTTTATATGAATAAATATGTACGAGTATGTGCAAATCGACGTTGGCTTTAATGTTGTCTGTTTCTCTTGTACATATTTAATATTTTTTTGTTATTTTGCTTTAATTGCAATTCATTTTTTTTTTACATTTTATTCCTTTTGAATTTTTATTTTGTTGTTTTAACATGCTTTAAATTTTAGTTTGTTTATTGTAGTTTTTCTTGAATTATCTGGCATAATTATTATACCTTATCATCCTTACAAGGATAATCATTAAGGAGTTAAAAATAAATATTGTTATTGTTGTTGGCATAATTGAGATTTGTATATGTATAATCTTATAATATCTATAAGCTTTTTGTTAACACGTTATATATTTAAACATATGCATACATACATACATACATATATGATACATAAGTATACATTCAGGCATGTGATATAAATCGATATCGAAAACGAATCAGTTTTCGAAATACATTTTAATGCATTTATAATCTAATTTTTAAAATTTTTGTTTTAAGAATATCTTTAGTAGCAGCCCAATATCTTTATATTTTATGTGATAAAAGTTTTTCAATACAGAAATATTACGAAATCGATTTCCATCACTTGCCTGATTCTCTCGTAATGATAATAAATTCCAAGTTGGTGAGAATATTACAGAAAATTCTTTTAAATAATATTAAATATAACTCGGCAACTGTTCATATTTCTCAATGATTATGACAGTGTTATACTCGCATGTAAAGCTGAGGTGGCTAATTTGTAGCATTTGACTGAAATCATTGTTTTGGCACAAACAGAATTGTTTGTGTACTTAGTACACATTCTAGGTCATCGAATATTATCAAATACTGCACAATTTAGAACATATTTTGTATTTATGTTTAATCTGTAATTATTCATACAAAAGTGAAATACCAAAGATAATATTATGTCAAAGTCATATACATATTTTAAGCGAATATTATTAGGTTTCCTATACAGAAGTTATCCGAATGGGTTTTCGTTATTGGATTAGCTTTCTGAAATATGTTCTTGGCCTATGTTGTATAATGTTCGAGTATATAAATATAAATATGCCCAGCTAGCAATTGGAAGATTGTTTTTGATAATATCAGCAAAATGAGTCTTTTAAGATTGCCTTAGATGATCAAAAACTGATTAATCAGTTTGTCGATTAAAAAAAAAGACTAAAAAAAGACTCATTTAAATGTTTAGAAAGCGACTAATTTGAAGAACAAAAACAAAATCTGCTGAATGTGTGGAATCATAATTTAATCACACAGATGTTCATAATATGACTGTTTTTAAGAAAGTGATAAAAATGTGTCGCAACAGTTCAGAAAACCGAGTCATAAAAGACTTTTGCAGAAGAGTCGCGGCTAGGCTACCATTTTCTCCCGACAAAACATTAATTTTCGACTCAAAAGCGAGAGCATAAGTGATTATTTTAATCGCGCGGGGCAGTCAAAGAAGACTCATAGTTGATTAAAAATTTCAAAAAATGCTAGCTGGGTGTTTGTTGAAAAATATACCTACACACATATAAATTACAAAATGCTTAGTTTTCAAAGAAAACGTTAATTTCCATTTAATTATTAATTAAATATAAAAAGACCAAAAGAGAAACATAAACAGACAGAAAACCTAAAAACTGTGCAGTTTTTTGCTGAGATACATGCATGCATGCAATTTTAATTAAAAATCGTTGTATTTTAAGCCTTTAGAAGGGCAATTGACATTTAAAAAAGTTGTTTAAGCAGAATTTATTTTGATGAAAATGTTTTACTTCATCTCCTTTGTATGCAACTAAAGAAAAAAAATGTCACTCCGAACTAATAAAGTTAAATCTTTTACACCCTTTGCTAGGCCATGCGAAAAACTAACTAACAAAAAAAAAAAAAAAAAACAATTTTATGATGATAAATTTTGAAGTGCTCATTAAGAATTTTTGCATAATTTCACATTAAAATTCACAGCAAAAAATAAAAAAAGAGTGATGCTTAAATTTTAATTCAAGCGTAAATTAAAGTGTCATTTCAGTTAGTACACCTATGATGATGTTAACCGTGCTAAAGTACAACATATTAACTGTTTAAATAAGCATACGATTATTCTATTCACCAATGTAATGCACAGCCATGTACGTTAAATACGAGTATGTATGTATGTATGCATGTACAACTACATAAACACTACAGCTTATTACACTAAAAAAAATCTGTGCGTAAAAGTGTTTGTGTACATATTGTGTAAAATATCGTTAAATTTGCAGTCTGTAAGAATACATAGTTTTATTTGATTTGTACACATTTCGTGTGCTTTGTTTCCTGATGGCTTAAACAAAGTAGAACTTTTATAATAATTTTATTTGTTGAGTGTAACGCTCTACCCAAGTATGCAGACATGTAGTGTGTAGTTTATTTGGCAAAAAAAGAGATGCACATTTCCTAGGTAACTCTTGTGCATTAATTAAAAAATATTTTAATAACATACACACACACA
The DNA here is from genome assembly GCA_950370525.1 of Bellardia bayeri. Taxonomy (NCBI): domain Eukaryota; kingdom Metazoa; phylum Arthropoda; class Insecta; order Diptera; family Calliphoridae; genus Bellardia; species Bellardia bayeri. The sequence continues at coordinate 101,673,459 of OX493266.1, forward strand.
TACATAAATATTGATATACATACAGTACAGTACAATCGTTGTACACACACGTGCATGAGATTTTAATGGGTTTTTTCCTCATACACACATTCATTTTCCGTTTAAACACACCACCAGAAAGCAAACATTTATTTTCATGGCAACATTTAAAAGAAGCATTTTATTTTATTTGTTTGTTTGTTTGTTTTTTTTACTAAAAATATTAACATGCACTAAACAGTGTAATAGAAATATTTACTTACGTAAAACACATTATGGCGCCTTTTAAAATCGAAATTTTATATTGTTTTCATATGATGTGTCCTGCAAAAATTTAAAAACAAATAAATATACGTTATAATATGTATATGTCAAAGTACTGTTCACATAAAATCTGGCCACACTAAATAAGTTTTATTTTAAACTTCGGAAAAGACTTTCGTTATGTCAGAGCTTGTTTATTAAACATAGCAACTATTATAAACTAAAGCTTCGATAAAGCCAAAGCAGAGACCTGCGCCGATCGGCTGACAGCTGACTGATTCGTGCCGCCGACAAAATGTAGTAGCCGCCGCCGACGCCGAAACATTTTTCGGCTCAAGCTGGCTTAAAACAAGCCGCCGTTTAAAACATTTGAGTACAATTTTTATTTTACAATATGTTTATAATACCAATATCTTCACTTATTTTTCTGAATGTGGTAGCTATGTATTTCAATTATACGTTTTTGTTTTTGTGAATATGGTTAACTTTTTCAATTGTACATTATTTTTCATAGAAGCATACAAAATAAAATGTTAAAGGAATAGAAAATCAAAAAATTACAGATTTCTTCCGAAATTCAGGCAATGGCAGAGATAAATGAAATTGATTGTGACATTCGTGAATACGAAAAAAACTAAATTAAGAGCTAAAAGAGAAATAAAGGTAAAAAACCAAAATTGTACTAAATGAGAAATATTCTGCAGAATCTTGCGCTTGGAACCATTTTGACCAAATGGTTATTTCAATGAAACTTGTTTTAAAAAATTATATTATATGCAAAGTTTATTTTGAGGAGACTCTTAAGCGTCTATATAAATATTGAATTGTAATTATACCAAATTTCAACCTTTAGTATGAGAGGTTCCATCTAAAAACGGAAAGCAGTTGTATTTGACTTATCCGATCGCAATGATATTTACCACAGTAATTGAATATTGCACTTCTTCGGTCCAAATTGAAAATTAAATAAAATAAAAATTTCACAAAAGTAAACAAATTTTTACAATGAACAAATTTTGATATTGTTTTAATTACATATCGGTTTTTGATACATATTTATAATATCTCAAAAGCAAATATTAAAAATAAAAATTCAAATTAAAGATGTACAGTTTAAACGGACCTACACTTTTATTAAGTTTTGCTGTTTTTTTTTCAGTATTCAAGTCATCATAATTCTGAACAGAAAAAGATTTTCATTCAAAAAGTCAATAATTTCATGAACACATTCAATACATCTGTGGCAAATTGTATTGAAATGATATTTTTGAATGGATTCTCCCTAAAGTGTATTGTTACTTTACTTTGTTATTTAGTTAATCTTTAGTTAACATTACATAAGTTTAGAGAAATAAAAAGTGAAAAAATTTTAGATTTATTTGCAAAGTGCTCCTGGCATTGACGTGAGCGCAAAAAATATGGAATTAGTTCGTTCAAACACAAAATTAATTCTGTCCGGAAATGCAAACATGGTAGAAAGATCTGTACGTTTGATTGTCCAGATGTGATGCAGAAATTTGCGGCCATTTAATATTGTTAAACAACTGGAATTTATAGATTATATGAAAGCAATTAAAACCAATTTGTCATTACCATCGGGAACAAATTTAAGTCGTTCTGCATTGTAAGATGTAGTCAATACATACAAAACAAGAATATTAACACCTATTTCCCAACAAACATTGCACTGGTCCTTGGCATGTGGACCGATTCGTATCAAAATATCAAATTGATCGATACTGTTATAGCAATGTGAATGTAAATAGGAATTTATAACAATTTATTACAATTTAGAAATTTCATGGTACATGCAAATTTTCAGCCGGCTGACAGCCGAATTTAAGCCGCCGCCGGCTTGTTTTAGTGAGTAAAAAGTAAAAATTCCATTATCGACTACGAATTCTAATTTTTCTTTTGTTTAACCCAATAAAAATAGTATCCGTAATAAAGTAATATGGAAAACACATATTTTTCACGCACATGTTGTATATTTTGCTTTTGTTAAGGAAGGCTTCAGTTCTCAAAATAAATGTAACTAATTTGTTGTAAATATTTAAAGAGACAATTTTTCTGTTTGCAATATATGCACATATTGTATATTTGTTAACAAAAAGTTTTAGGAAATTGTTACCGACAATGATTGACTACCCTAAAAACACACAAGTTTGCACAAAATTATCAAAAGTCAAAATAACAAGTTCTAGTATAACTATATATGTAACTGTCATAGAGGTAAGTGAAACATAAAACATTTTATCTACGAAGTTTATATGACAATTATTATGTATAATTCTCACAAAATTTCAAATAATTTTTTCTTTGCCACAACTTATGAGTAGACAGAAGAAATTAAGGTGGATTCACCCATTCGTTCTTAACAAAAAATTTGTTCAAACAATATTTTTTTTATATGAAGTTTGACGTCTCTCTTTTTGAGAGAGAGAAAATATTTTTTACGAACTTGGACTGGTTTAATTTTATATTTTTTCTGGACAAAAATGAATTGAGTTGCCAATAGGTTACATTTTTTCATACAAATAACAATGCCTTTTGTATTTCCATGGCCATCAGCAAAATCAACTTTCTTTTTTCATTCATTTTGAATTTATATCTATGATTTTTAAAATAAAATAATTTCGTATTTGTATTTTGACACTTAAACCCAAAGCAAAATAAATCAATGGCCGCACTTGTAAAACTAATAGATTTTGTTTACATATGGCAGCTTTGATTTTTCAGAAAAATCGTTCGAAATGGGTGAATCGTGCTGCAAAAAAAACTCTCAGTAAAAAAAATTTTTCTCTGGAAAAAATTTTTGTTAATAACAAATGGGTGAATCCACCTTTAGAATTTTGTCTGTACAGAAGCTAATTGCTTAAATTATGAAAAAGAATTTGATTTTTTTAACCAATATCTTTGAATTAGTTTAGTATGAAATATGCCAGTGACAAATGCTTTCTCATTTAAATTATTACTTACATATGTGCTTCTTTCTGCACTTACTACTCGTATGTGTGGAAGTTTTAAATGAGTTAAACATGAAATTATTTAATTAAATATGCCATCATCTTCTCCCTTGGCGGCTGATATTTAACGGAAGCAAATCTAGATTAAGCTAAACACTTCCCAAATTAATTTACACTTTGACACATAGTTACTTACACACACACACACACACACACACACACACTCACACAGCCAAGTAACAGTGCGAACATATACAGCTGTATGTTATGTACTCGTATATACTTAGTTATGTACATATACAATTATTAAATTATATTCCTAATATAATCACAGTATGACTCATTAGAACATTTATTAAATTTATTTGTAACGTAAATCAAATACCGTTGTATGCCATTTTTAAATACTTATTTAGTTGTTCTACATACATACATACATACATATAAGAGTATATCCCATGGAGTATACGAGTATACATATGTGTGTAAAGTTACTTTAGGGGAAAAAGCCGAAAATGTTTTTAACATTTTTTTTGTTTTAATATTTTTAATATATCTTTATTAATATTAAATAATTTACATTTATTGGGAGTATTGCTGACTTTAGATTTCCTATAGATTGATATATAGGTAGTTTCGAAATGTATATCTATAACAGTAAATATAATCACTAAATAAAAAACCTGGAATAAAATTTTTGTTTTTAGGTTAAGTCCTTCAATAATACATATCACAACAATCTCGTCCTTTTTCTTGGCAGTATTTTTATAAAAACTAAAACAAAATAGTTATTACAGATTCAATTACAGTTTAAATTCAAGAACTAAATTTTGGATAAGGTTTTGTACATATTTTAGAAAACAGCAATTAATTATTGAAAGTAAATTTGTACGACAACAATAAGAACAACTTTCCAAGTGGCAACAATTGATATTAATCATCAATCCATAAGAAACAAATTTTAGAGATTTGAATTTAATTTTAATTTCTTGTTTTGACGTAATACATTTTTTATTACGTCATAGTTTTAAAGTAAATGAGAGACTAATATACTTGTAAAGGAGAGACAAAATTAATTTCTATCATCAAGAATATTAAGGATTGCTTTAAGAAATTACAACTCATCTACAACTAAATTATGTTATCTATAAAAATCATGACGTAGTCACAAAAATACAGCATAATATGATTGTAATCATAAAAAAGCAATCATATTATAGTTAAACTGGAATCATACTATGGACGAGCTCAGCCATAATATGATAATTATGGTTGGACGCAGTGATAGAATAGTGCTGCTACAATTATAATATGATCGTTGAACAATAATTTTACGCATAATTAGATTATGATATGCATTTAACAAATGCATAATTATATTATATTATGATACATACTTATTAGCAATGTTATGGTCAAATACGAACCATAACAATAATTTGACAGCAACCATCAAATCCGACGCTGATGGATTATAGTCACCACAACCATGTTTTTTCTCTGCATGTACAATTTATGAAAAATACAATTACTTATATTTAAAATATGTATGTAAGAAATCGAATATTTATTAGTGAATATTGAAAAGCATTTGTGAATAATTTTTGCAATTTACATATGCAGCATTTTAAAGGATTACCTGTGCAAATTTTACTTAATAATAAAGCAAGGATATATAATAATAACAACGACACTGGGTTGGGTCGAATTATGTTTTCTTTAGACAGCTGATTGTACTGCTGCTGTAGCGGCAAACAAAAGATTTTATAAATGGTTATTGACAACAAATTAAACCTTAAGGCTTTTATTTCAATGGAAGCCCACCACATGTTAAGAACAATCACCGGCATCTGTAACATAAAAAAGATGGGAAAGAATTTGAACAGCGAAGGACAGACAATTTATGAAGAACAATGCAAACCAAAAGAATGACTGAATACAATGAATGTAAATAACAACACCAAAACAATAACAAGAACATACCAAATGGATGTTTTTGTCAGTGTGAGTACACATGCACTTGTACTCCTCTGCACTTGTACTTTTGTTAGTTCGAAGTAAAAGAAAACTGCATGTTTATGATACCATCATTCCGCTTTTTATACCCTACACCACCATAGTGAGGAGGCTATACTGAATTTCTGCTGATGTTTGTAACGCCCATAAATATTAGTCCAACACCCAACTTAAAGTCCGCGTGTCCGTCCGTCTGGCTCAGCTTGTGCGCAAAGCAACATTTTCAAAATATTTCGATAACATTTGGTATGTGATAGTCTTTATGCCCAAGGACGGTTGGGATAGAAATTGGTTGAAATAGTCAGTTATAATGTTTGATTTATGCCCGTATCCAAACAAATTTCGCCACAAATAAGTTATACATGAAGCCTATTTTCATATACAAATTTTGTGCAGATCAGTCCATAATTGTCCATGGCTTTCATATAAGGCCCACTTCTGAAAATCTCTTTAAGAATAACTCTCTTTAAAATGTAGCTATCCAAACAATATTCAACACAAATATGTTTCATATATACATAAATAATTCGGTCCAATTATATGATGATTGGTCCATAATTAGTCACAGTTCCCATATATGCCCAACTTCTGAAAATCACTTTATCGATCATAAATCTCTTAAAAATGTTGGTATGCAAATATAATTCAACACAAATTAGTTTCATATATACAGAAATCGTGACACCTATTTTATAGCGATTGGTCCATTATTGGTCTTACCTCCCATTTCTGAAAAACTGTTTTTACACATATACTGTTTCCTATTACATGGCTGGGCTTGACCGACTATACTTTCTTTCTTGTAGTTGAATTATGTACACAGCACGTATATTCAATATGCTACATACATACATTTGTGTGCATACATACATACATACTCGTACATATGTATATACACGTGTATCCATGCCACTTCAATACGTTTTATAACCAATCAGCAATGTACACATGCATGAATATGTGAACGTTAATGTTTACGAATTTATATTTCAATAAGTTCTTTTTGTCGTATTTATACCATAGTCTGAAGGGTATATTGGATTTGTGCTGATGTTTGTAACGCCCAGAAATATTGGTCCAACACCCACCTTAAAGTATACCGTCCGTCTGGCTGGCTGGCTGGCTGGCTGGCTGGCTGTCCATGTAAAGCTTGTGCACAGAGTACAGGTCGAAAATTTGAAGATATTTGGTACATAATACTTTTTCGGCCCAAGGACGGGTGGGATTGAAATTGGTGGAAATCGGTCCAGTATTTCACCTTTCCCCCATACAAATGTCCTCCCGAAATTGGGGTTTACCGATCATAAATCTTTGAATTATGCAAGTCTGCAAACAAATTTCACCAGAAATGAGTGGTAAATGAAGCCAAATCACATATCCATCGGTCCATAATTACTCGTAGCGCCCATATAAGGCACACTTCCGAAAATCACTTTAAAGAGCATAACTCTTTTAAAACTGTTGGTATCCAAATGATATTGAACACAAATAAATTTCATATATATACAAATAATATGGTCTAATTTTATTATGATCGATTCATAATTAGTTGTAGTTCCCATATAAGCCCTTCTACGTAATTCACTTTAAGCTCCATAAATCTTTTTAAAGTATTTATATCGAGATAAAGTTTAACACAGACTTTATGACACTAAATTGTTTAATGATCGGTCTAAAATAGGATATATCTCCCATATAACGCCCATTTCTGAAAAACTGGGTGTAGGGTATTATATGGTCGGGCTTGACCGACTATACTTTCTTACTTCTTTTTATTTTTTTTACCTTGCATTTTAGTGGCGCTAGCGTATGCAGTAAAACGTTATATTTACTTTTTCATCACTTCACAAACATACAAAACTACATACACATACACATATATATACATGTGACCGGGAAACAGATTTCAAAAAAACAAAACGATGCCCCTTTCCAGATATTTAGCTCGAATAAACGACGGTATATCCGTGGCGCTCGTGGCTGAAATTATGAAAATAAGCATTTTCAAGTTTTTGCACAAATTTTGGTATTAAAATATTATTTTTATACCAAATGTGTACGAAATTTGTGGTCTAACAACATATAAAAGATAAAAATCGGTTAAAAATTAAAAATAAATTGTTTCCCCACTATATTTTTTTTATAGTTATTATTGTTCCCTCATATATCTTTAATAAATCTAAAAGAGATGTTCTAAAGATTTCAAATTTTGTTTAACAAATTTTTTAAAAAATTTAATATGGAGTTTTGAAACGGCCGTTAAAAAATAAAAAAATTTTCACCATACAATAATAATAGATTAACGTCATGCTACGAAGATAAAACCTCATATACAAGTTAATACGTATATATGTATGTATTTAAAGTAAAAACATGATTTTATTCGAATATTTTTCGAAATTTGTTAATATTTTTCTTACATTTCCTAATCAAGATGTCAGAAACACGTTAATGACCTGAAGAATACCTAATAACTTTATTATTAGAACGCTATTTTCGTACACGTATCGATTTTTTCCATCAAAATGCAAATATAATTATTTAATGCAAACTTTTTGCAAAAAATATGAAAAATGCATATTTTCGTTTATTTTCCTTTAATCGAGCTCGAGCCATCATTTTGTGGGGTCCAGATGAACAAAATTTTTACATCGATTTCTTGTGACCACCCTAATGTACACAAACGCACATGTGTGAAAATATGAGCATGCAGTTATAATAAATACTCATTAAATAATATTCATACAAACATTCACACATAATTTCAACATTTCGATCTAATTAAGTTCATATAAAATTTAAACTTAATAAAAACACGAAATATAAACCAATTAAAAAGTGTGTGAATATTCATTTAAGTTCATTTACATACGAACATACACACTGAAAATATTTTGTAGGTAAATGAACATTCACCGGTCAACTCATTTTTCATTTAAATTACATGAAAAGTTCATTTAATTTTCAATGTTAAAAAATGACTGATCTAAATCTGTAAAAAATATGGATTTTTCTTTTTTTTTATTATAAAGGGCAACAAAACTAATCACCAGATTCGTAAAAAATAACTGATTCTTCCTTTAATTCGATTAATTCAACTCACAAAAAAACTAGCGTCAAGTTCCGTAAAAATAAAAGATTTTTCCTTTATTTATTTTTTTACTGTAAAAAAATCTACCATAAATTCTGTAAAAATAAATGATTTTTTCTTTGTTTCCACTATTTTTACTGTCGAAAATCCGCAGATATAACTGATTTTTCAGTGATTTTCTTTTTTCTTAAGTAATAAAAAAAACTAACCACATATTCTGTAAAAACAAATGATTTTTACTTAATTTTTGATTCTTAAAATTAAATTATCTATATTCTTTTAATATATGCAAAAGGGCAAAAACTAAACTAATCTACATACATATGGCTGGGTAGTACTGCATACCTATAAATAAATAGAAATGTAAATATTCTTGATACAAGAATATAACAAGAAATAAAATTAAAAAAAAAAAAAATAGAAATATTATTTAAAGACGTAAAAATTTAAATTTACCTTTGAAAACTACATTTGTAGGTAGTATTGTTGTACGCATTTGTAAACATGTATCGTGGAACATCAATGCAGGCTATAATAAAACAGGCCAATTCACTTTAAATTTATTTGAAGCTTTTCGTTTCCTTTTTTGTTTTTTTTTTTTCGTTTCACCAATAAGCCATTCTCATAATGAAGAAATTCCATTAATTTCAATGAAAAAGAAATATGTCAGTGAATTAAAAACAAAATTAATTCTGATTCGATAAACTTTTAATATCCGGTGCAATACCAACTTTTTATGGTAAACAGTTGGAAAATCGCAGTGTTGCCATGACTCTTGTTTGGCAGTGTCAGGTTGCAACTTCAGTTGAAGGCAACACATTTCATTTATTTTTTGTTCACTCTTTATACAAAGAAACCGTAATACATTTTTAAATATATTCTAATCTGCTACTACTTGACATTGAAATGGGTCTTCTATACAATAAACATACTCGTACATATGTATGTATATACATTCATAGAGTTAAAATAAGAAAATCGTTATTGTCATTTGAAATAATAATTGATATATGGGGAAAAGAGCTGCATATAGAAAATGAATCTTTCTTCAAAATAAATAATTATATTTCTTATTTAATATTTGATTCCAAATCATCACAGCATTGTTAGGTGTTATGGGGGGTGCTCTTACATACGAGTATTTAAACTGCAATCATTATTTCATTTGTTTTGCAATCAACGTTTTGAATTCAATTCTATTAACAAACATTTCTGTCTCATTATCAAATTCAATCTTCATTTTTCTTAAAAATTTAAGAGTGTTGAGTAACTCATCCTTCTTTCTTGGTTAATATTAATCTCGCTTAATATGCAATATGCAACATCAGCAGAGATTCATATTACTGCTACAAAGGGCTTCATCTGTTACTTTAACTGGATTTTAAATGACAACTATTTGTTTAAGTAAAACAAATTCTTCTTCTGTTGAGCTTTTAAATCAATTAAAGCGTTTTTTATTGAAATTTCTAATTCCAAAAACCGTAGAAACATTAAATGGTGCATTTAATTTGAATTATTTCACCATTATTTCTATGACATATGTATGTACGAGTACATACTTATGTAAAACAGAATGGTGGCAAGAAAAGTGCAACAGTGGATGATCAATTTTCGAAGAAAATCATCTTCAGTGATGAGGCACATTTTCACCTCAGTGGATTCGTCAATTATCAGAATTGCCGCATTTGGGCGAATGAGAATCCAAGAGTGATTGTCGAAAAACCAATGCACCCACAAAGAGTGACTGTTTGGTGCGGTTTATGGGCTGGCGGCATCATCGGGCCGTATTTTTTCCAAAATGAGGCCGGTAAGGCAGTTACTGTGAATGGTGTTCGCTATCGTGAGATGATAACGAACTTTTTATGGCCCGAATTGGAAGATATGGATGTGGACGATATGTGGTTTCAGCAGGACGGTGCCACTTGCCACACAGCTAACGAAACAATGGCTCTTTGCGCAACAAATTCAATGGCCGTGTTATCTCACGTAATGGTGATGTCAATTGGCCGCCAAGATCATGTGATTTGACACCGTTGGACTTTTTTCTTTGGGGTTATTTGAAAGAAAAGGTGTACGTCGATAAGCCAGCAACAATTCAAGAGTTAAAGGATGAGATAATTCGGCACATTAACGGCATAGAACCTCCATTATGCCTCAGGGTCATCAAAAATTTGGACCATCGGAGGTGTGCCGCCGTGGTCGCGGCGCCCATTTGACCGATATTTTGTTCCATACATAATTGAGTAATGCCAATATATCATAATAAAATAAAATTACAATACTTTCCTAAATAGTTTGTGTTTTATTCAAAATCTACATCGGCCCTTGAAATTTAACCACCCGTTATAAATAAATTCTAATTAATAATTTTCCCATTCCATTTGTACGAATTATTTTTAACAACTTTAAATTATTTATTTCTGTATCAATTTAAAATCTTTGATTCACAATATTTTTCTTTAAGAGCTTCCATGTAGAGACTAGACAAAAACTTAAGAAGTTTTTATATACATACATATGTATGTATGTATTTCAATAAAAAAGAAACAAAAATTAAAAAAAAATATCAAGTCAAGTTCTCATTAACTAAATTTACGACATTAACAAATATTTGCAATAATAACAAAATAATGTTCAACATGACAGCAATTGTCAGAATAAAACATTTTTGAATATTACAAAAAAATATAAAAATATTAAAATTTTTTTTCCGTGTTTTTAATCGTTTTGAGCCACAGTATCTATATCTGCTTAAAAATTATTTCTAGATTTTTTGATAGATTTACAATTTCTAACATTTCTAACATATAATGACTTTTGTAACCGTTTTTTGGTATTAAAAACTGATACGAGTATATATATTTTGAAAATCAGGATAGGATAGTGGACCAGTAAAATAAATGTTTTAACAAAAATGGTAAATTTGAAGCAAATGTAGAAAGCTGTAAAGTCAATTTTAGTCGTTGAATGTCACATGAATGTATTTAGTTTTTACTTCAACATAATTTCTTTGAATTATAGTTTCTATAATTAAATATTTAGTTTGGGTGCAATAAAATTTAAGGAAATACATACATATATACTTTTTTTGGTTTATAAGATAACAAATAGGGTATTCATTAGAATAAAGATCGTTCGAATAATCGAATAATTATTGCAAGAACTTCAAAAATTATCATATTCGAATAACGAATAATTTTAAAATTTTTATAATTAAAAAAGTCATAATTTAAACTCTTTTATTTGATATAAATTTTATTTACAAAATACGACATGATTTTTATAAACAGTTTTTAATGTCTATAAATTAAATTTAATTATTATTATATACAAGGTGGCGCAAAAGTAAACTTCCGATGTTTTTTGGCTGTAATTAAAAAAAAATGAAAAACTTTGATTCTTCTTGTGGATTATTTTTATTTGGTCTTTTAATTTTTTTACATCAAGTCGAGAATATGATGTCATGTAAATGGCCGCTGCCACAGTTGATTGTCTTTTGAGCCCTTTTTATGGCATTTTCCATCACTTTGACCGAAACTTCCGGCGATAGGTCCTCACATTCTTGACGGATATTGTCTTTAAGAGCTGCAAGAGTCTGAGGCTTGTTGACATAATCCCGCGACTTCAAAAATCCCCACAAAACGAAGTCTGGAGCGGTCAAATCAAATGGGAAATGGGCCTCATCACTCATGATTATTTTTGATGAAAAATCATCTTCCTCTTGGTGGTGATTAAGGATGGCTTGAGCGTATGTTAAACGCAAAATTGATAGCATTTTCTGATAGGAGGATTACTTGTATTATTCAACCTTCAAAGATTTTCTTATTGATGACATTTGTGTATTTTAGGAAGGAGTCTAAATTATAAGTAGGATTTTTATTATAAACTAAAATTAAATTAAGTGGCTCTGTTAGCGCCTTATACAAATATATAAATATCTATTATTGCAATAAAGTTATAATTCTTAAAAGAAATCTGAAATTTAGTAAAAAAAAAAAATACTGAAAGAGTTTGAAGTTTTTTTCGAAACAGATATTTTAGAGTCCACATGTTGGAGAAATATAATTACTATAAATACGCTATAAATTTGCCTCTTATTGATAACTTCATAGAAATTTATATTGAAAGTGTGGCAACAAAATACTTATATATGTATATACAAGGTGGTGCAAAAGTAATCCTTCTATCAGGAAATGCTATAAATTTTGCGCAACTTCATGAATTGGATTTGGAAAACATGTGGTTCCAACAGGACGGTGCAACGGCACACACTGCACGTGCCACAACCGATATGCTGAAGGATGCATTTCCCGGGTGCCTAATCTCCCGTTTTGGCGATTTGCACTGGCCAGCAAGGTCGCCTGATTGGAAGTTTACTTTTGCGCCACCTTGTATATATATTGTTTAATATGGTATGCATCAAATGTCGCATACAATAAGAAGCTTTTGCAAACACGAGGATACTACTAAAACATATCAATGCATCGCATTTAAATACCTATGTATAATATAAAAGAAAACATAATAGATAATAGAAATGAAATCATAATGGACACTGGTTTTTTAATGAACCAGTATCATCATTACACCTAACCTAAGATAGTGGTGAATGAGATGTTGAATATGTGAAAGAAACTGATATTTAGATGACATTGATGATGTTGACGTTGAAATATGTATATGTATTTGTAAGTGATATTACTAATGGTGGCGTTAGGCGATACTACTGTACGACTTGATGAATAAAAAAAACTTGTTATTTTACTTTATTTAAAAATGTTATTCGAATTTTTCGTTTAATTTCGAATTATTCGTTTATTTCGAAAACAATAAATATCGAATTATTGGGTTACCCTAATAACAATCCAAAAATTCCAAGGTTGTAGAAAAGAAAATGAATATGGACATTCATAATGTACAATATTTATAGCATGTGCTTAAGTCTGGCAGTTAGTACTCGTGCCTCATCGGAATTGTTGTTTTTTTATCTTCATTTTAAAATTTAACGAAAGCGGAACGTGTTCCTTTACTTTTCTTTTCATTTGATTGTATTTTTTACAAGTCTGCCTGTATAAATGTTTATATAAATATGACCAAGTGGGAGCATTACATACGCATACTCGTTAAAATAAAAATAATAAAAATACCACGTAGGAGGGATGTTGATGACCTATTCCTTCTGTATATAAGAACAATTTGTTCATTGTACTTGCCCATTCCCGTTTTGAAGATTCGTTTGTTTATGTCTCTCATAATGTTAAAGTTTATGTTTCCTTGGCAGTCGCTAATGAGAATTGGTTTGAACTTATCACTTCATGTACCAACCATAATGTGAGGCTGAAAAATATCACAAGACTATAAAAAACAAGACGAAGAGGGAAGATAACATGTCACGACATGCAAACAAATAACTGTATGAGTTCCACTAAATAACAAAATAAAAACAGGAGCGCATACATTTATTAACTTAAATAGAATAGGCGAGCTCTTAAATCAATGGAGCTTGAAAATATCACTAGAAAGAACAAAAACCCACCTTAAATTATAAGTTCATATCTAATTGTAAAAAGTATAGTTTTCTCGTTGCTACGGCCACGTTAGTTTTTAGTATCCTAGTTTCAATTTCCAAATTACTTTTTTACTGAAAAGTTCTTTAACCAATTCATTGTTCTTCCTTTGAAGAAACTTTAATTATTACAAAAGTGAAAAAGCAAAAAAAAAAAATCTATTAAAAAAAGTGTGCATTTGCTTAGTTTTTGTGAACACCATGGTAAGGGCGCGATAAAATTTCATGAGCGTCACGCTAATTTTTTTAAAAGTGAATATATTAAAAGTGAAAAATTGAAAATTTTTTATAATTTGTGAATTTTAGAAATAAATTGCCTACGAAAAAAACCCAAAATAGGCAAACATTTCATGAGCTTAAAATACTTAATTTTGATTTTATTTTTTAATTTTCAAGAGTAAAACAACAAAATTAATGGCGGCTGAAAGAGCACAGAAATATCGAGTGAAAATAAAGCTCGATAAAGCGGGTAATGACGAATATCAAATAAATAAGAAAGAAAGGTATAATCGTGGTATATAAGAGTTTAATTTTTAATGTTACTGACTGATTCTGTTTTTGCCACAAACTTACTTGTAAAGTGGTAAAAATGAATGAGAATGAAAAAAAAACAAAGCCTCTTGCCATTTCATGAATTTTATACAGATTCAGAATAAGAATTCGAATGAAAATTTATAAATTAAATTAAGTTAAGTTATTGTTTTGTGTCAAATATTTACATATGTGTATAAGTTTATTCAAGAATTATTTCCTTTTTTTCCATATTTGTTAAAGACATCAAAGAATATGTACATGTTTAGTTTTGTATGAAAATGTTTGTTTCTTTTTATTTACTTTCTGTAAAAGAATAAATAAATAAACTTTCGTTAAACTTTAGGTTTGGCATTATTTTTTGTTTACGTGCAACAAAATCTCTTGATCGTCACAAAATATCTTGAGCGTCACACTTAGTTTTTTTTTCCTTAAAACGCTTATAAGTGCAGTTTGTTTTTTTTTTTTTTAATTACATTGTTACAAGCCTATTACTTTGCAAGTAACCTTTAAGTTCAAGTCTTGTTTTAACAAAAATTTACATATTTTCATCTTAAAGTTTTAAATAACTAGTCAATAAAAAAAAATGAAAAATCAAGGTGAATCGTGACTTTGTGTTTATAATCGAAAGGGTGATTTTCGCAAAAGTCAATCTTGAGAAACAAAAGAACATTGTAGTAGCTTGAATTTCAAATTTTTATTTTATTTTTTTTATTAATTTCAAATTTATTATAATTTAAATTACAATAAATAATATACAAAAGCAAAAAACAAAAACTGTTGTGTACGTTTTTTTTTTGAAATTGACCCATTTATGGTTTAAAATGTAATATACGAGAGGATACGTCCAGAATTAGTTTTATATTATTTTATCACGACTTGACTATTTACTTTTTACAGAGAAGCCTTAATAATATTAATTGCAGAAATTTTTAATGGAGAATTAACATATTTCATTACCCAGTGCAAAAAAACTTATAAGTATTAAATATGTAATAAACTATAAATTAAACTTAAGCAATTCCTTTAGATGTTTAATAATTTTACTTAAAAGTTCATGAACTCAATAACTGTTTAGAAAAATTGTTACCTTTTGAATATGATACTTTTTCCTAATTATCGTTCATTCACTATTTTATCAACTTTCAGTTTATTTCTTGTGCTACTTTTATTCCCTTTAGAAACAGCTTGAGAGGAGCACAGAAAAATAATATAAAAATTATTATTTTGATTGTATGAGGTTCCGCTCCTGTAAAATAAAACCAAATTATTTCCTATTTCAGCACATTTGTTGCAAATGCTTTGAAATAGAAACAAACAAACAAAAAAAAAAAAAAAAAAAAAAAAAAAAAGACAAAAAACGCTTTATCGTGATTTGTTTATTGTTGGCTTGTTAGCTGCTCCTATTGTTATATCAGTTAAAAAGAATTTTAAAACGTTGTTGCGTTTTAATTCTAAAATAAATAAAAGCCATTAGATTTTAATTATACAACTTTCAAGAGTGAGTGTAGAAAAATGCTATTACGAGTTCTTTTTTAATAAATACACATTTCATAAACATTGCAGTACATACATAGTTACGTGTAAAAAAGTCAACATTTTGAAGCACGTAAACGTGTTGAGGTTTGAACTCACATTAGAAATTAACTAGTTTTAAAGATTTATTGTGTCAAGAATATAAAACAATTCCAAAAAGTGTGGTGGAAAACGTTCATAGAAAGAAAATGGTTGCTTGCTTTATTTATTTTCACAAATCCATACAAGAGATGTTTGAAAGGAAAAATTCAACCGGTGTATCTAAAATCAAACAAAATTAAAAATATATCAATTGCTGGATTTTCTCTTTTACTTCATTCTATAAATGAATATGTACATATGTATGTATGTATGTATGTGAATTCAATATGTTTCTTTTGAGGAAAATTAATGTGACCGATAAAACTTTAAATAGTCAACTTTGTATTCTCTCTTCTATATTCAGACATCTATAAATAAATGAATAAAGCTGATGCGTCCTAAATTAGACAGCTTTCGCCAAAAATGCTTGCTAATTTCAAATCCCAATATACTTATTTTATAAATTACATGATTATTTTAATTTTTATGCCACAGATTATTTCAACTGAGTTTTCCTATATTTCGTTTAGCTTAACATTTCTGCTTAAAGCAAATTCCAAGTTTTTATTGCAGCAAAAATAAAATGCGCACAACATTAAGGAAGGATGGAGTATAATAACTTTGAATATTTTCGTTTATCTCGTCCCTTGGCTGACACAACATCATTTCCGCAGTAAAAAGTAAAATTAAAGCAAAAAAAAAAGGAGGAAAAATGCGTGTTTGCAAATAGTAATATTAAATTATTTTACTACTCGCACTAAAGTGCTCTTATAGAAAAAGAACAAACCTAATACATACACAGAAAAAGAAGCATACAAAATATTTAGAAAAACTAATGACAATTTGGAGCTAAAACGGAAATGTACTTAAATACATTCAGGTTAAGTAGTCGCATTGTAGTTATTACAAACTTGCTGATGTAGGTCTTTTAAATTCATTTATATTTTTACCCACCAACATATTCACATTTATTTACATACAGAAACCAAATAAAAGTCACATCAAATGCTAATATTTCCTAACATTTCATAAATACACATTCAACAAGAGACAGTGTGACAAATACAGTTTGATACTGAAACAATGTACAATGCCAGCTATGTAGAGATTATCAACAATTCAGTGACATGTAGACTTTGGCATTTCCCAAATGTCACATATGTCAATCGCTGTTTGCCAAACATTCAAAACTACGCTAATTTTAAATTTCAGATTTCAAATTCCCGAACCCCAACCTTATTAACAAATTACTTTCAAGTCTCAGTTATGTTTAGTTGTAAAGTATTTTAACTAATAAATAGTTTCATTCATTTACTATATCCCAATTGTTTATTTTATTTCTCCACAACAATAATTGGATTTATATAAAATAAAACACAAAATACTTTCACAGATGGAATAACAGAACTCAATGTCCATGAAACGAGTGTGTCTCTCTCAGTCTGAAAACAGTCTGAGTCTGAGTCATCCATTAACATTCTATCAACAGTCATTGTATTTTCCCTTTTACCCCTGTCATATGTCGTACGCTGTCCGGTTTGTGTTCTTTAAATAATTATTAATCCGGTTATTTGTGAAATTCTTTCCCCAACTATAAAAGCTACAAGTAAGAGTTGCTGCTGTGTCAAATCGTTTGTACCCACCACCAATATACCACTAGTGTGATCAAAACACCCTTTTTGGGTATTGCAGCTATTCTTGGAAATGGACCTTATATGGAATCTATCGAGGTTGTCTGACTCTATGGTCTATATATAGATCTGATCCTATTGGACCGATTTTATCTATTTTCAATACAAAACATTTCGATGAAACAAAGAACACAAATATAATTGCTTTAACACGCACGGACATGTCTAGATCTTCATAGAATATTATAAGGACCTACTAAAAATACATTTTTGATTCCACGACCAATATTTCGGAAAGAAAAACTAATTTTACCCTACAAAATTCGCAAAAAAAAAATTCAGTTTCATATATTGTTTAGACTATAAATAAAGAATAAATACTTAAATCAAGCAAATGATTTTTCTCAAATTATATTTCTTTTTTACTCTGAAAACTATTTGCTAACGTGCACATAAATAACTTCGATATCGTGAATAGAAAAAGATAAAGTACAGATAGATATTTCGTTAGATTACATGGGTCACTTACAAATGGAAAGAACTCGGAAACCATATTGTGATGCCTATAAATATTTTCAAATTGCGATCCCTAATAAGGTCAGCTTTCATATTCTTGTGTTCTCACTGAGACGCAACCACTACTACTTAAACATGTAATTAGTGGCACATTTTTGTGAAATTCAAGATCATAGAAAAGGCCTGCAGTGTAGATCCTTTTTCTTTTTCATGCAGACGATTTACTTTCTGACATATGTATACGACAATCATACAATGCCAAATAAGAATATCAATTAGAAATCTAATAAATTTGCTACCAAGCAGGGAGGCCGATCATCAATTAAATTGTGTATTAAATTGTTTATTAACTTGCTATTTTATTTCACTTTTTTCATGTAACGCATTCTAACCCGATAAGGCGTTTTTGTAAGATAGAGCCATGACCAATACGTTCATGGTTACTTAAAATCTTTTCTTCTTACAACTCAATTAGACGAGATGCGTTTTACATAAATATTGTTCAGCACCGACTCTACACTCAGAAAAGAAGTGCAATTTAAAATTAAATGTGAACACTTTAAAATTTTTATAAAAGTGCTAATTTTAAGTTTTTAAAGTGTTTATTTATTTATTTATTGATTCCATTCCCTGTATAACAAGACGGAGTCTTATACTTATAGCACAGGAACGTATTACGTTGCAAAACAAACTTGATGCAAGTAAATATAACAATATTGAGATAAAGTTAAAGTTAGAAACAATTATAAATTAAAATTAAAAAAAAGGTAAAAATTATAAATTATTATTTAAAAAAATTTAATAAAAATTTTTTGAAACTATTAGAATTGCTGTTTAGTTGTTGACTTTGTGGAAGATTGTTCCAAAGACGATCGGCATGTAGATAAAACTACCATTCAGATACAAGTAAATTATGTCGAGGTATTACAATATTTCGGTTTCGTGGCGATTAAAAAAAAACGTATTTTATCGAATATACCTAAATAGGTGTTTGAAAGTTGATTATTTTATGTAAAAAAATAAGAGTGCGAATTTTTAGCAAACTTTCAAAAGATACTTCATAAAGATTATTGGCAACAGAGGAAACATAATCAGACCGTCTTAATCCATACACATATCTTATTATGTTATTGAACAAGACATTCAATTGTCTCATACCAACTGAGTCACAGCTTCCAAATACTTCACACCCATAGATCAGGAAAGGAATCAAGTATGATTTAGCAAGAAAGGCCCTTATTCTGTGTCTTTGTTGGAACTAAACGTGAACACTTTAAAACGGAACGTAAAAATTTTCATTTTCAATAGTAATTATACAAGAAAGTGACTTGTTGCGAATTTTTGGCAACGATATCCAAATTAATGAGCAGAGTGATTTAACGTACAGGTGTGTTGAGGAAGATACGTATCTCCTTAATCTGCTAAAGGAGTTTGATCTGGAAACACTTTTTCTTAAGCTAAAAAGTAAGTGCAAATACTTATGCAATATTATTAATGATCCTTAGATGCTGAAATAAATTTTCGAAGTTTAAAATTTTTGTCAAAAGAAGACATTGCGGAAACAGTAAGACTTGTAAATATAATATAATATTAATTTTGAAGCTTATTTGTGATGTTACGCACGTACATAGATACAACTCCCATTTTCATATTACTACGTTTATAATTTAGCAAGCTTATTTTTTCAATTTGGAATAGAAGACGAAACGTTGAGCCAGACTTCGAAGGTTGTTGGTTGGCTAGAAAAAAACCGTCACAAGGAATCACCTTGTTCTTCAAATAATTCAATAACAAACGCATTTGGATCAGTTTTGTATAAAATTTAATGATACACTGCATTGCAGCCCCTTTTAACATATTTAAAAAATAACTCTGCCGGAAAACAACTTATTCAATATTAGGAGGAAGGCAAGTCTGAATAATGGAACACATGAGTTTTCATAAAAGTTTAATATAAAGACTTAAAACTAGTAATTAAAAATGCATGTTCAAGTAGAAATATTACTTGTGTCAGGTACTATCTGGAGCTCTTAAATCTCTCCACTTACCATATATTATTTATTATTAATTGATCATAAGAAGCCATCGAGCGAATGTGTGCACGCTTTTTCATACAACCCTTCATGATCCTATCTTAACCTAACGACATGTTTCTATTCTGAAAACTTTAGTTTTTGTGGGAAGCAATTTGTTTATTTATGTTTTTAAGATATAAATAAATACATATTTAAAATAATCTAAAGTACCATCCTACTCGTATAACAAAATAAATCAAAATTTTAATTATTGATTTAAGTGGTTTTAATGTCATGCCACACATGGTAAATATATGTATTTACGTACATATGTATATGTAGCAAATGAATATGTACTTCCATCTTGGTATGAGTAAGTGTTGTTTAAGTAATATAATAGTTGTTGTTAACAAATGTTTAAAAGATTTCTTGCTGCTGTTTTTTTTCGTTTGTAGTTTCATCCTAAATAAGTAAAATATTTTGTCTTCATGACATAGAGTGCGTGCGTAACTGTGTCTCTAGGAATTTGACAAGAGAGACAGTATGTTAAATGGCAACTGCACTTACAGAGATAAGAAAACAAAATGTTTTTTGCTCTACGCTTTTTTTTTTAAATTGAAATGGAAACTAATTGAACCAACAAAGACACCACAACAAGTCATGCTCCATGTACGAGTATATGAAGGGTACCAATACAAACAAAAAAAAAAGGAAGAAATATACTGACTGAACCAAGCCAGGCTAGAAGAGGAAACAACACTAACAGGAGTTAAAAAAATAATGGCAGAAAACAGAAAACAGTTTATGGCAAGTGCGAGTTAAAGTAAAATAAAATAAAGGAAAATGCTTTTTTTCGTCTTCCGTTCCATGATTATCGGTGGCATGTGAATGTACTGTCTCCTATGTGCACATTTGCCGTGGCACAAATAGAAAAATTAAACAAAAAATTTAACTTTGAAATTCTTAAACTATTTCAACATACCTACGCATTTCATACATTTCATAAAAGTACATTGTTGGAAGTGGTTTTATCTACTGTAGAGAGAGAGAGAGAGAGAGAGAGAGAAAGTGTGCGTTTGGGCGTGCATGTATGCGTGTTGGTGTTTATGTAGCGTGGTAAGCAAACATTTTTGTGCTGAATTTCAAAATCATTCGACATCGACATCATTTTGTAATGTCAACAGAAATCTTTCCATGCAAACAAACAGCAAATGGTTGGACGATTTATTTTTTCTTCCTCAACTTAACGATGGTTTAATTTTTTGCCTTGCGAATGTAATTATTACACGCCATTTTCAACAAGGTTTTTTATTTAATATGCTTAGTTTTTGATAATAGACCATTTTCAAAATAAACACCTTAGAATGTTGCAATACTACTGGGTTTAGAGTGTATTTATTCAATTTGCTACGTAGATGTTTTTTTTTTCTCCTAAATTAATGTTAAAAAACTCTTTTTAAATTCGAAATTTTTAATTGTAAAATAAATTGTTCGAACACTTGAACATATTTTTATATTTTGTAGAAAGTGGACTTGTAATTTGTGCACATTAAAACGCATGTGTGCTTTGAGTAGATAAGGAGTGAGATACATGCATTTAAAAGAGATGTTCTTATCACTCGTGTATTGTTAACCACACGGAGTGATGGGAATATTAAATAGATAAAATTAAATGTAAACTTTAATACAAGAAGTCTTATTCGTTTAGTTTTAAGATTTGTATTTTAGTCTTCAACCACCTTCAATTTGACCCTCAAGCGGTAAAATACTTGTTTTAATTACTGTAGGTCTTTACATATGTATAATTGTGAATAATTTTTATTTTAATTAAAACTAGCTCTAAAATTTTCAGAGGTGTTGAACATTTCTTATTTTCCCTTTTATCCGCAGAAAATTTAACAAAATATTAATAGAAATTAAATTAAAATTGAAATTTTGAAAGTGACAAATCAAACTTTTGTTTGCCACAGATCGGAATAGGTTAATTTTATTTCATAAAGACAGAAGATCATAGAAGAATATACTAATGAAATAATGTATTTGAATTTGAATTTTATTAAGCCTGAGGCCAGAATTTTCATTTATTATGATTTTCTAGATTCGCCACCGTTCACAAAACCAATAACGTTTACATTTATTTTCTGTATTCAAAACTGAAATCTTTTCAAATTCAGTTTAGTTATTTAAGTTGTTTCAATGTGCTGATAATGCAGTTTTCTGAGAAATCATGCCCTGATTATACATAGAATTTTATTAACAATTGTTAACAAGAAGTAACAAAGAATTCCACGGGAAGAATATAGAAACATTTAGAAAGATATTACAACTTATAAATTAATAAGAACTGAACTGAACAATTTTCTGTATCCAAAATAATAGAATGATTGGAAAATAAGCAATACAGTGCAAAAGATAATATGTATATAGAAGTTAGAAATGATGAACGTAGTTTATGAAATATCAAGTAAAGGTATGATGCAAAGTCAAAAAAGTAACTTTAAAGATCAATTAAATGTATTTGCAAATATGTGCGACCCTAATGAAATTACCACGAACTTCAGGCATTTGGTATACAATTTGCAAATCTTTAATTTTAACTACATACTTTGTAAGTGTTTAACACTGTGTTAAAAATTGAAATTTCAATTAGAATATTTCCAAAATGCTTCTCCCTTTGCAGAGCAAACAATGTAAAAGTGCTGTTAACATACTTTTTTCCAGCAAATATTTTACATTTTAATCTTTTTTATTTTCTTTTTTTTGTTTGGTAACTCTTTCCGCCACTTTTTCTTATTTGTTTTGATATCATTGATTCGGTCTTTACATCTCAACTAGGGTTTGGGGTCCGGAAATTCCCACCCAAGAAATCTCGGGAAGATAATTGTCGGGAATTCCCGGGAAAAAATTTTAAATTAAAATATTTTTAATTTCTTTTTAAAATGCTTAACGTAGATAAATTTAGTACTATAAATATACTACCTACAAAGACAAATTTGCTACCGTCTTCTTTATTTGTATTTTTTAAATTTGCATTTACTTAAAAGTTTTATGGTGTTTTCTTTTCTGGCAAAAATGTTACATATATGTTACACTTGTTACCCATTTCCCATGTAAAAAAGGAAAAAAGTGTAAAATTTTTGCCAGAAAAGAAAACGCCATTAGTTCTTATTTTTGAAACATTTGTACAATAAAAATGAATTCAAAGATTTGTTTGTTGTTGGTTATGACCATAATCTTTCGGTTACCACATTCTGAAATGAAGTGTACTACAGAGAGAGCGTTCTGCATCCATCAAAGTATTCGGACAGGGCAAGGTCAGAATCATATGTCGTATTTGATAAAACTTCCCTGCCAATTATTTCTAAATATCTTTTAACTTGTATTGCAACATGTTTTACCAAAAAAAAAGTTCCAAAATACCATTGAAGCGAAAAAAAAAATATTTATAATGCGCAAGACTGAGAACTTTGCCAGAAAAATAACAAATCGGATGTAAGATGAGACTGAAACAATTTTGCTAGACAAACTTCAAATAATTTGTTATTTCTGTTAAACATAAATTAATGTTTTAGTAATAAATGATTTTAAAATGAGTATTCCTTTTAATGTGTTGTTTTTCTTTAATAAAATGATATAATTTTCTGAAACACATTTCCCGGGGGGGAAAAAAAAGTCCGGGGAATCCCAAACCCTATTCCCAACACAAAATTAATGTAATTTTCTCGCATTCTCACTTTCTCTCTTGCAAGTATGCAAAACATTTTATTAGTGTAATACCGCAATAACACTTAAAAATAAAAAATAAAATAAATAAAAAAAACAAGCTTTAAACGCAAAATTGTCGTTTTGAACTCGTTACATTGGTCTCAACGCGCATACAGACACAACTTTTATGCTGATTCGTAATCTTGGAATTAGAACTGCTGAATGTACCTATATATGTTATACTATACCTATATTGAATTTATCCAAACGTTCGATATTTTATTTGGTTTATTATTTCGTATGATTCATGCTTAAGAACAGCTGTCGATACTGTCGATAGCAAATGGCTAGGAAATATATTTGAAAATGTTTGATATCTTAGATTAGTTTGAGTACGAAAATATGTTTTTAGTTTATAGTAAAGAACATAAACTACATAAATATAATAAAATAATTTAGCAGGGCGTACATGTGTCGAACTAGATGTACTAAATATTACTCATACTACTATTAAACATATTAAAACCTTTTTTGTCATCTAATGTCCATTTCTCGTTATCAGTTCTGCTTCTGCTTCTGCTTCTGGATGTGGAGTGGAGTTAATTTACTAAGGTAATGTCTCTAATCGGATTGCAAGGTTAATTATTTTATGCTTACTTGCAAAGATTTTTAGTTTCATCTCATTTTGTGCTTTTTTTTTTTTTTTTTTGTATTTTTCTACATTAATAATGATTAGATTTACACGTGTTGACTTGTATGTATGTACATAAGTATTTTATAAATGTGACTTATTTTATTAAGTATTTAAGATGAATCTAAATAAATTACAGTCGACTTTAAAGAAGGTTAACAGAATGCTTATGTTTGCTAAAATAAACTTTGTTTTTTACACTATAATGTTCAATAACTAATGCTGGTTTTAGACGGTATGTGTTTTGCAGTGTACTTGTCAGTTGTACGATACATACATATGTATGTATGTATCGGTGCATGCCTATCAAAATTGGCAATTTACAGGCAGTCTTTGTTATGATTATTTTCGCGGGAGTTTTGTGTACTTGCAAATATAGTTTGAAAACACTATGTTCTTGACGCCATAAACAACTGACTGACAAAACAGTTGGTTGCAGGTGCTATGTCAGATGAAAATCGAGCTGATGGTGCTTTTTTAAATTTTTGATGCGAAAAATTCTTTAGTTGGTGCGCGATGCGCTTTTTAATTTTTGGTGGCACCAAAACAAATTCAACCAACACAACTTTTTGTTTGAGTGTGAGAAAATCTTTGTACAAAAAATACACCTGTTTCATTCAGTAAGTACCATTTCATTAAATTTTTGCAAAATTTTTTTTATTCAATTCTAATGTACATTGTTTTGGTATACTCAAAAACTTACGTTACGTTACATTACATTACATTACATTACATTACGTTCGCATAATTCTACCTTAAAGCTTTAAAACTGAAATTATAGAACTTCTGTTTATTAAAGAAATATTTAAAGTTCTCTTACATGCATACATAAAATTTTCAATAATTCTATTTGATGTCAGAGAGCTGTTATTCTTTGTTCATGTGCTTATCCGTGCCGGCATTTAAAAAAAAAACAAGCAATAACCTGGTACATACTTGCACCTGAAATGCCCAAAGACGTAACCCTCAAAAAATCAAAATTCGTTTTTTGATTGAATCTGGAACACAAAGCTAAAATAAAATGGTCCTAAAAATTTCAAGCTTCTACGTTCCAAACTAACGATTTTATTCAAAAAATGGAAAAAGACGTAACATCATTTAAACGTTTTCATAAAACACAAAAGACTTAACCCACATTATTTTTTTTTACAGAAATAAGTTTGTCGTCTATATACATATGTATATAATATTTATATAATATATTAAGAGAAGATGTGAAGAAATCGCGATTTTCAATTAAACAGTTTTCATTTTATAACATTTTATAATGTTTTTTGCTTCTCCTGTAAAATTATGATAATGAGGATTACGTCTTTGGGCATTTTAGGTGACGATATAAATATGTGGATACAAAATACATATTGTATGTAGGTACATACATATGTATATGTATGAACATTGTTAGTGCACACAAAAAATATTATACTTTTTATGTACAATTTAAAATGTATAAACATTTTAAATAAAAAAAAATCTAAAGTTGGTGAGTTTTTTTTCTAATGGTGCGTTTTTTTTCACTATTTTGGTGCGTTTTGAAATTTCAAAGTTGACAACGTTGTCGAACATGATCTAATTGAAAATTTTACACTGTGACATTTGCAGAAGCATTTTTGTTTTGCTTTTACACCACATGTATGCATTTTCCAGTGGAAAATTTGACAAGTACACTACAAAAAACATAGCGTCTAAAGGGAGCTTAATTGAGAATAAAAAACATTAAAATAAATTACTAAATACAAAACCACATTTATAAGATACACCATTTGTTTTGTATCCCTCATTTTTAAGTTATATACCCAAAATATATACATATATAAATAAACATATATATAGTATATGACAAGGTATTCACCGATAATGGGCCAGTTTCGAGAAAATATCGTTTTATCCGACTTTTTCAAGAAAATATGGATAATTATATTTAAAGTATGATCAAATTACGAATATATTAGGCGACTTTTCACAAACAATGAAACTATTTTTTTTTTAAATAATAAGAAAATTGGACTAAAACTATATAAAACAAAAAATTCTAACCCCCTTAAAACTTACAACAGGTTTATAAAGCAAATTTTGTAAGTTTTATGAATAAGGGCATAAATCTATAAACAAAGTATGTATTTGTATTGTAAAGTACAAAATCAGAATATTTCAACAACATATGTATGTATGTATGTGTCACACAATATTCTCAGTAACAATTTACTTACTTAACACTTTTTAGAATTAAATAAATTTAAATTTGAAATCATCACTTTATTTTCATTGTTCAACACAAACACATTTCCGTAGAAGAAAGACAAGTCGAACTTATTGATTTTATAAAATTTAAATTATATTTCATGACCTGAAATAAAAATTTCTATGTAGTTCAAAGAAAACGAATTGAATAGAAGCAAAGAAAGAAACCAAAACAAAAGGCACGATTATCGAATAATTACATTTTTTTTTTATATTTGTTCATAGCATAGGATGCTGTTTTGTTTGTTTTGACTGCCACCTCCATTTCTTTTAAGGCTGTTATCCTACATTTCTCAACGTTTGTTTACAAAACATCTTCCGATTCATGATTTCCGGTTCCCAAATTACGTGAGAAAAACTGTTTTATGATGGACTTCATTAACAATAATCGAAGTCGTTTCACACACACAATCGCCGCATAAACTAACAAGAAGAGTTTCTAGCCAAGATTGAACATTCAACAGTCCACAACCACCGCCATTATCCTAAGAATACTTAACAACCTCATTCGTGTTTAACTTTGTACCGTCTTCGTATTTTTTTTTTCCTTATTTGATTCATTCTTTTGTATTCTCTGCACCGAATTTTTATTTTAACTGAAAGTTTTGTTTAACAAAAAAAAAAAATAAAAAAATAAAAAAATCATCACAAATTGTGGGTTGTTTTATTTTCATGTTACGTTTTTTGATGTTTTTTTTTATTTGAGAATTTTTTTGAGCGGCATTGAAATGAAAATTTGTACATCATTAATCATCAATGTGGTAAATATTAAAGAACATAAACTATCATATCGGATTGGAATTCTCTTCGTATTTTACATGTATAAACTGGGAAGAAATATTAATTAAGCTTTAAGGATCTTGGATATTGTGAAAATATTTAAAACAATTCTAGTGGAAATTGAAACTGAAGTAGGCATTTCTAATCAAAATTCATGATTTGCACAATTCATATAAATATAGAAATAAATATATGTACATATGTATTTTACATATTTTAATTATTCACTGCGTAATATTAGAAATTGCAAAAAATAATAAAACTATCGATGGATTTATTAATGGGCTAAGGAATTTCTTATTACAAATATATATACGTATATGACTACTAGTATTTAGTAGAATTTTAAATAGAATATTAAAGGAAATAAGAAAATAAAACACTTTTTGATGCATCCATCTTAAGGTATGGGCACACTTGGCAAATATTTACTCAAAAAAGCGCGACCACTTGTTTTAGCACAAATTTGTTTGACGTTGTTTACTTTTACAACCGTTTCGCAAGATCATCAAATAAAATAAGACTAAATATTTGTTGTGTCTTTTCCTAAATAATCAAAGTTTAATAAATAAATAAACAAAAATATATATTATTTAGTGGTTACGTCATTTTCGGCAAATATAAACAAATAAGTGTGACCGTCCTTTTATTATGGTAAAAAAAAAATTGCATTTCATTAAAAATGTTTCCCGCAATTAATACACATTTTCATTTCAGTAAACTAAAGACATTCTAATATGTTTCCAAAAAAGCTTGGTGTCCCAAACAACTATATTTTTGTTCTTGTATACTGAAAAATTAAAAAAAAAATAAAAAAACAATGGGTGTGCACCCATTCTGTAAACAATTGGCGACATCTCATTTATAGCAAAATGTTTTGATTACAAACACGTGCATGGTGCATAGTTTGATTTTGTTTTTATGACCGTGCTGCAACCATAACAAGTCCATATAATCTAATTAGTAGTTAAATTAAAATAATGTATTTGTTTTGTATTTCTTTTGTTATTGGCGCTTTTAGCTGTTGACTGTCATCCTCATAGATTAGAGTCGATTATGTTATGATTATTCGGCTATGATGACTGTGATTGTGCTGCAACTAAAATATCACCTTGGATGAAGTGGTAGCATAATATGATTTGACTCTTTTATATTATGGTTATTATACTGTTGTATTATAATATGAACACTGAAGTTTCATAATCATAATCCATAATCATAATCATAAAACTTTTAACCATAGTACGTTTATATAGAATTTTATTATCAATATGTACCAATAAACTATTTATTATAAAAGTTTATTACATTTTGTTTATTGTAAATAAGAATGTTCACATTACAAGATTTTATAATGATGACATTAGTAGATAACAAAATAGCCAAAATATAATTTCACAGGAATCATAATATTTTGCTATCCGATTGTGGTTCACATTAATTATCATATTTCTTTGTGTGTAATTACATTGTTTGCAAATATTCTATTAATTGTAACCTTCAGCATTGATTTTTTGAATGCGTAAAAAACTGCATATGACCAACTATAGCCGCTCTTAAAAATATACAAATTAGAAATGTGCGCGTGAATGTTTTTGACTTTTAATAGCACGTTGCACGAACAAAATTTTATTTCTTTCCACTCAATATTATTTGTTTCTCAATAACATGGCAATATAAGTATATGTATGTATGTAAATGAAACTATGAAATTACATTTGTGTTGCAATTAATAAAACACCTTAAAAAACGACAATTTCTTGTCATGTTTTGTTTAAAACGCTTAACTAAAAAGATCTCCAATTCTCAATCATAATAATATTGACTGAAGACATTTAACAGAAAAAAAAAAATACATCTTTGTAATTCCTGGACCAAGTCTATAAAATAAATATGAAACCAGACATATTAGTTTAATCAACTTTTGCTTTGATTAAATTAATATTTTCATCTAAATTTTAGATGCACAACTAAGTCCCACTGAATGCGTAGAGAGAGTTTACAAATCTAATCACGCACGAATCACAGGCGCGCACATATTTAGTGAAACGTAAACTATTTTACATAAATGTAATCAACTTACACACGTCTGCAATGCAAATAGAAAGAATTGTAATATTCAGTAATTTGAATTAAGGGTGATAAATAATGAGTTAATATGTAATGGAATAAAAAATAGTACATTTTGTAGCCTTAATTGCACTGAAAAGTATTTATAGCCTCGATTAAAAACGATTAACGATTGCTGCTGTTATTTCGGTAATGTTGTTTTAATAAAAACGATAAATTGAAAAAAAAAATAATAATAATAATAACTGATTTTTCACCATTTTATTGCGATATAACCGTAGATGGTAAGGCTTGTTTTTTAAATGCTGTTGTGAAGAGACTCTTTGAGGACAATGTTCCCTTGCGCCGTTTTGTTCGACATGATGTCAATTCTTGGTTTAATGACTCTCGTATTCAGAGTGCAAAACGTGAAAGGAATGCAGCTTATCGTGCCTATATTATAAATAGAACAGCTGAAAGCTTCCAACGTTTCCGTGTTTGTCGCAATAGATTAAAATCGGTAATAAGGAAAGTTCGTAGGAGAGAGTGCATTAACTATTTTTCCAACTGTAATCAGAAGCAATTGTGGAGGAAGTTAAGGTCTGTAGGAGTTCTTGAGGATAATGGGTTGGACTTTCCACTAAGCTTGGATGGTTTTAATGACTTTTCCTGTATGCCTCAGCCAACGTCAACGGATTCTGTATTTGATCCCATATCATTGCCCTATATTGAAGGATTCTCTTTCAGTAATGTTACTGATCATGAAATATACACCGCTATAACCAAAATTAAATCTCAGGCAATTGGGAACGACGGAATATCTCTTAAATTTTTCAAATTAATATATCCAGCAATATCAAGTCAATTTACACATCTCATACATTTTATTCTAACAACCTCTACAGTACCTGACATCTGGAAGGTTGGTAAAGTTATACCGATTCCCAAGATTAAATATCCAAGAAACATTTCAGATTATAGACCAATAAGTATTCTTCCAGTTTTCTCGAAAATTTTGGAAGTTATTTTGAGGCAGCAAATGTTGACTTATTTAGATACGTCAAGAATGATATATGATTTTCAATCCGGTTTCAGGAAAGGGTACAACACTACTGCAGTGTTACTTGATATAACTGAAACCGTAAGAAAAAATTTGGATAAAGGAAATGTGAGTGCTTTGATATTTCTTGATTTTCGGAGGGCATTTGACTCTGTTAGTCATAATATTTTGGTGGGAAAACTACTTAATCAATACGGGTTCGGCTCGAGTGGTTGCAGACTTATTTATTCTTATTTATGTGGTCGTAAACAATTTGTGGAAGTAGGGACGTTAAATTCACGATATAAGTACCCTAATAGAAGAATTCTACAAGGATCAATATTGGGACCTTTATTGTTCTTGTTATATATTAACGACTTGTTTCAGAGATTATCTTTTTTAAATTGTTATACTTACGCTGATGATATACAACTCTTGGCCATTTCTCAAAAATCTGATTTGGTAAGGTTTCAGAACTGTATTAATGAGGATCTTGATTATGTAGTGGAATGGTCTAGGGTAAATTCTCTGGAATTAAACCCTTCTAAATGTAAAGTCATGATTTTTTCGAATAATTTGGATGTTAACTTGAGAATTTTAATCGATAATGTTCCTTTGGAGATTGTTTCAAAATATAAAACATTGGGTGTTATTTTGGAAAATGATATTTCATTTAATAAACATGTAAATTATGTTATTACAAGAGTTTGTTTGACATTACGCGGCCTTTATAATGTGGCTTGTTACTTGCCATTGGCTGTGAGATATCGTGTTGCTGTTTCGACTTGCCTTCCACTTTTCCTGTATTGTTTGGAGATTTACTCGGGTACATCTGCCATAAATATTTTGAAACTACGACGATGTTTCAATAGGGTAATTAGATATATTTACGGTCTAAGTGTTCGGGAACATGTTTCCGAATACCAGAAATTAATTTTAGGGTGTAAATTTGACCAATATATAAATATGAGAAAAATCTTATTTTTTTATAAGACAGTTAAATATGGAAATCCATCATATCTGTTACAAAAATTTATTTTTGGTAGTTCTAGTAGAACGCATGCGATTATTATGCCTAGACACTTATCAATTGTTATGAGTCGATCGTATTGCGTGACTATATCGAGATTATGGAATTCAATGATTCCATATGCAGATCGCAGATTTTCACACAGTTTGTCAAATTTCAAACTAATTTTCTTGTCAAATTTATAAATGAATGTTGAATTAATATTTTTTTTCTCTATTTCGTGCTGACCATGGTACATTTAAACAGGTAAAATTATTAGGAGTGCCATTATTTGAAAAAAAAACTATATTTTAAATTGTGCTTTGTTTGCATGTTTTATCATTGGTTCTATCATGGGTTAACAATCATTTTCCTGCAATTATACATTATTTATTGGTTTTGTGCAAATATTAGGGACTCTCTTCATTATTATTATCTTAATCTTAAATTTTTTTATTTTTCTTCATTGTTATATATCTAAACAATTGTATTAATATTATTGAATTATTAGTAGTACTGCTAATTTTGGCCCCTTGGGCTTGCGGCATATTTTTTGAAATAAATAAATAAAAAAAAAAAAATAAGCTTTATTGTTCATGATTTCCATAAACTGTAGATATTCAAATTGAAATCTAAAATTTTAATTTTCATAATATAAAATTACGATTTGTACTGGAAAAGTGCAAATTGTATTGAATGTAGCAGTACATAAAGCAAAACTTAAAGGCCTGTCAATGTTTATTAAATATAAAATTGAAAAAAAAAAATAAATTCTTTGAAAGGAACATATTTCGCATGTTTTCTAAGCCCCTTATTCATAAAACTTACAACAGGTGTATAAAGCAAATTTCCATACAACCTGTTGTAAGTTTTTATGAATAAGGGGGTAAGTTATTTATTAGGTTGTGGTTGTAAAAGTAACATTTCGTTCGAAATCTGTAAAAAAAAAATCATAAGCGCCTGGTAGCATGAAGGTTTTTCTTCGAGTTTTTTTTTTCTCTGAGTGTACTTGTTAAAAGAACATTTTGATAAAAACATAAATTAAACTTTACAACATGCACCAGTTTTAAGTCAGCTGCGTAAGTTAAACGTACTAAACAAATACTATCGGTAAATCCAACAAATATTTCCTTAGTACTAAGATTAAATAATACAATAGAAATGGTACTGATTTTAAAAATGATTTGGAAAATGATGGCGGATCACTTATATAATATTGGCCAAGGTAGGACTGAAATTTAAAAATATTGCGTTCATAATACATATTTTATTTGGACATTAGATCCACGTACAAATCATTTGCCTTTGACCAAGAGTTATTCACTGGTTTTCCTTATTGTTGGCATCTATATGTTGGCCGTGCTGCAAATTGGGCCAAAGTTAATGGACAAACGCAAGCCGTACAATATAAAAGCGATCATACAAATTTACAATGTTTTTCAAATCTTTTTGAATTTGTATATTTTTTATGGTGTAAGTAAGTTATTGATTTAATGTAGATATACCTACATATATATAATTTAGTAATATATATTATTTTGTTTATGTCTTCCTAGGCAACAAAACATTTTGTATTCAGTCCAAACTACAGCTGGACCTGCACGAGGTATGATCGAGAGGATGTAAGCTACGATTTACTGCAACTACGTAAATACGCTTACTTGTATTTTGTTAATAAATTTGTCGATTTCCTAGATACTGTAAGCATTTCAACGTTTTGCAAATTAGCTAAATATCTATATCAGTCTTCCGTATTATAATTTCAGATATTTTTTGTCCTTCGCAAAAAGTTTAAACAAGTAACATTTTTACATGTTTATCATCATGCCATAATGGCCTGGGGTGCATTTGTTTACATGAATAGATTTTTGGGTATGTTTCCTCAGATATTATTAATACTAAGTTGTAAGTTATTTCTTTTTTATCAATATAATTGCAGGATCTCAATTCACCGTAATTGGTCATGTGAATAGTTTGGTGCATGTAATAATGTACACATATTATTTCCTATCGGCACTTGATACGAAATTGAATATGGATTCATGGAAACCATATATGACGCAAATACAAATTATACAATTTGTTTACTATACTGTCCAGTTTTTTGTATCTATTATCAACAACGGCCGGTGTGGTCTACCAAACTTCTGGTTTGGTGTGCTGTTGATACAGAATCTATTTATGACTATCATGTTTTCACATTTCTATTGGAAAACCTACATTGTAAAAGAAAGACAAAAGAAGTTGAAAAACTAATCCCTCCATATCAATTCGACAATACTCTCTTTTTCTCTCTCCAAAATATTTATATTCATTACTTTTTGAATTTGAAACATTTGAAACAAGTTTTAAAATTAAAAATAAATACAAAATTTAAGAATATGCCACAACCATAGAATTTAATTTTATGTCTGATTTGGGTAAAGTTTAAATATGGATGTGGCATTCGTGCGTAAAATCAGTTCAATATCCGGAATAAATAATGTGATTACAAAATCCACTGTAGCTGTAAAGTATTTCTTTCACATTTGAGGCATAGTGACCCAACTTCTAAAGCAAAAACAAAGACAGACAAAACCAAAAACATACAAACATAAACACCTGAATTACTATTTGCACCTAAAAAGTTCTTTGGATTATTTTAGCAACAACACGACAATTTGCATAAAGTACTTGTCGTATGAACGAACGTAGCAGAAAGAAGTCTAATTAAAAATTCAGTATGAATTTAATTTAATTAATAAATTACGAATAAAACGAGTACGTTGATGTTCATTAAAATTTACATTTTGAATTCTTATTAAAACCATTTTAAGACAACAACTATAACAACAAAAATTCTACTGAATATTGCCATCCCAACAAACACCCGGCCATAACGATTTCATACCTAAACAATTATAATTGTGTTTGAGTTTTTATTTCTCAGCCATTCCTGTTTCGTATTAGATAAAATAATTTATAAACTATTTCTGATTGATTTAATTTGAGAACAATTCGATATAATATATGCTCATCTTTATTCTTAATTTAAGTGTAGAAGACCGATAAAAAAATAACTCCAAGCAGCGTAGATACACCGCATTGGTGCAAAAGTTCGACAGTTCGACCCTGATAAAAAAAAAATATTCCTATTGAAAGAATGAAAGTCTTTGTAAGTCTTATTTTACACTTATATAATGTATAAATTTAAAAAGCGGTTACGCTTTTTATACCCTTCAGCTTCATGAGAAGTGTATAAATAAGTTTGTCATTCCGTTTGTAATTTCCACAATATAATTTTCCGACCCTATAAAGTATATATATTCTGGATCCTTATAGATAGCGGATTCTGTCTGACTGTTGAAATTAATTTTCTGAAGTACCCCGATATCTTCGGGATCCAAATCTTCAATAATTCCGTCAGACATGCTTTCGAGAAATTTGTTATTTAAAATCAGCAAAATCCGTCCATAAATAACGGAGATATGAGCAAAAATCCGAGACAACCTCTGAAAATTTCATTAAAAAAACTAATAGCAGAAGGCCATTGTAAGCGGCATGTGACCACGAACGGCAAAAAAGAATTTTTTTCAACTTTGCCGCTTAAAACGATATTTCCATACACATGTATATATGTATATAATATGTGACATATGAGTTTAGTTAAAAATTAAAATTTATTTCCATTTTCCTAATTCTTTTTACACAATGTACACGCTAATACATTGCCGTCCGCGGCCGCATGCCGCTTACATTGGCCTTACATTAATCGACAGATGGCGTTGATCAAACAAAGTGTATTAATATTGTTACGAATAATTTCATCAACAGATGGCATTGATCAAACAAAGTGTATTAATATTGTTACGAATAATTTCATCGACAGATGGCGTTGATCAAACAAAGTGTATTAATATTGTTACGAATAATTTCATCAACAGATGGCGTTGATCAAACAAAGTGTATTATTATTGTTACGAATAATTTCATCAACAGATGGCGTTGATCAAACAAAGTGTAATATTGTTACGAATAATTGCATCGACAGGTGGCGTTGATCAAACAAAGTGTATTAATATTGTTACGAATAATTTCATCGACAGGAGGCGTTGATCAAACAAAGTGTATTAATATTGTTACGAATAATTTCATCAACAGATGGCGTTGATCAAACAAAGTGTAATATTGTTACGAATAATTTCATCGACAGGTGGCGTTGATCAAACAAAGTGTATTAATATTGTTACGAATAATTTCATCGACAGGAGGCGTTGATCAAACAAAGTGTATTAATATTGTTACGAATAATTTCATCGACAGGTGGCGTTGATCAAACAAAGTGTATTAATATTGTTACGAATAATTTCATCAACAGATGGCGTTGATCAAACAAAATGTATTAATATTGTTACGAATAAATTCATCAACAGATGGCGGGTTTATCGACATAATTATGCATAATATAATTATGCATCCACAACAAAGGTGAAGGGTATATAAGATTCGGCATAGCCGAATATAACACTCTTACTTCTTTTTATTAAATATTTGCCATGAGAGACCATACTATATTTCAGTCAGTGTTCATTTTTATGTTTTCTGGGTTATTTTATGTATCTAAATAAAAATACAGGCAAAACCCAGTATAACGACGGTATGTTATTACGCCCATTCGTTATGTAGATTTTACTTGCAACAAAACCAAAATTATAAACAAATTCTCTTGGTAGAGAGTTATTACGGAATTCTTGATAACTTAATATAATTGTCAGTGTAAAAAATATAGTCATTCGTTTTTGTTTTTGTTTTATTTTCTTCTCAACATTAGTCATATCGAGCATAATATTGTTTATATCGAGGTTTTACTGCGGCTGGAAGTGTTAATATAATAATCTGATTGCACACCGCTTAGTTGATTAAATCAAATTTCTTTATAGAAAAAAACGTCTAAATTTCTCAGCGATTGCAGAGAACATTATACACAATTTGCAAAAGACATAAAAAAACTTAGGATATTATATTCCGCTGTGACGAATATTATATCCCACCACCACCATAACACGACCACCTGACCATGGCTAGATCATCGTATATTCTGAGACTTGGAATTTCATATATTACACAGTGATACAAAATTGAATGAAATAGAAACCTGGGACCGGATATAATTTTTCTTGTAGGGCTTGTCGAGTAAAACAAGATTCCAATAGTCAAATATGCCGGACACCTCCAAAATCCGGATTCACGATTAAAAAAAAATCGGCGCATTTAAAAGCCTGTAATTTTGTTGATAATGATCCGATTTTAAATTTCTTACGTTGTAATCGTAAATAAACGTACTTTTTGAATAAATTCAATAGTATTATAGTTTCTTAATAAAATAATGTGTAAAAACGTCACCAAAGTTGAAAAATGTTTGAAAAATCAACAAAATTTGTGTTTGCTCGACAATACAGCCAAATTTCTCAAGTTTTCTTAGATAAATTATATATCATCCGAAAGATCTCAGTTTCTTCTTTTCAAATCTGGTGCGTGTTATTTGTGTGTGAAATTACTCGTATATGTATGAGTGGAACGATAGTCACAACATACAGCCGTAAAATGTATGCATCCTTGAAACAAATTCATGTTCCATTTTGTATGTCTTCAATTTTGAAAAATAGTTTTTAGTTTATTTTGTATGAATTTTTGTTGCCATAATACGAGCATTCCACATGGTTGCAGGTAGCAAGTGCTTTGTTTTAAGATATCTAAAGTTTGTTTACTTTACTTGCTATCGATACTACCAAATATCATGTAGTATTTTTCCTTATCCTACTCTATATTGTTTGTTTGACATTTTAGTGAGCCCGAAGTGATGCGAGTAAAATTTCATGAAATTTCCCCCACCAGTGGCAAGGAATTTGAAGCACTCACTGATGCATCTAAAATAGACTTGGTAAATATAAAAACGAGATGTATTGAACAAGACGCAGTGAGATATTATAAAAACAGGAAGGTGACTCACATTCTAGCATTTTTAATTTTAGCCAGAAGAACTCATAATTTAGATGTTGCATTAAAAGCCTTCCTAAGATGTGATTCAAAGCTAGTGTGTATAATATGCGTTTCGAATAAAAAAAATGCTGAAAATCTTTAACCGGAAAAACCATAATCCTGCATAAAAAACTAAAGGTTTAAATATATAAAACTTATAGCAAGGAATTAAAATGAAATTAAATCATTTAATGCAATATATAGTAATTTCTACTCCCAAAAATACTGGAGTCAAGGGAGTCATTAATACGTAAAAATATTTTATATAAATATTTAAATACTTTATTGTTTTGTAAGTGATAGAAGAACAGGGACTTAAATCAAAGGTAACATCGTAATATCCGTTCAAGAAGTGCTGGTGTCCTGCCAAAAAAAAAAAAAAAAAAAACGTGCCAACTAATCGCTAATTTTTGTCGCAGGGGTTGTTGTATCTTATTTTATAGGGTAGTAGTTCTATAAATTTCCATATGTAGTATGGTTAATAATTGACACTTTTGATCAGCTAATACATACTTTTCGGCACTACGATCAATATTTCGACGTGTTACAAACGGAATATTAAACTTAATATGTGCTCATATTCTTGGTGGTAGACATAATAATTATGCAAACAAAAATGCAAAATACAATTACAAGGCCAATGGTTATGAATAGTTTAAAAACTAAACTTATATAGAATCAAAGAAATAGCGCATACAGTTGCGAAAAGTGAACGCTACAGTGCAGATATTTGAAAAATTTCAGAGGAATTTAAAAATACATAGTTTTATATACTTAGTTAGTTATAAATAGTTTTAAAAAGATGCTGCTGATAAAATTGATTTGTAACAGGCTAATGGCCATGAATCAAACGTTCGACAGAGGTAAATGAGATAATATTTCAACATTGGACAATTAAAAATGCTAATTTCAATTCGATTTCTAGATAAACGTCTTATTTCTTATCCACTTCTGGGCAAACCATGGCCCACGTTTGCAGTTATTGCCGTCTATCTGCTAATCGTCCTAAAATGGGGTCCTAAATTTATGGCCAATCGTAACCCCTACAAAGTAGACGGTCTAATGAAAGTGTATAATGTGCTACAAATCATCATAAATAGTTTGATATTCTACGAGGCCATAAAATACTCCTACTGGAGAGACGACTTTAAGATGGTTTGCGAAAAATACGATCCCAATGATACACGTCCCATAACAATGAAATTGGTGCGACCAGCTCTACTATATTACTTTTCCAAATACTTGGATATGTTCGACACGGTAAATAGGGCATAATTTAATGCCATCTAAGTACAATAGTAATTACCACAAATTTCACATTCCTTCCCAGATATTCTTTTTGGTGCGTAAAAAATTCAATCAAATAACATTTCTTCATGTGTACCATCACACCTTAATGATAATGGCCGTCTATATTTATTGCAAATTTCTATTCTGTAAGTTTAGTTTATATACGAGTGTACATACATATATGCAATTTTCAAATTAGTTACACTTTTAATTTTCTCCGCTACTTCGATTTTTATTTCAGCATCTCATTTCACCGCAACTGGTGTCCTCAATAGTTTCATACATATTTGTATGTACTCATACTACCTGCTGGCAGCCCAAAAACCCAATATCAATTTGGAGCCATGGAAACGTACTTTGACTGGCATGCAACTGATACAGTTTATATTGTTGGCCGTAAACTTTGGTGTGCCGCTCCTCAATAATTGGTGCAAACTACCAATTACTTGGTTGATGGTGGCATTTGTACAAAACTCATTCATGATTGTACTCTTTTCAAATTTCTATTATAAAACATATATTTTAAAAGACTTAAAAAAGAGGAAAAACATTAACTGATTACAAAATTCATGCAATTCATGAAATGTCGCATTTATATTTATTATAAAAACAAAATTGTGAATAAATTTTGAGATTAATGTATATTGACTAGGCATCTATCAAATAAGTAATTCAAAAATCCCGCTTTAGCTATCTTTTTGGCAAAAAAATACAGGAAAAACACACTGGAGTGCTGTGCCGAATCTTAAATGCCCTCCACTTAAATACAAAAAAGGAAAAAAAATTACATAATTGCACTGGTTATAGGACTAGAATATACTTATTTTGTCTTAGCGACAACATAATTTATTTCAAATATTTTGAAATTTTATCTAATTTTGATCATTTAAAATTCATGTAGTTACCAATTCTTATCATAATTTACAATCTTGAATGTAATTGAATAATTTATAAAATTAAAAAAACATTTGTCCATATTTACCACAATTTAAAAAACAGACTATAATAAAAGAGTAAGATTATAATGTAATGGTTCCTTTGGTTGAATTTGATCTCAATAACTTCATTCACAAGAGATTAATGGGTGCCATTGTAAAAGAGGTCCAATTATGCACTGATAGCTTCTAAATCCAGTATCCAGTAACGTGATTTCTATGTATTTAAGGCTTATTTTGGTTGAATTTCATCCCAATAACGTTGTATAGTTGGTTGTTATACTCTGAAGTGGACTTAATTCGACAGTTATTGCCAATTATTTACTTACAGCTACAAAATCCAGTAATAATTGACGTATAACCGATATTAGTACAATTTCTAGATTACAATTTCTGATCTGTTTAAAAGTTGGTTCGATATCGATATTTATTAAACATGTTTGTGGGTTCAATTATATTTCGGAAACGGTTCTTATATGACAGCTATGAAAAATTATGAGCCGATCTTCTTAAATTTCGAAACAGAGAATTTTATTCATACGAGGATATCTCAAGTCCAATTTCAACATAACAACAGTATATTTAAGACACATTTTTATATAAACTTAAACTTCTGATGTGGTCCTTATATGGCAGCTGTGACCAATTATGGGCCGATCACCATCAAAATTAGTACAACAATTTGTTGTTATTTATATATAAGGATTATTTATGTCGAATTTAAGCCTGGTAACAATATTTATACCAGCTTTATACTAGTTAAGTGAATTTTGGAAGTGGACTTCATATGAGGTCTATGGTCAAGCAAAATATTAGTTGCTGTAAGTTGATATTCAAATTTTAAACGCAATTATGTATCATTGAGTCATATTTCGGGAAGATATTTGAAATTTTGGACCGATTCTTAATATTTTCATCACAGTTTCTTCTTTTATCTTTGAAAATGTTATTTCGATATTTCATGGTCGTATCTACAATATATTTAAAAAAAATTGCACAAAAAAAATTTTTAAAAATTATCAATTTTTATGGTGGTTGCCCCACCTTTTGTTGCATAACTCTGGTTCTACTATACCGATTTTGGTAATTTTCAATACCAAAGTTAACTACAAAATAGAAAATATTCTTCGGAAAATTTCATTAAGTTAAGTTGTGTAATTTGGATGTGAGAGTGTCAGATGAATATTATCAAAGTTTCACACAGAATGACAATCGTAATATACCCTCATTTACCACTTGTGATGGTGGTATAAAAAGGTACCGGTTACTAAGTGACTTTTTTTTTAACTAACAATGAAAATTCAAAATTCTGCAAAACCTTTGGCTTTTATGTTTCTGTCATAAAGCTTATAACGATTAATTCCTTGTTCTTGTGCGAAGTGTTTAATTATGTCCGGTAGATGGATACAATATATGTATGTACGTGTACATATAACCCATCATACACTAATGTTAGCTCTCCTATTTAACCCCCTTATTCAGAAACGATTATTAAATTTAACAAACGTTTATTAAGGCAGATTTGCACATAAAAATTTGCTTAATAAACGTTTGTTAAATTTAATAATCGTTTCTGAATAAGGGGGTCAATGTTTAATCTTACATGTATTTATTTTTTTTACTATATCCTGCTTTTGCTAAATAATGAAAAAGTCGGATTTAAAAATGTGGATAAATTATTTGGGATTTAGATTAAAAAGCACATTAGAAACTGTTAATACTCGTTGTATTATTTTTATAAATAAAAACAAAATGAAATGAAATTTATTGCGCTGTATTGCGTTTTCCATAAAATTATT
The DNA here is from genome assembly GCA_950370525.1 of Bellardia bayeri. Taxonomy (NCBI): domain Eukaryota; kingdom Metazoa; phylum Arthropoda; class Insecta; order Diptera; family Calliphoridae; genus Bellardia; species Bellardia bayeri. Next base: position 101,715,207 of record OX493266.1, read on the forward strand.
AATAAAAGTATAAATAATAATGGGAAGATCATTTTCTTTGTGTGGAGGTTTTGTTTAATGGTTGAATGAAAAGGAAATTAAAGTTTAATGACACAATATTATGTTGTATACATTTAAAAGAACCATTAAATGTATATTTAAATTTTAAAATAGCAATGAATATTAAATTTTTACATTTTTTACAAACATTTTTTTTTTTGCTACTATATTTTTAGTTTTATTTTTGGTGTCTTACCATCAAATTGAAGGTAATTTAATGCAAAGTTCTATGTTAAATACATTCTTAAAAAGTTTTTGAACTTTTAAAATTTTAAACTCATTTTGCACCGATTTATAAAAAAAGAAAAACAAAATTGTATAGGAGATCTTTTAATAAAAAAACAGATTTTTTTCAGGTTCAATGAACGAAAGTGAAAGTTAAAGTCCCTAATGGTCTTTCAGAAATCTTTATAGTTCATTGCGATTATGTAATTATTTAATTTGTTGTATGTATGTATCTATATGTATATTGAACTCTGAAACATTAAATATTGACAACATCATGGGTAAAGCAACAAAAAACTGTGCACCCTACAATAGTTATGTTAGATACATTTTTATATGATCCAAAATAAAAACTAGAATAATTTTTTTTTCTTGAACCAGCACTCAGGGATGGTCCCTACTTATGCAATGCATTATGTTGGAAAATAGGTTATGGAAGGGATGATAGAGGGAGTAGTGTTTGTGAACATTTGACTTGAATTTTCCTATATTGAATGTGGCAGGGAATACTTCTGCTGGTAGTTTGTTCCACATACGAACAGTACGGCTAAAGAACGAATTTTCCCTGTAGTGTGTTGTGCGATCCACTGTCCAGTCGACCACAAATGGATGAGCCCTGACTGAAGAACGTGTATTACGTAAAAAACTGCGATTTCAGCAGAACACATTCATTTATATTATCGATAGAACAGTGAAACACAACCCACACTGCAACGGTGCTCCAATGAATCAATAGAGTTGGATACCCTACTCTGTCACCGATAAGCATCTTCGCCCACTCCTGTAAGCGGCCGAGTAACACCAAAATAGATTCCGAAGCACCGGCCCATACATGAGAGTTGTATTGCATTTTCAATCAAATATTGGTGGTGTAAATAGTAAGAAGATCAGATGGAGTAAAGTATTTTCTACTCCGTTAAAAAAAAAAACCAAGGCACTAGAGCGCTTCTTTCGACACTTGAAAAATGTGTTTGGTCCAGCGGACATCACACTGGATACTCATACTAGAACGTCAAGAGCGAGCGTCTGATTCCTTAATATTTACACCGCCTATAAAAACAGATGAAGCAACATGATCTCTTGTGCGTTTGTGCGTTAATAAACAACACTGAGTCCTATGTGCGTTAAAATCGACTCTATTCGCACAAACCCATTCCGAGATTGTCTCAAGATGTCGGCTCAGCGTAATTGAAATTATTCATGCAATTATTGGAAGATATTTTGTACTATTCTAATGAAAATCAGTTCTGACTCAAAATGTTTACTTTTTTTGTTTTTATAACATTTCGTACAACATCCTGGTTTATACGGCCATATTTTATTCCATTATTCAAATTAATACTATAAACATTAAATGCTGACGCTTCCCAACAGTTGCAAGACAAGCTTTAGTAATCACTTTTTGCAAATTGCGGGTCTATTTTGTTAACTACGTGACGGATTTTGAGGTTTCCGTGGCTGTGTTCTATTGAAAACATTTCCAGTATTTCAACTATTGATTTTATTTCAATATGCCCAATATCAGCCTTTGTTAATGATTTTTTCATTGTTCTCATGTTGAGCAGGGACCTTTGATATTCGAGGTGAGGTCATACAGTTTTGGCTGCACTATGAGCTGTTTTATACACATATTCTTTAATTTGTAGTCTGTGTTACGAAATGTTGATTTAGAATTACAATTAAATGTAAATTATATTCGTAGATAACATTTTAGGCAGCAAAATAAAATGAAATTTTAAGCATGAAGAACTTAAACAATGCGCATAACGAAATTTTGTATAGAAAACAAAAAAATTCATTTGATATAAGACCAGCTTACCAAACACATCTTATTTTCTCTTTTATTTATTTCAATTTAATTTTACTAAAAAGTTACTGAAACGGCTTCTTATGATTCTCGTTCTTTGTAACGTTTATAAAATTTATTCAAATTTTTACATAAAAGGCGTAAAAATTGAAACGAGCGTACTGGAAAAAAGAAATATATTAAGTAAATAAAAAAAAAATAAAAAAAAAAAACAGAGTGCCGTGGAAGACAGATAAAAAAGAAAAGTGCTTTATTTATACACGTACAACATAAATACTTATTATTTGCCACATAAAACCAAAAACAAAACAAACGAACCAACAAACAAACAGAAAAAGTAAGAAATGTTTTATGTTCTAAAATATTTATACTGTTTAGTGGCCGAAGTCTATGCAAAGAATGCAGGTAAATTTGAATAATTTGAAAATGTTGTAAAAATGAAAAAATATATTTGTATATACATACATACATACATAAATACATATACTAGTATGTATGTATATATATATGTACATATAAGCATAAACATAGAGTAAATTAATAAAATTTTACATAACCGCCATATTTGAGAGGTTTATTTCTTTCATTTTCATTTTTATTTTGATATGAATTCCAATTCTCCCATTTTACAGATCCACGAGTTCAGCACTTGCCCCTGGTATATTCGCCTCTGCCAATGATTGTAATTTTATCATCATATTTGGCGTTTGTTCTGCATTATGGCCCCAAATGGATGGAGAAACGTCAAGCCTTTCAACTCAAATATATAATGCGTGTCTATAATGCTGTACAAGTTGTAGCCAACATTTTATTGTTCGTTTATGTGAGTTTCAAAATATTCCGGTCATATTTCACGTTATTTCTTTCGCTCTCATACACAAATACATATGTACATATGTATGTATGTATATTAATCGCTATGTTGTGTATGTGACGACCATTTGCTGCTGGAATGTCTATCTATCTGAGTGTCTGTCCGCTGCTCGGTCAGCCAGTAAACATTTTAATTTATTTAATGGATTCTTTATTCTTTTTACATTTTTAAAACAGGGCATTCCGAATTCATATGGTCAAAAAAATTTTAGCTTTACATGTCAACCCGTTGATCCTACAAACACTGAACCATGGATGATACGTCTACTTTACGTAACGTATGGTTATTATCTAACGAAATATTTGGACCTCTTTGATACGGTATGTAGCAAACTAATACTTGCAACATTATAAAGTACTTACTTATATACAAACATATACATATACATATTTATATTCACATTCATTTCACATTGACTATGTAAAAGTAAATAAGTATATTATAAACTAGAAATTGGAATGTGCACTGTTTTGAAATATGTAGTTACATTTTAAATAATTTGTAAATGTATCAAGTGACGTTTACGTAATGACGTTACCTATAAACTGACAAGAGTGTCATAACTTGAAATTTTGCAAACTTAAATTATTCTTCTTTAAATGATTTTAAAGTTTATTTTTTTTTTTTTTTGTCAAACTGATCAATAATTGAGTTTTTTATTAAGCAAATGTAATCAATGCACACTGGGCCGGTCAATAATCAACTTTAATTAAATCATCTCCTTAAACATGGTATCGAAATAAAGTCAAATAAGCGATTAGGGATTGAATTGTCCGATAAAGAAATAATGAATTCTGAACACAAATATTAAGGCCAAATATGTAACTCAATATCTGTTTGCATGACAATACCATGTTTTTTAAAATAATTTTTGTAAGAACATTTTCAGAATCGTTGTTATAAAAAAAAAACAAGAAAGAAAATTAGTCTAACCCCCTTATTCAAAAACGATTATTAAATTTAACAAACGTTTATTAAGACAGATTTGCATATAAAAATTTGCTTAATAAACGTTTGTGTAGCTATATTCTTCAGATCAATAATATAATCATAATAATAATAATGAATTATTCTTTCATATGAATTGTCTGATCTAATAAGTTATTTTACAGAAAACAAATTAAGTAATTTATTCATCAGCTTTGCTTTTAAATTAACAACTTACGAGTGCATACATGCAAGCGAAATAATATATTAGAATTATACATTTTAAAGCAATTGTATTTTATACTTGCAAACTAATGCCCTTAGTCATAAAAACCAAGTAAGAAAGTATAGTCGGTCAAGCCCGACCATATAATACCCTGCACCCAGTATATCAATAAAACAGTTTTTCATATATGGGCGCTATATGGGAGATATTATCTATTATGGGCCGATCATCCAAAACTTTAGTGCCATGACTTCCGTGAATATAAATATAAATACGTTTAAAAGATTTGTGAAAGTTAAAGTGAATTACGAAGAGGGTCTTATATGGGAGTTTTGAATATTTATGAACTGTCTATTATAAAATTAGGTGTCATCCTATTTGTACATAAGAAACTCAATTTTGTTAAATTTTATTCGGATAACAACATTTTTAAGAGATTTATGGTCCTTAAAGTAATTTTCGGGAAGTGGGCCTTATATGGAAGCTACGACTAGTTATGGACCGATCATCATAAAATTCTACCATTTTATATGTACTATGAGCCTCAAAAGTGAGTAAACACAACAAATTATTTGATTTTTTTAAGATAATGAAAATCCTAAAATCTATCCATTTTTAATTATTCATTAAGGTAAAGCGTATTTTCATACATTATTTGCAATGATTTTATGCATATAAATCGATGCACATTCTAAAATATTTCCATGACTTAGTAATTTTTATAAATAAATTTTAAACAAATATATATAAATTCGTTAAATCGAGGAATTCGTTATAGTGAGGGTCGTTATATCGAGGTTTGACTGTATATATTTAAATATATTTAATTAACCGCTTCGTTCTTTGAAGCCGCTCGCACACATTAAATACCTAATTCACATAGTATGTACATGCAAACTTTGTATCCACGTACGAGCATTAAAGTGCTGGAGTGTTTAAAGAGTCTATGCGAAATATTTACATATTACTACATATATGTTACTATTTAGACAATTTATTTAGCTTAAATTTTGTTTGTATCTTTCCATGCATCAATCCATCAATCCTTTCGCAGATATTTATAGTGCTGCGTAAGAAAAATCAACAAATAAGTTTTCTTCATGTATATCATCATGCCGGAATGGTGTTTGGAGTTTATATATTTATGACATTTCTGGCAGGTAATTTTACGGCATATTAATATACATACATATACATATACATATGTATGTATACATATACATATATTTGAAAATGTAATTCGTTGTTATTTTGTTTTGGTTTTATTTTTCTTTTTAGGAAGTCATGCAACCATGCTGGGGCTGATTAATCTTCTTGTACACACAGTAATGTATTCGTATTATTTCATCACATCGCTGAGACCAGTTAAGGAGACACTTTGGTGGAAACGTCACATCACACAATTACAATTGGTTCAGTTCGGCTATTTGACTGTTCACTTTCTATTAGTGATTGTCCGCAATACTTGTGCCCATCCAAATGTAGTGGCACTTGTTGGTTTTATCCAAAATATCTTTATGTTTGCATTATTTTTCGAATTCTACTACAGGGCATACCTAAAGAAATCCAAGGCAACTGATGCAAGTTATCACAATCGCGATGCTAAAGAAAAAATAAGCCATTTGAAAGCAGGAGAACAATCTAAATCTAGTTAGTAATTGATTGCCATTACACATGTGTTGCAACAGAAATCATGTAAAATTGCAAGTAAATTTGTAAAATATTAAGTACGCAGTACTTTAGAGCCTTTTTTTACACATTTACACATGACTTTTAAATAATAATAAAAATCCCAAAACAAAATGTTCAAATTTTAATTTCTCAGAAAAATATACTGAATATAATAAACAATAAAACAAGTTAGAATACTATATTAGTCTATGCCGAATCCTATTCACCCTTTACCTCATTAGATACTAAATGAAATACATATTTACATTAATCAACATTAAGCCAAATACTAAAAAAAAGAGTTAATTATAATTAATATGATTTTGGAAGTGTCCAGGTGTAAACATTTGAATTTAGACAGAATCGTATCCATGTTTTTTTTTGCAAATCCTTTGTTTTTGTAAAATTTACTTCAACTGTCGGAAAGAATTTAATTTCTTTGAAATATTCTTCATTGCTAAATTGTTTTTTTTTATTCATTCATTAACATATTTAGAAATTGAATTATTACAAAAAATGATTGCCTCAGCGTCCATAGGGACATTTTTGAGGCCAGTTGGCAACCAGTTTAAAAGCTTATCAAATTATTAAATTTATAAGTATTTGCAAAATATATATCTACATAGTTAGTTAGAATTAAATTAAAAAGGGAATATTGTTACAATAGAAGCATTTCCAGGTTGTCAAATAATGTTTGAATGTTTTTTATAGTTTCTGGTAGCCTCTTATATTCCAGACTACCCATATGTCCAACTCTTTGTTTAGTTTTTTCAAAACGACAGAAGCTTATACTCAAATTTCTCGCATTTCTTGTATCAAAATTAAGTTTGATTTCTTAAAAATAGGGATAGTATGATGGCCAATACTATGTATAGATTTATAAACATACAGCAAGAGTTGCATTTTGGAAGAATTTTTGGTGATATATCTTTGTATAATGGTAAAGTAGAAAAAGTCATTGGAAGATTGAAAATTGTTTTTAGAGCTTTATTTTGAGATCCTTGAAGTGACTTAAGCTCCTTACACAATAGCTAAGTAGTTTAAGTGGCTCTGAATTAACAATTTAGTTTTAGTGTTAAATTTATTTTTGAATTTATAAATCAAACCAGTAGCTGATGCAATTTTTGATTTTAAAGATTTTATATGTTAAGTAACAACGACAAATTGCTTTGCAGGGTTACACTAAGATACTTTATTGAAGAAACTTCGCTCACAAGTTTACCATCCACAAGTACACTAAAATTTTGTCCATGAACCTAAATCTATGGCCTAAATCTTAAGACGTTCGTCTTCTCAGCATTTAAGCATAACTTGTTAATTCTTGCGTACTCCATTATCATTGCTGCATGATATTCCATCTGAACTTTAAGAGCAGTTTCATGTTTATATGGATAAAACACACTTATGTCATCTGTAAACATAATCTGATTTCCAAAAAGTTTTAAATTTTTTAAATCATTGAGGTAAATACTAAATAGTAATGGGCCCAATACACTCGCTTGTGGGACTCCATACTCAACCACACCTACTGAACTTTTGAAATTATTTACTTCAACATACTGCTTTCTGTTATATAAATAACTTTTTAATAGGGTAAGTGCTTGATCATCCACTCCATAATACAGGGTGGGCCAAGTTTGACTGACTGATTTGAACTGCTTATAACTTTTGTGGCTCTTGCGGTATGAGCTGTAGCTCCATCTTGCTGGAACCATATGTTACGATTATTGAGAACTATCGGAGGTAAAAAATTTTCCAACATGGTCCGGTATACCACCCCAGAGACGGTTTGTGGTTCATTAAGCTCATTTTCGAAGAAATATGGACCAATAACTTTATCAGCCATGATATATATATATATAAGCTTCTCAATCAGAATTTTATGCTCTACTAGATCAAACGCCTTTGGAAATTCCTAAAAGATTCCCGCCACACCGCCAAATCCTTCATCTAATCCTTTACATATGGTATTTATTACATTAACGACAGCTTCTCCTGTACCACATCCTTTTTTAAATCCATATTGCCATTCATAGCAGTAGCAGGTTTTCGTTAAAATATGACGAGAGTTGTTTATAAAGTATTTTTTCAAAGATTTTGTCAATAATTGAAAGCAAAGCTATTGTCCTAAAGTCTTCCACTTTCACAGCACTAGCAACTTTGGGTATTGGTACGATTTTTGCAATCTTTAAATCTTCAGGATATGTAGCAGTAGCGATCATGTTGTTGAATATTTTTGCAAGATGAGCAGGTATAGTACCTTCCCATTGAAACAAAATTTTAGGTGAAATCAATAATAAATTGTTTAATAAAAACTCGTAAACCATTTATTGGGCTTTTGTTAAAAAAAAAACAAGTTGGTAAAACATAATTTAAAAACCTCACACAAGTACATATGGAAGTTTTTCAGAAATATTTGTATACACAAGGTCTATCTTATATTTATTTAATTAAATAAGTTTTATCATAAACGTCATTTTAAGAAAGAAAATAAAAACTTAAAAATAATAATAAAATAATATTTACTAATAATGCACTAGTGCCAAGTGAATATTTTACACAGAATTGTCCTACTTAAATTATAATAGCATATTGCTACGTTTATCAGTGTTATTGAAATTTGGTTAAGAACACCTTTCCTGACACTTGTTCAATTTCCTATTTCAATAATTCATACAAGTGTAGATGAAATTTTTGATTTGATTTGTGACAAACGAACGAATACACAGCAATCAGAAAACAATGTGCAGACATTTAAAGAACTGAATTCTATGTATTCTATTTATTACAACTACATATTTTAATTGTTTGCAAATAAAAGTTATGTTTTATTTTCATTTTTATTTATCAGTAATTGGATGCTCAATCATCATCAATCTGACGTTATATGAAATCTGACATAAACTTCATTTAAATGAACTAATGTGTTGAAATACCAAATCAGATAATGACTTTTCACTAATTGTATTTATTTTTAATGCCTATATGTGCATACATACATATGGACTCGTATATTGGACTGTGTTTGCTTTGCTTAGGAGTGAACTTGAGCATTTGGTCGTGAATTTCTTACATACAAAATTTATATATTCTTTACATTCTGATACTGTGAAGAAACTGCAGAATCAGATACTTTTATAAGCAAATCGGTGATTTCCCTAATATCAATGAAACTAAAGACAAAATAACAGTTTTCTGTAAATTTTTAGCTATTAAGAGTTCTTCTTACTGCGAGAGAATAAGACAAGACGCAGACACCTAATAATAAATGAACACTTTTAGACTTCTTTTAAGCTGTTAAATGAGTCTGTTTATTCGATTGTCACAATTGTAAACGAAATGAACTTTTATCTGCGGCTTTAAATATTTTCACAATCAAGTTATTCTATGAAATCAACAAGATTTCACTTCTGTTTTTTGCTTTCATCGATTTGAATTTTTAATTCATAGAAAAATCAAGCAAATACTTATTTACACTGTACACTGAACTAGCACACGGGAATAAATAATTCAAAATATACATTATTACGTGCCTTAAAGAATTTAAGTACATATCGTCACCTAAAATGCCCAAAGACGTAACCCTCATTATCAAAATTTTACAGCAGAAGCAAAAAACATTATAAAATGTTATAAAATGAAAACTGTTTAATTGAAAATCACGATTTCTTCACATCTTCTCTTAATATATTATATACATATTATATACATATGTATATAGACGACAAACTTATTTCTGTAAAAAAATAATGTGGGTTAAGTCTTTTGTGTTTTATGAAAACGTTTAAATGATGTTACGTCTTTTTTCATTTTTTGAATAAAATCGTTAGTTTGGAACGTAGAAGCTTAAAATTTTTAGGAGCATTTTATTTTAGCTTTGTGTTCCAGATTCAATCAAAAAACGAATTTTGATTTTTTGAGGGTTACGTCTTTGGGCATTTCAGGTGACGATATGTACTTTTGTTTATATTTATTATTTTTTCTTGTTTGTTTTTTTAGCATATTGTGCTTTTTTTTTTTTGTTTATTTTCATAATTTGTATGGAAGGACTCTAGAATGGAAAGTCTATACTACGGGTACGTATGTATGTATATAACTAAAAGAATATAATAAATACATACATAGGTACATACATATGTATGTATTTGTACAAATAAATATTTGTTTTAATTTCTCTGCAATAATTTTTAACTTGGTTTTATGTTTGATTTAATCCAAAATTAATCCAAGTAAAAATTAAATACTCACATTAGCTTATGCTAATTTATTTAGTTTTAAATATTTTATTCCTTGTGCAATTAAAGCAAATCATATAATTGTGTTTATTAACAAACACTTCAAAATATTGCCTTCAAACGAACACAAACTATACGAATCAAATGAAATGGAATAAATACATATTTATATATAATACTCTACTCTACTTTACTCTGTTTATACATGTGTACATATGTACATATGTATGTATTTGCAAGTACAATATTGCATAAATATCTATTTATCTAAATTATTATAAATACACACATACTCGAGAAAGTATTTATTTACACAATATCATTGACATCATTATCAGCATAATTTTGAACATCATAATTATCATAAAATAGATTTTGCATTAAAAGTCTTTATATTAATAAATATTCACAATTATTCATTAGTCTGCATATTTATTCACATACACATACGAGTACATATATTTGTTCATATACATGTACATATACGTATATGTATATAAGTACATACATATGTATTGTATGGGGGCTGTATATGCAAATATTGATTATTTATTTTATTTAGATATTAAATAGTCTATTAATTGTGTACACAACACAGTCTATGTAGTTTTAAACAAAGGAAGACAAATAAGCTGTTTAATAACTAAATATGTACTTGGTAGAGTCAAAAATGCTAATTTGTAAAAGTTTTCACTCATTTAATGTTTGCAGGGATTAAATCCAATCACTTTAACACATACATACATACGTTTTTAATTTATGAATAAAAAATAGAAAATTAATGTTGAAATGTTCATAAAGCACTTCAAAATAAAACAAATACAACATAAAATATGTTACCACAGATTAAAATATGAAATGACAAATCCGAAAACAGGAGCTTTGTATTGTTTTGGAATAAATTCTCCTTGTGCTGCAATGAAATGCTTTAGAATTTTTACCAAATTGCCCATTTGCCTATTCTTTGAACAAATAAAAATAATTCGATAATATTTTAAGATGAGTGCTTTTTTTTATCGAACATAACTCAAATTTGGAATAAATCGGGTGGTTCGAAAAACAGTCGAGCCATTATTAAAGATTAGGTAAAAGCGATTCCTAAAATATGAAAATTAATCTGTCTCTATACAAAATACTCAATCAAACCTCAAAATGACCTTCTTCCACAATAATTCAATATTTCGTGAGTGTTTCAGAATCTTTAAAACCTGATATAAAATGTACCGAACCAGACTTCAAAAAGTAAAATATTCGTATGTTTCTTTGTAATTTTAGTTAAATGATTCTTTGCTGGAATAATAATACCAGAACATTGCTATTTGTGGCCGCAACATTAAATATCAGAAAAATACGAAATTAAATGAAATAAAATACAAGTAACAAAGTCAAGCCCTCCATAAAATACCCTACACCCAGTATATCAATAAAACAGTTTTTCAGATATGAGCGCTATATGGGAGATATTATCTATTATGGACCGATCATCCAAAAATTTAGTGCCATGACTTCCGTGAATATAAATATTATGTGGGTTAAACTATATCTCGATATAAATAATTTTAAAAGATTTATGGAGGTTAAAGTGAATTATGAAGAGGGTCTTATATGGGAGTTTTGAATATTTATGGACCGACCATTATAAAATTAGGTGTCATCATTTCTGAACATACGCAATTCATTTTTGTTAAATTTAATCGGATAACAACATTTTCAAGAGATTTATGGTCCTTAAAGTGATTTCGGGAAGTGGGCCTTATATGGGAGCTACGACTAATTATGGACCGATCGTCATAAAATTCTACCATATTATATGTATATATACGAAACATATTTGTGTTCAATATTATTTGGATACCAAAATTTTTAAAAGAGTTATGCTTCTTAAAGTTATTTTCGGAAGTAGGCTTTATATGGGAGCTACGACTAGTTACGGACCGATCTTCAAGAAATTTTTAGATGTGATTTAGCTTCATTTATTACTCATTTTTGGTGAAATTTGTTTGCATACTTGCATAGTTGAAAGATTTATGATCGGTAAACCCCAATTTCGGGAGGACATTTGTATGGGGGGCAGGTGAAATAATGGACCGATTTCCACCAGTTTCAATCCCATCCATCATTGGGCCAAAAAAATATCACGTACTAAATTCTATCGAAAGTGTTTCTGAGTCGATCGGTACACTTTAAGGTGGGTGGTGGACCAATATTTTTCTGGGCGTTACAAACATCAGCACAAATCCAATATACCCTCCCCACTATTGTGGTGTTTCGCTTATTTTCGACTGTTTATTTACCGATCTGGAAGATTATTTGAGAACAGAGAGTATTTCTGCTACAGTTTAGCTTCTAATAAATTCTGTACAAAAAACCATACTTGTCTTTCTGCTTATTTATATCAATATTTTCATAATATTCAATATTAATATTCTCATGACTATATTAGTTATATTAATACCACATATAGCTTCGTAAATTATTTAGAAGGTTTTGTAATCCTAAATTAAATAGCACACAGAAATACGAACATCGCTTAATCGACTTCGATATCTAGGATGCGATTGAATATTGTTAAACTAACTAACTACCAACGAAAAGGTAACTCGTGGTGAAAGCTATAAAAAAATGTAGAATAATTGGGAAAATTGGTAGTTTTTATTATAAAAACCTGGTGCAGTGAAGTAAAGACAAGAGATGAAGTAATATAAGATGAAATAATAAACGTTATACAATGGTATAATGTTTGTGACACAAATCTACTCGTATACAACATAAAACCATGCCCCTTATTAATTTAAGAACGTTCCATCTTAAACAAAAAAGTTATTGTAAAATTTCTACTAACTTTTTAAATATTTGTATAAAATACATGTAAACTTTTGACTTTAAATTGAAAATACTCATTCAAGTTTTGTACAGTGTAAATATCTGAGTATATCATTCGTTGTAGCATATACTGTACGTGTTCGTGTAGGTTTTTGTGTATGCATGCATTTGTTGTTGTAATGTTTATATGCCATTAGCATGGCTTAGTATTTACTAATACCATTTAGCATCATTATAAACACAGCCACATAAGTAAATACACTGAAATTGAATATACGAGTAGGTATTATGTTCTTTCATAGAAAATATTATTTATTTGTCTTCGAAAACAATTGCACACAAAAATACATTAAATCCTATTGTAACGCGCTTGATTTACGTTTCAAAATGTTTGTGATGTCACTGGTACTACGAGCAACCAGAAAAAAATTTTAATTTAAAAATAATTTGCAAAAAAAAAAAACTTGAAAAAAGAAAATTTTTTCCACACGCTGAGATATTTCATAAAAAAACACACCTGTAATTGAGAAAATTCATCATTAGTTAAAATGCATTTTTTTATTTTTGTAAGAATCTATCTCGAATTATTAAATAAAAATTATTTTTGAAGTATATTTTTAAATAAACAATTTTATATATATTGTCCAGATTTGTATTCGATTTGAAATTAGAAAAATAGCTGAATATGTTCCTGATCTAAATGTCTGGGTCAAAATAGCCATATATTTGTAAATCATTAGTGGCATTGTTTATTTTAGAATATGTGAAAATAGATTTGCAATTATGTACGCCGTATACCGTCTATAGTAAAGGTATGTATGGTGTCCATGTATAGTACACGTATTATGTAATTCGCAATATCTACTTGTATTTGGTAATTTTAATATTTGTTTGTATACATGGTCAATCTTTCATTTACATAAATACTTATTTATAAATACACAGAAATCTATGTACAGAATGTACATATGTACTTATATTAGGGACATAACATTCTCAAATATGTCTAAAAATGTAAAATTATCAAGAGAAATGTTAACATTGCTGATGACGCCCTTGGCAAGGTAGAAAATGCATTCCAGTGTGCCATTTGTCTAGCAAAATATAACTTTGCAATGGTATTCTTCGAATTATTCATTTAAAAAATGAACTCAAGCCAAAAATTTCAGAAATTTTCTCTAATAAGAAATATGTTTTTGGGATCGCTACAAAAGTTTACTCATTAAACACGCTAATATTTGAAATCCTGATTTAAGTTTTGTCAATTTATACATTGTATCGAAGCAAAACAACATTATTGAAAATCTAAAGTAAGTATTTTATTAAATATTTTCAATTTTGTAGACTCAAAAAATTGTTTTTGCTGATGATATACAATTATTAGAATTAAAATTACTTAAAAATTGGTTCTCGCCCTAATACATTTGAGTGTTTTGCTAAATTCTTCTACGAAAGTATGCACGCCTGACAGATTGTGTAATCACATATGAATATTAAAGGTATTCACGTGACCATGTTAACCTTTGCAAAACTGCGAATATCGCACAATCACAACAACAACAACACCAACAACAACATTACATATGTATTACAATATACTGTTTATGTGTCTATAAGAAAGTTTGCATTTTTGCCAGTGTTAAAAATGGTCACGTGAATACCTTCATTATTTATATTTGTGTTTGTGTTTTGTATGCTCTCATTCCCAATACACACTAGCTGACTTACTTACTAACATCTGTATGTAAATGTAAATGTAAAAAAATTCTATTGTTTGTTTTCATCCGTAATTCTGAAATTTTGTAAAGTTGTGTTTGTTGCTGCTAAAATTGTTGTTGTTTTTGTTACTGTTATATAAATTTCCTGCTTTCAGAGAGCACATCCTATTTAATAGAGAACTGCAGGTTGTGTATTATACACAATTGAAGGTAATAATTTTAGTTGTTGATCTGTTTGAATTGTTTAATTTCCTTAAATTACTTAACAGTTTTTTTTATGAATTGCTACAGCAGAAACAATGATGACAAAATAACAAAAGGAAAACTTATTAATTTCAGGATAAAGATTAGTCCACCACTAACTGCAAGAATACATATACATATAGATATATAAACTAAATACATTTAAAGGACGATTTGAAATGCTGATTGGCATTAATTCATATTTTTTTCTTATGTTTATAACAGAAAACTATCTCTGGAATACTAAATTTAGAGAAGTTAAATATATTGAGAAAGGTAGCTTGGGACTGAGTACACAAGAACTCGATCCAACTTGTATTTTGTGCTTGAAACATGTCACCATATGGTGGAAAATTAAATTTCATGGAATTATTTTCCATATTCCGATATCTAGTTTATATCGGAATTTTACATAGAAAGACGAACAATATACTTTAAAATGGGGTTTGTAAACAGGACACAATTTTCAATTGGTTTGTGACCAGAAATCTGCTTTTTTAGTTTATTTAAATTTTCAATGCAATAATTACTAGTAAATCATTTTACTTACATACTCGTATGTACATATTTAAATGAAAATGTTTATCACTTTTAAAAGATTAATTTTAAAATGACTATTAATCCTACAGAAAATGGAAAGGAATAAAACTGAATATCAATTGTCATATTCGTTTTTCATTGCCAAAGATTTAAAACTTAAGTCGGCTTTGATAAATCGAGAGCAAAACCTATGTTTATTAATTAGGGTGTATCATTGTTTTGTTTAATATATATATTATTTGTTAGTTACATGGAAAGTAAAACAAACAATGTTGAAGAATATAAAATTTAGAAAATTTTTCTTTTATATTATTTTATTGTTAACGCTCAAAGTATGGGAATCGGAATATAATGGATTACATACACCTGCTGAGAACGAGTATATGTACTCCCCTAATGTAAGCCAATAACAAATGTATGTATATGCATATGTATATATTTTTAAGAAAATATGTAGTACTAACCTGATAAACACATCTAAATACATATTAAATACTTTTCGATACAATTTATTTACACTTGTAAAAAACTTTTCTTTTCTTTTCTTTTCAATCAACATTAATATTTCATGCAAAAAAACACGTTAGTTGGCGTATTTTCATTGCTATTGTTTTTTTACATCGTATTTTGCTGTTTGAAAATCTTGGTTAACAATTTGTCTATTACAATTAACTGTACTTTGACTAATACCCAGATAAATATTATTTTATCCATGTACTTAAATTGCTTTTGCTCTCTAGTGACACAAGAAAAATGCAAAATTTTTCTAAATCAACATAAATTTTCTAAAAGAAAGAAATAAAAATAGAAAGAAAACCTTTAGGAAAAGCATAAATAAAGGTTTCCTTTAAAACAATCTTCACTTTGTTTCAACACTCTGCCGTGCACTCGGCAAGAAACTGCAAGGAAAAAAAAACTTAAAATGTAATAAACATTGTAGCCATGAGCCTGGTTCATGGTATTAAAATCATCAGAATGTATGTATGAGTACGAAAGTATATGTATTTATATATATATATATGTACGTATTGTACGTATTGTATGTTTGTATCAGAGTAGGAAGACGGAATAGAAAAAACCAATCACAGAGTGATGCCAAGTGAAAAATTATGTGTTTACCTGAAGGATATCAAAAGATCAAAAGCCTAATCGGATAAAATTGTGCACGTACTCACAAGAAACAAGGGAACACATTCTAAGCAAGTTGGTTGAACGAACGTACCGACAAACGACTAGATGTTGATTGGGAGTCAGTTGCTGAGTGGGTGGTTTTATGTTGGCAGCAACCATTAGATAGTGTGTTGTGGCATATTCAACCATATGCAAACAACAACACCTTGAAGCACTTTCTAGCTCAACTTTTACCTTGTCTTGCCTTGCTTTTAATACCAATGGGTTTGTTTTGGGGATAAACACAAACATACAAGTTTCGCCATAGAAACAGTGGATTTGTTATATTGCATGTTAACTAGAATGTAATGATAATATTTGTTTGTTTAATTTCGGTAAGGGATTGACGTTCGGCTGCTTCCTTTTTATCATGCCACCTGTCCCATTAGCTTTCTCCGGGATTTGTAATGTGTCTACTACCAGAATGTAATCTCCTGATCTGCAACTTTTAAACAGTTTCAAGACATCATATTGAAATTAACCTCTAAGTACTGGATACATCTACTCTATTAACATACATAATATGCCTACATAGAAATCCAGTTACGACACGTTTGTTGCAAGTGAGTTTCTTTAAGACTTTAAATTATCAACACCTTTAGAAATAATGATATTTGCTGCTCATTATGATACATATAAACTAAAAAATCACCAAGTATTTTGTTGCACTTTAGCCACGCTACCAATATTTTTATTTAGGCCACGTGAATCAACAGTGTATGGAAAATAGCAAATCTTATGGTATTCCTGTTACCTTAAACTGTGTGTCAATGTTCTTAAGAAAACATACCAAATTCAAAATTTCCAAATTCACACGGATATATATACCTACATATAAAGTTTCTTGTAGAAGCTAAAAAGTGTTTAAATATTAAGAAATGCTACATTACAAAAGTGCAATATGTCAGAATGTAGCGCAGCTCAAATGCCTGTTGATCCAAATCAAAAGTTTAGTAAGTAAAATGAATATAATTATACCCTACACCACCAATCGATTCAGAATCAATTTCTGCATAGTTTTAACGAAGTCGGTCCATCCGTTCATCTGGCCGGCTGTCCATGTAAACATTGTGCACAGAGTACAGGTCGCAATTCGAAGATATTTCGATAAAATTTGAAACATGATATTTTTTGGCCCATGGACGCTTAGGATTATACCGCCTAGCTCTCTTACAAAAAAAAACTTGGTGATACCTATGTGTGACAAACCCTGTTTCATGATATCATGGCTCCTCGTATATACGTTCTGTGACGATTTAATAAAACTTGGAATTATAATAAACTTTGGCATCAATAAGTAAGACGTCGCTATACCATTTTCTATGAGCAACATTTCATTATTGACCCTAGGTCCCATATATGGTCTTTTCGTATGCCTATGACTATCTTATTCATGTAGGTAGAACTTAAATAAGTTTTATAAATACCCACATAAATCCATCTAAAGAATTCAGTGATCTTACTCAGACATTTTATTGATTTTTTGATATCAAATACCAACAATTTTATTAATTACAAAATATCCCATTTTAACACTGCATACATGATGTATTAGCAGAATTCTATAAATAAGTTAATGAATAAATTAAACAAGTTCACTGGGACGGGTAATAGCATACTTACTGACTTTGATTTGCTTGATCTTTTTATCTCCTATTCTACTTAACTAAAATTATAATAAGTACATTAAGACTAATTAATACTCGTATAGTACCCCATTACTTGGTATTAACTACAACTACATATTTGTAAACTTCATAGGAGGTTTATTAAAATTTAATTTGTTCCAACGGAAACTTAATTAAAATCGCAAGTATTTCTTTTTTTTCGATATAAATTTGCTTTTACATCTGCTCTAACAATTAGATTTAATTCTACTTAATTTAACAAAAAAAACCGCAAATACATGCACAAGATGTACGAATATGCAAACAAAAAACGTTAAACAAAAAGAACGACGAGTCGTATTAAAAACTCCACACATACTCATGAAAGTGGATGTGTGAGTCTACTAGTCGCATACATATGAAAGTATGAAAGAAAATTAAAATTAAACCTAAAACTGGAAAAAATTGGAAATAAAAAAAAGGAAACAAAAAACAAACAGGGACATCTACATCGAAAACATTTACATTTGTGAATAAGAAAATGGAACACATACCATATAAGTACATGCATACATAGATGTGCATAGATATGTATGGATGTGTAAAAATACTGCAGCAAATTAAATTGCATTTGATACCGCAAAAATATTGCATTCGAGGTTTTTGGCAACACATGCTAAAAATGTAAATTTTCATCCAGAGAGCATGAATTTGAAATATTAAAAATGCCGAAGAAAACAAGACAAAAACAGAATACCACGAAGGGGAGAAAGGACACAAAGCGATGCATAATTAAGAAACTTATAAGGACTTATAATGCAAACATTTGGCTAAATGCTCGTATTACTTAATGTACAATGTTTTCCATTTTGGTTTCGTTTCATTTATTTTCTTTATTTCGCTTCGTTATATAAACATCTAATTATTTAACATTAACATTAGCAAACATAGAATTGTATACAGAGCATACTTTATGCAAATAGTCGCTCAGAGTTCATGAGTAAAAAAGAAGTTCTATTTACACAGGATAACTAGTTTGATTAGAATTTCACTAGCTTTTATAAATTATAAAATACTGAATTGATGCACAATATAGAATGATATAAAGTACTTTCATTTATTTTTCAACTTCAAGGTATCAAATATAAAAGTGTCCTCTGTTGAACTTGTCTACATTTATAACCATGAAATAGAGATATGGATTTAAAATGCAATATTTGTATATAGTATATTAGTTTATTTGTGCTGCGAATGTAGGTATTAACTTCCAAAATATTAAGGATTCACTTCGTACAGACATAAGTTATTCTCTCAATCCCCAGTTCATCTCTATCTTATCCTTATCCTACCTAGCATCCACTCCATCAAAACAACCAACACCCCAGGAAACATATTGCCAACATTATTTGGCAAAGTCCATATCGAGCAAATGAAACTGAAGTCAAAATTAAACAAAAAACCTCTATTTAAAACATCGACAAACACACTCGATTATTCCAAGATACCAATGTAACCTAAAAGCAGAAATAACAAACATATCAAATGTACATTCCTGGTGCATACAATTGTAAATACTATATGTATATGTAAGTATATTCCACACACACACACAAGCATGCATATAAAATTATGCCAACAGATACACTTTCAACAAACAAGTATATACGATATACTAACACACTTCTTATACCCTATACAGCAAATGTTTTCGAAATACAATGTAGAAATTCGAATGATTTTATTTTCGAAACGAATTACAAAATAATCCCCCAGTTATCAAACAGCTAATTGGTGAGAATGTATTAGTAAAAATTAATATATTTTTTATATATTTTGTTACTGTAGCTTCCGTATGAGAATATAAAATCTTTTTTACTTTTGTTTTTATTAAAGGTCAGTTAACATTGGTGCAGGAATTCATATGAACGAACATAGCCAACTACAATTTCTTACTTATTTTAAAATTTAAGAGTTTAGAAAAAATTCAAAAAAATGTTTAAATGCACTTGATAAAATACTCACTCCTAAATACAAAAGGAAATAAGCAGAAACTAAATAGGTCAGTTTGCTAGAAATTCACAGTCTCTTTTAATGTGGGTTTAAATTGGGTTTAAATAAATAATTAAAACACAATTAAGTGACTTTTGGTACAGATTGTGTTGTGTTGTTTACACTTGTTCTCTTTTCTCAATCTTTTAGCTTGTGTGTGCATGCATATCTGTAGTTTCACCAAAAAATTAAGTTAATATTAACAAGTTAGGACAAAATTAATTTGGTTAACATTTAAAATATGTATGTCATAGATTTGTTATTTATTCAATCTTATAAAAATTGTTTACACACAATATAACAAGAAATTGCTCTGAAATCTGAATTTATTTTATTAAAAATATTATTATTTATCACAAGACTTTTTGGTTTATTATAAATTATTAATACATTTTCAAAAGTCGAATTATTCGAAACATAATACGGATGCATCTAATAAGACTTTTGTAAGACCAAATAACGATAAAAAATATAATAGTGAAACTTACAAGCTCAGAATTTGTACACAATAAGTTTTATTATATGTAAATAAGAGAGTCATTTTCCGCCGAAAGATCATATTAAAAACAAATAAGAAAGCCCGACCATATAATACATACACCCAGTATATCAATAAAACAGTATTTCAGATATGGTCGCTATATGGGAGCTACGACTAATTATGGACCCATCGTCATAAAATTCTACCATATTATATGTATATGTACGAAACATATTTGTGTTAAATATTATTTGGATACAAACATTTTTGAGTGACTTACGCTCTTTTAAGTGATTTTCGGAAGTGGGCCTTATATGGGAGCTACGACTAATTATGGACCGATCTTTACGAAATTTGTAGATGTTATTTAGCTTCATTTATTACTTATTTTTGGTGAAATTTGTTTGCATACTTGCATAATTCAAAGATTTATGACCGATAAACCCCAATTTCGGAAGACATTTGTATGGGGGCCGGGTGAAATAATGGACCGATTTCCACCAGTTTCAATCCCATCCATTCTTGGGTCGAAAAAATATGTTATACCAACTTTATTATGTACCAACTTTTATCGAAATATCTTCAAAATTGCGACCTGTACTCTGCGCACAAGCTTTACATGGACAGCCAGCCAGCTAGCCAGACGGACGGACGGACTTTGTGAAATCGACTCAGAAAGTGATTCTGAGTCGATAGGTATACTTTAAGGTGGATGTTGGGCCAATATTTATATTATACCCTACACCACAATACTACAATTATGAGTAATTTTTGAAACATTCGTTTATCAAAGACTTGCAAATATGTATCTCTACAAATACTACGTACTACATACATCGTAAACTAAGATCACAGGTGTTTTAAAAATAATTAATTAATTTCGTTTGTTTTTCTTTTATTAAAGTATGACCATTCTTTTGCACTTCCGTTGTAGTTTTTTTTTAATGAAAACAAACTTTGAAACGTCAAAAGTTACATCGCGCACAGTTATTACTCCAAAGAGAAGTGAATCTCAAGCATCTTAAATGTCTATCTGTAGTTGTTTTTATACTGTTTGTGGTTATAAAATTATAAAGTTATAAAGTTATAAAGTTATAAAGTTATAAAGTTATAAAGTTATAAAGTTATAAAGTTATGAAGTTATAAAGTTATAAAGTTATAAAGTTATAAAGTTATAAAGTTATAAAGTTATAAAGTTATAAAGTTATAAAGTTATAAAGTTATAAAGTTATAAAGTTATAAAGTTATAAAGTTATAAAGTTATAAAGTTATAAAGTTATAAAGTTATAAAGTTATAAAGTTATAAAGTTATAAAGTTATAAAGTTATAAAGTTATAAAGTTATAAAGTTATAAAGTTATAAAGTTATAAAGTTATAAAGTTATAAAGTTATAAAGTTATAAAGTTATAAAGTTATAAAGTTATAAAGTTATAAAGTTATAAAGTTATAAAGTTATAAAGTTATAAAGTTATAAAGTTATAAAGTTATAAAGTTATAAAGTTATAAAGTTATAAAGTTATAAAGTTATAAAGTTATAAAGTTATAAAGTTATAAAGTTATAAAGTTATAAAGTTATAAAGTTATAAAGTTATAAAGTTATAAAGTTATAAAGTTATAAAGTTATAAAGTTATAAAGTTATAAAGTTATAAAGTTATAAAGTTATAAAGTTATAAAGTTATAAAGTTATAAAGTTATAAAGTTATAAAGTTATAAAGTTATAAAGTTATAAAGTTATAAAGTTATAAAGTTATAAAGTTATAAAGTTATAAAGTTATAAAGTTATAAAGTTATAAAGTTATAAAGTTATAAATTTATAAAGTTATAAAGTTATAAAGTTATAAAGTTATAAAGTTATAAAGTTATAAAGTTATAAAGTTATAAAGTTATAAAGTTATAAAGTTATAAAGTTATAAAGTTATAAAGTTATGAAGTTATAAAGTTATAAAGTTATAAAGTTATAAAGTTATAAAGTTATAAAGTTATAAAGTTATAAAGTTATAAAGTTATAAAGTTATAAAGTTATAAAGTTATAAAGTTATAAAGTTATAAAGTTATAAAGTTATAAAGTTATAAAGTTATAAAGTTATAAAGTTATAAAGTTATAAAGTTATAAAGTTATAAAGTTATAAAGTTATAAAGTTATAAAGTTATAAAGTTATAAAGTTATAAAGTTATAAAGTTATAAAGTTATAAAGTTATAAAGTTATAAAGTTATAAAGTTATAAAGTTATAAAGTTATAAAGTTATAAAGTTATGAAGTTATAAAGTTATAAAGTTATAAAGTTATAAAGTTATAAAGTTATAAAGTTATAAAGTTATAAAGTTATAAAGTTATAAAGTTATAAAGTTATAAAGTTATAAAGTTATAAAGTTATAAAGTTATAAAGTTATAAAGTTATAAAGTTATAAAGTTATAAAGTTATAAAGTTATAAAGTTATAAAGTTATAAAGTTATAAAGTTATAAAGTTATAAAGTTATAAAGTTATAAAGTTATAAAGTTATAAAGTTATAAAGTTATAAAGTTATAAAGTTATAAAGTTATAAAGTTATAAAGTTATAAAGTTATAAAGTTATAAAGTTATAAAGTTATAAAGTTATAAAGTTATAAAGTTATAAAGTTATAAAGTTATAAAGTTATAAAGTTATAAAGTTATAAAGTTATAAAGTTATAAAGTTATAAAGTTATAAAGTTATAAAGTTATAAAGTTATAAAGTTATAAAGTTATAAAGTTATAAAGTTATAAAGTTATAAAGTTATAAAGTTATAAAGTTATAAAGTTATAAAGTTATAAAGTTATAAAGTTATAAAGTTTGCTCTAAATAACATAGCAAATATCCATGTACGGAATCAGCAGCAACTCAGTAACCAAAAAAGCCAAATGTTAAATGATGTTTCTTGTGTATTTATGGTGTGCATTTGTACATACATGCCAACACATGTATTTATATTAGACGAATCCAAGAAAAATAATTTTCCGAACTTTGTCAGCCACTATCCCTCGAATTGTTACTTGAATTGTATAAACAAACACCTTTTCATATCGTACTGGGTCTGAAATTTAGAGTAGCAAAACGTGGAATTTTTTCAGTTAAAAAAATGTTTTTTACAATATATAAAATCTGATTGCTTGTAAATTATGCAAATTACTGCTTTTAAGTTGCATTTACATTTCAAGATTTTATTTCAGAACGAATTGTGGCTTGTCCACAAAAACTTGAAGCACTCTAATGTGCATAGAAGATAAAGATAGACAGATACTTGTATAAGAATACATTATTAACAGTGTGGTATACATTGGAAGATTCTGCAAGAACAATTCCAATCGCCATAAAATCTTTTGATAAATTTTAAACAAGTGTCTGAACTAAAAAAAACTATTTTTTCAACATGAGTAATTTTAATATTTTCGTTATGAGTCACAATCTTTTTCCGACCGTTTTACGCCGTAGACAATTTTCATTTCACTTTTGTAAACAATTCTCAACAAGAAGGTACACAGACTCATACTCCTAAGTAGAAGATAATAATTATATAGTTTCTTCGTTTAAGTAAACTAAAGAGAAGGAAGTCTTAGCCTATGTTACTTAATCACCATGATCATCGTTATCGTCATCATCATCATTGTAGTCATTATGTATTCTAGCCCCGAATACACTGAACATGAATACGACTACAATCTCATTTCTACACAAGACATTTTTGGCAACAATAAGTTTTGTTGCTTCTGTTGTTGTTGGTTTTTGTTTGGTTTGGTTTTTCTTTAACTTACAACAGTATGTGTTGGTGGTGTTTTTGTTTATTGGTGTTCTATGTTGTTGCTACATATCGTTTGTCCCTATCCGTTGGGTCAGTGAATAGAACAAGTGTAAGATTGAGAGCCATGTAAACAACTTTCCTAAAATATTCATAAGTTTATTTTAACCTAGTCAAATGATGAGTTTTAACAGCGTTTAATTTAGATGAGACGATTAGATTAAATGTTCAAACACATTATGCATGTATTTACAAAATATTGTGTATCGTATAAGTTAACCAGTTAAATGGATGGTTTTTAATATTATTTGATAAATTCACTAAAACTTATTGAGCCAGATCATCAGGAGACATTATCGCAAAGGCTTTAGAAAACCGAAAGATATATATTTACAAATAAAACTATAATGCAAATTGCAAACATTCATTCTTTATTCGGAAACATATCACCAACATTTTTTAAATAATAAATTCGTTTCAACAGTAATGTTGTGGTTTAACTTTATAAGTACACGATAAGATAATAAGGTTAGCAATAAAATTTATTTGAAACGACCTGCAACTTAATTATGATAACTATGAACAAATATTTGTCTATTTATAATTATGACTTAATCATAAATACTTTATAAAAACAACAATACTAATATAGTAATTTTATCTAATAGGTTTTTGTAATAATCACATTACGATGGAGATAGAATCATAATATGATTTGGGTCAACCATAATATGATAATATGCTACAACCATAATATGATCAGATTCACTATTTTGTTTTACATAACTATCAGTCATAACTGATTGTCCCATATGATCATTCTGGAATCATAATATATTTGGGCTCAAACATAATATAATCAAATACCTATCATGTTGTTATTTAACCAAAATATTGTTCTGGTTATAATACCATTATAATATTATCGTTGTAAACAATTGTAAGAAGGGATTAAATTATGATTAAAGTAATATGATTAGAAATTGCAATGTTCCATTGTGAATGGGTTAAGATGAACAAAATGCTAAATACTCACACTGATTTAATGTTGTATGTGTTTGAGATGCATACTCGTATGTTTGAATTGCTGATATTTTTCTGTTCAGTCTATCAGATAATAAAAAGTTTTCTCATTAAGTTTGTCTGGTAATATTTTTAATGCTGCTGTTGTTATTGCTGTTTTAATATTAAAGTTAACAAAAAAAAATTAACCATTACGAGAACTAAACTTTAAGCATCTTTATGTTGGTTTCTTTTTTGTTGCGAAAATTAAATCATAATATGAATAGAAAATTCGAAACATTATAATAAAATGTAATTAGAGCAAAGTGAATAGTTTTAAGAAAAGTTTTAAATTGTCTTTTGCATTTTCGTTCTGCTCATAAATAGAATGATGATAATGGATTCATGAACACTAAAATAGTAAACAGTAACTTGGAATTTGTTTCAAATTATATAGTATGGAACATTTTGACATAGACATTAATGGAGAATAGAGTAATATAGTTTTTGAGCCATCAATCATTGTAACAGGTTTAAAATTTGTATTTCAAGTACGTTCTTTTTTATGTGTTTATAACTATTAAGCTTAAAAATCGTATTTATTACATTTTATTGTACATACATACTATTACACATTGCAATTGAATAAATTTTAAAATTACAAATAAAAATTAAAAAATTAAAATTGTTATTAGAATCGTGAAAATGACAAATTGTCTTTTTTGCTTGAAAAAGAGTTTTCCCTACTCGCGGCAAAACAGCCGTATCTTATTAATTTATATTTACATGTATTTTATAAACTTTATAATTTAAAACTTTTGGAAATTGGAATTGAAAATTTTGAATACTAATAACGAATAATAATATTTTTTATTTATATTGTTTTATATAACCAATTAGAAAACAATCGCATCCAATTTTGAACTTTGTTTTCCTTTTCTATCGCAAATCAAAAAGTTGTAAGTTGCAATTACTAAATACTCGTAATACATTTTTACACAAACTAAAAGATATTCCTTGGTAAATTACTCTAATCATTTCATTACCAAAAGGCCCAGGAAGTCAGTGTAATTAGAGAAAATTATAGTTTTGAAAATTAAAATAAAATAAAGGAACAGTATAATTTATGTCCTTTAACACTTTTTCAAGATGAAATCCTTTTATTGTATGCTGTTATTTTTATATATATTTTTTTTAATTTCTTTCCACATGTAACAATTTGTTCGCTGGTATTATTCAGGCGAATTTGTAGGTAGAGCAAACGGCCCAACGAACAATGGAAAAAATGTGTGAACAATTGTGAAATGTTAAAGAAAAATAATAATAAAACCATTTTTTGTTCATTTCCTTTAGCTAAGATTTGTTTGCACTTTTGTCGCGTTAAAAAAGTTTATTCTTTTATTTTTGTACAATTTTCTTTCATTTATTCTTTCGTCACTCTCCATAATCTCATTTTCCTTGTGTTGTTAAAATTGTGTAAAGGTTTTTTCTTGTGCTTCCTTTTAGTCGGGGTTTTTGTTGTTATTGTAGTACTGTTGATTACCTTCTTAGTTCAAGTTTAAGTTCGCAATTTTCTTTAAGAAGATTAACTTCTTCAAGAGTACACTTGTATATGGGTATTTCCATGGGTCCACGAATATTAATTTCGATTTATTTATGACAGAGTTTGGTTTTTTCAAAATGTGTTCACATAGAAGAACTTGCTAACTTGCTAAATTAAAACTATTGGTCTCGAAAATATGATACATTTTACAGGAACAATGTATATCATTTTTGTGGAAACACTCTTATGGAATTGAAAAAAAAGACCAAGACTCAGATAACATTATATGTAGTTGCTTTTTCTGTAAAGTGTGAATTGAACTTCAAAGGTTTTGTTTCCTTTTCTAATATACTCGTATTGTTCTTTTTTTCAGCTTTTGTTGTAAGTACTTTTATGTTGGGATTCAATGATTTGATTTTGTTGAACTGCAAGTAGCGGACGGAAGCGGAAACTTGTTCCTGCTTATTACAGTAGTTGAAAAATAAAGCTTAATAATGACAGGTTTTTTATTTTCACCAACATTAAAAACTCCATACAATAAGCTGAGTGTCTTATTAAATCCAATCCTAACTCATATGCAATTCAAGCTGCTACACGATTAATCTTTAAAATATTGGCAAGAGAAACAATACTCGGTATCTTCATAAAAGTAAGAACAAACATATTTTCCATGTAGTGGAATTTCTTTTTTGTTGATTGCAATTCAAACTCTTCAAAACTGTTTGCAATAGTTGAGCAAATTAAGAAAAATTGTAAGAAAAATAAAAAGAATACGAGTTTGTTTTTGACATATTTTTTTGTATGTCAATTTGCCCTTTTTAGCAAAGAATAAAGTTTAACATGTCATGATTGTATTGAATGTTTCCAAAGAACTCCAAACTTATTTTAATTTCAAATAATATATTTAATTTTTGTTAAGCCTTTTGATTTTATATTTGTGTTTAGTACATAAACAAACAAAGCAAGGAAGAATAATCATGCAGATATTAAGCGAATGGTTCTGTGAGCGGAAACGCGTATAAAAGTGTAGCCGGAAAAAGCCGGCCTTATAATACTCTGCTTTAGTATATTTTAAGCAAAATTTGTATCTTGTACTTATATCTAAATATTTATTACAAGCCGACTATCATTATATTTGATTCACATTCAATTTATTTTCTCAATATCGTTTTTTATATCAGATTAATAAAAAATTTTTACATAGCCAGAATTTCAGTTACACACATTGAACATTATTAAATCACATTTTTTTAAAACTCAGAAAGTAAGAAGCAAAGAAGTGTTTCCATCGTCTCTGTTTTTATTGATTAAATTAAAAAATCTAAGATTAAAATTTTGTAAAAAAAAATTACAAAAATAAAATAAAATGCAAGTACGTATGTAAACAGGCCTAATTTCTGACCATTTTACAAATAATTTCAAGCTAAAACAAATAAATAGAACTTTGTTTCATAAATATATTTTAAAGTGTTTAAGGATTTCTTGAGATTTTTTCACTTCCTTTTCGACATACTTTTAAATTTTTACCTTTGTTGTTCTTTATAAGAATATAATTAAATAAATTTTATTCAAATATTACATCCCAATGGCCAAACTTTTTTCGGTACATATTCATTTTATAGCATATTGTACATTACCATATACTCTATTGAATTCCAAAAATTACACAAAACTCAAAAAAAAAAAAGGACTGTGACATTTAAGATGAATAAGAAATGAAAACTAATTTTCTACAAAATTCTACAAAACACAAATAAAATATTTAAAAATTTATATGCGACCGTACGCATGCAAATTGTTTGCAATATAGAAAAAAGAACTGATGCAGAATATGCAGTGCACCTGCATGTCGGGCAGACATTTTACACAGAAATATACTTGTGTCATTTACAAAATATACAAGAGTGAAAAACTCAGCGTAATGCTACAAATGAAAAATGAATGTCGTAATAAACGAATGGTTTCATAATGTTTTACAATCGACGAATTACAGCTGATACTGCAATTTCTATTTATGCACTGAATATAAATTTATATACAGACATTCACCCAAACACTATTATCGTGTTTGAATGCATGTACATAAATGTGTAAATATACAGCAGGCTGTCCTACATTTTTAGGGATCCGTTCGAAATTGAAAAAACAAAATGTAGTTTTTGTGCTCTGATATGAAAGAAACTCTGCAATGGTGGCATTTTGAACAGCCTAATTACATTGAAATGAAATATAAGTATACTTTCGGGCCAAAGAAACTTGCACTCATTCGAATGCATGCGAATAAACGTACCCATTAATATGTATGTGTATGTGTGTGCCTTTATAAATATGTGTGCATAACACACTTTTATTAATAGTTTGCCGGTTGCCGAAACACAAGCACAATCTAATGTTTTTATTTAAACGAGTAAGCCTGTATGTGTGTTTGAGTGCTCAAGCGAGAGTATGATTGTATTACGACAATGTTACGGCAGAATGCTGTTCACACATACTCGCATACGCCATTCAATGCAATAATCAATTTCCGTTTCTTTTACTTCTAAATTTTTAAACAGACGGAAATGAAATTGCTCATAAAGCTTTAAATATGCATGTATGTATTAAGCTCTGATATTCATGCATGTGTATTTGTATTAATGTAGCTAGCTGTCTATGACTGCATTGAATGTGCACATGTAAATTATGTTGCAATTGTTTTGAATATTTATGACAAGGAATTAAAACAAACATGCATACAGCGAAAACACATCGTTACAAATTGGTAAAAAAGTGCAAAGAAAATATTAAAATTTATTACTACTCGTACTTAAAACTGAAATACCTGTTTAATGCTCGTTGGGCAATTTTAACTAGGAGCAAAATAATTAATAAAATGTTTGATTATTTATTGTATCAGTATATGTGTATATTTGAAATGATTTCAAAATTATATTGCCAAATACATGCCGTAAAATATAAATTGTTTATATTGCAATAACAAAAGTTAGAGTTAATTTGAAATTTATGTTTTCTTCAACTAATTTACGAACGAAATTAAATTGCTGTTTTATTTTGTCGGCTTATTTATACATATACATATGTGTATTTGTATGTCATTATGGAAGTTATTACGACGTATATATGTCTATTAGGGCTGTTGAATTTTTAAAACTGAAAGGAAAATGCAAAAAACAGTTTCCAAAGAATAATAAAACTTCTGTTATGAATTTTATCCAACTATAGTAATTGCGATAAAAATCGTAAATTTTTTTCATAAGCATTTTCTCTAAATTAATTAAAAACCAAGTAAAAAGTATAGTCGGTCAAGCCGGACCATATTATACCCTACACCTAGTATTTGTTAATAAAAAAAAAAATCAGAAATGGGCGTTATGGGTGTCATGATTTCTGTGAATATAAATATTATATGTGTTAAACTTTAACTTGATGTAAAAACTTTCAAAAGACTTATGGAGGTTAAAGTGATTTACGGAGAGGGTCTTATATGGGAATTCCGATAAATTATGAACCGACCATTATAAAATTAGGCGTACTTATTTCTGTATATAAGAAACTTATTTGTGTCGAATTTTATTTGATTACCAATATTTTTAAAAAATTTATGATCGTTAAGGAGATTTTCGGAAGTGGGCTTTATATGGGAGCTACGACTAATTTTGGACCGATCACAATAAAATTATACGGTATTGTTTTTATACATATGAAATATATTTGTGTGAAATATTATTTGGATACCAACATTTTTGAGTGAGTTATGCTTTTTAAAATGATTTTTGGAAGTGGGTCTTATATGGGAGCTACGACTAATTATGGACCGATCTGCACAAAATTTGCATATGTGATTTGGCTTCATTTACCACTCATTTGTGATGAAATCTGTTTGGTTCCTTGCATAATTCAAACATTTATGATTGGTAAACCCCAACTTCGGGAGGACACTTGTATGGGGGCCAGGTGAAAAAATTAACCGATTTCCACCAGCTGCGATCCCATCCACCCTTGGGCCGAAAAAATATCACGTACCAAATTTGATCGAAATATCTTCAAAATTGAGACCTGTACTCTGCGCACAAGCTTTACATGGGCAGCCAGCCAGCCAGACGGACGGACGGACATTGTTAAATCGACTCAGAAAGCGATTCTGAGCCGATCGGTATACTTTAAGATGGGTGTTGGACCAATATTTCTGGGTGTTACAAACATCAGCACAAAGCCAATATAACCTCCCCACTATGGTGGTGTAGGGTATAAAAATAAAATAAATTCCAAAAAATTTGACAATAACTCTCTAGTACTTTATTACAGATATATAAGTGAATAACATATAATTAATCAACCTTAAGAAAATACATACATACATACATATATGTATAAAGAATTTGGAAATCAAATTTTTTTAATATTAGAGATTTTTTATAAATTCCCTGTTTGATACAAAAGAAAACTTCCCTAACATAAAGTTTTATGAAATAGTATATTTTCGGCTAGAGTTTCTGCATTCAATATTTAGCACAGTTGGAGGGTAAAATAAATACATTTTAAATATATGTATGTAAATAATTCTAAAAATTTTCGATGCAGTCGTAATTTTTAACCACTTCTTTAATCGTTTAGAAATTAGATGTCACAAATCGTTAATAAAACGTGAATGACGTTGAGCTTGAGTGCCTGAAAATCGATTGTAGTGGATCAATCGTTTTGTATAAAAGAATGGTGTTTTGTGAAAAACATGATTTTAGCTGACATAAGGACAGTCCAAGTGTTTACACAATTATTAAAATAATCGAGAATTTTTTCAAATCTTAAATGAAATTGATTAATATTGTTAATATACCCAAGAAAAACTTTGCTAATGACTTGCAACTTCTGAATAACATATTTTACTGCATTACTAAGAAGTAGTCATAGAATGACTTACATACATACATGTAAGTACTTGAGTTTTTAGATCAATGAGTTATTATTATCATTGTTACTTGTAAGTTTGTGAGATATCAAATTGTGTAAGAAATGCAGTGTCAGACTATTAGAATTTAATCTCATTAGTTGATAATTAAAGTTATTGCTACTCGATACCCTACTACCTTTATAAAAAGGTGGAACCTTGGAAATTTCAGTACTTGTTGAAACTCTATTACATTTGTGTGCATAAACACAAATGTAATATGTAAATATTTTATCTTCTAAATACAAAATTGATGTATTAGCATTGAATATTTTGCACTTACTAATAGGTAAATTGAAAATTTAGGAAATTAGATTTTGTGGTTAGTGGAAAATGAAATTTTTGCAGCGGAGATTTGTAATTTAGTGATAGAAATATTCAAAATATGGTTTTACTTTTAAGCCTGAAAGAGTGATAACAGTATTAATATTTATTATTAATCTATGAACTGAAAAAAAAATACAAAAAACTTAATTTTTTATACATGTTTTTAACCAAATATTATATTTTTATTTTAATGTAAAAAATAAATAAAAATTAAAAAGAAGTGAATTGTTTGTAACTTCTTTAGTGTTAGATTTGATATGCTATCAAGCAGGTAATTCTATAAATAAATCATTATTATAACTGTTCAATTGTCAAATATTATATGATGTACCTGGGGATGAACTTGTGATGTGTGTGCATTGAACATAAATAGGTTCATCCCATAATCTCAGAAAGAAATGTTGGTAGCAAGAACTTAGTTTTCATTTAAGATTTGTAAATAAAATGTTGTTGCTATCGAGATTTCAAGTTTTTACTCTACTGAGTCGTCCGTTTGATAATAACTATAAATTTTAGAAGTATGTATTAAAATTACCAAACTACTTGAAATTAAAGTCTCTGTCTATTTGACATCAATATTAAATAATTTAATATCTGTTCCTTGCGGGATATTATTCCACTTCAACTTTTGCAATCCTTTTCAATTTCTCTGTTATTTTTTCTTTTTTATATTTTATATTAAAAAAGTTCAAATAACAACATTTCTACATTATAGAATTGTAACCACAACTTTAAACATTTACTCTCATACATCCTTGTATGTGAAATTGCTTAGACAGATTGTATTGCCACTCAAACAACAATGGAAAAGTTTACAAGACGGATATAAAACAAGTCAATTGCAGAGATATTTAAATGAACAAAAGTGCAATAAATACACATACAATAAATAAATAAATAAACAATAGATACAGCCATTTATTACTCAGACTGACAGAAATAAATATGTATAAATTCATACAAGTTCTTTCTGTAATTTACTTGGTCGAACTGACTTTCAACCTGCTAACTTCAATGATTAATTATTATTTAGTCAATATTTGTGAACCTCAAAACCAATTATACAGACCAGTGACCAGTGATTCTAGCAAATTATTTGTTTCAGCAAACACATTTAATGTTTTGACCACAACACTATACAATTGTTCTCATCAGCACTGTTTTCAATAAAGTTGCACTGTGCAAAATGCAATTTTGAGCTTTTCAGTTGCATTTTATGAATCGTGAAGAAAGTTTCAACACATCATGATATCTTGTGATTTTGCCTATGGCCGTTAATTGCATGAAATCAACTTTGAATCTGTTGATAAATCGCATGCATAGAATAAAACACAAAGCAAATTATGGATTTTAAAAGACAATATTTTAATCAATTTTTAAGACTGATATTTTTTGAAATTTCTTTTGAAATACCAATCGAATGACTTGCAACAGAAAATCAGTTGTCACAGAAGAAAAATTATTTATATTTCGTAATTTAGATTCAATCATATAATCGACAATATATTTAATTATCACATCTGTGTGTTTATTAAAACAAAGAAAATTATTTCCATTTGCTTGTATACATTCTGATTAGGGTTTGGCGTACGGAAATTTCCCTAGAAAACAGCAATTTAAAATTAATGTAGTTTTAAATTTTTTTTTTTTGGCAAAAAAAAAAATTGCCGTTTTCAAATGTTTAACGTAGATACATTTTAGTAATAAGTTATTATTGTTGTAAATATACTGCCTGCAAAGAAAAACCAGCAGGAATTTAGTTTTTGAACAAAATATTTTAAACAAAAATGACTTAAAATTAATTTTACGAGAGATTTCCGATTTTTAACATTAGGCATAGTTGGCTATGATCCTTTCTGGCAACATTCCGCGCCAAAAAAAAAAAAAAAACTGCTTATCTTTTGAGGGGACAAGGTCTAAAAAGTTTCTAACCACTATTGCGACAGTTGGCAGAACCATTCATATTACATAGTCTGAATATTTTGAACGAATCCTTGATCGCAAACTTTTAAAATGATTTTTCAACCTCTTGTTGAGTTTAACAAACATTTGTATAAGCTCATAAGTTTCGGTGAGCAATCGGTGTATTTCAGCAGCACTTTCTTTAAATTAAAGAAGTAAATCAAAACTTCACGCATTATGTTGCAACATAATTCGATATTTTCAAAGCAAACAAAACTTTGTCAATACACTGTAATGTTTAATAACTACATAAAAATAATTTACTGATATGAACCTTCCAAAATGACATGTAAGTTACTAAAGATAAAAACCGCATTCAACAGCATTTAAAAGCACATT
Source organism: Bellardia bayeri (assembly GCA_950370525.1). Classification (NCBI taxonomy): domain Eukaryota; kingdom Metazoa; phylum Arthropoda; class Insecta; order Diptera; family Calliphoridae; genus Bellardia; species Bellardia bayeri. Next base: position 101,749,716 of record OX493266.1, read on the forward strand.
AAAGCAATTTTGCTGGACGAACTTAAACTCTTTTTTTATTTCTATAAAATAAGTTATTTTTTTAAGTAACAATTGATCTTAAAATGTGTATCCCTCTTAATCTGCGGTTTTCTTTAATATAATATCTCAATTTTATATATTACTTAACATTTATACTTATTTCTTGCACATTTATTAAATTCCCTGTATTTAATTTTTTCATTCCCGTTTCCCAGGGAAAAAAACAATAGTCCGGGAAATCCCAAAACCTAATTCTGATTTGAAAAAGTTCTCGGTTGAAACTAATAAAGCTGTTTTTCGGACCTCTTACAGCGGAAAAAGTGTGCGAAACTAGAAATCCTACAGACGTAAGTTTATAAGTACTCGTATAATTATTTTAATTATCACACATCAATCATACTACTTCCTGAGAACCTCAATAAATCATTTATTCAGAATGTGCCGCTTTTAAAAAATTATTCGAGATATTCAAATAAACAATTAAAACAATTATAGCAACAATTTCATCTAGATATCAGTAAAGATAAAGTTAATGTTTTATTTAGTAAATTATTGTTTTTGATTGATTCTTCCAATTGAATTATAAAATTAAGCATTACTACAAATGTTTTCATTATATGCCGCTGATGTTTAATCAATTGGGGTGGGTGACTGCCAAAACTGCATCTAGATTTTAATTTATTTTTGGTGTACCAACTAAATCAAGGACAAAGGACTATATACAAATACATATGTATAAGCTTCTATACGAGTCTGTTTTGTACTTTCAACTGCCCTGACATTTTTCGCACAAAACAAACCCTTTTAAATGCGCACTTTTAAATATTTTGGCCGGTCGTTTGTAAAAAACTACGTGAAAATTAAACAATGGAAACATAAGATAGCAAACAACTACAAATATTTAGTTAATTTACCCGCAGTTAAACTTTTATTTTGATAAAAATAGAAATGCTCCTCCAAATTTCCATATAAACTTCTCTACTCATACTCCATACCATTATAGAAAGGATGATATAAAAAAAATTTAGTTTCACTCACATGTTAAACATGAGACACATACTCTTACGTAAGTCGTTTGCAACTCGTAACAGTACAGATATGGAAAACCGAGTACTTTCTGGCATTGAAAAATGTTGGGGCACATCCCATATGTAAAACTTAAAAAAATATTGCTCAATGCGAAAATCACTTCAACGACCATAACTTTCTTAAAAATGTTGGTATCCAAATAAAATTTGACACCAACAAGTTTCCTATATACAGAAATAATGACACCTAATTTTGTAATCGTCGGTCCATAATTAGTCGAAGCTGTCCGTAATTCACTTTAAGCTCCATATATCTTTTAATAAAGTTTAACATACATAACATTTATATTCACAGACATCATGACACTAAATTTTTGGATGATCGGTCCACAATAGGTTATATCTCTAATAAAACGCCCATTTCTGAAAAACCTATTTTATACATATACTGGGTGTAGGGTATTATATGGTCGGGCTTGACCGACTATACTTTCTTACTTGTTTTAATATTGAAAACAAGCTTTTTTGCAAAGGTTTTTATTCATTGCTTTAGATCTAAAAACTGTTCATCTTTCAATTAGTTTCTAATTTGCATTAGATTTTTTTAGTAAAGTAAAAAAGCATACATTTACATAAATATTTAATGATAGTACCATTATCTTTGCATGTTAGTTCCACTGTAAACCCTACCTTTTCCACCCCTGAGAAAAGTTCTATGACAGTGCGGTTATTTGCCACACAATAATGATCCATCCGCACACATAGCGTGTGTGTCGTGGATCTACATTGTAAATGTAAATTTGAATGTTTATAGAAAGGAAAATTAAGATGGAATGCGAATGCGGGCATTAAAATGTGTGTGGAATGCAGCGTGTATGTATTACCACCAGCTTTGTTGTTCAGTTTCCGTTGAATTATGGTACAAACGGACGTACGATACATTTTATATATTCACTATTTTTGTTTCATTTTGTTCAATTTTGTTAACTTTTTACTCCGCTGACAAACAATATGAAACAGAAACAGCAGCTAACAAAATACCATGCCAATGTTTATCCGCATATTAGTGTATTTAACAATTTAGCCACAAACAAGCAAAACTTTTCAATGTTCTAGCAATAACATGAACAACATAATGTACAGTACACTCAATAAGCTAACGGCCAATTGAAATGTAAATTAAGAGCACATTTTTAATTAAAATGCACATTTAAAATGTCATGACAGATTAGAAAAAATGTCATGACAGTTAATGTTTTTGCTAAACGTTAATTTGTTTATAAAATGTTACCATTTCAAATACAATTTATTCAAAGGAGTGTTTGATACATACATATTTATGTACATATTTACAAAGTACTCGATAAATGATTTCAAACTAATCATTATGTAGAATTACTCAAGTTGCAATGAATGAAATAAAAAAGTTCTATAAACTATGTACGACATTTACACAAATGCTGGAATGCTATTTCCTAAATCTGTTTTAATATTTCCTAAATAAGTATTTACTTTTTTATGTTTTCAACATACATATGTATGTATATCTGAAGATATGTATGAGATATTTGTACATATATTTGAAAGATATCTGCTGACATAATTAATTAATATTTAAATACTACATAAATACCCTGTCGTACAATCGTTGTACGTTTTTTACAATATTAAACAAGTAAGAATGTATAGTCGGTCAAGCCCGACCATATAATACCCTACACCCAGTATATGTATAAAACAGTTTTTCAGAAATGGACGCTATATGGGAGATATTATCTACCTATTAGGGACCGATGAGCCACAAATTTAGTGCCATGACTTTCGTGAATATAAATATTATGTGTGTTAAAATTTATAATTTAAGGTGGGTGTTGGACCAATATTTCTGAGCGTTACAAACATCAGCACAAATCCAATATACCCTATACCACTAAGGTGGTGTAGGGTATAATTAAAACTCAAGTAGTCAATCTTGCTGATGGCCATTTTTGACAGTGCAGCCAGTTTAGGGGATTTATCTCCAAAAAGGGAAATTTTTTGGCAACTTGGGGACGATAGATTGTTGAGTCGTACAAATTATATTCTCCTGGAAATTCTAAAATCTTCACTTCACTTTATCATTCACTCGTGAAATGGAACGTCTGTTTAAATACCATTGCTGATATTTTCTCTTACGCTAAAATAACTTTGCCGAAAAAGCTTTAAATGTCATATTATCGTTTGTTGAAAATACAAAAACTACGCTACTTGCCGCAGCCTATATTTTGCGAAATTTACCATAAAATACTTCTTTATTTTTTACGCCGAAGGGTATTTGAGTTCTAAATACACTTAGGGAGTAAACAGCTGAATTTATAATATTAATTGTATATCCCACGCACAAATAAACACACACGCTCATACGCTCATACATATTAATGGAGAGAAATTTAGTGACACCCTTTTGTTTTATTATTCTCCCATTGATACTAAAACGAGATTAATAATTTAACAATAGTTGACTTCATTATTGTTATAACAATATTGTTGTTACTTTTGTTGTAGTTGGTTATGTTGCTTTTACTGCTGCCATTGTAGTACAAATTATGTGCCATTTAATGATTTTTTAATTAGATCATTTGTCGTAAAGTTAAATTTATTGGTGTAACAACTTTACTTTCCATCCATACACCGTTTCATGCGGTAGCCATAATAGTGATTTCATTTATAAATACACATTTCACATACGTACGTATACATATCTATATGTATGTATGAATGTGTTAGTGATTCATATGTGTACTCGTACATGGGTATGCAACAAACGATCTACATATGGGGATATGTAGATATGTAAAATGTATGTACTCGTGCATGTGTAGCCGCAACCTACATAATTTAATTCAAGTGCGTATATTTTGTTCCGGTTACAAATATTTGGAGCAGTGTTTCTCAAAGTTCATAAAGTTAAAAATTTATATAATAATAATTGCGACAATCATATGAATAATTATAATGGTACCAATAAACATGCTACTATACTCGTAAAATTATATGTTTGATCTGGGTGCGGACATAAATGGTGGGTGTTAATGATGCCTTAAAATACTCACATTTTTACAACTTAACGTCAATCAGAAGATCAACTGTATTGAATGTGGATCAGCTGTCATTAATTTTCCATATAGGCTTCATGAGGACCAGTAGGTACACTTACCACATTTGTACATAAACAGACAAGGTTGTTCTACGAAATCAATAGTAACAATATTTTACTGCATTTTTACCATTCAGAAGGCATTAGCGATAGTTGACATCAAATATTTCTTCGCTCAGATCAAAGGTGAAAACTTGGCGACTACTCAAAATCAAAACGGGCCTCGAAAAGCCCAGTTGAAAATCCTAGGGTTAAGAGCTGTTAGCAATGCAGAACAGCATTACGAAAAACAGTTTCTAGAAGATGAAATATTATTTCTTGTCTATGTGTGGTTTAAACAGATTTCTGAAGTTCTCATAATATATCTGGTATAAATGAATACATCAGACGCTAAACTAAATTAATTTATGCCAGAGTATCGGCAAAAAAAAAGCGTTACCACGATTTTATTATGTATGCTTGTGTATGTTGATTACGGGGAGGGATCGACCATTATAAAATTAGGTGTCATCATTTCTGTATATTATTTGTGTCGAATTTTATTTGATTACCAACATTCTTAAGAAAGTTATGCTCTTTTAAGTGATTTTCGAAGTGGGCCTTATATGGGAGCTACGAGTAATTATGGACCGATCTGCACAAAATTTGTATATGTGATTTGGTTTTATTTACCACTTATTTGTGATGAAATTTGTTTAGTTCCTTTCATAATTTCGGGAGGACTTTTGTATGGGGCCCATCCGTCCTTGAGCCGAAAAAATATCACGTACCAAATTTTATTTAAATATCTTCAAAATTGCGACCTGTACTCTGCGCACAAGCTTTACATGGACAGCCAGCCAGCCAGATGGACGGACGGACATCGTTAGATCGACACAGAAAGTGATTCTGAGCCGTTCCGTATACTTTAAGGTGGGTGTTGGACCAATATTTTTGGGCGTTACAAACATATGCACAAATCCAATATACCCTCCCCACTATGGTGGTGTAGGGTATAAAAATATGAATTCATTTAACTTAAATTATTTTTTAAGATACACTGAAGAAGAAAAGGAGAAAAAAACAACTATGAATAGAAATTAATAAAAAATGATAATTACAGCAAAAACTTCGAACTACCAGAACTAACACTGGTTAAAGGATTGATGTTTGTCTGTTGGCTGACCGGCACCGCAGTGGTGCATGTGGTAGAACGCAAAGAATTCTGATGACAGAAAGTGGGATTTCTCGAAACTTATGTAAATTCAACAACCGAGGTTCGAATCCCAGTCAAGAAAAATTATCAAAAATTTTTAATAATAAAATTTTTCAAGTTGTAATTCCTAACTTTAGTAAAAATAATTTAATGAAAATTAAATTTAATGAACTCAAGCCTGACTAAAATTATCAAGAAGTACACACAGATATTTAGACAATGTGTCGAGGAAATTCCAATCGCATTTTGCAAATGTTTTATCATCCTGGCAATAATAAACATTGTATTGTGGTGGTTACGTTTTTTGTTTATTGTCTTTACTGATAAATGTACTACGCAATGATTATTCCAATTTTTAGTTTTTTTTTTTTTTATAGGAGAATGGCAATATTTTACGACTCTCCAATATAAACGTTTAAGAACAATTGCTAGGAGGAATTGCAGGAAAAGCAAAAATACCTGTAGGTAAACTACAGCAAATACACTGTTTGAATCATTTATAGCGTGTATCTATCTATCTATGTATAATTTAGTTAGATCTACATATCACACGCTAATTGCAAAAGTGGCACAACTCAAAATACTAAAATTTTCAGGAGAGAAAAAAAAACTGTTCATCGTGCACAAGCAACACACTTAACCCTTTCAGACCTCGTTGAATCGATTGTACGATCTGCCTTTTTTTGTCATCAAATTACATTTAAAAATCATTTTTCGTCTAATAACCGGCAAGCAATGATCGTGCGGTCTTCTTTTTATTGTAAAAAAATAAGAATAAAAAGCAAACACACAACAAATAAAAAACAATTGCCTTAGTTTGATTTTGTCTTTCAACAAGTGCAGACATGCTTAATAAACTCTGGGTCTGAAAGGGTTAACATAAAAATAGACAAATTTGTATTTTTCCAGTTAAAGAAGATAGTGATGTGAAAGAAATGTTTGCAGTAGTTAGAGATGTGCATGTGATGAATTAATTTATGGAAAAAAGTCAATTTTGGAAAATTTCGAGTTGTGCCACTTTTGAAATTAGGGTGCGATATGTATATACGCACAAATGCAAGTGTCCATATACGAATATATACAAATGTATGTATGTATATTCAGTATATACATGAAATGGGAACACATTTGTGTATTGTAGATTTGCTCCTGTTTTTAGGTTGTAAATAATTTACATTGTTACCTTTTTTCATTTGCTGGCGTATGAAATATTTACACATGTCGGCTGATAACAAGATTGTAAAAAATTCATATTTAATTTCAAATGATTTTTAATAATTTTTATTTATTTTTATGTCCATGCACACTTTCATTTATGTATGTAAAAAGTATACTCTCACACGCATAGTACGGCATATTGTGAACCTGATGGTGTGCGTTTATTTATGTTGGTGTTAAATATATTTTAACTTTATACAACTATACACTGTTAATGTACATATGTAAATATGTATGTACGAGTATGTATGTATCAGTAATGGTCTGTAGGATCTCAAATCGTACGTAATGCTTGTAGAGATTTTTGAAATTTACTTGTTGTTAGTTTTCTTCTAGCAGATTATTTTGTAGTTTTATACAAACTATAAAAACTATTTTACAATATTATACATACATATGTATATAATAATGAAATACGTGCCACAAAAGCTCTTTATTATAGAATGGTCGATATGCCAAATGTTACATCAGTTTGTCTTTATTCTGTAAAGGCAGTTAGTTACTTTATACATTTCAAGATTAATTTTGTAATGAAATGATTTTAGTAAAAATCTTGGAAATGAGACTTTAACTTTTTAATTACTAATACATTTAGGGATCAACAATGAATCCTTAAACAAGTCTTATTTTAACTGAAATGGTTTTCTTCAAAAATTTTGTTTTACAAATATTTTTGATATTATTGTGCACACAGCTCTATGGATTTAAAGAATAAAGGAACCATCAATTTAAATGCTTAAATACAGCAAATGTACGTTAAACTTAACTGCTATTTACTCACTAGTCATGTGTATGTGGAAAAGCGAAAACATCTAAACATAATCATAATAATACACTAAAGTGACATTTAATGTATTTGAAGCAATTTGAAAGCATTAAATTGTATCTCGAACAATTGTTGCATTTTGTAAATAAAATCAGCCACAATAGACCAAAACGACATGGTAGACATGAACGTTTTACTTGCCAACTACTGAATGGATTTCATGATTTCATCCATTAAACAATGGATTTTCCCAATTTGCTTTCATCTGTTGACCGGTTAAAACGTTTGTATGATGGTGGTGCACAGCAAAACCAACAAATGAAAAAAACCTACAAAAAAAAAAACATAAAGACTGGTTGAGTTTCCACTGAACATTGTTGACATTTATGTTGACTGTTTTTGTTTGTGTCTGAACTTCTGTAGGGATGGGTGTATTTGTATGAGTTTGAGGATGCATGTGTGTGTGAAGGTGTGCTTTTATATGCAACTCGATGTGTGACAAAGAAAAATATTTGCGTGGTTTTATTTTCAATAAGTAAACTGAGATCAAAAAGAGGTGCTTCAAACATGAAAAGGATCTATTTGATATTTAAAAATTCTGTTTCTTTTTCATTCTCAATTAAATAGATTATATGTAGTAAAGTATTGCTTTTCATATGCGAGTCAATAGTAAGTACATATTAAGCTTTTAAACCTATATGGCGAGTTCATAACTAAATATTTAAAAAATAAACTTGAACAGTTGTGCATAATTTCACGATGAGAAAAACATTTATTTGACATTGAACTTGTCCAAATTATTCGATTTTTCTTTTGTTCGAATACAAAGAATACTTCGAATAAGAGACTTAACTTATGCCATGAAAATGTTTTTCCTTTATCAAGTCGTACATAAAGTAGTATCGACTAAAGCCGTCTTTAATAACATCACTTATATACATTTTAATAATTATGTTCTTTGCCAATTCACAATATCACTTCAACATATTCAGCAATTCATTCGGCTACATTTTAAATTAGATTATAAGGATGACAATGGTTTAATTAAGAACCAGTAAGTATATAGAAACCTGATTTCTTTTTTATTATTTATTGTGTTTCCTTTAGTTATTCTAGTTATTTCAATTCGTTTCTTACTAAATTTGACATTTTTTCATTTCATATATATTTTGTTTGCAACCGCTTTCAATACATTTTAAGCTATCCACAAGGCCCAAATTATAGCGAAATATGTCAAAACACGGTTTGAACACTAATATTTCTATCGTATTAAAAAACTGATATAGTTAATTATTATTGCCCTTATTCAGAAAAACTTCAAGTAGACTTCAAATGTACTTTAAGAAAATTCTGTATGAAAATTTTGTCTAAAAGCACACTTCAAACCTACTTTATTATTGTATAAATGTATTAATTATATAATTGTATTAATTATGTAATTTGATTTATTATTGCCAAATATTACTAAATATTATATTGAATTCCCACCAAACAATTCATTGTTATTTTTCTAAAATTTCTATTTCTGTGGAGCAATTGTTCTTCTCCACAACCCAAACCAGCCGTCAGCTGCTTAACCCTGGTACTACATTCTACATCTATACTATAATTTGAAGAGTATATTCATTCCACTGAAGACTACTGACATAGACGAATCCTAGTACATTTATATATTTGTATAAGGAGTTTTCAGTGCCATTCATTTGTAGCATTTGATTATGTTACTGTTTATTTTTTTTATAGAAAATCGTTAACGTAATTTCATATTGTAGTTTTTCACTCAACGGATTTTTAGATTTCTGAAATTCAGAAATGTCACCGTCAAAAAATAAAGTTCAAATAATAATAATTTAATTTTTATATATACGAATATCTGCTTATTAAACATGTGTTATTTTGTAAATAAAATGGAAATGGAATGTTATTAAATTATTACTATTTTAAATAATAAAACTATGAAAAAATCTAAAAAGAAAAAATATTAACACGAGGTAAAGGATCGCCGTAATTATTTCAATACAATTTACTATCAATTCAGTATATTTTGATAGTAATGCAATAACATGCATAAATATACTATTCGCATTAATGCTTTTAACTTTTTATACCCTACACCACCATAGTGGCGAGGGTATATTGGATTTGTGCTGGTGTTTGTAACGCCCAGAAATATTGGTCCAACACCCATCTTAAAGTATACCGATCGGCTTAGAATCACTTCCTAAGTCGATTTAACGATGTCCGTCCGTCCGTCTGGCTGGCTGACTGGCTGGCTGTCCATGTAAAGCTTGTGCGCAGAGTACAGGTCGCAATTTTGAAGATATTTCAATAAAATTTGGTACATAATATATTTTTGGCCCAAGGATGGATGGGATTGAAACTGGTAAAAATCTGTCCATTATTTCACCTGACCCCCATACAAATGTCTTCCCGAAATTGGGGTTTACCGATCATAAATGTTTAAATTATGCAAGTATCCAAACAAATTTCATTACAAATGAGTGGCAAACAAAGATAATCACACCAACAAATTTTATGCAGATCGGTCCCATATAATGACCACTTCCGAAAATCCCTTTAAAGAGCATAACTCTCTCAAAAATGTTGTCATCCAAATAAAATTTGACACACACAAGTTTCTTATATACAGAAATAATGACACCTAATTTTATAATGGTCGGTCCATAATTAGTCGAAGCTCCCATATAAGACCCTGTCCGTAATTCACTTTAAGCTCCATAAATCTTTTAAAATTATTTATATCGAGATAAAGTTTAACATACATAATATTTATATTCATAGAGATGATGACACTAAATTTTTAGATGATCGGTCCACAATAGGTTATATCTCCCATAAAATGCCCATTTCTGAAAAAACTGTTTCATACATATACTGGGTGTACGGTATTATATGGTCGGGCTTGACCGACTATACTTTCTTACTTATTTTATATTCATTTTTGGTAGAAAGATAGACATAATTGACATAGTTACCGATGAATGATAATAATGAATGAACATTGTTGAATTTTATAATTGTTGAATACGTTCTATTAACAATAGAATCACAGCTCCAGTGTCGTGTTTAAATGATAAGGAAGATGATGACTTGTTTGTCCTATAATATACTGTATACGAAGTAGTAACATTTACAATATTCCCCTCATTCGATAATGAGTATGAGGAGATACAATACACAACAAATGATATAAGCTCAATATGCGTGTCTTAAGCGGTTACTATCAAATCAACATACACTATTTTGTGATGCTGTTATTTAAAAATCACGCTAATAAGATTTAATGAGCCAATGCTGCAATTGTGCTGGTATAAAATAAACCAAAACAACAAAACTTTTAAATCCTTGCATTAAAAGCACTCAAATGCAATAAAAAAAAAATAAGATAAAAATAAAAAAAAGAGGAACAACCACACACCCCTTCTCTTCTAGCCAACAACATTCACATTGTTATTTTATTTCTATCTTTTTTCTTTCTTTGTTTTTGCTGGTGTTTTACTGAATTGAAAATAGTTTTTAGTGAAACCCCGTCTATTTCATACATATGTACATATGTATGTATGAGTGTTGTAGTCAATGGTTTTAACATTTCATTGTTAAACAACATGTTGTACGTTTATTTGCTGTTAGTTGAGGTTTTCATTACATTACCGACAATTTGTGCTGCTAGTGTAAAAGTAGTAGTTGCATTATATTCCGTGTATGTACGAACGAACAAACGTACATATGTATGTATGTATGTATGTACAAATGTCTGAACTTTTAAATGGCTGTATGTATGTATATTTGAGTGGGACAATACATTTAAATATACCCATCCATTATTTCCCTACACTCGCAAATATATACATATATGAATACATATGTATGTACATACACGCAATAACAATACATACATACATGTAACATACTCGTAGCTTTATGGCTGGCAATGACAATACCAATACCAATACCAAAGCCATATTGTGACAAGGGCTAGAAAGCTTGGCTGTATTGTTAGATAGAGCAGTGAAGTGGAGTGGATTGGAGTGCAGAGCAGAGATGAGATGGAATTAGGGTTGCCAGATTAGATAAGTCATCTCTTGTCATCTTGGCATCTCGGAAAAAGAATCTTAATTAAAAAAAAATACTTGACAAACTAAAAATAAACTCACATTTGGAAAATCTGAATTTTTCTTAATTTAACGTCCTGTTTCTCAATATTGATTTGGGTTTCATTAAATCCAATTTATACGATCGATATCTGGAACAAGTCGAATTAAAACGTTTATGTATACGATCAAAATTCGGTTGAAATACTCTTTCTCAATCGAACAAAAGCTTTCAATACGTAAGCTTCAGTGACTTCAAGTGACTGACTTTACTAAGCTTTGCTTTAGCTTTTCTTTGCAGGCGTTTAAAGTTTTATTTCAATATTTTCAAAGAGTGTATTATACATATTTTAAAGGCCGTATGGTAACTCTAGGTGGGATGGAAAGAAATTGATTGTTAGTATTCGGTTTGCCATTGTGGACGTGATAAATGCATTTGGTTGCAACAAATGCAACATTATAATGTAAATAATTCTTTGTTACACTTCGCTTACACTACACACACTGAAATTTCATAAATATTTGTGTGAATAAATTTGTAAATCTGTTTAGCCATTCCACGGTCTCTAATTAAATCAAAGTATCTTTGCAATTTCAATATGCTCCAATTAATGGCAAACTGATATTGTATCGTAATGTATGGCCATTCATTCGCTTTAGACAACATCGAGAATCATTTTGGGCTTAATAACTGAGTAATGCGGCAGGCATTTGGTAGATAAAATGAAAAAGGAGTGTTAATATTTAATGCAATTTGTCACAATTTGTTTAAAAGTCAATTTATATGTATACTTAGTGAACTTAGGCAACAATATTATACAAAATTTAAAATACAAATACAGATTTTTATACCAAAGGTAGTTAGTTGGACATCACAAACAGTGATTGATGTTAAATAAATATTTGCTTATAATATTGACATTTAAGCTCTTGTATTAGGCTAAATGATGATAAATACGTCGAGTTGAAGACATTTATTATTGTAATATATGAGTAACTAATTTTATTAACATTAACATACAAATTTGTTTGCCCGGAAATATACATAGTTTCATAAACCTTTGATTTACTAATTTATACTTATTATATTAAAGTAAAGAAGTACGAGTAACACTAAAGTACGTATCTATACGTGTATATGTATGAAAATATACGAAATACCAGACACCAGAGGGAAACAGTTACAGAATCCGAGCAGTGTCCACTTCCGTGTAAAACCATTGTTATATAATGTGATAGCATCATCTTCAATGTCAGAAATTGCAGTTCATTGATCGCTTCAGTATTTTGATCTTAAAAGTTTTTTAGATCCAGTAATAGCAAGACAAGTTTGACTCTGCACGCTAGGAGTAGAAGTTTTAATTAACCGATTTAGTGTCGCACGCAAGTTTGGCACAGACAGACGGACGTAACTTCTATACACATAAAATTTTAACAGTTTGCTTTTTAATATTATTAACTGCGACCTTTTTGTTGAAATAAAATTTAAATATGGATTAAAATGTTTATGTTCCAGAAATGAACTAGGATTAGAAATATGTTAATCTTAAAAATTAAAAAGTAAAAATAGTAAAACATGATCTTTGCCATAATAGTTTAAATTGTATGTATGTCGTTTAGAAAAAGTTGTATTTAGTTTCGTAATATAATGTTTGCATAATTTTATTTTATTTTTTATTGTTTCTTTGTAGAATATCAACGTAATTCTAGTTGTTAAAGTCAAAACATTTTCACATTAATTTTACTTGTTTCGCAAATGCTGTTGCATTTTATTGTTGTTTTCAATGTGTTGATAATGTTGCATTAAACTTGTCCCACATACTTTATTCATGCATTCCCATCAACACAACACAACACAACTCACACCCTCAACACACACTACCTCACACATACGAGTACATACATTTGCAATGAAATGTGTGTTTGCATTTATAGAAATATACATACAAATAAATTCCGTGTACGTACATGCAAATTTAAGTGTTATTTTCACTACAAACTACACTCAAGCATTTAAGAGAATTAAGTTTGTCATTCCATTTGGCCACCAAAATCTACCGATATTTCAAATATCATCATTTTCTAATAAAAATCCATTTTGCTGAAAACATTCGTTTTTGTTATTTCATTAGGTAACAAAGAGACCTAACTAATTTGATGATAAGTTACATCAAATGTGTTAATTTAAAATCAAACCCTTATTGGCCATTAGCATCCTGATTGATTATTGATCTATTTTTGAGGCTACAATAGAAAACTTTTTACAAATTTAAAAGACTTTACTCTGTAGACAATAGGCACAGGATTATTTTATTTTAAAGGGGAGAAAATATTGTCCACAGGGTATAACGAGATTCTATAAAACCGAAAATAATTCTTTCTTACATACAATTTTTTTGTTTTTTTTCTTTTTTTATTTCACCAAGAGGGAAAAGCATTTTAATGCTGTCAGTTTAAGCGAAAACTAAAATTTATTACAGGAGTAAATGTATGTATTTATGTATGCTTTGAATGCAAGAAAGAAAAGGGATTTGTAATGTTTTTGGTTCTTTTACATATTTTTTTATTTATATATTTATTTTCTTATTTCGTTTTTTTTTGTTCAACCTCTTTACAAATAAAGGTTTAAGCTACAACCACCACTAACTATTACAATGGATTCTTTTGTGTACGAATGCCAGAAGAAAAAAAAAACAAACTCCTGAATCTGCATTTATCTTCTGTATAAAAATCGTGGCAGAAATCTGGAGAATAGATGAATGTTTGCATGTTTATTTAAAAAATCTTAAAGTTTTTTTTTTTTTTTTTTTTTTTTTGTTTGTTAACAAACTACATGCATACAAAAAAAGTTTTTGCTTTTTGTGTTTTTAGACAATTCTATCATGTTGCAGAGTTGTTAGACAAATATCGAGCCTTACAATTATGTATGTGTAAATTTTAAAAAAATTGACGAACAAAACTGGAACAAGAACACACATAAAGAACTTTTACATTACACGCAACGATAAACAAAATAGCAACAACATATCTACTACAATTGCTGTAATTGTGTCACCGAAAAACAAAGTGTCGTTTTTACACACTTACAGACAGATAGATATTGAACAGAGTCAAGTGAAGAAGTATTAAAGAAATTGTTGTTATTTTCCAACCTATGTATCCATTGTTTTCAAAATCTATATTCTGTACAATCTTTGATCTGAACACAACCGAAATTAAAACTGAAAAATTTTCTTTTACAAAGTTATCGCCAAATAGGCGATAATAATAAATTATGAGTAAAAAGATGCTATACACAAAAGTGTAAGAAATTTTACAACTGTTTTAAACGATTTCTGATATTAGACCCATAAGATTTTATATAAATAAATATGCCCTATTTAAAACAAATTAATACTTGTATGTAATTTCTTGAAAAACATTTCTGTTGAATTAATAAAATGTTGTGATGAAATAAATTAGTCCACATTTCACACATTTCAGTTTTAGCTGACCAGTTTTTGTTCAATTCTGTTTATAACTTGCCATTTCTTTCACACGCGTCAATCGTAGTTTTGCATGCAAATCAACATACTTGAAAGAAAAGAAAAAACAAAAGAAAGTAAGAAAATTGACTAGTGCCGTCAAGTTTTTATTCTCTTTTTCCTTCTCACCCAAAAATACTTGCCTTGAAGAGTGTGAAAGCAGACTTAGAGAAGGAAAAAAGAAAACATTTTCAAATGGTAATGTAAAATGATTGTTTTTTATGTGCTATGTAGACCTCTTATATTGTTAAAAATTAAAAAGGAACAAGAGTTTTTATATTTTTAATAAAAGAGACTTCAAGCCGAATTAATAAAGTAAACAGATTTTTAATGTAAAATCTTAATATCGTTAGAAATTTATTTATGTAAGTTCTGAACTTTTCTTTGGATTTCTTTAAGCTCTGTACACTATATATCATAATCAGACAACTGTTATTTCAAAAATGGTAAATGGTGCATTTAAATAATTGACACAAGTAAAGGTATGAAAATATTAAATGAATTTAATGGTTAAAAATCAGTTTTTGGACATAAAACTTAATTTTATAAATTTTATTTCTTGATCGAACATTAGCTTTCACGTGAATATTAAAACATTTTTAAATTAGCTTCACTTTTATTAATTAGAACATTTTAAATTATTTTGATTCCTATTTATGTTTTTGAAAATAATTGCAAAATCGATGTTATTTGAAAAAAAAATATATAATTTTAGAAACTCATATTTAAAGAAATCTTATGAATACAATAATTTTGGCCAAAAACAAAATTAATCTGAACCATATTAAAAATTAATACTATTAAAATAATAATATAAATAACTATTAAGTAGCCTACAATCTATAACAAATATTTAAAACAGAGATAGTAACGATTATAAGTTTCATTATAAAACTTAAGGTTTAGTATTGGAACGCACTAAGTGTCTCAAATCATTTCCGAAAGGCATCACAATGGACCGTATTGGTATTGCTTCCTGTGTATGATTTTTTTGTTTTAAATTTCAATTTGTTTCTATTCATATCTTTTTCGTTATCAAATAAGGGACTATTCGAAGAGGATTCGCTGTTTGGTTTTTGCTATTAAATTCAACCAGTTTAGAGTTGAGTATGAAAAAACATAGTAATGAATATCGGCTCTCACTTATGGCCGAATTCTCGGTCATTTGTTAAACATTGGTAAACTAAAATACTAACTATTGTTTAACTATTAATTGTTATTCTTATGGCAAACTAAGCATTGCGAATAAAGAATCATTAGTTAAGCCTTTGTCATTAGACTGTGAATTCGGCTTTTAGAGAGTTTTAGCCTCTGGATACCACGGACGTGTTTGAAACACTCTAAACTTTGCTACAGATAGGATGGCAATAATGAGCTAATAGCATATTCGGATACTGATTGGGCCAACGATATCGAAGAAAGAAAATCAATTACTGGTTACGTTGCTATTCATCAATCAGGCGCTATCTCATGGAGCAGCCAAAAAAAAAAAAGAAAACAGCAGAAAACAACAGTCTTCAACTGAGGCGGAATATATGGCGATGTCTGCAGTAACTGAAGAAGTAGTCTGTTTAAGAGAACTATTTTATGAACTCGTACCAAATACTCAAAATAAACCGACTTCAATATTAAGTGACAACAAAAGTGCCAGAGCTTTATCATCAATTGAATTTTTCGCTATAAAAACTGATGAAATATAATTTTTGTTTTCAAAAACTGGGTTCAATTAACCTAAACTAAATTTGAGTGGGGATGTTGTACTTTATCAAATTATGCTTTACTTTAATAAAAATATTTAATCTAGTTTTACTATGTTTTTATGTTTAAAATTTTCTAAAAAATAAAATATTTTTACTTACTACGTATTGAGCATGGTGTAACTATACAAGGTGAGTGCAGTAGTACAGCTGACTGGCCTGTGTTTACAATTTACTTGTGTCACAAGTAATACTTTTGCAAGTGTTTTTGACAGTAGTACATTATTTTACACAACCAAAATGCCTGTTGTTTCGGTATTGTGTTGTAATTATTGTTGCTGATTTGCACTCACCTTGTATAGTTAGATCATGGTATTGAGATATCAAAAAGAACATATTGCCTTTCACTTTTCAATAGTTTTCTGGGTGTGTAGGGTATTGATTAGTCGTGACAAATATTTGTTACTCATTTCAACTGTAGTTGCAACAGTTTCAATTATTTGACGATTCATTTAAATCACTCTTCTTTTTCGTATTGTAGCCCTTCAATAGATTTAGAATTATTCGAGTGTAAAATATTTTTTTGTAGTTTTATCTCCTTTTCATGTTGTCTTTGTATCAACAACAACACAATTTGTTGTTATTGACATTGTCCTTATAACGAATAATGTTTTGTTGTTGGTGTTGCAACAACAGTAGCTGCATTTGTTATTCTATTGTTGATATTTTTATTTGTTGTGTAGCTGTGTTGTTGTTATTGATGTTTTTGTAGCTGTTTTCTGTTGTTATTCGATAATGGACTGGTCATGAAATTTTAATGTCGGAATAAACGAGATTTTTATTTGTACAAAATACCAAAATACACACACAATAAAGTTGTTGTTGTGCTTCGTATTTTTCTGTTTCGAGAGCCTGAAATAAAGCTACAATAATTTTATTTTACAATATATGTATACATACATAAATAGGTACATAGGTACATACATATAACTATGTACATATGTATTTTTATGTACATACATATTTATATAGAATAATGTTTCGTTCTGTTACTTCTGCCACCGCCACTCTTTTTCTATTTTATAATGCAACAGTCGTTGTGAAATCATTTTGCAGGTACATATGTATGTATTTAGTTTATTTTTATTGCACACAATCGACGTTTGAGAAATGTGAACTCGAACATACAGTTTGACCAGTAATAATTTTATTCTTCACTGATTCATATAAATATGACTGAAACCATTAGACAATGCTTTAACAAATTGATATTTAACATGAATCATTAATAAAATCTATCATAGGGGATTTTAATTTGAAAACAAAAACAATTTGTTTGATAAAATTTGAAAAATGTTATTATTCAAAATGTTACGGATGAAGTTCGTTTAGGAATTTTTAAGTGTTTTTTTAATACTAAAATTGTATAATATTAAATTTTAAGTAGAACATAAATATGTATGAAATATTTATTTCACAAAATCGTTTCAACACCAGTAAAATTTAAAATTATTGTTTTCCATAAAAGTACAATTGTAACACAAACTTATCAATGGATTTTAAACAATTCTGGTTAAAAACAAATATTGTTTGCAATCAGTTTTATTTAAATCTTATTAGCTGTATTATAACAGTCAAAACTGAATAGATACTTTTATCTTAGTATCGTGGCTTGTCACGGAGTTACCTGCATCTAGGACAACGTCATGTTAAAGTTACACGTCTTCTTCATATAACTAGAACTGGTCCCTTTGTGTTTTCTTCTTTTCACCAAGGGATTCTACAGATTATGGCCAAATTAATAAAATATAAAGGCTTGTTTTTACCGTAAAGAAAATGCGGTTTTTTACAAAGACTTCTCAGATATTTTCTATGAGTGTAGAACGTTTGTTTGTATAGAAAATGATCTTCTATGCTTTAAAATTCAAAACAACCGTAAAGCCAGTAACAAGTGTACATACTTTTACTGTGTAAATTTGAATTTTGTAAAAAGATTTTGGCTGTATTATTTGAAATTACTTTTAAAATAATAAAAAAAGAAACTGAATTACTGATAAAAAAAAACAATAAACAAATTCAATTATGTTGCATCTTCTCTATAGAAAATCAAATAGAATCCTAGAAAAAATTTAAGTATTTTACTTTTGAGAACAATTTATTATTTTTTATTCGAACTGTTAATTTTTCAGGTTTTCGAGACGAAAAAACTGAAGAAAAGGAGGTAACATGTAAATAAAAATTAATAAATAAAAATGACAATTACAGCAAATTTCGAACCACCAGGTAACACTGGTTAAAAGATTGGTGTTTGTTTGTTGGCTAGCAGGCACCGCAAGTGGTGCAGAGGGTTAGAACGCAAAGAATTCTGATGAGAGAAAGTGGTGTTTCTCGAAACATATGTAAATTCAATAACCCAGGTTCGAATCCCAGCCAAGAAAATTATCATTAAAAAAACAAAGAAAATTTTAATAATAAAAATTTTTCAAGTTGTAAAACAATTCCTAACTTCAGTAAAAATAATTTAATGAAAATTAAATTTAATGAACTCGAGCCCGACTAAAATAAACATCAAATATTTTATTTTTGTTTAAAATTTCAACCAATAAAATCCCACTTCCTAAAAACTTACAAAAACCCCAACTTAGTAGAATTTATCCTTTAGCCAAGAAATTGAGAAAATTATAAATAAAACTGCAACTAAAAAGCCACTTTACTTTACCAAAGGGTAAAAGGAATCAAAATGTAAGTATTTGTAAAACTGTATGTGTTTGTGCCTATGTGCGTCTATATGTATGTGTCATGACTTTCTTTATGTTTATACACTTGCACACATTTATACACACATGCAGACATAAATGCTTGGAATATTGCAAAAGATAAGCAGTTAGACGGAAGAAGAAAAACCTAAAGAACAAGTCGAACAACAACAACTATAAACGATAATACATAAACTGTACATTTATATATTTATATATACGAGTATATACATATGTATGTATTTGAATGTGTGTATGTATGAATCTGTATTAAGAAATCGTTTCGAATGTTGTACATTCATTCATTCAATTGTCGAATGTGTCAGTATACGAGAGCAGTCGGTTTGAATGGACGTCTTCCATATTTTATTTCACTTTTTTTTTCCTTTTTTTTATTATTTTGGTTAGCAAATTGCAAGAAAAATACGAATAGTTTTTATTTTGTAGTATTTTTTTAGTTCTTTTATGTACATATATGTGTATGTGTGTTTCCTGTTTCTCTTAAGGAAAAAGTCTTATTTGAGTACTGGAAATAAAAATATCTAAACTACAAACAGAAACAGAAACAGTCAAACGTATGTACTCGTACGTACATACATACATACATACAAACAAGCACAAAGATAAACTACTCGTATACGTTTTACTTGCTTATTCTTGTGATTTTCTTTAGTTCTGTACTTTTTTCCGTTTAATTTTTGCATAAAAAAATAAATGTTTTTTACCATAATAATGGCGCTATAAAGTCTCGTCTGAAGATGAAAATTTGTATTTTAAATTTTTTTTCATCTTTGCTTCAACTTGTTATTTCTTTTCATTTTTTATCTCATCTTATTTTGTTCCTTCTTTTTCACCATTTTAAGTTTTTCTACTGTTTCATGTTGTAAAGTAAAAAAAAATCTTTGCATAAGTCATATATCAACGCGGTGATGACATACACATACATATGTATATACTTACAAATAATCTAGCCATACATATCTACTCGTATATATATATATATATACCCAGCCAACATTTTCTTTTTAAATTGCAATTCAAATGATTTAAACTTATTGATAATTGTCAGTTTACTTTCAAAACAGCATCAGCAGTTGAACAAATACGTTTGCAAGAATAAAAATTTCTTTTAAAAATTGAATTTGGCTTGATTTTAGGGTCATATGAATGTAGATTTTACTGATTTTAGTAAATAGTGAAAATGTTAATAAAATTTACCTAACATAAACTAACACAATTGTATTTTATGTTTTTTGATACACCAAAATGTGTCATAATGTTCCCAATGATAGTGTCATAATATGTCCTGAAAAGTCGTAAATATGCTAAGCCGTTTTTCAGACTTGCGTTCAACAGAAGGCCAGCATTGTTTTAAGTGAAGCCAAAATTCAATCCACACAAAATAGTTTGTAAGAGTTTGCCGCTATTTCCTTAATCGAAGATCATATTCTCCTGGAAACCATATTAAATATTCCAGAATTTTTCCTTAATGAAAATGGTAATACGTTCACGGATACGACATAACAATTATGTGCATTATGATATTCGGCAGTATGACATGCCACCAGTCAGATTTCTAAAAAGAACAATTTATTTCCGATATTGTTTTCAATTAATTATTAAAACAAAATTATTAAACATTTTTTTGATTTAGAACGAATAAATCCAAATTTGAAAAGGTAGTACAAACTCATGCTGTGGGCATCTAAATTCTGAATTCTTATTTTCTTTTTAACATCTGGAAGCTTAAAAATTGTAAAATTTCATCGAAGGGCGATAGATTTTACATCATGATGTTGGTTAACAGCCACACAAACATCTTAAAAAGCGTGCCCAAAAATATTCAGTACTTAACACACATACGTATATAAAAAAAATACAAGTTTAAAAGAAAAAAAAATTGCACAAAAAAATCCACCGTACGTACAGTGCATTGCAGCGGAGTGCAGTGCAAAAAGTGGAAGTAGTAGTTTTACTGCATAATTTGAAAACAGCAGGAGTTGACTGACATGTCATATGACGAACAAAACGGATATGAGCTTAAAATGTTGGCACGTTCAAAAAAGAAAACAAGTTGAGGAAAATAAGTAACAAAAACAAGAACAAGCTAAAAGAAAATGCAGCAGAAAAAATTTAAAATGAAGATGAAGATGTACAAACATCTCAGTCTCATACAGCAAACAACATTGCGTATGAATGATGGCAATTTTCTTGGCTCTCAGTCAACCATTAAGTATACGTTGAACATGAAACTTATTCCGACGCCCAGGAAGAATAAGTTTCACATGCATGTTGATGGCAATATATTCATGCATGCAAGGAAGACATCTCATCTACATGCACCAAAGGAAATTTAATTAAGCAATTCTCTTACGGGACTTGTATATTAAAAATAAAACTATTACACACTTTTTCTCATACAGCAAGCAACCCATACAAATACATGCTCGCAAACATACACATGCCAGCAACAATGTCAATATCACCACACCTGACTTGATAGTTGGTATGTATGTATTTTGAATGATGTTCTATACATTTAATTAATACTCAAACATACAAAAGAGGATAGTAAAAACATGAAATAATTGTTAATAAAATAGTTAAACGACTTGCAGTTGCACTTTTTCTGATGTGGCTCTGCAAATAAATAAAAGAAAATATATGATTTTTCTATTTAAATTATGCAAACAATTCAAATCTCATAATTGGCAAGTAATGATTTTCAGCAACTACAAGGTATCGGTATTATACAAGGCATAAGTAAATTGTTTCGTTGTATATTTCGATAAATATTTTGCAAAAAAAAAAAAAAAATATCATCTTCTGGTTAAATCAACAAACTTGCGCAACGCTAAGCTTTTATATGTTATCTTCTTAAAATGTCTTCTTAAGCGCTTACTAAGAGTTCATCAGGAGTAGCCTAAGAAGATGTGTTACTTATTTGGATTTGCCATCTTGTTAAGGGGAAGATGAACGCTTAATATATGTATATCAGTCTGAAAAAGTATATACGTTTTTAAGTTGTCAATGTGTACCTAACATGTTTCTCGTGGTGTAATCTATATACATATATAAAAGAGTAACGTGAATACCTTACTGATTCATTCATCATCGCGCAGCCCAAACCGCTAAAGCTAGAAACTTGAAATTCGGGTAATGGATTGTAGATCCACAAAGAAGGGACTTTTGGAAATTCGATCGTTAAGGGGGGACAAATAAGGCAAAAACGTGTAAAACCTCTATATCTCCAAAACAAATAAACTTGGAAATAATATTTTAAATGCATCCGCCTTTAATCAAAAAAAGAGACGACAGGTGTCTTGTACTTTTTTAAATTCGAAATTCAAGTTACCATATGGGGTAAAAATAGTCCCGTAGACGGCTCCGTTAACACGTATATCTCCTACATAAATAAACAAACAGAAATACTATATTAAATGCATCTGGCTCAGATCAATAAAGTCTAGAAATCTTTTTGGTACTTTTTTGCTATTCGAATTCCTATGGCCTAAAAATTGGTGTCTTTTTTTGGTACTTTTTATCAAAATGTACGTATTACGGATAATTAATAGGTACTTTTTTAAAATTAATTTTTTACGGGTGACAAAAAAATAAAGGTGTAAAAAGGGCCAAATTTCAGTACACTTATATTGGTAATTTTCTTAAATTCATTTCTACTATTCTCTTCTCGCAAACTATGCATCTGACCATATTATTATTTTCGACAAAGTTATTCTGCATGAGCCCGGGAAGGTTTCTGAGTTGATACGATCACGCCTGCTTTAACGCCCACTTTTTTTAAATTGATTAATTGCTTCTGCATGGCTTTTCACAGATTTACTTCCAACAACTTGTATACACATCTTACTGAGAGCGAGGTAAAAGTAAAAATATTATGTGCCACGCCCACTTTCATGGCCCATCTCAAAAAATAAATGTTTGTACGTATGGCCTTTATAGAATCGTAAACTATGTATTTGATCATGTGATTATCTTTGGCAAAGTTGTTGTGCATGAGCCCGGAAAATTTTCTGAGTTGGTAAGATCACGCCTACTTTAACGCCCACTTTTTTTAAATTGATTAATTGCTTCTGAATGGCTTTTTACAGATTTACTTCCAACAACTTGTATACACATCTTACTGAGAGCGAGGTAAAAATAAAAATATTATGTGCCACGCCCACTTTCATGCCCCATCTCAAAAAATAAATAACGCCCACTTTTTTAATTAATTACAACGCCTGTCGGGAAGGCCAGACCGCTGGTAGCGTAGTATATTATAGTATATACATAATATACTGATTAACCTGTTCTATTATATTCTTTATAAATACCAAATTGATAAGAACAATGACAAATATTTTTGGCTGAATACAATTAATTTTTATATCAGTTTTGTATTTTGAATGGGAACGTGTTTTATACATACGTGCAAAGGAACACATATACGAACAATTACATCGACTTACAATTTTACGTAGAGAATATTTATACTTCTCGTATCTTAATTACATATTAATTATATTTATATCATACACCCATTTACTACTGAATTGAGAACTGGTGAAGGTTATACAATGTGTATATTTTAAACAAATCTTGGCACTTGAATAAATCAATACCTAAAAAGGAAATAGGACTTTACGGAAATAAAAACAATTTTAAATCAAACTAAAATATTTTCTATAACATTTTATTTAAAAGAATAAACAAAATAAATTATTATTCCCTTTCTATGTTTTAACAAACAAGAAATGTAAACTAAAATCAACTTGAAAATCTATTCTTTAGAAACTGAAACATAAAAACTACATACATATATTTTTTCCGCCTGATAAATACACATTTTATTTAACAATATGACGTACTATATATATATGTATGTATGTGCAATTCTGTGTATACATTTTTGAAAACTTGCCATCTTGCAGTTTAATAGTTTTCTGAAAATTTTTGTTTTATGCTTTATTATACTTGCAAATTATTTTTGTTTGAAGCACAAGAAGTTTCTGGTTAAAAAAATTTACAAAATCAACCAAAAAGACGAAAAATTATAAAAGCAAATGAGAAACTTATTGATAGAAATTCAATTCTTGTGAATATTGCAAAAACTTATTGTTGCGTCTTCGAGAAAAACACAAATTGAAAAGTTGTTAAAACTTACAATGTTTGATTTTGCAACAATATCTGCCACTGCAGCAGCGACAACAAAAAATATATATTTAAATAAAATTATATAAATATAAATAATTTCCTTACAAAAAAAAAGGTAAAGTTTACATTTAATAAAGTACATGTTTTTGCTTTTTAAGTCGATGATTATGCTACAAAAAATGCATTTGTGTGTGAGCTTATGATTTCTTTGTTATTTATAATGTAAATTGTACATAATGTTAATTGCCCTTCGACCTCTGAGGTCAATACAAATGTTAATTGTGGTTAAATGTTTTTTTTTCAATACAATGAACTTTACGAATCAAAGCCACTTATGACTTTCACAAACAAGCTTTTCTGTTTTTAATAATAAAAAAGTTTGACTGTTTGTTTTCAATTCAAATGTAAATATGATTGTAGCCACGAAGTGAATCATGTTTTTCATTGCAATTAGAACATTTGCAGCAGTGCATTTGAGATTCGTCTTAGACGACTAAAAACATATTTTACTTGATTTGTTTATGAATAATTTAAATATAGTATCAGAACGAGATTTAACTACATACTGACTTTAGAAGCACTATTCAAATGAAAAATAAAAGTTTATTTTTATATTGTGCTCTTACAAATTTATATAATTTAGTTGTAAAGCAAACATTTTCTTGACAATAGAAATCTTGTAATAAATTGAAACTCTGTAGACACAGTATACAATGTGCATTTGTGTGAACTTTTGAAAAGAGTTTGCTAACGAACAGAAAAAACCATTTGTATAAAGACCAGAGCAAGAAAAAAAAATCTACAAGTGGAAAAATGCAAACATATCCTTAAGTCACAAATTGTACGTATGTATGTCTGAATATGTATGTGCTGCTGTAAGTATGAGTACGCTTAACGTTTAAATAGAAATTAAGGTTTACTGAATTATGTATGATGTTTCTAGTTGAAGCTTAAAGGGCTTTACAGATTTCCGGCTCACATAATTTTTAATATGTGCATATATAAACTCATTCGTAACATATAGTTAGTATGTAAGCATGTCCAAAGATCCTCAAGGAAATTTAAATATAAAAGAAAAGTTTCCAAAAGTTTATGAAAAATAATATTTTTTATCCTCTGATGTTCCCATATACGACTACTGTATACGTCTGTATGAATTTGTGTCACTTTTTAAGCTAAAAACTTAAAAATCTGTAATTGTTTAAAAGAAAATTTAGTTACACACACGAAAAGACAAACACCACCACAAATGTTTTGGTTGGGTGAGTTATCTTCAGTTTACACATGTACATACATATTTACTTACTAACTTACATATACATACAGACACCTAAAGACATACATGCAATGTATGAATGTCGGTACTTTAGTTTACTTTTGATTTAAAACAAGATTTGTGTGCTCAAATCTAACCTCAAAGTTAAATTACCTTATGTTAAACTTTACCAAAAGGTATAAAATGCACACTCACACAGATACACTCATACTCGTACACGTGTACAAATTTACGCTACACTCAAAATATATTTTTAGCTTAAACCAATTTAGCAAAATGTGATTTACTTTTACGACCACGACAGTTACTTTTAAAACCTCAACACATCCAGTTTTATTATCCTTTTTTCCTAAATCCAAATCACTTACCGCATCCGCAAAAACAACCTTCACGCTCATAATATATGATTATGATGTTACATATCTGTTTATTTATAGTATTTATTATGTTCATGTTTACGGAAAGTTAAAAGCAGCTGGAAAAGCTTTAGCTCTTACTTTATTATGAACTAGTAGCAGAGTTGATTTTCTACGTCGCAGCTTTGAGCTAAAAAAAGAAACAATTTTACTCCTGTTGAATCCAATGTTCTTCGAATACTATTGGGTCGTCTTTCATTTGTTCAAAAAACGTACTACTAAATATTTCATGACAACCTTGGTCAGATCTAACTAATTTTCATCGAATCCTTCTTTTTTGTCCGTGTACGAGTTTAGACAAACATAAGTTTGTTACCTTCTGTTACAGCACAAGTGCTGTAAGGACATAAATTTAGCTTTCAAAAATCACACACAAAACATTCTTTTAAAACTCTCTTTGACTATTTATGTTTAAGAAATAAATTGCTACAAATGTAAGTTATTAAAAGATTCAAATACTTTGCACCTCAGACTTGCTTCCCTTTTTTTGTTTGTTTTGGAATTTTCACATTGCCATCAATTAATGTTTGGAAAACCTTGGGAAAAACTAAATTGTTCAACAAACTATATTTTTATTTTGCTGTATTTCAGTTATATTTTTTTTTTAAAAAACTTTTATGACCGCGTTGGCAATGGTATGGCAATATTTTCGCAAAAACGTTTTTGCTTTTTAGCAATGAAAAACATTTTAGTTGTGTGGGCTTTAAACTATTGAATATCATACTTTGAGAATATTTTAATAGCGCTATTTTCTAAGATTTAGTTTTGAGAGTTCAATAGAAATTGAACTGATATTTACAAACAAATTTGCTTTGAAAATTGCATTAAATGTTGTTAAAATTGGCAAATGTAAACCAATGTAAACTGTAAATTATAGCCAAAAATAACGTTTAAATGAATACTGAACTGACTGCAATTAGATTGAGAACAACTTTCCATGACATGTACATTTTTTTGGCCGAAGTAGGAGTAATTTCCGTTTGAAAAGGCACTTATCGGAGAGTTAACAATTGAAAGACTGGAAATAATTTTCTTTGCCACTAAGATTCTTATCAGCAATATTTAGTAGATATCATTTATTTAACACACCATTGTTTAAAAATAGATACAGTTTTATTATTCACCCCTATCGTAAATAAAAATTCCACATTGAATTTGTTCCCTTTTCACACTTTTCACAAAGGCAACCAATTTCATGTGGAATATTTATTCACGATATGGGTGATTGTAATTTTGAATATGTTTTTATTAATTAGAGAAGAATTTGAACTAATATTTATTTTTAAGAGAAAAGTTTTTATTCAGGCTAGTAGTTCGAGAATTTATATTTATATAATACTACTGTAACGTATTGGAACAATTGGCAAATTGGAATGCATTTTCTACCCGGCCAAGGGCGTCATCAGCAATCTGTAAACAGCATCTATTAAACTCACCGTTTTTTGAGAAATAGAATATGAGAATTATCATATTTCTTTTTACGTGTTTTTGTGAGTCAGAACGAAATTTACGTACGTTTAGAATGTGTGTGTATTCTTTATATGTTATTCTATTTATAGAATTTGTATGTTTTTTTTTAGTCAAACGAGAATTCCGGAACCCAGAACCCTAGTTTACCTGCTCTATTCTTACGATTAATTTCTATTATTTTGTAATATACACATATTTATATTGGAATGTAATTTGACTTTAGGACATATTTTAATTGGAAATACAAATAAAACTCTAAATTAAATAAATTTATTTAAAAGAAATTTATTTACTTCAAATATATTTATATAAATGTGTTGTAACTACAATGAAATAAATAGAGATTTATTTTATAAAGTAGTTCCAAAGAGCACTCGTATACACCAAAAAAAATCCATATGCAAATACGACTTGTTTTAAATGATTTCAATTCACAATAAATACGTATATTAAAATTTGTACTTTATTTATTTTAATTATACGAGTATATATATGTATATGTATATATTTAATATATATAGATGTTATTTTAAATGGAGGCTTAAGTATATATTATTTCCATCAACATGCCAAAGGTCATGTCTTGAGATAAATATTAAACATAGTTTAAAATTTACCAATTATTATAACAGAAATGAACATTAAACAATTTAAAGTGAGAAATCTGAAAATAAAAATGTTCTGATTATTTTGGAATGGATTATTCCAAAAGTTACAAGATATTAAAAGCAATTCCAATAAATCATCTTTCCCACACATATAAACAAATGTTTGAAATTATTTTTCTCATTAATGTGGTATTAAGGAAAATTATTGCCACTCTTAGAAGCATTCATAAAAAATTATGATGATGCTACATATATTTTTACTAGTCTTTTGTAGGTGTGCACTGTCATAGATTACCATCCATCCATCTAAACATGCATAAATACAAATCCAATAAAAGCCAGGTATGAGTGATATATTCGGCCGTGCCGAATCCTGTATACCCACCATCAATATTAACTGGGACATTTTACCTAGATCCATAATTTTTAATGTCATTTTTGTACATTGCTATTAACAATAGCAATTTGTGGCAAATTATTTTAAGAAATATTCAATGAGGAGTCCCTATAGTCTTCAATTTGAAGCTGATAAAGATTTTTATAACAGTTTTATTTCTATTTAGACGATTTTAGAAATTTGACTTTATATGGATTCTATAATCCAACATGGGCCGACATTCAATTCGTTTAATTTTTATATATATTATCCCCATATAACTATATTGATGTCAATTTTCAACTGGATAACAATGTTTATATGAGATGTAGATGACGACTTTTTATTTATATTTATTATTTGCAATATATTTAAAGAAAACAGCAGACACTTTTCTACTGAACCGATATTGCCTATTTTCAGTACCAAACATTTCGTGCCTTCAATACTAAATAGTTCGTGGCTCGACCATATTAGAATATGTAAACTTTTTTGTTCTACTACCCATAATTCGATATGTTACAAACGAAATGACAAACTTAATTAACGCCCCAACTTTTTGGTGGTAAAATCCGTAACTATGTACATGTTTGTATACATATGTATGTGCATTGGTATATTTATTATTTCCTATTACTGTAAACTGTGTACTTTTGAATTATTCCAATTAATCACAAACAATCTGCATTATTTTTTCCATGCTTTTTCAAATGATTACCAACACGTACGTATTTCAAAAAATTGCAATTAGATTTAAAGCAATAATTTCCGATATTCATTACCTTGATTTACACGAAAATTCATAGAATTTCATGGTGTTATGCATTAAATACTATTGGTAATGGGAAAAGATCTCACCTGAAGTTACTTATACCGAAATGTAGCATTTCATAAACTACAAAACGTACTAAAAATTCTATAGTTGTCTACATACAAGATCAATCGAGTCCTCGATGAAGACTTTATTTTCAAAGGTCATTTTAATAAAGGGTCCGCCAAATCACTTTTTTTTTGAAAATGGTATAAAAAAAACTACTGAATATTTTCTCAAATTTCTTTTTTTATTTGAAAATACAATCCTTCCGGTTAATAATGGAAAATAATTTCATTCAAATGGCTGCCTCGGCTGGCTATGCAGTAGCCTACACGATCGGTCGAATTTTTAAGCACATTATCGATTGTGTGCAGCTGTATTTCACCAATGGCTTCACGAGTATTGCCCTTTAAAGTGTCAATTGTCTCTGGCTTGTCGGCGTAACACTTATCTTTGACGACACCTCACAAATATTAGTCCAACGGTGTCAAATCAAATCGCAGCTCCGAGGTGACCAAACGACATCAGCTCTGCGGCTGATAATGCGATCTTAAAAAACAGGGCGCAAAACATCGAGTGTAACATACGGAGCTGACGGTGTTTCTCTTCTTCCAAAATCCGTACGCAATTTTCGCACACACTCTGCAACATTACCATGATTTTCAAAGTAATGCCGTAATATTTCCCAGCATTGGTCAAGCGTATACACAACCATACTCGTTCAGCGGAAGGATAAAACTAATTATCTGTCAAATCAGACATGAGCTAAGTGTTACCATTCACGAAATAAGCACTAGTTGAAAAAAAAAACGTTAGATGGCGGACCCGTTATAATGTTGAATTTAGTATCTTACTTTGTCTTATTTTTCTGAAATCAATTTATACATTTACATAATCAAATTCTATTTTATTAAATTTGGCACCGGTTCAGAAAATATAATCAATATAATCAATCAAGATGTATTTTATTGGAAATTTTGAATATAAGCTCCTTAATATTAAAATCCTGTGCTAATTAGGACTTAACTTTGGTAACTCAAATCAAGTTAAGTGTTAAATTATGTTCAATCTAACAAGCTTTTGAGTAATACTTTTCATTTTGTAATTTATAATTTAGAAACTAATAAGAAACCCCAAAGAACTGAAAAAGCCATATGTATGGTTTAGTATGAACAAGCTTCAAATAAAATATTTAAATGAATTAAACTGTTACATTTGGAGAGCATTCTCAACTTGGTCAACTGAAATAAATTATAAATTAGTTATACACGCCCATAGTGGGGAGGGTATATTGGATTTGTGCTGATGTTTGTAACGCCCAAAAATATAAGTGTACCAGTCGCCTTAAAGTAAACTGATCAACTCAGAATCTTTTTCTGAGCCGATTAAACAATAGCCGTCTGTTCGCCTGGCCGGCTGGGGCATTTGGAAGATATTTCTATAAAATTTATTATAATAGTTTTGTTCGGATCAAAGACATAGCCCCCATACAACTGTCCTCCCGAAATAAGGCTTTATCGATAGGAAATTTCACCATAAATATGGTTTATATGAAGTATAATCACATCTACAAATGTTTGCAGATCGCTTCATAATTGACCATAACTTCCATATTATGGCCCACTTTTGAAAATCACTTTAACGACCATAAACCTCTTAAAAATGTTGGTATGCAAATAAAATTCAATACAAATATATTTTATATACATATATAGAAATCTTGACATCTAATTTTATAACGGCCGGTCCATAATTAGTCAAAGTTTCTATATAAGACCCATCCGAAACTCACTTTAAGTGTTTATATTCAGATAAAATTTAACACCACAAATATTTATATACACTGAAGCCATGCCATGAAATCAGTCCTAAAAAACTTTTTCTTTTCTTTTTTTTTGCACATATACTGGTTGTAGGCTTGACCGAATCAATATACTTTCTAAATTGTTTTAAAAAAGTTTTAAATACTCATTTCTTATAATAAAAATTTTAAAATATCTACTAAGGTAAAATTAAACTAAAACTTAAAATATCAGTGGCTAAATTTTAGTATTTTAAACATTTTAATTATGCTTTTCAAATAACAGGCAAACTTTATAAAAGAAACCCTTACCAGAAAGTCAATCTAAATTTGGTAGTAAATTATAAAGCTGACAGAATGATACCTAAAGGTTGGGAGAATTGACGTTTATATTTATTAACACAGCTTGATGTGACTGACTTCTTCCTTAACCCAATACAGCCAGTCGTTATTAGCAAAAGTTCACTAATGAGTAAATTCGTCAAATGACATGGTTACATTCATATGGAAAATTTGCAGTTTTGTTAGTTTTCTTTTGAAAGCACAAATGATTTGTATGATTCTATTTGAGTCTCCCCGCAAAACGTTGTTATTCAGTGTTTCGCGCTACAAATTAGTTTTTTTTTTCATTTTCCTCTTAAACGAAAAGAACATTTATCATTATAAAAGGTGTATGTCACATGACATTTATATAAAAGTGAAATAAAAAACATCACATAACCTTGAATCACATCACCATGCTGAAGAAAAGAAATGGTGAACATCTGTTTTGTGATGCGAACAAAACAAACTAATGATGAAGCCAACTAATACTCTATAGTCAGGAATACAATACGAGACATTTTTTATCTTCAGTGTCAGTATATACGTATATACTGTGAGCGTCAAAATAAAGGCAACACCACATATTCATATAGTTAGTTGATTTGAAAATAATTTAACATGTCAAAATAAAGTAAACAGTGGCATCTTTCTTATGCAAAAAATTCCATTGATTTCAAAAAAATGTCACTTCTTTTAATTTTTTTTTTATTTAAAAGAATAACGGTAAAGTGCCGTTCAAAATAATTACAATTTTCATAATTTATCATAAGAAGCCATTAGCGGTGTTCAGTGTTCAGTGCAAATGGCATTGTAAAAGTGCAAATGCAAAACATCGTAGCTTTTTATTGCAATCAAACAACAAAATACACACAATTGTATTTGTCAAAACATTACGTTCATGCAATACTAAAATGGTATAGTTTTTTCGTTACGTGTATTGCGTTTGCAACTCTGCCATTTAAACAGCTGACAGATATAAAAACTACTAAAAGAAATAAAATTAAAACAATGAAGCAAACAATTCCACAGAAGAAAATTAAAAGGGAAAACCCAAACAAAAAGTGGACGCCTGAAGAAGTATATACTAACTGCCGTATTTATAACAAATTAAAGTAGACTTCAAGTGTACTTTAAGAAAATTTTGTATGAAAATTTTGTCTTAAAGCACACTTCAAGCCTACTTTATTTTTTATAAATACGGCAGTAAAACATTAAATGTGTATGTACCCCCATTCCAAATTGTTTAGTCAGCAACTGCTTCTTCTAAAAATTCAACAATTTTTTCTTTGACACTTTTTCGTGGCATTTTTAAAATACGTTTAGAAATTGTTGTTTATGTAGATCAGCTGTTTCAGTTTATAAATTGCATTAGTATCGCGAAGTGCAAAATAAATTGAGTGCTCACAATCAATGTCAAAACATTTGCAAGTACAAACTTTTGCAATACAAAACGCATCGAACATTGAATACCACTATTAAGCTGTAACATTAAGTAGTGAAAAAATTACAATGGGAAGGCAAACGTCAATTGAGACTTGGCAAATTATTACAGACTTACATAGAAAAGGTAAATCCCTGCGTGAAATAGGTTAAATCGTAGGAAGGCATCACTGTATAATAAAAGAAAATACATTACCGTAGAAAATTTGTCAGCTGCAAAACAAATAAACAGGTGCAACCCGAACACCTAGTATTGTAAAAATAGCTGGAAATAGAATAATTATTAATTTCATAATCGAACTGTTAATTTTTATTTCTTGATAAATTTTAGTTAGGCTCGAGTTCATTAAATTTAATTTTCATTAAATTATTTTTACTGAAGTTAGGAATTACAACTTGAAAAATTTATTATTAATAATTATTCTATAAAAATAGCTAGGGCACAAGCCATAATGTTTACATGTTGTACGAAAGTGGACAAAAACATAATAAACAAAAACAAATGTATTCAAGTTTTCGAGACGAAGTCTTGACATGAATACGAAAAAACTGAAGAAAAGGGAAAAAACAACTATGAATAGAAAATAATAAACAAATGATAATTACAGCAAAAACTTCGAACTACCAGAACTAACACTGGTTAAAGGATTGATGTTTGTCTGTTGGCTGACCGGCACCGCAGTGGTGTAGGTGGTAGAACGCAAAGAATTCTGATGAGAGAAAGTGGGATTTCTCGAAACATATGTAAATTCAACAACCCAGGTTCGAATCCTAGTCAAGAAAAATTATCAAAAAAAATTTTTAATAATAAATTTTTCAAGTTGTAATTCCTAACTTCAGTAAAAATAATTTAATGAAAATTAAATTTAATGAACTCGAGCCTAACTAAAATTTATCAAGAAATAAAAATTAACAGTTCGATTATGAAATTAATAATTATTCTATAAAAATAGCTAGGGCACAAGCCATAATGTTTACATGTTGTACGAAAGTGGACAAAAACATAATAAACAAAAACAAATGTATTCAAGTTTTCGAGACGAAGTCTTGACATGAATACGAAAAAACTGAAGAAAAGGGAAAAAACAACTATGAATAGAAAATAATAAACAAATGATAATTACAGCAAAAACTTCGAACTACCAGAACTAACACTGGTTAAAGGATTGATGTTTGTCTGTTGGCTGACCGGCACCGCAGTGGTGTAGGTGGTAGAACGCAAAGAATTCTGATGAGAGAAAGTGGGATTTCTCGAAACATATGTAAATTCAACAACCCAGGTTCGAATCCTAGTCAAGAAAAATTATCAAAAAAAATTTTTAATAATAAATTTTTCAAGTTGTAATTCCTAACTTCAGTAAAAATAATTTAATGAAAATTAAATTTAATGAACTCGAGCCTAACTAAAATTTATCAAGAAATAAAAATTAACAGTTCGATTATGAAATTAATAATTATTCTATAAAAATAGCTAGGGCACAAGCCATAATGTTTACATGTTGTACGAAAGTGGACAAAAACATAATAAACAAAAACAAATGTATTCAAGTTTTCGAGACGAAGTCTTGACATGAATACGAAAAAACTGAAGAAAAGGGAAAAAACAACTATGAATAGAAAATAATAAACAAATGATAATTACAGCAAAAACTTCGAACTACCAGAACTAACACTGGTTAAAGGATTGATGTTTGTCTGTTGGCTGACCGGCACCGCAGTGGTGTAGGTGGTAGAACGCAAAGAATTCTGATGAGAGAAAGTGGGATTTCTCGAAACATATGTAAATTCAACAACCCAGGTTCGAATCCTAGTCAAGAAAAATTATCAAAAAAAAAAATTTTTAATAATAAATTTTTCAAGTTGTAATTCCTAACTTCAGTAAAAATAATTTAATGAAAATTAAATTTAATGAACTCGAGCCTAACTAAAATTTATCAAGAAATAGCTGGAAATGTTACGGAAACGCATGGACAACCTGTAAGCGCGAGTACGATTAGAAGATCGTTGCATAAAAATGAACTACATGGTGGAGTGGCACATAAGAAGCCCTTTATATCAAAGAACAACCATACCAAACATTTGAAAAAAAAATATAGAAACTAGCCTAAAATTTGTTGGAATAATATTATTTTCACCAATAAAAGTAAGTTTGAGATATTTGGAGTCGAAAACTCCCAAAAAAAAATATAGCGTAACAAGAATGAAACATTTACAAATAAATGCGTTTTCAATACGGCAAAACATGGCGGCGGCTCAGTAATGGTCTGGGGTTGTATGGCGGCAACACGGATCGGTAATCTTGACATTTTAAAAAACAATGTACACCTATTTCTATTGTAGAGAAATTAGAACTAGCGCCGACCTGGATTTTACAATAGGACAATGATATTTGGCATACCTTCAAAATAAAGTAAAACCAGCCTCGGCTGTCTCCAAACCACAATCCAATTGTGCACCCCTGGGAATATCTGGACAAAAAAAAATTAGCCAAATAAATATTTCTTGCAAGGATAACCTAAAGGCAGGATGAATGAAATCAAATTTCGCCTGATTTCTTGTTGATTCTAGAAGATTGTTAGCTGTGATAAAGACAAAAGAACTACAAACGAAATGCATATTAATTACAATGCTTTACATAATTTTAATATATGTCCCTGTTTACTTAATTTTGGCGGGAAAATCTGGAAGTTTTCCATTAAAATAAATTTTTTTTTATGTTAATTATCTTTCTAGTTTTTGTTACTGAGTTATATTTTGCTTAGGTTACTTATGAATTATGCAGTACATTTGTATTTGTATAGGTAGTATATATACATACATACATAGTAAGAAAACAATATTATGTATATGTTAACTTTATATTGACACTCATGGTATACATATGTGTGTGTGTTAACGTACGTACAAAGGGTAGGGTGATTGGAAAAGGAAGAAAATACGGACTGGCAGAGAAAAGAATGATATGGGAAATGGTTTTCATGTAGAATAATTTTTTATGCACATTAGTATGCTTGTAAGGTTTTAAATTGAAATGCAATATTAGAATTATTTATCATAACAAACTCATATAGTCACACAAATACATCCAGTGGTGTCGCAATGAAAATCAAAAATATCCCATTATACAAGGACAATGACGACAACATGTGAATATGATGTAGTGTGCTATAAATGAATTCGACCTCACGTATCCTATCCAAGTGTTGACACATGCACACATCTCGACACATGTACATTCATTCAGAAACACACATAACAATACTACTGTAAATGTTACTTCATGGGATTCTTTTGAGATTATACTTACAAAACGTATGATTTAAATAAATATTATCGGTTTAGGTTGCTCTGGTTTGGTAATTTCCTCTCTTCTGTTCTGTGCCTGTTCGTTGCCAGAGTAAACACATTTGTTGGTCCTTCCTCTGGCTACAGGTGAAATAAGCTTTTATTGAAATTCTTATTATGAATCACAGTCATACACCTACTCATAAACACACACACACACACACACACACACACATATATATACATCATACAACAAACAGCCTCTATACAAATGTTATTTTAATAGAATGTTTGTAGCAATTTTATTCACATGAATCTTTTTCTGTCTGCGTTAATGTTACTTTTTTTTGTTGGTGTTGTCCGCTTTGTATTCAAATTGCTTATCTGTTAAGAAAACGAAGGAGAAAAATGGAATACGACTACGTAGGACAACCAGCAACATCATAGAAAAATATTATTATTATTGTTATTATATTTATTTTTTGTCTTTACGTTTCTTTTTTATTATCATTTTTTCAACTAAAATAAACAATATGCTTTTTTCACTTTTCACTTTCTATACAGTTCCTTCGGGCTTTTATGTGTCAGTGTAAATATGTTTGTTTGTTTGGGGATGTGAGTCTTTCTTCACTTTGTTGTACTTTTTTTTCTTCTTTTATTTTATTATTGTCCAATAAAACTGTCCAAAAAGAAACAACAAAAACAACAGCAGGAGCATCAGCATCAGCAACAACAAATAAAAAAAAAATAAGATTTATAATGAATGTGTAATGTCGCGTATAAAACATATTTGCAATAATGTTGATGATGAAAGCGATAATTTTTTTATATGAATGTGTAATTGCACGAACATGTTTATAGTTGCTTTTATGATGGATGCACACTTTGTTCAATATATGCAGGGTTAGGTAAACCGGTTTCAAGACTTTTAAGAAGAAATCACAATGATTCACTTTATGTACATAAGTCATACAAAAATTCTATAAAATGTTCAACATATCAGTTTTTTTTTTTTTTAGATGAAAAATATAAACGAAATCAAAATTCAGCATTATTATGTGCCAAATCCATGCGCTATCTGATGAAATTTTCGAAAATAATTTCCCTTGGTAAAATGAAATGAGATTGGAATAGAAAAGTATTGAAGTAGATATTCAGCCTTATTATGAGTGTCATTTTTTTTACGACAACGACTGTTTCGTAATAGATTAAAGAAACAAACTTAATTTTATCTTTAATCTATTACGAAAGAGTCGTTGTCGTAAAAAGAAAACGATACTCATAATAAGGCTGATTATAAAACGTTACAGAGTTCTTTCTGTGAATATTTGGATCAGGTAGAGTTTTTAAGCATTTTAAAAATGGAACTTAATTTTCCACCTTTAACTATACAACAAAATACAAGTATATTTTCAATAAACCTCCCAGCAAGCCATATGCGTCCGAAAAGAGTCTTTTGTGACACCTTTTTCGGAGCGTTCATGCTCTTTATGAGCCCAAAAAACAATCATTATTGCTCCGAAAACCTCCAGAAGAGAGGGTCATTACATTCGAAAATGGTCCGTCAGAAAGAGCGTTTTGAGGGTTTTTTTTGGGTTTTGTGTAATCTTGTTTTTATCATGGTAAAGCTATGTTTTTGTATGTTCAAAACAGAAATAATAGGACAACAACGCTTTGGTACACACATAATTACGTGGAATTTCTGAGTCATACTGCGTGCCGACTCAGGACAGTAACAAGCGAATTTTTCTTTTTTCTGACTCCTTTTTCGGAGCGCTCCGAAAATGCTGTTTAGTGGGACTCTTTTCTGACTCCTTTTTCGGAGCGCTCCTAGAATGGTATGCTGGGCTACATCAAATATTTAAGCATGTTTGTGTGTGTGTGTGTGTGTGTGACGGTGTATATGTATCCGTGTATTTATGGGCTTCAGTAAATATTCTTCGTAGACTTAATACACGTTTTTGGGGTCCTTATTAAAAATTTAAGTAAAATATAATCACGTAAATCTGTCTGTTAAGAGTACGGAGCGCGACGAAAAGAAAATCAGCTAAATATGTGCATATGTATGTATGTATATAGCTGAAGAAATTGACAGTAAATATCCTACAGATACTTACCTTGCATGAAGCGAAGGGAAAAAACTTTGTTATTAAAAACAGTAACTTTTTTCCTGTTACAATAAACAACATACATATTTGTAGGTTAAAAGGATATTTTGGTGGAAATCAAGACACACACACATCAATTTGAAAAAAGTAAATTTTAAAGAAAAATACAGCTAACTTAACTTAATTGCATAAAAAATTTTCAGATTTTTCATAGACTGATGTTTTAATCAGTTTCAGTTTTTTATTTAAATGAAAGAAAAAATAGTTTTCCTATAATCCTAGAATTAGAGATCATGCATGTGCCCTATTTGCTCTGAAAGGACATATAAAAAATGCATTAATAAAATTATATAAAAGTGTATTCTTATGCGTGTGTGAGTTTTATGTCTGTGTATTTTCGAAGACATTTTTCATCAGCATCAAATGTTATTTATTATCTGTTTTCTTATTTGTTTGGTTGTTCATTGTTTTTGTTTTGTTTTTGATCTTTTTTGATGTGTCAACAATTTGTCATTGAAGGCAAAGTTATTTTAATTGAAAACAATAAGGACAAACGTTATTGTGCCAAGTATAATTTAAATGTTATGTCCATATGAAAATCGTAAATCATTTCCGAATATACTTCATTCTACAATATGCATATACATACATACATACATACATACATACATACATACATTTTCATACAAATTCATGTGTGTTTGTATATTTATTTGCAGTATGTTGTGTGTATAAGTGTAGTAATATTACACAAATAAATACACATGTACTCACTACCACAGCAGAGTTTTGAATGTATATGTGTTTTTTTCAGAATTTCTGGTATATATTATTTAATTTAATTTAATTGTTGACATATTTAGGCAAGTAAATAAATGTTGGATGTTTGTAGGTATAAAAACATAAAACACAAACAAAGAAACATGACACATTTGTGTAAATTTGCTTGACTTCGTGATTCTCTACCATTTTTAGCTGCTTATTATTTTCTTAACTAATTTTATTCAAATGCATTATAAATTCAAGTTGTTTCTCTCCTTGCACTTTATAACTTAGAAATGTACTCTTGAAAATTTAATTATTACAATTATTTGTATTATGTATTTAAGTTTAAACATATTGTCCTTATATACATAAATCATAAATTTTGTTAAAAATTTAAAGTGATACCATGACAATGAAAGTAAATATGTATTTTGAAAACATTTCATATAAAGTTATTACTTAGTATTTTAAAAATCGTGAACACCATTCCAAACCTAACGTAGAAGACGGCATTTTACTACCATTTCAAATTGTAATATATATATATATATATATGTATATATATCTATATTTTAAAGATACGTAATACTGAGGCAATTAACATGCCTATCTTTTAATTAATTAATTGTGTTACTTTCTTTGGAAAGGGATAAGTAGAAGAAGAATAGGTGGTGAAAGTAGAGAAAAGCTTTTCATATGACAACACTGTAATTGCGCGTTATGTTTGTTAATATGTAGTGCAGTATTGCAGCGCCTCTGGTGGTGAGTAGGCGCATTGATCAAACCTTTGACTTATAGCCATTATTTTAATTATTTTACTTCGGTATGATATGAAAAAAAAAACTAATAATTATCAGAAACTAATGTTGTTTTGAGTGGCAGCCGCTGGAAATCGAACCCTGGCCACAAATACCAACTCATATTTAATGATCAAACGCGCTAATCAATTAAGCTACAACACCCTAATTACGGTTAACACATACTATCATACACATATTTGGTTAATGTTTAAAGTTACAAAATTCTTGGTTGAAATAAATTTTATTTAATGAGAGTAATCTAAAACATAAAGAAAACATTTTATTTGAAAAATTCTCTTCACAACCGATATATTGTTGTATATATTACTTTGAATTGCTTTGTTTTTGGGAAGAAAATATATTTTGTATTTACAACCACAGAACAGTACAAAGTTAGATGTATGTTCGACATATGTTTCGTTTCCAAAAATCACTTTAAACTGTCTGTATAGAATCGTAACAGCAATATCTGCTCTAATATTTATGGCATTTTTTCTTATGTACACTTTTGCTTTAATATGAATTCAGTTTTTGTTTTCTTGTACACCTTTCTTTAATCTTTGTAATTTTTAATGCAAATACTAAAATGTACCACTGCTTATTTATGTATCACACAAAAAATAACACTTTTTGTTGTAAATGCCATTTAAATATTGTTTAATATTTAAATAGAATTTACCTTAAAAGCGGGTAATAATTTACAAAAATGACAACATAAATTACAATTTAAATGTGTACACAACAAATATTATAATAGAAAATCTCTAAAGTTAGTTCTTCGCCTTATTTACAGGAAGAAAACTGACGTCAAAGAAAATTGCACAAAATTTTACTAAAAACTCTACCACGTTATTTTTTTTTTTTCGCAAATATTTAAACGAAAATCATGTACCGTATATATATTGTTTTTTTTTTTTTTTTGTTACTTGACCACTACTGAAGAAGCCTTTTTTTTTTGAAAGACCAAAATAAGAATGAAAGCAAAGAATAACCCCCCGATTTATGGTTTTCTTTTATTACGCGCACATCACAGACACATGCACACAGAACAGAACAGTAAGATTTGAATGTTAAAAACATTAAAAAATTCTTATTCTTCATACAATGTACTTTTGTGAAGTTTTTCTGTTATATTTTATTTTTTCATTTTAGCCATGTACGGATTTTTTCACTCTTTTTTGTTGTTTGTAATGAAAATTAATGGTTTTTCAAGTTTCCCGTCAAAAGTTAAAGTGGCAACACTGGCAGTTAACTACTACTAACTACAGCATAACGGGTGTTTCCTTGGCAAAAGGCATTATAGTTTAAAAAAATTGTTAAATTTTTTCTATATACATATACCTACATACATATACATACATATATAGGTATGTATATATGAATGTATGTAGTATTTTCTTGGTTTTTTTCATTTCCTTTTGTTGGTTGTAATTCCCAGGCGTGATGAACAATGGTCTTCATCATCATTTCAATTCGTTTCATTTTGCTTTTAGTTAAATTTTATTTTCCTTATTCCGGTTCCCCTTACTCTTTCACTTTTGTCCTAACATACATTTTTTCTATATACTTGGAGTTAACAACAATAAATGGAAGAAAACTTTAACTGTTAAAGAAGTTTAGGGTATTAAAAATAAGAAACAGTTTTAAATAGAGGTTAAGGTGAAAACTAAATAAAAGCGTGTTTTTGTAAATGTTTGCAATAAACTAAAATCATCTAAATTGAATAAAATAAATGCAAATATGTATTACTTTAAGCTTTGTGGGTTTAGCCTAAGAAATCATTGTAAAACGAACTTTCAAATAAATAAATTTAATTTGCTTATGATTATATTCTCGGACGCACAGAAATGTTTTATTTTTGAAATAATTCGGTATTTCGTGATTTATTGCAGATATCGTATTAAATTTCACATTGATTTAGAGTTCTTGGGCCGTAGGTGGCAGGGGGCCAGTGGATAACCCACAAAGTTCATCACCTCGGGTCACACATTTTTTTAAAAATCGCCAAAAATCCATTTATAATCCGAATGAACTGAAATTTTAAATACAAATAGTCCTTGAGAAGATCTGCAAGTGCTTACATGTATATTAGTTACGACTTTTAGTACAAGATATATTTACAATTTATGATACAATATATAATTTGGTAATTGTTTTATTTTGTTAATTTTGCTCGATCTTTTTTGAGTGTTTTATTAAAAATTAAATTAAAAAAAGAATTATCTCTTCCATGTAAAAAGTTACACGCATCCAAAGTTGGGACATGTAAAAAGATCAATACGTTTTACATGTTTTTTCTTTTATAGTAACAAATTTTCTTATAGAATTTCTATATAATTCGGAAAGCGATCTTAATGCATAATACATAAATTTAAGACTCATTTAAGCCGGCTGTATAGACCTATCCAAACTTACCCAATATTTAAAAAAATTAAGGTTTAAGTAAAAAATTCTAAAAACACAAAGCACCGATTCTATAAAAAGTTCCATATTTCGTCGTGGTGAATGCAATAGGCTGTATGTCACAAAATCATACTTTTGCAGGAGAGGCAAAAAACTGAATATTTCTGAGAAAAATTTAAACATAATGAACATTCGTCATATTGCAATAGCGCGTAAAAGCTCTCTTCTAATTGCCTGAACGGCATAAGATAAATTGCAGTTATAGGAGCCCACACTACAATAAAACTAAATTAATTTTTTTTTGACATACAGCCTTTTGCAATCACCACGACGATTTGTATATGTTACTTAAATAATAAACAAAAAGTAAAAAATATAAGAAAAATTTAGAAAAAAAATTAAAATTCTGTTTTGTTTTTGTGAATTATGAAACAGATTTTAAAAGCCTAACAGTCTTTTTCAGAAAAAAATAAAGTAGACTTCAAATGTACTTTAAGAAAATTTTGTCTAAAAGCACACTTCAAACCTACTTTATTTTTTATGAATACGGCAGTAAAAGAGCTTTCTCCCAAAAGCATATTGCATTAAAAACTCTTCATAAATTTAAATTTTTACAACATCAAATTGCACTACCACCAACCATTTAGTGGTAGTGAAATTTTAATAGCACTACCACTAAGTAAATATTGGTAGTGAAATTGTTAGTGCACTAAAAATATAGTGCATTATGCCCATCTCTGATTTGAAGTCTACTTTAATTTTTTTATGAATAAGGGCATTAATGTTTAATTTAATTTCACTCCTTAGGCGTATGCTTAACATTTCTTTCCTAACAAATTAATATCACTCATACGTTATAAATAAAATACTTGTCTTTTTAAATTGTATTAACAAATATTTCTTGTTATTTTAGGGTTTTATACAGCTATTTGTTATAAAACAAAAACACAAATATTTAGCAATTTTTCTAGTTTTATTTTCATCATAAATTGTACATGATTTTTGTACCCTTCAGTTACAAATTTGTTTGTTCTACAAATATTGCAAAATCTTGTAAGAGAAAGCAGACAACAAGAAAATAAGACATGAGTTACGTCAACGAAATTTAAGGTTAAAGATAACATATATTCAATAAAATATTATTTATAAGAAGTATTTACTATCACACGATAAATAACGTCACAGTGGGCACTTTTAAAAAATTTAAATTTTAAAACACATTTTTCCACATTGGTTAGGAATTTAGGTATTTGAAAATAAAAACTGGCTAAAATTATAGTGCCACTGATTTAAGGGCAATTGGACCTATTTATTATTTATTCAAAAATTAACTTAAATTTAAAAATTATAAGCTAATTGTTTAATACGGAGCTATAGCTACTTAGACTTTAAGCTCGACTTCATTATAATTATGTAGTTATATTAAATAAAATTATAAATGTTGGCTTTTTTAGGAATTTAATTATTGTCTTAATGTTATCTATGATTGAGTTAGATATTAATGTTATTGGGGTTTTGTTAATAAATACATCTTGTCTTATATTTTGAAAA
Source organism: Bellardia bayeri (assembly GCA_950370525.1). NCBI lineage: Eukaryota > Metazoa > Arthropoda > Insecta > Diptera > Calliphoridae > Bellardia > Bellardia bayeri. The sequence goes on from OX493266.1 coordinate 101,793,742, forward strand.
TCAGGGCAGATGGAAGGGAAGTGTTCAGGTGATGGTGGATTGATAATATTGCAATTACAATCGAGTATATTGGACATCTTTATTAAATGCCCGTGTGAATATT